>OU342842.1:4171914-5439689 GCA_910591585.2 Nysson spinosus | reverse complement strand
TCACTGGAACGACACTATTTCGCAGGATAATGTATGAAATTAGGATACCTTTAGTCCCCTTCGAGGCCCTAATATCGTGTGGAACTAATATTAATAAAGAGATATGTCTTGTGATGGGAAAAACCCTTTTTTCCTCGCCGACCGAACGATATCATCTCGACGTATATTTTTACCAACATATAACGCTCCGGGAATAATGAGTCTGACCGATAACCGGTATCTTTATGTTGGATTTCAATTCCTTCTTGTATTAATATGGAAATTTTATATTTCACTTGCTGAATCGGAGATCGTTTCCACTTTGGAATTATTAGTTTGTTATCTTACCGAATAAACATTGTGCTTTAACACAAATTCATTTTCGTCAGAGTTTCGATCCAGTTTTATGTCGAACTGGTATATTTAATGGAAAACGGGAATTATTCTTTAGCTATATTTGTACATCTCAGAACAAGGTTTACTTGATTGAGATCAGGAAAATTAAGGACGTCGAACTGCAATTCATTTTTTGCTCAAACAAATTTTTAAACGACTTCTTTCGACCCATATCGGTCCTAGAACATTATTAGGCATCATATAGCACCGATTTGGGCCATGTAGGAGCGATTTTGGCGACTTTTAATTTTTGACAATTTTTGAAGGTATACCCCTTCACATTTTTGCGATTTTGGATCGACCCATTTTTGGGCCAAAACAATTTTTAAACGACTTCTTTCGACCCAAATCGGTCCTAGAACATTATTAGGCATCATATACCACCGATTTGGGCCATGTAGGAGCGATTTTGGCGACTTTTAATTTTTGACAATTTTTGAAGGTATACCCCTTCACATTTTTGCGATTTTGGATCGACCCATTTTTTGCTCAAACAAATTTTTAAACGACTTCTTTCGACCCAAATCGGTCCTAGAACATTATTAGGCATCATATACCACCGATTTGGGCCATGTAGGAGCGATTTTGGCGACTTTTAATTTTTGACAATTTTTGAAGGTATACCCCTTCATATTTTTGCGATTTTGGGTCGACCCATTTTTGGGCTAACAAAATTTTTAAACCACTTGTTTCGACCCAAATCGGTCATAGAACATCATTAGGCATCATATAGCACCGATTTGGGCCATGTAGGAGCGATTTTGGCGACTTTTAATTTTTGACAATTTTTGAAGGTATACCCCTTCACATTTTTGCGATTTTGGATCGACCCATTTTTTGCTCAAACAATTTTTAAACCACTTCTTTCGACCCAAATCTGTCCTAGAATATGGTTATACATCATTTACCATCCATTTTAACCATTCTGAAGCAAAATTCTCGACTTCGAAATTTTGACCACTTAATTAATCAAGGCTCATTTCAGTCCCCGTGTAACATTATGGCCATTGTATTTTCCCAGAACAGCTACTGGTTCGTAGAACGTTGAAGTATCCGTTAATTTGATGTTCGGTAGCACGAAGCCTAATTAAACGATGAACATTCCATCGTGGCATCCACGATATTACAAAATACCAAGATAATATTTCCCACGAAAAACCAGTGGTTGATGATAGGAGGGAGGTGCGCGTTAACCATCTCGATTGGAGAGTAAAACTAGTCATCCCGGGTTTCTCTAGGTTCCTAATTTCGTTCCAATTTGATGCACAGTAGCTTCGAGAGATAGAAACCGGCACATAAGGGAGCACCGGGAGTAAATGGTAAATAACCGAGCCGTCCGGGACACGGTTGGGACATGGTTGGCCCATGGCCGGAAAGAGAGCCTAATTAAACGATGTACAATTTATAACACCAGCCAGAAGGTCTAATGGCTCGCGTTCCTGGAAACACGTTCGCTCGAACGTAGGACCACACCTAGCCGCTCCTTTAGACTCTCCTCTGCCAGGAGATTGTCATCGCCTCTACCGAATCACGCCGACTCCTTTACCGATCCTACGATCCTACGATCTTCCACTATCGGTTTCCACGTAATCTCAGACTTTCTTTATCGATCGTGCTTGGACCGATCCTATCAATCCGACTCTTTAATCATAGACGTACAAAAAATGTGTCAAAGAAAGTAGAGAATATATTTGGCTCCCAACTATCCTCGACTCTAGAACTATATTACTTCAGTTGCACTCCAGTTGGAGTATCTCTTTTCATGTAAATATTTATATTTATAAAGCTCAATTCTGTTCAGCTCTCTTAATGAATTAATTAAGTTAAGTTAATCAAGTTCTGTTATTGAGATTATTAAAGTAATAATTGCATGTCAAGATCTGAGAAAATTGATTTGCACTTCGAAATAATTAACCACTTTTCTCGACTCGAATATTTATTCTCTTAAATTTTCACTTTGATATTTTTTATTCCCCTAAATTTGCACATCAATATTTTTTAGCGAGTACTGTAATTCGATAACAAAATTCTGCACGCACGATAACGCAATGATCGTTTATAGAAGGAAAATGGCAGACGCGCATCGATAAATTGAATTCACAGATTCGATTGTAAATGCGGAGGCTTATCGGATTCCAATTAGGTATGCAATCGAGAGTTCTTCCCGCAAACGGTTACACCTGTACTCGTAGTTGCTCCGGGCGCGGAAGTGATCGCGGTAGAGCAAGAAATAATTAGAGCTTTCGAGCGACCGAAGAGGGAAGTCCGAGAATGTAGGAAGTTCCTTAATGACCTCTACTTACGTGTACCTTGTACTCGCTTACATATATCGGTACGGTACCAGCGACCAGCGATAAGTCGAAACCGGAATGCGCGCGAAACGAAAGTGTGAATCGTGCTTTGCATTCGACACGATTCGTGTCCATTTTCTTGCCTCTTTAGCTCGCCATTATCCATCGAATTATATATCGAATGATTTCCAATTAATTCTTACTTTCCATGGAATATATTATTTCGATATTATTAATGTCTAATTAACGAGCCAACGATGGACATCCGTGTGAATTTTTTATTCCGCAATTATTCCTCTAAGTATATCGAATGATTTCCAATTAATTCCTAGTTTCATCGCGATATTATTTATGTCTAATTAACGAGTCATTGATCGATATCCGAATCAAGTACGTCGTCATTAAACACGAGAATAATTACGGTACACGGAAATGGTATGATAATAATAATATATTACAAGCATGTAATATACGTCAGAGATGTACACGAAGGTGCGGAATTAATTACAAATTATTCATTTGGATCTCAATTAGTCCCAGCGAAATGTTTGATAAGTATATTGAAACGATGGCCGTACCTCGGACGTGTTAACGAGGTATTAACATGTTTCACCAGAAAACGATAATGTCTTGCATACGTGACACACAACAAGTAAAGGAGGAACAACAAGTTCCTTGAACGGTGGAACTCTTATCAGGTACAACTTAATTTCTAACGCGTCGATTCACCGCGATACTTTCAACATATTCGACTAAAACCACACCTGTAATTAATCGCGGGGAAAACAGTAGCGCGCATATCTAATTGGGAGGCCGACAGCCGCGACTGTGTAACTTGCCATCGACACGCTGATACGTGTTGATATCTCCCGTTACCTGTTACGCGAAATTAACGTCCTATTCCTTCGTTAATTTCGCCGGCAAAGAATGACGATACTTTGATTCAATTCATCGGGAAATTAATCTTCAAATGTGAACTTTGAAAAAATATGGGAACTTAGAAAATTCTGACATGTTAGAGATCTGCTTGAAAGTCTTAACAATAAATCTAACATGTAAATCACTATATTTGAATGAATTACATGTAAAAAATATTCCTACGGAATAATTGATATATTATGCAATTTTTATTTAATTTTAATTTTAATTTTAATTGATGTATCGGGTATATTAAAAATTATGAGAACATTTCTAATACGGAAACCATTGATTGTTAATTTGGGATTGAGAAATATTTCTTTCAGAAACCAATTAGAAATTCAAAGAAAAATTCGATTATTAAAGATGCTGTATAATCATTGTAACATTGAAATAAATAACTGAATATTTCTGATTCGGTGGCTGATTAAAGGTCCCAACAATCATTCCAATCCAAAATGTCTCCAAATATTCATTCAATATTAAAACATATTTTTATTTCATTGCATATTTTAAGTACGATCATAGTCGGTCGCGGTAAAAGGAAGATTAAGTTTCACTACTTTAATTTCTGAAAGTATAAAGGTTGATTATCATCGTGAACTTTCCGAGATAAATTCCCCGGGATCATAAAGTAACGCTGAGGAAAAAAAAAGTAGGTGGAATGAAAGAAACATTAAATTGGCGAAGCGGAGATTTAGAATGAGGTTTCGCACCCGTTTTATAAAGTCTACGGAGAGTGACAAAAAAAAGGCAGGGAATTGAGAGCAACCGAGGGTAATGCGGCATAAAAGAGATAAAGTACGTTTAATATCGTTAAAACAGTTATGGGACGATTATACTTGGACGTCGAGTCTCTGCATTTTGTATACAAATGTTCCACCGAGTGTCTAATAAAAACGAGTTAATAGCCTTATTGTTTAATCGCTTTACCAAGTATGGTATACAAGTGCTTCTACTATTAATCAAAATACACATAAATTACTATCATATTCCGATTATCGTATCAACGTTAGAATTACTTCGTACGTTTTCTCGCAATTTTAGTGTCGAGTATAGTTTACTATTATTCTTACTATAAATCAATATATATGTAAATTAATATTATTTTAAAATTATAATATCAAAACATATTATTAATCTACAATAATTAAAAACACACCAAACATTGTCTTCTCTGATAACTTTCTTTTAAAAAGATTCACTTATCATATTAAAACTTAAATCGTCCCTTATTGAATTCCCGATTCCACGAAAAATTATCCTATCATTTATTCCTTATAAATGATAAACTAATCATTTACATGAAAAGCAATCAATTCGAGAGTGAAGAATATTTTCCCATCGAACATTTGGGATTTGATTTGTTCAAAAATGGAATTATGGCATTGGGATTATTAAAAAGAATAATATTTAATATGAACAAATAAATAGAGTTTCGTAAAGTATGAAAAGTAATTGATTACTTTCCGGTACCCTTAATATGCATATAAATGATGTTAACTTATGCTGGTTAAGTTACAAAAAATAGATTACAATTTAGTAATGACATACCAAGTTGACGAGTTCGGTTTCTGTTGGAGGTAGAATTACGGTGTCCTCGCGAAGACTCACCTACCCCACTAAAAATCGGCTTGTCCGATATCAGGTTTGCGATTCCTCTGGCAGAGTGGTTCAGAAGGAATCGGGTTAACGTCCGTGTTATTTTTGCTGAGAGCTGTCAAGCCGAGAATCCTTGCGCTAACAAGGTGCCGCACTGAGTCCGGGTCGAGCATCCGAGTTTGTTTTTATCAATGGCCCTTTGGGAAGTGGCGAATGCCCGGTCCTTCGCTCTAACCATCTAACGAGGCTCCTGCTTTTTGCGCATTAAAATATCGACTAATTGTCCCAGGATTCCCTTCTCCTTTTTATCATCTCCCACGTATGTATTTATTCGGAACTTGAATAGCGTTTCAAGTTTCTTGGCCGATTCGTTTTGTTTGAAATATTCGATGTCACACTGATAACTCGTTTGAATTTGATAATTTTAACTTCTGAAGTGGGTTCAGTATATTTTAATTATTAGTGACTTAAATTAGTATGGAAATTTTCATTTAAGAATGTTTGGTGTACTTTTAATTATTACAGATTAGAATTAATATATGGAATATGGATTTTAGAGTTGATTATTAGTCTAATTCTTGATCGGAAATTTTAATAAAAAAATGTGACGTATTTATAGAGATAAATAGTATTAATAAAATTCGATATTGATGGACTCCCGAGTCATCGATTAAAGTAATATCATTTGGATGTGGTGATAAGATAATTTTTTAGTAGACAGGTTTCTTCGACAATAAAATATATCCGTTCTCCAGTGTTACGTAAGGTATACTGTTATTCCTATTTTGTGGAATAAATAGTTATGTTATCTACATGGCATCTACCGATTCGATAGTTAAAAATTCCTCCATCGATAGCATCGTATGATGGACATTTTTTGGGAAGAATGGTAATACTGATTTAATCTGGACCAAGTTACTGTTAACGCCTGAGTCTAACGAGGGCCCTGAAATGCTTGGAATTTTTTGAGTTATCTTTATATTACTGTATAGTGTAACTCTTTTATTTTCTTATGCTATAAATTCAGCTGTTTTTGTACGAATTCTTGCGATGCCAACAATAATATTCTGTACGTGTTAACTGTTGTTAAAAATAAGTGAAATATTTTCGTCGATAATTAATATCATACAATATATGAAAAATATAATAATCTGTATAATATTAATAATACAACTTTGAATTCGAATCTATGCGAATTCGGGAGACATAAATTATATCATAATCACGTTGTTAATTTCAGTAGCCACCAGAGGCGAAAAACAAATCGTATTACCATACTCGCCTGTTTCACGACGTATCCTAAAAATGTCCGTCATTCTAAGAATTCAAGAAACCCGTACACTCGAGAAACACATTTTTCCTATCTTCATCTATATTCATAAACGGCCAGCAAAGCTCGCCAATTAATAGGATCTCGTTATTCCAACGATTCGATCTCCGGCATCGATATAAACCTGTCTTACGATCAATCGGATGTTCGACGCATCAAAGTTGTACTAATTAATCGTTCAATTTTTCTTTGTTTCTTAACACGAGGACTATCAAACATATTCTCAGGTATGTTTATACATTTGTTTATATATAAATTATGTCTGAAGGATACGAGTTAATTAATGGATTTAAATTGTACGAGTTATGTACATAAAATATAGGAATATCAGATTTTATTAAAAATTACTGACCAGTCATTTTGACTGCTTTGGTAGTTCTGATATTAATACTTCTCGCGAATTTGTTAACAGTTGCAAGGGTAATAATCTCGTTTCGAAATGAATAAAGAATATAAATCAGAAATTAGCAGTCTATTAAGATCGCAATTAGTCGGTTCTATAAAAAGATCCTGTTCTGGATTCAGTATAATATTAATAATATAATATTCTCCATAAATACTCATATTATGCAAATTCACGCGATCGTTTCTATAAAAAGTTTACGTCTTCTAATTATTCAAAATCACAACCGTGAATAAGGTTTATAAACTTTCTCGTATAATATGATTTTATACTTTTCTTTATAGTACAATTTTAAAGACGACTTTTATCGTAACTGTAATAGCCACCATTTTATCATAATTAATAAAGGCTCAAACACGGATGTCAAAATGTGTCACATTGCATAAATAATAAATTCCCACCGTCAAAGAAATATGTAAATATTCAGCTACCATAATTCATAGGAAATAATTCATGTAAAACTAATCGATTACGTCGACACTAAATCACCGATTAATTCGATGTCAGTTATAAAAAACAAATTATATGTTCACCGAATAATAATAACTATTCTCCGCTGTCTTTATTACACGTCCACAATTATTTATCAACCGAAGTAACACGTAATAATCCTTCGACAAAATATATCATATAGGATCGTCAGGGAAGCAATTGGCCTTAAATTATGGTTCGGATAATAAAGCACGTGGATAAGGATTCCACGAGTATATCGAAGAAGAGGATTCCCTGTATGTATTCTGCGTGTAGAACGGTAACGAGCCGTTAAACCAGAAGATGACCAGCTTGTCATCCACCGTGAGAGAGATTATACTGTTTCCTTATTAGCGAAGGGAGAATCATCGCGTTCAACGGGGGACAGGACGATAAAAGAGCCGTGAAAAAGCGAGCGAGGATCATCGACAATTCATAATACGATGCTCTTTCGTCGTACTTAGAAAACCGGTCGCGCTGGACCGAAGGGGAGATGTCGAGGATGGAAAAGGGAGTAAGTAAATGTGAGGAGAGATGTTAAGGGTTAAAGAGAGCGAAGGAGTGATATTAAGGGTAAAAGAGAGTAAAAGGAAGACATTAAAGAGTAAAGGAGAGTAAAGGAGAGATATTAGAGTCGATTTCCGTTTGGTACTCCGGTTGCCGCGAAGAGCCACGGGGTCCCGAGTCAGGCTAATTGCTTCTCGAATACCACGAGCGTTCGCGGCGAAACACCTATTTAAACTACCATTCCACGCGACAATCATCTTACGTGTAACAGCCACTCTCTTAGCTCCTTCTTTCTCTTTCAGTTTCATCCTCCTCTTTCATCTACCTCGCGTTCTTTACCCGGACTCTCCTGGTGCGTGGAAGTCGTAATCTAACAAAAAGAGTTAACGTCTACGAGATGAACCTGACGGTACTCTTCCCTCTTCTGGGTTAACTCGGCCGACAATAATTGAACCACGAGTAACCCCATGGCTACCGTGTTACCGGTGTATTACCTGACAAATTATAGCCGATTGAGAGAGTACGTCGAATGCCGAGCCAAGGATTCCTTTTCAGGTGAATCCGACTAATGGTCCTTGAGTATTGATAAGGTTCCCCTTCCCTCCCACGACTCTCCCTGCTTTTATCCCCCTCCCCCCTCTCCCCCCTCCCTGCCGCAAGAGACGCGTCAATCCGCGGCCCCGTTTTCTTTCGCTTTTATTTATCTGTCCCGCTTAAGAAAGTATGTCGATCGGTTCATTTCGGGATACTTTATTGCGCGGGTTTTTGGAGGATGCCTTAATTGGAGGTGGATGATGAAGGATATAAAATATTTGTGAAATCGACGGATGTATTTAATATAAATAAGGGGTCTTGTTGGATATTAATTATATTGTTATATGAAAATGGTGTAAGTCCCGTTTTTATGGAAAATGGAAGTAAATATAGTTTTCCGCTACAGATTGATAGCTACTTTTTGTTATAATATTAAAGTTGACAGACAATTTGTGGAAGTAGAATTTTACTTTGTTTTTAAACGTTATTAATTGACTAGCAATTGATGGTAAATGAGCTGACAAATTATTACGGGATGTAAATTTTGAGATAATGAAGGACGACTGTTGGAAATTTATGTGTCGTGAGAGGACCATTTTCGGGTAATTAGAAACTATTAATTCTGTCAGATTTCGAAGCATGGCCGCGAATAAATTTCGAGGATACAAGTTCCGTATCCTTCTTGATTTTAACACGAGCCTGGCATGTAGTGCAATAAAAGATTTTATTGCAGAATGCCATTTGCCGTAATCGCTCGTAAAGAATTTACTGAAAGACTCTCGGAAATCTCGACGGAGAAATTTTTCGAAAATTCCTCGGATTCCGGGAATCTTATCTTTGATCGATGTGTCTAATTCATTTTAATTACTCATCCGTGCACTTCGATTTTATACACGTACTTTATTCCTTAAAGTTTAAGAATTTCAAGTCTCAAAGAATGTTAAGATCTCTATAAAAATGCCCGATTATTTCAACATAATATTAATAACACTTTTATTGTCTTAATAAATCTGACTCGTTTACAAATTTTATTTCTTGACAATAAACGATAAAATAAGACGAATCAGGTTTTAAGACACTGAAAAGTAAAGTAAAATGAGTCGAATTTCAAGACAATGAAAGTCAAAATAAATTAATCAGATTTAATGTAAGTAAAATCATTCGAACACAAATGAAACGATTCAAATTTAAACCCAATAAAAGCCAAACTAAATGAATGAAATTTAAAGTAAATAAAATCATTTTATGAGAAATAAAACGAATCAAATTTCAATACAATAAAAGCCAAAATAAAACGAATCAAAATTTTCAGATAATGAAAGACATAGCAAATTGATTCGACTTTCAAAGCGATCGAAGACAAAATCAATTTTAATAGAAAACATTTGTGACCGGGTATCCGGGATGATAGAATATTTCTATGTTGAAATCGAGTAAAATTCCAGTCACGAACGTGCTCGGGAATTTGAAGCACGTTTTATCGTTTGATACGTGTAAGAACAACTGTCAGTTGGTACCTAATTAGGAGTTGGTTTCCGTAGTTTTTGAAAGGGTGGACGTCGCGGGAGACGTTTGCATCGCGAGGCGCGACTTTCTTGCCACGACGAAGAACTTTCACGGCGTAAACTCGCTCGCGAAGTGAAGTCGGGTGAAGCGGAGGGCAAAAGCAATGGGCAGGAGACTGCGAGAGATCAGCCAGGCTTCGTAAATTTCCTACGAAGTCGGAAACGGGATTTCGTCTCGATTCATCTTGCCGGCAATTACTGGCAACGGCACATGATCCGCGTACCCTGCCTACAAATACACTCGATTTATGGGAAACTCGTGTAACCTTCGGTGGAAACGATTACTTTACTTCATGCTCGATCCACGCTCGAAACTCGAGAACTCGATCGTTGTTAACCGATTAGTCCGTGAATTTTTCTTTTTTCGAACGACTCACCATTTACGGCGAAGTCATTACATATTTTTCTCAGGTAACAACTGCCACTTTTCTTACCGGCGTATCGATTCAATGATACCGATGATTAAACTTGAATAAATATTCCCTCCCTTCGTATAGCGGCTTTTTCTTTTATCCAATATTTATTCTGAAATTCTATCCAACTCGCTGCTCGGATTATTTATAATTTGTCCCTTTACATCGGCCAAGGTGAACACAGAAAATTATTGTTAATCAAGATATTCCAGTAATCTAGGAGGAATTCGAGTATCAAGTGTCCACGATAAATATAAAAATTCCACCCCTGACTTTACTTTACTTTATAACTATTATAAACGTTAACTGGATTTTTTTTAAATGGACTTACGCCACTTTCAAAATAAAAGACTCGTATAATAGGAGTATGTAATATGTAGATAGGTTAGAGATGGAATGTTCGGTGTAAGGTTTCATTCTCCGAATTCAGTGTCCCCTTTTCCATCCTCTTTAATTCCTTTCCGTAGGACACGAATCCAAGCATTGGTACACCCGTCGAAACAGTGGCTGGCTCCCAATTAGGAAGCCTCTTTTAAGTAATGCCCGCGATCCTGGTTCTCTTTCTATCCACCGGTATCACCTACCCTTATCTAACTCTCTTTCACGAACGGTGGCACGATTGACTTTCCGCGGCATCCTCGTCTTTCTCTTGTATAAATTAGTCCCAGCCGCCACATAATGGCGTGTCGATGCGCTACTGTCCCCTCGGATAGCATTACCTTTTTAATTCCCTTTTTCTCTCGTGCTCAGGTAACTCCCCCTTTTCTTCAGTCCTTCTACCTCCATCCTCTTCCACCATTATACCTTTTGCTGTTCCCCCCTAGGCCTTTCTCTTATTCTCTGTCCTTCTTGTGCGTGCAAAGGGGAACCGTTTCAAAGTGTCCTTGTTCCTCTTGTCCCGAGGTGCAACCCAAGCTATCTCTCCTCCTGCAGGTTTCTGTCTCTCGCTTGTTCAGCTCGCTCGTCAGACTGGCCGCTTAATTTACGACCAATTAATTTGGATAAACTGAATGAGGGGAGCCCTGCTTTTCGATGCACGCGTTAACCGTGAATTTTGTTCCCCCCTACTGGACACCCCTTCCGGTTCACCTTCTTCGCAAGCATCAAAACACTTGGTTTACCAGTTCCCTAGTTTTTCTTCGAGAAAATATGGAAAATTATATATATATATTGTTGCGGCGCGTGCGGGGCATATCGGTACACGGAGGAGATGATTACGATTTACAGAGCGTTTATTGGTATTTTATGAATCAGAGCGTCGGGCGCGCGTCCGGCTGCTCTCGCTGTCGGATTACAATTCAACTCTTTTCCGACTGTTTATAAATTGCTAGGCGCCCTTGACGACCCTCGTCGTCAAGGGGTTACAACGTAAGGGGTGGTCGTAACAATATTTTAAACTTCCACGAATTTCATTGTGGAAGCTTGCAACTACAATTATACACCTTCATTATTCTTGAAGGTTACCTGGAAGCGTATGGTTATATTTGGAGTTCCAAGGTGATTATTTGTTGTCAATATAACAAGTATTTCTCGTATCTAATTGTCGCCGGTGTAGGTTAACGGAGAAGATGTACTTGTCTAGGAAAGGATACATTGGTAAATGGCGTATATGAAATGGGCGAGAAAGCAGCTAATACGGGAAGAGAAAGAGACGTAGAGTCGTCGGACGGTTAGGAGAAACGGTGAACAGCGAACGTCGAGAGGGTCTGGGATGTCTTTGGACGGGAGCTGTTTGGTATTCCGTTCTCGTCCGGAGGCATAATTGGCCGCCAACTGGCGACGCTCCTTCGGGTATCGCGAAGACAAGAAATTATTCTTTAATTAATTGTCAGCGCTCAATGTGACCGCATGCGTAGGATCGGTCGGGCTCGTACATAAATTTCATCTATATGGGAGCGCCGACTGTGCGCGTGTAAGTCCTCCTCTCTTGGAATAGAGGAACGTTAGAGATATCTCTTTCTCTCTCCCTTCGCAAAGATGAAAGAGAGAAAGAGATCGAGTAAGAACGAGCACCACGAAATCCACCCGTTCCGCAAACCTAGCAAATACCTGGCGCCTGTTTGTAAACCCTTTAACGGTAAATCGTCTCTCTAAAGGGCCTCTTTACTCGCGACTACTGTCTAACTCTTCGTACTTCTCCGCTCTTTTACCTTTCTCCTTATGTATATCTACCCGCCAACCAGATCCCCTCGGATACTTCAAAGTTCCGTATAAAGCGGGGAAAGTTATAGTCGAGATTGATTTAAAGATCAATTCGAATAATCAGCTGGCTCTAACTCTTCCACTATTGAGATTTACGGCTACCTTGGTATCTGATCGGTTACCCTAATCCCGAATATATTAGTAGTCCACTGTCGAATGGTAATAAAATATGTTAATGTCATGGATAAGTAATTTCATTATTCCATTGAAAAATCAAGTTGTAATTGAAACTGTTAGGTACGGACTGAGTTATTGGAAGAAAAACGAGGAGTTGTTGGCGAGGGTTGTAATATAATGCCACCACTTCCGGAGACTTTGGTGCGGTTCTAATAAACAGTACATCAAGGGAACGCGATACGAACAATTAGGCTACTGGTTTGAACCGAAAGGACGACAGTTACGAGCGGAGGAAGGATTCAAAGAAGGCGGCGAACCTCTTTGATCGAACGTGCCAGTGGAACGGATCTTTGCCCTCCTCGTTTTAGTTCGAACCTACCTCCTTCTGGATACCCTGTTCTCTCGCAGATAGGAAACCTCGGCAAAAGTATACGTGGACCAATGCATTGGCGTCAAACTTCCACGAATTTCGCTGTGTATCTTCAAGATAACAATCCATTATTATCTTATTTGAAACTTAAAACTGACATCAATTACAATATAATATACATATATGAGCCAAATATTTTATATCATCATATTATAGATTTATTGTAATTCGGTATCATAGTGTCGACCTTAATATTTCTGTATCCAAGAATATCAATAAAGAATTATTTTTGACAAGATAGATCGGAAGTGTTATTTCTTAAGATACTCCTTCACGAATAGATTGGAAAGTTTCAAATAGAAAAATATATTTTTCGAGAAAAGATATCCTGATATAAAAAGAGGAAGAAATGTGGAGATTACAGAAGTGTTACGTAATCGGTGTTTTATAGGAAAATAAAAATTCGCCGCTAATGGCGGCACGATTATTCGGGGGGACAGGTGCACTCACACAGTGGATGTAAGTTTAACAAGGGGAATCGAGTCTCGTATTCGTGGTCCTTGTACATATATATTTTATAATTAGCCGTGACTCTCCATCTCTCTCCTCGATAAATCAGTACGCCGGCCAGGGCTTAAGACTTAATTAAAAATTTAGTCAAAAACCAATTAGCGACCGCGGTGGATTAACATATTTCTAATTATCTGCTGGACACTTTCGGCCGGCCTACACCGTCGGCACGGGACTACTTCCCATATAAGAGCCAACCAACTCTTTTCATCGATGACTTTGCGATACACTCTTTAACTCCACTGATTCTACATCTTTTTCTTGGTTCATTTATTTAGGACATTATGTTTCTCTTGAAGAGAGAAATTATCTTCGGGCCAATGACCCAAAATAATTTCAATTCTTAATCGACAATTAAATTGCTGAAATAATGGTGAACTTTCTTCCACTCAGTAATCAATGGAAAGAATCTGTGATTATTATTTATGTTTCATGAAACATTTTTATTTTGCAAATACTTCGAGTATTAAATATTGGAATATTAATTGTGATTATCTCGGAGAGAGATATTATTTTTGGGGCTGCTGATCGAATTATTAATCGGCAATTAAATGATGGTATAAATCTATGATTATTATTAATGAAAAATTCTAATCTCCTATCATTTTTCTATCTCGTATAATGCTGAATATTAAATATTGAAATATTATGTTTGCTGGGTAAGAAATTATTTTTGGATTAATAATTATTTCACCTACCTCGAGTATTAAAGAGTTCAAGTATCCGGGATGTAATTTCACGGTGTTCCCTGTAATCGATATGTAAATGGTGTAATGAATATAGTTGTAAGAAGATAATGTGCAACGTAATTTTTAATTACATTAATATCCTCGATGTAATTCATGCTTATATGTGTAGAGTTGAATGTGTGTCCATAAATGTGTTTTCGAGGATTTGGTTCCAATAGTTTCAGGATCACGCATAAATCGGGAAAGGCTCGGCATAAATACTGAAATCATTTTTATTTCGCTATAATATACTTCCATGGATAAATTATCATGTTACATTTATACAGGGCGGTTAGGTGCATCCCGAACCTCTTTTGCAATAATAATAGCGTCCGCGAATTCCAAAGTCCGGATTCCTTAATTATAGAATTTACAGTGTCACCCACTCCACAAGACAAACTTATATACACCGTCTACCGACTTTCATTTTGTTTACCTTAAAATAAACCTTGTTTGGAAATCCTTTTAATTAAGGACGCACACCTTCCATGACATACAACGAGCCACTTCAAAAGTGTCTCATAACTTTTTTAGAATATTCATCGAACGAGAATGAGATCAACCTTCGTGACTTTAAATAATTAAGATTAATTATCACTTGCCTTTTGTAAGAAGAAAAATGCTCCTCTTCCGAACGAAAATTAAACGGTTTCATTAAATAAATGCCTTGCAAGATTAATATGATTAAACTCAAAATTACCTTCGGAATAAATATGGTGGATCGGCAGGGTTCCTAATCGATCTTCGAGTTTGTATGACTGTTATCATCGAGTCAAGGCAGGGAAGATGTAAATAAATAAAATAACCGTGGTGATAAGATGGAAGTTGATTGGAGCTGAATTAGAATCGAATCAGAGTCGAATCTGAATTAGAATCGAATCAGAGTCGAATCTGAATTAGAATCGAATCAGAGTCAAATCTGAATTGAATCTAAATCGAATCTACGTGAACCGGATTCGAATCTAAGTCAAATAGAGTTGAATTGAAGTCAAGCAGAGTCGAATTAAACTCAACCAGAGTCGAATGAAACTCAATCAGATTCGAATGAAACACAACCAGATTCGAATATAAAAATCGTGACTCGTTCCTGCGTCGATTTAAAGGTTCCAAAACCGAGGTGAGTTCGAAGGCGATCGAAATGGATTGGATTTTCCTCGTGCGTGATCTTAAGGAGTCTTCAGTTAGAAACGGTATTTCGTTCGATCTAGTCAATTACCTCGGCCATAAATTTCCCCGGAGGTAAACGAGTGGAAGCAGCAAGTCAATTGAAATACCGAGTTAACTTTTACAACGTCATCGGGCCCAGTTTCCTTGCCCGAATGTTACCGAAGAATGAATCGTTATCACGGGAACCGAGTGTCCTGTACACCTTATATACATACGTACACTTAAAAGTAACTCGCGACAAATACATCTATTTACACTATGTACATCGGTTTTATGGTTCCTTTCGAGATCAACACTGTCAAATGCCGTCTAAATGCTTCCGTACACCATTTGACGTCCAGCAAACTCAGCCATGGATTAAGATTTACAGTTTTAACACCTCCTCACTGCGAGGTGATAATTGAACCTTCCGAATCAAGGGAAAAGTGGAAAAATAAATAAATATCACGAATACTTCTCTCCTCCAAGCAGCCAGTGCTGTTCAAATAAAAGATTCCAATGGTGGAAATGATTGTTGAGTCTTTTTTAAACACTCCTTTAAGGTTCTTTCGCACTGACTTTGTAACACTAATTGCTTGAGGATACTTGATCTTCTTTGATCCTTCTTGATTCGCGGGTCGAAAGCCGATATGATAACTGCGTGGTCTTTAATTGTTATTATTTTGCACACTTATTTCTTGATTGTTCATTCCGGAAAAGTATCCGGAATATCTCGACTCCACAACGTCGCTTGTTTTCTTTTTTAATCAGTCGCATCTTTGGATTTGTGTCATACTTTGATTTTCTAGAAATGAGTGGATGGTTGCTCCGCTTCTTAATTGTCTTGGAAACGTCATTCGGATCTTTATTAGGAAATTGAATGATCACGAAGTTCCTATTATTCTCCATCGTTCCATCAGTCGAAGTTCCTCGGAAATAACTCTTGAATCTTCATCCGGGATATTTTTAATATCCAAGTCCGCTGAAGTAATCGTCGCGCATATTCTTCCAAGTCACTTCGATCTCAAACAATTGCACCTTTTCCTCAACGTCTACCATCGCCATTATCATCAACATCCATCGTCGTCGTTGTCATCAACCGCCATCAACTACCACGTCATCCTCGATTCTTCCTCAACAATTTTCCTGCGTCCTCTTCGACCTTAATTCTTCCGGAGTTTCAGGATCCTCGAGTTCGATCCAACTTCCTGTAACTGGAAGATGCAGACTGGCCAAGAAAGAAGGGACTTTGTGCCTTATTAAGGCCTGTGTCCAGAGGGCCCCATGAACATGGCTGCCGCAGCAGCGGCATGGCTGTGCCTAGCCATGGCTGCCGCGATAAACGGTGGGACTCCTGGGGTACCAGGGGGCCCCACTCCGGAGTAAATCAACCCAGAACCAAAGCTGGGGTGCAACAACGGTCTCGCGGACAACCTTAGCTTCTCGATTTCTGCTTCCTGGAGTCTCTTCGCCTTTGCTCTCCTATTTTGGAACCAGATTTTCACCTGCAACAGAAACATTTGAAACTGGTCAAGTAAAAGATTCCGATTCCCCCGATTTGTCCATTTAAATGATGATTAAGTTTAATAACATTCTATTGCAACGAAATATGTCGTAGATTAGCTTTGGTTATAATTTTAAATATTAATTGCACTCAATATATTTAGTACTAATTAATGTTAGAATTACTGAATAATCTGTAATTGCAGTAGTATTCAATTATCCAATAAATAATTAATAAAGTATGGATTAATAATATCAGAATTAACGAAACTGAACAAAACATGAATTATTCCATGAATTCTAATAATATTTTTATGCACAGATATCGATTACAAAATACAATATATCTTTCATTATCTCAGATTAATAATAGAATATATTATTAAATCTAGTGCGATTATTTCTGCAGGTGATCCGTATTATAATTAATAGTTTAATTTGATATCATAATTTGAACGGCGTAAACGTTGAACGTGCTACGACGATCTAAATGTTGCAGGCAAAAAGATTATAATAATTGGTAGCACTGGTAGGTAGCACGATATGACAAGGGAGAACAGGGCAATTAAATGATTGCACTATCAATCAGTGCACGTCGTAAATGCTTTAATAAGGGATAATATATGAGGGTTCCATACTCGCGGAGCGAGTAGAAAATGGTCGTGCGTGGTACTCCGCGAGTGGCTATTTAGCGCGTAATTAGCCGCTTCAAATTGGTGAAAGCAAGAGTCGAGTTAGGCCAACAAGGAATTTATCGATGTAGTTGGAAACCTGCCGACTCCGGGTCGAAAAAAAAACAACACCTCGCGGCTCGATTCGAGCTCAACGTAGCCAAACATCTACAGGTCATAATTGTATTATAATATTTGCACAGTGGGCCAACAATTTTTCGATGATCTCTTTCATCGATTCCTGTGATAACGATATCGATGTAGATGAATCAACGAGGAAAACACGTGAGATAATAGTTCGTTCCTTTTTTTTTACGTGCAATAAGAGACTACAATGTCACCTAATTACTTATTATGATCGTGTCAATATCGTAAAATGGTTATTAATTTTTCGAGATTAAATGAATGTAGTAATCAGAAAAATTCTTTGAGAAATGCGGAAGGAGATATTGGCGGATGATATTCAATTAGTTGAAATAATGTTCCTCGTCGTCGAGGTTAAATTGTTTTATGTAAATATACGGAATGTCTGACTAACAATGTCGAGAACTACTAGGGGAGATAGTCGCAAATAAAAGTATAAATAAATAAGCGGTCGTAAATTGTTAACTGCTGAATAAATCAGACAAGTGGTCAGACATGTGGAGGATAGAAGATACAGGGAGCTTAGAAAGTAGAAATCTCACCTCGCGTGACAATGTGTAATCAAATCATTACTGGCTTTCATGAAGTCGAGAAACATTGCAGTATTCTAGTAACTTTTTATCTTCCCACTACACTGTGCTCTACCTATTTATATAACATTGTTTTTTTCATATAACATTATCGTAATTTATATAACATTTTCAAATTCACGATGCATCGAGTATAATGTTGCACTGGTGTAAATTATGTACTTTGGTTGTCTTAATTAAGTTCGGTTTTCATGCTTACCTTCTTCAGTTGATATTATTCATTCCGATATTATTAATTTATAGTTTATTATTTACATATCACCCTCTGGTTATTCTGATATTATTAATCCGTAATTTATTATTTATATACAACGCTTATACACTGCGCAAACGTTATACGTGGATGTTTATATAATAATTGAATGCTGTTCCAATAACGAATTTATTTTTATTCATTCCTCCATTGCCATTTTTATTTTATTCCGTTTTAATGTAGCTTAATAAACAAAATAACTAAATCAATCATATTTCACGGTAGACATTCAATTATTATTAAATACCACACGTATCACTTACTACTTAACATAGCATTTAATTAAAACGCTCTGCATTAAAAACAGAAGAACGGAATTCAATCAAGACATCCACTGAATTAAATAATTACGTATTCCGAGTCGAAGTGGGATCGGATTTGATTCAGTTTAGTTGTTAATTAAAAATACACCAGTGAATTGTTAAGGAGAACTTTCATACGGAGGATGTAGCTCGACCTCGAGGGCGTGAATATCTGAAAATTTCAATCGCAAACATAGCTCTTCGTCGCGGGTGAATAATGAAAGGAGACAGGAGACAAGAGGGGGGTGTTTCAGAAAGCAGGGTGGAAGGAGAGAAAGCACAGAGAAAGGTGAGGAAGGAGATGGAAAGGAGGATGGTAGCTTATCTAAGCAAATGAATACGACGAAGCTTCATTTCGTCTGATGCATTGTAATGAATGCGCAAACTGTATCTTAACACGCTAACTGCACGATAATGGCTCCATTGTATCACTCTTTTTGGCGATTACACGTGTCGTCCGACGACCGACGCACGGGATATTCAATTATCGATTCTCAATCGTTCTCGTTTATCAATTATTATTGGAAATAATACCAGCAATTGTTTCCTCAACGTTTTCAACCGAAAATGTTTCATTAGCAATGTAAATAAAATAAAGAACATGCTGGAATTAAAGGTACCTGGAGAACACATTGAACTTAGACTTATTCCTGGGACGGTTTGGAGTCGTATAACAAATTTTTGTATATTAATGTAAAAATTAATTAATATGAATCAATAATCCTCATTTATGTATAACTTCAATTTCGTAATTTAATTGTATCACTCTTTTTCTTTATTACACGTGTCGTCCTACGATCGACGATTATCAATTATTATTGAAAGTTTATGATTAAGATTATTAAAATATATTATCGCTGCGGATCCACGTAATGAAACGAAGAAAATTGAGTGTCTTGTCTTTATCCATCTTAATAATCGCATATTGCCAGATTAAGTAGCACATGTCGAAATTTCGTCGGCCAATCTTTTTTTCACGCTCGATTTCACTGATATCTTCATGTCTTTTGTAATATTGATATTCCATCGAATTGAATGAGCCAATGGCAAACATTCGACATTATTTTCTTAATAAAATTGATATCGTCGAGGTTGAATACCGAAATTTAAATTACCTTCGACAATTAACAATTTTATTCTTCCACGATTCTTTAAATAACAATTAAAATTCGAATTAGAAATTAATTTTTTAGATTACTTTCTTAAATGAATTACCCGAAGGAATTCATATTAATTATCTCATTAAACCCACAATTAGCTGTCATTAATTAAACTAGAAGCTACCGGAATGTTATTAAAACTAAACCTTCCAATTAATAACGAGAAAGTAAAAAGACTCGTGTCATTATTATCATCCCTTACCATGTGATTATCTCAAACTTAATTACCATCTGTTCCCCATCATAATTACTTCGACACGATACAACAATAATGACGTAAACAAGCACGAGTGTCTTAATATCCACACGAGGGTCAATAAACAATTATAAATAACCAACACAATACGAACGAGCGGAAGCGAAAGAAATCATTAACGAAATTATTACGAAAGTAGTCTATCGGATCGCATACCTCAACATCTTGCTAAGTGATAAGGTTTAATTATAATTTAGCAGTTGCACGAGCTCGGGGTGCACGTAAAGTGTTTTTCTTTTTTTAACGAGACTCACCTGCGTTTCCGTGAGGTGTAGGGACGAGGAGAATTCTGCTCTTTCCGCTATCGTTAGGTACTGCTTTTCTCGGAACTTTTTCTCCAATGACAACAGCTGCTGCGTCGTGAATGGCGTACGCGGCTTCCGATTTGGTTTGTGCTTCCTGAGGGTGCATCTCACGGGACCGGGCCCTGGGCCTGGTAATCTAAGGTCCCCTGGAATCAGAAAATAGGGAATTGGTTAGTGAGGTCAAAGGCCAGGGCCAATCAAATATCGTATTCAATTCAGAATAAAATAATTGGGGGGATTGCAAATGGAGGATTTTTAAGGAAGGGTTGCAAGGTGAACATATTAACATGGTTAACGTGGACTGAAAGCAAGTTGAGCTTGTATTACAAAATTTTTTTTAAATAATTCCGATGCGGTTTAATGTTCTTGATAGGTGATAAAACCGAGTCAATGATGCTCGATGTATTATCATTAAATTGGAAATATTTGAACGGGAATTAATTGAGCGAAAAGGTAGCCATAAGATTTGTGTTCGACACGAATACTCGTCAAATGTAAACTTGTCTATAAAACTATGTTTTACAAGCAGTTTTATATAAATGTGTTTTATCGGACTCACGCACAATCGAGGCGCGACACGTGTTTCTTTTGTCCAAACACGGGAATAAAAGTTTTACATAATAAGTCGCAATAGGTAACGACAATCTAATCTATTCAGTGTAACGATTCAATGCAAATACATCTGGCATTGGTTAAAAAGACAATGACGTCATGGTGATTAATCGATGCGTCCGTAAAATAATTAATGCACATGATTACACTTTAAAGTGAATTAAGATATTAACGTGCCGCGCGCCGGCCGAGTATTTCCTTCGAATTAATTCGCGATCGATTTAAATCGGGACCGAATAATATTCAATAAATCAACGGATGTCGCATGAATCGAAAGCAGCTCGAATAAATCATTGAATTATTGTGCAATAATTTGTTCATTTTTATGCCCCTCCGATAATTCATCCAATTTTATGACTTCATTTTTATATGAAGTTTTATCGGATCCCGGGAAATCAAGGTTGTTTTAAAAACATAATTTTCTTGGGTATTAAAATAACTATATAAAATTCCTGTACGCTGAATTTCAATACTGTATTTTATTTAAATACCGCCGATCATATAATTGAAATTTTTAGTAGAAAATGAATATCGGATTTATTAAATTTTGTGACTTAATTTTGATATGAATTTTTATCAAGTCGAGGAACATCGAGATTTCTGATTGAAAATACTTTCTTTAGGTGTTAAAATAATTATAAAAGTTTCCTGTTCGCTGAATTTAAATATTGTATTTTATTTAATTACTGAATTTCAGGTTTCATTTTAATACTGTTATTCTGGAGTTGACATTTATGATGGAAAATTTGTATTCAATATTTTGATGTCACTTAAAACTGATATTAAAAATTGTCATTAAAATCATAAAACACGGAAGACAGAGGAACGAACGAAACCGATAGTCAATTAAAACGATCATCGAAAGTGTTATTATCTTTAATGACTTTCCAAGCCGAACATAAATGACGCTCCCGAAATCCGAATGCTCGATATCATTCTAAACCTCGCAATATTAATCATATCTGCCGAGATTCGTTGGAACGACAGAAAATTATCGGCACGTTATTTCCGTGCACGGATTGCATAATAATTATCTTCCAATCCGATGATAACGCGCACCAATAAGCGTTAATTAATATCCACCGAGTACCACGGAACAAAATCAACTTTTATCCTGCATCCACTCGTTCTATTTTCATTTATCCACGGAATATCCAATTACGTGGAATCCCGCGTCCACACGGTGATAAATAAACAACGATGGAACCAATAACAATAAAATCAACGCATTGAAAAAAAGCCCGTGTACTACGTGGTCCAATTACAATAATCAAGCATGTCTCGTAGGATGCCAGTAGAATTTTCATTCCAGATTTAACGCGTTTCCTTATCGAGACGTTATCAACATTACGACGTGGCAAACGTAAACTCGAATGCGTGAAATCATGTTTCACTCGGCGAGTAAATAAATAACCGCCATCCGGCACATTGAAAATGGCAGACCATCTCGTATGCAAATTATAATAACACTCTTTTCACAATTAAGTATGAATTTGCAACCCCTGTTTGTTTTTGCAAATACGCTGTTTTTTTATCGCGCCAGGAATCGCCACGATGTTTATATCGGCGGATTAATAATGCGAATATAAAAAGAGAATATAAAATGTTTCCTTCTTAAGAATGTTATTAAAATTGTCATTAAAGTCACAAGAACGGAAGTCAATGCAACGAAGTAATTTGCTAAATATTATAAAAGAATATTAATAAGCAATTAATGAACAGATGAAATAATACTTTTATAGTCGTCGATCGGTCTCTTCAATCGAACAGGTAATCGAGGCATCAACAATTTCACGACAAATTAATTAATATTGTTCGATTAAAGGATATCGTGGCCAAGACAAATTAGCTAATAAACGATTATTAATTATCATGGAATTCTTTAAGAGACATTGGATAGAAGTGGATCCGGTAATCGTGCGCGGTTTAACGATCTCAGGAAAAAGTGATCCGCTCGAAAGGATGAGGATTTCGCGAGAAGGATGGTGGACAAGAGTGAAATTCCTGGTGCTAATTAACGATCGTCGAATCGACAAAAAAGGGGAACGAGGTTGGCAGCATTGTCGAGCAGATCTGTCGCGACATCGGTATTACGTCTACCATTTCGCCTATCCGCTCCACGATTACTCGGTTAGTCCGCTCACATAACCGATCAATATGTTCCTCTTAGAGGCTAATTAATTTCTGCTAATTAAACGTTCACTAGGATCACCAATGGGAATGCATATACACTCCTGTCTACCTTTGTCCGGTGATTTTCTGCATCGTTTCTGGTTGGTCGGATAATAAACCAGGGTAATTACTCGGCTTCTTACAAAGGTGGATTTGCAAGGCGGAAATGATGAAGAAATTATGATTTTTTTCGATGACGCTTATGATTCGGGTTTGATTTCCAATTATAGAAGGGGAAATTTGGATACCGATTTTGGAAGAGGAATCTTGAATTTCTATATTTTATATATAAATTTCATATTTTTTATACTTTAATTTTGTATACCTTCTGTATTGTAGAATATAAAAAATTTACTGTAGATGGCGAAAAACCATCAACAAAAGGTATTATTTTTAATAAATATATGGTGCAATATTTGTCTTAAGATCCTAATTATTCATTTTCCTATAAAGTCTTATCATTTTAATAAACTTGTTCCTTCAGAAAATTGAATCGAAGAGATTCCTTTTATTACATATTTTCATATTATCACGATCAATATCAATATCATCCTCAATCTAATATTACTAATTACTTAGTAAGTACCAAGTAACTTATCCAATATTAATCTAATAAACATTAGATCCAAGCCTAATTTGTAAATAATTCTCGATTTGTTTCGTTAAACGGGCACCGACAGGGTGATTTAAATGACAGTGAACTACGTCAGTGACAATGAAATATTACAATGAAACAATGAAACAATACATAAAATTACACCGCGCGACTAATAAATTCCGCGGAAAATAAATCGTCTATGACGGAAAGCCAAGTGAAACGAGTTTGGTATTTTGCTGCCGCGATATCGCACTCACAATTCACGTATCGCGAACAGTTGTGTATCTTACTAATGACCAGCCCGATCAATATGTTTCTTATGAACGCCAATTAATTTCTGCTAATTAAATGTTCCCATGATTTATAACAGATTAAGCGTATACATATTTCTTCGGGATCTTTGTCCTCGTATTTCAGCGAATCGAGAAGTGTCGTATCCACAGTGTTAGCCATGTTAGCCAACAAAAAAGAAATCCATTCTAAGAATGAATTTTAATAAATCACTGATTCATTCAGAATTTATTTAAATCAGCATTTTTACGTCGTACTCTGAAGTATAATAAATCAAATTTTGTATTGTGAATTACTAATCGCTTGGATCGGTAAATTTGTTCTGTGATATGTTAATTTAAAAATAACAATCTATTGGCTGATTATGATACTAGATATTCTTTAATTCATTATTGATTATGCTAGATATTTATTTAATCAGGGATTATTTAATATCTGATAAAGAGTAATTAATTAATTCGAGGGTGAAGAATCTTTTCGCATCCAATGTTGGGAATTGGATTTTTTCAAAAAGGGAGTTATGACATTGTTGGATCCGTCAAGGATCATAGATAACGATGTGGATTATTTAATAGAATAATATTGAATATAAAAAAAATAAGTGGAGTTTTGTAAAGTATGTCAAAAATAATTGATTACTTTCACGGTACCCCTAATATTATATATAATATTCTTGAAACGTCCATCTTCAATGGAACCTCTAAATCAAACAGTCGCACAATCAATCATAGTCCGTGTACTTCATAATAACATAATTAAATCGGCGAGTTCCGAACACCGGTAATTATCGTAAACCGAGCCGTATCGAGTCGGTGAAAATAATTTTTTCCGCCGCGGCACTTAATTAATCGAGCCGCGGCAAAAAGGACAAGCAGCGAGATAACGATCAACATGCGTTAAAATAATCTGTCGTAACATTGATATTACGTATTTCCATTGCTCGGTTTTCGTGTCCGCGCGACGAGCTAGACATCCATGGCACGTAAGCGATCAATATGTTCTTCTTCGTAGCTAATTAATTTCCGTTAATTACCGCCGCGGAGAAATGCAATAGCTACGAACAAGATAACGAGCTGACTGCATTAGGTATGTGATCGCATTGTTGGCAATCCTTTGTCGAATATCGTGGATCCACGGCTACCAACGATGTCGAAGTCTACCGAAAAGGTGAATCGCGATGGTTAACTTAATAATCGTGGTACAAGTTAGACGAGATACCGTCACGCGGCTTAATTAACGCGCTAATAATGATCTTCTTGCTGGACTACCAGCGACCTATTAATAACCCGCGGGTAATTAGTAATAAAAGTACGGACTTAGTTGGTTAACTAAGTACTTTCGACAAAATTCCAGTTCACTCTGCTGAGTGTAATTCTACTGATTTTACTGGTTTTACTGCTAAGCAAATTATCAGTAATATTATATTCAATTATCAAAGTAAATGGCAATAAAAATCTGTGTTGAATATTATGATAGTGATATCATTTTAGGGTGTGATATATTCAAATGGTTTATTCTATTTTGCATTCAATTAATACCAGACGTGATAATATAACTATTCTCTTTTGCTATTAAATTAATGATATAACCAAGCAACATCTTCAAGAAAATTGAGAATATAGTGTAGAATAAAATCTACACATCTATCTTGACCAAATAATCATAAGAATCAAAATTAAATAATCAAAATGCCAGGATATAATTAAAGCTTGATTTCCAAGCTTCCACGAGGAGATTGGTCACCCGAGTATCCAATTAAAAAAATCTAATTTATATTGCCAAAAATAATCCATCCTAAACCATTCTATATAGATCATAATTTTAATTCTATGAAACTTGATAGATAATTATATTGAATATGTACAATTATCTGCGTTATTATATGAAATAACAGTAATAACATCACAAACAATTTGTCGTGGTATATTCGAAAAATTTAATTACAAATGGCGGACAAGTAATCTTGCACCTTTTGGTAGTTCCAGTATTAATATACAATAATAATCATTTTAAATCTCCTATCTTGGCGAAATGAGTAGAGCATACAAAATGAAAACAACAGAAGATCTCCATCTAATTAAAGCTTGTTTCCTAAGCATCCATTAGAAGATCCAGGTGGTATTATTGAGAGTGGTCACTCGGTTTTAGGTGAAAGATCCTAGTGCAGGGTAATTAGGTTCGCGAGTGGGATGATGAATCGTTGGAAATATTTTGTAGAACATCATTGGACGTGGGGCGGGCGTCGTTAATTCATTCGTGGAGGCAAGGGGCCAGATAAATGTGTAGCGGCCGGCAGCCGTGTTCGAGCGTTATAAATGACGTCCGTATTCATAATTTTCGAAAGCCACCGCCCAGTGACAGGCCTCTGGATTATCTATCGGTTCTACGAGCCTAGTATCGCACCCTCTGATAACACCGCATTAAAATCACCGCGTGAAAGAGAGACGGAATGCCGCGCGATAGAAAGGTAGCTAATGAGCTTTTCACTATCTAATTTTTCATTGACGCTCGACGTACCGCGAATTAACTGCCGCGGGGATAACTTCCCGCTGTTATCACGGATCACGGATGTTTTATCTTTGCAGAGGATTTCGGGGGAATTCATTTTTTAGTGGGGAAGAATGCGTGGAGTGTCTTAATAAGGCTTTCGAGGATGTTGAATTTGGGGGATGATATCCTTTCGTTTTAGAATTGGAAGTAATTAAATATTATATTTGATACTGATATTATTTACTTGACTAGTAATTAAGTCAAGATGGAAATGTTTTTTCCGTGGTGTTGAGATTAATATTTCAAATCAATCTAAGAATTTTTATATAAGATATATTAAGTATTAAAAATTATTCAATTGATAGTTCAAGTTCGAAGTAGTTTATATTACTTCTGACTTCGCAGTATTAGACTCATGCTAATAAAATGCTAATTTCAATAATAATTCTCGACGGATGTTACAATATTATTATACTTGCAAAATATAAAGAAGATCTAAGATTATATTGAATATTAATATTCCAAATGGTAATTAAAGTTGCAGTATTAGACACGTAATAATCAAATGCTAATTCCAGTTAGAATTCTGGGCGGATGTTATATGCTACTATTATACTTGCAAAGATAAAAGGTATAAAGGAGATTCTTCATCCTCTGTGGGAAGTACGTAAATAACAATAAAAAATTAATTTCGTAAATTTATCCAACTTAACTCTTGCGGATGGGTGAAAGATAAACCACCCGGCTCTGTAGTACTTTACTCCTAACAAGGTTAATAAACAATTCTAATTACGTACACCTCGCACTTTTGTAAATTGTAACGAGCCAAGAGGAGATCTTGATGTGCTTAGCAGCGTTTAATTTTTCACCGACACGCGACTCAAAAGATATCTTTACGACTCTGACATCTGCGCGTTTAATCAACAATCGTCGGTACAATTAACGAGGAATTAGCTGCGAACAATTTTCATTGTCAACCTGAATTCCGAGTGGAAGGAAAAGCAAAATGGAAGACTTTTAACCCATTCACATCTTAAGGAAGAATAAAACTTAATGCCCTTATAACCAATTTTTCCTTGATTATATTTAAGTAGACAAATGTCATTGTAAAAAGAACTTCATATTTCAGTAATTTGTAATAATGCAAACGGGTTACTAAGCTTCTCGATTACCGTTGGATTCTGGAAAGAAGGCATTCGTAATGTATGTTTCTATTCCATATTCTGTATTCCTTGTTCTATATTGTATCTTCCATATTACATATTAAATATCGAATGTTATATATTATTTAGTGACTCCTTCATAATTATTATGGAAATATACCGTTCCCTTCTAAATTCAACGCATGCCTTCTTTCCAGATCCCAAGGGGATCTATTTTCTTGGCCAATCACGAGATGCAACGTGAATTTTCACGACGAAGAAGAACAGCTTCGTACAGCTTTCTTATGTATCGATGTTATCTCATTGCTAATAAGATTAACGAAGAATTTGCTGTGTAATTTTTTATCATTATGCAAATCTCTGCGGGGGGACTGTAATTATTGCCCGTGTGTACGTGTGTGTGTGTGTGTTTGTGTTGTGTGACTTTAATTGCCGGCGAGGCTAACGAGCTCCTTGAAATCTATTCTCTTCGAGATCTCATAGAATGATTTGCGATCCATTCAAGTATCAGGGAATCTCACGATGTAACTAAATATTTCCCTTATTACAATGTAACCGATGTTAATAATGTGGAATATTTTGTTAACCTGTTTAACTATCGCCCCAAGGGATCTTACTTTCTCGGAGAAAATCCATTAGGATGATCAATGTAAGAATGAACAATTACCGCTTTGAATTAAACGTTAATTAGTTTTAAGCATTCGAATTAATGTGGTTACACTTCGAGGTGGCTGATTTATAATCTAATAGTGAAATTTCTTTCCAACAGAAATTGATTTTAATTTTCGCTGTTGAAAATGTCTCGTTGGAATTTAGTTTAATTTCCATTATCGAACATTTCTGGAATTTCTTTTAATTTTCATTATCGAAAATTACTGGAATTCATTGGGATTTATTTTAATTCACTTTATTGTCTAATGAAATTTATGAAGATATTACAATAATTTCCTTCGTTCCCCCTGGAACTCTTAATGCGATAATTTACATGGTGTTTTAATTAACACTTTAAATCACGGCGTTATCAAGTCGATATTTATATCAGAAATAATTCTACAAGAAAACGTCTGCGATGAATTATATCGCAATATCAAAGGATACCGAATTCGGTATATTAAATATAGCTGGAAACATTTCTGTATTTAACAGTTTCTTGAATGTGAGAAACCATTTATTTCAGAGTTTATTTCGAAATCATATATTTCTTTCAACAACGAAGTAATATATTTTTTAATTTTCGCACAGCAATAAATATCGCTAGCAATTGATCAGATAATTTATTAGACCCGCGTTTTAGCGCGAAACGAAAGTTGCTTCGCGATCCGTCGGTCGAACGAAATGTGTTGCGAAACGAGCGATCGTAAAACAAATTCAAACGGTAAGAAATTATCGCGATCATTTTATTAATCTGAATACTCCATCGAAGACCTAGTATTCCACTTATGTTATTTATTTAATAACTAATTACCATATCACGTTCGTGTAACCTGTTAATTAATTAATTACTTACGTGACAGACCGCGTCCATATTAAATCACCTTTTTCTAATCGATCCCACCGAATGAAATATCACTCCTATATTCCAGTATTTCTTATCATAACTCGTTTCCCTTATCACTTATTCCACAACTATCTAACACCAATTTGTTCCTCGCACAATTCGATAAGTTTTCGCATGAATCACTGAATTTATTAATACTTTTCTTTCTTGACTATGTTTGAATATAGTTCACGATACTTTCCTCGAATTCAACTAAAGTAGACCCAATTGAAACCAACCATTAAAGGGCCCATAAATATCCCGTGTACTCGAAGAAAGCGAACCTTAAAAATTCTACTCAACCCACGTAATACCATCCAATCAATGAACAGGAATAAAATAAGCAAAGAAATATCCTCGAAATTCTTGGTTCCATGAAGCCGAAGTAGAAAAGATGGCTGCCCGTGAGGAGCTACAACCACTTAAAGAGTATCAAGCTTCGAGGAAGCACGTCTCCTCGCAACCCTGTCCGAAGGCACAGGTAATTGGTCTCGCGCTCAGTCAAAGGAAAAAAACAAGCAGCAGAAAGAATCAAGAGAAAGATTTCAAGTTAAAGAACGAAAGGGATGGTATCGAGGAAGCAAAAGCACGAGATACCAGCGAGGCGAATCGTAGCAGGGTAAGAAAAGAGTATGAAAGAAAGAGGATGATCCGAGAGTGGTTTGTTGTTATCATCCTGAAAAAACGAACAACTTCAGGTGGATGAGTTTGCTGTGGAAGCTGGGTGTGCCAAGGCGAACCTAACAAGGGCAGTTTTTAGGTTGGGTAGACTGTTGAATGCATTATGGATGCCTCGGAGTTATGTATGACTCTATCATGCTCGACCGTGTACGACGTTGCCCTCTACATCCTTCTTCACCCTTTTACCTTCCCCTTTCTTCTTTCTCTTTGCTACCTTCACTGTCCTCGTGTTATACTTCGAGACTCCAAGAAAACTATCAGGGTGGAGTGCGTATCACTTCACCTTCTCCTCATCCCTCGTTTCTTTCTTCACCTTTTTCTTTCTCTTTCTTCGTCTAGTTCCACGGTGTACATATTCTTGAGCCGGTTCCTTACCACCGTACTTTTATATACAACGCCGTCGTGCTTCCCCGTAATGGACTTCGAGATTTCTTTCTTGGAAACGGCGTGAGTTTCTCATTACGCGCCTCGTAATTTCGAACTCACTTCGTACTCACTCGGAATACCTAAGTCTTGACTTACTATTGCTAGGACAACGTAGGGGGTGGAACTTGAAGGGAGGCTGCGACATTTGTTGGATGCGCTACTTATTTAGATGAATATGTTTTTTAAATGTCTATTGGAGATATTATAATATTTAAATTGGAGTATTCTGTTTGTAATACGAATTGAAGTAATAAAATAAATATATAAAAGATATATTATCAGATTCATTCGTCAATTGTCATTGCATGTGGATTTGTTGATTAGTCATCGTGACTATTGTTACTAAAATATACTCTGCGAAAGTTCTTAAGATCATTTCTGAAGGAAACAATGCAAAGAAAAGGAATTTGATTCGTGAAGATTGTAAGGGTTGATCAGGAAATATTATGCTGAGGGAATTTTTGAGATGAAATTCGGGGGGATGTTTTTGTTGATGTAACACACATATTTTTCTTATTACTTTGGAATATAATTTGTCTTCGGGATTCGACGTATAAGTATCCATCTAATAGGAGATGAATATCACGTTTTACCTAAGGAAGTGTCGATCGCATGCCCTAATAGCCTAGATACCCGATCGAGTGATCGGGTTCGGTATTCTTGTATCTTTCACGATGGGAGCTTGATTGCCAGTTAAACGATTCAGAAAGGTAAGGAACTCGAATTTAAGTTCCGCCTGACATTTGTGGAACGAAATCAAGAAAGTAAGTGAAACCTTCCCGACAGGTAATAAACCCTGTAGGGAAGTGCAAGTCAACAGTGGAAGTGATACTAGCTTACACCAATACCAACTTCGATACTTTATCCTTCTGCCATTTGTGCGCAATTAGTATCTTTGCATTTCCGACATCTACTCAATTCAATTCTTCCGTAAATAATATCACCAAAGTACAATTTTAGATCCTAGAATTATGACTAATTATAAGCCCAAAACTGGCAGAATTTTCTGTAAGGAGAATCGACCAGTTGCCTCAAAAACTGGCAAGAAATTATTAATAACGACAGCGAATACATATTAAATTAATCTCCTTTGTAGTTCATTTTATTGTCGAATAAAGTTTACTCTAAAAAGCGGAACTTATTTATGAGTCAAGCCAATATAATTTTACAACTAGAAAGAGAATACTGGTTCGACACACCGTCGAGTCATTAGTACTAGGAGCATTATTCTCAAAGGGAAACAAAGTCTTTTTTACCGTTCATTTACTTCCGAGTGCCAGTGTTCAATTACGATGGAGGTAAACCGGGGCACAGGTAAATTCTTTGGCACGTAAGTCTGATAATAAGGGCCTCCTCGCGTGACCAGGGATACTAATATCGAGCGTTATGAGGCTGCGTGATACGAATGTCATGCGAGCTGCATTAGGAGTCACCGTATTTCGCCTAATCATCGACATTGTAACCCGTCTAGGCTGCATGTCGCCGGGAAATCCTTCTCGGTATACGCGAAAAAAGAAAGCAGACCAAACGATTTACTTGACCAACTCGGTTACGCCGTTCCATAAAATAACCCCTCGATAACTGGCCAACAGAATGTCCAGCCAATATACTCGAGCAAATATTACGATGATTTCGATAACGGACAATAAACCAACACGAATACGACATAGCTCCGAGTTAAATTATATACGTCGATTCCCCTTTTTACACTTCGCCGAATTTCACCACGTAACACGCCTTTTATTCCTATATTCGTTCTTGGAATTCTTTCTAATCTACTTAGTTGGGGAGCTTGTGTGATTTGGTGTTTTAAGTACATATCTTTAAAACAGATAGTGTTTTGTGTTGAATGTTATGGATTGGCTGATGGTGATTCATTAATAAATTCATTCAAAGATAGCTTTTGTCGCATGGTTTACGATTTGTTGTTTTTTTTATCCCGGATAAGGTATAATTTCCAGGGTAATTTATTTCTTAGAGTGTAGAGTATGTCGAAGGATGCTGTATGAGGATCACCGCGAACTTTTAATAGATTATATAAAATGGTTGTAAAATATGTAATCGTTTGCTTACCATTTGGGCTAGTTGGTCCCCCATGAGGTGTGTAGAGATGTCCATGAGGATTGTGCGGATGTGGAGGTGGGGGTAACCACGCGAACCCCGCGAGAGAATGCGGAAATCCTGCGGGATTCCATCCAGGAGCACCGGGTGCCCCAGCGAGGTAAGGTGGTCCTTGAGAGGGCCTTTGAACACCAGGATGAATAGGTTGTGGCACTACCGGACTTGACTTCTCTTCCTTTTCCTGGCTAGCTTCCAGGTCTCTCTCTAATTCACAGTCAGAGTCCATCACATTCAGATCCTCGGACTGTCCAACACTTCTTATCTCTTGTTCCTCAAGATCCAAATGATCAGTCGTTCTGTCACCTTCTAACGAACGATTCGCTTCGGAATCACTTCTATCGTCAAGGATCTCTCGCCTACTGACCGGTGACACTGATCGTGGATTGGTAATCCTGTCGATCCTCTCGTCATCCTCGTGAACACGCTCCCGTTCCCTTTGAATCATAGATTCGGTGATCCTACTCGACGGTGAGCTTGTAGACAACCGACGATCATCTCGATCCCTTTGAACCTCTTGGTCTATTCTAATTGGCGAGGAAGATTTATCATGACTCGACGACCTGGAGAAATCCTTCACGGTTAGGATCTCCTGTCGACCTGCCGACGGATGATCCTGATCCAGTCTACTCGAGTGATGATGATGGTGATTGCTAAACGCAGCCAATCCATGTGGACTTAGTCGTGCCAATAGTTCTCTACTTTGTAGCCTCTGTTGCTCGATCAACAGCTCTCTATATCTGGCTTCCATTTCCAAGTTTTTCTCTGCTTCCATTCGATCCTCGTTCTCTCGCCTAGCAAAGGTACCACCACCGCCACTATTCACTGTCTTCTTGGTACCGCTTAATAGGGCATCCACACTGAAGCTGATTTTACCGCTTCGTGGCTTCAGGTTCGAGGATGCTGATGTCGGCGTGGCCATGTCGACGTCTTCGCACAGACGATCGCTTCCAGCACCTTGACCTGTCACCACACCCTCGCCGTTGCTCATCACGATCCAGTTCGACGTTTCTTTGCTGGTATATTAATTCCTGGAGTTTATCTTCCAGATGAATCGTGAAGAACAAAGTTGATCTCAGATGTCAACCGAAACTTCGACGACAAGTCGATACTCCTGGTTTGCTTGGTAGAATATGAAGCTAAATATTCGATCCACTCCAACGAGAGTGTTTCATCAGAATGCAAAGACAACAAATTTTGGTGTCCAGGTTATAAAGATTAAATCAGTTCCTATAATAACACTGCCGGGTCAAAATAGAACTGAGGCACGATACGAAGCACAGGAGATGATATGTTTACGATTGGACTTCTCACAGAAATGTTCGTCGTCCTTTTTATCTTTACAGCCGTGCGGTATTTATATCGCGAGGTATCGCAAATATTGATGCAGTGTCTTCAAAAGTGGAGGCACTATTCCTTACAGTAATGAGCTACGGTTGTTTTTCAACACCGTGATATCGTCGACCAATTTTTTCAACGTGCCTTGTCACCTTAGACGTCTCCGTAGTCCGTTATTCTCGGAATCCGCCGCATCGTCGCGGACCGACCGTGCCGGCACGAGCGGATTCCAGCGTTAAAAGTTAAAGGAGATTTCTTTATAAAGCCAACATCATGATCTGACACTTATGACCAGCATATTTTCTTATTATCTTGATAACTATCTCCTTCTACTCTGATGATATGTCCTTGTTGATGATCTCCTTTCCTGGGTTGTCAGAAAATGAATAATGTCCTTATATCCAAGTGATAACCAGATGATTAAGTAACCCGAGGATTCTTCTAGATGACCGTCTCAGGATACCCGGTTAACCTCCATAAAACTTGTCCCATTTACCTGGCCAACCTTCAGCACCGATACGTCAGTCTATTCTATCTACACAATAGTCCTGCAGGTATTTAAAGAGTCCACACTGTCACTGTATCAAGATGATCCCATGGTCCATCCTCTTCAACGTCTTCCAGCTTATTATATCATGTAGCATCATCAATGCTTCTTGATTCTCGAAGAGCACGTATCAACTAAGCCAGTAAACAGTATCCAAGTGTCCATTTAATTGATCCATCATTAGCTATCCATCTCCAGGAGTCTTTACTTTACTTGTCCTCGTGGATGACCGCGTAAGACACACGGTATCTTCTTCGGGCACTGTCAAACCATCACAATTAGAGTGTAACGATGGTCGGCGGTTGATGTGAATGCGTGTTGTTAGAAAGCCATAATCAGTATAATAATCAGACGCGTGGTGGCCGGTACTGGCGCGGAAACGACACTGATTAGCAGCTCGGCTCGATCCGCGTCGGGGAGCCCTGACCAGGCGTTTCTCTTGGTCGGCGTCGCGGTGCTGCCACCGATGCGCGCCGCCCCCGCGAAACCCGTCGAACCGGTACCGTGTCCTGTCCTCCACCAATGCGAACCATTCCGAACACACCACGGTTTCCACGAGAATAGGCGTGTCCTCAGCCATCAAAGTCAACCAATGGGGAAGAGTGCTGGGGCTAAATCGAATCCTCTGTCCTTTCCCGCGGCAACCAAGCGAAAGGTCACCCACGGGTATCAAGTCTGGGCCAGATGGCGTTGCCAGTATTTTGTCGGGTATACACTCCACCGTTTTGTACCATGAAAACCCCTCGAAAACCAACTGGTAGGGGAACCGGTGGTTCAGGAGATGGTAGGCGAGAGTATGGTGGGAGAAGAGGTCGGTTTTGAACGGGGCTGAAGCGGAACGAGGTACGATGTGGGGGCGAAAGGATGATGAGGCGGGAGCCAACTGCTCGGGGAACGTGACGACTCCTAATTGTCTAATTCCCGGGCGCGCGATGCGCGAATTGATTGGCAATCCGGGTACTATGTGTCTGTGCACATTGCTGAATCTTCCTCTCTTGTTCTTCCTCTGTCTCTCCCTCTTTAATGGATACGTACACTCGATACTAACAGGACAACTGTATTCCATTCTGCTTCGCTCTCCTCTCGTCACCGTGTCTCATTTAGTGTACGTTGATGCCAGGTTTGATGAGATAATGATGTACTCCGACTGCTTTCACTGGGATTGTTAATATCCGATGAACGTCGAATCTTTTCTTCTCATGGACTTATACGAGTTTAATAAGAACACGTGCGTAGACTTTGATGTCTCTTATGATTAAAGGATAAGAGATCAGGATAATGGATACGGCGATGTCGAGGAATCGATCGTTAATGTCTATTAGATACGGATAGTTACTTAATGATGTTTACTTGACTTAACAAATTGAGGATGCTTGCTTACAAGGGTCCCAAGTGAAAAAGTCATAAAACAAAGGATAACAAGAGGACAGAGTAAGGAAGTGGTAGCAAGAAGTTCATGAGGCGATTCACAACTCGTCAACGGTAAAAAGCTCAACTCGACGACTCAATTCCCTCGTTCTTCCGCCCACCCTTTCTCCTCGTCTCTTTCTCTACGTAATTTAAGCGTACGAGCGTGTCTTTCGTGACTCTTTCAGTTTTCACTTCTGCAGTTGTACTTAAGTGCCATTTCCTCCGAGTGAAAATTGAATACGTTCATTCTGGTAATATCATTCTTTACACCTTCAGCTGACTACGACATCCGTGCAAATTTCCATGAATTATGACAGCAGAACTATCAGAAACTTTCCTTTGCTTCATGTACTTTTGATTCATCAGGATAATATCTTTTAACGAATATTACAGGATCGGAGATTAATTGTAACGGGAAACAAGTAAATCCTCATTTCAGTACATTAAACACGCACCTTGATGAACCCTCGCCAAGTTCCTTGTTTCTTCGCAGAATCTAACCAATGTTGCCACACCAGGCCAACGATATTTTAGGATTAAACTAATCCGATTGGCAGGTTGGTGGTGATAGTCCAGAGTGACAGCCTGAACCTACGAGGTCCCGTGGGAGGAACTGGAAGACGAGGAGAGCAACGGAGACATTTCAACGTCGCAAACTCGGGAGTCAAGCCGATTAACGAAAATCTCGTTACAACTGTCCAACTGTAAGACCACAGGGTGTCTTACTGATAGAAATCTCGCAAACATGGCGGATTCTTGTAAGGACTGGCTTCACAAAAAATCTGCCTTACATCCTGTTCGTTTATGCGATCATTATAGCACTCATTGATGACAATAAACGAAGTACACAAAGATAAGTCCCATTAAGTGATGAATGTAATCCAATGATATAACTATGGCGATTATTGTAAAACAGAGAAGAACCAGGTTATCTTGGGACTTAGAAACAAAATCAGAAATTGACTTAAACGACCAGGAGGAGGTGCTCGTAGAGGGTTGAAATTGTTCACCCTGGCAATAGAGGAGGGAGGAGTCACCCTGACGGTTAATTCCAGGCCGTTTGCACATTAGCGGTGAATAAACGACACCGAAATATAAACGCGGATACGCGATCGCCATAATAGGAGCCTCGGAGTAGTCTATTAAGCGTCCTCAAAACCAGTTAGTGAGTTGGCAATCCAGTTTAGGTACAAAATGGCTGTCGTTTAGCGAGGATTAATGGTCTCGGGAGTGCCCCGGGGCAGCATAATGGGGCAGATGCGTCCTGGATGAAGGGAGAAGAATTTCCCCTTCTACCAACCTCCCTTAATACCTCATCCAACTTTCTCTCTTTCCTTTTCCTATATCACGACGCGACCGACAACCACCCCTCCGCGTTTCACTCCACCCCTCATTCGGTAACCTCATTATATACACCTATCTGAGTACGGGGTCCATTATGCCCTTTTTTTTTGTGACGCTCCACTGTCGCGCGGAATAAACATGTACACCACGTATACCAGCACACTACGTTATAGGAGAATGATGAGGACACGATGGAGTGTGTTAAGGGTGGGCATAGTACTACCTTTCTCTCGCACAAACTTAACTTACTCATATTTTGGGCCCTCGAAGCGCCGTTTAGTTTGGCGTTTCATGGTCCAACGACTCCCCTTTGGGTCGAGCGTCGGCTAAACTACCGGCGTTTCGTTTTCGGTCGTTTCGTTTCGACGCTCCTGGGAGTAAAGTAGTCGTTTTGAAATCGACTCCCTGCATCCTCCCTTTCTCTCTCTCTCTTTCTCTTTCTCTTTTGCTCTCTCGTGTGACTCCTCGTGCGTGAATATAGGACTCGAATCACTTTCGGCTCCCTTTTGTCCCGGGTGCCGCCCTATCACAGTAGACGGCGTTGACAGAGATTTAGAGTCTAGCTGTTAATGCCGAATTAGCTGCCGCGGAGGTGGCAATCACGGGATAATCTGAAAAAAAGGCCAAGGATTTTCTTACAGGGAATTCCTCGACGTTAAAGCACTGGAACATCATTGGTCATGCTTTAAAATTCATTTTCAGTCCATCACGTATTATACAGTCCATCCAAAGATATAGCCTTAAATATATAGATAAATATATGAAGATATAAAGATATAAATATGTATTCCTTAACATAAAGAGAATAAGACGCATCAAGATACAAAGATGCTGTCGTTAATACTAAGATAATAAATATCTGAATTAAATTATGTGAAACCCCTTGAAGTAATATCGTCTCAAAAGATATGAAAAATATGATAAATATTTGCATTAAACTTCGAGCTCAGAGCAGATGCCAGAACACGTGTCAAGATGTGCATCTACATTTTTTAAGTAAGAATCTTGTAGTACTGGAAGAGGGTCTTACAAGAAAGCAAGGCCCCAAACGGATCAGTCCTGTTAATCCGAATATCTCCCTGGGCCAGTGCAACCCAAAATTCGCACCACGCCTACAGTTTAACGAAATAATACCGCTCGTTTAAAAGGTACAATGGAATCTTAAATACCCTGTCTTTTGTCGAGGAAAGGTACCAAGGTACCAGCAGCAAGTGGCCAATACTAGCCACTGTCGAATTTTTGCAGGTGACTAACTTACCCCGCCTCATTTCCCACCCCCTTTCGTGCTCCCTGATTCGCGGAGGTACTTTTGCAACGGGAATTAGCAATTTACATAAACAACCACGGTATATACTCCAAGAAAACAATTTGTAAAATGTAGGAGATGATAAATAAAAATTATGAAATATAATACATAAATTGTCGAGATATAGCTGATTAGAAGAACAGCATAAATAAAATTGGAAAGTATCATTCTTTTTCTACACAACCTGGAGAACCAAAACTACCAGAAGCTCTTAGACTAACTGGGAGACATTTTTCAAAAAAATCTGCCCAGCAAAAAAATGCGCGGTGAGAAGTTATGGTGATACTTGAGAGGACATTTCCAAAAGTTCCGGATTAGAGACAAGTGAAAAGTGCAACGAGGGTTTTCCGTGGGCGTACAAGCGGCAGAATTATCCGGAAAACCGGTGGACAAAAATGTCCGATTTCGTGTGGAGTTTGGGAAATCCTAAAATAATCAAACACAGCCTGCAAAAGGTCCGCTCATCCTGTAAACAGGATTAGGACTAGATGCACGATGGGTTACCAGGACAAACTATCTGAAAATCCTCAGCTTTTACCTGTTCGAACGATGGAAAACTTGACTTTACGACTTTACGTTTCCCCCTCTCTTTCTGTTGATACACCGAAATTTGTTTCTCTAACATTAAAGCTGCTTGTAAAACCTTCGATCGTGCAAGTTTACCTTCTTATCTTCGTTCCAGCTGTCTTACCACGTACGAGAATATCTTATGCGACAACCAAAAGTCCAAGGAAAAATGACAATATTTACAAATACTCTAATGTTTCCTTCGAAGACTAAGAGTGGAACAAATTTTGTGAAGATTGTAGGGAAAACATCGTTAAGTGCTATCACAAAGACTATTATTTATAGTCGTAATCGGAATACAAATAATATTATAATTAATAAGAGTTACGAAGTATTTTATTGATAGATTAATATTCCAATCGGAAGAATATTTTATTCGTTCCGAAATTCTGAGATACTCATATTTATAGGAAATAAACGGAATAATCTAGAAAATTACTGGAATATAATAATCTATTCATTATCTCAATTTGATTAGTTTAGATGTTTAGATATTTATTTATTTATCCATAATTAAACAGATCCAAGTCTATTTATTAATATATAATATAATTATTGAAATAGGGTAATCTATTTATTATACCAAACCCTTTGCTCTCGACATTAAAATTTACTTCAGTTGTCGGTGTTTTAAAATTTAATAAAAAAAAATAGTGGAGTTAATCTTAATACCGCATCTCAGTCGCCACTCGAATTACAGCAAGAAACTGAGTGGCGACTGTGAGTCGCTTTTCAATATTTCAAGTAAACCAATTAGATTACAGTTGAAATCCCTTTAAATCCTTTTCCTGAAATAAATCACACCAAATTTCCACCGAAATAAATTTCAATTTGCCCTCGTTTTCATAACATTTTCTCTCAGATCGTTCAAACATATAGCATTTACGAGTCGATTAAAAACCGATCCTGTATTTAAAGCTCTTCAGCGATCAAACAGTGCCTTTAAGGGACGAATGGCACGGGGGGAGAGAAAAAGGGAAATCGTCACGCGTACTTGGTTACACGGCATAAGGGGATGATTTGTAACCGAGTCATTGTTCGTGTATTCGTCCAATGACACGTCGACGCACCACGGAATCAAAGTCGATAGAACGAATCAGGAAAAGAAGAGAGTTGCGTAGAAAAAGATGGGGTCGAATTATTTTGAGGGAAGCCAACGGGAAACCAGATGCACCCGAGGCACCCTGGCTAACGTACCGCGACGGACTACCATTATGTTTGTTTATTTATTATTAATAGGAAATTCATAACAATCACATAATAGGAAGCCGCGTATAAATGGTATTCTTTGGACTGGTTTTACGGGGAACGTCGTCATACATCGTCACGCTGCATCACTGATATAATAATGATTCTTTTTGATATTATCCACGCCTCCTTTCAGGCTCCCTCGGACGACTTTTGATTCGAGGATACCGAAACTAATTCTGTTTGTTCCTTTGGTCCTCGATATTTTTTTCGTAGGATATGAGTTTAATTGTTCAAAGTGTATTATTCGAGACGGTGTTGCGTTTAATAATAATTCTTTGGAGTGAAAAGAATGAATACTTCGTTCGTTCGGAAACTATGTTCTACGCAGATTGACTTACTATTAGAACTTTGGGAAATATAATAATTAATATAATTACTAGTATTCCTAAGAATTTTTGATTGAATATAATAATTAATATTATCCTAAGAATTTTTCAATATAATAATTGCTCGAATATTATTTTGAAGTAGAACTGCAATATAAGATTAGTAGATCTCGAATTTTTCATTTCCTTGAATTATAATCATTTTAATAAATAACTCTTGTAAGTTGGAAGCTGTTACATCGTTGCACCGTCAGAAGTATATTAATAAATATGAATTTCGAATTAAAGATATTTTTTATACCAGACATCCACGGTAAATATATCTGGCCGGATTTCAGGGGAACGCGGACAGACGTGGGAAATAAAAACATTCAGGGCTTGACATTATTTTCAGTGCAGAAACACGACAAAACCGAATCAGTATTCCCCGGCGGTGTCGCATGAATCAAAAATCAAAAGCAGATAAAGACAGTCGATCACCGGACTCCAGGTAAATCCATACGCGTCCAAATTGAAAAGCATTTTCGGCGCCGTCACCGCACCCTTTTTATTCAGATTCGTGGAATAAAGGGGCGGCGACGGCGGGGAGTGCGGTGGGTCGATTCGAAGAGTGGAGAGTAACTCGAAAAAAAGTGCGTGGAAAAAAAAGAGGACATACCGGAAAAATGGGTGGTATCGAAAAATGGCGTTCGAAAGAGGTGGCGATTTTGCGCGTTCTCCCTCGATCTATGGCTGCTACTTGAACAACCCTCTTTCTCTACTATTCACCCTTCTCGTCATCCTCCTCGTCGTCCTTTAAAGTATATATAGATAGCTATTTACCCCTGTTCAACACCCCTTCTCGTTCATCCCTCTCCTCGTCGCGTTGATGTGAACTCAAGGGTGCAAATTCCCGCTCGTTCGAAATTCAGGACAGGAAATTAGACGGGCGTCTCCCTCCCATAGAAATACCCGCGAAGCGTGAGAGATATGAGGGAGGTACGTTGGCAACCCTCCCCCTCCCTTCCTCCCCGAAGCACACTCTTACACCCCAATCTATACACCAATATCGGATCAATTCTATTGGATAAGTAGCTCGTAGAATAAAAACGTTCATTTGCGGGATACTCGACTCGTCGAGGTGACAAGTTAAAAGTCACTCTTCATGGGAAATGTTTTAAATTATTCTTTCTGATGTTTATTATTTTATGGAAAATTTGAGACTGATATGCGGGGACTGTTGAAAGGGAAAGTTTATATGCATCGGAAAAATTAATTGATAAATAGGTTGGGTGAATTGTAAATTATTTAAAAAAATATCAAATCAGTCTTGCATTGAAGTGGAGCTTGCTGATTTTGTTTAAGCGGTTTCATTAATTTTATAAGAATATGTTGTATGTTATAGTTATTTCTAATTGGAAATTATGTTATGTATTATATGTATCTACACATGTAGGTGCGATTCTTTACGATTCTACGATTATGTTATTTATAATAAAATATGCGAGTACATTAAAGAAACTGTTCCACAACGATTCTTATTTATAAAATCTCTCAAAAACAAAAGTGCATATAAAAGCATATTATTTTCTGACGTCCATTAATATTTCTAAGAATATTCATCCCTTCCTATTAATATAATTATTTCAAAAATACCCGTATAATTTTAATTCTCATCTTCCACAATAAAGAACCAAAGTGTCTAGCAACCTGACAAGAAATAAAAGCACAATAACGGACCAACAACGAGAACAAATAAATTCGGCAAGAATTGATCAGCGTTTTATTATCCGTTTTGTTGGCAAGTTTCGGAAACCTGGAAGTTCTAAGCACTCACTCCCTAATTCCTAGTGCCGTGACAAGTTTTGACAGGGCGGTCCGGTTGATCTGATCTCAGGATTAGGTCAGTCTTAGCAGGTTGCCAAGAAGATTCTCTCTATTTGGTCTTTTAAAGTCACTGTCAGTTCGTCACCTCGCGTCTTTCCATGGCTCTGACATCCTTTTGTTGGGATCCGGTATCCGCGTCCCCCCCACCTTTTTCAGTCCCCCCTCTTCCCCCTTCTAGACGAAAGTCCAGGTAGAATACACCACGGAGGATCTTGTAAGCCACGACTTATACCGACTTAATGTCAAATTCCTAACCCGTTGTTTTACACGTGCCCTTTCTCACCCGACTTCTAATCCAATTTGCAAAACCCGCTGACCGTTACTTTGTTTTGAGATCAACTCCACTCGGAACTCTCCTTCCGCAAGGATCAACGCGGAAGGGCGGGAAACTGGGATTTCTATGGGGTTAACGGTACGAACGATTAAAATCCTCCTTCTGTACTCGTGATTTCTTTGAACGCCGTTTATCTGCGATTCTTTGGAAATTTATTATTTACTGTGTGCGAGACGGTTATTGATATTTGGAGATTTGGATACTTCAAAAATAAATGAGCAAGGTTATAAAAATTACTTTACTATTTACGTCGGAAACTTGATCCTTTTTATGGAATTAATAGTGCGAACGATTTCTTTGGAAAGTTATTATTCATATTATTTGTATCAGTTAATATATGGATATTATAGGATTTTTCTAAGTTCAATTTGGCCCTTGACTAATTAATTTGATATAAAAATTGAAAGTTATAAGTTTCAATGAAAATTAGTGTCCAAAGAAAGATTGTAATTCTCCACTTCGAGTACTTCTCCCATTCGTGTACTTCAATCAGCACGATATCAGGTTCTATTAGTAGGTTTTAATTTGATCATAAAACTGGAATTAAATTGATTTTACCGGTAACGATACACACATATCACGCGCGATTCCCAGCATATTTGTCCTGCGATTAATTAATTATTTAATTACAATATCTCAATTTCTATTGGTTATATAATTCCTCTCTATGTGATTCCCACCAATTGTACAAATAGAATCGTCGGTATCGCCAGTCAGCCTCGCGTAAAATAGTTAATGTTACGTACGCCGATTACGCGTGAACTCTTAATATTACATCGATTCATTTTATCGGAGTGTACATCGTGGATTAACGCAAACAGTAGTCTTTTTGTTAGAATCTCGAAACGGCGCGTGATAGTTTTCTAAAACACGCGATTCGATCGTTGATGAAATGATCGGCAAACATGTTTGAACAGTTGTGATCTTTTAACGAGTCTTTGATGGGGGTTAACACCCCATTCAATTTATTTGAGTGCCTCTAGTTTGATTATTCCATCATACCGATTATAGTTCGAGGCCGAAGCTTTGAGTCTGAATTTAGTATTCAAAATAATTTAAGTCATCATGGTCAACTGAAAATATTCTATCATTATCTTCACTATAGTTCGGATATGAATTTTGAGACAGAGGTAAAGAATAATAGCCCACAATTAAATATACCTTCAAAAATTGTCAAAAATTAAAAGTCGCCAAAATCGCTCCTACATGGCCCAAATCGATGGTATATGATGCCTAATGATGTTCTAGGACCGATTTGGGTCGAAAGAAGTAGTTTAAAAATTTGTTTGAGCAAAAAATGGGTCGATCCAAAATCGCAAAAATGTGAAGGGGTATACCTTCAAAAATTGTCAAAAAATAAAAGTCGTCAAAATCACTCCTACATGGCCCAAATCGATGGTATATGATGCGTAATGATGTTCTAGGACCGATTTGGGTCGGAGGAAGTGGTTTAAAAATTTTTTTGGCCCAAAAATGGGTCAACCCAAAATCGCAAAAATGTGAAGGGGTATACCTTCAAAAATTGTCAAAAAATAAAAGTCGTCAAAATCACTCCTACATGGCCCAAATCGATGGTATATGATGCCTAATGATGTTCTAGGACCGATTTGGGTCGAAAGAAGTGGTTTAAAAATTTTTCCGGGCCAAAAACAGGTCGACCAAAAATCGCAAAAATGTGAAGGGGTATACCTTCAAAAATTGTCAAAAATTAAAAGTCGCCAGAATCGCTCCTACATGGCCCAAATCGATGGTATATGATGCCTAATGATGTTCTAGGACCGATTTGGGTCGGAGGAAGTGGTTTAAAAATTTTTTTGGCCCAAAAATGGGTCGACCCAAAATCGCAAAAATGTGAAGGGGTATACCTTCAAAAATTGTCAAAAAATGAAAGTCACCAAAATCGCTCCTACATGGCCCAAATCGATGGTATATGATGCCTAATGATGTTCTAGGACCGATTTAGGTCGAAAGAAGTGGTTTAAAAATTTTTTTGGTCAAAAAATGGGTCGATCCAGAATCGCAAAAATGTGAAGGGGTATACCTTCAAAAATTGTCAAAAAATGAAAGTCGCCAAAATCGCTCCTACATGGCCCAAATCGATGGTATATGATGCCTAATGATGTTCTAGGACCGATTTGGGTCGAAAGAAGTGGTTTAAAATTTTTTTTTGTCAAAAAATGGGTCGATCCAGAATCGCAAAAATGTGAAGGGGTATACCTTCAAAAATTCTCCAAAAATCAAAGTCGCCAATTTCGCTCCTAGACGGTCCAAATCGATGGTATATCATGCCTAATGATGTTCTAGGATGGTTTTGGGTCGAAAGAAGTGGATTAAGATTGTTTTCGGTCAAAAATATGTGTTCCCTAATAAAATGTCGACCCATTAACTGCCTGAAATACACAGCTTTGCCTTACCCCTTTTACCTTGTAGTGCTACAACACATGAATTAAGTATTTTCTTCAGATAAATATGGAGTTTAATATTCCATAATTAAATATATGTATATATCATCTCTCTTCCATCTTGGCAATGGGATATGAAGTACCGTGTATTTAATTAAACGAACGTTGATTATCCAAAGAATAGGGGTTGCCTCAGTAATTTCTAAGCGTTACACTTTTAATCAGTGCTTCACGCAAGATCGACCAAGCATGGTGCGGAGTACAATGAACAAACTGTCGGGGTGGGCATTCGAGTATTGTGCCTTGATTTAAGGATCCAGACCCGTTGACAGTTTCCCCATCTGTGATTCGGATTAAATTGACACCGATTAAGGCCCCATTGAGAACCTCCTGATATTTCGGAATTACCAGAGCACCCTATAAATGACCTGTAAATGGACGGAAGAATAGACTCTTCTGAACTGTCGTTAAACGAGTTTACACTAAATTAGTTGTCTCGGGATATTTAACTTCTTTCTCTGGATTATGTGTCCCTTTAAATGAAGTACATACTTAACACCGCCTAATGAATCCCTGATAACAATTCATTCATTCCAAGTATTTCTCGCTTTGAAAATATCTATAAATTTCCAAATATGTTTAAATTTCGAAACATTTCTAATATTACATTTTCAGATATTTCTAATATTATATTTCCAAATGTTTCCAAAGATTTCAAAAATTTCCCTAAAATAAAATATCAGCATAGATATCTTCCATAATACATCTATATATAGATTAATCTCCCGGTGCCAAAATTAATTATTTATTCACCGAGAAATTCAACATCTGTGCTGATACGGGTTCCCGATGATCTCCAGAAAAAGAAGGTTCAATTATCATCGGGGAATAAAATCTCGAGAAATAATTACTTCGACGCGGAGTGACGCACGAGGGTGAATATGTATATGTTTCGAGATATAATTCGAGTAGCGTAAGGCCCAATAAATCTGCATCCATATCGGAGCACTGTAATTAAGAAAGAGTCTCGAACTTTGACCGGCGGTCAACACACATCGTTCTGTCACGCATGAACACACGCGATATACTCGTAATCGTCTCTATTTACCAACACTTTAAATTCGACACAATGAAGCCATTCACAGATAGCACATCGAGATGACCAGAAGAAGAACGTGGAAAATCATGTTAATAAATGTAACGATGGTATACGTGTCAATCATCATGTAAATGCTCCAAATTGGGACGACGATTTATTTCGAGGTAAACCGACGCGAAAATAGATCAAGGGATATTAATCACTATTTTTGAATTCATTATAACCGTGGCAATATTGAAGTGCACATATGCACCATGAAATCAAAATTAGAAGATTAATTCTACAACTGGTGGTCTCATTTAATGACATGAGAAATTTGGGAAGAAAACGTTATCCAATAAAATTGTCATCAAAGTAAAAGCTAGAGATTGCAAATAAAAAATGATTGGTAAAATTAAATTCATTGAAATAAGTCCAACATTTTTGATAGCTAAACACAAGTCGATTTAATTTCAATAAATTATGATACTAAGGGAAATAATAAAAATTAAATGTAAGAATAATGAAAATAAAAATTGATATAAAAAGCGACAGTTTGCTGGGCCCAGAAATCCAAATTTTTAATCTGAGATATTAAACATATTTAACTGGAAAATATTTCAACTTTTCCGTCAATTAATTCTTATCGTGGAGTGTTACGTTTTATCATCTATTTTATGTCATATCTGTATGTTTAACGTCCAGAATTAAATAGATAAAAATTATATATAATGCAACAGGATTAGAAAGCGAAGTCCACATGAAATTTTGGAAGTCACCCAGTACATTTTGGGTTCCGAGACGGTCGAATTTCGTGGAGTCCGAAACGTCGCCAGGGCGTGGCGGAGGCACGTTTGAAAGGCGAACGAGCGGCGCGAATTTCTTTTTGTCTTTTCATCCTTCTACCCGGCCTACCGATTTTTTTTGCCTTTTTTCCTAAAGGAAGGACTCTTTCCGTAGGAACTTTTTCGTAGTCCTTTGGTTTTCCATTGCCGGCCTCCTTTCACCATCGAAATGACTAATTTGCATTGGTGCTCTCGAATCGCTATTCTTTCGGCGTCGTTCTGGAAAGGGGGTGGGGGGTGGGGGCGCAATTAGTCATCGTGTCATTGTTCTAAATCCGACACCGATATCCTGCCTTCTGCCGGAGGCGCCACTTTTCTAATTAGAACGGAAATAACGAGAAAACGAGAAGCATCTCACGATACCCGCTCCACGATCTGCGCAGAGAAACGGCGCCGTTTACTTTCCAAGTATTTTCCATTCTTAATTGACTGCGATTTATGGAAAATTATCGTTCCGAGGTTATTAATTTGTCTACTCGTGTTGTTGGATGAGCGAGATTCGGAAAAGGCATAAAACACTTCGCTGAGATGTAATTGTTAATGAGGTGCCTAATGACATTACTAATGACATGATTATTATCGGACTACGTTTATACTAGAACTATGATTTGCATTGGAAAATTAATTATAATTATCCATTTGATCGTTTCGAAATAGGAAACAAAATTCTGCATTTAAACTATAATCCCAATTAACGATGCTCGATAAATAACATAATTATAAATATAGTAAAATATATAATTTAATATTTGAACTACAAAATCCGTCAAAATGACGGGTTCGCAGAAATTAATAAAAATATTAAAATTCATCACGTTCCATTCCCTGAGATTTCTTGCGGCTCGCGTTGAATTAAATCCATTAATTTATTTGATTCAAATATCAATTTATCATAATTTTGAAAATTATAATTCATCCAATGAATGCTTCGTATGATTCAAGAATCCCCCCGAATTTCGACCAATCGCGGGGCGAATTTAAATGGCCCGGCTCGAAAATAGATTATTAAATTATCACGCGAGATGTTAAGAAATATAAATCGAGTTTCGATGACGCATGAAAAAGATGTTGACAAAGTAAAAAAGAACGATTGAAACGTAGAAAATTATCGTTCGTTAGATATTCCATGGTTCGAAGTTAGCGAAAGAAGCGCGTTTTCGGCCGAGCACGAAAGAGATTGGATGTTATGAAATATTTGCGCGAAACAAGCTTATTCGACGATATCTGGCTGATCCAATTACTTCTTTCTTCTCTGGTTGTTTGCGAGGACTGATTAGCATTCGCGTATCACTGCTCTGTGTATTCGAATAACGGGAATATATCACGTTTAATTGCACACCAGATAACACACTATTGGACATTCCCTCCCGATTTCGATACCCCGCGGGTAAAAAAGATGGTAATAAAGTGATTTATGGAGCGAGTCTCTAATTATTAATTAAGAAGTTACTTGATACGAGGATAACTCATGTCGATCCCGGTTTCATTCACCACGAATTATTACGAAAATCTTTATTATTTTATGAACAGTTCTTGCCACATTAAAATTGTAATAATATTTAATACATAATAATTATGATGATTTGATTAAAATAAAATTGTGTATATTTAATATTTAGATTATATTCAGATTATAAACTGAATCGGATAATAAGAATATTGTGATAGATAAAGTAGACCCAAATTAATTTCGTTATTAATTACTATCAGCCTGTAATTTCATCATTAATTAGATTTATAAGAAAATATTCCCTGGCGCATCTGTTTATACTTAATTCTCGGTAAACACTCGCCGATGTTGATATACATGCAATTAACTTAATTGAATTGATATTTAAATATTACGCCACCTTTATATAATTCTTATCGAACAATTTCCGAGATTAAGATAGGAATGTTTTCAAAAATATTGTTTATCGTCCTTGACATAATACATTTACCGAGAAAACAAAAATCATTGAGGCATCTGGGAAATCTATTAAAATGCAAACGTGGTGGAAAATTATGTTGGCAACCTGCTGTTGTCATTTTACGAATTTTACGAATTTTTACATAAAACGATTACCAAGAAAGCATACATATTTCAATACCTCAGAAATACCTAAAAAAAATTGGGAAGTGGTGAAAAATGTATGATAACTTAATTGTTGGCAATTTTACGAATGCTGATATAATATGTTTATCAAGAAAACCCGAATATTTAAAATACCTTGGAAAGGCATTAAAACTTGGAAAATGGTGAAAAATGTATTATAAGTTTATTGTTGGTGATTTTACGAATGAAAATGTGAGGATTCTTCGCGACAAGAAAGGCCGAGGAGAGATCAAGCAAGCTAGCGAGTGGTTAGTAAAAGCACTTCAACGGCGATAACTTCTCGATAACAAGTTGTAATTAGTCACTGCCAATTAACAGCTGCTCAAACGGAAAACAACTGGGTTCATTAATGATATTTGGCTGAGGTCTTGCCGGAAACGTTCGCGTACTATTCATTTTCCACATAAACTTCTTTCTCGAAAACTCATTACGATGAAAATTAAAGAAAGAAAAATATACCGGCGTAAACAATGCGATATCTCCGCAACACTTAATTATAATTTCATTTTATATTTCGTTGCTGTCTGCCAAATTTCATTTCGCGTAATCTAATCGTAAAATAGGTGGCCTGTCGTTTGATAATATCGTAATTGAAATATTGTTATTAACTTTAAATACTGTGAATATTCGTAAGCCAAATATATTATAATCGCGATTTAAACTTCAAAGCCATCTAATCAAGTATTATTGACTTCTAATTAATCAAAAATGATTTGAATATTTACGTGTATTATGATTACTAGTATTAGAAGTGCAAATATTATTATCTTTCTTTTAATTATTCACTCCAAAGAAGAAACAAAATAATGTAATGATAAATACACTAAAATATATCATTTAACACCGGAACTACCAAAACAGTCAAAACAACGGATCCACGTGTTTAATAAAATTATTCATATTCATAACGTACGTTTTCCCGAGGTATCCCGCGGCGCACGTTGCATAATAAACCTAATTAAATTATTTAATTAATTTTCCCTATCCATCCTGATTTCTAATGACACACATCATACCATCAAAACAATCATATAAATATAGCCGAGTATATCGTCGGTAATTCTAGTATTAAACATAATTAAATAATTAATAACTCAATAATAAATCATACCATGGTCCCGGAATAAGGAAGAAGGAAATCAGTATCGCGAGGACCAACGACATCGAGGCCAAACGAAAGAAAATAGAAGACAGAAGAAGTCAAATGCGAGGAAATGAGTGGAGGTGGGAGTGGAGGAATAAAAAGAAGCAAAGAAACAAGACGAGTTCAGACCTTTTTCATCTTCCTCCATTTGTTTGACGCCGTGTGCCGGGGAGCGAGGCTATAATTAGGAGCCAGATAATGCGCACCGACGTCCATCTGCAACAAAACAAGTTTTTGCGAATCATTAACGTATAATTTTAATTGCGCTCGTTGACGAGTCGAGAATTAATTATGTTGATTGCGAGCACGAATACTCGCTCGTTGAATTACTCTTTCACCCACAATGTCTTTTCATTGAATCCACGTGTATTGCAACTTCAAATAGCGCACCAAGAGAATATGTCTTCTCGTTAACTTCGCGTGGACTGTACACTTACATATATAGTCAATGCTGTTCTCCAACATCGTTTCCCAGTCACTTATCTTGTTTTCAACTAATTGTACGTGGCATAGTTCAGATCACGATAAAACTACTGCTGTGTTCTTTACTTTTCTCTGATGGCGTTGTGGGAGAACTTAACACTAGAAATACCAAAGCAGACGAAAATGACGGGCTTGTAGAATTTAATAAAAATATTAAAATTCATAACGTCTCATTTTTTAGCTTTCTTGCAGCTTGCGTTGCATAATGGACAATTAAATCCATTAATTTATTTGATTAAAATATTGACTTACTAGAATTTTAGAATTAGTCGTTTATGGTGAAAGTCAGCTAAGTCCATTTTTCAACGAATCAGGTTAACGTTCTAATATTATACTTTCAAAATAACTTTGTGTAATGATTATAAACGTTAACTTGATTTCTTTGAAAAACGGACTTAAATGAAAAGACATAAATAAATCGATTAATTGATTTCTTCCTAAAATTCTAAACTCATCCAATTCCGATTTATCCTCATGTCTTTTAAAAGTCGGAATAACAAATTTTAAATGAAATAATTCGAAGTCTACGAACTTAAATGCTTCAAGTATAATGTAAGTTATGTAAGTAAAAGTGTGTGTTTCTCCACATTTATCATATTAATGATTAACCATACGACAAGCTATGCGACGTTCCAGGAAATAATATATTTGGGGACGTAAAATATGAGTATCCTGGACCTAAGGATATAAAGGACCTAAGGGTTAATTATCCTATCCTTTTTCCCGAGAATTGGTCACGAGTTCGGACGTATAATTCATTTAGCTATAGACCCGTCAATCGTAAGCGATCGGTGACCGGAATGCGTTCGAAAACTCCCGAAGGATCTTCGGAGGACTTCATGGTCCATGGCAATTTTGCGCGGTAACTTCTGAGACTCCTGGGAGCAAGGATCCTCGTGTTCCGACATCCCGAGATGACGATCTACCGAACGGAAACAGAGGTCTAGGTAGACACCGGTACCTCCTTCTAACTTCGTCCCCAGAAAACGAATGGCACAAAAAAAAAGATTCCAGAAAGGATCCTACACTAATTATAGGTTCCTTGGTTTCTTCACAATTGTTTGAACGTGTCAGCCCCTTGTTTGCGGGTTGTTAGAGAAGTCCTTTATTCTTTTTCCGCGCTTTCCTTCCACGCGGAATCTTTTCGGTTCTTTCATGCAAATCTCTACGATTTTCAGATCCTTTCTCAGGCAGAACTCGTAAATATTATTCCGGAATATCGAAGATATAATTCTGGGAATTTTTAATTGCCGGGTTCAACTTGGTAAACATACACCTTCCATGTTTATGGAAGAAATTATGAACATAGTTCCGCGCATACTGGAAGCTTATATCTATATTTTATATGCATATTATATGATATTTGAATGATTTTACACCAAATCATAATTATATTATATTTTAACTGTATTATACAAAGTTAAAAATAATACTAAATATGATATTAATACGATATATATATCTTTATGTTTACATTATATTATATTTGAGTTATATCTTATTAAATTCTAATATGTTATATTTTAACTATATTATTTAAAAATCATACTAAATATAATCTTCATAATCTAATTTCGAAAATGGGCCGATTTAATAGATTCTTAATAAATTGTTTCGGATACCGTGTGTTATTTCGAGGAGTTCCAGGCACAACTTATTAAAATGGAACATGATAGGTCCTCTGTGGATTATGGTGGTCCGTGAAACTCATAATTTTATACTTTCCAGCTGAAAGCTGAAGAGTTTTGTTGGGCAAACGTCGGTGAAGGCGAGGAAATAAGGCCACCACGATAATAAGGATACTGTGTCATTTATAACTGCCTACTAATTTGTAGTATAAACGACGTACACGTGCACTCCCAGTATTTACCTGGTGGCCCTCGTAGCCGAGCTTAATCGTCTTCAGGGCCGTATTTATTTAACTACTTCATTATATTCCAATTACAGGTGTCGTTAACTACTTTTATATTTATTCGTTCGTTAGTAAAAAAAATGTAGAGTAGGTTTATTTGAAGCACATCAATGTGGACTTAAGTTATGAACACCTATCTCGGGACTTAATTGTAGTACAATTTTCATGATTATTTTAGTACTTATTTTAAACCATATATGTTTTTTAATGGATTATTATAACAGTTGGATGTTCGATATAAAAGATATAAAATATTAATTTTTATATTTATATATATAAAAATGCAAAATAAATTTTGTGTAAAATAAGAAACATTAATGCCACGTGATATTAAATATTTGATTGTTAAATATTTTCTTTTACATTCTGGAATTTAAAGATATATTTGGAATGCAATTTTTGGAATTATTTCGATGAAAATGGGATAATTATGGTTCATAATTTAATTCCATCAATTAAATCGAAGAATTGTTTCACCATAAAAGATGGAAAACCACCGTTTAATTATATCATCAAATACATTACTTTGGCTTGAATTATTTCTATAAATTCAATTACATTTGGCCATCGAACTTATTTTAAAAAATTATATCACAAATATAATCGACTTCACGATAAAAACAATTATATCTTTTTCTTTATTTATACTATTTTAATATTATTTAATATTATTAATAAAGCTTTCTAATTTATTAAGGAAGTTGAAACACCAGGAGCGAATAGTTGCTGCAAATATTTAAAAAAATCGTTATAAAACTACGTCCCTGAGAGATCTTTCGGTGATCGTCAGTATCTTTTGGGTCCATTAGCAGGCCCTCTTTGGAAAGAAGCTTCGCGCCCTTTCGAAAGCGAGACTTTGGGCCCGAAATGGAGGGAGCTCGTTCAGGGCACGCCGGGACCAACGGAGGGCATTCGAGAGTCCCCGCACGAGGCGGATTTATGAATTGCCCAAATAATTTATTAAGCGTAATTTTCAATGGGACCCAAATTGAATCTGATTTAAGTACAATGCCGCATTGTAGTGGCCGGTACCAGCCTGGCCCAAGTAGAATGCCAGGCTTGATTCGAGAGCTCACGGGACTTAAGAGAAGGTGCTAACTAGTCTCTGAACGGTCCTCTGCCCCCAACTTCTTCCTTCTTCCTTCTTTCTATCTTTTATTCACCGTTTCGTTTCTTTCCTCTTCAACTTCTCTCCTCCTCTCTATATTCTCTTTCTTGGTCCCCTCTTTTTTTGTATCCTCTTCGTGATCCTTCGCACGGGCACACTTCGAGAGGAACCTTCGATTTTCCAGTACCTGACGTCAGCACGAATGCTAATGCCGAAGAATGCACTTTGATTGGAACCACCAATCGAAATATCGATGCACTTAAGTCCCCGATATTTTGTAGTTATTATAATCAATAACAAAATTGAACATTATGTGTCATCCAAATTTCATTTCGTCTCCTCGATATTAATTATTGTTAATTAACTACATTTAACATACAGTATGAAATACTTATTATCGACTCATTGAAATCTGGTTCGATTTTAGTCAGTCAATTTTAGAAAACCATAATTATTTTTTTAGTGATTACTAATATTCTATTATTCCATGCTGAGAAATATTAATTATGGTTAATATCATTTTACTAAGACAACTATGGCTGAATAAAAATTTATTAATATAAGAGAGTAAGGATAATTCCTTTAAGTTATTATTATCACATGTGGAGTCAACTTTATTCTTTACCGTGAAGACACGACTGACGTTATTTTTTCTTCGGGTTTTAATGATTCAGAGGGCACGTATGCACTCGGATTTTTCCTGCATAAAGACTCGATGACCTCAGCAAGAATGAATGACGCGAAGAATGCCTTTTGATTGGAACACGAATTTACGTATCAATGCTAATGGCTTCGGTATATGGGTACTGCTTAATTGGATCCATCAAATCGATGCTGGACCTCCATCGATCCTTCTCTCAAATAAACTCCTGTCTTCTCGAATACAGTTATGCAAGCTTGACACTCGAAATGACACTGGATTCGTTATGTCATTCCGTGTATTTATTACAATGTTATATTGTTCATAAAAATATATTTCATCGCGGCAAAAATCAACTAACACCGTGTCTCAGCTATGAATCTCCGGAGTTGGTCTTCGCTCATATTAATTTCTATTTTTATTCCACGATATTTACTTTCATTTCCTCGAAACTTATTTTTTTCGAATTTCGTCAGAATTCTTATAATTCGTGGAGGAATTGATTTCTTGAAGAATATTCATTATTTTGATAGTCAGGAAATAATAAAGTATTCTATATCCAATATTAATACTGACATAAAAATAGAGTGTAAATAATATATAAATAATATATTAAAAGATATAAAAATTGGGACACATTATTTAGCACACAAATAGGGATTCATTTTAACAACCTATTCCATAATTCACTTATATGGTTATTTCAAATAATTAAAAAGATAAATCTCAGAATTTGTCGGACTACAAATACATTCAAATGTGTTTGAATAAAGCGAATGGTTGTTCGTTCAAAGGTTCATTTCGAGGACACAAACCGCAAATAGCGAAAATGTAAAGAACGAGTGACAAAACAGGATCGTGTTAGCCAGAAAACGATTGGAGGTATCTTTCAAAGTAGAATTCAATTGCGTCACGGTAAGTTATCTTGAGAGGCACCAATCAAACGGGTCAGAAAGTCCCTCACTCGATGGTGTTGTGTGTGGGCCCTCGGGACTCACGGGGTCCCCGAACGAGAAAATGACTAAAATGAAAAGCCCGGAGAGAAAAAAAGTGTTTGTACGTTGAGAGACACATTTATGGCCCAATCAACAGTGTATTCAAACATAGTCGCACCTTCTTCCTATGGGAGGCCATACAGATGGAACGAAGAAGGTCTTTTCGATATTGCCACCTTGGAATTTCTAACACGACATTTTTGTATAAATACAAGATGTGTATAAATATTTATAGAACTGTAATATTAATTAATATTCAATTATCCGAATTTTATTCTCCGCTGAATTCGTGGCAATCGAATAATCCGAAGAATATGGAATTAAATCAGAATTAATTTGCATATTCATTTAGATTAAAATATGTTTAATATAACGTTATTATATGTGTATAACAATTATTATCTGATTTTATATGAATGGAACGAAATAAAAATTTGAGGAATCAAAAGTGTAACAAAAATCTCCGCGAAATGAATTAAAATCAAAATTTGAGTGAATAGAATTAGAATACAAATTTAAATCGAATAAATCGGAAAATAAATCATAAAAATGTGGCAAGGAAAAATGAAGCGAAGCTTAGAAAAATAAGGCGGCTTAAACGTGTTATAAAATCTAGGATAAGAAGAAGTGGGGTGCAAGATGTAATCTGGAAATTTTCAGTGGAATAAAAAATACCATTCTTGAGGCCATAAAATGTCCCAGCTAATTCGTTGATGAAAATAATTCTGAGACATTTAATAAATGTTACATTTTCCATAATTCCTGCGGTCAGTTATAATATAAAGAAATAGTGTTCCACGGAGGAGAGGGTAGGACGGATGGGTTAAATTATAGGACACTAAATCAACGGAAGCCGAGAATCGTTGTCCCGGCTTGTTAATCCTAATCTGCATTTTTATTCTCGAAACCACCCAGATCGTTTCCACGGGAGGGATCGAAAACGAACCCGGTATCCAGCCACGGTTTTCGTAGCAGCCTCGTATTTTGAAAGCACTTTAGAACCATTTAACTGAATGCACCGTGAGTTTATGGGGGTCCTCTCTCGCTCTTTAGCCACCTCTTACAAAGGGCCCACGGGACCAGGTGTCGGATAGTCCGACACCATTACCGAACTGTATATCACTTTCAGCTTCTCCGAGCACCCAGGAAGCCACATTACAGAAATTCGACTCTATACGAATCTTTAATTCATTGTGGACAATTATGTCCAATTAAATGTCGATATAATCCAAGTCACGTAGGTCCAGTCGAAAACGAATTGACATATTTTTTAATATTTTTAATATTCTCATATTATTACTACAGGTGTCTGTAAAAATCTAATATATGCTCTCCTCCATTAATACACCTTGAACTTTGCATATTGTTTTAATTATGACACTGGATTATCCCAATTTATTGGCGAATTTTAAACGTCAAATATTAATCATAAATATATTTTTCAATATTCTTATTATTACTACTGGTGTCCATAAAGATCCAATATAAGTTCTTCCACGCCATAAATTATCATCTATCACTAGCATACCAACATATCACAGAAAATTATCAAAGTAATTTAATAAAGAGGTACATATTTCACGCGTTAATATCACTCATTAAGGGCCATTTCTATGGGGGACTAAAATCACTGCACTTTGTGCCACCGAAGTTAATATAATTCCACTTCGGTATCGGAGGGTTATTATAGGATGGTGCACCGGGGGGGAGCGGCGAGGGGGTAGGAATAAAATTAATGCATCGTGGGGAATAGGGAATGATTCGAGATTCCTTGTGGATACTTTTCGAGATTTCGATTCCTTTATACCCTTTCCGCGCGATCTATCAAACCGCTCGTTAGCTCACAAATGCCCGGTAATACGAACGACGAGACGGGATCGTTGATCTTGAGCCACTCGACTGGAAGAATACCGGCATTTAAGAGCTACGTGTATTTACTTCCTATTGTTATAGGGACGTTTTATTAAAATATTATGGACGTGCGATCGCGCATCGGTCCCTCGGATACGATTCATATTTAATATCGTATTGTGTTAAATCAAGACTCGATATGCATGTGGAATTCGAGGTGTACGATTGAATTAAGAAAATCAATATCAGCGAATAATATATAATTATAGTTAATATTTAATTCCTTACACTCGAGAGGCGTCATTGAAGTTTACTTCAGTGTCGGTGATTTAATGTTCAGTAATACAATATAACTCGAGACAATTTTATGTCTCCTCTCAGTCGCCACTCAAGTTGATGCAATAAAGTGAGTGGCGACTGAGAATCGCCTCCGAGTGCACAGTGTTAATGATCCATATTTTACTTTCCACTGAATTTATGCCAGTTCAACAACATATCATGATTCAATAATTAATTAAAAATATTATAAGTATTATATTCGAATTTATTGGAAGACCCTAAAATTCGACTGAAAATTATTCCAACGTTTTAATAAAATTCGCGTGAAGCTATTCAAAAAATGCAGTTCCAATTTTTCAGTAAATATTAAAGTTCCAAGGAAAATTCTCCATTCATGAATTTAATGCGTCCTGGATCCATTTCAGAGTTCATTATTTTATACCTAGTTCTACGACTTTTATGTCTGAAGGAAACTCGAAGAAAATCTATTTGGAATTTTTCAACAGACACGAAAATTCCAAGGAAAATTCACCATTCATTAAGGTAATGCATCCTGGATCCATTTCAGGGTACATGATTTTATGGATCCTTCTAGGAAAGTTCGAGGAGGGGGGTGCGCAAGCAGTCGTCCCCCGACACCTGCACGAGGCTGCGGGTTTTGGGTTGTCGGACTCAATTTCACTCTTTTCAAGGGGACGACAATCGAAGCCACTCGAGAACGGAAAGCGACACCTCGGCCGCATCCTCTCGAGCTCTACAAGGATTTAACAACTCCGAATGGTCTACGCTTCTACAAGGAACACAATGCCAGGGCGAAGGATCTTTTACAACTGGATCCTTTACGCCATTCAACACGGCCCTGGTACGCTTCTATTCGATATTCCTTGACTTCCTATCAAGACAAGGACGTATTGCCATTCTCGACAGACCACACGCCCAGTTCATTAAAACCGGCACAAACGATACTCTTCCACAGTCCTACCATCCCTTTTTTTTGTCAGCCCTCGCCATTCAAACGTACCCTTGGACTTCGACCAAGAAAGATCTACTACTCTTGCGCCATTAGACTTTAATTGGAATAATATAATTCTACATCGATAATATGATCTTTAAATAACCTGAACAGAGGTGAATTCGATGAATAAATCTTTTCATGGAACTCATAAAAGCTATTAAAAAATATCATGAATAATAGCCATTTTTATCGGAGAATACAACACTCTTCATTTCTAAGAAAGAATGACAATCATTTTCTTCCTTGAATCATAAAATAATCAAGCATACACGATCATCTTCCTTATATTTCGAGGACAAGGAACGCGCACGAGTTCTACAAGGTGAGCTGGTATTCTATGGTGGAGTATTTTTCTTTGACCATAAATGGTATTAGGGATGGAAAATGGTCTACGGAAGGGCCTCACGCCCTCGACAATACAGCAATCCTCAGCGTGGAGGAGGAAGAAGAAGAAGAAGAAGCGGAAGAAGGAACCAAATAAAGGTAAAGCCAGGCCGATTCGTTCTGCATCTATTGTCAACCACTCGAAGGATCAGTTTTTGAGCGAAACGTTAGAAAATCGCTCTCTTCTTCTCCTCTTTTTCGCAGCTTGCCATACCTCGCATAATTGCGATTTAAGAGACCTGGAACAGCTGCGACCGACTGACAATACCAATCCCACTCGAAATGGACAATCGAACAATTTGGATCCCGCTGTCACGCTGCGCTAAAAGTCACGCGAGTGCTTTTCCGCCGTGAAACTACACAGATTTTGGGTAGCATGGTGGTTTCTTGGATATTCCACCATCAAATTCCTCCGAGAAATAATTTCTGATAGTTTGTATTAAGAAAGATTACCTGTATCTTTTCGTTTAGTTTCATTTTTTCGTTGTAATAATAATAAATAATATTCTCATTGCTATGTTCACGTGAAGTGGCTTCATTAGATGCGCGTTATACAAGATTCTTTTAGGCACGAAAACATTGGATTATGAAATTATAGATTATAAAGTTAGATTGGTTAGTTTTCAACTTGGAAGATTGTGATGTACGATATAAGTGAGTTCCCGATGGAACGGAACCCGGTATCGATTACATAATTGCCATAATCAATCTCTATCTTCGGACCGGTAAAAAAAAGGCAGGCATTATGGTGAGTTCAATATTCACGGTCAATTCGAACCACTTATTTCGACGAATCGGAAGGCGTGAAACCGTCAGACACTCATGAACCCACCTAGTCAATTAAGAAGACAGCTGATCTATTACGTGATACACGATTCCACTTTTTTTACCTTCTACTTTGATATCCAAATAATAGCAATCCAATAATTCGAACCACTATTTAATTTGATAAAAACGAAGCAGTTGAAATAGAGAGTGAGATGCTCCAAGTAAAAAATATATTGTTTTAAGTACGCAAAAGATGGATAAGAAACTATAAAAATAGACAATATAATACAATATAATACAATAAATATAATAAACAAGATCCATGATATCCGAATGAAGATCGAAATGTACGATTAATCGATGAGAATGTAAATCTAATTTTTCACAATTTTAATCAAATATGAAAAATGTGAAAACATAAATAAAATATTATTTAGGTGTTAAAAGAATATTGGGCAGCTAATCGGTCGGAGATAATGGCGGCAGCTATAAAAACTTATGAGGAATTTTAATGGCACACCAATGGATCGGAGTGTTATCTATTCCGAGGAGGAGTCACGGATAAAATTATACAGTTCGGATAGTGGAGAAGATAAAGAGTACATAAGATGGATTTAACAAGCTCCCGAGCAACCCGTTTAACTAATTTAAATAATACGTGTGAAAATACTGGTGGTAGAAAAAAGTGGGTAGTCGGAGTCGAGTCAAAGCAGCTGTTTTGATTTTTTACCGAAACATCGGAGAGGTGTAAGTCATCAGACACTTAGGAGCCACCTAGTCAATTAAGAAGACAGCTAGTCTATTAGGAAATAGTTTTTCACCAAGCTTATTACTTTTCTACACCGCGTTCTATTTCCGTCAAATCGTTTTTTTTTTCGTTAACTGTCTTCGTGGCTCCGTTTTACGATGAAGTGTTCCTAAATGTTCGACAGAGGTTACGACATCCAGAACTGTCGTTTTACTCGAAATATGAATGTTAATAAATACCGAGCGTTTAAATTCCTATTCGATCAATGTCAGGGTCTAACCAGGGAATATGTGTTGGAAGACAAAGAGGAAGACGAAGATGAACGACTTTTTACAGAAAATACTGTGGGATTAGATTCTATGGGGAACCATAAAAGAGAAGAATCTACAATTCATTGCACGGTTTGTTCCAATATTTTCATCGTCGTATGACAAATATTAAAATCATATAAATAAGCCACGACAATTCTAAACTCAGATACTAGAAAATATCATTTCTAAATCAGACATTTAATTATGTTGTTATTCCAATACTAAAACAATAAGACATTCAATGTCCACACATTATTGATCTACGCCGATTATAATCGGAATTACAACAAATATGTTTACTCAAATTCTAAGATATGGAATTCTTCCGACTCTCTTTCGACAATTTGTAATAACAACACATTTCGCATAACTCAATTAAGAAGCTGCGAAATCGGAGATTATTCATTAAATATGCACGAAGAATTGCTCCGACAGGAAAAAGGATGAAGAAAGAAAGAAGAAACGAGGAAGAAGACGAAGTTGTTTACGGAGGAAAACGAAGCCGCATAACACGAAAACACGATGCCACGGCGGTGCAAAGAGTCGGAGAGAAATCACGGGAGTTTTCTCTTCCCGGTATTCAACGAAATGACGTATGGGGGTCTATGGTGGTGGGTTCTATTTTCGAGCAAGTTTCAGTGGCAAGTCGACATATGCTCGATATGTAGACACCGCTCGTCTACGACACCGAAATTCCCTGTTCGTTTCATGCGACACACTCGTCTTTCTCTCTTCGGCTTCGAGAATCCTTTCTACCTCCGTTTCTTTTTAAATGCTCCTCCTCCTAACGCGGTATTTAGTTCCGCGCCGTTATAAATTACGTATCATTCGCTTTCCAAACTGACATCATGGCACGCGCTCATGGAATGCGAATACCGGTTGCACCCTCCTCAACTGCCTTCCACCCTTTCTTGTTTTTTCCTTTGAAAGAGGATTCTCTGGAGGAGGATATTTGGCTATGTTTGTTCTTCTGACGCTAGAATACGCGGAAAATTAAAGTGGATCTTGTGGCATTATTTTATGATAAATATTCTCTAAATGGTTAAGGATGTGTGGTGCTTTGAATTTTTTACTGTAACGCGACTCGGACGGAATTGCTTTTACTTGTATTTTATTATAACAGATATTTTCTAGGCAGCTAAGGATACGCGACATTTTTAATTATTGTACGACTCTAAGAGTGTGACTTTATTTGTAGTTTGTTTGTTACTAAGGAAGTTAAGTTAATGAGATCAATGGTGGAACTTTGGATCTCTTGATGAAATAATTTTAATATTTTGTATAAATTAATATGGTCATATTAATTTAGTATCAAAATATAAAACTTTTAATCTATTATATAGCGTTAAGTAATCTATTATTTTTCGCATATTTTATGAAACTTCGTTTATTTCTTCGTATTAAACATTATTCGACTGATTACTTTCGACTGATATTACTTGACTGATTACTTTCCGGTACCCTTTATATAATAATTCGAATAAATTCATACGCTAATGAGTTAAATTAATAGAATTATGCTGGCTACTGAAACCAGAAAGTTAAAATACGTGTGAAACATACACATATAACGATCACAAAAATTTAGGACTGTTTCCTTTTAATAAATAACAAGAGTAACATTTACGTGTAACTCCAACGGTATAAAAGTCTCTTCTTTGACGCCGCGGTTACTGAAGTACAACATGATATTAACTAATTTTTTATTAATTACCGCATTATTTCACGGCTGTAAAACCTAACCACGTCTACGTCCATGACATTAAGTGTACTCTCTGCAGGAGTATATGGACTCTAATTCTAAACACGTGTTCGCACACCGTTTCCAAGAAGTATTCCACGGCGAGGTTACGCTTCTACTTTACGATCCTTTCGAATTGTTGGAGGAACCACGTGGTCGAGTCATTCCCGGATACGACACGCGAATTGCAATGGAAACTACGAAATCATGTGCCAACGAGAAATGAAGTTGCCTGGTTTATTTCGAAAATAGACATTGTTAATATACCGATAAATATACCGATGATATTCTGACAAATATATCGATGACATTCGTGGAATTTTTAATATTTTTATAGTTATGATAAGTAATCAATGTATCGTACAGCACTTAAACAGTTTTATTTTTAAACGTTATATAAACATTACAGACGCATAACGCGATATCGACACCGAAAAATATTAATAATTATCTGAATATTACTGATACATTTGATTCGAGTTTTATTAATATTGACATCAGGGAGACATCCGTCGGTACTCAACGTGTTAACCTGTTTCTTGAAGAGTAACACTTTCGAATGACAATTAAAGAACAATACCACGCGCGACCTGAATCTCTTCAATGACTAATCGCGAAGGCAGATCGCAGCAGGGCAAAAGATCGGTCGAAACAACGAAAAGGAGGAAGAAGAAGCTGAGAAGAAGATCGAAAGGACGTGCACTTTGCGTGCACAACGAGATATCAATTCTCTTTACGTGCCAAAACTCTGGCAGCTCCACTAATAGACCGAAAGATTCTCATCTGTTTAACTCTGGTACTTGGCTATAGGGTGGAACCGAATAAAGGGACAAGTCGAGAGGAAGAGACGTAGGGTGAGCGGAGAAAGGGAAGAAGGGAAAGCAAGGAGAGAAGATGAAAATAAAAAAGAAAATATAAAATCCTCTCGTTGCCGGGATGCCAGAAGCGAGACGCATACCTCTTAATTGGAACGCTTTGCTCGGTCTAAGCGATTTGGCCGGATTTCGGAGGAAATGGGCGTTTAAGTGTGCTCAGGGATCATTTACCATGGACGACATCGCGGTGTCCTTACGCCCACCAAATTTTCCTTCTACCTTGGATTTTTGAAAAATGATCCTACACCGAGTACGATCCATTTTACTTCCCTTCATTCATTTAGCTCGCTCCGCGAAGTGTGCGTTCACTTTTGGGATACTAATTTGATGTCTTATCTGTGGCTTACTTACGTTTGGTTCTTGGCGATCGTTATAAAACGAAATGAAGTAGGATTATAAAAAAATATTTATTGAAACATACGGAAATTGGAATGTAGAGAAAAATTGCAATAAACGTCAGAGTCACTCTAAATATAATTATAGTTTTACTGTAAGTAATTTTGAATAGCAAAGTTTGAATATAATTTGATGAGTCAGAGTACTTTGGTTTTATTAGTAATTAGTATTTATTCTATTTCAATATAATTGTGATAAAGCGCTTAGTACTTAAAACAAATATTAGTATTAAATTATTATATATTATTGTAGATAGACTCTAAAATTTCAATTGTATATTTATCGTAGTAATTTAGTGTTAACATATTCTATACTATATAGTCTCCAAAATATGAATCATATTTTTATTATAAAACGTAATACTTCTTGGAAATAAAAAACATACCTGACTTGTATCAAGTCTCCATTAAAATTCTGTACAAATATTTTCAACCGATCAACACCATACTCGCCAAAATACAGAAGCGCGAATAAAGTGGTTGGCATAACAATCTCGCAAAATTCCCGGAATTTAAGAGATGCTCGAAAGGAAGGTGCACAGTGGTTCGAGGAGGTGCATTAAAGCAAGGAATTCATTAATGCCCTCACGCTGATGAATCCACAAGCACGTTAGCCGAAAATGAATGTATCGGGGGAACATTTAAGTAGCATAAATCCCATTAAAGAAAATATTAAGATTCCACGGTACAATGTCAGCCTTAATGGAAGCCACGGTGGACGCAGGAGGAAGGGAATAAGAAGTGGTGGAAGAGAGGAGAGTAAAGGCGTAAAAAAGGTCGGGAGAGGTCTTTTAACAACCAGACTCATTAGGAGCATGCTGCTCGCTTTTTACAGCGGGACATTTGTAAGCAATACAGACTTCAAAAAACAAACTCTCCTGTCGCAGCACCGGACACCTCGCTTTGCTCTCTTTTCGCCATTCGCCTCTCTCCTCTCCTCTTTTATTTCGCATTCGTGCCAGATCCGCGTTTAAGGGTGTCTGGCAGAATTTAAATTGTCAAACGACCCGCCGGGTTCACGTAAAACCGAATCCTCTCCCTATTTCTATTTGTATTCCTCGAATTTTTATTCCGAACTGATAAACAATTATGATCCCATTAGAATTCAATCGTGGAAATCGTGGTACTTGGAATCCCGTGTATCTTACATTTTTAAGATTTTATTATCACATGCAGTATTTTATATTTTCAAACAAAAAAAACACCTCAGAATGTAACAGGAAATACCTCAAGGTATTTTTCGAAAATATCCCGATAATAATATAATCGCGCGATAATAAATCCGGCGTATTTATTACTTCGCCAAGGGAGAGGCAAACAGACTTATCCGCACTTATCGTAATTAATTGCGATTGTGTTATTTATGAGTGAAATTAAGCGTGCAATTAAACAAATGTTTTTTTCAACGCGCGACCCCCCGTCTTTCCGCGTGCAATTATCATATTTTCCCTGTTGATATATCTCGCTTTTTACGGCGATGGCGCGAGAATGGAAAAAAAAGTGAAAGGCTCGTAATGAGGAGCGCACAATTTTCGAGCCGACTCAACGAAACCACTTTGTCAATTCCGTTACGTGATTTCAGTGTATGATTTATGAAGCTGTCTATCTTCCTCGTGTTTGATTTCAACGAACTCACGAACCTTGTGGCTATCGAGATATCAACGATTATGACATTATCGCGATGTCTTTATTCCCGATTTACTTGGCGCACGGCGAAACTCGAGTCCCGTGCTCCACGAATATCGTAAGGTCTCCCCGGCTTATTACCATAATCGAGATAAACGGTAGATAAACTCGTGTCATCGCTGTAATCTTCACGGATAAAAATAAGGATCTGGCCGTGTTTAATGAATTCTTACCGCAAGATAAATGTGAGTGAATTAATAGGGTTATCACTGCAAACCTCTTAATCACTGTTCTATATTAAATCCCGAATACCATCGAACTTCTTTTAATAACCACCCACTTGGTAACCGACGTATGTCGTTACGTTATGTTAAATGCGTAGAGAATTTATTCGATTATAATACTCGCTAGGAATTACATTTTTAAATAATAGATATTCAGGTATTTATGGAAATACCGTATTTCTCGATGTATAAGGCTTAATAATTTTGTAATTAATTTTTGATACAAAAAGAGTGTCTTATAGGTCGCTAAATAAGGTAATTAAGAAATTATGGGAAGTAAATTATAAAGATCAGACTACAAAAACTAAATGATTAAAATGGATTAAGTCTAATACAATAGGATTTAATTAATAACGAAAACGTGCGGAAAGTGAACGTAGCAAAAGAAGAGTGACACCCTCGTGGGCAAAAATTGGGACGGTTCTACGGGTCATATAAATCGCGTTAAAGAGAGGAGAACGTTTAAGAAATGGAGGGTGAGAAAAGGAGAGAAAGAGAGAGGATAAATTCCATGGTGCGAGCACGTTCGTGTGCGGACCGGTCTATAATTAAGAGGGAAATAACGAGGAACTTGTCGAACGCGAGTGTAATCATTACGAACGCGCGCGAAACCCCGAAACATATGTTCCTCTTGGCCAACACTTCCTGTCGTTAAACGTCCTGCGTAACTACTTGCATTTATTCCAATCCCTTTTTGCCCTTCTCACTTTCGCCCTTCTCACTTTCTCATTACTTAAACCATGCCGATAACTAGCTGTCAAGTGATAGTTTAACACTAGAACTACCAAACTTATACGCAGTTATGTTTACAAATTGATGTCAACAGAAATTATGGCCGAAGGATGAAACTTAATTACTGGAATTAATTATACACATTGTGTACATAAAATAAAGATGTATCACATCTCAAACAATGCACCGTTGTATATCAGAATAATTATACAAAAAAGCGCGGATCAGTAATTTTGACTGGTTTGGTAGTTCTAGTGTTAAACAATCCATCTTGATTCGCGATGATAAAGAACGAGTATATAATAAAATGTCGCATAAATCATATCTATATCGTACAGAAATATATTACTGTTATCAGTGAATAATAAATCCTCCATTTTGTAATTCATAAAGACCCCGCAACTATAAGAGTGTTTTTACCAAAATGCTCGTAAGTTAGAGTGCTCGTTAGCGGCGCGTAATTACTCCTCCAATGATTAATAAGCATCGCGAATTAAATGGTTCCAATTTGTACTTCTTCCTTCCTAAATCTGGCAAACGCGTGTATTAAAAGATCAAATAAAGCAATTACTTCAACCTGCAATTACATCCTTCTATTATTTTATTAGATATTAATCAGAATCAAGTTCCTCCTATCATTCTATTATTTTCCTTGTTATTAATAATTCAACCTACAGTTGAATCGTCACTCCAACAAAATCCACTCAAACATAATTGATTATACCGAATATATAAATAAAATCAAATTCATTGGATCCAAGGGCAATGATCTATTTCGACGGCATTTAAATCGCTTCTATTTCAATCGGCCATTAAAACCTCGGCATTCAATTTCAGCTCATTAAGCCAATTCCTCCGTGGAAAATCGTGGCAATTACTCGACTAATGATTCACGCGTATCTCCGTTTTTCATATAATTCCATCCGCGGCTTGGACAGGGGAGTTTTTTTCTGGAAGGGGTGCCGCGGCGGCGGGTGAAGAGGAGGAGCAATTTTCTGGTCGCTTGCCGGGCGGTGATGTTCAGCAGGGTTATATTTAATGCTTTAATCCGGCGAGGCGTGGAGCGATCTAAACACGCGATAAATCTTAGGAGACCGCCGGCTTAAAAAGCGGCGAGAAGTAACAAAACCTTTTCCAAGCGGAAGCGTCGTTAAGTGCCGTCGCGAAGAACCGCCGCGTGCCTCACCATTAACGGTGTCCTATTTCTTTCTCTCTCTCTCTTCCTTTCTTTACAACGATATTAATGATTTCCCAAAACTCTTGACTCCTGTGAAAACTTCTCGAACTCCTCATCCGCCGTTGCCGATCGGCGAAACCGTTTTACGACTCTCCTTACGATACTTCAAAGGTACTGGCTCCTTAAGGACTTTCCACGCGGAGATAATGCAGCATCCACTCCAGAGAATGATTTACTAACGAGACTAACACCCGAATATCCTTAAGTGTGTTTATCTACGATGATGACATGGGAGATTGAATTTTTTTGATGGTGCTCCCACTTTTTGAATGGCATTCGTGTGAGGATATTACTGGGTTGGTAGGTTTTAATGACGCTGTAAGCTTCGCGGTGTTATTAATGATAATTTCTAAGGTGGAAATACGTGAAGAGAGTTATTGTCGATCATAAGATGTCATACGACGAATGCGATTCTCTAAAAATGGCAAGAAGTTATTAAAATGACGATGAATTTGATTTTATTGACGAATAAAATTGATTTTAAAGATGGAACTGATTTATGTCTGAACCCAATAATATACTCAAAACAGTACGTCCTCAGGGAGAATAAGATTGCTCCAACTAATAGTTCCAAGGAAACCCGGAAATACATATAGGATTACACAAGGACTCGTTTGACAGAAACTGCTAAATATTTCGTGTTAAAGAAGCGGGGATTTTTCGGAGCGGAAGCGAGGATTCGAAACAAATGAACTATTAGAGAAGCAGGGATAGTTAGACGCGATAGGAAGAGGCGGAGAGAAGAACAGTTATGGGCGAACAAGTACATATACTTGGCCCTTAACTCCACATTCTAGGCGCCTCTCTAACTAGCCACGCATGGCAAACACGTGTGGAGGTGTCGATTGCCCTTAGCGCCTTCCAACCGACCCTTTTCCACTACCGTGAAACCTCTACTTTCTCCTTTCTTCCTTCCGCGAGTTCATTTTCTCTTTTTACCTCGCGACGCACCATTTCACGCGGGATGAAATTCGAGTAAAAATATTTGGGCGCCTCGCGTAATTGGCCGCGTCACGGCGCCGCGGAACCACGCGTCCATTCGATCTATCTTATTCTATTCTATTAGTTTTGTTATTATTTAATTATAATAATACGGAATGGTGAAATGCTTATATCGCGAATTTGCGATTATCATTATTCAGTTATGAAATTGTTTTAGAATAAAACAGTTAATATAATTCAATGTAATTTAACCGATTAATGTACGCTAAATCATCGTGAAAATATTCAGTGGAAAATATAGTTCTTCTTCTAAAAAATTTACATTTTAGATTACCTGGGAGACACTTTCCAAAAATTTGTGCCCCAAAATAAATGTGCGTTAAACGGCGAATATTTCGTTATATGACAGAGTGAAAATATTTTAATATCATATAGTGAAACATAATTAATTTTAACGATATATACGAGTACATGTTCGGTAGTTCTAGTGTTAAAAAGCTTAAACTCTTTCAAAGTTAATTGAAACGAGAATTATGTATTTGAAAAATTCAATCATTCCACCAAGTGGATATTGGGAAATAAATATGATAATCTCTCTCTAATTAATATTCATAGAATTTAACCAAATCGTTGCAAATTCATTGTCTACATTCACGAATATAAACAATTATAATCACGAGAACATTCCTTCTCGAGTACACGACAATGAATACCAATATCGTATGACTTTAATTACCATTGTGCAATTAACGTGAGAAGGTAATAGAGCGCCAACGATTTTCCCACATTAATCAATAATGCACGTATCTCGTGCGTATGAAATATGAATTAAAAATCATTAACGATTCTAACCTTGCGATGGAGTTGCGCGTGGCAGTCGAGTGGCTTTCAAGTTCGTCTTCTTCTTCTTTCGCGGTGGTTTTTCATGCACTATCACTCACACGGTGTTATCACAATTAAAGCGACAAGAACTATATTAATTTAGATAATTATTCGCGAAAGAATGCTTGAGAAATATGGAAAACTATGATTTAAGATATGTCACGCGTCGCGTGTCTCAGTTTGGCTGAACCGCAGGTGACTGGATTAACACGTGCGCCGCGTTTACGTTCTACTATCATTGGCCTTGTCGTCAATACAACAGTATAAATAGACTGTGCCTTACGAATTCAGGATTCTGAATACAGCTGGAATATTCACATAGGAATAGTTTCAATTTATTTTCACGTATAACGGAATATTACATATATTGAATTATATTGGCGGATAATGAAATTAGAGAAAAATATACTCATGGTTAATTAAATTATAGAAAATTATATTCACGGATAATTAAATTGTAGAAAATTATACTGACGGATAATTAAGTTACAGAAAATTATATTGACGGATAATTAAACGGTAGAAAATTATTATGACGGATAATTAAGTTATAGAAAATTATACTGATGGATAATTAAATTGTAGAAAATTATATTGACGGAAAATTAAATTATAGAAAAATATATTGACGGAAAATTAAATTGTAGAAAAATATATTGACGGAAAATTAAATTATAGATTATATTGACGGATAGTCAAGTTATATAAAATTATATGGACGGATAATTAAATTATAGTAAATTATACTGATGGATAATTAAGTCACATGAAATTATATTAACGGAGCAGAATCATTAATTTTATATTGTATTTATCTTTCCTACATAGAGGAAAGATAAATATATGTTTTATCATTATTACCGGAATAATTCTCAAATGTCGATTTTTCACTCAATCTGTTGGAATTTATTTGATATTAATCATGATAAATTCTATAAAATTATATTCAAATATTCCCGTGAAAAATTCGTCTTCTAATTTAATGGAAACCTTGCAGTTCAATTAAAGGGCCAACAAACGAACGTGACTTAATACCGCCTTAACGAAAGTAAGGGTGCATCAGGGGATGATTCGAATCGCGATAAGAGAATCAACTTGGAAAGTAGGGGAAGCATCTTAAAGCAGTTATTCGCGGATTTTGCATGGGCCTTTGAAGTTTTGGAGCGGCCGGTGGTGGTTTTCATTGGGGTATATTCTAATTTCACGTAGTTACCGGGATAAAATTGACCAATCACTAGTTATTAAGCGTATACCGGGACAAGTCAATTTCCACCCCGTCGAAGGATGAGCCGCAACGCGAAAGCGGCTTAGGAGGGAGAAAATGACATTTAATTAACTGAAAACAACGTGAAATTATCGAATATTACGCGCTGTTCGCTTCTCTCGTTGGGGTTCACTTACACCCTCGCAAATTAACCACACACGGATACCGTTATCCTCACCGATTATATTTCATCTTCGCTACTGACAAATGAATCCGATGAAAATTATTATAACTCATCGCAAAGTGCAATTTTATTAACGTTTTTATTCATCCTGATATTAAACTAAAATATTGGAAATAAAATACCGAAGTATTTATGGAACTTGGATTGTGTATAAATAGAGAATGAAAGGTATGACGAGCTTTAGTTTTCCCTAATAAAAAAATGTTGATCTCGAAGGTACAAAAATTGTTCAATGAATTATTACAAATTTGAAAAGTCCTGCGATCTCTCAAAACTCAAAATTATTTTTTACATCTAAAATTTGTTAACATTATTAGATGAATTAAATTCGACATGAATTAAACTTCCTTTTTCCTCAGCATCTCAGGATTCTCGATTTAATAATTAATGAATTTAACGACACAGCAAAATGTTTTAATAAATCATTATAAATTAGTATTTCTTTACTTATTAGTATTTATTATCTCAATTACACGTTTCCGAATATGATTGACACCTTGCATTAATTAAACTCCTTCATTCCCCAGTGTTTCAAGACATTCTCCACTCAATTAAAAACTCCCGAAATATCATCATTCAAAATAACTTTCCCCAAAAACGATTCTTCGTTTCCAGATAGTATCAGCCACCCCTTATCATTCCCTCGCAATTTAATAAACATCCCGTTCATTATTCCACCCCTAACCACGAAGGAGGAGTATCTTCAGACAAAAAAAATCAAAGTCTTGAGATCAAAGTCTTCAATTATTTCCAACGAGTACGTAGTACACGGCCCATCAATATTTCTTGGACGTCTATTAATGTCACCAGACGTACACTCTGAACCGAATACAGGTACGAAATGCGGGGGTGGAATACCGGTAAGAGTAACCAGGGGGAGTTGGATGGGGGCGGGAAAGTAATAGAAAAACAAAGGAGAGTATCGAAGGGAGGGAGGATCGAGGAGGACACAAGCCAGAGGTAAAATCATCGAAGAGTCCGATGGTGGGGAATGAAAGAGGTAGAAACCTGGATGGGACGGTGCAGGTTCACCAACACAAAAGGGGAGTCTGGAGATTACGATCTTCCATTCGTTCGCTCGTTCCAATTATTTTGTCCAATTAAAATATCGATTTTCTCCCCCATTGTGGCTGCGCTCGCCTTTTTCAATATCCCACCATTCCTCTTTTCCCCACGATCCTTTACTTTCTCCCTCTATTTTTCTGCCCCCCCCCCCTTCCTGCGCCGCCACCCCCCCCCCCCGACTGATTTTTGTCCCCCGGTGTTACCCACGATTGAACCTTTGCTAGACCTTTCCGACCCCTCTAACGAGACCGGGGGATCTTCCCCGTCAGCATAACAGGATTTAGACTAAGTATTATTAAATAGATGGACAAAAAAATGTTCATGAGTATCAATGCCTCTGTGAATTCCGCCATTGATGTCACCGAGGGGGTAGTTTATGGTTTGACGTATGTTTGCACTGATTTCGACATTGATTTCTATGATTACTGTAAACACTCGCTGTAATTCAAGATGTCTTTGACATTACTTTACTATTTTTAACATGCAAATAAGAATCTTGAAATAAATTTTAAGACAATCCTTATTCGTTTCAAAGTAATATAATTTCGATAACAATATTTAATACACTGAGCCGTTTATTCTGAAAGTGGCCTAAGTCCATAATGTTTATTAAGCTGATAGGGTTAGTAAAATGCAGATTTTCCTAAACGCAAAAATATTCTACTACCATGTTATCAGTAATAAATATTTTTAAATTGATTCAAACGTGAACCGTTAAATATCGATTTCAAAACAAATGGACTTATGCCACTTTCAAAATAAATGTCCCTATTAATTGTAACTAATCTATTAAATATTGTTGGCTCAATTAACACTGAATTAATGTGTGGTATTTCTTAAAATATTAAAGGCGTGTAACATTTGATATCGATACCTTGGGGGTCAATTATGTACCGCCGAAAATGATTCTAAAATAACGCCGTTGATGTAGGAATTCAAGCACAATCTGTAAAGGGTAGTTGAGTAGAACCGGCAATAATTTACTCGGCGCGAATTCCTTTTTTTTTCAGGAAGGAAATTATCCCTCTAAACGGCTATTAGAACCGACCAGGGTTGCACGACTTCTCTGAGAATAGACGATCTAATTCCGTGGATGAAGGAAGCGAGGAATGAAACCCTTGGGGAGGGTTGGGAAGAGGTTTGGAAGACGGACCACCGTGATTGCAATTTTAACGCCAATTTGACTTGAATCTCTTCTGGACGAAAGAAATAGTGTTTTCATGCTCAATATAGCGGCGTGCTAATAATTAACGGACAGCCTCCGGCACTTACTGCTCTCTGTTTATGGGGTGTCTCGATTGTACGCATCAGGGATCATTCATTAACATTTCTCCACAATTACGATAACCGCCATGATGGATAAGAATAATTAAAAAATGATGTTGTATATGTTGTACATTGTATACGTATATTAGTGGTTGAATAAAAATCTCAAACAATATGAAATCAAATTTCTTTCAAGAATGGAGTTGCCCTACTTCCATAATAATCGGCTCAAACATATAATTGTCTGGAGCCATTTTTCTCATCAAATCTTTAATTTTTTCGGCAAACATTAAATACCTCATCGAATAAACGATCGAAGAAAATTATTAATGGAAGAAAATGGTGGACATTTAACCCTCTATAACCCACATTTTTCGTGTCGAAATGAACCCGCATAACGCGGGTCTAACGAAGTTACATTACGCGAAAATAGGTACACAATTATTATATATTATTAAATGCCCTGAAAAAGGTGACGATGGTGGCGCATACTTTTATCATTATTTTTGCAACGAGAAAATGAAAGGAAATGAAAGATACCGATAGATCAGTATGTGAGTTTAAAGTTATACGTGGTTTTAAAGGGTTAAACAAAACTCGATGACACACTCGGTACGTGTACCGAGTAGGTCTTATGGTGCTAGCGGGTGGTCCTCATTATGTTGGCTTCCCCACTGCTTACCCGTCCTATCTATTTAACGTATCGTTTGCCTTGGTAACCATCCAAATTGGCCCATCCTTCTCTATCCATTGCCAACCACATCTCCTGATCTCGCTCTTCCTCTCCTTAATTATTGAGAAGACGATGTTTAATAACGACGGCCTGACTTCGCATCATCCCCTTCCTCGGCCAACAAATCCCTCCCGTTACCCCGAATCTCTAATAGAAAACACTCGTTTCCTGCGCGAAGGTGACGCCGAAATATCCTTAATTGCGAACGACGCCGGAGGATTTGTTTATTTGTGGCAGAGGAAGTTTGAAATTTTCTATTCCGCGAATTTATTTATATATAGAAAAGTGAATTTATTTATGCCAGGGATGTTTGGATTTTTGTATTTCGCGAATTTATTTATATATAGAAAAGTGAATTTATTTATGGCAGGGAAGTTTGGATTTCTGTATTTCGCGGATTCGATTATTTATAGAAAAGTGAATTTATTTCTAGTAATTCCAATAGAAATATTATACTCTTCTAATACTAAGTATTCATCCAAAGCGAATAGATACTTTTATTCATCGTATCCTTAATTTAATACCAAGATAAGTATACTGATTTTATTGTCGGGTTTTAGTGGTTAATTGATAAAGTATTAGCACTGATTACGAGGGTAGATTCGCCGAAGAGTATGGCGTGCAGGACTCGCATCGTTTTGAGAGATACGATTCAAAATTGAAAGGATCTGTTAAGGAAACCGGGATTGATACGTTCGCGGAAGTCGAATGCAAGAAAGTCAATGGCCTGTAAACGTTAATGCTTCGAGTAACGAAAGATAGTGAAGTGCTTTGTTACGGCATTTTATGAGCTCCTTTATTGAGATCGTGATTTCTTCCCGATTACCAGGCTACCGTATTATTATCCGAGTCTACCTTCTCGGAAATCGGGAATAAGAAATCATATCCTTATTGTTGCATTATATTTATCTAGATCATTAGACTCGGAACTATTTCTGTGTGCCTTCGGATATTTTATTTATATGGATTGATATGGACTGATATTAATAAATTCGATTGAAACCTGTCTCTATTAATATTACTTAAGTACCTATTTCAATACTACGGAAACTTTTAATTTAACACTAGATAATCTATTCACGTATATGTCCTTGAAAATATAATTCAGTTAAATATTTTTATCTCATTCAGAATTCTACATATTTATGTGCTTGATCGACGAATATTAATGGAAGCATAAATATTGTTAATTATCCAATATTTATCCAGAGTATAAAATGATGAAAATACTGGCGACGAGTAAAAACGATGGCGCATGGATTCAAGTATAATTGACTTAATCTTGGGAATAAACTATTATAGATAACCGTAGACGATGATCTGTCGAAATGGTATCGTATATAATTACCATTTTCATCTGGAGCTCCCATAACCATAAATTTCCTTGGGTTTCCATGGTCGACAACCGACAAAGGGAACGGGCTGGGATCGCGAGACGGTACAGGGAAGTTCGCGCGATGAAATTTATTGCTGGAGCCAATTCCGCGCAAATGGAAGAAACGTCTACGAGGTTTTATTCTCTGCCGTTTTATCGACAGCTTCAATCGAGCCTTCCCCGAGCTTTTGCTTTTGCTTTTGGTTATCGCCAGCTCACGTCTCATGCATACCCGGTGCAATTAATTGCCATCATATTTCAGATAGAATACTGCAGCCACGTCGAGTTCATCCGGAGAGGAAAGAATCAAGAAAACGATGATGAAAGTGTCATTATTTTGTGCGGTTTATTGGATCTGTCTATTGATCTAAATTTCGCTATATTCAATATAATATGTAACAATTCATATTCCTTATTTAAATGTACCGTATCGTGTACTAAAGAAATTTATTTATAATACAAATATTTGGGCTTCTAGAAATCAACGAAATGGTAGGACGATGGATGTTAAGAGTGACGAAATTTACGGGGTTGAAGGCAATTCGATGCAAATGGAAGACTATCTACGAGCTTTTATACCCCTGTTCTTATCACCATCCCCTATCTGGGCGCATTTGTTTTTGCTTATCAGGAAGTTACGTGACGGAGCAACCGTAAATATGACGGACGGATGCGACGATGGGATCTGAGCAGCGTCAGAACAAACGAGCGGCCGAAAATCTCGGCGACTCGATTTAGGGGGTTGAAACGTTCCGAGGATACAGGGACTATGGGAGACCGAGGGCTTTTACGTTTGACTACCAATCGATATACCTGCCTGCGCAAAACCACCCGAATCTATGCCTCGCTTCACCAAAGATTTCCAACTGAACCCTGTCCTGGGATTTCTAAGTGAATTTTAAACCTTTCCACCTGGTCCGGTAAGAATTTCCTTGGCCAAGCCTTCCTCCTTGACTTGGACTTAAATCTGTCGCGAAACTCTGCGTTTTCAGGATTGGAGGATTGAGTTTAGTAATTGAACTGAAATATCTGTGATAATTGAATAACCTTAAAATAACGCCACTGTATATATTTTTAATTAAGCTTGATGGAAAGTTTTAGTGTAAGAGTTGATGCCTCAACCGCTGGGCTGAGTTTGAGGAATATTAAAATATTAATTTGTTAGCCGAAGATGAGTTAACAGCAGGCGATAATCAAAGCTTCCCTCGGCAAGATTCAATTTTTCTGGGTCTTAATCACCGGCTCTAATTGGTCAATTACGCTCATTACCGTCTCCGATGTAGAAAGGTGAGTCAGGGAGATAATATCTCGCCTCTCTTTCACTCCCACGGTGAACTTTACCGCACCCCACCAAAGGGAAACCTTCCAATAGTAATCCCAGCCCTCCATGCTTCCCCCTTTGAAAGAGCGGTTGGTATTCGCGAGAGAGAAACTCACCCTTGTCGGAAAAATCAGTAGGTAGACAGGGAGAAAAAGGGAGACGGGGAGAGAGCCAGAGAGAGAGTGGAATACGATGTTGTGGATGTTTCAGGCTTGATTCAAGTCTAGAGGAGAGAACCCAGCCAGATAGGCGGAGCGAAACGGGCTCTGCCCCCTTCTGACATCTCGAAGCCTCGCCCAGTTTTGAGTTTTCCCCTTTCTCACACTTTCTCTGTCTTCCTTCTCTTTGGAATTCCCTCTCTTTCCCACGGATGTGGCTATCCCCACCAAACCCGAGGCGCCTCCACCCGCAAGCAAAACGAAAAAGTCTGTCCGGCCGCTGCCAGGATGGTCAAAGTCAGTCCACACCGAGTGCTCGAGTCGTGTAGAACCTGGTCAACTCAGCTGGTCAATACGAACATCGATCCCTCTCATCGTGTAAGGACAACTCGAAAATAACACTCGCAAGGACATTCATTCCAAAGAGAAGTGACACGTGCAGTGACTTCCAAGCATCGTTCATTAAAACAAGTTCAATTCACCACGAATCTCTCTTTCAATACACGGAACTTACAGTGGCAGTTTCTGTTGAGTCAAGATAAAGTGAGAAGCGAAAGAGGACACTTGATTACATTGTAGTATCAGTGAGACGCGAAGAACTATCGGTTGAATTCATTGGAAAATGAACTATTAAGAATTGAGGATTGACAAGAGTTTCAAGAAGGACAGTGTCAATTCGTGAAGGTTCCGTTCTGAGTATTGCAAGGACAATCTCGGTTTAAGAATGACAGTACTAAGGATGACATCCCCGGTGACACCTCCGTCGACAAGTCCGAATTCACCCAATGAGGCGCAGGCACCTCAAGCAACGTCGAAGCCGTCGCATCGATTGAGCTTTTCCGTGGCAGCACTTCTGGCTGACACAAGGAAACCATCGGTTTCACCAAACAGATATGAAACATCATCAGTGTCACCCAGATCATCCCCTGTTACTTCCTACTCACCTATCAGACATGAACATCTATCAACCCCATCAAATGCAGTGTTACAAAAATACCCCTGTGACTACAGAACACCGAGGTACACACCTTCGATATCACCGAGTCTCATTCAAGATCCAAGAATACATTACGCACCCTGCGAACCCATTAAAAGTCTCATCGGAACAAGAACACCAAGCAGGTACTCTGACATACCGGAAGCAGACAGAACAGGATCACCTAGCAGACAATCGGTGTTCAGAAGCTTGGATTATAGAATCCCTAGCACTACTGAAGCACGAACAACATCGGACGTGGTAGTCGCATGTTCTTCGTCACCAAAAACTACGACCAGCAGCCAACAAGAATTTGGATCGCAATCGCCAAGAAGTAGTTCTCAGGAAGAAGGTCGATCGAGATGTTCGGAGATGGAAGACGTTGAAGATGATGAGAACAGTCTCGTCGATGTTGAAGATCTGCAACATCACGGCTCGAGTCCAACTCCAGTTAGGCCAACTCCAGCGTACATCGGCGGATTTTCAAGTTTGGGAAGCATTTCCGGAATTCCATCAAGCCTTCATCCAGTGCTTTGGGGTGGTGGACATCAAAGTGCAGCTGCAGCGGCAGCCGCGGCAGCCACAGCCAGTTATTTCCCATCGCACTACTCTCATCATGCACCACTAAACGGTGAGTCTTTGACTTTTGTCTTATTCTTGTCTATTTCATTTTCTCGCTGTTACTCGGAACATGTTCCCGATTGATTTATTCGATATTTGTACAACTGTCTCCGAACATTGGCTGTATGCCAGTCCAATTTCTTCACTTTATCTGAATTCTTTCCGTAATTTCTTTGGCGCGAAACTGGTCTCGTCTTACTCTTAGAAATGATTGTTTAATGTACCATAGAATGTACACATTAAACTTGGCAAATGAAGAAGAACTTCCAACAACAATTCTAATATTAAAACCAACACATCACTCGAAAGTTGAAACAATAAGTTAGATCCACAAGTTACGAAGAAACAATATCCGATTTCTTTATCAAGTAATTGATAGATCGAGAATACCATAATCGGCAAAGAAAAAAAGGAGGCACCTGATATAATCGTCTTCGGAGTAATTACTAGATTAAGATATACATTATCGACACGAATCTATTATTCGTAATTAAATCGCATCGTTTGGACCTACTCACCTAATATTACCGTAAAAGGAATGCAGTTCTTGGTACGCGACGATGACTCGCCGAGCGATTGAATCATCGTTAACACTAATTATTGAGGTCGCGGCTTAATAATTACGAGAGTCTCTCGTTAAAGACGCAATCGAAGTTTTCTCGCTTGATCAATGCACGTCGGCAATAAAATCGGGGAGACGAGGGAATGCAATGCAAAAGAGTACTGTTTCTTCTGTCCTCAAAGAATATCAGTCGAAAACAATGAACGATTATTGGAAGGAGATTCGAAATGAAATTAAACGATTAACTGAGAAAAATCGACTCGTTGTGTCGTCCAATGGTTCGCTTTACGAGCCGATACCACGATAGCCTACCGTCGCTTACTTTAAACACAAATAAATTCCTTATTTTTGTATTATCTATTTCCTCTCGTTTATCACACGACACTTTAAACATCGATAAACTGTAAATGTTCTATTATCAAACATTTTCTGAATTCAGCATAATGCATTAAATCGAACATAATCGATTGTATTCGATCTCAGATATTTCGTAATTGCCCCGGATGTTGACTGATTAAGGATTCCATGATTTTAATAACTATATTCATCGGTGTTGTAAATTATCATCGATCATAAATTACGATCAACACGAACATTTTTTTGGGAGCTTTTAGAGTATACGTTATTTTCCATGATAATGCGGTTCAATTGTGAAATTAAATGATCGCATATAAGTTAGGAGATTTAAGTTGATAAGGCGACAGTGCTCGCAGATATATTATCGCGATATTAATTTATAGATCATTGTTGAGCATTTACGAAGCTTATTCAATCGAGCACAATATGTTTGCCCCGATGGTAGTCGAGTAGACGGGAAATATGTAGGGGAAAGATCATAATTTTGAAATATGGCCTCTCGTAGAGGGTGCTTTCACAGATTGCATAACCCTTCAAACTTTCCACCACCTCTCTTTAACTTAATCATTGCCAAAAAGGGCACACACGATAGGGCTACTATAAAACGATCAAGGTATTATCAGAATTAATGATCCACCATTTAAAACGTCTCATTATCGTCCAATAATACCATGTTTTCTGACCGACCTCTTTTTTTTCAATTAAGTAGAATACAATTATGAAAGACACTTCTCTTTATTTCCATTAATCACGTAAAGGCTTCGAAATAATTCCTTTCATCGATTGTACCGAGAACAATCGAATTGGAACTTGCAATTCACGAGGTTACGCAATCGGTCGGGTTTCACTTTGATTTTTTTTTCTGTTCTTAATCGTCCCTCGATGGAATCACGATACCAGAACGAAATCAGTTAACTGTCCACACAGTCTCAATCATTAATATAATTAATTAATTGTCCACGATAATCTGACATTTTTCTATGATCATAACCGTGTAAGAGTAATAATAAGTGCTATACGAGCACTCCGAGGAATCTAGATTACACGAAGCAGATAAAAGCAATGAAGCACGATAATCCACGATTTCCTGGGACGATTCGATCGAGGGAATAATCATTAGAGAAAATGATCCATCGACGGGTTCGTTACGCAACCCAACAAAAGGATTCTCTAGAGTAGTCGGGAACCTCTCTTTCTCTCCCGGTTTCTATCGGGAGAGGAGTCCGGATCATCTTGCGAGTTCGCGGAAGGCGGTATCTCTGCGAAATCAGCTAATTATTTCGAATGCACATTCCCGATCGCTCGGCCGGATTAAAATCAGGCTGGTAGAGTTGCGTTTTTGGTGGGCCACGACGACGACCGGTAGAAGATCCTCGAATACCGAGACTAATTGGGACCCTTAGCGTGGTCCCCGTAGCACAGTTAACAGTGGGACGTATACAAAGGAGAGAGGATCTCCCTTCTACGTCCCGGGTACTAAACAGCGGCAGAAACAGTTTGCGACTTGAATCCACCGTCTTCGGAATCGTAAAGCCTTCCTCCTTTCCTTACTGACTCCTTGAATCTCAAGGTAAAGAAGGACATCGAGCGTGGAAGGTGAAACGAGAGGATGCTCCTCGTCGAATTTGAAATTCAGAAGCAAACGCGGTGGAGAACCCGTGAGAGGAGGACTCGAAGGACGATCCCTGGACCTTTTGTCTCATCGAGATCCTCTCCTCTTCAAACTATACCCCCTACTACCGGAGCACGTTCACCTTCCTCTCTACAAATCTGTCAATTGTCTCGAGACAAATCTCGGGGAATATAACCGATATATTCCAACGCGAAACTCTCCCTTCTCTGATGTCCTTACTGTATCAGGAGCTTCCTGTCTCCCTGTCTTTCGACATGTTCGATTGTTTCGCCATGTCGCGTATCCCTTCGACAAGTAGTTCTTCTTGGTATTCCAAACGAATTTTCCATTTTAAACGGAGCATGGAATACGAACATGTTATACGACGATTAATTTCTCTGATATCTCGGAATTAATAGAAGAGCATCGTGAAGGTTGATGGAGTTTGATGTAATTATAGAAAAAATGAATAAACGAAGGTATAGGGAATGTAATAAGAGGGGATTATAGTTTCATGGCGGATAGCTTGTTCTATTATCGTAACATCTTTTCCCAATGATCGTGCATCGAGGAAGTTCCCTGAGCAACAGAAGCAGTAGCCTAAGATGAAGAATTCGCGGCCGGAATTTTGCGGTTGTTCCTTACAAAAAAGTAATGAGGCCAGTTTTGCGGGCGCCGTTCCGACGGAAAAATTATGAATTGAGCCCTAAAAAGTCAGGTTTACTTTCCTGGACGATACTGCACAGATCTTCGCCAGCAAAAACAGGACATTGCGGTTGGATCTTCTTCTCTCTTCGCGTTACCTACCATCCGGAACACGTTTAGCGCGACTATCTTCTCTGTCCACCACCCCACCTTCGACGAAGATTCCCTGACCTGGAAATGATCCTCAACCGGAACTCCTGTGCTTTTGATTGCAGAAAATGGAGAACCAGCCAAGATCAAGTGTAACCTGAGGAAACACAAGCCAAACCGGAAACCCAGGACACCATTCACGACGCAACAATTGTTGGCGCTCGAGAAGAAGTTCACGGAGAGGCAATACCTGAGTGTAGCCGAAAGGGCTGAGTTCTCGTCGTCCCTTCATTTAACTGAGACTCAGGTGAGTTATTTATTTCAATTAATCTAAATAGAATTTAGTTTCCAATAGAATTATGCTCCCATTTCTAATAGAGTAATGAAGAAATTAAAGGACTAACAAACTGTTCTTCTTTCTATCTATTAATAATAAGTAATCTACTAATAATAATATAATCTAGCAATGGTAGAAATCAGTGAATAGAGTCGTAAGAAATCAAACCAAACTTAATAAGTCTCGATATTTAATAATTAGTACCAGTGTGTCGTCACAGAATTTATGATAAAATCCGGTATAAAATTATTCTTGATTCTACTGATTATCAGGCTGTTCTACTGTAAATCAATTTCTGCATTCGCTCGGAGTGATGCACAACTTCCGTTTTTGCGACGGTGGCCAAGTATGAGATTTAGATTCTTTTAGTTGATTTGTGTCGAGAGTTCGGAAGTCAAAGGACTTTCTGTGCGCGGTTAACAGATCTCGACGGTGTACTAAGTGATAGTGGTACGGGATGTGGGGTAATTAGCACACGTAAATATACGGTTATCCGTGGCCGTAATACAACGGGTAAAGAAAAGACGGTAATTTTATTAATAGACTACAAATTGGCTGAAACACGGTCTCTAAGATACGGCATGATGACCGACCAATTATCTCTGGCTGGGCTCCCAGCTACTGGCACTGATTTTCGAAACGCATTTTCTCTCCCCTCTTATCTGTCAGCGGTTAATTTGTTTAAGTCAATTCCCCCGGACATTTTGGCACAAAAAAAAAGACCGGTATCGTTCCAAATACACGTCAAGAGATATATACCCTACTTATTAATAGACTTAGTGAGAATCAACATCTCATCGATCCACTGTTTAAATACTACACAATTAACACCGATATAAAACGATGTACATCTTCTGATTCATCTTCAACTATCGCAAGTGATAATTCGAAACGTTCATTAATAACCACGAAACTCCTAACTGATTGTATACTTGATATAATGACCGAGATAATAATATTTATATTAAATCTCGGAGATACCTGGAATCGATTATTAAGCACTCCCATTGATGAGATCATTAATAAAGAGGTCCAAGTAATTCTTCAAAAGGAACAACTTATTTCGAAACCTTCCATAGATCCTTACCCATTGTGAAGATTTAGCAAACTATCAGTGATAATAGATGATGTTGTCTCCACAAATACATCCTCGGCATAATCGAAATTGATTGATCGTTACAGGTGAAGATCTGGTTTCAAAATCGACGGGCGAAGGCGAAGCGAATGCAGGAAGCAGAAATCGAGAAATTGAGGATGTCAGCGGTTAGGCAACACCATACAGCCCTCTACGGATCGCATCCAGGTCTCCTGGCACCAGCGAGTCTTTATCCCGTAGGAATGCTATCTCATCCTGGTTTAACGCCACATCATCCGATCACTCAGCACCCGTGCAGGGAATGAAAATAACGTCGGAGAGAAAGGACTTCGGAAAGGATCCTCGTCACTGGATGGACCCTCCACGAACGATACCAACCTAAGTGTCTCGGACCAAAGAATCCTTCTGGTCCTGTGTTAATCTCGAGTCATTCCAATCAGGGTGTTCCTTGGAACTCCGCAGAGTATTGTTGAGAAACTTTGCTCGAGGAACAGGAACAAGGTGCGTGATTCAGGATTCGAATATTAAAAAGAATAAGGAAGATCAAGAGCTACTGGTTTGAAGAGGATCATCGATTACGATCAAAACTATTCTGAAGATTGAGGTGTGAAGAGTGAACTCGAAGAGTGTTATTCATTCCGGTGAAGATACTGAACAGTATTTACTGATGAGTTGTAATAAAAAGTTATCCAGGATCATGAATGTGGAAGAAATCAAATGTTCGATGGATAAATGATTTGGTGGACATCGATGGTTCACTTTAATGTGTCTGATAATCGGGACGAGAGATTGCGATGTGATTATGTGCCAATTAATATTTTAATCTCCGAAATAGTCGGATATTTCTTGTATATAAAGTGTAAATATTTATGGATTAAGACTTGAATATAATTCTGTAAATAGTCATTTGTCGTCGAGTGTTGTCGGGTTTCGATTGATCGGCATCGGGATCCACGTAATGCCGATATTATAAGTGGCGGATCGAAGCAGCGATCGAAGGCAGACTGCGTTTTCCAATTTTGTATAAATGTAAAAGTATATCGTCGAGAAAGTAGGAGAGTCTATTTAATAAAACTTAATATCAAAGTGAACATTCTGCCGACTTATTTGCATACATCTGCACGGATTCCTTTGAACCCGTTACCGATTCCTGTTCCCACCACGAAAAAATACTAATTATACCTGTTACGCTAATTACCGGGTTTAATGATCCTTATATGATTTAACGACGATATATCGTTTAGTCTGTTGTAGAAAATTGTCGTTAAGTTTCGTCCGCATCGTAATATTTCCGTGAATGCGTACCGGTACACGAGATCGTGATTAGAAAGTCGGAATAAATTATTGGCTGTGATTAAATGGAACGACAGTTTCTATGAGTTATATCAATAAATCGAACATATTTATTTACTGGTTAATAGTCAGTCAATTATCGGCGTCGGCATTAAAGTGAATCCTTAATACAAGCAATAATATAAACCTGTTCCACTCGGGAAAAGTACGTCGCGGAAGATGAATCGTTTTTATGATTAGAAGCCGAACTTAATAATCCCCGGATTTAATCTGACTTAATTGAACTTAATAAAGACGTAATCTAGATTTAAATCAAAATAATTTGTATGATGTATATTCATCAATCAAACTGGTCTATTTATTAGTCGACTATTAGCGCGCATACTTCTAATGCCTTAATGAATATATCTGACCAGTAATTAATCTCAAGCAGTGATATATTATTCATATCAATTTAATAATATATAAATCAGGTTAGACGTGGATGTAAAACTTATTCGAGTGCGAAGCATTACATAATTCCTCTCGCTTTAAAGGTCTGATAGCAATCTATCCGACGGTACGCGTTGGGGAATATATTCGATCAAATATCCATACTTGAGTATAATAAATTATTAAATTTAATATTTGGAATTATTGCTACGTCTTGTGCCATCATATTAGAATAGATTCCAATGAAATACGATTAATTTCCAGCAGAAAAAATGAGCTAAAACCAATCAATCCGCGAGTACCAAGGGAGACCAACTTGTCACATCCCACTTGGAGTACCATGCGATACATATTTGTTTATATATTTAATTAGTCTGAAATAATTAATGACCCAAATATTTCTGTGGATATAATTCATCCCCTAAAGATAATAAAATGGAGTTTTCGCATAACTACCCCTGATGTTTACGTCAAAATAATTCGAGGTTTATAGAAGCTCCTGTGACTTCAAGGGTTGACCTAAGAACTTAAGAATGCGGGTGCAACCAAAATGGTGCCGGGCTGATTTTCAACCCCCAAAAATCTTCGGAAAGGTGCCCGATATCGATTTAACACGGGGTACAAGTAAGAATCGGTTTACCCCGAATCTTTCGAAGGGGGAAGAAGATATCCATGTAGAGAGAGGGGTTTGCTGATTAGAGTTGGCCGATTACGCGGTAGCCGAGAATGGCGTCTCTGTGCGTATATGTCGCGGGAATAAATTAGCCGTGGCAATTAGTTTCGGAATCAACCCTCCGGGCGGTTGGCGCCACCATCTTGATTGGACCCGTGGAGAGAACCTTTAAAGACAGTAGCGAGCACTGTTTGCCGAAAGGCCCGAGGCCTAATTAGCGATGCCCACCGAGATATCGCCGACGTACGCTAATAATACCCACCACAAATATTCGGAATTTTTTCGTCTGGTGGCCCGTCCACTCCTTCAACCCCGTCTTTTTCTTCTCCTCTCGCTACTTTCATCTCCTACCATCGTCATCCCCCTTACATCTAGATTATCTCCTCTCAAACCTTATCGAAATCCCTTTTACGTACGATCTGTGAGGATTCCACATGATTTTAGTATCGTCTTTTTACTAGAATATTGATTGTATCTCAAACAGAGGGCAGAAAATTGTTCTCCAAGCGTTCTCCAAGGAATAACTATTATATAATCGATATTTATCAAATTCTAATTATGGTCCCATCATCCACCAAATCAAATCTCAAATTCCAAATAATTTGATAAAAAGGATTCAAAGTTAACCCATATTTTGTCCTTGTTATTATTCTTTAAAGTATCTCCATGTTTGGAACCATTCGATTTATAGATAGCATAAAAGTAATGAGATTATTGAAGTAATATTCGATTATTGATATTATTCCCTTTTCATAAGCCGAATAAAAACAACCCTTATTCATTCTCCGTGATCACCAGCCTATTTACTGGGATGCTTTCTAACCCATTAAGAAGACTTTTAAGAGAATAATTAGATAATTCCTCATCGGTTCTTCCTCCGTTCGTCAGATTTAATTGCTAAGGCAAAGCGCAAATTAACTGTGCCGTTTACGGCCCGCGTGATCTTTCCCCGGTGGAGCTAATGATACGAAACGAGCCACGAACTTAATCTTCAATAGTTCCTTATTTCCCTTACTTCATGAATCACCGAGTCGAACTCGACTCGTTTCGTAATTACTGTCTCGTCAGGAAGTTCTTAAGTCAAAGTATAAACATTCGATGAAAAACCAAGGGAAATAATAAACCGTGTAAGGAGAACGAACAAATTGTCTCGTATTATCTCTTCGTTGTTCGAATGAACATTCATCAGTGAGCGGAGACCTTATCAGTAGGAGAACCCGTTCCCTCTCACAGGTTTTACCTTAGTCATCTCCACCCTGACCACTTTGGTACGCTTGAATTTTAATCGTGTAATTAGTCGCTGCTCACTATTACCAGGTTACCTGTTTTGCTCACTGTTTCATGTAACCAGATAAGATCAATCAGATGATATTGCCTAAGCTACCGGTTTGCTTGTTAGGCCTAACTTCATGGCCTTCCAAACCCCCTATCATCCCTTTACCTTTAACTTAATGCCGGATTATCTACTATCTGAAAAAGGGCCATGCCAAAAAAACACTCATTCCTCTCAATTACCATTCCGCGGATCATAAATATTCACTGAGGTCCTTCGAATCTGATCGCTTATCGATTTCGCATGAAATCAATCTATATTAATGTAATAATGATTTTGTGACTGCGATTCATCGACATTTTAGTGTCTCGATAATAATTCTACATAAAATGTTAATATAAAAATTTCGATTTATCGCGAATTTAATCTGTATTAATATAATAATGATTTCTCAACTACCATTCATCCCAATTTCAATACTCCAATAATAATGCTAGACAGTATAATATTATATAGATTTCATTATCCCCATAATTTCGGGAATTCCATATTTCTCACATAACATTCAATAATTTTCCGAATAACATTTCAAGCGAAATCACAGAAAATAAAATCAAAGCTACACGAAAGAATTAACACGCGAAGTTCCTACCGGCGCGACTATCACGGACGATATTTTTGAAGTCCGATAAGATTAATTAATTTTTCCGTGGACGCGAGCGAAGTCACGGATCGACGGAGGTTCTAATTAGCGTCGGATAAATCCATTGATGCGAGTTTATCAAAATTAACATGGATTTTCAGGAAAAGTTTTTATCGTGTCTTTATCTGGCAGCATGGCGATAGGGAGGCAGAATTTTAATCGTACAATTAGTCGTAAGATACGATTACCCTACGGTTCGTCCTGGTTTCACTCGATTGGCTATTTCAAGTTCCTACGACGGCTATCACATCAGCTACCGGGCAGCTTGTTAAGCCTAACGATCAGCTCTACCCGTTAGACCTTCATTTTACACCCCGAGAAGTTTCCTGGATCGTAAACCCACCTCCCGATTAATACTTTATCTTCCGTTTCCCAATCCACACAAATTCCACCAGCATTTCCTTTTAACGCTTAAACTACGGACAATGTATTAAACTATATTTTACATTCACCTACACGTCCTTAGAAGTAAGAATGAATGGAAAAAAGAAATTTATTAATTTAGTTACTTTACGCAACTTGGGCCGCAAAAAGATCTCAGGAAATGGAATCTTATGAACTTCAATGTTTTTTATCAAATTCCGCGTCGACTCGTCATTTTGACGACTTCCGTAGTTCTAGTGTTAATAAGCCAGTTCTAAGCTAGTTGAATGTTAATGAAACTATCATTTGAATTTGAACCCTTTAACCGGGGATAACGAAATAGTTCCTCATCCGAATCTACACTTATCTCGAAGGCTACGAATTAAATTACAATTATACCTCGGATAATTATTAAATATTGATACATATAAATTTCAGTAATGAATAGTCAAATCCATGTATATGTAATAATTGTATATATATATATCGCACGGATTTATTTTATTATTAAGTTGAAAGTACCCGCGTGATCTCCTTTTTGGAAAAAGATTAATATTCGAGGAATTATACCACGAAGGTATCTTACAGGATTATGGAAGAATAAACATATAAATTGCAACGATTTAATCTGAATATTATTAATAATATCCAGATTATAATACGGACTTAATTCCAGTGTTAATTAGAAGCTTAATTATCTAGTCAACGTTTCTTAACTATTATTATTATTATTAACTACTCATCTATTTCTTATCGATGTTTAATACTTTCTCAATTTGCAACCAATTTTATGGCGATTCATACACCAAGGATTATTTAATTATGTCTTATCAAAATTATTATAGAAATTCCATGATAATAGAGTAGCTAATTCTAGATAATTCATGTTAAGAATATTATTAACTAAATCGTTGAAATTTGTATAGTTAAATTATCCTTGATCTCGAATAGATAATTGTAGATTATGGATAAATTTCAATAATAATTTTGATTAGATATAATTAAATTATCCTCGGTATAGAAATTACCATAAAACTGGTTGTAAAAGTGTTATTAGTTTTAATTCGATTATTGATACTTAATGTCGAAACAATAATGTCCGGTTTCATAATTTAGTTTATCGCGAGATGGAGATTGAAACATCGGGAATATTCCGCGGTAGGAGATCTGTTTGTCAGAATAATTATGCTGCGAAAATGCTTGCACGGCAATTAAATTGAAACGAATAATTAGTAAATAATCCAGTGAATGTTTGCGCGCGCAGTGCGCACGGTCAGATATCGCTATCAATTCCCGTTAAGAATGTCATAAAAACACAAATTATGTAACGAATTAGTAAACTCATATTTATTGGAAAAATAAACCTTCCGACGACTCTAATACGTCGTGCAACCATCGACGTTCCTCTTTTCTTTCCTCGTCCCGGCTAAATGTCGATTAGGTAATTAAGCCGCTAATTAATTTTTATACGCCGAGAAACTTTCTTCTCACGTGGAAAGAACGTGCGCGCGTACCGTTAATTAATAATAATTACCGACAATTATTATATAATGTATTTTCTCGTGAACGACGTTACGGCTCCTGGTATTGATAGAAATTATTTTTATACGATAATCTTTTAAGCCAATTAAGGAGATCGACGAGTTTTTGTCGAATATACAAACGAGGCCTGTCACACGCGATTAAATCTGATAAAGTAAAAAATCCGCGAGACATTTAAATTGGTGAAATCATTCGGCATATTGAAAATTGATCGTCAATATCGTACTCTTAATTGTGGATTAATTTAAGAAATTCAAAACATTTATAAGCATCGACTACTTTTTATCACATCTATTAATCTAGTAAATTATTATCTATTAAAACATTCTTTCATAATTCGATCTCCGAAAATCCACTGCCCGCCAAAAGTGTTAAATTAACAAGGATCCAGAATTTATCTTGAATTATTCTAAAAGTAGATTTTTTAATTAATTAAAATGTTCTAATATTCTTGGAATGAGAAAATAAAAGACTAACAAATATTTTACACATTTGAGATCATTTTTAACTCTAACTTACTCTTATTTGTCTGATATTCAAAACATATTTAGAAACATTATAAAAATAAATATTAAAATATTGATAAATATTCGATAACTTTAAAACTTCCTAATCTATTTTGATTTTTCTAATATCGAAAATCCATTCAGAACAACTCAAAACATTTGTTATTCAATTCATCCAAGACCCCTAATTTTCCTCGAATAAAAAGCTTTCAAGTATCATCGAAACATCCAAAGAATCAAATGTCGATTAATATCTAAACATAATTATGAATCGGTATCCTTGCGTGTTTCTTGACAGGCAGTTTATCGCGATCATTAATACACCCTCCGTGAAAGGAATTTATCGGAAGATAATTAATTTTCGTTGCATAACTCTGGAGTTAATCGTTCATTAAGAATCCGCGGGAGGAGGGAGAGAAGAGGAGCATTAATTTGAGAGATGATTTTTGCGCGAAGTTAGTTTAGCCCGGATAATTACAAGGAAAGAAGAAACGCGTCTGTGAAATCACCGCACAGAATTCTTCGGCGTGGTGCTGCTAATTAAACCATTATTGTCAGCGGAACAATGGCGAAGATGATTACCGATTACGTGGGAGAAAATTCGATTTCGACCGGTGAACTTTTCTGACCCGATTTATGTGTGAATTACTCATCGAATTTCTTAAGTTAATGTTAATGTAACATTGGATCATAATTCGTTAAAATATGAATTAAGAATATAAATAATTAATTCCTACTTATTAATTATAAATCGAAATAATTACTATATAAATATTAATTCCTACTAATAATTAGTAGGAAATAAATTATGTAAGGAACTATCTAATAAATTATATACAGATCTATTTTTAAGGCATGACGAACTCCAAATCTCATTCAACAAAAATTCTCATTCGAAACTTTGTAGTCCTCAGTTTTTTAAGATGACACTTGATATTAAATATCTTCCATAAATTATTCTGAATTAAATTCTCAAGTAATTAAGATTAGAATGACTGAAGTGATCGTCTTAATAGTTTTAATAAATTGACATAATCATGCAATATGTTTCAATAAATGAGGTATTTATTTTGAAAGTGGCCCAAGTCCATTTTTCAAAATAGATGGGTCAAATATTAGTCAGAAAAGAATTCAATTATTCGCTGAAATAAAAACGTGAAAATTTACCATAACGATAATATATGTTAGTAATTTCTAATAATTCACATTAAATAATCGAATTAAATAATCGTTGAGGATAATTTAATTATGTAATTTGTAATTATGTGATTATCGCGGCTACTCGTTATCACTAATTTTATACTGAGAATTCTTAGAAATGCGCTGATCCAATTTCCATTGCTGAGCGAATCTCGCTCTATTTTGCAACACATATTTCCCTTATCGTATAAACATAATTAATGTGATTCTTTTGAGTTAGAAAGTTGCGTATTTATAAATTGTACTCGTTGCAAGTTATTCCTCGATTTCTCTCCCCTTTGGAGAGAAAAAAGAATTCCGTATAAATGTTGATGCAACTGTAATTTTATCGGCTTCCAATGGGTCAAACATTTCTCGTGTTTGCTACAAAATGTTTGCTTGACCCAGTTATGTCTGTTTTGCGTGATCTCACTAATTACTTCGTCAGCATACAATAACTGTCAATCAACATCTTGCTTGGTCACTTTGATTATTTTCGAAACTCATCAATAAATGTTTACTTGTTTTGAAAATTTGTTTGAATTGTCGGAAAAAATTCTAGGATAATTCGTGTTCATGAATTTAATGGAAATCATGTTATTCCATTGGCCTTGTAGTCTTTGAAATTTTTGTTGAAGTGCGTATTATATCATCATTTATGTAATGTGTTGAGGACTGTATGTTCTGGTATACTGTTTCATGTTAAGGATGAGTTATGGACGTAATAGAACTTATTTATTATTCCGTTCCATCTATTTTTAATAAGTTCTATTACAATTCGTTAAACATGTTCTATTGAAAGTAATAGAACTTGTTTAAACGAGACCGTTTTTACGAAGACGATTGGCAAAGCTCGTCATTCAACCCTTTTAATCGCCTCTTACGATAGGCAGGGATACCGTGGGCGTATTCTAACCCCGACCCACAGGGGTAAAAGGAATATTTAATAACCCCATTTTTGACCGAAACAAATTTTTAAACCACTTCTTTCGACCCAAATCGGTCCTAGAACATCATTAGGCATCATATACCATCGATTTGGGCCATGTAGGAGCGATTTTGGTGACTTTTAATTTTTGACAATTTCTGAAGGTATACCCCTTCACATTTTTGCGATTTTGGGTCGACCCATTTTTGGCCCAAAAAAATTTTTAAACCGCTTCTGTCGACCCAAATCGGTCCTAGAACATCATTGGGCATCATATACCATCGATTTGGGCCATGTAGGAGCGATTTTGGCGACTTTTAATTTTTGACAATTTTTGAAGGTATACCCCTTCACATTTTTGCGATTTCGGGTCGACCCATTTTTGGCCCAAAAAAATTTTTAAACCGCTTCTGTCGACCCAAATCGGTCCTAGAACATCATTCGGCATCATATACCATCGATTTGGGCCATGTAGGAGCGATTTTGGCGACTTTTAATTTTTGACAATTTTTGAAGGTATACCCCTTCACATTTTTGCGATTTCGGGTCGACCCATTTTTGGCCCAAAAAAATTTTTAAACCGCTTCTTTCGACCCAAATCGGTCCTAGAACATCATTGGGCATCATATACCATCGATTTGGGTCATGTAGGAGCGATTTTGGCGACTTTTAATTTTTGACAATTTTTGAAGGTATACCCCTTCACATTTTTGCGATTTTGGGTCGACCCATTTTTGGCCCAAAAAAATTTTTAAACCGCTTCTTTCGACCCAAATCGGTCCTAGAACATCATTGGGCATCATATACCATCGATTTGGGTCATGTAGGAGCGATTCTGGCGACTTTTAATTTTTGACAATTTTTGAAGGTATACCCCTTCACATTTTTGCGATTTTGGGGACCCATTTTTGGCCCGAAAAAATTTTTAAACCAGTTCTTTCGACCCAAAATCGTCCTAGAATATGTTTATACATCATTTACCATCAATTACGGCCATTTAGAATTGATTTTGGCGACTTTTAATTTTTGACAATTTTTGAAGGTACGCCTTTCCATTTTTGCGATTTTGGATCAATTTTGTTCTACTCGGAAAATTATTTGAATCCTCTAATTTCGATCTGAAATGGTCGTAGAACATATTTTGGTATCGCCCAGCATCTAATTCAACCTTCTACGGCCAAACATTAAAAAGGAAGTGTATGAAAGTTACTCGACGATGTTCCACGAACCGAAACTTGGAAGTTATTAAAGAATCAATGAAACATAAAACGATGATCGTGGAAAGGAAGTTGAAGCATCACGGAGGAGTGAGCGGCATTAAAGTGAATTTCCGTAATCCTTTTTCAGTGAAAGTTATTCGAACAAAACGACCGTCTACCGGTGCCACGACGATAATCGTTGAATTTAATTACGGAATAATGCAAACGAGCGTTCCACCTTCGGAAACTTTCGCCGTTAATATCAACCTTACTCCGAAGGAGGCTCACTTTTATTTCTAGGGTAGAAATATCCTGGAATTTTCGAATCCCGATAAAGATCGGAATAATTCTTGTCCCCGTGCTTTGTCTTGATCGAAGACGATTAGTTTCAACAATAAGAACCGATCATTTACGTTTTGAATACAAGTCTTTGTAATATTAATTAAGCAATGATTATTTGAATTTTCGTCGTGCAATTACCGTATCGTTGAGCCATGAAGTTGGGTGTGGATCCATTCTTCCAGAAGCCCACCTTTAATCGCATCAACGAATAATAATCTGAAACAAAAAATAATCCAATTTGTTAATATGTAAATATGCATTTTAACCCTCTATGGCTCCATGTAACTTTGAAGCCACACATTCGTCTATCCGTATCTTTCATTTCAATTTCAATTTTTCGGTGTGTTTAAGTAATAATTGCATTACAATTTTTATGTAATGTAACTTCGTTAGAATCGTGTTTAACTAGATTTACGTTGTGACGATTTACTTTTAGCAAACAAAATTGGGCTATGGAGGATGAATGGTGTGATAATGTATCATTGTATATATATGAAATTATATACTTTAATTAGCAAATATACTTTAATTAGTAAATTGTATTGCACCATGTAGTTTTGCGACAAAAATGAAGGATGTTCTAATCACCGATTTCAAAGGACACTCGAAGCATCATTTAATGATTAAAATTAAATTGGATTAGCAGAATAAGCTCAATAAAGGAAACATTCAATAGCCCTAATCAGCCCGATAAAAGGAGACCTCAAATCGATATGTCACAATAATCATCTTAGAAATTAGAAAGCGATATCGTATAAGACGAGGAAGAGAAAAAAAATAAAGAAAAAAGAAACAGCGAAAGGCGAAGAAGAAGAAGAATTCCTGGAACGCCGAGGAGACGTTGAATGGACCTAAATCAGCTCAAAGCGAAACAAGTGATTCGAAATGAAATCATAATGAAACGTCGATATTAAACACGGCCTAATAAAAAGGTCCCGGAGTCATTTATCAGTCGCGAACAATTTAAACGTCGGCCCCGAATCAACGATAACTTCAAACGCGATATCGAAAGAGATCTTAATGTTAATTAATATTCCTGGCAAGGGACGAGCGAGGAGAGAAAAAGAACCATATCAGGAGATGGAAAGAGAGAGAGGGAGAAAGAGAAGGGAGGAGGAAGTGGAGATATAAAAAGTGATCGGTGCGAGCTGGCGAAACCTCGGGAGTTGGTGTTAGTTAATCCTAAACCGGTTATAAACGCGTTGGTCATCGTGATATCGTTGACTTACTAATTGGATGGATAAGAGACAAATATATTTCGAGGGGGAGGAGGAGGAGGAATGACTCGTAGTTAGTCGTCGGCTTCGAAACATGAAAATTAATTCTGCCGTAAGTGGATCAACTTTACGGAATCTTTCTTCCTTTCTTGTTTCCTACTTCGTCCATGCTACTCGGGAAAATCTAATTAGAAATTGTAAGCATCTTTATGGTTCACCTTGGCAGCATCGCTTGGGAAAATAATTAAAATTATTTTTACGACTTAAGTGTCTCGTGAAATCCCATGGGAAATTGTTTCGTACTTGAGAGCTCCTTTGGAGGATTATTAGAGAGAAGTGGTGCGTAATGTTGCGGGAACTCTAATTTAATTATTTCGGAGTGCGAGTGTTGTTCGCGCCTGTTAATCAGATGCATTATGCTCTTTTCATTATTTATAATATACTTTAACGGGAAACGACTCTTTCATTACATTCTTGCATTACTTTTGTACGTTCCATAGAACGGGTGTTTAAATACAATTATTAATGACACACAAAATTTCTCACGAAGTTAATCATCGATATAATACACTTTCAGTGTCATCATGAAAATCAATTATCGATCAAATATCTTTTCGATATTTTCAATCTCCCCCGATCAAATCACGCAAAGTAACACGTAACGTACATCGAAATAAATTAACCGGCCATTAAAATATTTTCATGATTCAGATCCTTGAGAAATTTCACGAATCACCGGAAGTGCGAGTTCCAAATAAACCACGCTTGGGCCGAGATAGAGACATGAATTTCCCGGGAAAAATTTTATCGGCATAATAGAGTTTCAGTGTCATTAAAAATGGATGTTTCGATTAGATCCACTTCTGATATAAGCTGAGATTAAATCAGGGGAAATAATACACGGTGTCCGATTGTATTCACCTTCGAGCTTCTTTCGTCTCTGTTGACTTTGGGAGAGAGAAAGAGAAAGATTGGTGGATGGAATCCATCAGTGATACGAGGAACGATGGTAAAATCACGGAACTCTCCATCGGGGCCATTTACGCGACATAAAGTTGCACCATAATTTCGTGGAATTTATTTGACGGTAGGGACATTTGCTGAATTGTTGGTTGTGAGCCGCTAAGTGAGCGCAAAGTGGTAGCTCGTGTAGCTGGCCGTAGGTGGTCAACGATACATAATATCAAAGCATGCTACTATCATAAACCTACCGTTATTATTGTTCTACTGGAAAACTCTGTCGTTAGCATTATTATACTTCCCTTTTCTGCTTCGAGAATCTGACATCATTTCGGAAATCCGAGGTGGCAAAGTAATCTTAAGTGCATTGATGTTTAATCAAGGAATGGTAGACTACAACGATTATTGTAGCTATAAATTACCGCGATTTTTCTGAGTATAACCAAATGTTTCGAACTAAAATGGCCCTAGAACATGTTTATACATTATATACTATCGTTTTGAGCCATTTAGGAGCGAAATTGGCGACTTTCATTTTTTGACAATTTTTAAAGGTATACCCCTTCACATTTTTGCGATTTTGAGTCGACCCATTTTTTGACCGGAAAACGGTTTTAAACCGCTTCTTTCGACCGAAAACCGTCCTAAAACATGTATCGGCACTATCTACTATTGATTTGGACCCTTTAGAACCAAATTTGCCGAGATCAAAATTTCGGCCATTACATCAAACAAGATATCACAAAAAAATACACTATTCCCATGAAAAACGCCAAGTCCACAAATGTGAAACAGTGTAATAAAATCCAATCTTTTCCAGGTCACTCTTTTCTAGTTGGTCGATGGAAATCTCGTCAGTGGACTGATTTCTATCATACGGATATCTTTATATAATATTAGAACATCAAACTCGAGCGCATTTCTGTTTCCCATCCCGTCGCATGAAAGAAATAGATGATCGTGTAGTATCGTTCGCCTTTTGTCAGTCAGGAAAAGGCAGAAAATGGGGAAGCACTTCATCGAGGTTGAATGCACCGTGAAAAGTCAGTGCGATAATAAAGCGAGTTAAGTTGAAAAGCTCACGCGAGTGGTCCATCCGTGGCATTGTCAACTGGAGAGGTTCTATTCAAGAAATTTTGGTAGACGACTCACTTGACTGTCCTGAATCACTGAATATACCCTGCAGTTACTCGAAAGGGGATGAAGATCCTCGTTCCCGAAGAACATTTTTATTTCATCAAAGCAAAATGGGAACGATCTTAGAGATATTAAGTGCCAGGTGTAAAGAAAAGGTAGAGGGTGTGAAATTTAAAAGAGGATCAGACTGTGATTCCGTTTTGATACTCGCTCAACCGAAATCTTCTTCCATTTAATTTCTTAAGATGATGTGAATTTAATGTCTTATTATACTTCGATTCATTTCACCAATATAATACTTGATTTATTATCATATTTATATTCGAATCGTGAGTTTCTAACACAGTAACTGAAGCAGTAAACAATTTAGGGGATTATGGCTGTTTTAATAATTGATGAGAAATAATTGAACAACATCCAAGTGCAAACCATTTTTACGTAGAAATACTGTGGAAGGATGATGATTTATTTCATCGGAATATTTTTAATTCTTCCTGCATCTATCAAGGGTGATTCAATGCAAAGTGGAGCGTCCGAAAAAAAGCGGCGATTAAATTAAAAATTTGTTAAGAAAGACTCGTAATTAACCAGGCTGCTAGGTTCACTGGTCTCCTCCTTTTTCACTGATAATGTCAGGGAGTGTCGGGCAACCCCTCGGTATTTTCGCCTCGCACTTTGCCATCCCTTACCGGAGGTGGTCGAAGGCGGTCGGCCGTGTACGCCGTTTATATCTGATTGTCCCTCGGGGGCTGGTGTAATTAAACTCAAACCAAAATTGTCGGTCTCGACGGAGAAACTTCTGTCCATCTGCCCCCAACTTACAAATGAACTCGGCAATAATGGTTCCACCTAACTCTATCGTGTGTTTTTCCGCCGTTAAATAAATTAATTTCGAACAATTCTCATTATTCTTGTAAGTATACTTTTCAGCGGAACATCTCATTGATTATAATTACATTATAATTCAATAACCGTTTCAATGGAAATAAAGTACTTTAATGCTCAATATTGAGTCAGATTTCATTCAATAAATGTGAGGATCAAAGTAGTTTATTATTCATTTATGGAATTATATTATATGGATGGTTTATTATACAGGATTAGTTACTCCGATAATTATCTTGTTATTTGTGTATTATGATTAGTATGATAAATTTAGAGAAATAAAATATCCATCAAGTTACGTTGGACAATTAAACTGTCACCTTTGAACATTTCCTCGAATAATGATTTCAATGAATTACAACACGAGATATTGATAATAATACCGATTAGAGAACTTAGTACTCGATCAAATTAGATTTATACCCCCAGCGATTCAACCCTATCTCCGAGTGTCACGTGTAAAAGGAACAAAAGAGAGGGTAAATTGTTAGGGTAGAGGGTAGGAAAGGCGGTATCGCGGAAGGGACAAAATTAAGCCGGTCGGCCGACGTCCTACAATAATTAACGCCATTATAGCATTTAATTGCCGCGAGTGGCGGATACCACCCCTCGTTCACCGCCATCTTGTTTTTCGTTCTCCCTCACTTTCAGTCCTCCGCACTGAGAGAGGGTGGAAGCGCAAAATGGCGGTTAATCCCCTCGTAGGGTGGCTATTTAAATTCTGTCTCGGTTGGAGGTTCAACTGGCACAGCCGTTTATGGCGAGGGAGGATCAAGGAACTCGGACGAAGTCGTTCACACTGGTGGACCACTGTTTAATGCCAGATTGTAGAACAATACCGGTGCAAAGGAGACACTGCCGAGCACCCCGAATCGCGGAACATTGTTCGGGGATGTAACCGGAATTGGACGTCGCTCCGAGATTTCCGTGGCTGTTACAACGACCCGCAGTCGACCTGCTTTACTACCGAAATTACCGGTCTAGATAGCCGTGTCTCCTCGCCGCATGCTCCTCCAATTTAAGACACAAATTAGACGTGACACTAACACCGGCCTTAATTGATATTATAATTATGCCGCCGGAATTTTACGGACGATATTTCTCGATAGAAATTATACGCTTTAACACAAACTACCCAAAGCATTCCAAATTATGGATCCGCGGTTTTTAATAAAAATGTATAAATTCGTAACATTTTTCTTTCTGAGATTCTGGTTGACCAACTTTGCATAATGAACATAATTGAATCGATTCATTTCTTTTCGCCAACCATTCTTACTTTTAAGGACGAATACGTAAATCTACGAATATAGTAGTTCTAGTATTAATGGTACTCGGAATAATCTCTTCGATATCATATTCCAATATATCATTCGTACTATAAGATCTTGGAATAATATTATATTGAAATATTATATAGATTTTGGCAGTATAACATGAGAACGGTAAATTTTAGTGATATATTTAAATAAACAATGTGTCTGCGAGGATTTATTACGACTACCTTCAGACCGTAAATATATCATCCACCGCAGCCATACATCTTTTCTTTCGTCAGTTGAACTCTGTGTTCAAGGACGGATAAAAAGTGTATTATCTCTTAAGATCATAAGTTACATGATCCAATACATATTTCTATATCTCCCATATTAATGATACACCAGGAAAGTATTTCCTGCATCATAGTTTTCCAGATCCAGAGGAGGAACTATCTCGTAACGAAGTACCCCGTGTCGATCGTAGCGCGGAATCTCGCGCGTGTCCCGCCGCTCGGAATCGTGCACCGGTTTTTCAGGCCTTCTTTCTTTCGGTCCCACCGACTGGGACCGACTGGGACCGCCGACACTTTGACCCACACTGTCGGATAAACACGCTTACAACCCTCCACACATACATGATCTTATTTAAATGTACGACTGGAAACCAACACATTTATCCACCGGTTAGGGTTTCTCCGGGATGGAATCGAGGATAGGTTTCATCGATGTGTGTTTCTATGTGGTATTACGTGTAACCGTGTACATTGATACACACAACATATGAGAGCTCGTGAGATATTTATGCGTCGTATTGTCTCTCACCGATAACTTTTGCCGCGGGTACGAGGAGGACTACGAGAACGACGACAACTTCATTCGTGCGCTCGCCTCGCCTCCATCCGAGTTATGAACCACCGGGCCCAGCTCGTATATACTTTACCTGCTCACTTCTCTGAGCACTCGGATGGTTCAATCGGGCCCCGGTTGTAAGCGATTCGAGGATGGTTTTGTGCACGAGTGCACACCAACGAGACACCGAAACCATGCTAGACTCTCCACGTACCAGGAGACAACTCAAACCACGCTGATGCACCACCCGGACTAAGGACACGATCTTTAAATGTACCACGATTTCTTATTCTATCTTGCCGATTTTTTCTGTATCCATTCATGTCGAGGATCTTCGTGGATTTTTATTACATTGTAATTGAAATATAAATAACGACGTTGGAAGCTGATGGACGTGGAAATAAGAACATCTAACATTCGAGCTACCAAGCATGTTCTTGGTTATACTTATACATTGATTTGTATATAAATGATAGCTGTAGGATGTAAGTTTGTTAATTATTTTAATTGTGTTATGTACAGAAAATAAAGATATATAACATCCGAAACAATGCCTTGTTGTATGTTCGAGTAATTCTATTAAACATTATAGAATGTCATTTGAACTGCTTTGGTAATTCTAGTGCTAATTGTGTAACAGTGAAGATGGAATTAATTAGATCCTAAACTTAGATCCTGCAGCTATAATTTGCAGATAAACAAATGTGTAATTATAACCAAGTGTAAGTTCGGTATAATAAATCGATTGGCACCCGGTGGATCCTAAATTAACAACAATCCTCGAACACTATGGTTCGAAAAGCGAGGGAGGAAATGACGATAAAGGAACAAAAGAAAGCTACTCCCGCAAGAGAGAGTAATTCCTAAGGGTTGGAGTTTGCGGAGATCAGTGATATCAGAACGTAAGTAGAATGAGAATCTGTTTGCCTGGAAGAGATCGATCGTTTCGAAGTGTCATTTGTCATCGTATTCCATCGTATCTTAACCGTAGAGACGATAGTTGAACCTATCAAGCGGGTGTGTGTAGATTCACTGCTAAGAAACAGTGAAAAGGCAGAGGGGTAGGGAGTTGAAAACCACCCCTCTGGCACGTGCTTGATGGCGTTAAAACGATGTATCGGTGGGCGATCTAAAATCATTGGACAATGACGCGCTAACTGGATAACTAGCAGGGTCCTTATCGGTAGGTGAGATAAGCGGCACGAAACCCTCTTACCTCGACCTTCGTCATATTACATTAGCGCCCATAGAATAATGTATCGAGGGGCTTCTACTACCATAAACGCAGTCACCCCCCGTTTTAGTAGAAACGACTATACGACTATATTCACATGGTAATGCGAACCGAGTGCGATATCTCTCGCGACGAGGGTGAAGTGTTATTAACAATTTGGGGTATCGAGAATCACCGACATGGGGGTGCTGTTCCTATTCCGTAGGTGGAAACCATCCCCCGTAGATGGGGAACTTCAGACTTACTCTTCGCCTCGTAAACGACTGTCGAGATCTTCTCCTACGATATCACCAGAAGCCGATTTCTTTGACAATCTCGACTTCCTTCCTCTGCCCTTAAAATGACCTGATAAGACCTCTACATAGTTGCCATAATTATGTGAGCGGGTATAAAAAAGGTTACGTCAATGTATTATTATATAACGTATACACCTTGGTCATGAATTTCTGTAGAATAATTATGTGACAATATTTGTTTCTGTGTCAAAATATGGATGATCTGGAAAATGTTAAATATATCGAAAACGGATAGAATTCTATTTCAAGGTATTGACTGTTCGAAGTCACTCGTGTGTCGCATAAAATATTCTCCGTATTATCGTAATTAGAGAAGACAATTAGGTGGCTTATTTCAAGTACTCTGTACATTGAACTATTTTTTATTCGCGGTCATACTAAATATTAATATTTAATATCGCTAATTTCTCCGCAACTTAGGGCAGTTAAATTTGATTGTGTGAGGTACGACGAGGTTTAAACTGGTAAAAGGAAGAGTTTCGTTCGTTGGTTCTCAGAGCGATAAACAAAAAGAGTGGCCAATGAATCGCGCTTACTGTTGTTCTCCAGCGATGCAAAACGGAAACGGTATCGCGTTAGTGCTCATCGTTAATTCTCACCTTCCGTTAACCGACTGTCGGCTTCCACCAAAGCCGCGAAGACTTTTGAAAAGGCTCTCGACTCGAGGATCCTTGGTAATTGCTACTACGTCAACATTAACTGCCTCTGCCAACAGCACTCCCCGCACCTCTCAAACTCGTTTTCGCCCGATGCAAATGCAACCTTATAAATTCCACTCTCAACACCGTCATCGGTAGCAAAGGCATAACGTAATTAATGTTGTAAGTCAAGTGTTAATCCGCGATGCCGATGGTATCACGATCAATTATACGCAAAAGTATCTCTATTTCGATGTACCACGAATAATCACTTACAAGATAACAGTTCGTAGAAATAAATACGTAATATAAATATGATATTCGAATATTTATTACACCTTTCATGCGTAACATTCCCACTGGATTCCATGCGGTAAGACTTCAACAATTACGAAGAAATACGCGTTCCCAAGATTCCTCGCTCGGTTGGCGAACATTAAAGGCATCCACGAAAATCAAGCGGAGGTGTTAAACGCGGCAAGAGAGTACCGGAGAGCGAGAGTCAAAGATGCCGTAAAAGAAGGAAGTGAACGAAGAAGAATAAAAGGTAGGAGAGAGGAGGAGAGCTCGTTAGGATTTTTCCGCGGGTGCTAACCGCCCCGCCAAGAAAGAAGAGAGTGAACGAACAATGCTGTCCTGTGTGGAAGCGCAACGCTAACGAGACGACCGAACACCGGCTGGCACCCGTCAATTGTTTCAGCAAACAACGAAACAATGGACAGTGGCCGAGCGATACTAATGGCCGGTTTATACGCTCCTTAACTCGTCGTCGGTTTCCCTTCAACCCGTTATAACCGGGGACCTATCCTCTTTCCTTCCAAGCCGAACAACGTCTGGAGCCATATTGGGCCACCCTGCCTTTCTCTCCTATCTACTCACTCTTCGCTTCGTAACTTCTCCTCTGGCCTTGTTATTCGGACAAGAATGAATCGATTTATCCCACCGTAATATATACGATTAAATCCGATCCCATACTTAATCAAACATTTCCCTCCCGTCTCCGTGATCGTGGGTGAAGAAACTGTCCACGTGACACGATCCAAGTATCATGATCCACGGTGAACGAATTTTTATATCATAGAAATATTAATATCCTAAGAATGCTAAGCGTATGATTTACATTGGGAATTAACGATGGAATTATAAAGTCGTGTCGGAGGAGAGCATGTACAAAGGTGGACATATTGACCAATAGGAAGTAATGGACGTAATAGGGAAACCAAGAACAAGGGTGGAATAAGGGAGAGGTAGATAAAAGGTGGTAAGCGGCGAAAGAGGGTTGGCGAACGAAATAAGGGTGAAGGGAGGGTTAGAAATAGGAGGTAACCGAGCGTGAGAGATTAACCCCTCTAACAGCGGCCGCCCAGTATATCAAGCCTCGTGATAAAACGCCGCCGGCCTCTGGCTCTGTGTGTTGCCACCCCTAACTGCCTCTATTGACTACCAGAATCCAATATATTCTACTCCAACTGCGGAGAAAACCGACTGGGAGGCGCCGGAATTTCATACATCTTCTTTCGACGATCCATCGCTTGGGGTTACGGAATCGTGCTCTCCTTTTTCAACTCTATTTTTCCGTCCTTCTTTCTCTTACACACTTACACCCACCACGCGTGTACTTTTCAACCCCTACGCCGCAACCCTTCGAGTTCTCACGGATACTACGATAACGGCACGATCGTTTTGGGATTGAACTCGTTCGCCCCTCGAATCGAAAAATCCTGGCACACGATCGCCGGTACATCGTTGCTTACATTTATTTTGGTGACGCGAGCTTCTCGATCGAAGTGGCATTTGAAACTTTGGAGTGTAGAAAATGGAATTTGGGATGATGGAGATAAATTAGGAATTTTTTTTTAATTTGTGACGTGAAAATGTTGATTGGGATACCTTGTCAGAATTATTAATTACTGAGGTGGGTTAATTGAAGATAGAAGTTATTGGGGATTTATATTAATTTATACTCGAGTTACTTTATGTGTAGAATATGATACTAATACAAAACATTTTGTTTTGTAATTTTGGAATCATTGAAATATTTAATTAATTGTAATATAAGACACAATATCAACAAATATTTGAGAACCTTTTTGTATAAGCGTTATACTTCACCCCAATAAAAAATATTATTCCGAAGGAAATGTTGCACATTCACATCACAAATTCCTATTCCCCTGTCATCAGTCAAATTCATATTTAATTACAGATATACTACACGCGAAACCTAATATATTAAATATATCAAATATCAGTGATTCTGTTCGTACGGCAAAGGACAAATCCAACATTCCATCGGCAGTGAACGGTACATGTAAGAGAGTAACTCGGGATCCAGGGTGTTTCGTTAATGCCTAAACACCCTAATAGCTCCGTAAACAATAGTCCTTACGTGGGCGCTTTGAAGTGAACGCGATTCCGAATTTTCGAAAAGATCCAAGCGGAAACCGTCGGAATAAGTTTGACTTGTAAGCGGATAAGGTTGAGTCAACGGCTTATTGTTTCAGTGGGGTTCTGGATTCGAGGACTCCGAGGGTTATCGATGGGGTTGTGTTTGCCCAGTTGGCCCAATAAGCGGCCCTTTCTTCGAGCCAACCAAAATCTGCTCTATTTTCCAAATTCTCCTCAAATCTCTCCGTGCAAACACTACATCGATATCCTTATTTGACTCTTCTCAGTATTCCGCTCTAAATTTATTTATAATACCCATAACTCATTTTCTATTACACTAATATTGATGAGGCTCTCCTCATTTTTAAATAGTGTTTATTTACGGAATTTTATGAAACATATATTTTAAATTTATTATATATCGTGTGGAGTATAGGATTGCAGGGTGCTGAAGAAACATGGATTCTCTCATATCCCAGTATTTTTGAGAGATTGTAATTTGATTCTAGAATCCAGTTAGCTATTATCGGAAAACGATTGATTACAAGCGACCCGATGAAATTGGAGTAATCCAATAACAATCGGCGGCAATTTAGGTGGAAGCCGAAACCGATTAGGAACGACTCCTGATGCTATAGAAACTGAGAAAACAAAGGAGGAAGGAAGACTCACGAGTGACAATGAAAGAGATTCGGAAACCATTTTTTTCATCTTCTTGGTATCAAATTCATTCCCACAATGTTTTCTATAACTGTTCCATTAAATGAAATAATATCAGGATCTAATCTGTGATCATATTTCTAATATTGCCTTGAGGTGCACGAATAAAATTGATTTCATAAAATGATTTTAATCGATCATGAAAATGGAAGATTATGACTCATAATGTATTATATTAATATTCATTTAATTTTTCGAAAGCACACAAAAATTCCCAAGAATCCAAGGTCTTCTTCGCGCCGAAAGGCAATATTTTGAAAGGTCTTTGAAAACACCTTAATGCTGCTACTAAAACAACATCCTTCCACGAAATCCCCGAGAATTCTATTTTCGTAAACAGTCTATCAACAAAGATAAGAATCGTTCAAACAGCTAAACAATTCCGGGAAGGAATTCGGAATTAGCTAGCGATTCGCGATGATAATGGCGATCCGGCAGGACAAAAGAATCAGGAAAGTGATTCGGGGATGAAATAAAGGTAGTTATTCCAGAGTGAAAGCGTAGGACAGATAAAGGGCACTTTATCTCTGGGAATAACGTTCCTCCGAACTCACCATTCCTTTACCTCCCTCTAAAAAAAAAACCTTCACCCTCCCCTTCTCGTCATTTCTTCCGCCACCATCATCCCCTTTCCTCCTTCATCCACGGTTTTCCCTCTTCCTTCGGCGTCCCACTCTTTTCCAGGAAACCTCCCCGATTCGCCTTTTTTGTTATCCCAGGGTGTTCGTGCTATCTGCATCGAATCTTTCAATAAAAAATTTTGTAGCCCCGCGGAGTCAGCGCCATTTTGTGAGTTTAAATGGAAATCCGGCGGAGCGAGGTGGGGCGAGGAGGGCACGGTGGAAAAAGGGAGGAAAAGGGAGGACGTCGAGCACTCTTAGCATGCAAATTAAAGTGCTGCCATTTGAATGCGAATAAAACGCCCTCGAGAGTTACAGAGAACGAGAAAGAGAGAGATGGAGTGAGACCGGGGGGTGGTTCGGGGGAGGGGGACGAAAGTGGTTCACGTGGAAAAGAGAGAGATGGAGAGAAGAGAAGACTTGACAGATCGCACGACAGAGGTGCTTACGTGGTCGAGAGGAAATTTCGAAAAGAATCCTTCTTCCACCCTTAGGACTCAGTTACGGCCCTCCCCTTGGAAATATGGCGCCTTTGAGAATTTCCTTCTCACCCTCGCGATGCAATTCTCGTTAATTTAAGACACGATCGTTCCATCCATCCGAGGAACTTTTTTATATTAAGGTAAGAGGGTGAGTGTGCCGGAGGAAATATTAGGTACGTTGGATATTAACGAGGCCTTAATTTCCGAATTAAAATCCTAATAAATTCGTGTAGATTGGAGGGGAACAATTATTAAAAAAATTTTCTTGAAATATTGCTCTAGAATTCTTTGTGGAAGTATTAGAAGTACTTTCTAAGTTAATCGTTTCTTCGACGTTCCCAACCCCCCCGCGCTTGACACCCGCAGATTAATGGATTTAACGTGTATCCAATCCCGAATGGTGCTCGGAATCACGTGCAAGGAAATTGCGGTGAGCGTACGTGACTCGCTCGTTTTTCCAGGTAACACGACTCGAGTTTCCCTCTCGAGATCTCTGGAAATTGTCTATTCGCAAGAAAAACCGCCTGTCTCATTGACGTTGATAACGCGGGGAGAAAAGCGGGGCGAGTTTCGTTACTCAATAAGAATTTACGGGGGTCCTCGTTTTGCGCTCGTATTTTAAGGACATCGTGCCGAATAAAACAGCCGCGGGGGGATGAGACATGTAATCCGCACTTCCACAAATCACAAGTTATTTTCGCGGGTCATCATTCTCGAAGTATATTCCTTTCATTCCGGTAACATGAGAACCGCTTTTCTCGCTTTGGTTATTACCTGGAGCATCTCTTATAGCGATATGCCACCACCCCTGCCACCTCCAACCAACCCCGTCCCCGTGTCCGACAGTTATGAAATTTCTTTAGAATTATTTCGCTCGCCTAATGCTCGCCAACGGTAGAACTTCAGTGGAATAAGAAATAATATTTTCTCGACACCTCCCCGACCCCCTTTTCCGTAGTTTTCCCTCGCGACGGAGACCACCCGACGTCCCCAGCTACGATTTAATGCGGCTTTATGAAAACCGTCGTGAAAAGTCTTAATTGCAGCCGGAGAAACCGAAAAATTATGCTGCTTATAAAATCTCGAGCGACTCCCCTTCATCTCGCTGGTTGGACATTTAAATTGATGCGTAAATGTACGAATGGAAGATATGAAAATCTCTGATGACGTCGTAAGAAGATTTCTTATTTAACACCTAAAGCTATACGATTATATTCATTTTAAAGTGAAATATTAAATATGTCATTATATCAGTCGTGTTTCAATTTTTATAAGACTTTAATATTAGAACTACCAAAGCAGTCAAAATGTTCCAATTTATAACATTTTCTGAGACTTTCTGCGGTTCACGTTGCACAATAGACATAAATAAATCGATTGATTTATTTCTTCCATCAATCCTTTTTTTAAATATATAAAATATAGCTGAATATGTCGCCGGTAGTTCTAGTGTTAATCATCGAATACTTCAAAGTATTCTTGATGAAAGATAATAATAAATCTCATGACTTCCGAATGGAAAATATAATACTGTTACGTTAACTTGACTTATGTGTTGAAATTAATCGGACAAAAAAAATCCGAAGATATTTCGGTACGCGATTACGACCCAGTAACAGGACTAGCCAATTAACCTAGGATAATTACCTTGCTGGGCGGTACGGTAAACCGAGGAGAAGAAAACGTATAAAACTCGATTTACGAATGCGGTATGTCGAGTCGTTAATTAGGGGAATAATATTCGTTATTACTTATGCAATCCATCGTGCCTCAAGATTTACATTCCCACGGTGTAATAAATCTTTGCGTGGAGGTTTAATAGCCGAAGTTACGCGTGGTTAAATGCCGAGTGTTAAACCCGCGCCGGGGTTGTAAGTGTTCGAGGGATACTTGGTGAAAATTAATAATCACTTTCGAGGTTGGTCCTCCTCGCGAAAACGAGAAGGCTGTCCCGAGAATTTTCGAGAGCCGTTCGTTGCGGGGTTTATAAGGGCCTTGGTTGGTTGTTAAACTTTAAAGTCTACTTACAAGTAACCGCAATATACCATAAGTACCATGGTGCTCATGATTTATATGTACCGAACGTTGAACTTATTGCAAGAATAATTTTTATCAAGGATACCACGACATCTAAAATTTTTAGCATATTATAATATATCTACTTACAATAAATGTAGATGTAAGCATCGTGAAGGTTCAATGTGAAATAAGTATTTGTATTAAAACTTAGAAGTTATCGCAATGTATCATAAATACCATGGTGTTGATGATTTATATTATTATATAGCTAAGGTTGAATTTATTGCAAGAATAAATCTATTGTTTCCAGATCCAATAAAGTGAATACAAAATTAGAAAATTTTGATCAAGGATGTTCCGACATTTAGAATTTTTGTGAATTTTTAAATAGATGTAATTGCCGTTAAAGTTCAAGATGGAATACATATTATAATATTTATATTGGAAATAGTTGAGACTTTCTACGTCGTAAAGTAACATCTTTTAAGGCTAATATTCGTGTACTAGAAATGCGGTATTAAATACCTAATGATATGCATTGTCTCCGTAATTTTTATCTAATTCAATACACCATAATAGGAAACTATTCCTGTCGTTGACGTAGATAAGAGATACACGAGCGGCACGATAATTTCCATCAATTCGATAATGAGAAGCAAGCGCGTCGTGGAAATGCCGGGAATAAATTTTCCTTATTATCGATACAATCGCCGATCGCTTTTCCTGTAATAGAAACTCGAATTCCCGAGGAATCCCTGAATACATTCAGTTCGGTTCCCACGGGAATATCGGCTCGTAGTCTTTCAACGATCTCCATACTGATCCGAAGGTGGAAAGCACCGTGAAAGGCGGTCCCTGATCAGCTGCGACTTTTAAGGAGTAAGAAAAATCGTTTTATAAATTCCATTCGGTTCCTTTTGCATTTCCCTTCTGTCCTAGAATTTCTTTCGCCCCCTCGATAACAGCCACCCTCATTTTCGCTATTCCCCTTCCACCGAACCCCTCACACGCATCCTCAATCTTTTTCGCGGCAATCCACCAGCCTATACTTTCGATCCCGCCATTCGACTTTTTCGTTATCGCGTCCAATTCCAACGTCGAAGATAGTTGGCCGACGATAAGCTCCAAGCGGAATTTAAATAAAGCGAATCAATATTCAAATCCGAACTCCTTTTCCCACACCATCTCCCTCGATCTTGTATGAGGGTTTCCACTCTTTCTTTCCTTATTTATTTCATCACCTCCGCCTACCCCTCCACGTTCTCCAATCGAGCCACTGTCAAGAGTTTTCTACTTCTCGTTATCTTTCTCGCTTTCCGGTAGTCGGTTTATATTCGACGGCCTCATTTATTCGAGTCCCTTTTGTCGGACGAGCCGATCTCGTTTTCCGGTTTCCATCGTTTTCCCCCCCCCAAGGCTTCTCTTAACGGCGTCTCGACGTCAATAGCTCAAATGATTGGTTTGTACTCGCCGAATTGCATTTGTTCGGAATTCGCACCCTACGGGGAAAGGCCTCGGGAAAATTTCAGGGAGATCCGTATCTCGCGATATCCAATCGGCTGGATTAACGTCGAGCTTTCTTATTATTCACTGATATCGTGTTTGCGATTATATCGTGGTGGGATTGATATTTTATAGAGATACTGTGCCGATAGATCTTCGGTAATTGTCGGGAATTATTGTGTTCGATTGTTAATTACAAGGCTATTGTGAACAATTCGAATGGTTCAATTACTGCCCAATAAATTATAATATTTTTACACCCATTCCATTTTGGATCTCTTGATACGAAATCAATTTTGTTCGATATTACTATAAATCGAAGTGAGATATTACACAGATAATTTGACAGGAATTATTTCCGAGGTTTATTGACGTGCAGAGATGAATATTGATATGAATATTATTAGAATAATATTCGAATTTATATACGTCGATGGGTATCACAAAATAATCAATTCGACAGCGGAGAATTTTGTTGCATTGAAAGTGGGGAATTTGATTTCTTCAAAAAGGTAATAATGGCATTAGTCCATCAATGATCATAGATTATAGATCAAGGATCATAAATGACGATGGTGATTATCTAATAAAATAATGTTTAATACGAAGAAATAAATAGTGTTTCATAAATTGTGTGACAAATAATTGATTACTTCACGGTACCCCTAATATAAGAATTAATTGCGATACACATCTACGTATATGAATTCCAATATTATTCCAATAATATTCACATCAATATTGATCTCTGCATTTCAACAAAGCGCGGAAAGAATTCCTGTCAAATTATCGGCAATTCTGATGTCCTTTCAATGACGATCCAACAATAAACAACATTCATTCTGAATCACTTTTGATGGAGTTGCCTTTCGAGGTAAACAGGCGTGAGAATGTGTCCGCTCGTCGATCATCGCGAATTATTCTAGTCACCAATATTTTGGCAACGAAAGTCTAAGGGTAGAAACTAAGACCACCCGTAAAAGAGGGGTTGGTTCATGTTCTCTCGACGGATGATCGATCTTCGAAGTTCAAAATACTGAGATACAGAAAAATCCAAAGCGGGGTGCACAACCCCGAAGTGAATGCGGTCGCATTTAATGTCTTCTTGGAAAATCTATCCACCCTCGTGAGACACGACGAATTTCGATACCCAGGAGTCGATTAAATGCAGGATGCGCCGAGATTTTAGCGTAATTCAACGATTTCTTTGCTAAAAGGATTTTATATTCCGATCAAAGAGATCCGGCATACTGGACTATGGTCATCCGGGATCCGCCGAGTTACTTTTCGAGGGTTTATCCTCGGGGACTCGCTTGAATTTTATCTCCCTACGATTCATGTATATCGGGGATATAAGGGAGGGACATGTAAATCCAAGAATACGGAGATATACAGCTGTCCTTCCGTTAAACAATGCCTTTTGTTTCTATGAAAACACTGGACGCGTACGACGCCGAAGATTTGACTTTCTATGGTAACCCTTGGTTGGGTGAGATAAAGGATATTTTCGATAAATCCTGTTATAAACATCCGACAACCATTGCGTACTATTATTATCAATTTATTAAATAATATTTCTAATTCTTCTGGAGGAATAATATTAAATATGTCGAAGCATATTTTGCATATTATAACTGACTTTGTACGGCAACCCCTCAACACTTCAAATAAAGGATATTTCTGATAAAACTGCTACAATTATTAATTTAATAAACAATATTTATAATCTATCTAAAAGAATAGTATTAAATATATCGAAGCCTATTTTTTATGGTATGGTTGATTTTCAATGGTAATACTTGGCCAATTAATATGAAAGATATTTTTGATAAATCTATCAACACCGAACCACTATTTCCTACTATTATTATCAATTTTTTATATAATATTTATAATCTGTCTAAGAAAAATTATATCAAATATATCGAAGGATAAATCGAGGTATATGAAATTAATACAATATTATAACGATAAAGGATCTCGTGATAGATCTTCATTGACGATTAATATCTAATATCAGGCTAAATGTGTCAGAACAATAATGGGCGGAATCAAAGAGGGAGAAGAGTGTCCGACGATAAGCCAACATGATTGATACGATTAATAATGTGTCGTTCGTACATCGAAACCCTTCGTAGAAAGGCGAACGATAAAACACCACCGAAGACGGAATATTTTAACCCCGGATTAATAGGCTTGTAAACGGCGCAATGATTATCATTAATATTCATGGGCTGCCGATGCGGAACGCGAGGATGATTTATGCTTCTTAATTTTCGCAGACCGACACGCGCACGCTCCGAATTTATCACGAAATATTGCTGGCTATTGTTATAAAATTACCATAATATCTGGAGGCATTACATTATATTAATATCCAATATTAATACTAATAATATTACAAGGAAATAATGGAAAGAAATATGGAAAAGTACCTGCAAATAATAATTGATTACGATAATATCTCTAATATTATCATTAAAAATCAAAGGGAAACCGAAATTGATTCGAAAGGACAAGAATCAAGATAATATTTTAATAATATATAATCGCTATATCATAATGACGGAATTACTTCCAGTAAATTAATATTCATAGCTCAATAAAATTTGCAATAAATCGGAGCTTATTAAGGAGACAATTATTTTTAATAATTTTGGAAACTGGATCTGTATGCTGGAGAATCTTCGAGTGTTTGGAATAAGGATACTTTTGTGTTTCTCAGTATTCCGGTTTCCAAAGAAGCGACGACAGGAAGAATGACTGTGTCGTATCAACCCCTTTTCTAACACCAGGTGCAGAAACCGAGGAAGATGTTGACTAAACATTTCGAAAGGGCCGCTGTACAGAGAGCTACTTAAAATGACATCGTCGGCACCTTTGCACTTCCGAAGCTTAAAGCTTCCTTTCCAAAGGTACCGCCATTTCTTCAAGTAGCTCTTCGTAATTCGATCTCCGAAAATCCGAAAAGGAGATTTGCGATCTGTCAGTTCGAATCTCGAGTCTTAAGTTCACTACTTTTAGCACCTCGGACTCAGAATAAAAAAATTCTTCCTAACATCTCCAACTTGTAATCATAATATACTCCTAAATATTCTGATCTCGATTGGAAACCAACTGGCGTATCCACCAATCAATATGGCGTCAATAAAAATAATATGACGATACAAAATTAATATAAAATTTCAGTGTTATAAATACGAAGATATAAGAGATGTAAAAATTGAAATACCAGAACGCGATTGAATCGGATGGTCGTACAAAATGGGCCAATAATTTCAGCATGGAGCTGACACAGGCGCAAAGGTGAGAGGGGGTCGCAATGGAGGAATAAAGAGGGGACGGATGGAAGGTAGAATCGGGAATTCAAATACCGTCGCCATTAAACTGAATAACGAGGAGAGCGGCCGTTCGAAATATGAACACGGCTATGATTTGCGGCCTCGTAAACCCGTTCATAACGAATAATAATGTCACCGCGCGCGCGAGGCGGCAGTCGACCAGCTGCACCGCACCGCGTACGATTCACGGGGGTGTGGGTCCAATTCTCGAAAGAAGGGTAGAACTTTGGGGCGTGTTCTCGCCACGAAATCCACCTACAATATCGCCAAGACTTTTTTCATGTCTCATAACGCCTGCCTCGGTGAAATTAAATAATAAAATATACCCTCCAATGCTAAGTCACGCTGTTAACTTATACACCCATTTCGCGGGCCTAACTTTCCCTTTTCTTTGCGCCATGAATATTTAGAAATTTATTGCTTGAATAATTCTATTTTGTGGCCATTTTCTGTTACAAACTTGCTACCTTTTGTAAAAATTTTATTTGCCAAATTTTGTATTATGAATTTGCTTCTTTCTATAAAATATTATTTGACATACGTAAAGTTTGAATACATAATTAGGTAACTTCTTTAAGGTGAAGACTTGAGTAATTTTTAGTACCATTAATTATATGGAAAAATATAAGGGAACTCGATCAACGATTATAATATAGGAATATTATTATTTGCGAGTATCTTATTCCCGTTTAATGGGAACGGGGATGCATTAGGGAGCTGGTTTGTCTGCTTCTGCCGTTCGCCAAGTTACGGGGGACTCTTTAATGAAACGATAAGACGGCGACAAGTGGCAGGTGCAAAGTAATATATTTAACAAAAAATGTATATAATAACGATGATATTCCATTAGTTATAAAGGCCGAAGGTATGTGCATCAGATACCATCGAAATGGCATTAAGTAATCCGACGGATAACACAGGGATACCACCGAGATAAGAGTACATCTTTATCAAGCAATTTAGACCATGAATTACCATGTAAATTGTCCATCAACTATATTATCCGAAATAGTTAATTATGTATTTTTCACTTCGTTACGGATGATCGTCCTCTTCATTTCATTATAATCAGCACTTCAAATTCTTAGGTAATAATACCTATATTCGAGTTAATTAATGTTTATGATATTAATTATCATGCCTGGAGATCTATTATGTGAAACTTTCGTATTTATCAATATGACTCAAAAACTCGTGAGAACGAAGCCTAATAAAAAATATTAAATACGATATTTCATAAACTGAATTGAATTGAAGATATTGAAATCTAATTAAGAATCGTTCTCGAATATTACATTTCTTTATACCATATTTACTATGCGCCGTAATAAGTGATATTTATACTTAGATATTCTTTTACCACGTCATACTATTTATTTTATTTTGAATATCTACTCAAAACCAGCCACATTCAGATGAATCTGTTATCATATCATTTAATTCCACCGCAAAATCCTCACCTCTCGTCTCATTTATTTGAGATGCAAACGTACTCAAACAACGTTATTCAGCGACTCGATAATATATTCGCGAGTGTAATGCTCGAAAATGGTTGATAATTGCAAGCCGAGGAAATAGAATAAACGAGGAAGAATTAAAATAAAGCATTGGAGTTGGTTGGGTAGTATTTTAGTGGTGGGCACTAGTAATAACAGTTTAGTTAGATCGAAAGGGAATTAAGTAGACCTGTTCTGTGCAGCGGGGATCGTGATAACGCGACGGTAACGAGACGGTAGCAACGTATGTTTACCGAGTTATTCCGTTTATAGACTACCAGCTTTTGCACCCGTCCCTTGTACGAGGAGCTGGCCCATCGGCTCCGGTATATACACCTAATAATGAAGATGTTGTTTTAATTGCCGGCTCGCGTGAGCATCCCGCTAATTAACGCACTCGCCACTGGATTGCTACGGTCCGCTCATCCCGACTGTTTCTTCTTATTCCTCTCCCTTTGGCTTACAATGAGCCCTTTAGCTGATCTACTTCTTATTCTTGGATTATTTATATGTTAATTATAAATGTATGAGGGGAGTGAAAGAATTCGGTGAAAGTCTAATTGAAATTGATGGATTATTAGAGTATTGTGTACCGCGATGTATATTGTAATTTTAGTGCGAGATGTCAGGGTGCACGAAGGTGGGAGAAAGATAAAAAAGAGAATGAATATTGAAAATGGAAGTGGCTCGTAAGGTGTGCGGAGTAAAGGAAAAAATCGATGGCGGTATCATTCGTCGAGTCTTAATTTCTCAATGAATCAGAATCGTCTAATTAAGGAGCTTCGGCAGAGTCGAGCATGGATGGGCATTAGCATCCACCGGGTCTGTAATTTGTGCCTCTCTTAATTAAATCATCCGTTAGCCAAACGGACCCCTCTTCGAACTCATCCTCTCCATTTCTCTTCTCCCTTCCTCCTCCTCCACCACCTCCCTCTACCTTCGTTTTATTTTATTCTCCCGCTTTTTTGTATTATTTCCTTCAGCGTTTCCTCCGAGTGCCTCTCAGCGGATTCTCGCCGGCGAGACGAAACCACGCACACGTTTTTGACCCCACCTTTGTTTTTCGCCATTCCTTTTCTCCCTCGAAACAACGCGCGGACCTCTTCGTCGCGGGTTTTTTCGCGGATTCTTTTTTTCGGGGGAAGGCAAACAAATTTTATGGTCGAGAAGAGAAGGAAGGAAGGAAGGGAACCGGACGTGTATAGAGGAACACCATCGAGGCACCAGGCCTCCCAGTTCTTTTCCTCCTTCTCTCAGGACTCTGTCTTTCTTTGCTACCCGAAGGATCTTTCTACCAGCACCTCCTTCTTTCGTCCACCGACAGGTCCACGGTCCACGGATTCTGGCCACCGTAACCGGCCACCTTTTTATCCTCTTTGCACAATTAACCACTCAGACTGTTTCCCTCTGGCCCGCACTGAATTCGTGATCTTTATTGTGCCGGGCATCCGTAGAATTCGCCGAATTTGCATCGATGGGAAGATACGAGATCTCGTTGCTCGATCTACACGTACTCGCATCTTCCGTGCCGATAATGAAAACCCGATCGTTCGATTACCGGTCCTATTACTTCATTAAGCTTCCGTGTGAGACGTAAATTGTTCGGCGTGCCATTCATACGGGTGACACTTTAAATACTAATAAACCGAACCCAGAGTCAAGTAATGATTACGTCTTAAGTGACCGATTATCCCCCTTTTATACGGTGGCTGATCGGCCACTCGATTGCGGGCTTCGCGTGGTAAGTTAATCACGTAAATTAGAGGGATGTTAAACAAGATAAATGTCATGCGCGAATCGATTATCGAAAGTACTACAACATAAAGTGTCCTAAATTTCGTATGGAGTTTTATGTCGCAGTATAATCAAGAAGATACTCGGCCGATTATTGTTCGTATCATAGAAGTAAGTGATGTATCGGGGATCATCAAATTTATAGATACACTCATCAACATCAACTTACGTAATAAAAAACTGTATGAAAAAAAGTGCATAATTATTCGATTATAATTCTCTTCATATCTAAAAGACCGAATATACACATAAGTATTAAATGAATATTAATAACGAGAATACGTGATATTAAGTTTGGTGATACCAAACATCACCGACATCAAACTTAAACCACCGTCGTCCTACCACCGTGATTAAGTACCATTGTTACCAGCTAATTAATTTAATCCGTCAGATTGCCTAAACAATACCGAGCAAAGACTCACGATCACGAGGAGGCTAATGAAAACAGAGCTGTCAGATAATAATTCATTAGTACGAAGTTAGATCGGTCGATACAACTAATGAGTATTATGGCCCGATCAATTAAGAGCTTCCTCCTAACTTCGGTACCGCACCGAGCACCTTTCTAAAACCAACTCCGCCAGCCAATGAATAAGGGTGAACGACGGGAATAAGAGATCGAGCAATTTCTCTTCAACGTTCCCGTCGTCGTTTCCTTGCGATCTCTGACGACGGAGAGGAAGAAAGGCAAACAAAAAAAAGAAGGAATGATCATCCTCGAACGGGTCATCTTTGCGATCTTTTGCATCGATGCATAGTAGAAGAGAAAGAAGAAGAGGAGTCTCGATAACGTTGCTGAACCTTCCGCGTATATCGAAGATCGGGACAAAAGTTAAGCAGGGAGATGAAAGAGACAGGAGGCAACAATGCCAAGGCCCCCCGCGCTTCAGACTCTAATATATTGCCATTCGATGCCAACATGGAAAAGTATTGGACCTTGTTAAGCCTACCTGTATAAGGGCCTCTCCTGGACCATCCCCCTGGCTCCTGACTCCTGCCTCCCTACGCTCTCTTTCCTGACTCGGGGAATTTTAATGGGAAAAATTGCTTCTACCGCTGTAGTAACACGTAATACAACCCTTTTAACCCTTTGCCTAGTGAGAATTACGAATTATTCCTTTCACGTGTGTGTATCGAGATTCGAGAGGTTCGTGGAATTTTATGGCGTAGTTATCGAGGCCGATTAGATGTGATGAGTATTTTATGTACGGTGTAATTTTCGATCGTGTAATTTTGATGACGTTTAAAACATTGGGATTGTTGGAGATAGTCTTCGGGTATTTATTTGTGGTATACGGTGTTATTAAGGGATAATATTCTATATGTAATCTCTAATAAAACAATATTTTTCCTTGGACCCACGTTCCATCCCTTCTTCGACAATAGAAAGAGGGATCGAGGAATTCCAAGCCGATTATTCGGTCTCCCAAGATCTATTAATCTTTATGAGCCGCACGTATACCACACGGAATCCCAGCCAGCTTACGATCCGTGGCTAATAAAAATCCAAGCTTAATCCTCCCTCGAGCGAATCAAGGAACATAACGATAAATAAACTAATAAAGGAGCCAACCCTCCACGAGGCGACTATTGATGACCGCAATACATACGGAACCTATACGTGTACCAGTTAACACCAAAACTTCCGAAAGGATAAAAATCACCCTGATTTTTAATAAGCTTCATCCCCCGACCAGTAAAACGAAGAGGCCTCCCGAGCCCCCTTTACGAAACAATCAAATCGTTCACCATGGTGGGAAACGTATACAAACCCCTCCGCGAAAATCATCGCGTGTAATCTCACCCCGTAATAACATTACACGATTTGCATACGGGCGGAGACTAAATCATGAATTTATTACCACCCTGTACACGCGTCGTTACACCCACTTCTCTATGTGGCGTACATGTATATATGTACGAGTTTGGGGATGTTTTAGTAAGGGGGTTGCCACGCGCACACGCGTTAACCTGACACGCGTAATATGCGTGTCATGTATAGTACATACACATATAAGAGTTCATACATGTCTGCCGGTCCGATTATTAATTTCTATGGACATTGGAAGGGACGGCACGAAATAGGGATTCCCGACACTGGTGTATAACGATATTATATGATAATGAGGCGTGGTTAATCGATAGGGAATTCATTTGGAGAACGACCATGCCCGGGGATTCACCACGAAATTCCACTAATCGCTGGGGAGGAATTTCTACCGAATGAAACAATTTTGATTGCGTAATTGGAAAGATAGATTCTGTCGCTTGATAGTGTGTTCGTGGTGATATGTTTATTAATAAAGAATGATTACTGCGGATGAGATTCGTGCGGTGAAAAAATATTGTCAGCGACGATCGAAGAGATTCCAGGAATTCCTGTGAAGGAATTTTTATCGTAGATCATAATTCTCGATGATGAGACTCTTTATTAATTTCATTCGTTCTACGTTGATATCACTGGCTATTAAAATAATTAATATCCCGACCGTATGAATAATATGAGAAACACGATACGTTTGTCACCCGACACCCTCTAAGATTCCTCAAACAATGATAAATCATTAATAATTCCTGGCATTCATAAGTCACATGATTTTGACTCGTGCCAAAAATCCGATTATTCTTGGATTCCATAAAAAGTCATTCCCCGGATCTGACACAAAATCACGATCATTAATAATTTTTGGCGTGCGAAAGGCAAACAGTCGGCGGGTGATTTTTTGGGTGTTCAAGAGAATGTCGACGGTGACGATTCTCGAGGTACGAAATCCGTAGTTCGGATCGTGTTTACCGGGGATTTAACTCCGGATTAACTCTTGATGCCACTTTAAACCCCTGGTGGGAAATACAGGGTGGTTCATGGTGGCCCATCTCGCACACTTTCGCCCTTCTTTGGCTTCGATTTGATTCGAGGGGTGAAAGAGTGGCATATGCCACGAGACATCGGGATAACGATGCCATAGAAAAAGCATTCTGTACACTAAAAACGTAACAGGAGTATATGGAAGGCGATACATGAATTTAGGGTGCAATGAAGGGCCCGCACTTCATGGCACACCAATTGACTCCCATTGTTGGATGAACACTGCTGCGGTATTTTTACTTGGACTCTCGTCTATCACTCTTTTATTCGAACCGACATTCTATAGCGTGATACGTGCCACGTGACAAGGATTCATGTTTAATATGAATTTTAAATATGGTTAGGACGTAATTATAGGATTATTGGGTTGGAAATATTTTTGTTCAATTTATGATTCAAATATAATATTTTTATATAAATATTACATTGAATTATAAATTTGAATTCTTAAGGCATAATGTTCCCGTTCTGATTAAAATATGCGAATTAAAAATCTGTCAGTACTAAAATTATATAACGTGGCATTTCTTTAGAATATTGTTTCATATTAATGTAATATTATATTTTTATATAATACAATCATATTTTATATAAAAATATTATATTAATATTAATAGAGAATATAATTGAATACTCCAAACGATCTAATAACTGTGAACATCTTTAATTAAATAATCCCTTATTTAATGAAATAAATGGATCCTTGAAAAATCGGCATTGTCAGTAATTATTTTTGTTCAACAGTCTTTTTAGAGTGTGATATATGTCGCTCTCGAGAAGTGTTTCCGTCTGCACAAAGTTAAGGTAAATTTATGAGGTGTTCAGGTATTCGCTTTTGTAAAAGAATTCGACGTGAAGTAGTCAAGTTTTTCCGTTTCCACTCGAGATCGTGGATCCACGTGTGCCAAAAGTGTCGCATGGACACCACTCGAGGAGTCATTAATTATTACACGCAACGCCGAGAGAACTTCACGCTTTACTTCGCGCCGACAAGTGCTTCTGGAATTTCAGTATCCGGGGAGAAATTCAAGAGGATTCCGGAGGAACATTACTGTTCTACTTCGTGCAAGAAAATCATTACGAGCTTAATTAAACTGAGGCAAAACAATGGTACTGGTAAAAAATCGAATGCTGCAAGTGTACAATGGATAATCAAGTAAGAATAGACCAAGATTCAAAATGGAATTACATGATCTATTATTCTCCAAATTATTAACATTATTTCACGAATGAAAATGTGTCTGAACTAAACATTATTCGAGTCATATCGGTTGGATTCCAATCAAAATTATGTGATCTATTATTCAACGAATGATTTAAATGAAATCATTTTGAAAAAATTATATCTGAATCAAGCATTCTTTCAGCCAAATTAAGGCTATTAAAATTCAGTCCAGAAATTATTTTTCTGATCAAAATAAATATAAATCTAAGCTCCGCCAGACAAAATTTCGACCTTAATTTCTGCCATCCAGAATACGCAATCAAAACAACCCCACCACAACAAAACCAACCCATCCACTCTCAGAACCAATCATAAATTCGTCTGAATCTCCACCATCCAGCACGTCAAGAATAACAATTATCACCGCAATTATTCGATAACTTCGATCTTAAATCACGAATGAAATAAAGGCTTATTAATCCAACAGGAAGATCGGCAAAAATAAGTGATCATTTAACAGGTCAAGAATGAGTGCCCGGATGATGTTACATCGATCCTCGCGATGTTTGAAAGTTAAGGTAGCGCGGAGGAAGTCGCAGGAAGAAGAAAGAAAAGAAGAAAGAACGGAAGGTAGAATAAAGAGAGGAAGAAAGGAAGAAGTACGGCGGTTCGAGATGAAGAAGACGAAAGGGTGGAGAGGTGGGGTTAATGCGGGTAATAAGAGAGAAAACAAAAGGCGAACCCCAGACGAGGCCACGTAGCCGGCATGCGCGTCCGTACTAATTACGAGGAGCATTGGCGCGGTCCCTCCGAGAAAATTAAGTAGGCTTAATTAAACCGGGGCTAACAATATGTATTTAAATTGGCCAGAACGTCTTCAATTTCTCCTACCTTATTCTCTTCTGCTACCTTAACAAGCCCGCCGCGTAAACGTATTATGCTCAACCTCTCTTTTTACTCCACAACCTCTCATTTTCACCGAGCAACTTTTCATACGCGAAAGACTAACGTTCCTTCGGCTTTCATAAATTTACATTATTAGTTCAATACTATTCTCGTGCCCTTAACATATTTTTGTGGAAATGTGCACGTTAATTGGTTTGTTCCATCCATATTCATACATATGATAATATACTGTTTTTATTATAAGAACTACTAACATGCAAAGTGTTGGGTATTTTTAATATGTCATGTTGTGAGGGGGATGATTGTTTTTGTGCAGAATGAAGTACTCTAGGATAACGATAATTGCGTAGAATATTCTTATTATAATACGAAGTTCCTGTATTAATTTTTAGTTTAATGTAATATGATGAGATTAATAAATTTGTCGAATTCAATATGAAATGTATGAAGCGGAAAATGAAGGTGTACTTTTTCTGTCGAGTTCTTGTACTAATTCTAGTAAAGGATATTTATACTGCTACAATATTATATTAATTGCAGTGTTATAAAAAAATATCATTGTCGCGGGGAATGAAAACTAAATTTGATGGATTGTGCTCGGAAAATATTAAAAGTTATAATGAAGTCAATGATATTATAATATCAATTATCTTCAACTAGAAAATATTTTACGTCACACGAACTAATAGTCATTATTATATAATTGAGCAACAGTTTTCACTTCTTTCTAATAGAATTTTCTAACTCGTTCATCCGGCGCCATGGAAATTTCAGGTTTTACGAGGTTTCAATTATTGCAAGAATGCCAGCAGCGATCGTAAATCGGTCACGGTAAGGTCTTAATTAAACATCGAAGATTTATTAATCGTTAACTCGGTTGGCACGATTTTCTTTCTTGTCCGCCCGTTGCCATTATTAACCACGACGGGTTCACGTATTTCATCGGCGATTACTTCCGGTTAATTTTTGCGACTGCGCCGAAAAATGAACCGAGCGAATTTACGTTTGGGTTCGAAATCAAAAATTATGCGACGGATCGTGGAAATTAATAGGTGGATATCGAATGTTCCGTTCGAATTAGCGGTATTCGAGGCTACGTCGGGACGAGTCGAGAATAACGAGATAACGTGAAGTAGGATTTATCGTATAGAACCAGCCGCACGGTGTACCACGATATTCTACAAGAAGAGTCGGCAATTTAGTTGTACGGCTCGTTAATGGAACGAACTAGTTTTTCCACTCATTAATCGCGTTATCCAGAACTATCGTTTCGATAGTTATCGTGCTCTTTCAAAAGAGAAAGAATCAATCGGCGGTTTAATACCTCCCTTCGTCCCGCCTACAGCTGATATGCACCGTCGAACAAACTGTCTTCGTCGGAGCACTGGTTTTAACCATTTCTTTCACCGATAAATTCCTTATCTACCGATAAAGGAGTATTACGAAAGAAACCCAAAGGAACATCGAGCCCGTATATACCACGGTGATTTCGAAAGATTTATACGTCTGACGCTCGCGGTGGCGTGACGAAAATTAATCTGTATCTTCGCCGGAATTAAAAAAAGGGGTTACACGCCCTCACCGTATGATTAGGAGGAAAAACAAACAGGGAGAGATGGTTTTTAGTGGTGGCAGATAGTACGAGGGGCGGCTTCGGACCTTTGTCCAGCTAATAGAGTCGTTCCTGGTACAGTCGACGTCAGAAGTACCGAGGGACCCTCACAAATCATAAGATTAGAATTTTAAATTCGGGACCGGACCCTAAGCTTACTTCGCCACGTGGTCCGATCTGCCGTCGAATTCCCTCGAAATCTCGATCCACGATCTACCGTCGCAAAACCCTCCCTCGCCGAGTTACTTTACAACGTTCGAAGAATAAAATCGGACCAGCGTTCAGCTATTTGAATAACGACTATTGTACTCCACGTGAATCTACCCCTCGCCAAAATCGTGGTTCGCTTTTGGGGACGATAACACGTGGAGTTTAATTTCTTCGTTCGAATACCACTTCAAAAACATGTATAGCAATATTCATAATACAGATAAAAAGCATATATCATCCTTAAAACTATTGACATCGCACTTAATAATAACATATGTATATCACCAGTCAGATAAAAGCGCTAATGCACATTAATATATTACCAGCATATAGCTTAAAATGATTAATATAATTTATATTATATTGTGGAGAATAGGAATATAAAGGATGTAGGTGATAATAGAGTGCTTTACGGATGTAAAACAAACATAACATACACAATAAACATATATAGGATTATATACACAGAGGCAAGACAGAATATGACGATATATGTATATCGTAGAACCAGCACTATAATTATTTAAATGTATATACTTCCATCAAAATACCTGATGGTTTTCTATTAAATTAAAAATTACGGAAATTCAGCTTCAGTGACTATAGTCATTCATGGCTGAGGTCAGAGAGCGCAGGATTAAATATTTCTAGCATAAATACAGCAGGTACGTGTACGGCTGTGTGGGGGGGATCTCGATAACACGCTAAAATTAGCGTGAATACCGTAGCTAGGTTTGTAAACACCAAGTGAAACGAAGTATTTTTGTGAAAAGATATCACAACTTTTTTTTGCTAGCGCGTTCTAGGAAAGTCATGGCCGCCGATCGATAATTTATATTTAGCACAAGTATCTACTTCGGCATGATATTAATCATTCTTATTCGCATAGAATTCATTGCATATATATATGTATGTATTATTACACAATAAATAAATGATATTCTCGTTTTCTAGATCCTTGGATCATAAACAATTGGAACGATAAACGATTGAACGAAATATAATTGCGACAATCTAACTTGCAATAATACGGAGCTAAATCACAGCCATAAATTAGGTTACATTTGCATAATAACTATCGAATTCATAGAAATATCGTTAAATATTGGCTAATATGTTAACCTGTTGCATAAATATAACGTAATAATAAAGTATATTGCAAAGAGAGACGAATAAATAATGATCCCAAGGAATGTCAATTAGTTCGAAAATCATTACTCACGAGATGCGATGGAAAATGCAGTCTTAGACAATGACAGGCCCACCTCGGTTGAAACTGGATGATGATTCACGTTTCTGGACAGTAAGGCTTGATGATGACACAATATTTTATGAAATAAACTACTATTTTAACAAGAAAATGAATTGAAAAGATAAGCACGCAACGAACGCGTCGATCCTCTTCTTACCGCCGTGCCGCCATGTTGATGACGTCACTCCAGGCGCTCTCCGTACGCGCAGAACGCGGTGACAATTGGAGCGTTTAAATTAAATATACATAAATATGAAAGGGAATTTTGAATATATTATTCATTCTATAATAATGTAGGCGATATATAATAATGTGATTTGTTATAATATTGAAACTTTGTATTCTTGATATGTTTTTATGCCATTATATTATATTAATATTTATTTTAAAGGCATACAAGTGTATGAAATATAGATAGAATTGGCTTTACTTCGCACGACTTCTTTGAAAAACTTGAAAGGGCGTTTAAAATAAATTTAATAAATAGTCACCGATGACATTAATGAAACAATTATTTCATATTTTGTGATAATCATATGTTAAGATTGTTTAACATATGAATATTTATTTAATTAGTAAAAAATCCTGTATTATTTGAGATGGAATGAACGTAATAAATAATTTTACATAATCCAACCCCCAATTGACACGCATTCATTATTTTAATGCTTTATATTTAAAATGTCGTAGAAATGATGAGAAAAAATTAGATAATGTATAACCACAGGATGTGGCTCCAGAATTTACATCCCTGTCTACCGATAAAAGAACGTTCATCATTATGCAACCAGGTAAAGTTGCATCAATGACTTTCAAGTAGAATCGAAGGAGCGTACAATTATCAATGTAAATTCTACCATTCAATCGGCTTACCGTTAACACGGAAACCATTTCCCAAGGTAGCCGGAGAGAGAATGAACCGCGTACTACCTTTTCTGGCAAACGTTCGATCTAAACAGATCGGCATCAGATTTCGCATAATTAGGACATTAACGACGAAAAGATCGATAGATCGGGAACGCAACTCGGTAGAGGAACGAGGTAAAATCCAGTTACAAAGTTGGGTGCGTGTAACGATGGCATGCCCCACGTGTCCAATCAAGCGTGTTTCTTTAGCTCGGCCACCGCACCGTGGTCCAGCGGATAGAGAAAGAGATTTCTTCTCGGTGATCCCGGAGAGAACAAGGAGGGTAAAAGAAAACCCTAATCAGCATGCATCCCGTCCAGCCAATTAGAAATACTCTGTTTTACCAACTGTCACCGTGGATCGCGTATTGAGTTGTATCGGGCAAGTTATGTTCGCTTCGTTAGTCAGCGATCCTCGAAGCCACCGTTGAGACCCTTTCCTATACTTCGATCTCGTTCTTCATCCCCACTGTTTGTTGCCTTCCATCCCTCACGAATCTCCTTTTACCTATATGGACAGCACACATCTATATACGCCTACACAACTCGAAACCATACACCGATTCTCTCCGTTAGTTAGCTTCATCTCTGTCTTCGCCGTGGAGAGCAGAGAGATTCTGTATGGGCCGGTTGCTTGATTTACGGCGAACGAGTCAGCGGACTCCACTCGGTAGTAAGAGAGGACTGCTAATAGTCCCTCCATGGTCTCTCTGGCTGCTGGCTGGCTGCCTGGCCCGCAAATATTCCGCTCTCTAATTGGAATTGATTAGGAGGGCCCCAGTCTCTCGCTCGCGGAATAAAGACGGAATTGCAGCTTGACCAACCACCAAGTCTCCTCGTACAGCCTCCTTCTGCCCTGCATCCGAAAAAATACCAGGCAAACAAGTACCAACAGATCGGAGGTCGTTGCCTACCTTCTTTTTCTCTCCCTATGGAATATGCGAGAAACGTCGCGGAAAGGAAGAATAGTTGTTGATGGGTGTAACCGGTACGATCCTATTTGTTAGGTTCCCTTTAATACAGCCAGTAGAAAAATCATCGTCCAAGAGACACAATTACTATAACCATGGAATGTAATGACATACTTAAAACAACATTCCTCACCCCTGGTATTATAATACAAGTGTAGCCCGGAGATATAATTATGAGAAAGATGAAGTCATTCGAGATATCGTCGTGTTAATTACTCGTTCGCGGGACTTCTTTTTTGTCTCTCATCTTCATTTACTCTTCAGTGTTTTGTTTATCTTACAGGTAATAAAAGTAATTGTTCTCCGAGATGTCTCTTCTTATGTTTCTTATGCGAGGAGTAAACGCGGATAGATCTTTTCCTGGTGAAACTGCGATTTTCAGTCGACCCATTTCAGTCGAAAAAGTTTTTAAACCGCTTCTTTCGACCCAAATCGGTCCTAGAACATCAGTAGGCATCATATACCATCGATTTGGGCCATGTAGGACCGATTCTGGCGACTTTCATTTTTTGACAATTTTTGAAGGTATACCCCTTCACATTTTTGCGATTTTGGGTCGACCCATTTTTGGCCCAAAAAAATTTTTAAACCACTTCTTTCGACCCAAATCGGTCCTAGAACATCATTAGGCATCATATACCATCGATTTGAGCCATGTAGGACCGATTCTGGCGACTTTCATTTTTTGACAATTTTTGAAGGTATACCCCTTCACATTTTTGCGATTTTGGGTCGACCTGTTTTTCGCCCAAAAAAATTTTTAAACCGCTTCTTTCGACCCAAATCGGTCCTAGAACATCATTAGGCATCATATACCATCGATTTGGGCCATGTAGGACCGATTCTGGCGACTTTCATTTTTTGACAATTTTTGAAGGTGTACCCCTTCACATTTTTGCGATTCTGGATCGACACATTTTTGACAAAAAAAATTTTTAAACCACTTCTTTCGACCCAAATCGGTCCTAGAACATCATTAGGCATCATATACCATCGATTTGGGCCATGTAGGACCGATTCTGGCGACTTTCATTTTTTGACAATTTTTGAAGGTATACCCCTTCACATTTTTGCGATTTTGGGTCGACCTGTTTTTCGCCCAAAAAAATTTTTAAACCGCTTCTTTCGACCCAAATCGGTCCTAGAACATCATTAGGCATCATATACCATCGATTTGGGCCATGTAGGACCGATTCTGGCGACTTTCATTTTTTGACAATTTTTGAAGGTATACCCCTTCACATTTTTGCGATCTTGGGTCGACCTGTTTTTCGCTCAACAAAATTTTTAAACCGCTTCTTTCGACCCAAATCGGTCCTAGAACATCATTAGGCATCATATACCATCGATTTGGGCCATGTAGGACCGATTCTGGCGACTTTCATTTTTTGACAATTTTTGAAGGTGTACCCCTTCACATTTTTGCGATTCTGGATCGACACATTTTTTGACCAAAAAAATTTTTAAACCACTTCTTTCGACCCAAATCGGTCCTAGAACATCATTAGGCATCATATACCATCGATTTGAGCCATGTGGGACCGATTCTGGCGACTTTCATTTTTTGACAATTTTTGAAGGTATACCCCTTCACATTTTTGCGATTTTGGGTCGACCTGTTTTTCGCCCAAAAAAATTTTTAAACCGCTTCTTTCGACCCAAATCGGTCCTAGAACATCATTAGGCATCATATACCATCGATTTGGGCCATGTAGGACCGATTCTGACGACTTTCATTTTTTGACAATTTTTGAAGGTGTACCCCTTCACATTTTTGCGATTTTTGGTCGACCCATTTTCGGGTCAAAAAAATTTTTAAACCACTTCTTTCGACCCAAATCGGTCCTGGAACATCATTAGGCATCATATACCATCGATTTGGGTCAATTATTTTAATATGACGATTAGATTTAAAATAATTTTGAAATTATTAACATAGGGCAATGCTTTTCACGCATGCAAACGTTAACACAAAACAATTGGTTATTCATTTTCAAGTTTTAAAAGGTAATCAATGAATAATATTGTGTTTCAGGGCACAATGATACACCAAATGACCCAGGGTTGGAATAGTTCGGTAGGCGTCGATTGGTTTCTCCTATCTCAGTCACGGTACCACCATGAGGAATAGAGAGAGGAAGAGGATTCAAGGAGATTCCAGCCTGGAGAAATATGCAAATGACGTTGCTTCAGTCTGATTGAGGTACTCTTCTCTTATACCCGGAGAAAGAAGAAAGAGACCGAGACTCCTGGATTCGTCTCTTCTTTTCTTGGTTCCTCGGTCTCCGTCCAAACCCTGGGAGCCCAGAGTTTTGCCCGAGGGACCAAGTCGGAACTGTCTCATTTTATTTTCGCGTCCGAGGCGCGCTCGTTTGCTATCTCAGTTCAACGCTAACGAGCCTGTTAGCAGCAATTATTCTAATTAATATCTCCCCCACCGGTGAACGGAGACCAGAGGAGAACAAGGATACTTCCTCTCTCCTTTTCCCTTCGGAACCAACCATATTCTTCGTCTTCTCTCGTGCTTTCTACAGAAAGGCAACCCCTTCGATGTTTCCTCTTCATGCTCCCTCGCCAACAGCTCACCATGAGTCCGGCCCTCATTTCAAACTGACGAGAAAGAAGGATCTAAAAAGAGAAAGGAAGAAGGAAGACAACAAGTATCAACGAGCTTTACGACGCTCCTCGCAGAGGTTTTTGCGTTCGCCGCGTGATTGGCTATTACCGTCTCCTTCCTCTTTTGCTCGCAGGATTGAGTCCTCTTCGCTTTCTTTTGTCTCTTCCTACCGTGATACTCCGCGAAGCGAGACCAAGAAGAGGAGCCTTAGGCCTCCACCTTCTTCTGCTTCTTCTTCTTCGTCTTCTTCTTCTACGTCGTTGTCGTGCACTAACTTTGCGGTCGAACTTACGCCAGTAAACCTGGGAGAAGGAAGAATAAAAAGAAACCCTTCCGGCTCTGCCTCTAATTGTGTTTGCTCTCGCGTTTAAGACTCTTTAAGAGTATCTCCTGTCTTCTTTCTGTCTCTCGAGTTGTTACGTCTTCCTTTATGTCTGGCTTCGGTATCGAGGTCGCGACTCGTTCGCAGAATACGTTCCTTCTTTTATCTCATTCATTACTTGCCCTCGTGCTTTATTCGCGGTTCCAACTATCCGTTAACATCGTTGACGTTGCTGGTTCCTTTGACGATTTTATTTTGATCTTGTAAAGTAACCTGGCACTGAGGGAAGCCAAACGTACCAGGCAGTCTTATCGGCACTCGTACTCCAAGTGCTAGGAACTCTAACGGAAGCTGAATTGCATCCTCCACGAGGTTCCTCTACATGAGATACGACCGGCATGCGATTGAAGCTAATTTGAAATTTTAAAGTCGACCGCGGGTATTCGCCGGGGTCGGTGAAATAAAAAGGGAGAGAAAGTCTCAAAGAACTGGGGAGAGGAACGAGTAAGAGGAGCAATGGTGAGTTCAAGGAGAAGAGAGAGATGGAATGAAAGTGGGTGTAGTTTCTGTGGGTGATACAGTAGAAGCATACGTGGACGACGAAGAGAAGACAGGAGCAGAGGGGAAGACAAAGAGGTAGGACTGAATTATCGTGATATTTAAATTAACAAATGACATTCTGCATTACCATAGCCTGTCCACGGGGTTACCCCCTATAGTAGCAGACTCGAATTCCTCGACCGTTGCCAGGGACAAAGACGTCTAGTGGCTACCACGACGAACCATGTTTTATCTAATGTCCCGACTTAGATTCGAAGATACTCCGTTAGAGATTTTGTCTACAGATAAATCCCGCTCTAGAAGACAATAGAGTTTCCAACGTTTAACCGAACCTGCCTTGTTGACATTATATTTATCATTATATAAGGAGAAATAAGAAGAGGAGAAGGTATAAAAATGATTGGAACATAAGAGGAATAAAAATGGTAAAAATTAGCTGGTTAATAATACTTGTTAATGTCCTAACATATTAACCCCAGATATAAGGCTCCCTTAAAAAGGTCCACCATATAGATATAATACAATAATTTATATAATTAATTCTAATTAAAATACCCGAGTATTTACGATAAATAATATAATGTTAAACTAATTTTTTACGGGAGAAATTTTATGTATTTCCTACCGTTTATCGGTGATATGTATCTCGGACGAAACACGCTCGAAGATACGAGTTTTTTTCCGGCAGATTTAACGAGCATTCAACTCGCTACCGGCGCGTATCTCGAAAGAGCCACCCTAAACAGCTAATAACGCTCATCGGGCCGCCATCAAAGTCGCAAAACGAGCAAAAGGGATGATCTTTTCGAAATGAAGTAATTATACCTCGCGAGTAAAACCCCTTTACTTTTGCGCGGCTTTAATGGCGCCGATAAAATAATTATTGGCCGAGTGGACTACCGTTTAGTACTAACGCACACAAGAACCTTTACAGGATGGCTGTAAATTAGGAAGCCTGGTTGATGTTACACCGCTACTTGTAACCTGGGTTTCGCATGCAAGTTTATTATTGGAATATGTTTGTAATTAGATCTGCATCGGATGACTGTTAAATAATCGGTGTTAAATGATAGGAGAATTGTTTATTTTTATATTATACTTATTTCGGCCAAATGCTGTTTTAGGGTGGCAAAAGAACACTGTAAAATATAATCTGAACCGTGTAACTCTTGGTGATTCCTCGAGCATGGTGGTTCTACGATAACCCAGGTTGGTTCCACGTGAACAAAGGGTGGATACACCTACATACGTTCTCATCAGGGATTCGCCAGGGACAAAACAAACCAGAGACCGTCCCCCAGGTTTGCAGGTCCTCTCGACAGAGCCTAAGCTAAGAGAAGAGGAAGAAAACGGACGAAGAAACTTGAAGAGGAAGAAAGGAAGAAGAAGAGAGACACTTTTACAGAGGACAAGGAGGAAGAGGGAAGATACGTTCAAGTAGAGCTCGACGAAAGGTAACAGGATCGACGAAGGATGAAAGGTGGGGACCGAGAGGAAGGAGAGGATGAGGATGAAGAACTAAAGCGGTAGTTGTGCTACGGAGTGTGGTGTGTATACCAAACTAAAAGATCTGACCAGCGAGATAGCAGGGTGATCTGTGAGGCCCGGTGTGTGGTACCCCTTTCGCGAACTCCTGCACGCTTTTGCAAAAGGGGGCTGCGCTTTCGATCGTACGGGGCCATCGAACGAAAGATGTAACGGGCGAACTTGGAAGGTAGAACTCTAAGGTAGAACGAAGAAAGAGCCGGAGGTAGCCGTCGAAAGAGAAGAAATTGAAGTAGAAGGAGGAACGAGTAGGAAGAGGGAGTCCTGTGTGTACCTACGTTGCACACAGGACCCTCCAAGGAGGCACCGTGGAGCCTCCACGAAGAGCCTCGGATTGAGACGTCGTGGCCTCTTTGTAACAGAGCCGTGATGCTTTCGGAGCACCGTATTTACGAGTAACGCCGTGTAACCGTGCTCTTGCGAAGCGGCTACGAACCTATCTCTCTTCCTTTCTTTCCCTTTCTTACCCTTTCTTTCCTTTCTCTCCAACATCCTCGCCACGGTCTCTTTTCATCGGTGCTCGGGGATCCACAGATCGCGGTGCATTTGAATTCGAAGAAAAAAGTACGAGCCTCACGACGTACGGAAGACCAGGCCTCCTATTCTAACAGAAGTAGCGGGAACTTGAACTGCACCGATCGAAGGGAATTAATAGAGATAGTCTATGATGAATGGGGACGAACGAGACTCTATACTTTATCCAGCTACACTTCACATTTTACGTGTAAATCTAGTGATTATTTATATCTATTTATACAACCTATTAGTTGTACATATCATATACACCAATAAAATTGTACATCGTAATTGTTATTAAGTAAGGGAAAATTGGATGTATTTCGTGAGTGTTGCTTCAAGAACAAGATAGAAATTGCGATGCAGTGCTTAATAGGCTTCCCAAAAGAAATATCAATCAATGTACCACAAGGAGGTTGTAAATGATCACGATACTTTCCGCGGAGGAAAATTGAAGATTGAGACATCGTGGTTGGTTGTACCAGCCATGATGCCTTCGAGGTACCATATTTACGAGCGTAGCTTGAATAAACGTACGCTTGACTCTTTCCTCTTTTTACTCCTTCCACTTGGAGAACCAACGATGCACCACTATATCGCGGTGCATTTGAATCCGCAGAAAATGTAAGATCGCCTCCACGAGGAAGACCGTAAGTCGTTCTATCGTCACGAAGAAACCAGTACCTGAATACTCCTTGACGCCGATGTTTCCCGGAGTGAATTTATATTTTTCTACCAACACTCAATGATTTATTGATCCCACTAATTTCTATAGAGTGTCATCAGTTTTATGTTGAAGTGCTAACCTTCAAAGTATCCGAACAAATCAAATGAACCAATCGACATGAAATAAAAATTGGTTCAATGAGGACGAACACCAGGCTGAGGTAAAGTATAAGTTTCAAACCACTGATGTTTCCACGGAGAAATAAGAACATGTCGGTAAAGTTTTAGCACTGTCATGAACGTCATTATGCTCCCGCAAAGATGCACATTACAATGATTTAGAATCTTCAGGATTAATGCAGTTTCCCGGGATCCTATCATTAGAAACGCACCACGCCCCGTGTCTGCTACGCCGTGTCCCGGATTCGCAGCGATGCTTGGTAATAAATTGTTCTAATATAGACTCATCGTGTCTGGGAATGTTCTTTGTTGACGTAAATAAATAAATCATATTTAACACCTTCAATTATTAACAACGATACATTAATCAAAACAATGGTATTGCTTTCATTATTATGTCCCTTTTGCATGCACCGTAAGCCTGTTCATAAAAAGTACATTAAACAATTTTTTCTACGACTCTTATTCGCGGGATCAATTCATCCTTCGTGTAATGAAGCGACAAATGACGTTAATTAATCCTTGCACAAGTACTTCGATAAGAGCACATAAACAAATCAGGCAGTTGGATCTCTCAATGATCACCGACGGCCATAAAGGAGTATTATAAACGCACCTAATCCTTCGTGGACTCGGCTCGAATGGATTAATTATTCCTACCACGTGAATCCCTTTTTACTTTGGCGTATACGATCCAGGATGATGCTGACTCAAGGGTGGCCCTGACGAGCAAACGAAATCGTTCTCTCATCTTCGGTATCGTTGCCGGATCGCAGGAGCGGTCGCCTTTGACGCGGATGACTGGCTCTAATCCGCTAAGTTAGACAAACAAATGACAATGGAGATCGGTTATCTGCGATCGATCAAAGGGGATTCATGTTATAGGGAGGTTCCAGGGAAGCAAAAGAAGCCCGGCCTCGTTCCAGTGCTCGACATAACGTGGTTTGCATTCCCTGCACCCGGTCACTACTCTCGAACAGGTGGGTCTAACTATGTTAGACCCTAATGAGTGATGCGTCGGTGCTAATTGGCATTAAGCTTTCTACCACGTGTTATTCTCTGTTAAGAAGGCCTTTGATCGATCGGGACCGGGTTATATTCAATTTTCAATAATAGTATGCAAGGGGTAGTAAATTATTTAGAGATGTATGGTTAGGTCTTCTACAGGTTCAATACTATCTGTGTCCAAGAGTTATTTCCTGGGAATAATTAAATTAGGATTTAGTATCTCGTGAACAAGTTGCCATGTAAATATATATGTATTTAAGGAGATATCTTGAAAGGAGTTAGACCGAGAGAAAGGCGCATACCTGAGGGGTGCCATAAACCATCGGGCAGCACCAAGTGGTTCGATCTCCTAGATCCTCTCTCACGAGTAGTACCTGCTGTCTCCCGGTCTCGAAAACGAAGGAACAGCTCCCAAACAAAGGGAATTATTTTAACGATGACAAACGATCCGGTGTAGGTCACCGATATATATCCACGGGGACCCGAAAAAATTTAATTTTCCCGCCCCACCCCCTGGTGCGAGGCAGAAAATACAAATTACCCGGTTGGGGAATAAACGTCGTCGCTTCGTCGACAGTGGTAACCAGATAGGTCAGTGACGAGTTAAAAAACAATTTTTCTTCGGTGGACCTTTTTGGCTATTGTCGAACTACGATTTCTCCATCATCCTCTCCCACCCATTTCCTACCTGTTCCTATGACTTCAGGTTTTTAGGACGAATCGTCGAACGGTTGATTCGTTCGTCCGGAAAATTCGAAGTCTCCTACGGAGCAGCTCCCACGTAGAGAAATGTCCTGGATATGATTTCATTAACCTCCCGTCCATACTCGGCGGAAAATTTGTTCCGACTTTCCCATGGCACCCAGCCATTCCTGAGTTTACTGTCGTCTACTTTGGCTCCGGATGAACGAGTCATAAAGCTTCAAGAAGCCAGGTCAACGCTATGGACATCGAGACTTAGGTGCTTACACTTCTTTCACCTGCGTCACTGGACGCTTTGTGCATTCAAGGAAAACCCTTAATCGCTTGTAAAAGGAACCACTCGAATCTTGAAAGGGAGTCCACTTCAACTTCGAGACGATACTAATTTGATTTACTGGCGACAATACGTCATCTGACGTTCCCAAGTTAATCGCCACCATTTACGTTTTATAGTGCTACTTGTATATCATCTTTTTACTGGTTACTTGATCCGCCAAGTTTATTATTCAAAATAATTTTATATCCTGTTTAAAAGTGTACTTAATATAAATTATGGTTGATATTGTTTAAAGTGTCTGTCATAGAATTCCTGGTTCGTGGATACTCTAACAGGTATATGTCGATTGCAGTTACGTAAAGTGCACGAATCTTGGGTCGAAGCTCCGCGAATATCATTGCACTCGCCATTAACCCGCTATGACTTTCGAATAAATCAAAATACATCAGTTACATCAATGACTCGTATTAACATATATACGCTCGCTAGAAATCTAGTCGTCTTACGGTATTCTTGCGAAAGGTGCATTCACCGGCATCACAGTTACGTTATAGAATGCTGGATTTAAGGAAGCCGCACTTATCACTGTCATCATTCACATCGAACTTTAGCGCAGTACGCACAGCGATTCATCTATCCCCAGAAAATTCTCACGTGTTATTTACATTAAAAACCAATGCTGGTAAAACTCTAATCCATTTTAAACTCACATGTATCATCAAAAAAAAAATTATTTTCACTATCATCGTTAATCATGAAAGATCGTTACACAAATCTTTGCCTTGTAATATAATCATAACCAACAAGGTACATAGTAAATAAAAAATTCTTATTAATTTTATGCAGCTGATTATTTAAGAACAGACTATTGCGAGGACTCTGTAGTGTTACAAATTTATGAAATACCTGAATAAGAAATATCAGATCGCACGAGAAATTGCAGAAGAATATGTGAAAGAGAAGATTGCGAAGGTGTGCAGGAAATGGTGGTGGTTCGCAATGGTTTCTTGTATTAAGCAATCTATAAGCGTTCTCTATGACAGGGCACGCAGAGAGTAGTTTTCTGAGGTCCGTGGCACACCATGGTACACCATGGCAGCCCATGGCAGACCATGGGCCCTGAGTTCGTGCAGGTGTTGGTACCGGCAACAGGATACCGCTCGGAGAGCCGACAAAGGCCCCGGCAATGGCCGAGTTGCATTCGGCATTTGTTTCTGGGGATACTTAGATCGTAATCTCTCCGGGGTTCTGACTTCGGTGGTAGTTATATGCGCCGCCTCAACCCCTCTTAAATTCAACGCGGACCCACCTATCTATTCTTTCCGTGTTTCTTTTATTGGCAAGCACCTCGAGGACTGCATTGAAAACCTCGTCTGATAACAATGGCAGAAATTCTGATAATGGCGAGCGGAGGGTGGAATTGTTTCGAACGAGGGAGAGTCTATAGGTACTGATACAGTTGCACCCGATTCGAGTATCGAGATATTGAATTAAACAACGTCGAGAGTAATTGGTATCTTTAGATAATTATGTCGGTTAATTATTGTTCAATGATGTTATTGCGGTAGCTGAACTTCTAGGTTTATTATGTGGCAATTGAATTTTCATAATGCGTTAATTAACTTCAACTCTTCTAGGATCTAATTACTCTACTTCTATATGTTATAGAAATTCATACGAATTTAATAACTGCTGGATATTAAAGAAATATTCATTTAGACTTACAGACTTCAAATCATTTGTTTCCTATATGTAGTATTAATAATTGTATAATATTATGGCCAACCTCAACCTTCAAGAAAATTAGTTACATTTGTTTCCAATTAAAAAGTATAAAGCGCATGCCTGACTTCATGCGAGGCTATATAAGAAAGGTGTGATTAGCACTTTCGTGGTAGTTCCGTCTCAAACTCAAACGAACACAATAGCGATAATAAAAGCTGATTAATAGAAAAAAACATTTGGAAAGCGTATAATATCCTTTGCACGCATCCTGATTACCGGTAACGATAGCAAGTTATCAGATGTAGAAATAAGAAAGGGTTGCATTTTCACGCTGCCGTAGCGCACGAAAGAGCACCCTTAAGTAAACTTTGATCGGTTAGAGATAGAAGGCGGAGGAGGTGAAATCCCTGCACACCGAGGACGAGATTCACCGATCCTTCGTTCTCTCTCTCGCCAGGACTCATTAAGCATGGTAATGCTCGTTCACCTTGCAGATGCTGATCGGTAGGTACCTACTAATTACCCGAGTCTCGTTCTACCGCTGCTGTAAACCGTGAACCACAGCCTGCAAGGGATCGCCGATTTCTGGCCCACCACCGCGCGAGATCGGCTAATTAATCCTTCTGTGACTCTACACGGGGTACTCACCCCTTTGCTGTTCTCTGACTACGTAACCCATGATTCGACCTAATTCCATTTATTCCAAAAGTTTAATGGAACAAGTCACCTTTTCTTCCCATGAAATTTGTGAAACGATTTAAGTTAATTAAGTTAATTAATGAATTGAATTATTTGTGTTATGTGTATGAAATCTCAGACAATATTTGCATTATTTAACTAAACACGAGAGACAAGTAATTTTGATTCCTTTCCTAGTTCTAGTGTTAATTATAAATGGTGACAATTAGTCGAGGCAAATTGTCCAGGATGTAACGAACGAGAAGCATAGGTCGGCATAGTCAAAGAATCGTTTTATGTAGAGATAGGAACGGGTTGATAATTGACGTGGTCGATCGAGCATCTAAGAATCGGGGACTGGGCCCCGATGCAGGGACTAAATAGCCGTGCGATGTTCGAACTCAGGCTGAAAAGACATTCGTATCAATTATGGGAGGTAAAATTTCAATGCCCCGCTAAGGAGTCCACGGCGGAGACAGAGCAGCGCCTTTCGAAGGAACTGGCCCGCTATATTTTACCCAGCGGGGGTCCATTTTTCCCTCTCCACTGTCGAAAACCATTCTAACCCAAAGACACGATCGTCTTCTAGTCTACTACTCCCTCTCTTTCCATTGATCTATCCTTTTCCTTCGTCTTGATGTTGATCTTGCTCGTTCCTCCTCTAGGTTTTCTACACGAGCCGGTCCCTTTCGTACAAATTAAATTAATTTTCTTGCTGGCAACATTACTCTCTTATGAATTCCACCGCGAGGTCCCGTGACCCGTGGAATGGAGATGTTTTCACGTCCCAGTGCTCTCCGAGGCTGGATAACAGAACTACACCCCAGCTTGGGGGCCATTAGTAAACCCGTAGTTTCTTTCCTCGCTTCGTTCGCTGCCTTTTGTTTATACCGTGTTCATAGCTTGTATCTCCACCTCGGATCTATCTTCCTTTCCTACCCGATGATACCAAGTATTTCCTGATTTATACGGTTAATCAAAATCATCGTGAATCCTTACCCGGATCCCCGTCAACTCGCGGCATTTACATTCTTGAATAAAATAACACTTCCACCTTGTATCCCGCGGTTTTTATTCACTTCCATGAAAGATCGTAAGACCCTCTCCGATATACCAGACTTTAATTCCTTGTCATTTCACGTTCGAATACTATTCACTCTCTTTCTCTTTATCTTCCTCCGGCGATGATCGAGTCCTCTTGTCGGAAAACATAAACCCCGGGAATATATTACCATTCAGACAACTAAATTGAAACATCAAAACACCGTTTACAATATTAATTCGAATATAATCGACGATGAGACGTGTCATCAATTCCGAGGAACGATCGAAACCTGGTCATCCGAAGCAATAAAAAAACAGATAGATTAATACCGGTATCAACCTAAACTACAATCTTACAACTTATGGTAAGAAATTATTATAATGTCCCACTGTGGTTGCCGAAGAAATATGATCGTAAAGTTAATTAGATAATACAAGAACACATTGGATTGGCCGAAAAGTTCCTGCGCTTTGCATCAGTGTTTTGAATAAAAGGGAATTTCATGAACGTCGCCTATCAGTCGGCATTCAAGTTTGCCCCGATAAATTAAATGGCGACTGTGAATCGCCTCGAAGTACAAAGGGTTAAATGTAATAAAATTCATAAACGTTGTCCCTGAAGCGTGAATTTCGAAGGGTTGAATGGAGAACTCGTGGAGGAAGGAACCGCGGGTAACAACTCGGGAACCTCGAGGCGCGGCTACGGGGTCAAGCTTTTACGATAAGACAAACCAACGAGCTGCCAACGTAGAGACGATAAGCAATTTGTAACGTTCGAAGGGAAAAAGGAAAAAAGGGGGGCCAGCGGTATAAGGAACGACGAAAAAGAATCGGTCCGTTAGCAGCGCCGGCTTTTAACAGATATGGAGCGTCACGGCCCCGTCGGGTCTCTTCGTGATGAAACATAAATGTTATTCCTGCTTGTGTAATTCATGTCTAAACTATTTAGATAAGCCGTTATCATCTACAAACGAGCCACAAACTCGAATCTACTCTCTCGCTCGTTTGTTTCCACGCCCCTTGCCCCCCCGTTCTACACCTCCAGGAACCCCTTTTCTCGAGCGTTATCCGTATTTGCGTAATCGCGAGGTCCTCCGTTTGATTCGGATTCAAATGTACTGGACCTTCTTCAGTTCCCTTTAAAACACTACGTAAATATTTAATTATAATATACAGTGAATTTATTACCAATTTGTACCGTACGATTCAATTTCATGGAGACAATTTATTATTGTTAATTAGTAGGAGTGCATATTTGATGTATGGAGGTCAGCATCACAAAGGCTCGGTTCTAAGTAACTCGCAGAAAAAGTACGGCAAATGACGCGAATCAAATCTTACGCGTCAGTGGACGTTAATTACATACCACATAACTGAGTCAGTCAGCGGCAAAAAGCTTCGGGTAATTTAGAAACAATTTCCTGGGTAGGAGAATGAATACGTGTTCTATGCGAGCTCTTGACTTACGTGCATAGTACGGGGCTAATAATTTAATTAGATCATCCACTATAATTATGAATTATCGAATGAAACTGGTTTCCCTAGTTTATTAAACGAAAATGACCAATGTACAAGGACTAATAACTAAAAAGTATGATGAACGTAATATATCAATTGATATAAGAACATTTGAGTTACACAAATTTAATTAGATCATCTATTATCAATATTAATAGTTCTGAAATAAATGGGTTCGGCTGTAACGGGTTTCTGTGAGCCTCGAGTGAAATGGATCTCTCTATTTCGTCAGAAGAAAAGGACTAATGTACAAGGACTAATATTCATAGCCGAAAAGCATGGTGAACATAATATGCTCGAGGCTACATTATTAAAGATGAGCTCGTAACAATATCGAACCGTCAGACAAATTGGACCACCCTGGGCCTACCCCCTGGTGCACTCCACGCGTTCTCCAAAACAAAAACCATCAGGGACGCTACCAGCTGAGATATCGAGATAATCACGAGGCCGAAACGAGAACCTGTCTTCCTAGTTTGGTATTTGGCTACAACCTATCGACGACGATTCGTCTTCTTCGGCCGCCGACATCGGAAATACCTTCACCCTTTGTCGTTTAATTCGATTTATGACAAATTATTATCGTATGGCGACTAAGGAATATAACATAGAAATGATATGAGAAATAATATCTGGATCATGATTAATTACAGAAATAAAAATAAGAAGATTTTAGATGACTTTTGGGTATTATAACAAAATATTCATATGTAATGAAGTATGTAATATAATATCTCTTATAAGTGCTAACTCGTATATTAGATGTTTGGTAATAATTCATAATGTAATATCGAATAACATAGAAGACTTTAGCAAGCTCAAAGCCTTAAGATAAAGAAAATAAAAGTTCATTATACTATAAGCAATTATTATTGTTAAATTAAATCATAGTAAAAAGATATATTGAATTATTCACGGAATTAATTATACTGTAATCGTAAATTTAAACCGTAAGCCGAATACATAATCTTCCCCTTCCAAAGTATATCGATAGTGTTAGAAATATTTAATTACTACTCAAGAAAGGTGATCAAGGACATTAGTTCACATGGTGGATACACAGGAAAAAATAGAAGGAATGTTAATCTCCTATTCTCTTCGCCGGCTTGTCGCACCGTCTCGATTTTTTGCCCCTGATCTTTCGTGGGCCTATTTTTCGTGATTTATGATCTTTAAAAATACAAGTCGGAGTTTTTGTCGGTGGGTCAGGGCCCAGGCACGAACGAAGGTCCGGACTAATTTCGTAATATGGGATACGTGGTCGCTGCTGGAAATTCATTAACGCCCGATAACCCGTCCAATTGAGATATCGACTAAGACTTTTCTCGTTAACGCAGCTTCCTAAATCCATGGAGCATAGGTCGATCGTTTTTCTTCACGATAACAATGCTTATTGAATTTCTCGAAATCCAACCACCTTATTTATGGCACGTACCCCTTTCGGTCAACGAATTTTGCTGTAACTCTTTCCTATCGCTTCTTGCTTTGCCCTTTTTTATTGAAAATTAGAAACTCCACTCGATTAGTTTCCTTCGTCTTATTAATCACCCCTTCTTTACAATCGACGAATCGAATTACAGGAACCAAAAGTATTACACGATACTTTCGGTGTAATCAAGTAAATTTTATTTTATGGAAAAATTAATTTACTTATTTATTTTCATTAAATTTATGAGAGAAACAAATTTTTTATGGAATGATATTATTAGGTATAATAATCTAATGCCGAATAAGATTGTGCAGCTTGTTAATTAAAAACATTGGCTTATTTTCAAGAAAAGAGTTATATTTTAGGAAAATTCGTCAATTAAAAATATGGTCACGGCGTTAATAAAACATACGAATATTATAAGAAAAAGGCTGTGGATTATGGAAACGAATGGAATAGCTTTCGCCATCTGTGATCCAACATACTTTGCACTTAAGAAACCACATATTTTTGTGATTAAAAAATGATAACAAATTCTATAAAAAATTCTCATCGATTATTTTATTGTGTAGCATTTTTTATATTAATTGGAATATTTATTAGAAGACGTATTTTATATAAATACGGTGGATAAAGTAGGTTCCCCTGAAAAAGGAAGGGAATTGCCGCAGCTGCAGTCGTCGATATGAGGCCTTTCTACAGTGGATAACTTACTGTGATTGGGTCACAAAAAGCCAGATAAGTTACTGTCAGCTGCAGCATTGGTTAAAAAGGTTCCAACGAAATAATATTGCAGCGACAAACAACCCTTAAAAGATACTAGAATCCAAATTTCTCATTCCTTAAAAAGACGCGCCCCATTTTAAGATGACACCCCAAAACTTAACTTAAGTTTCACATACATTGCCAATTTTCTATTAAATCCCATAATGAATTCTATTAATCATATTTAAATTATTTAATTCAACAAAATGTGCAAACTTATTATTTCTTAAATTGATGCATCCTACTATAAAATAATATTTAAAACAATATTAAAATTTAACTACAAACCTAATATAAGGTTCACATATGTTTCTAACATGCTTCTATTAAATCCTATAATAAATTCTGTTTTATACAAATTAAAGTTTTTTAATCCACTAAAATATGGAGAGTATTTACGAAAGAATACAATTTATTTAAAAATTAAAATAATTGTCGAAATTTATCGCTTGGTGTTATAAATAAATAGTTTAGTATATGATGTCCTAATATCTCTTACACTGTCGTCCTTGGTATTCGATATTAGATAATAATCCTTTAAAATATTAGATAAACAAATGTCACGAGTCAATGGCGTACACGATCTCAGTTTGTTGCCTCAAAGGATCCGAGATATTTTCAAGTGGCAGCATAGCAATGTATTTCCCCTTTTTTTCCCAGCAAACGAAACGACACTTGACGATATTTTATGTGAGAATTCTTTAATGTGACTTCGATGTCACTCCGTTCTCCCTTTTCGATTAAAGAGACATCTTATATTTCCATTTTAAACCTTAATTAAAAACTATACCGAGATAAGTCTCCACCGAATTAATATATTAATTAATTAATATATTATTCTAAATACGACGAACGTTAAACTAACTTTAGTTTAATATATGTTATGCATAGAAATATTACAGTATGTAATATATTTAAATATTGTGATATTCACCGGTCTATATACATACTAATAATTATAAAATGAAAGATGGAGGTGAACTCACGACATGATATTATCCAGAACACGCGGATCATCATCCCCGTCTTAGTATTTAAGTTTTGGACAACAAATAGAAGACTGGATAACGATCCAATTACAGTTGGCTACCGATGCCTGCAACATTTACACGCTCGAGTTATAAATACGTGACACGTAACACATTTCATTCCGATGCAATGAGACCACCGAAATTATACAATTTCTTGGGAACCATTTTCTTATCGCGTTACATTCCACTACTTTTTTTATATCTAGCTCTGTATATTAGTAAGCTCCAATTATTAAGTTATCGACAATGCTATTTTCTACAGTAATATTAAATATTGTAAAGCAATATTGAATTTTAAAATGAATATGAATGAATATGAAAAATGGAACGATTCACTTTATATAAATAAGAAGTGAACATGAAACCTTTAATTAATTATTATATAGAATTCGATGGTTAAAAATAATGATTATCTCGGACTCGGCCTTTTTAAATAATTATCATATGCAATATTAAAATAAATCATTCGCTGACCAAAACCATTTTAATTTAATTTATCCGCTGGGAAGCGTTTAGGAAAAATTCCAAGGAAAAATTTCAAGGAAAAACTGTGGGTGTAAAAAAGATGCAAATGAACAAGTGTAAGTTCTCGGGAAACGCAGCCGAAGTTTCTGGCAAATGTAACTGCGTTTTCCGTTGCAACGCAGAAAATAAAGCGAGGCATGTACTGCAGTCTAGACATCCAGATCCACGCAATTGTCTGGGCCACTCGTGAGAAAACATTTAAAGTCTTCCACATTGCACGTTTAAGTGCAGAAATCCACTTTCGAGCTGACCTTTTCCAGCACAATAGGTCCCTAGTCCTTAGGACTGCCAACGAACCTCAACGCATAATGAGCCAGACGTGCAAGTACCATTTTTTTTCATGTACCATTTTCACCAGAAAAATCTTCACGTGAAAATCATTCTGTGAAACATACTGGTTTCGATGTAATTGTCTGCAATTTTGTTATGGATTTGTGGGATTGAAAATGGCAAAAGTGACTCGGGAGGAAGAAGAGAATACTAGAAGTCCATTTAGCAAGCCGGAAGTAATATTTCGGGACTCAAGTGCTGTGGGTGCTGGTGCTGATTCGAAGACTCGGATGCCATTTCTTCCGGTTTTGTACTATTTTCAGGTTTTCCTTGTTAAAAGAAAATCGTGAAGGAATGCAGATCCTTAACTTCCCATTTCGAGTTCTATTTTCATTGTAATAATTTCACCTCTATTTGTATTGTAAAAATGTTACTTCTTGCGAAGTAAGATTGCGAAATGTTGCAGAAATATAACTTCTATTCTTATTGTAAAAATCCCTCTTCTATTCTTATCATACAAATTGAACCACAATATTTTAAAAATCAAAGTCTCCAACGTTAAAAACATACATACATCAAATGTATTAGGGGTACCAGAATTTAATCAATCATTTCCTGCAAATTCTATGAAACTCGATTTATTCTTTCATATTAAATTATTATTATTCCACTTAATTCGTATTAAATTCTTATTGTTCTATTATTGACATTATTCTATTAGATAATCGCCATCGTTATCTAGATTCTTGACCGTCGATCCTCCAATGCCATAATTCCTCATTTGGACAAATTTAATTATTCTACTAAATATAATCTGGTTGATTATTACAAAACAATTGATTACTTTCCGGTACCCCTAATATATCGTACTCATGGTTCCGACGGCAGAGATTCATTCAAGCTTTCATCACTGATCATAAATGTTAACAACAAACTAGTCAATCAAGAAACTCATTAAAATCCTAATAAAAATTACTACAAGCACAAAAAATATGATCATCCATAATTAAGGTTTACCAGGTATCACGTGGTCCATTCTTATAGTCCAACATCCTGCTCCCAATCCAAAGGTTTCTTCCGTCGCGTGACACAGAAAAATGCGAAAAAAAAGTCGGAAGGATCCTCTTCCGGTGGCATCAATGTCTCGCAGTGTCGCGTTACAGTGTCTGGTAGATATTGTCCTATTGTTTGTCACGTAATGGAGAGGTAAATGAGAAAAAGAACAGATCCTAAAACTACAGACAGGGACACACCATGGGCGGCAATTGACCCCCCATGAGCCTCCGCAGAAGATACGCAGTGCTATGGGATTTTTCTATAAACTGTTACACAGATAGGATACCATCCGAACACCGCATGCGGCTATTTAGATGCGAGACCAAAGCACAAAGCCCTCTTTTGTGCGCCAACATGGACGGACGATCTTGCAACTGGACACCACATTGCACCAGAATTTCTTTTCATTTTACTGCCTCGTTACACGCCGATTTCAAGTCATTGGATCTGGTTTTCTCGATAATGTTTTACGTCAATTAAGTCTGATCAAATGTGTACATACATATATACATTGAATTGAAAATGAAACTGCAAGACGAGTTCAATAATATTGGCACGCAATAATTAATGAAAATTATTTCGAATATACACAAATGTTTGCGGCAGATACTTCATCATAAAAGCTGTGCAACAAAATATTCAAGGCATGTTTATATTTTAAGAAATATGTATAAAATATAATATATGTTGAATGTCCGAATATTTTTGTAAGAAGAAAACTAGACATTATTTTGTTTAGAATTTGTTTTCCAGGAAAATATTACAATTTCGGAACAATAAATAACACTTTATTATTGTGTTCAAATATTAAATGAGTAACTATAAATATGACTATATTTAAAAAATAATTACTTACTCGTAAGATATTATTCTGAGTATGATCAATAATTGTTTATTTTATTTTCAAAATGGTTTATCAAAAACTTTATAGTTCTATCTTTGACACATTATGATTGATCACTAATAAGCGACATTTTGAGCCCATTGTTTTGGAAAAATAAAATGATCACAGAAGTTGCAAGATATAATAATGAATCAAAAATAGAACTACAATTTCTATGGTGCACCATTTTCACTCAATTATTTATTATACTTAGAATAATATTTTACGAATATGGATATACTTTTGGAACATATTAATATATGATTCCATAATTGCCAAGATCCTTGCACTGCAATATATTCCAAAATAAAACTAAACCTAGTAACACAAACAAATCAAGTTCGTCTTTAATCCCGCCGACTAACAAACTTACAAGTGCCATTCAAGGATGAAAATTCGTGAGCCGAAAGCAAGTGCATTTTCACGAAAGATAAGGGTGTTTTCCAAGTAGAATTACTTAGAAATTGTTTAAAAATTTCATATCTTTTTGGTGGAGCAGGTTCGCAGGACTTTCGAGCCTTCCAGACGCCGGCGCCGGTTTCCCACAATTAAGAAGGCGCCTCGGTATCTTTTGGCGCCTACGACTCACGACACGTACACGCATTCACGCACGAGCCCTTTCCATCATACATGCCACAGTAATTCCGACTACGCTCAATGAGAATGTAAATGGACCAATAAACAACGAGAATTAGTCATGAGAATATTAATTTTCTCACCGGCACACGCCGCGGTTTGATTGGTGGTTCAAAAGTGGGAGATGAATCTGACGAAGTCCTTTCACATGGAAACCACCAGGCACTTAAAGTACCACCATAGAGGTTCCTTTTACATTAAATGAATTTCTATTTAATCTTTTAATTACCTAAAGTGATAATTATACTATAAATTGAATCCATAAAATATCATATTTTATATCTTCTAAATATTATTTAATTATAATTAATTTCATTATATTGTGGACCAATATTTGGTGATCTCTTTTCTGAAGATTATCAGAATCAAGTATTATTAATTAATCCTTTATTCATTCATTTATTATTCAGGATCTCTGCTGGAGAAATTAGACTGAAATTTAGAGGATTACCGAAAAGAAGTGGTTCCAGGAAAAATATCTTTGGAATTCATCCGAATGCATTCTAAATTCCGAGGCGCCGATTTTTCGAAATGCACCGCCGGGCGTCAAGGGTTCAGAACTTGTCTCTAAAGGAGCATCTGGATAATGTTACATTCGACTCGTCAAAATCGCAGACACGAAGAAGACCCGCGAGGACCTCGTCCTGTCTGCCGATGAGAAAAATCCTTTATTTTGTTTTTATTCCAGCCTCCTTTTCACGGATGATTCGAAAAATCAATTCGAAACAACGACGCGATGAAAGAACTCATTGTATGACCTTCGACGAAACCCACACTTTCCAAAGTATTTTTATATTATTATTAAAAGATAAAATTTATCTGCGACTATTTATTATCACGAAAGTGTTCTGTCGCTGATGTTGCATATATTAAATTATAAAAAGAACATAACCAAATGTTCTTAAGTGTGTAGTGCTATAAAATGTGTTCTCCAATTTGAACTGATTTTAGTTCACTTGATATTCAGATTTAAATTGGAATGATTTCGGAGAAACTTAGGGTTTATTTTTAGGCGTCGAAGAACGGGAAGAATGGAAGTACATCGTGCGAATTAATTGATATAATCGTGGACTTAACGATGTCTGATCTTCCTGGGACTGGATTGGTCAAGTTGTTTGATATAGGCGGGTCTTGAGTTCGCTCCACCGCCCAAGTTAGTCAGCTCGTCATGGCTGTTTCAAGGCAAAAACGGATTTGCCATCTTCTCGATCATCTCTGCACTTCCGATCTTCATAATTATAATGCGCTGCAATCTCTGTTCGACTCCTTAATTGGTGAACGGATCGTCTCGTAAAAAGTGTCGCGTCTCGGGGGAAAAAAGTGTGCGAAATTATACTCGCGTCTTACAGTGTTCGTAATTAAATTCAATGGATAAATTGATTGGAAAATATCGGCTGAATTATTCGACTTAATAAGGTACTTAATTAAAACCTACTAGTGCCTAATATTAAAATTCAATTAGGGGTTGCTTTCAAACTGCATAATATTTTTTTCAGGAGAAATACAATTGCACACAATTCAATGAAACTGAATCTACCGAATAATATTGATAATTATTAGTACTTCACTATAATATAATACAAAATTACAGGATAATTAATACACACTTCGTTTATTATTAAAATTTCCAAAGAAAATGAAATCCTAAATACATTGCATCCTTTAATTTAAGAAACAGGAAGTGATACAACCATATAATGATTAATCAATTATAATTAAAATCGAACTCAACTTTGAATCTCTATCAAGTTGATCAACCATAAACCCCAAAAATAAAACCATGGACAAAACAATTCCGATATTTTCCAACCGATCCCATCAAGCTATCGGTATCATCAGACACTAGAGATATCAAAATGAAGACTCGTATCTCATGAACATAAAAACACCCAAATTTCGACCACCCCGTAGAAGCAATGCTTGCGGCAGTCCACAGTCTCATGACGAAACCATGGCGTGGGTGTGCTGGTAAAAATCTCTGCTCACACACAGACACAGAAAGAAACAGACACAGGGACTGGAAGGATGGGATCGGTGGTGGTGTCCCTGTACCACGAGAGGAACACTTGACTACTTCGGAAGAGCAAGTCACATTACACGTCTGCCCTCCGACCTGACCGTTCAACCGTGACCAACCCCCCAGAACATGTCCACCACCGATCAGTTTTGACGTTTACTTCGCAGTTACGACTTCGTAAACCGATCTACACAGCTCGTGTCAACGACTCATTTGGATTTTATAGTTCCTTCGGGAACCCCACGTCTCGAGTTCGCCGAACAAGAACCCCGTTAACGTCCATTTTATGACGTTTTAAGTGTAATTACTACAAAGCTACTACCAGCGATTACTTAGGGAAATCATCTCCAACGAAATGTTACTTTGCTGAAGAGCCCATTGTGCACCATCAGCTTGTGTTTCTACGAGAATTATCGGAGGGTGAAGGAACAGTGAAAACTACCCTGTGAAAAGTGTAGTTACGGAGTTATTACTTCTGTTTTATGGTCAACCGTTGAATACTGGTGGTCGTTAAATTTTGTTGGCACTTGGAGGATTGAAATTTGATGGTTTGAGAGAGGGCTGAAGGTGTGTGATGTTAAGTGGATAAATCAGTGTGCAAGGACGAAAGGATATTTAGAGTAATATTGAAGAGTTTGTTTGGGTTGTATGATATTTAGGGCTCAAGTTGTTCATGAGAGTTATTGGTGATTTTAGACAATCAAAATTGGGGGGTAAAAGTAATTGCAGTGATAAGTTGTGTTCTGAGTCCGACGGTCCGAGAGGTGCCAGGAGAAGTTTGAATAATATTGAAGAAGGAAGAGAAATATTATTGAGAATGTATTAGAATGTTGTCATCTTCGATATCCGCAACCCCCTTCAGTGTACGAGATATCCTGAGCGAAGATCAACAACTTGGTATCATGGATTGTTATCCACCCCCGCATCATCAACATCAACACACCCAACAACACGTTCCCCAGGAATATTATGGATATAATATGGCTCACGATAATAATTGGGAAGTCGAGAAATTCAAGGAACAAGGGATGCCAAATTATTCGCATTTTTCTGACTTGGGACACGTTCATCATTTGAGCCAAATCGCGCCGCCTTATCAGGAAGCTCCGATCACAGAAGAAGGTACGAAAAAAATTCTTTGACTCTTTAAATTGTTCAAAAACTCTTCTGGAATTGTTCAGCATAGATATATGTTAAAAATATAAAGAGTTTTAAGGAATTTTTGTTACAAAATTTTAAGAGAATAATTAATAACTTCTATGCTTAAGATTGCAGTGTCATAGAATGTTATCAGATATTATTTATTCAGTTACTGTGTGATTAATTTTGTAATTAACTCTGCAAAAAATTAATTAGTAATGCAGAGAATAATAGATATATTTTGTTAAATATTTTCCAGGAAATATTGTTACTTCGAGCAAAACGGAGTTAAGAAAGAGTCAGTCTGGGAAGAGGACCAAAAGGAAGCCGAGGGTGTTGTTTTCTCAAGTAAGCTTTAAACGTTCAAACTATTAACGATTATTTTTTCTCTGCATATGCAACCATCAATTTTTGCGTCGTAATTAAATGTATAAAATAATCAAGAAAAATTGATAATTTTACAGACACAAGTTTACGAATTGGAGCAAAGATTCAAGCAGCAGAGGTACTTAAGTGCCCCTGAAAGGGAAATGCTGGCACAGACCCTGAAACTCACAAGTACTCAGGTGAAGATTTGGTTCCAAAACCGACGGTACAAGAATAAGCGAGCAAGAATGGAAGACGCAGAGAAACTACAGCCTCAAAACTTGAAGAACCAATCCCTGAAGAAAATACCAGTACCAGTGTTGATAAAAGATGGTAAACCAAACGTGCAAGATGCTTACAATAATCCTTATTGGTCGAACATTCGTCCAGAATACGGAATGCCAGTGCAAGCCGAGTACCGCATAAACGATATGAGACTGAGTCCAGAATTCCGTTCAAATTCGAGTGATATAAGAATGGATAACAGTATCAGCCCCGAATATCGACCGGAAATGAATTCCGACTTAACCGGAAGATCGAATTTGAGCGGTGATTTACAACAGCGACAACAAGTTCTAAGTTCTCCGGATTACCGAAATAATGCCATTCACGACTGCCACAGACCAATCAAAACCGAGTATAAAAATATGAATTCCGAGGTGTCGCCGTTTCCGGATATCAAGAATATCTCACCGGATACTAAGCCGGTTATCAGTGACGTCAGAGCGGTAATGGATGTCGCGAATGGTGATTACGGATACACGAATTATTTGGGTCCATCGAGTTATCAGATGCAGTACGTGAATTACGTTGAGCAGATACCGATGGAACAAAATATTCAACGATTATGGTAGTTGAATTCAATATTCGGACACTGGTGGATCTATTCTAATTGGGATACTTTAAATTAATTAACACCTTCATATTTTACCATTTTACCAAACATGGCACTTGAATATTTTGATACATGAATATGCAAGGTGTCTCGGATAAAAAGCACCACATAATAATTTTTTCCTACGGAAGATAGAAAAATATTTGTTTTTTTAAAAAATATGAGTATCCAAAAACTTTGTAGAAAAATGGTGCCGACAAAAATATCCGTTTCAGGGTTTTCACCCTTATTATTTAATGAGTAAAATTATTCTCATAATGCATCGAATATTCTTCGCATCGTCGCAACTAGGAAATAATTCGGTGGCCATTAATTATTCTGCAATTATTAAATACTTATTAAATTAGATGACTTTACGCGAGGCGCTGTTTATATGAAATCAATTCAATGCTAATTTTATTGTAAAATATGAACGGTGCAATTAATTCGATTCTTATCATTTAAGCGCTATTTTTATGCATTGATTTGAAAGAGACATGTAATTAAAAAATATCTGAATTAGAGTAGAAATACCACGAATAAAAAATTCGAGTTAAGATCAAGAAGAGTTTAGGGTGCAGACTTACGTTTTAACGACTTTGCCAAATTAAGTAACCAAAGAAGTATTCTCGAGAGTTAATGTTTTTACGATGGACGCGTAATCCGATAGCTTTAAGTTAGATAGAAATATTTGGTAGTTAAGGCCACGCTATTGGCAGCTGTTTTTTAGTTAGCTAAGATTCTGTCTTGGAAATAGTAACACCGTGCTCAAGAGGCCCCAACGGAAACTGCTTCAAGTGGCTTTTGCGGAAACATCAATTATTCTCTACATCATGGACCCTGTGAGCTTCCAAAATTTTGTTCGCCTTACCCCAACCTTCCTTTACGAAACAAGCAATCAAATAATTATACAAAAAATCCCAAAAGCCACAGGTGCAATTTTATAGTTAAGTTTGTGAGCGCGAAGATCAGATTGCTCTTATTATTAGTTATTTAGAATACGTACAAAGATCTCGAGCGCATAATTTACTGACATGTTGACGAATAAAAGGATGATATTAAACAAACGAGTTTGTGAAATAAACGTGATGAAAGCTTAGAATTGTTTTTATTTCGACACCTGTTTTATTACCACTATTAAAATACTTAAATATTTCATTACTATCCTTCCTTAATTAATCAAATTTAATTAGCTGATTTTACGTAGAAATAAAGTGATATCAGCATTGAAGAGATTTTTCGCTTCCATTCTTTTGGTTCCAGTTGGAATTAAAATTAATGTTTAATTTTCGACATTTAATTGTCAGAGGTTATCGGAAGAAGAAGAACGGATTCGAAGGGTTCCTTCTTCCATTCTTTTGGTTTCACATGGAATTGAAATTAGTAATTAATTTCGGGCATTTAATTGTCGGAGATTATCGGAAGTAGAAGAACGGATTCGAAGGGTTCGGGTTGCGAATAGAACTCGATACAAAAATATGGCGAAATGGCATTTATAAATAGGTGAGCTTCTGACAGCTTGAGCAAAGCCATCGCGGGCTTTTAGGTTATCGCGCAAGCACGACGGGTCATCTGGCAGTCAAGTGCTTCCACATAGACGATTACACATCGGTGTAATCGTTGTTCATGGTGCTACTGCTGCCATAAAGAGCCATGGGAACAACCTGATAAAAATGCCGCTTCTGATACTACCGGCGGATCATGTGCATTTCCCATAAACACACCTTCCTCCTCCACCCATCGTCCTGTTACCAAAATGAACTATGACCTTGTGCACCTGTTTAACTCTCTATGCACCGCCTTTAAAAACAGTACCCTCATCAATTTGATTAAACGATATTTTTATAGTATCCCTTTCTTAGCATTCATTTTTTATATACTGAATTGCAAATTTTATATTATGTCACTTTTATGTTAGTTTAATTTGATATTGTGACAAGTTTATATTATGTTAATTTTATATTCCAATAAATTTATATTATTATTTTATATTATGAAATATACGATATTTAATATTCCAGGTAAAATGTTGGATTTCTTATATCACTGATTTATTTTGATAACAGAATTGAGGTGGCACATCCCATTAATTCCAAAAAGTTGAAATTAAATTTATTGTCATATTAATTGTAAATTTGAAATAATTGGGTCTTTGAAAAATTAGATAATACTCGAAATAAATGAGGCGACCCATCTTAAGAACCATCCTATCAATATAATATTAATATTTTTGTAAATATGTGCGTTATGCAAGTAAAATGCATGACGATGCATCATGCTAAACTTCTCAATGTATTTCACCCTGAATCGTGGAAGCTCCATTACGGTATCATATTATTCGCATAATCAATCACTGAAAGTTAAACGAGGAAATCCGATCCTATTTGCCTGTAAGCTAACGAAACCATCATCGTGGACGACGCAAATCGATGTTACAGTGATGGAAGATTAAATAGAGTTACGTCCGTGCATATGCATAAAATCATCTCAATTAAGCAGATCACACAGATTTCAGTGTGTAATACATTTTTTCTTCAAACTCATTAATCATTTTGAATCCATTAGATTGATGGTTCTTGTTGAATTAAGTTCTGACTTTGAATTAAGATCTCTTATGTAAGCTTCCTAAAGTGACAATTATATTACAAATCGTTAAAGGAATTAATAATAAAAAGTATTAGCACAGATGAGATACAAGTAGACTAAACACGTAATATATATATCGCAATAAATCGAATCTGCCTATCTTTTCTACTTACGTCGCAATTTTTATACAAACTTTAAAAGAGTCTCTAAAAATGTGCGTGCGTAGCGTGTCGCGCCAAATTTAATTAATGTTTAAACATAGTTGCAAATTTATATTGCAAATCTAATTTATATCGTTTCTTTCTTAAAAGTCCACAGAATTCGTTGCAATTAATAAAAACTTTATAACTGTTTTCTGTTCGTCGCAAATCCTGTTCAAACATAGCAGACCCTTTTCTTGAAAATTGATTTTATGGGAAACTGAGGTTAACGGGGAGGAATATTTTGCGGATTCGTTTTCAGCGCGTCAAAATTTATAAGGATAACTTATTCGTTGTTACAAACTAAAAAAGTCAAGATTTGTTGGACAATGTTATTATAAAGAATACACAATAGTGTATTTAAACAGTAATAAATTTAGGACTCGATAATTCTGGAATTACAGATTGCATTGCGTGTTTGGTCTACTTGTACCTCGGCTGTGCTGCATCTCAAGGATCGTCTGTACCAGAGTTGGGTATGGTATTTTTGGTTCAGTCATATAGGGACCTACACGTTCTGTTGTAGGGAAGAAGAAACCTTAAGGGATGAACATGTCATGGTCTACCCTATCCACTGTTGGGGATACATTTTTAGGGATGGTTTACCCAGGTCATTTCGTTGCGCACCGTACAACCCCTAACGGATATCTCCGTTATTATATCTCCAAGTTACATTATATTTCACTCCATTGACGAGTAATAAATGTTTTCAATTTTTCTTAGTGTTTCTTATTTATTCCTATTATTATTTGCAGTATAATTTTAATTCCAATATTATTTGCAGTATAGTTGTCTGAAAATATAGTAAAATAATTAATTTTCCGTGGCTTCCTAATTTCACAGCAGTAAATTCCGTTTCCATAAATTCCATAAGAATTTCTATATTATCATTCCTTAAATTCGACTAAATATTCCTAAAAAGTAATAAAAAAGCGCTTCCAATGACGACACAAATAACCTCCACATTTCCACCCTAATTCCAAATCTAAACAATTATTCCAATCCCAAAATCGTCAGAATTCCTCGCTGATCAAATACCAGTGGCAGTAAAATGGGCCAGAATTAGAGTATTCAAACATCAATCACCGCAAACGAAGGAAGTCATTTAAATCCTACGCCAGGCATTAAATCGTGATCGGTAGATGCATAATGATTTATAAGTCGGTCGGAAGCGATCGGCTCCAAGCCAACTTAAAGAAAGTCATGCGAAATCGGTGTAATAAAAGAAGAAGTGAGACGGACGGCATATTTAGAAGGAGATCGAAAAGTTGTTGAATGCGGAGGTTAAACTGGCTTCGGATGAAAGGAGAGGAAGAGGTAAATGAGAGGGAGTGGTAGCGGCAGTATATACACTAAGCACTAATATTACATCTCTGGACTGACAGACGTGCGGACTTTAAAACCCAAGACTAACAAACAGTTAGCAGTCATCCGGTCTTCTTGTTTTTATATTCTTATGACCGCCCATATAGCGTATGCACGGTTCGCGCCTCTCTTTAGCTCGCATGTTCCTTTCGTTACTTTCGGTGTCGTTCGATCCACCGGTTAGCAATGTCGCCTTCAGAGATTTCCTGCCACGTCTTCGAGGAACCGAGACTTTTATAACACGTTTGCTTTCTGCGCTTTGCATCGACGAAACTGAACACCGCATTCAAGCTTGGCTGAAGCTTTTGAAATTAATCTAAGAAGGAGTTGTAAAGTGCTGCTCAATGTCGAGATCTGTTAATTAATTAATAAATATTATAATATTTCATATTCTTTGAAAGTAATATCGAAGAAAAAGCTAAACAGTACTACGGGATTTTGAGACCTATTACTTCTAATATATTGTGATAATTAATAAGTATTATGGTAAGATAATAAGAAAAATATTTGTCGAAAGTTCATTAGCTATTTCTTTCTGATATGGTACTAAAAGACTATTATATATTATATTACTTTTTAACTATCTTGATATTTTATAAGAAATACGTCTCGAAATCCAGTGGTACTTCTCAAATTTTTCTCACATTATTTTAGACAAATATATATTATAATACTTATTAATTAATTATTGTTAGCCAAACGATCAAACTGACCAATGCTATTTATAAGGCACCTTGCATATCTCAGGAAGAGCGAAAAAATAAAGATTTTAAAGCGGTTACAATTATGACCTCATCGAAAGTGGTAAGCTCATCTTCCAAGGTATTCTGGGAGCTTAACTCTGGTATCCCGTGGGTTCTTCGAGGGAGCAGAAAAAAGAAATATCCGAGTAGCAAAAATCGAAGGCAAGAAACCGATTCGGAGACGAAGTACTCCGTGATAGAAGGGATGAAGAGGTGAAGGGCGGAGGGAGGGGGCTAGGTTCTGGTCTCGTTCAGAGGGTAACTGAAATAAGGTATAATTTTCCGCGCCAATTAAGGTCTTTAAGAATTGCGACCAATTGAGCGGGAGGGTCAGAACCTTAGCTTTAGGGGAGAGATGTACCGACATCCCCCTATAATTTATTATTGATTAGATTGGATCGAGAAAAAGAGAGCGTCGTCTGAAGACCTGGATCGCGACTCGATAGTCTTAAGATTCCACCCCGTGTTGCCAGTACACTAGGGAAATGGCGAACATCGTTTTTCCGGTTCGGTAACCCGAATCTTTCTAATTGACGCTTTATACTTTCGTCGGCTAATCTTGCGGGTTTTTTTCGTGATCACGAAGTGCGAGGGTCTTTTAACCCGCTATAACACCATGTAACTTTGAAGTCACATACTTGCCTATCCGTATCTTTCATTTCATTTTATTTTTTCGTTGTAATAATAAATATAAAACTACCCCCAACGATTGCCATCATTTTTGGTGCGTTTAAGTAACAATTGCGTTACAATTTTCATGTAATGTACACCTCGTTAGAATCGCGTTTAACTAGATTTAATTGCTTTAATTGTTTTTCTGTGTACTGCAACTTGGAATTTGTTTGAACGTTATTATAAATAATGTTGCAGACTTTTAAGTGGATCATTACTTATAAATCCTGTAGTAATTCTTACATTCTTCCTATACTATTGGATTTAAACTATTATATACACCAGTTTCTATTAATTAAGTATTATTATCTATTGATAAATAACCGTCAATTTATAATCATTTAACTCGTAAATATTATACTAACATTAAATATGAAAACTAAATAACATGATCCTCGAAATAACATAAATATTCTGGCACTAAATCAGAATGGAATAATTAATTAATTTCGAAGAAATATTTCTCTAAAATTCTTGAATATATTTTCAGTCATGAAATATTTTTTAGATAACAAGCAATATGTATTTCCAAAAGTCGGCAATCTTTATCTTTTACCACTTTTCAAATCTTTCTACGTGATTAGAACCGAAGTGATTAAGTGTTAAAAAATTCTCAAAATTGCTAACGGTACTCGAAGAACGAGTATAAAATTGCAAAAGGAAATCCACGAAGGAGAGGGATGAAATTATTTTCTCATCGATACCTGAAGCGTGCGAGGCTGTCATCGAATCAAGTGAAGCGTATTCTACGCTCCTGTGGTTCACACTTAATTAAACCGGCATAGGAACTCGGCCGACAACACGTGGCGAACAATACTGCAAGTCTTTAGCGGCAATTGTTATGTAAAGCAAAACCCTATATATGCACCGCGCAGTTTCTCTCCTCTCTCCCTTCCTCTCTCTCTCTCGTCTCTCGTCTCTCATCTCGATACAAGAACCAAGTACACAGATAACGTCTACACTCCTCTCTACCCACCACGGAACTTACTTTTTGAAAGCATTAGCTCGCGATTCAGAATTCTGGAAGCTATTCTTAAAGCTCCAATTTTCACCCCTGAATTGCATCCTCTTAAACAAGTTGATCTAATTAATAAAAAATTACTGAAAAAATTCAATGAGGGGGGCAATCAAAATGTCTGATATCAAAGAAAGCTGACGGAATATTTTTTGTGGGAAATACCTGATTTGGAGCTGTTAATTTTTTTTGTAGAAATAGATAGACGGTGATTATATTGGATACATAATAATTAACTGATACTATTTATATGTTGGTGATTATTTTGATATTAAAATTGGTACCTCCAGAAAAATGTTCTGAATAGATACTTAAATTACTTATATTTCGTATCCAAAGAATTCTCTAAAACTGAATACTTCCTTATAAAAAATATGCAGAATACACAATCGAATCCGTCGGCCGTCTTCCGTCTCTTACGCCTCTTCGCAAGTATTATCCTCAAGCTAAAAAAGAAATCAACTCTTCGAGATCCCACTCTGTAAGCCAACCTTCGTCACCTCCAAGTAGAAAGCTTTCGATTGGTCTCCTCGTAAAAGCTCTATCGTGGGGAGTAGCTTGGATTGGTCGAAGGGCGAGGCTTCTGGTAGCCACGAAAGCTTTCTCTCTCGGAATAACGTAGATTCAACCTGGAAAGTCCTCGAAAGCTCCACCTACCCCGGTTAGCCCGCGAAACTCGAACTGCAAGCTCAAATGTCGGACAACCGAGGAAGAAAGAGAAACAAGGAGAAGAAAGATGGACGAAGGAAAGAAGTCGGTCAACGATGATCGTTCTTTGCGAACGAAAAGAACGACTTCCATGGAGAGGGTTGTTAATCAGTATCCAATGGCGAGGCTGAAGTAAGAAGAGGGTGAAAGAGAAAGGTGAACGAGCTTTATGATTCCATGTTGTGAGACAGAGATGAAAGTGTAGGGATGTTTCGTTGGTGGGGGGTGGTTGGAATAGAAGGGGAAGATAGTCGACGCGGGAGGAAGGGAAGAAGGAAGCTCCCCGGCAAAGTGGCCACGGACTAATTCGAAAAATAAGTCTCCACGCGCGACAAGCACACTTCAACCAAGCACACTCGGTGCAGAAGGGTGCACGCAAGACTCGAGTACTCGCGAATCATAATTAATAACGCCGTGGATGTGTCTTCGTTAAGAATCGAAAGATATCTTGTCACCTGTAACCATCATTTTCAAACTCGATCAAAAGTGCTTGGACTTAATAAGTGAGGAAGAACTCAAGGATTTTTGTGTTTGTGAATTATTGGGAAATATTGCTGACAATTATTTTTTTCGTAGCAATTTTCATGATCAGAAACTGTACTATATATACAATAAAAAGTATAAATAAAATACTACATTATATTAATAGTGACGTGACAGACATTTCAGTTGATAATGATCGACAATTTTTATTATCATCGAGAATGGAAGATCTTTAATTGTATACTTTAATAAGAGGACAATGAAAGCAATAAAGCTCTTCTAATAAAATAATAAAGTCTCTAAGAATAAATCATTACTGAAGACAACATAGGGACAATTATTATCTCCAGGAACTGATTCAACAAACTAAGTGCAGGAATAAGAAAACTTGCATTCAAACAAGGAAGAAAATGTCAGGCAAAGAAGAAGTCATGGAGGAAGATAAAAGAAGCGATGCTTCGCCGAAGCCATCGCAACTGACACCATTTAGCATCGCGGACATTCTTAGCAGGAGGAGTTCCTATTCGGAACACGAGAGATGTTCCCCGGAAACGGAAGAACACCAAGGTGTCTCGGGTTCCTTTGTAAAGAAATCACATCGTGAATTCGAGTGCTTAGAAAACGAGCGCGTAAATATTCACTTGGAACACGAACAAGTTCAGATGCCGAGATTCTCGAGAATTCCAACTTCGGAATTAAATATGGCACGCGAGTTGGACATGTTGAGGAGGAACCTAGCTCACGCGAATATTTCCAATTTTGGCAATATTCCACACCTGGGACAAGCTGCGTTCAAACACCTTGAAACTTTGGGAAACCTGACGACTTATCAACCGGTTAAAGAATCGAGGGAACCTGCGCAGAGACAACAGGACGAGGCCTTAGATATGAGCAAAAATAAATATTTAGGTGAGTTGAGTATTGTGGTCTACTTTGGGAACTCTGTAGGGTTGAATATTACCGCACATACGTATAATCATTTATGCTTAGACATGTATTTATGTAAAAATTATGGCTGCAGCATTTCAGTTAATTAATGGATTCAATTACTCGCGTTATATATATAAAATAATGGCATGTAAAATCTCAAACAATTCGCCGTGGTATATTCGAATCATTTAACTAAGAATGGCAGACAAATCATTTTTACCCCCTTGGTAATTCTAGTGTTAAATTATCGTATTTTTTAATATTAATTTATTAAAGAACATGGGACGTTATTGAAGAAATTGAGTAACCTAGCAAGGATGATCTTCTGCTAAAAGATGTCTATATTATACTTTGTGTTAACGAAATTAATATATTAAAAATTAATTGATATGAATATATTCAGATAACTGTATTATGTTTCATATTAAAGGAATTTAATATTAAATCCTTAACATTCTATTTTTTTCGAATCTTAAATTGTGTTTAAGTTTCTAATATTGATTTCTCCATATTTTCTACTTGAAGATATATATATTATATCTTAATATTAAATTCGTAACGTATTAAATTTCTTTAACTTAAAATATAACATAGATGTCCGTAAGTTGAAGACTCTAAGAATTCAATATTAAAAGGAATCTAACATAAAGTATAATATAGAAACAATATACAGTAATTGAAAAACTTCTCCAATAATGAAAGTTGCAAATTCGATTATGAACGAGTTCCACCATAAAAATCGAGACAAATAAAACGGAAGAGAAAATCCGAAATTTCTCATTCTGTCAGAAGCATGTACTCGTCCGAGAGAAGATCTGCCTGCCACGAGGATGTAGGCTTAAGAGGTCATTTAGTCCGATATCCTTGTAACAGACAAGCTTTTCAAGAGTTTTTAAAGTTAACCCGAGCACAGATAACGTAATTGAATGTAATTTTAGTAGCATAAGTGGTACTTGACTCGGCAGACGTCACAAGTGCCCGGTACTCTACTTCTTGCACTTGTTCGATTTCTGGCCACACTGTTGCTCTGTCTTGAACATTGAGGATTCATGGATTACCTCAAAAACAGATTTAGATCAAGGTTATTACGTTGGCCAGACTTTGAGGAAGTACTTTTGTACCACTCTTCCCGAAATTTATCGAAAACCCCATCAAAAAGCTGAACTAACGCGAAACCATCCTCCACTGGCTTCAGGGTGTAAAGAATTAAATCCCAGTCACAAACTTGATCTTATATTATATTATTTATTTGATTATATTCATATGATTGTATGATTAGATTTATATTATTTATATGAATATGTAATTTATACGATATAATTAAAGCAACTTCCTTATCACAAGAATTATGTAATATACATCTAATATAAACAAATAAAATTATATACAAAATTGTGCAGCTCTGCAGCTCTGCATCTTTGATTTGATAATCAAGAGATTCGATTATTTGATGTATTTGACGTCAAGGCTCGCGGGTAATTCTAATAATAATTTAATTAAATTAGTGGATGTTTTAAGATGCGCATTTAATTCCAGTATTCGACGGAAAGTAGAACCAACAATTAAGTAATGCTTTACACCTCAAAACCGTTTTATTCGAGGCTGCTTCCGTGCTTTCACCGTGGTGTAGAGAATCAGGCACGAGTTGGCACCGATTCAAGTCGCACTCAGAAAATTACGAACCCCCTTTCACGGTAACATCCCTTAGTGTCACTTAATATGGTAATGGATGGGATACGCGAAGCAGTTTTTAATATCATTTACCTGACCTCGTAGAAAATTGCAATAAAACTCCCGCTCCATTATCAAAATAATTTGCAAGCAATTTCAGACAAGGAATAGAAAAGTAGACAAAATAAATAATACTTTTTAATTGTCGTATATTAAATGTTATCCAGCAAATTTTATTCGAAAATTTAATTGATAATTTACCAAAAACGATCTTCCCTTTAAGACTAACTGATTACCAGATGACTCAGAATTTTAAATAAACTATAATTTGAAAGTAATATACGAGAATTGGAAAACCTGTGTGACAATTAAAATCGCAATTATTTTCAAGTGTAACGCGATAAATATCATATTCAAATATTACAATAAACTACTATATAATGCATTGGTAATATACCAGAATTAGGGAACCTGAATATTACTTCTACATCTATAACTTAATAAAAGATACGAAAGCTGCAATCTTTTCCAGATAAAATATATCACAATAAAAATCATAGTCGACGATCAATAAAGCTATTTTAGAGCTATCATATTCTATTTGTTGATTGTTCCGGATCGCGGCGAAATTGATTTGTAAACGATGAATGAACCGAATGGCGCTTTAGACGATATTAAGGGCCATCGATGTAATCGGAGTGTGCAAACGGCACTTGCTCCTCTCAAATGGTCCAGGCGTAGGACGAACATAGGATGTTTGAGGAGTATCGGAGGAGGGACGCATTAACCGGACGAGATGGCAGAGAGTTGACGTCGAAAGTGATCAAATATAGATCTCTCTAAATGCTTTACGTCCCCCATCAACCGATCTCCGATAAACATTGACGTGGGACGATCGTCTGAAGCGTCTACAAAATAATTATGATGTCACGCGAGATCGCTCACAATCTGCTCCTTAAATGTTTGTCTGTCCCCCCGAGAATCTCTTAATCTCTCCATGCATTTTAATTCATCATCGTATCAACCATATATTATTACATGTGCTTTGGTATAAAAATTGGCAAGTTTGTAAAAAGTATAGCTAATCACTTTCGTATTTGAGCGGCTTAAATTAATGTATGTTTGATAACGAATATCATTGAATCGAAATATCACATACAATCATTAATCTATTCACTCCTTTGGTATCAAATCAAATGAGGCTGCAGAATTTTTTAAAATAATTTTATCAGCCGTTTATTACGAAAGTAGTGTGATTCCATTTATGATCTGGATTGTACATTCTTTATAAATTCAAGTTCACCGAATTAAGATTTCATAAAAATGTTTCCAACAATCGAGTTTTAAGAGTTTCGTGATGAACGACTCGTACGGTGTCTTTCTGGATTCACTGATAATTATTATCACGAGGGCACTGATTTAATTCGCCAATTAATTACAGGATTAATAGAACATGGTTGAAATGAAGATAAATTAAAACGCATGCAAATGCAATTGCAGTGGAGTGCAACTGGTTAAACTTAGAGTAGAATTACCGCGGAGCAGGCGCGTAAACATGTCGGAGTAGCGAGTACACGTGTTAATGTTTGAACGAGAGATCAAAAGCGAAGATACCTCTCGTCTCATTCTGGCTTCGAGTTAAGCATTCGTTGCTTCTATGGCTATTCGTGAATAGTTACTCGTTGATCCACCTTGTTTCACTGTTTTACGAATCATGTGATTTATGAACCTAATAGATTGTTACTAGAAGTCTAAACTATTCCTCCACCAACGAATTCGGTGGAAAATCATTCTGTTTAACACTCTACACCCTAATTTCTTCCGTCTGCGCGAAACTGGGTAAACACGAATCTAATGAACCTACGTTACATGAAAGTAGGAAGGAAATTATTACTTAAATGTACCGAAAAGAGTGGCGATTAATATTATTATTACAACGAAAAAAATGAAAAAAAACGACAGACGCGGATAGACGAGTACGTGACTTCCAAGTTACACGGTGTTATCGAATTTTAATACTAGAACTAATGATAAAAATTCTTAGTAAACATTACGTACAGTTCTAATATAAAATTGTAGGCACCATAATTCTAATATAAAACTATAGACTCTATAGTTCGAATATATAATAATGTATAATAATAATTATTCACAGACGACACGGAGGAAGATATATTCGAGACGCAGGGCCACAGTCAAAATCTTCAAAGCAGAAAGAAACGCAGCAGAGCAGCTTTTTCGCATGCACAAGTTTACGAGCTCGAAAGAAGATTCGCGGCACAGAAGTACCTTTCGGGCCCGGAAAGAGCTGACCTGGCACGGGGATTAAAATTGACGGAGACGCAAGTCAAAATCTGGTTTCAAAATAGACGGTAATATTCCGCATTTCCCTAATAAAATATATAAATATTCCTCTATAAATTATGAAATTTATCTGATACGATTCACGCCCCTGAACTGCGTCGGTGTATAATACATTAATTACACAGTTTAATTTCATTAATATCTGTACGTTTAAACAATTTTAGAAAATTGTCAGTAAATATATAATAAAACCTCACTAAAAAAATGATTTAAAATCATAGTTTTAGAAAATATTAACTTTGAGCTTAAAGCATTGTTCTCACTTGTAACATGACACGCGTTATTGAAAATATATTTAAATACTTTAACTAATTCCAAATTACTTAATAAAGAATTTCATTTCTATTTTTAATCTGGATGTTAGAACGACATCATTTAAAATTTGTTCTTATTAAATACATATCAGTAAATATTACTGACGGTATCCAATACTATTTGATGCAAAAATGAAGTGATTAAAAATTCTTTTGCAACTGATTCCAGATACAAAACCAAGAGGCGTCAACAGCAAGAGTTAGGTGCGCTAGTTAATTCCGGAAACGCGAGGCGAGTTGCAGTGCGCGTATTGGTACATCCGGATGAGCATTTGAGGGGATTGCCTCTTCGTGGTTCCGGACAACTTCCCGGGCAAATGTCGGGCCCACAAATTCATCCACCGAACAAAGCTCTCGGTGGTTTCCCGTACTACTGCCTCCCCTATCATCCCCTGCTCTGCCCACCCCTTCATTCAACCCATATTCAGGTACAAAACACAATCGCGCCGGAACTCGATCAGAGTCAACTATCAAAAATGAATGATGACAAATAAACCGCACTTATGATCGGATCAAATTCACCCCCTGTTTCTTGCCCAGTGTTCACGAATAACGGCATTAGATTTATAATTGATTTGTGTTGATTATTTACTGATAAACCTGGATGTTGATTCGTGGAATATTAATTGAATCAATCATAATTCTCGATTACTTATCGATAAATCTGAATGTTGATTCGTGGAAAATGAATAAAATCTATCGAAATTCAGGGACGAAAAATAAACTAGACTTATAATTTGATTAAGTTTCCAGGCTTTTCTTGCAAGTGTTCACCAATAAAGAAATTAGATTAATTCGCATCGATTACTTGCTGATGAATCTCGATATATATTCGTGGAATATTAATTTAAAGAATGATGTTTTCATTAAATTATAAGTAAAATTATTCCATACTTCATAAACAGTCATTTCACTATTTATTCGATCGAAATAGCATCACAGCACTGTTTTCGATGTCCGACGAATTTTAGTGGTGCTTTAAGCACAATATATTTATTATAAATATGAGATAATTTAGGAAGCGAGTCGTGTAAATTAGCTTGTAAATAACTGTATAAAATATCAGCCGAGTGGAAAGTTTTGTCGACGAGCGTATTATTTATTTAACCCCGAATACTTTTAACAAACTGGATCTTCATTATTGTAGACAAATTAGGATTCTAAGACTTCGATTTAAAATTAAAAATAAGTAACGAAAGAAGCGTTCGTAAGGCGACAAAGTTAAAATTCATTATAATTTAGAAAGGGGATTATGTTTAAGAGATTAATATTAGTGGAGCAAGTGCAATATCGAAGGATGAATTAGTGTACTATGTATTTAATTGATTGGAGTTTATTACGAATGCGTGTCAGGCTAATTGTTTCTGCGCAACTATGTCACGATGCGGATCTACTCAAATATACGTGGTTCATTATGAAAAACAAACACGTTTTTTTATCCCTTCTGCCCTCTTAACGACCTCCTCTTCGGATCCAGTGCAGTGTCCCTTTATGGTAAAAAACTTAGAACACTTAACCTGAGACTTCTTCCAAACAAGTAGCTACTTTTTTCAAGCACAGCTTGCAAGTAGCTCTTTTATGGATACCGTAGAGTTGAAAAATATAGAATTAATTTTTTGTCATTTAAATACATCAAAATAATAATAATATATCAACATTACTATTTATGAAAATATGTTGCAATTTATTGTAATTTATTACACAGCAATATTCGCATTATCAATTCATATATGTGGTCCAATTATGATAAGAAATATAATTCTCAACAAATTATTTGGAGCTTGGATAATGAAATAAGAAGGATTATGGAACAAATTAATTAATATTCCCAACAAATGATTTGAAACTTGAATAACGAATTAAGAAGAATTATATTCCATTGAATTACATCAACTTATTATAGGATTAAAGTTCAGATCTGATTCAGCAGAGTCATCGAATTAGAAAACTAATTATGTCCAGAAAGCCGTGATTTTTTACTAGCAGAGGACAAGTGTCGATTAAAGGATGCAATTGAAAAATCGGTATGCTATCAGTCAAGAGAAGAGCGAGTTTCCCATAAGGGTTTTAATAGCTGTGTGTGGGTGGGCCCGAGCGGACATCAGATCTGTTTATTCAGACGAGCGAAGACGAGCAGCTTTAACCGACGGACCAAGAAAAAACCTAGATCTGACACTCATCTGTTATAAACAAAGGAGTTACATTATCCTCCACGAAAGGGTCTTTACTTTACACCCTCGCTCCCGGAATCTTGATAAAAAGAACATCAAAGTGCTTCTGCCGAACCGTGGACAGCCGACGACATAATTGTACGACGACAATTTATTCTTCCAAATCATTTATCTTACAATCCTTTCAACTACTTTCGTATTCTATCAACATATATATATATAAATCTGATAAAAAAGCTAATTACTTCAAGCTGAATAAAATCAATATACTAACTGGGGTGTAAAAATATGTTGGTGCATAATTGTAAAACAGAACTCCACGATGAATGAAATTCAATACAACGGAATTTGATTTTAATGTCAAAGTTTGTTCTACGTTGAGATTTTATGAAATATTTTGTGAATGCAAAGGAAACGAATGTTGTTGTTCGTTGTTCAATGTTATTCGAGGTATTTTTAAGGGTTGATTTCTGCGTTTGGTTTGATGGCAAATGTTAAAGTTTCTTAATGGAAACCGCAAGTCATTTCTGCCAGCTTCCGAGGCTTGTAACGACTACGTGTCAGCACAAGGCTTCGTTTAACGCAAGAGCATTATGGCTTTGGAATGTTTAGAAAACTGATATAAACGTAGCAGTAATGGACTGCAGGAGCGACTATAAAACTCATCGTGTAACGTATCTCTGCTCGTATCTCTGTTACACGAGTTTGTCACTGATGATCAAAGAGAAAAGCGAGATATTAATCTGTTTAACTGACTCCAATTTTATTACAATTAATTTGAACTTGGATAATAAATTAAAAAGAAATATTCAATTACCGTGGAGTTTTGAAAAGAAGGCATTCGAGAATAGAATACCATCCATGACGAATGAATCACGAGGGTGTTATTCATTTAATTAATTAATATTTAAAGAGTCACGTATATTCATATATCGGAGAAGAATAAAGTGCCGTTTAAAAGGACTGAAAAATTTGATATTCTTTTATAGCGATTCCCATGACGAATTTTAAATGCTGACTGATTATCGTGCAATTTTGATTTCAATTATCGAACACTTACTCCGGGAATTCCCTATCGATGGAACAGTTAGTTGGATGAGAAAAGTCGCAATTCGAAACAGGAGTATGTCGGTTTAACGGCAGCCAGTGACGGACTTCTCGGCCGAAACAAGAAAGGAACGATTTGACGCTCAATCAACCGACGGAAGCTAATTTTCATTAGCTGTTAATAGCGCTGAACTCCACCCTCACCCGTTCCCTCTACGACCCTCTCACTATTTCTCTTTCTATTTTCCTCTTCTACCTTCCACCCCTTTCAACCCCTTCTATCCCCATTCTGTGCTCTCTACGTTCACTTCCTGGGGATTGCATCGTCCTGGTCTTCGAAGTAGACGAGACACTTCAATGAAGTTAATTCGAACGATATAAACTGTTTGAAAATTTTTGTCGCCTCGTTTAGATTTGATTAACGAAATTCAGTAAGGAAAATAATTTGGTGTTATATATACAACAATCTCCTGGATTAAAAATATGATAGGTATTTTATCATGCATTTTGTGATATAATTGTCTGCAGTGAGAATAAGAAGGTTAAGAGCTAGGTTACTCCATTATTATTAATTTATTAATCTCAAGTTCGAAATTCAATCGTATATTACGAGGTATAGTTAATAACAAAAATTTGCGAAAACCCCCCCGTCTGAACTCGGGGACAGCTTGACCCCGACTGAGGATCCGGGGCGAAGCGGGGAGGGTAAAGGCTCGGTAGTATTGCGCAACCGCGAATGTTTAAAGGGCAAGTGGGTACTGCAACATGGCTGCATATTCACAGTTGGGGTCCTGACGTCCCCGACTTTAGAACGGGGGAGTTCACGCCAATTTTTTTATTAACTATACGTCATAATATGCGATTGAATTTCGAACTTGAAGTTAATAAATTATTAATAATTGAGTAGCATATCTCTTAACCTTGTTGATAGTTTTTTTAAAGCTCTCTCTGAACCATGTTATATCAAATAAAAGAATTGTTCTCATCATCCTGCACATATATATGTTTATAAAAATATATTATTATAGATATATTAAGAATCTGAAATACCTAATAAATATACTCAGCTAATATTTATATTAATATTAGATGTATGTAATACCTTGAATAAATTAATGAAATACTTAAAATAATTTCTATTTATTTTAAATCGTCCGATCGTAAGATAATGTAAAGTGTGTTCATATTTGAAGGATATAAAATGTAAATATATTTATTTTCTGTATTGTATGTAGGAGGATAGTTAATTAAATGTGTATGTAATATAATATTATAGATAGAGGAATATTCAATTAATTGTTGGATTCATAATATAAATTGTAATTCATATTTTTACTAGTAAAATCTAGCTATTATCAATCTCATCCGAGTCATTTCAAGTCGGAATAAAAATTTGGTTTTTTTCAACCGTACCACCTATCTCTTACAATGGGCGCAATGGGGATGAGAATTTAAAAGTATAATCGAACAATCCACCCCCCACGGAATACCTTGGCCACCCGAATACACGGTAAAATCCCTTTTATATGTAACACCGGAAAAAATTGTTACGAACCCGTGGAAGATAAAATGTAATTATGATATTCAGGTTTTACGTGAATTCTCCAAAATTTATTATTCCACTGCGGCGATTTTGATGCTAATTTTAGAAGTCAACAAACAACAAAAATAACCAAATTAATTGCAGAAAATAATTTGGTGTAATAAACACTGAATTTATATTTTGAAGAATAATGAAATTTTCATATATTAAACTCGATTATCTGCACGATAAATGAATTTTAAATTAATTAAATATACTATCTGAAATAGCTGCTGAATACACTTGGTTTATGTTTTGCTGAATAATTAATTGTTCATTTAATATTCTCGATTATCTTCCACCACAAACATTAACATTGGATTAATTAAATTTACTATTTGGATTGATATTAAATATATGAAATACCTCGAGTAATAAAATAAATCCTATTCGCCTTAAATCACTTCATATTAAGATGACGCAAAGTACATATATTAATAATTTGAGGGATATAAATAATATTGGTTTGATAAAAGCACGAAGTATTCTCGATACGATCACCGACATAATTGACGGATCACAAATCAAAGTATCAACTACGGATTCATGTTAACAAGCTCGAAAATGTGCCACTTATTCTTCCGAGGGTTTACAAAGATTCTGGAAAAGCTTGTCATCGTATGTTTCCATCGTTTTTAGTTAAAAGGAGCTGGTGTCCCCTTTAACCTCTTCAATAGTCCGTGTGACACTCCGACTCCTAGGTTTCCTTGGCAACCAGCCCAATTGAAACGCCTGTCAGAAGTTCCTCGTGGATGGTACATAAGAGAGATAGAAAAAAAGTCGAGTCTCGTGACTGAGAAGGTCGAAAGTGCCGGCAGAAAATCTCAAACTTCGAACCGGTAATTCGACTCTATCTTATGAACGAGCCTCGGGAACCAATGCACCTGAATAAAACAAGATTGTTCCCGATAAAAGTTGAGAAGAATTCCTACTACCTCTCCATTTTTTTATTATCTAATAAATAGCCTGACAATTATGTGAAGTACAGTGGAATAAATTATTGACGGAACATTGTCCGAAATACTCGAAACATCTTCGATACTTGGAAACTAATTACTCAGAAATAAATGACTAAACTACTGATAAGTAAATAACAAGAAACCGACCTAAAATATTTCTGATCGGGAATACTATTTTTATTGATAATAGGATAATTAACATTGCAGGACTTCCCACTTCGTTATTAATTATAATTGATATAAAGGTGTAATTTAAAAAACGCCTTTTATTTACTTTTTGTTTTCTATTAAATGAAAGGTTGCAGTATCCATTATTGCATTTTTGGAAACTCTCAGTTTCACGATCAGTTGTTCGAAGGAATACATATTTATAACAGTGATCAAGACCACGTTATATTTTTGTTAGTTTGAAATTAAGTTATATTGGATTAAAGTATTTCGAAATCTACTTGGAATTTGTGGTCAAAGAAATGGAATCGATGATAGAAGCGTACGGATCATCGGGCAAGTAACGATGCTTATCGTCTGTAAGGAGAACTTGTCGAAGTAACTACGGGGCAAAACCATTTCCTCCCGCTTTTCCGGCATTTCAAAGAAGCAATTTAGCGATTTTTCGTGGCGAAGCGACGTCGAGGAAAATTGGCGTACGAGCGGCCAATCAACAGCGCTTCATGCAGCATCGCCACGGCACGAGTTCAGAAAATTCTTTCACTTCAATTTTCTTTTCCTCGATGCCTCCGTAACATTATACGACGAATAACCTTCCGCCAATATTTTCGCGTGCTTTCACAGCACTTCGTATTAAAATAATATCGCCCAATTATATCGTCGATAAAAGTAGTCTTAAAGCCTTCAAGAAATGAAATAAAAATATCCAAACGAACCTCGGTGGATGATTGACTCGCATCAAATTAAACATCTCTCAAACATGCACCGATTCGATCATTATAATTATTTTTTATTTAAAGTTCTACTAAACAATTGATATATGACATGATTTTGATTGATAAACATTGACCAACGAACTCTTAATCAATCTTAATAATGCTATCCAAACTCCAGGAATAATTGACATAATTGATAACAAAAAGTGACGCTTCTTTGGAAGATGATAAAGTTGCATAAAATTAAATAACCCTCAAAGATTCATCGATTCAATTATTACAATAATTTTTATTTAACGGTATACTAAAAAAATTGATATAAAGGATTGATTAACGAGCCTTAATAAACCTTAATTAGTAACTTCCAAAGCTGTTGAACAATTTAAATAATTGATAAGACAAAGTAGCGATTCTTTGCTCCATCGGCAGGAGAATCAATCAGCGTCGCGGCACTTTGTTAAAAAAAAGGGTTTTAGCAATACCTCGGATAGGTGGGTGGCTATAAATACGTTTCAAATTACTCGCGAGGGCTCGTGGTAGAGGCACAGTGTTTTAGCAGCCATTTTGTAAAAATAAACGACATAGCCGCGTAGGAAACAGATGACTCGTTCCTGCGGATGCCAACTACTCGGTGGAGTGACAGCCGCCGCTCTGCCGATTGTTTTTCAGTTTACGTTAACGTTTCGTTTTCCTTTCGATACGGTCGTTGAACGAGCCACCGACTTAGCCCTTTATTGCCGGCGCGGTTAAATCGGGCACCGAAGACGCTTCCAACAAAATTATTTGATTTTATGAGGGAGAAAGATCTTATTCGTGTATCGCGGGAGAAGAAAGGATCCCATTCAAAGCAACATTGTCTTTGTTTCAATTCAGCGCGCCAATTCTTGTTTGTCATTTTCTATGGAAGGAGTGAATACAGGTTTTGCAACTCCAATTTAACCCTTTTGCAGATCATATTCACCTTCTTGCACTCCAAATTAATTATTTTACAGATCACAAGTTGAACAACTTATTGTAAGTCAAATTCACCCTTTCGGAAATCAAGTTTTTTTCACAAATTTGTTTTCTTAAACTATTGGAATAAAAATACAATTCAATGTAAAGTGAAAGAATGAATTTGATTTGCGAAAGGGTGAATTTGATCTGTAAAAGGGTTACTTTGTAATACAAAACTTGTGGTACAAAACGAGTGAAAAATAAATTCCTCCGTTTAGGAGAATTGAACGATTAATTCTTGAATATTGCTAAATTATCAGAGTTTTTAATAGCTGAAATTTTATGAAAGCTGTTTAACAATAGTTGTTATTACATGATGTATATAAATGAATACTTTTATTTACGTTTTATCGAATACAATGATGAGAGTCGAAGAGGTCAAATGGGGTGAAACTAAACTTCGCTATTCGATTCTTAGGAAAGTAAAGTCGATAAGTAATCGTAGGATGATTATAAAAAACCAGGCCATTCGAAAACTATAAAAGACAATGCGCTCTACAAAACTACCACTCTTTAAAACCAATTCATCATTAATTACAAAAGTAATTCCAATTTTATCTGAAGGAAATGTTGGAAGAGAATAACAAAATAAACAACGGGCATCCTACTTTTTGGATCTTCAGGCGGCAAAAAATTGAAAAAAATTAGTAATTGAATTTCTGGGAATCAAAAAATTAATAATGAAATTGGTACCGAAAATTCCTACAAAAATGCAATAGCACATGTTAATCTACGGTAGATCAAGAAGGTGTCCTCGGTTCTCTAGAGAATTCCCTCTAGAGAATTTCTCGGATGAAGGTACAGTAGAATCGAACGAAGAATCATCCAGGGCGGGGGGGTTACTGAGGATTTGGCTCGCAGGAAGTGGTTTAAAAATGTTTTTCAGTCCAAAAATGGGGCCTCCGAAAATCGAAAAGTTGAGAAGGGGGGGGGGGTAGTTCTCGAAAAAGTGGCTCCTGGGCCAAAAATCAAACTCGCCAATTTTACTTCTAAGTGGTCCAAATCGATGTAGTATTATGCCTAAATATGTTCTAATAACGTTTTGGCTCCCAGGAAGGGGGTTAAAAATGTATATAATATTTTTATATAAAGTACAGCTTATGTGTTGAGTGGGTAAGGTCACAAGTGACAGAATAATCGGTACCGGGCTCTAGGACTCGGTAACTGCATTGCGTGCTTCGTCTACTTATGTCTAGTCTGTGGTAGAAATCCTCAGACAGGAATACCAGGGACATTTCTCCCCTAGGCTAAATTACCAGCGAACGTTGAAGGCTCATACTCAAGCGAAAGGTTGAAGATGGCGTAGGTTTTCTCTGGTCCCTGCTCTCAAAGATTTCGTAGTTGCCTCTACCAGTAGAACGAATCGTAATGGCCCATAAATCCCCGCTTTTTTCTCTGAGCACTAGCCTCCCTTTTTTCTTTATTATTTTCGGCCAAGCGAGTGTGAATAATCGAATAATTATCTTTCCAACTCGCAATTAGGCCACCACAGAAGAAGTTTTTCCAATGCCGCCCTTTCGAAATGCAAACTTCTTCCTTCCCCCCGAATATCTTCATAACTCGTATATTAAATAAGTGTAACTTGTTACACGATTATTATTCGACAATAAAATATGAATTTAAATTAAATATATCCAACAAACGTTTTCATTCTGTAAGCCTTAATTATAATATTACAATTAGTATTAAGATCAGTTTATATTATTTTTCTTCATTTATCAGTACTTCCTACAATTACTGTAATACTTTCATCCATTTTTCGTTCTACAATATTATAGTTACTTATTATATTATAATATTGTAATCATAATATTATAATAGAGATCGATGACCTTCTTCTTGCAAGAGGACTGTGCTTTTTGTTATTTGATATGTAAATAGGTTAAAAGCAGGTAAATTTATGTTTCCATTAGTTACATCGATTTTCCATGACGGACACTAATGATATTGTTTCGATCAGTACGCCAGCCATTGTAATTAGACGGGCTCTGTTGGCATGCGTGATCGACACTTCGTTTCCTCGGTACACAATTTCTCACGTGATGCACCGGACAGGAAATGAAATAATGTGCCCCGGCTTCGTGAACTATGGAATTACATCTTGATACCGTATAGGATAATTAACCGTTGTTAAGCAGAAACCTTTAAGGCTCTATCCTTTCACGATTTTATCCCATTTACAAGTACGCTGCGAGGATATTTCATAATCCTTAATAAGAAAGTAAATATTGATGTTCATTAACACTAGAACTACCAAAACGTTCAAAATCACAGGTCCTTATTTGTCCGGAATAATAATATTATTGAAAATTATATAAAGCTATATCGGATGAAAGTATGGAGTTAACGAAGATGAGATAGCAATATCGAGATTCATCGACCTGTGGGAAGAGTTCGTTAAAAAATGCAAAAATGTCCGTTAATTTAACGCCGTTTTAGATCCTCGTAGATACGATCGAGGTCTAATGAAATAATTACTCGAGAGTCAGCAATTTTCTTGGCACCTTCTCGATGACAGGATCGACACCCGGAAAGGATTAGGAGATTTTCTTTAATCCACATTGTCTACCTGATCTGTTAATTGGTTCCTCACCTGATTTTATCTTTCTCCGTTTTCCAATAATTTTCCGTTAACCAAATGCACATAAACTTATATTAAAAAATTCTAATAAATACATGAGCTACTAATAGATACAATAAATATTAGGGATGCCGGAAACTAATAAATTCAAGAGTGGAGAATTTATTTCATCGAAAGTTGAGAATTTGATTTTCTGAAAAAAGGAATTATGGCATTGGATCATCGTCAGGAAAGGGTTATAGACAACGATGGTGATTATCTAATCGAATAATGTGTAATATGAAAAAAATAAGTGGAGTTTCATAAAGTATGTGAAAAATAATTCATTACTTCTGGTACCCCTAACAGATATATTCAAATGCATTCTAGATATTATATAGTTTCTTCGCTGAAACTTTTCATAAAATTCCATTCTAACAATGGACAGGAGTGGTCGAAAATTAGGCAGATTATTTGACAGATTACTTGACAGGGTAGCTTAACGAAAAGGTGTCCTAATCCTCCGTGGGAGTCAATGAATTCTATCATCTCTAGGGTGGGAAAGAAAATAGAGAGGAGTGGTGTAATTATTTCATTAAGTGCTCACCATGGATATCTGCGGCAAATCTATGGTGGGAGGGGTACTATGGGAAACTCCATTTAAAAAAAAGAAACTGACTTCACATTATTTCGGCTATTATCGAATCAATAAGTTGAACAATAAGAAATCAAAATTTTGTTTCGGCTTTTATTGATTCAATAATTACTGAACAATACGAAATCAAATTTTGTTCGTAAATGTCAGATAAATGAATCGAAATTCCGCGTGAAAGTTACGTGGCGAGTGCCTTCTTTCCAGAACCGACAAGTAGGCACACCGATAGGTGAAAGATTTCGCAGAGCCGGGCAAGGGAGCCCGCTAATTTTCCTAATAGATTAAGCATCGGAAGAGGTTGTCATTTGGCTGGCACGCTAAGTGACCCTTTGGCAGCGTGCACCATTGTTTCACAAACAAAAGACGGCCGCTTTGCGAGTCATGGCGGCGTTCTTTGAACGCCCCTCGACCAATCCACGCTCGCCTTTAGAGTATCCACTACAAAAGAAACCGGCCGGAGATGATTGAGATTTTCTCTCCCGACTGCCGCGCTTTTGCCCCGCGCAACCCACAAAAGGTAGATCGGATCCAAACCGAAGACGAGAGTACAGGTTCATCGGATAGATCGAAAATAGGTGCGAATGAAGGTGAACAAGATGACAATAAAAAATGTATATTGAAATCAAATCATAATTTGATTCATGCAAAATCAGAAAATGTAAAGACGTATGAAATATATGCATCAACTTTGTCAATTATTAACGTAAGTGTTTTGTGACGATATTCATCGGGGTCGCGCGGAATAATTAATATGATTGAATATAAGACGGTAGTGTATTATGCAGCAATTACTATCAGGACATCCTTGAGATGCAAGGAGTAATTTTTCCTAAACGAGATGGATGACTTTGAGTAATTATCTATAAGTTGATACGATAAGATAAGTGGAATTAATAATTAAGGAAATAGTGTTTTAATTAGAAGGAGTTGGGTACTAGGTTCCCCAACTGCTTTTCATTAGAACAACTATTGTAAGCCCACTCTTGGCCAATGACGATCACTTTAAGTAAAGTATATCTTATTTAAGATTGACTTCATTAATTTAATTTTTTTAATATCAAACTATCAAAATTATTATTTTGAATAGACTGCTTACATTCCGAAACAGGTCAAGTTACAATAATATTAACTAGTGATATTGATCAAATTAATTGATAATAATGATTGTCATTGCTCGATGGAAACCACGTGAAGGTGGTGGGCCAACTTCCATCGGGACATGATAGGAATAGGGATAGACGTTGGTTTCCAAAAGCTTTTTTAAACCATTATTGTCGCATTACAAAGAAATTTTCCGATCGATGAGAAGCGTATTTGTGAGTGAAAAGATTACCGGTCATGTTTGGATTTTTTGGAAAATTGGTTGACAATTCACAGGAGGAATTCAGCCGCATCATCGGCGGCCCCTTTTTGGGCGTTCTTTCATTCAGGTTGAGTCAGCATCGATTTTTAAGGAGGTCTCGAGATCGCTAATTGATTAATCATGATCCTCGAGGTTCTCGGTATCTCCTTTCCGCCGATCTCTTTCCTTCGTTCTTACTTTCCTTCCCCTTTTTACCCCCCTGGCCTCTTTCTCCAGGAGCTTTGTCCTTGAGGAGGATGGTAAAGACGATCGGCAAAAAAATTCTATACGTGATCGACGTTCCCTTTTATTGGTTTCGTCTTCTCACGAGTTCGAACAATGAAGCTTTATTTGTTCCTCGAATATTTTCAGGGAATCCAAATTGAGTGAAAATAAAACATTAATCATAGGATTTAGTATATCAATTAATAATCTCTAATATGGAATATTGGCCCTGGAGAATCAAAACTTAAAAGTCGCCAATTTTGCTCCTAGATGATCCAGATCAATGGTCGATGATGTATAAACATATTCTAGGACGATTTTGAGTCGAAAGAAGTGGATTAATGCATTTGTTTATCAAAAAATATTTCCGAGACAATTTGTATTGGGTTCACATTGGTTCCATTATCTACGACTACCGTACTTAATGAAATCTTCATAAAAATATTTCTTCCGCTTACACATATATTTCAATATCAATGAATAGACAAGATTCCATAAATCCCAAGGATCGATCAGAAATATAACGGATAAAATCGTATAATTAAACGTGTATCGAATGTACTACTCTAACGGGCTTTTAATTTACGGTTATATAAATCTCTTTCTATCTCCAATATGAACACTTTCACATTTTATTATGATCCACGTGTTACTCATGCACTCTCACAGTCTCCTACTTTTCTGTTTATATTCGAAGGCTGTAAATCCCTTCCACTTAACAATTAACATTTATAAAACACGTGCGATTCACGTCGCAAAAAATCCCATGATTTACCTCGCGAATACTAAGCGGAGATTTATGTGTTACGAGTCATACTCGATATTCCAAGTGTTAATTTTCCACCATAATTATCAGCACTTTGATGCAGGCTAAGAAATAATGTTTTATACAATTTTTTTTCGAAATATACCTCTGTGTTCGCCATTAAAAATGTTCCCTGCAACAGGTACGGTATGGGAGCTTTAAGAGTTAATTAAATCAAAGGCTGCCGACGCGGCCCGGTAATAAAAGTAAGAACGCGTCTAGGGATATGCATTATAGGAGGACTCAGGAATCAAATAAAAAAGCTTTCCGAAAGAAGATAAGCACAATAACCTGCCAGGTTTTCGTCGGTGTTCCAACCTCCAATAAAAGTGGAGATGCTTATAATTAATGTTAAAAGAATACTGGAATCCAAACACACGGATCTACTTTCTAATCCTTAAAAGGTAAACCTTTTGTTAAATATTGGTCCTTCGGTATTCTCTTCTATTCCTATTCCTCTGATTTTATTTACACAAATCTCCGCTAAGCCATCCGCCCTCTTTTAACCTAATAACCCACGCTTGGCCAACGACAATCTTTGTGAATCTTCCAAAATATTTTGGCAAATTACCTCGAGCTTTTCGAATAATAAAGATTGTCGTTGCTCGATGGAAACCACGTGAAGGTGGTGGGTCTTCTTCCATCGGGATGGGATTAGAAATAAGGTGGGATTAGGGAACAGGATTAAGGACTTCCGTCAGAAAAAATCAAGGGTTACCTGAAGAGCGTCCTCAAACACACTAAGATAAGAGGGTATATAAAATGGGTAAATATTTAATAATTGCAACGGGAGATAATGGCGAGGAATATTTTTCCTTCGACACAAAAATGTGGTCTGTGAAATTACAGCTTGCAATTTTATTTTTCATTGAAGGTAGCGTTTTAAAAAATTATGTTTCTTTGCGTGTCACTGATGAAGTACACTTCATAATTCACAGATATAATTAATTGGAGACGAAATTACATTTTGATCAAGAAATAATTAATTTTCTCTAAAATGACAGAAGATGTTCCAGATCAAATAATTACATTCACATAATTCCTCTCAATCAATTATTAATAACTGCATATGAAATGCAATTATTAAACCTGCATCATATGGGTTAACTCACTCATTAAGGACTGATATAAACGAGACATTAATTACCAATATATCAAAATATGCGATTACCAATATTAGTTCGAACACAATATTTCTCGGCTTCGTGATCTATTCATCGAACCGACGCTTCAGAAGCCTGATGAAAATTATGCAAAAAAGAAAGATGAAAGGTGAAATTCGAAGAAAAGACGTGGGTCAATAGACGATAATTAGCCGAGCTACCGAAAGGAAGCTGATTATACAAATGGTGTTGTTTCCGAAGAAGAGGGCTGTCGAGGTCTTTTGCCGGCGACCCCTTTGAACGGGTGTTCCGCGACGCTCCACGGCGCGTATCGACGCCGACAGACAACGTCAGGACGTATCTTCTTCGGTCTTCCTTCTTCTTCAACAAGGCCGACGATTACAGCCTCGCCGAATCCATGTCAAAATATATGCATATTCGCACGAATCTCGAGGGAGTATCGTGATAAAAAAATACTTCAAAAGTAATTCAAAATGATAGTATGACCAAAGTGAACCGCCGAGGAAGAATTTTTGTTTCTTTCCCTGATCACGATCATGATAGTTCCGCGACATGTCTGATGTATTTTTGATTATTAAATGTAAATATATTAAATATCAATTACACAAAGAATTGTTACATAATATTACTACATAGTATCATATAAATATTTACATGTATATTAAATCATAAATATTTTGACGATGAAATAAATCGGTGTATGTGGAATAAAATTAATATGTAAAATTTGTCAGACTATTTAATTCGAAATTAGTGCAGCTAGTTTTTAATTATTAATATACCTTGATTTATTGCATTTCATAAGAGGTGTCATTTTATGATTAATTTTATAATTCTTGAAGGAATAAATGAGCTACTTGATTTGATATTATTATCTGATCTATGAGGAGATCAAATCAGAACGGCATGAAAAGAAGTCTCCTACCGATTTCCACGAAGTCAGAGAAGCAGATCGTTTAGTAACCGGTAAAAAGAGACTCGAGAAATTCGATTAAGAATGACAATCGACGCTCTCACATGCCGACTAACTAATCCACCTCAATTGGATGTCTGATTTCGGATTGAACCTGTCGAGAAACGTCCTTTTCTATCGGAAGAAATAAATAAATAGGATGGAATGGAATAGAAGGAATGGCGATGATATAATAACAGAGTTTGTCCATCATTCTACTCCTGATACATCTATAATTAATGAAGCCTCGTAAGCCACAAATAAACCTAATTTTATATAAACCCCACCAATTTTGTATCACTCAGCTTCAAAGTTATAGATCGCATATTGTTCAGAATATTTATTCGGTATCGGAATATTCTCGTGGTCAATATTATTGTAATGCCCGAAATTCATCAATTATACAGTAATAATTAATACTCTACGAGAAAGGAAATTGTACGAGATAGACGCAAAAGATGGCAAGCAAGAAGGCACAATAAAAAGGGGGAAAACCCATAGGAAGACACGTGAGAGGGAGAAGCAAAAGGAGGATGGGACTCGCGGACTTACAAGAGAGGTTCGGACTAATGATGGAAGAAAGGAGCCGCCTAAACGACCCGTGTCCTCGAGTGTTAAGGTTCTCCTTTGGCTGGGACCCGGATTCACTGGTGAATCCAGGGGGTTCCCTCGTTACCAAACGCCATGGACGGTCCCATTGGATTGTTAAAATAAGCTATTCGTTTTTTTCAGCCACGACACCCGTGAGATTCACTCTTAAATATGATGAACCGGACACCCCTTTCACCTTTCGAATACTGTCTGGTTTCAACCGTATCTTTAGCACTCTTTGTTACATATAATTCTATCTCACTACGTAAGATCCAAATACAACAGAAACTAGGATATAACGTATAAAAACACCGCGTTCCAAGAAGTGTGTGATAACACAAATCTATTTACATATCGTAACGCGAACTTCAAAGATGTAGCGAAAGCTCGACCTCATAGCATAGAATACAATTTAGAAAATCGATACTGATTCTTTTTGTATTATTAATAAAACTATTCGCCTGAGTCTAAATAGGTCAGATTCTAGTAAATAATGTATTAAAAACGATATCCCACGACTTCTAACCTGTAATAAGTGTTACTGCTCATGAGTCGTATCGGTGTCCTTCGGTCAGCCTGGTAAACAATGTCCCTCATCTTGGCCATGTGCTCTTCTCGTAGCGTCGCATCGATGTTCATTATTATGCCACACAAATTGCACTTTACACGTTGCAGCACGATACACGATAAGCGAATAACGATCCTCGCGATGTGACGATCGGGGAAGAAGTCGACAATAAGTAGCACTGACGTAAGGCTTAAGCACGGTGTGTGGAGGAGCGTACGCGGTACAGGTGTATTTACAGGTCGACGTCGAACGATTAACTCAACGAGACAAGGGTCTCCCATATCGTGTGCTATCTACTCGATATCGGAACATCGAGCAACGATTTCGAGCGTGTCTTGTTCGTCTCTCACTATCATGGCGTCCTTGTTCCTCCTCCCCGACTACACGGCACGTCTTCTTCGTCCTTGCTTCAACAAGACAGGCTAAGTGTCGTCCTTGTTTCACGAAGGAGTTCCATCCCCCCTCGTTCATTTGTCCTATCTCTCTCCGATTCTCGATACAACCAACATGCATATATCGCGTTCATCCCTCTCTTCACACCGTGCCAACCAAAGCTCCATCCTTCTTCGTTCCACCTGGAACTCGCGCATGGCGCGTGTAATTTTCACGTGGTCCCCTCTTCGTCGCTCGTTTTAAGGTGTGTTTTCATCTCACTCTACGGCCCAGTCGAGCAATGGTGTTGGTTGTAACGAAAGAGACCTAACACGATCCTTCCAACTCGCTCGCACTGATGTCGGCGTGGATGAAGGAGAGCGGCGCCCTTTGAAGTCCAGTTGGGAGCCAATTACACGAGTCACACAGGGCCGCACGCACCGAAAATATTATTGCGCCCGCGCCTCATAGATCGATTAAAACCGAGAATTATGATTCTGCCCGCGCCGAACTCACCGCGGGAAAAGAGGGCATAAGGCTGCCGAGAGGGTGGTAAAGTATGTGCCAAGGAGATCAACACAAGGAAAAAGGTTTCCAAGGAAGGATTAAGGGCTTAAATTAATTAACGATCATCTCGATTAACAATGACAGAATACCGCTAAAACCATACTGACTGCGTTCTTCATGTAGATCGTGTATTAAGATTGCTACTCGCGGGACCACTTTTTAAGTCGTTCTAAGGGTTGAGGGAACATTGTATATTTTATCGTCGAGTATTAAAATACACTTACGATTAGTTTCCTAGTTCGTTATAATCAGGAATGAGCATTTCAAATTATGTAAACTTGCGCGAATATTAAAAGTCATAATCACTTGAGTTTATGAACTTTTAATTACATTGCGCCGTGGAACTCGTAAAAGTATGAATGTAATAGCGAAGAACTCATTTGTAGACGTTAAGTAAATGTTAACGTTATTCGTCACGGGTCATTGAGATTTACGAATTTTAGAATCTATATTATTATTAGTAAATCATGGGAAAAATTAATAAAGCTTTCTCGAATCAGTGGACCATGGAATTATGCAAGATGATCGTTTAACTGTACATCTACTACGAAGCACGATTCCTTCTTGTGTAATTAACTAAAATACTATTTTTATTTATGGAGCTGTTATTAATATAAGGGGAAATTTATGTCCCATAAAATTGGAGTAACTCTCTTCCTACTTCGATAGAAAATAACTTTGTACATAGTTGGCTTTAAAACAATGTTCGCTTAAGTGTTTTATCTTCTAAATGACATACGTTCATATAGATATTAAATGACAATTCAAGTGGAACAGAAAATATTAAATGTTACTATCCCGTTCTCGTTGAAATGTTATATTAAAATTCTCGTTGGATTTTATACTATATCTCGAAATGAATATCAAAGTCGCGCATGATATTTCAAGGAATACAAATCGACAAATTTTGTACGACATTGGAAAATAAAATAGAACATTAACCGGTTTCGCCAGCTGCATTGTAATTTAAATTCTTAATATATTCTGTTTAATATGAAAGCAAATAATTTCCTTTCCGCTCGCACTATCCACTCCCAGTGTTCCATATTAATAATCGATGTCATTAGTGGCGTAATGAATGGGTGCGTTTAGCAGTCGGAAAACTGCATTTTACGAGGCTCGATCGTGGAACGCGGTATGCAGATCCGACGGTACATCCACACTCGAATTTTATTTTTGCCGCAACGAGATGCATCACTATGCAACGGATTGTAACGAACAAGAAATATGGCGCTCGTATTTCAATTGGCTTCGTGGATCTTATAATTGCAAGCTCCAGGTTTTGTATTGCCGTTGATTTATTATAACCATCAATGACTCGACTATTTGAAAAGCTATCTCGAATAAAAAAAAAATATTAAGCCTTCGTGGGATTCAATTTTGGAATGCATAAAAAAACGTGTAAATTCGTATCCGACGAGTAGCTTTCAAACCCTTGTACTTTCGACACCAACATTTGGGTTGATGGACAGTCGTTCGTGATGGCAGCCCATATGGTCGATGGTACTGTTTCAAAAGTTCATGATCTCTTCTGACAGCTAAGCCAGCACCTTTTTACTACCGAAAAAACATCGGGACATATTTGTTCGCAATGTTAATATATCTTAAGTTCACACGAGATTCGAAATACCGCGGAATGCTGAGCAATAATTCTGCGTGTACATTCAACACGTGTAATATGATATTTTTCATAAACAGATTAATTTAATACAGGCTTTAACTTCCTTGATTTTAGTCGGAAATATAATAATACAATTTGTAGAACAGTGTTAAATATAATATTATCGGAGAGTTATGTGCTACAAGTCTCGATGGTGGAATTAGGTAGTTTGTTTAATGAACAATTTTTAAAAGCCTCAACTTATAATGTTAGATGTTTCAAGGATTTTGTTGCGGTCAGAAAAATGTGTTAAATAAATCGATTTTCACGTAGAAGTTCTGGGTGGCAGGAAAGTGACTTGGCTCGAACGAGTATACAGCGTTATATCACGGTTCGTTCGGATGTAGGACGTAAACTCTGTTTTTCCTCCTTTTGACTAGCTGTTACCCTCTAACTCTCTGTCTTTCACCTATCATCCCAGGTCAGGCCCACTCCTCTGTTTCTTCGTGGGCCTCGTGGTCCCAGGAAGGACCACCCAGCGAACCTATACTTAGCGAGGTGTCGGCAAATTGAGCTATAGATGCCGAGGGTAATGCAACGGAGGGGTGTCGGAGAGTCGTTGGAGGTGGAGTGTGGACCAAGAAAAGAGCAGCATCGATACCATCCGGCGTGAGGTTATTAGGGACCTTCAAGGGCCCTCAACCATACACTGCCACTACTAATTTCTTTACGGCACCTGGTCCATTCTTTTACCGCAAAAACCCTTGTGCCTGAAATCCCTCCATTTTCACGGGATTTCGATTTAAGAATGGATCCCTTTCGACTCGGAGTAGTTCCTCCGCCATTAATACGATTCCAGGCGTCGATGAGAAATATGCTTTCGAACGGAACCAGACCCTTCTTCCTTCTTCCATAATGGAGAAGATATCACGCTTATTTAAAGCACAATGAAATATATCTTGACCATCGGAGGTTAGCTCACTGAAGTATCTCGTTATAATTTCCATGGAAACCTTTTGATGGTAGAACCTTAAGGGTTGTGTAACGAATATCGTGTTATTCTACAAAGGCACTGACTTCAATAGCTCCACTCGTTGCTCGCTCGCCATAGCGATTCGAAGAAAGAGATTCGCCTGGTACGATTAGCGAGGATAATGTTGCGGTCTCGCGACCGCAATACTTTTCCGGCATCGGACTGGTTCGTCATCAATGTTTGTATGATAATGGCGAAGGTGTGGAGAAACGGGAGATACTCGGGGTGAAACTGAAGAAACGAGTACCCAGCGACTGTCCAGGGAAGGGGAGGAATAGACGATCGAGGAGGAGCAAACGAATGAGAAACAGGAGAGTAACGAGAACGAGGATGGAGCGAGAGAGAAAAGGATCTAAGAAAAGAACGAGCGAGATCATCGAGAAAGAGGTGCGAACGATGAAGGAAGACGAAGATCACGAGGTGGCCGCGAAAGAAATGGACGAAGTAAGAAGAAGGAAGATGGAGAACGAGAGGGGAGGCAAGCGGTCCTTTTGATGGAGCCTTTGTCGGGTCTCGCGGCGCTTTGCGATTTGCAACTAAAATCGTCGCCCTCTCCTCCTCCCCAGTCCTCTCTCGTGATTTGCTGCGAATTTATTAATGTGACGATCGTGAATGCTCGTATCAAATGCCACGTTTAAGCTATATGCTTCCTTGGCGGGTACACAGGAAGGTGTATAACACTTATCGTTCATTTAATTTTTAAACAATCACACGCTCTCGTCCGGTATCACTATGGAATGACGTGTCTCAAGGGAATTAAATTTTAATGCACAAATTCGAAATTACCTCTTATTGCTCGTCATGGAGGCTTCTTCACGAGAAATCCTAATTGGTCGAGGTAACTGCTGACGCAGGATTCGTGCGCCGTGAATTCTATAGAAAGGCTCTTCTGTTAATAACAAAGTAACCTGCAGAGCAACCAGTGGTACCATCAATTTCGTATTTCCTGGCGTACTTAACCCTGGACCAACATGCGGGTTTTCTTGAGATTGTTGCAATGTGTATTGCCTGGTTGCCCGCGGAGGTTGCATGTCTCTTTGGCGCATCGTATGGGAATCAAAGGGAGAGAGGAGCAAAGGAGGAAACGAGAAGAAACGAGAAGAAACGAGAGAGCCGTAGATCTCGTCGGGTCCAGCGCAAGAGTCAGGGAGAACACGAGCGTGGAAATATGAATAATATAGGTAAGAGAGTAAGAAAGAAAGACTGGTGGAAAGGTGGGGACTGGTAAGTAGAGACGAAGAGAAGGAAGAAACGGTGAAGGAGCGCGGGTAGAGACCACCCCGTGGCTTGTCGGCTCGTTTGATCTTCTCCCACCCCGTTCTATCCTTCCACATCTCCTCTCACCTCTCTGCTCTCTCATCCACAGGTTCTTCCACCTCTCACCGCCTCACCATCTCTCTCTCCCTCCCTCCGTCCTCTTCTACGTTCGCCTTTCCATCAACTACGATCTCGATTTCTATCTCTTTCTACACACCTTCTTCCACATCGTGATTCTGCTTCCCTTCCTTTCTCGTGTACCTTCTTCCTTCGTCCTCTTCTCGTTTATACACCTTGATCTTCTGGTCTCTCACCTGCGGAGAAGAGGCGTCCGACACGTCAGAATCACACCTTCTACGACTACCCGCTCACTAATAATCCGAACCCCCGTGCCGTGGTCCTCTTCTTGGATTCCATGGAATTTTCTACAAGAGTCGATGAGAGATACCTTTTGTCTCCAGGAAGATGCTGTTTTCTTTGATCCAGGAACATGTCACGGATACACGTCCGGTATCTTGATTCCTTAATTCACCTGGTAGCCGTATGATTAAATTGTTCCACGAACTTGTTGAACGTTCATGTATTCTTAAATAATTGAATAAAGTTTAATAAATCAGTGGGAGATCACGGAGATTTTCGTTCTCATTGGACGCTAATTGGATTTGCTGTTCAAACAGGATCTCCGAAGCCACCGTTAAAAAGACAGGAGGTAGATGTCAGAATAAAGTAGAGTTAAAGAGGAAGAGCGAAATCTTTCGAAGGGAAATCCGAAGCACGAATATCGAATATCGTTGTATAGCATAGCTGGGCGTTATTCGAAGGCGCTACTTAATTATCCTGCAGCCTCTAATCTGCCTGAGCCGACACACACGCCACGCTATGCACCTACTAGATTGTACCATGGCCGAAGCAACAACGAAACTTAAATCTCGCTTAACCGCCTCTAGAAACCACTCTCGGAATCCTTCCATTCGAGCCATCGCAAATTATGATATTTCCTCTAATCACGATTGTCAGCAATCTCTCAATCAAGAGAAATCGAAAATATGACAAGTACTTACCCCAGGAAATGTATACGAACCAATGATTATAAAAATAAAATAAAGTCTCGATATCAAATAAATCAGTAATAACTCTATTCATTAAGTCCTACCAATCCGTGCCATTAATCCATCGATAAATCGGTAGCTATATGTAATTACCATTTAACCATCATGACCATACCTGTCCATTGACGTTCACTAAAGTGGAATTAAATCGATTCCATCATCCTCAACATAACCGAGATAAACTGATCCAATCTAAATCTGAATTCTTGTATTTCCAATCGAACAATCTCCTTGGTGTGAAACGTCACATTCATTACGGACATTCGATCCCAGAAATGTTGCCGCAAAAATGTGGAAGCATCTCGCAATTAGCGCTTGGCTAGGTCCCTGGTGAGGCTCAAGAAAGGAGGGTCAAATTCGTGGTTCCATCAGGTGCAGATAGGAACGAGACATTAGGAAGAAGATGGTTGAAGAACGCCACCGATAAATTTCTCGTGAAACTGGAATGCCTGGGACCACCTCGAACGCTTTAGGAGTTACAACACCTTGGTTTGCCGTGGTTTGAGCTGATCGGACAAACTGCCGGCTGGCCGGTGATCTATAGTGATGTCCTGGCCTCGCTCGGTACAATAACCGAGGTGAGAGCGAGAGTGTAGAGGATCCAGAGGTCTGTAATCAGGAGCCAAGCCGCTGGCGGACCCTGCCTTGGTCCTGGGCCTCCTTACCATTAACCTATCCGGTACCCCGTTCCGTTCCGTCAATCTGACGTCATCGTCATTCCTGATCATTCTATACGCTACGAATATTCTACACCGGCGTTCCTCAACCTTTATGCCGCGCGAACCAACATTTCTAATGCTACCGCGACCCAAATCTTTATATTATAAACCATTCCTGAATACGCCTAAAATCGTTTCACCAGTTTCTCGATTTGGCACAAGGTAGCAGTTGTCATTTCACGACTCATTAAAAACCAATCGCGACCAAGTACGGAGACGCGAACCATGGGTTGAGAGACTCTGTTCTACACCTCGAACCAACAAATTGATACCACTCTTATTGTTGAGTCCAATGAACTGGTATATGCATGTATATATATGTTATATTAATATGAATAAAAATAAAGATTTTTTATGAAGTGACTCTGAGGTGTTAAGAGTAACTGATAAGATAATTGCCGACTCCACGAATGAATCCTGAATTAATCCTTATAGTACTTTATAAGCTTTCCGGGTACCGTAAAAAAATACCTTAAAAAATATTCGACTTTTGAGGTATCTATTAATTTTTGCATATGTATTATATATGTTTAAATTATATTTAAAATCGGATTAAAGTCCATATATTGGCTGTGGGATACTAAAAGAGTTAATGCAAGTTACTAAATGAATTACTTGCCACGGAACGTCATGAAAATTTAATGAAATTAAACGTAATTTAATTACAACACCCAGTATATTAAATAAACGACTTGATAAAAGATCGAGGAAGAAAAATAAATTATTCAATAGCACCGAAATGAGCAGTCAACACGCAGGGCACGTCGATGCGTTCGCGGGGTAAGCGACAAGTAGAATGATGCGGTACGGTGTCAGACACAAAGCGGTGCTGTTTGAGAACTGTTTCCTTGGCATCTACTTTAATTCGTATTTAATCTGAATATAATTCGAAGATTATAAATATGTTAATACTAATGATACATCTTGTCCAACGTGAAAATAAATTGGATAACGAAGAAACAGGTGTCGGAATAAAAACCCTCGAGAATTTCCCAAGATCCTCGCATCATTCCACGCCTCTATGCTATCCAATACTACCACTTCTCATCAAATGTCATTTCGACTAACAGTCGAACAGTTGTTTCATAGTAGCCTAAGGAGTAATCAAAAAGATTGATTGACAGTTCTGATTCTGACGTTTATCGACTGTCAGATAAATGAAATCAAAGTCAGACTTCCATCGATACATTTTCATCGATCAAACCGGGCTAAAAAGTATCCCCTGTCATTATCGTACCATTTACTTTCAATAATTCGAAACAACGCGACTTTCGGAAACAAGAATCTTCGGGATTACCGCACGCGAAAGTTTAAGGAGTAAGGATCAATTATCTCGGGGAAAAAAAATATCATAAAAGACACCTCGTTACTCCATGGTATTTATAACGGAATTTCATTCGTGCGCCCGTACTTTCGACAGGCACTGATTTCTCAGATATTAAATTACAAAATTATACGCTGTAACGCGAGGTGATATAAACAATATAATCGTGAATTTCGATATCAGTTCTAAGCATTTCGCGTAGCTACATGATAATGGCTCCTAGTAAGACACCTGGGTATTCAAGTTAATTTATACAAGCCATTCATTTATCCGTCAAAGTATGATTAATTGATCGTATGGTTACTTGGTCAAATGGGTGACCCAGCGAAATCGTTGAACCGATTAAATTCCTGAAATGGTTAACGGCATAGAACTGATAGTACCTTATCATTTATGCTACCTCACTTCTCTACCTCCGTGTATCCGGCACCTGTTTTCTTCTGACACTAATATCGATATTGTCGACTATTAGCTACATGTATATCATTATCAACCAATATACATATATCATACTTATGTCGATTCTTTGTACGCTGATCATATACTTCCAAGTTACTCGTGAATTGGAAGAGTGTATCGCGTGTTGGTCCTCGGGTAAAAAATTGAATGTTTTCATGCATTATGTGGCTTTTTACTCCGTTCATCATCGAGGATTTTAGTAAATCGATGCGAGGTGAAGAAGAATCGGTATTTTCATCGTGGTACAGGGATATCCGTGGAAGCATACGAGCCCAGAGTTCGTTAGCGTCTGGCTGTTGAATATCATGGCTTTTTAGCCTGCAGGTGTCATTAGGGTGCAAACGGATGGACGGACGTTGATTGGTCTCAAGCCGATCGCCCTCGGGGACACCAGCTCATCAGCTGTCCCATTCGCGCCGACGACCAACATAACTTTTGTGTACTGTCTAAAACTTAGCCGCGTGTCTCTACCGTGATTTCTTAAGTCCCAATGAAACCCATTCCTCTCCCGCGATCTACACTTGGGAATAATCTTTTTATAATTCACTGTGCATCGATCAATTTCTTTCGGCAATTAGAGACACTGGGACCTAGTTAGTCCCTTGAAGTACCTCGCGGCATTCGACTTCCACCCACAACTTAGGAATTCGCAAGTTCTCGTTAGTAGGAGGGGAGCTAGTTTCGGTTGAAAAATAAATCTAGAGTCCCGTGTAAATGAACCTCATTGGCGAAAAGAAGATCAAAGACCCCGGCAGGTAGAGTTCTACGGAAGAAAAAAAGAAGTAACGCGGCCTACGTGGAATCTAAACGAGGGGCAGGGGTGTGAGGGGCCGGGGCAGGGGAAGTCAAAGGGGATAAAGGAAGACGGCGGGTGGTTGGTAAGATGTAAGGCAGAGAGGAGGAGAGTGGTCCACCGAGATATCATATTAACAAGGTCCGTTGATGGGTCCAGCCTAGATTCACGTCTAATTACATTGTGGACCAACGGAAACTCGTTTCTCGCGTGCTGAAGCGGATCGCATCGAAATTATGGATCTTACGGAGCGGGTTGACTGACGCATGACTGGCTGCGGGTTAAGCGAGTCAACGAGTAAATGAGTCCGAATTACGTGGGCGTGTCAATGCCAGGAAAATGATCCCCGTCAGCCGTTATTGAGGAATCCTCAGGGAGAAAGGGAGAGGACGGATATTATGCAAAATGTACCACATAACCCGCCGAATGGATGTTTTCCTTCAACCGGTAGCCACTTCGATGACGCAAGACCAATCGAAAGGGCTTTCACGGATGATCTTGCAATATCAATCATGCCATTAACTGTGAACGAGACTTTAACTCTTTTGCCGTGGTCTGTAAAACTGGGAAAGTTATCGTGTTCTCATTACTCGATACCAGCGGTATTCGCTAAGAAACTCCATCGAATGTTATTTCCAAAGATATCACATATTATTCGATGACTCGTATTAAAGGCAATATTTCAAGAAACCAAACGAGTCCGATAAACAAACGAGGAGTAAAAAAAATATGAAAGACCACGCGAATCGCACGCGAACTATTCATAATTTCCCGGTAGTAAATAAGCGACTTGGTACAGTTTGCGTGACACGATTAATTAACTTCGATGGATCGCTTGTATCACGTATCGTTTCTTCGCGGTACGATTCTGGTAGTCGACTAACATGAAGATACAATATGTGAGATGTATTAACACTAGAATTACCAACTGGGTAAAAATGATTTGTCCACTATTTTTAATTAAATTATTCAAACATACCACCGCGCACTATTTGAGATTTCATATACTTTTATCTGATATACATAACGTTAATAATTTAATCCATTACTTAACTTAAATTCTCCAGCCACAGTTTATACATAAATAAACGCGTAAGCATAACTAAGTATGTGCTCGGTAGTTCTACTGTTAATGGAATCGAATAATTGTCGAATGTTATACATTTTCTATCTCGTGACGTAGAACAATAACGGAAATTGCACGCAGATATATCGGATCGAATGTCGGTTGAGTTATTGATGTATCGGATGTATCGAGAAAATTGGCGGTGGTCATCATCGCCATTATGAATTCTTTATTTGGATGTTGCGGCGCTTGAATTACAGGGCGGTATGGGCTACCATGCTTACTGCTTTATACGTATAAGGCCTTCCCGACATCAGTGAAGGCTTAGAACCTCCATGTTGTCCATTCAAGTTACTAACAAATACATCTTTGACAATTATCGTGTCAATATAACATTATCATCTCACACCACCATGTTCTCACCAGAAAAGAATCAGGATCAATTATAACATTGATTCATCGCATGGAAACATAAATTAAATGATCACAATACCGATCTCAAGCAATTACGAATAACAAATTACACGGACATGTTTAATGGACGTCATTAAAATCACGGTAATGCTCGTAATTTCCACCGTAGTTCATTATTGTTTGATTACTATGGAAATTAGAGTTGGATTACAAATGATTTATTCAAGGCAAGGTGTTACTTGGTTTCCACTTACGAGGAAATCATTTTAATATGGATCCTGATTTATCGGATAAAACACGTAATTACGTGGTAGGAGGCATTCTTCGGAAGGCTTGTAGGAAAAGTATCCTCCACTGAGAACGCCGAGTGAAACTGTTGCATATTAACCTGGCATTAAACGTGTAATCAGCATATGCTCATCGCGGCTGTAATCACGGTTCTAATAGACATCCTAGATTCAGCTCGATTAATCGATCAAGTCAGCCAGTAACACGTGTTTTATATCGAGATAATGACGACAGGGTAATGACGGACTCATTAACCAGGCTTGATATAAAATGGTTCCGTTTAGCATCAGATATTCAACTAGCAGGAAGTAGGTCGGTTATATCGAGGTATCTCCTTGTACATCTTTCATTGCAAGACCCGCTACCGAAGTCTCATTAGCTTCTCTATTTACGAGCCTATAGCAACCCTCAACCACTAACACTATCAAACGTGTAGTTCCTTTTGTTTATCTTATTCCTTGAATACGAAAATGATTGTGTATCTCGGAATTTATTGGATCGAGTCATAAATAAGTTCGTCTAAGAGTTTTTTTTATTCGAAACTGCCAGAGTTTAACGCAATGGGAATCGACAAGTTGCCTCAAGAATGGAAAAAGTTATTAATAATGACGGCGAATGTATATTAGATTAAAGTCCATTGTAGTCCATTTTATTGACGAATAAACTTTCATTTAAAATGAAATTTATTTATGACTCAATCCAATACTTTATTCGTTAAGCGATCGAGTTATGATGTAGTAAGTTTCAATATGGCAGTTGAATGTGTAAATGATTGATTTTATATGAGTGCGATTTAATTATCAATATATTGAGAAGAATTATAGAACAGTAATATTTTAATAGCTTCATTATAAATATAATTTAGATTGAAAAATGTTGTAATGTTAGGTGTACCGGAAAGTAATCCATTCGGAGGAGAGAATTTGTTTCGCATAAAAAGTTGGGAATTTGATTTTTGATGTGAAAAATATTTGTTTACTTTTCGGTACCCCTAATATGTCATATCGTAGGCCGATATTTTATGTAGGTTTATTAGTTCTCGGGATAATACGATACGTGGAGTATAGTGGTATTAAAAAATGGGTTTGTAAATTGGATTCGCATTTCCACGTAGGAAAGCATTAATATAGAAATTTATGTTTTCATCGCGGTTGTTTGGTGGTTCGAAAATTGATTTGGTTCCCCGACGCATTTATTGCCAAAACCAAGAGATACGTTTTATCAAGCGAGAGGTGGTCAGTTATGACGAGTGCCAGACTTCGCACGAATGGATTCGCAGCCGGGAAAGGCGAAATGACTTCATCTTAATAAATTACGCCTCTGGGTAAACCTCGCAAACGGTCTTCAAAAAGGTTCTCAGAAGGACCATGCGTTTCACGCTATTTTGGGAGAATAATTTCTTTTCATCTCGGCGTAAGCCTTTGAAAATTCCTGATCGTTCTTCGAAGTGTGCTTCAATAGAACCTTTCAACTGCTCCGAATAATATCTAAATAACAACAAATCGTATATCTCGTCTCATTAAGGTACCATCTGTAACAAGGTACCTTTGAAGAAGCTTCCGCTTCTCGGAAATAATGAAATTACACGTTGTACGACATTTCGCGCCCTGTAATTTAACAATATATGTAAACAGTAGATAGTAAATACTTCCAAATCCGAGAAGGTTAATTTCCGATATTCATGTCATATTCAACGCTAGAAATACCGAACATATCCTCGGTTATACTTATTCAATTATTTATATATAAATTATGGCTGAATGATGTAAGTTAATTAATGACCTTATTTTTGCGCGTTATATTCACAATATAAAGGTGTATTAAATCTGGAACAATGCGCCGTTGAATATTCCAATAATATATCATAATTAGAAGTCGCGGTCCAGTAATTTTGACTGGTTTGAAAGTTTTCGTGTCAAAATTGTCCGACATCAATTTTAATTATATTTCATTTGTGCCAAAAATGATTAAGCTTGATAATAATTAATAAGTTGTTACATCTTTTAAGAGACTTACCTGCCTCTGTCACTGGATTATTAATAAAACACTCGATAAGTGATAATCGAAAATTAGGGACATTAATGATCATGTGGGTCGATTTAAATGACGTCTCCATTTATTTAGATTCGCTATACACAATACTAATTCCATTCACACACATTCTCGGATTCTCCACCCACGCGTCTCTATCACTTGGTAAATCATTAAGCGCGTGCACGACAAAGATTTACATTGTTACGCGCTGGTAAAGCTCACTAATTAAACTGATCATCAGGTATATTGCAGTGTCCCATCTAACGCTTATAATTCTCCATTTTTTTTACTATCATATATAAGGTATGTTTAACGACTTTATCTTCGTCTATGCGTTATATTTATTAAGGGAAATCGATGTGAATATTATATACAGACTATGTACAGAACTCGAGGTCCACGAAGGTAGGAGCTTCGTTTTATAATTTACCGAATAATATATTTATTTCTTTATATTTATATATATATACTTAATAATTTATTATCGATGTTGTCTCAGATCTTTTGGCTTTCTTCTACTCTCCCCCACCTCCTCTTTCCTTCATCACGTTAATAAATACATTATAATACAACTTCGCTGTTCACAGCATTTTTACGAGGTTACCGTAGACTTTTTACTTAACACGATACGCGAGAACGAATTTAATACTCGTCAAGGATCAGGACTTCTTCTTTTCCGTTAAAAAAATCCGATTTTCCTTAACAAGCTTCGGGAATATATACTTGGATTAATATCCTTTTCACGAAAGAGATCCAGCTCGCTTTGGAGCGTTATTTACGTAATTATTGGAAAAGGATATCCTACGACTTTTCGTCCATCGAGGTTGGTAGCGGTCGCTTCTTTAGGATACCAAGGTCCTGCACGTTCTCCAGAAATGTTTTGTGATGTTGCGCGACCAATAAAGGATTCACGGTTTGTACGTCCTTTTTTAACTCCTCCATGTCCCTCTTCAATTTCGCCCTTCTGTTCTGGAACCACGTGATCACTTGGGCATTGCTCAGTCCCAATTGGGCCGCTATTTCGTCCCTATCCGCGGGACTCAAGTACTTTTGATAAAGGAATCGCTTCTCTAATTCGAAGATCTGTTGATTGGTGAACGCGGTTCTACTCTTGCGCTTCTTCTTCGGTTGTTGACGGTTGTTGAAGAGATTCAGATGATTGGCTTGCTCTGAAAAAAAAAATTGCATGGTTAGTATAAAAAATGAAGATGAAAATTATATGATGATCATAAAAAATGAATAGAAACTTGTATGGTTAGAATACAATATAAAATGAAAATTATATGGTTAAAATAAAGATTACATTGTTATTATACAAATTTAAGGTAAGCCTTGTACTTACGGTTAGTATAAAAAATTAAGTTAAAATGACATGGTTAGTATTAAAAATTAAGATAAGAATTATATAGTCCGAATATAAAAAGAAATTTAACATAAATGTAATTTAAAGAATTATTAAATTTTAATAATATCTTCATAAATGATTAAAGCATAATATAATAATATATGCGAGACAACTTTTTCAGAAACGTTGTAAACTCACAATAATATTATTCGTTTCGCAAGGTGAATTTTCGACGTATTCGATTAGAGGCGAAAAAAAGGTGAGCGCGCGTAAAGAATTCAAGGAAGAAATTCATCGAAATCCTTATTCAAATTTCTAGGGCGGGGGGGGGGGGGGGGGGGGCGTGTGATACAGTTTTTACGAAGATATTCCAGACTAATCAGAGTTTCACGGTGTAGTAGATTGTATGGATGATAATAGGCGAGACAAGGCTCCTACGTTGCGTAAGAGTACAAAGCGCCGATTAAGCAATTAAATCTACCGATAACAAGATCGTCCCGCGAGTATATATTTCGTGCTCATAAATTGGGAGATGATAATTGGTTACAATCAACCTGTCCGCATTGAGATTTTATCGTCGCCTAACTAAAAGACCGCGGAATTTATGAATTAAGCCGTTTAATATTTTACTCATCTTTCGGAAATATGGAGATACAAATCGAGGCATTATGATAAACATAATTTTCATCTACCTTCATCCTGAATTATTTCAAGAATTAATTTATACTGCTATTAATTTTGCTTAATTAATTGCTTAAATATTATGTTCATATTTCGAGACTTAATTTACATTACTACTTTTCAGGAAAGAAACATTTCTTTTGAAAACTTACAGACGTAGAAGATTTATGAAATTGTAGAAATATGAATCGAGAATGGGATTGGTTTGGAACTATCGAAATTGTCTAATCTCCGAAGGGGAAGGTAAAAGAGAAATGCAAAACGAATCGGTCCCCGGGCGAGTCTTTGAATACCGGAGCTCGTTCGAGATACTCGGAGTCAGCTTTGAGCCACAAATCAGATGCATTTTCGAGGCATCCTAGGGATCTCTCCATAAAAATCGTATTACGTATTCGATACGGTGTTTCATCCACGGAATTCCATGGGAGCTTCTTACCGCTCTCTGCTTAGACACATTAGATATCGTTCTTCCGAATTTTTTCTAATCCCGTACGATGATCTCATGACGAAATAATTCTCTTGGTTTACTCGCTCGATTTATCAAGAAATAATACCTCGGTTTATTAAAATCGAAATTAATTTCGACGTTACAAAACTCCTTGGGTGTCCCTCAAGTAAACTCGGTTGACTTTGTACAATTTCATGAAACCGGGTGATAAAAATATTTTATAACTGTTGGATTATTTGGTGTTCAAGATTGATGAATTTTTTCATATTTTAATATTCAGGGAATTTTTATATTTATTTTATTATAAGTACTAGGCGTCCGAGGAATAATAATAATATGTTAATTCTATAATGATATTAAGATTTATCAATTTAAATTCTAATACAATGTTCCACGAGAAAATCAAAGAAGTTAGATTCGCGATGGCCGAGGAATAATAATACTTTAATTCTACATCGATATTAGAATGAAAATCAATTTATTTCTAATACGAATTTATCAATTTAATTCTAATACAATGTCCCACGGGAAAATCATAGAAGTTGGATTCGCGATGGCCGTTTTCGCAATGGCGCAAGCCATTAGGAAATAATCGAAGTGAATGACGAAAAAGAGAGGCGGGCGCGATGAGTCGTGGACAAAGTAGCCGAGGAGTCCCTCCAGGATCAAAGGCCGCCGCCATCGGTCACACCTGCGCAACTTCACCGTACAGTCTACCTTGAAAACTATCTCGATGCTCCACGATCTAACTTTCTTTCTTACCACCTCTTTAAAGATACGGCCGAGTCATTCAAGATCGCCTTCACAACATCTTGTGAAGCAACACGATAACACTGACTTTATATTTCTGATACCAGCACTCAAAGTCGATACTAGATGATTTATTACGACATTTTTAATAACGCAAGACTTTGATTCTACGTCCGATTATTATTAAATTTATGGAAAAATACAAGTTAGAATTACAATACGATAAAGAATATATAAAATATACAGAAATAAATCGATTAATTAATTTTTTCCAACCATCCTTATTTTTAAGGGCATATATGTGAATATATAAATATAACGGAACATGTTGGTAGTTTGAGTGTTAAATAAATTCTAAGTAGATAAACTGTAATGGGACTTTTAAGAGGTGGTAGGTGATTAAACGGATAATTAAGCCACTTTCTCGAGAATATCCATGAAAAACTACGATTGCTCGAAAATGGTTTGTGAAAAGCGAAGACTCAAACAGGAAAAGCGAAGAAGGTGCAACCTTGCGAGTTCTCTCAGCTCTTCCGCAGCTGAGAACCGTTACGAAAGTAATCTTAAACACCGTAATAGACTGTAATAGATATTATCTGCTTGATAGGTGCCGATATTGCGGGCGAAAGTTCGGCGATTATTCACGGCGATTAAATCGCCGGTCGCCAACGAAAGGCGCGAAACTTTACGGGAATCCTATTATCAGAATAATTTGCAATTAACGTGCACTCATAAGCCAGGCGAACCGATTTGTAAAACACCACCCGCGCTCTCTTCAACGCGAACTCAACTTATGAAACCCGCGGAGACAGCTGTGTTAATTACAAATTAATTTCTAATTACCGCGTTGGATTTCGAGGAAATTTCAAGTTTAATCGAGTTCTCAGTCTTCCACGAACTATAACTTTCACTGGTAATTATTTAATAGCTATTTAAAAAATTATGATAATTATTGTTGTCCTAATCGACTTTATCTTTCCCTAAACATAGATATAATCTGACGAGATATAATCAACTTTATCAATGTATATCAAGATCAGAACTATCCATGGTGACTTAAGTGGCTTCTAATAATTATTAAAGAGTAATTATTTTAATAAGTTAACGGTTGAATCCAACCCTCGAAGGGAAAGGAAGAAGAAGATGAAGAAGCGAGTTCGGGGCGAAGCGGGGGACGGCAGGAAAGCGCGACGAAGAAACGACGGACGGAAGAACGAAGTGCTCGCCGAGATATTAGTTTCTGCGGTTGAGTCTCCGCGGAGATTTAATTCGTTTGATGTTCACGAATTCGCCGCTTTCAGCTGTCCTTTCGTAACTCTTTCTCCTCCTCTCCACTCCGGTTCTTTTCTCAGACATCCTTCTGGCGCTTCTGCCACCGGTAGCCCTCGAAGTCTTCCTCTTAACAGATTTTCTCACCTTCCTTTGTGATTATACAGTGCTTCATATTTCACGAAGATTCTCTCGCCTCCTTCGTTTCCAGTCTTCCGAGAACGATGTTTTACCTCGTTGTCTCTTAAGTTTCTTCGCACGACGACATCACTCCTTACGTTTTTGCAGGATATTATCGTTTAATTATACCAATAAATGGCATCGCCGAAGGTGTTTTTTTTAAGTATCCCGGTGCATCGTCTCTTATCGATGAAAAGAGGGGTAGATAATGTATTCACCGGTTATGATGTTCCTACTGTATAGTTTTCGGCAGTTACCTCCTTCGACATGAGCCGAACACGTTGATAAGGATGGCATCGATAAAATATCCGGTCATCAGGAATACTCATGCAACACCTGATGGCCAAAGGGGTTTGGGAACGACCACCTGTCGTATATGCAAAGTGTACTTGTCAGTGTGGTAGCCTATGACATCCACACTCGAGTGGACCACAGATGGCTATGATGTTGCTTTGATTAATACGGTGACTCTGCCAAAATTCCGTTTAATTATTAAACCCGTTAGTCCCGCCGTTCCCGGTTTCCTCTGGCTTCCTATCTTTTCTTTTAACCCGATCTAATCGACATCACGAAATTGCCTTTCGCTTGGATGCTAATTGAATAACAGCGTTTAACACTAGAGCTACCGAACATATGCCTACTCAGTGGTGACTGATAGACGACATTAATATTGACTCCAGTTGTCGATGATTTAACAAAATATAATGTAAGGAAATATTAATTTCGCCTTTCAATTAAATGGCGACTGATAATCGCCTCCGAGTGCAAAGGATTAATAATTCATTCGAGATAAAAGTACCTTTTTAACTCCGAATTTGTCGCACTTATAATGCAACTAATTCTATCACGATTAATTGATTTGCATCGACAGTTCAATTTTACTTAGAAATTGCGTGTAATATTCAAAACAAAAGATAGTATTACATGTATGTACAATAAATAAAGTTAGAATAGATATTACACTTTTGATTAATTAGTATGATAATCTTTAAATTGATCGATACAAAGTGATACTTGCAGGCGTACAGATTATTCCGCTTGCGGATGCAAATGGGCTAAATACGATGAAAATGGATGCGGGAGGATAGAAAAGATGTGTACGTAAAATTGCAAGGGTGCATAGTTCGATATCAATTGCAACGCGACACGCCAATTGGCGTGCGGAAACTAGGCTGCCGGCGCTTCAAGTGCCTACGTTTCAAACTTCCGCGAGCGTCATACATTTACGGATTAACGCGTTAAAATATGATTTATGTTGATAGTCTACGAATGAAAGGGGAGGCACGAGATAACTGACGGCACTGCCTTTAATACTGCGAGCCGTGGCTAAGATAACGAAGAATGCGGGGACGAATTTGTAAGGAAAATTTAATAACCCGTAGACCATCCGCGGTATTATTAATAAATTCCAAAAGTCACCGTGGATTATGAAACTATTTATTTTACTTGGAATTATTTGTGTATTAAATAATAGGATTATATAATGTGTATAATCAAGGAAATAAAGCACTGTGATTTATGAGTAATTCTTACTTGTCTGATTTGTCAAGTATTGTTCCACTTGTATTTTTAATTAAGGATCTATTTCGCGATTCTTATAATTGTTGATTTTATTATTTTCAACTGGTTCCGAAAATGAAATAAAAGGTGAAATTATACTGTGTCTCCGATAAATTACTGGGGTGAAAGTGAAAGCCGATGTAAATTAGTAATAGAAATAAGGTAATGCAGGATGGCTTGTAAAGAGGGGAAGTCCCCCAACAGCCATTTTGGTTCCGCTCGAGGAGAAGTGACCAGTGATCGTAAGACAACGATGGAGTTAAGAACCGCGACGATCTTGAAATGACTAAACACAAGTCTAATAGATTATTTGGTAACAGTTTCTTGTTAGCTGAATTTAATGGTCAAACTGTAAACACAATTTGAGTGTCGCCTGTCGTCCAGCAAGAAATCTTGACGGTTCATTAAGCAAGTAAGATCGAGAGGCGGGATTATTTTTCAAAATTTACCGCGATACAGATATTAATTTATACGATGCAAAAGGTATCAATGAACTTCCTCCACAAATTTAATTTTAATAAAATTATATTTGAAGAATTATGAATTTTATTCGAATTAAATCTTGGAATGGTGCATTGTTTTATGAAACAGATAAAGAATTTGATGGACATAAATTATAAGAGGATAGATTGGTCATCGTTGGAGCCATTTAAGAAATTAATATACAAAGACTCGTTTCAAGGAATAAACGATTTTGTAGAAAAAGTGGAAGCGTATAATACAGAATTATTGAGAACGATACACAAAATAAATGTAAACGTGAGTTTGAAGAACGTCCGAATCGCAGACGTGATTTTTGGAGCGGGACGAGAAACTGAGAGACCGGTTCAAAGTAAAGGAGTTGAGAAAAAAGAAAATACATATACTTGCTTAAATCAACGTGGTTTTGTGGCTCATATATTTCTACTTTGGATGGAATTTATTATAACACTGATTTTATCCAAATTCATACAGAAACATTAAAGTTGTCACATGTCTATCAAGATAAGTTGTTAGCCACGAAAGAGATCGACCAAAGTCGTACAAAATGAGAACGATATTAAATGAAATAAAATAATATTCGGATTTAATTTCTTGATTAAAAGTGCAATATGAATCAAAAGAAACCATTACGAAGATCAACATTATAAAACATTCCATCGAAGTCACACAGTGATAAACAACTTAAATGAATGCTTTAAGTCTCCACCACACAGCAATTTGGAAGTGTCTTGGAATGATATCAAATGCAATAAAATAATATCGGGAGTTCAGTTTTTGGGTACGGTGTCATTACTTCACGTGTTGTATAGTGTATATAAAATAATCAATGATCATCAACCAAGGTCAACGATATAAAATATGCCATCGAAGCTGCACAGTGATAAACAATTTAAATGGATCCCTATTATATCTCGAGGAATATGGGGTATCAAAATACTCGGAAGAAAGCCGGTGGCACGCGTCGGTGCATCTCGGAGTATTTTGCTAATAGGTCCTCGGCTCGGAAGAGAGACATTCGAAGAATATACGAAGAGACACGTAAAAAGAGGCGGTACAACGACACCGTAGAGCAATTTGGAAGTGTCTTCCGCCGGTCGACGGTCATTTGTCTCCCAGCAGCAACCCTCTTCCTCCTTTTCCATCTCGCTCTCCTTTCACCCTGATCTTCAATCGTTCTTTCACTTTCTCACCAACAAATTTCTTCGTTCGTCCGTCCGTCTATCCGTTCCGTCGGTTCTGTCTTTCCTCGTCCGCTATGGTACCGGAGAACTTCCCCTGGCTAACCCGAGGGGCTTTGCCCACATGTCAACGATATATTTTCTGCCGGCCCACAAATCGTTTAGCGGGTAATTTTGAAATTGGAACACTTATTTAGTCGTTTAGACCCACGGGCACAACTGTGGTTTGAGATTTATTCCTTCGTCTCTTACTCCTTCGATAATGTTATTCCTTTTCTTTTTTACTTGGCTTCCCAACATTTTCATTCTACGCGCGTTCCAATAACGAGTAACATTAATATGCACTTTGTTCCTCGTTTCGACGGTTCAATGATGGACGGTTTAAAATCCCTGCATCAATTACCATGGTGGTACATTCGAGTGCAGCACAATGCAAATTAGTACGTCGAACCAGTTATTCGTGCCAGCTGATACGGATCAATTTATTAATCCCGAAGTTAGCGTGTTCGTTCATCAATATTCACCGTACGAGATTTCGTATCAATGGTGGGAGGGTCTTTAAAAAATAATCGTTCCCCGTGTCCTCCATCTTGGAGACCCCTCCATATTCCATCAGAATAATAGAGCAGTCCTGTTTCAACGAAGACACCAATCGCAGAGGTTCATCGAAGTGAAATAAAAGATTTCATTGGGAAGATCATTGACGGACAAATAGTTGGATTTAAAATTAATGCTGATGGATCCACTCGTGGGAGGCAAAGTCGTGGTGAACCAAAAGCCAAATTGAATCGCAAGGAGATTGAGAAGTACACGGTGAAGAGGAAGATAGAGAGGCGGAGCAGGAAATAAGTTCGGCCGCCATTTTGGGTAAGATTTGTCTTCATTAGGACTTCCTGCGGCGCCGCTAACGTCCCACCTGGCGTTACAAGGTGTTGAACCACTCGAAGCAGTGATATTAGCGACTGATGAAACGATATTGCTCCTGATGGGTGGTCCCCCCCTTCATGGACGTCGTTGATGAAGACACGAACGGTTGCCTCTCTCTCCTTCCACTTTCCTCTCTTCCCTCTCCTCTCTCTTATGACCTGACTGAACCAACTTATTTACCCCCGACGTCGCTTCATCTACCGTCTGAAATATATATTTCCTTGCGCGTGCCTTTGCATTTTATAAACTCCTCTTTTATTCTGATAAATTATATCCTGACGGTTCTCCAATACCGCGTGGCAGGGTTACCTCATATGTTTCTTATCAGCGCCATTTTTGTAGCTTCTTAAGTATCTTCATGTTTTAAGTCCGCCTTGCTAGTTCAATATATTATTTAGCCATTCATCTCCAATAGTTTGAAGATGTTAAAAGACACACTTCGGATGGATTAGACGGGCCAATTAAACGTGTTGATGATTGGTGATCGAAGTAATTGGCTTTGCAAAATTAGTTAGTTTTCCGTGGCCGACTAATAGGAAGATCATGTTTCCGTCGTGTAACTACATTTGCAATTATGTAAAAGCAAATGGACCCGTTTAAAATGCAACGTAACAGCGGTCGTAACGCAGAGATGTATCCTCTTCGTCTCTTGAAATAACAGGGTCTTCGAGAGTCGTTTGACCGAGTCTCTGTGATCCTATTAGCTCAGACTTCTTTCTCAGATTTCTATCTTTCTCCTTCCTCGAGAAGACTCGCGCGTTTCACCCTCTCGCCGTTTCAACGTCTCGCGCTTCTATTTCCGGCGCCTGTCGCCTTTTACTCGCTTTTAGTAGCTTTGAACACGTCGTAAGACAGTCCCTCGATTCACGTGCCGCTGATTAGCGTAATTATCAGAGAAATTCCGTCGAAGAAATCAGCATCCCTTCTTACTTTGATTCGATCCATCTATCCGGATCATTTCCCGAGGATCCATTCATTGAGTTGCTATCCGATTTTTGACCAACAAATTATTATTTTATCCGTGCAAAATATTTGTATAAATTTATCACATCAAATACATTGACAACTATGATCATAAGTTAAATATAGAAATAATAATAATACGTTGTAGGGTTGAATTCACTGCAAGAATATAACTCCAAAAATAAATACAGCCGAGAGCTAGGAGCACGAGATACAACGGATAATTTTACATTCGTGGGGGCGGCACAAAAAAAGATTCACGTGCTCCGATATCTCGAATGATTAACGAAGGAAGAATCAGTCCGCAGCTCGCGATTCCAAAAGGTACACTTTTCATTGGTGTATTTAAAATGCGTTCGTGTCCGCACCTCGTAGAAGGATCCTCGTCTGGTCGCGACTACTGACAGGACGTCGTCTCCCGGTCATTAGTTACGGCGTCGTCACTTCTGCAATTAGAAGCTACTAACCATTTTTTTCTCTACTCCCTCCACGCCCTAACTCCGTCTTTCCTTTCTTAGTGTCTTTATGAGGCTACTCCTGACGTGAGTCAACACACCGAATTCCCGAGGGTTCCCTAGCATCCTCCTACGGCTACAACTTAGGTGTACCTAAGGGTTTAGGTACGCTGGCATTAAGGGATGAATATCAACGTCCTTCCTGGTAATTTATGTTACCACCACATTTGTCGTGTGTCGGGGAAACGGTGTAATTTAAGTTCGTTCCATGTGTATTGTCTGATTCGTGTCTAAATGTTATTGATAATAATTAGTGTATTCAATGGAATATTGTTTCAATATGAATATGCCAACAAGAACTATTTTGAAATATATGGATTTCATATTTATTATCTATGTATAAGATAGATATTAATTCCACAATTAAAACATCTGTCAAACAGTACTCAAAAATGAAGTGCAATTATGAAGTGCATAACTCGATATTTTTAGCTGAACGTATTCCTCTAGGAGAAATGTGTTATAGGAAAGGAACGATTCAAAATTTGGTCTCCGACATCCCGGACTCCCGGAAGCCTTTACCGCGTCGATTCCCCAGGGTGTAATATTCCTTCAGAACACAGTTGCAACGGTAAGCCGATGCTTCTCGGAAAACAATTTCTGTCATCGCGGTTGCATTCCAGGAGTTCTCCGAAAACATCTCCATCGTTCGTCCCTCAAATTATCCTGACACTTTCGCCGTGTAAATTACCGATCACCCAAGTCGACGCTATCATTGAAGACATATATCAACCACAAAACGCGTCGGCTCCCTTTAATTCGGAAAATATCATTTAACGTCTAATATGCTATATAATCGACATAATTTTCTATTGGATCATCGATAGTTCCTAAACGATTTACGATGGAACGGAAAGTGGAGAGTGGCAACTGGCAATCGTGAAAAGGGCTTGGAGGACGGAAATTGGAGTCACGTGCTCCAAAAGGCGGCGGCTATCGAATAGACAAATGATAGAGCGGCTTTTCAGTAAGTACAACAGTCAGCCGTTGGATGATCTATAAAATAATTCCCGCCCCCTTTGATATATTAATTACACGAAACAGTCTGTCCAAAAAATTAGAAAGGTCGATCGTTCGACCGCCTATTCTTTCTTTCTTGACCCTAACACCTGTCGATACCATATTTCTCACCTGAAGTGAGAACGGCTACTTTTATCCCTAATTCGTCGATGTTCATTTCCTGTCTATGTTTCTATCTTCATTTTCATTTCCTAATTTTAATTATACAATTTAGTGTGTTCTACGTGCCATGTGTTGAAGGTAATTTTATCGGGTGCATTTAAATCGACGATTTTTAAAGGTTTCCGTCGAAATAATGAAGCACGAGATATGCGCAGAAACTAATAAATCTCGAAATTAAGAAGGCAACGTTAACGGCGAATAGGGTCAGCATTCGTCGACGGATAATTCGTGGGTTCTTAATGGCAACGGTCAAGGCGAAAATCGGAATAATTAGATTCGATCTTTTAATACAAAGTGTTGGTTTTATACGACATTAATGTGCCAAACTGATCGTAAAACGAACTCACGTTCCTTTCCCCTCACCTCCCGTTGTCATTCTTTTTTTACGTAGTGCAAATGTCACCTGGCCCCGGAGCCGAGAAAGGTCACGCGAAAAGAAGGCCTGATAGGCATATAATTAGCACTTAAAACACTGGAATGGCGTAATGGGGTAGGCATTGTCGGGGAAAAAGTAGGAGCTGCATTTACTTTAATGGAACGGAGAATTAAAAGTGCGATCGAACCTGGCCAATTAGTCCTCGGCCTCGGTGTAATTAATGAGATGGAATTTCTTCTTCTTCAATTTGTTTCACTACCGTCCTCGTTAACGTGCCGTTAATCTTAAATCCGGCGGAACATCGTTCTTTATGTACCCGATTCTTCATTTGAATTTTTATCTTCAGAAAACATTTCGATATTAGAACTATCGATTATTTAATATAAATTAATATAATACAATATAATATAATATATTCAGTAGTACTTGTACATCCATGCTTATTAAATTTTATTAAATTCTGCAGTTCAGTCATTTTGAGTGTTTTAATAGTTGTAGTGTTAAGATCGGTATAGATTCTAAAGATAACTAATAGAAATTCATCGCATTACATTTTTGGTAAAAATTCGTCACATTGAATTTTTGGTTGAAAATTAATCCCATTGCATTTTTGATAGAAATTCTTTGCGATATCATTGGATATTAGGTATTCAAGTACAACGGATAAATCGCCCACCGATTTTAATGACTTTCCCCGAAGCAGCCGTAAAGTAAGCCTCAAATCAATGGCCGATCACCGTGAAATAACCGCTCGACATGAGTTCAGTGCACGTGGAGCATAATGCACGTTAGTCAGCCTGCGCTAGGAACATTGTCGATAATAACTATGACAGTTAGAAGCCCGTTGCAACGGTAGCAAGAAAAAAGCCCCAGCTGATTTCGTTGTTACGTGTCGTTAATAATAATATCGAGGTGCAAGGCATACAGCGTTTCATCGATTGCCACCGAAGCGAAATGCTTGCCGAATAAATAATGAAAACCACAAACTTCCGAACGGTTTCTCGTTACATTATTAACGAGCCTTGCTTGTCGTGATCGTTCAATGTTTCTCACGAGTCTCGCGCCAAGTAACGGCGATTCGAATGGCGATAAAAACTGTAATTGACGAAATAATTCGCGCGAACAGGACGCAGGAGATTAGAAGAAATACGATCGTGATATGAGTTGCTCAATATCCCAAGTAAATAACTCCATCAAACGGTAATTAGAGAAAATTGATAATTATGAAACGTAAAGCATCAATTATGCGCTTTGGTAGTAATGTTGGAAAATTTTCAAAAAGTAGAGTTAAGCACTTTGGTAATAATATTAAAAAATGTTCAAACAGGGGAGTTAATGACTTTGGCATTTGAGCGGCATATATATCGGATAGGAGATCGACGTATCCGAATTTTTTGATTCGCATAATTACGAGTAATCGATGAACGACTCGATAGATCGGCGAAAGCATCCGGGAGTGGCAGTGAAAGGAGTTAACTATCAATGCAGACGTATTCTGCATTATTCATTGGCAAGCACAGTGCACGGATAATTCTAGATACTCGATAATCTGACAGAGTCTTATTAATAAGATTGAACGTTCGGCCGGTTGTCACGCATACGATACTTTAACGGACAATTGATTCCGTTAATGACACGTGGACTCGGAACACTATTTGCGGATGAAAATAATCGATCAAGAACAGCATCGTGTTTAACATGTTGAGCGCCGCATGGAAATCCGTGTTATACGATATCACATGATACGTATCCGTAATGCATCTGAGAGGGGTATATTTTCAAAAATTGTCAAAAATTAAAAGTCGCCAAAATCACTCCCACATGGCCCAAATCGGTGGTAGATGATGTATAAACATATTCTAGGACCGATTTGGGTCGAAAGAAGCGGTTTAAAAATTTTTTTAGGCCAATAAGTGGTCGACCCAAAATCGCAAAAATGTGAAGGGGTATACCTTCAAAAATTGTCAAAAATTAAAAGTCGCCAAAATCGCTCCTGCATGGCCCAAATCGATGGTATATGATGCCTAATGATGTTCTAGGACCGATTTGGGTCGAAAGAAGTGGTTTAAAAATTTTTTTAGGCCAAAAAGTGGTTGACCCAAAATCGCAAAAATGTGAAGGGGTATACCTTCAAAAATTGTCAAAAATTAAAAGTCGCCAAAATCGCTCCTACATGGCCCAAATCGATGGTATATGATGCCTAATGATATTCTAGGACCGATTTGGGTCGAAAGAAGCGGTTTAAAAATTTTTTTAGGCCAAAAAGTGGTCGACCCAAAAACGCAAAAATGTGAAGGGGTATACCTTCAAAAATTGTCAAAAATTAAAAGTCGCCAAAATCGCTCCTGCATGGCCCAAATCGATGGTATATGATGCCTAATGATGTTCTAGGACCGATTTGGGTCGAAAGAAGCGGTTTAAAAATTTTTTTAAGCCAAAAAGTGGTCGACCCAAAATCGCAAAAATGTGAAGGGGTATACCTTCAAAAATTGTCAAAAATTAAAAGTCGCCAAAACCGCTCCTACATGACCCAAATCGATGGTATATGATGCCTAATGATGTTCTAGGACCGATTTGGGTCGAAAGAAGTGGTTTAAAAATTTTTTTGGTCAAAAAATGGGTCGACCAAAAATCGCAAAAATGTGAAGGGGTATACCTTCAAAAATTGTCAAAAATTAAAAGTCGCCAAAATCGCTCCTACATGGCTCAAATCGATGGTATATGATGCCTAATGATATTCTAGGACCGATTTGGGTCGAAAGAAGCGGTTTAAAAATTTTTTTAGGCCAAAAAGTGGTCGACCCAAAATCGCAAAAATGTGAAGGGGTATACCTTCAAAAATTGTCAAAAATTAAAAGTCGCCAAAATCACTCCTACATGGCCCAAATCGATGGTAGATGATGTATAAACATATTCTAGGACCGATTTGGGTCGAAAGAAGCGGTTTAAAAATTTTTTCGGGCGAAAAATGGGTCGATACAGAATATTGTGGAGAACCACTAACGAGAAAAACACCGATAAATATACCGGTGATTAATCGTCACCTTTATCGCTGATTACCACTCTAATGAGTGATTAATTAAATGAACGACACCGGCGATTAGTTATATACAGCGGCAATTAATTATCGGAGAAAGTTGCAGTACGTTTTGCTACATCATTCTTCGTTCTTTCTTTAAATGGCGCTCGTAATCGTTTTGAAGACCGGCTGGATCTTTATTTTGGTGTTTGCATCTGTGGGATTGTTTTAGTATTTTTGAAACAGAGGCGTAATTTGCGAACATGTTTACATAATATTTAACATATCAATTACTATATACACATATCACAACAAGCAATATTATAATATAAATATATAGTCAATCTGTATTGCAACGATATCTTGAACATAAATTTCAAGTTTAGGTATCCAAACATATTATTGAATAAAAATATAACAATTGGCGGAATATTAACAGAAAAATATCAGATACATATATATCTTAAAATCAGACATATTTACATAAATTAATTTATGATTCACTTATATATTTTTATTGGCATATCTCGATGAGAATTTTCGCGATAAAGGATTATCGAGTGAATTAACGGGAGTAGCAAAACGAAGGAGATAAACGTGTCGTTAAATTTCGAATCGAAGGATGATCGCAGAAAAATCGAAGGGTTAGGTAAAAAAAGGAGCGGTGGAAAAAGTGTTCGGTCCTTTGAGGCGGACATTAAACGTTACGAGATCTGATTCAGCGTTCGTTGCGCTTCGTTGAAAGAAAGGAACAAGAGACAATGAAGCTCGAGGCGTTGATCAGGTTCTTAATTTCCTGTTCGATTGTTGTCGATCTTCTGCCGGTTTCTGTCGAGCCGTGCGTCTCCCCCCTGCTCTTTCAAATTAATTGGAATAGTAAAAACAGTGCTCACCCATCGGGGAGAACGTACACGTGGGTTCCCACAAAAACCTTTTCCCGAACCTTTCAAGGCTCCCTCACCTCTTTCACTTCACTTGGATCACCGTTTAGTTCGCGTTCTCTCGTTAATTCGCTGGATAATCCTTTATCGCGGAAATTTCTCAGCGAGATATGTTAATAAAAACACATACAAGTGAATCCTAAGTTAATTTATGCAAATATTAATTTCATAAATATAATAATTCTAAAGGAGAGTACGACTAGTGTCCCGAAAATAATTAGAAAACGTCGGAGCTCGCAGAGGGAAAAGTTTTCTTGGAGTTCTGGTTGGTGTTGTCTTTTTAGATGATTCTCTATTTAGTTTGGTCGTTACGGCGCATGAAGCTGCAGTCGACGATGCACGACAAGCGACGCAGTCTAATTAGCAGCCGTCTAATACCCGCTCATAGCCTTAGTGTAAATTTACAGGGAACCTAATCGTCGACAGTAATGATACCACGTACTCGACTCCCTGCTACCACGATCAACGAGACTACAACTAATATGTAACACGGCTCTGTCTCTCTTTACACCGTTCTCCATTTTTTCATTCACTTTCGCAACATCCAACTTCCAGTTCCTTCGTTAAAAACATGGGACTTCCGCTTTAATGCCGGATAACTAAGAAAGCAAAAGATTTACATCCGTTTAGAATCATTCCGATTTCAATGTCAATTAATATTTTCTGTGATTAAAATTAAAGTCACGTAAAATCAAATATTTAATATAGCCTTCAATTCCTCCATCAAAATATTTAATATAGGTGCAAGAAATATGGGTGGTCTGAAAAATTCTGTAAAAAGTGGAAACGAAAAGAATTCTCTTTCGGGATATTTGTTCGAAGCTATTCGTGTAACGCTTAAAATATTTTTTTGTTATCTCAATTCAAGGAGATAATTACGTGGTTTATTTCGTAAAGGACATACTGTGTATTTTTCTTATTCCCCGATTAAAAAATAGTTTTTACAAGAACCCAACATTTCTTTGTTTCCCCCGAAACTTTTAAGAAGCTCACCGACACCCAATTATCATTCAACTAGACTTTAAACCACCATTTCTATTGAACCGCAATAATGTAACAGCTGTGGAAACAAGTCGCAACAATTCAATCCTAATACGTTTACCTTTCCTTTTATTATCTCGATTTCAAAACACATCGTTCGATTATTTCTTTGTGCCGAGCGAGGTGGTTTCAATAAATACTTTTAATCCCACAGAACACCGAACTGTTTTTCCAGTAGGCACCAAGTAATAGTCAGTTTTTCGACCAATCACGACCACTTTTTCAGACGTTTCTATACCGGTTTCACCTGCGGTGCAATATTTTCAGATAAAACAGGACGTTAGGCGGATCATTATGCCGACAACGTTATTATTTAACGTAATCACTTTATGAAGTTTTACGGCTCGGCTAAGTAGTCGTTATCTTTATCTTTGGTATCAATCTGTTCGGTGCCTTACTGCATCGAAGGATAATTTACGCCGCGATATCGTTCGGAAGTATTAAATGAACACTCAATATATAATAATTAATAATGGATTAATTATGTAGGCGCGTTATCAGTTAATAATATTTTCAGATTTATACGACATAATGATACGTGGGTATCACTCTTCGTCTCGATATACGATGCATTAAACTGACTGATTATTATATATATTATAAATGAATGCCGAAATCAAAACAGCGGTAGGAAATATTATGGATCAGTGATATTAAATCCACGAATGAAACTTGCCGCCGAGCGAATTATAATTTTTAATTTCCCGGATCTTATTACTGCAATTTTCCTGAAACACCAGCGGTGCATATCGCTCCTCTTCAAAGTGCATACTCTCGAGGACCATCACGTGTCGTTCAAAATTATGATCCTCGCATACGTTTTGCAATACCTGACGCGGAATCGCCATTAAACGTAATTGGAAACTTCCTTCCATCAATCAATTTTATTCGATACACACCGGATAAGCTCACGTATATGATTACTGTAAAGATGTGATGTGAAGTCGGCTAGGGATTATTGTTATCATATTAAAAGTGTAATAGAAATTTGCTATAAAACCGTGTCTTAAATCTGGTATTCGAAAACCATCTATGTTTTAATATAATCTGCAATTTAATATCATCTACTGTTTAATATAATCTTCTATTGTATTAATATAATCTATTATTTAATACAATCAACTATTTCACATATTACCATGTCTATAGTGTGTAATAAAATAATCCATAGTTGACGAGATTAGGCTTAAGATATTCGCAGGGATATCATCCGCTGAAACTCCCGTGTTTTGTAACGTTTAATGACAAATAAGTATCAAGATTGAAGGTAATCCGTGATTCATCAATTTGATCGGTTCCATTCTAAAATGGTAGACGCAGTGAGGGAAAAGCTCACCGTGTCAAATGTCACCACCTGTATGTACCGTGCCTAAACCGATTGCACATCCGCCGGTGCATCCCGGGTTTTCCAGTAGATTAAATCCTGCGTTCCTAATTGGATATTCGGCATCAAGGAAGCTTAAGCGGTTGGAAAAATAATCCAAGACCAATCGTAACACCGGGGGGATACCAGATGCTTAATATTACGTGGAAATCAATAAAACTACGAACGTGTTCGGAATAGATTTAAAAACAGGGATCCGCGGTGTCATTATCACTCGATATTAATTCATCGCGATTCGAAGGAGAGAGAAGTGGAGTATCTCCTCTTTAATTACACGCACCTGATAATTACTTAGGGATAATGTGTAGAATTTCCATTCTGTGAAATGGAACATGTAAATATCCCCGGGTCGCGTGCATTTACAGAAATAAATACCAGCTACGATTGAAACGGAAATTACAAAGCGTATCGGCAACGAATAACGCGAATCACAATGTTGTAAATTTGCTCCAGTTTTATCTAGCAATTTAATCTCCTCGGATGTAACTGTTCCACATATCGGCCCTATCGTTTATCTCCGATGAAGTTCCTGTTAAAAAATTCTTTCCAGGAACGATGAGATCCCAGCATTATCCGAATGTATCTCGTTCTCCAAGTACGTCAATTATAGACACGCAAGATTTTATATTCTGCAACAAAATCGGTCTCCTTTGAGCAGCGAATTTTTAGTATTCCGCGTGAAACTTGGATCACGATAGAACTACATAATAATGTATCTATCAGTTATTAAAATCAACAATATGCTTGTTATAAAATTATTATATGATAAGTAACTGATATAGTTATTTTCATCAAATATATCCTTCCCAATAAATCTCTTCATAGTCACGTCACATAATTATATTTCCAGTAATCAGTCATCAAGATGGACTTCCATTATTCTCCCTAACGAAACACGTAACTCGATCGCGAATAATTGGAAAAATCGTTATCCAAGCGCAAGTGTATCAAACCGATTGCGATGATACCCTACGGCATCCACCAGCACGTACTTCCATTCGATTAAACCGTATCAGTCCCCATAGTGACTGGGCCCGAAAAAAAGGACCCGTAGTTAAGAAGAATCGACTAATGTACATTAGCAGGTGTTTATTTCCGACAGAATGAGCGTGCCGGCGTTATACCTCGTCATGCACCAGGCGCGCGTGTCCAATTTACATGGAATGTAGTCGAAAAGGTTGCGGACGAGGTTTGCTTGCCGGAGTAAGGAATTCTTTTTATTAATCAATTTTTCCTGAAGTTAGAGTCAGGGACTCTGTAAGACGAAAATATTTCCCGTGCACCGTTGCGAGGACCGACCGGCCTACAAATCTCTCGTCGTGGTAGCCCTGTACTCCGGCTACAGTGAAAACGACTTCATTCCTTTGGGCTTCCGAGGAATGTTAGTTGAAATGTTCCCCGGTGATGCTGCCGCTGTTCTGCCGCAGCTTCTGTCGCCGTTAAACACACGCACGCAGAAAATCGTAAAACATGCTCCCGTGGCCCACAGAGAGAAGCTTCCACCATTTTACTTCGGGGACTTTCGAATAAATGAAAACTCAATTACGTCTGCAGCGTGGCGCTTGAGACACTGTCGTGCTTCCCGTGTTTTTTATACTACGGGTCTGTTTTCTGTATACTGCACATTATTCGGTGGTAATTTTGAAAGATATTCAGTATGGTATACACAGAATATATAAGGTGTCGTTTATGAAATAACGACACTTAATAATGTAATTTAAACGTGAAAATATTTTGTATATTATGTGAATGGCTTCGACGACCAATTTCCGAAAAAGAATTTTGTTGTTCTTATTTTTTAAAGAACTTTTTTAAAGAACACACGGAAACGAGTATCGTTGTACAATTGGGAGAACTGTTTTACGTGAGATGTCCTGAATAATAATTTTGAAATATAACAAGTTAATGATATAAGAGAATGATTGGAAGTTAAATTCACGCGGGAATTGTTCGAAGTAATGATAGTATTTCTCCTGATTATATTATATTCCCAAGTGTAGACTTGTCGTTTTTAGTAACCAGCTGACAAAGTCCGACGTATAAGTATTCATAAAGCTGTACGAGTAATTAGGTAATGACTCGTTCAACGTTGGAACTCGGCCAACTCCCAATGTCGTGGACTGATGACACTGTCGACACACTGATAAAAGATTTCCTTGTCTTTGCGTGTAACTTACGATCTAGCCGACTTACTTTTCTGAATTATACTTAATTGTTCTGCCGACTAATGATATTGCGTGCCTGCTCTGTTGCTCCCAGGAGGCTTAAGTTATATACACACGAACATATATATTTAATATAAAAATAACAGACGAGAGTGAACTCGTAAAGTGTCTACAAAAAAACTGTCATCTAGCTAAATCTTTGCAAACGGGATGAGTTTCCTTTATCGACGAACTTATTAAGGATCATCGTACTATATTTAACGTAAACGCGTGAGCAGGAATTCAAGGCTATAAAGTAATGAATTCCACATATAAAGGGATTAAACGTCATAACTATAAAATATAATTAATCCGTACATGAAGCGACGAGCAGGAAACGAGGGGGGAAAAAATGATCGCTAAATAAGGCGCGCGATACGAAAGCCATTTAGCCGGAATCCAGAGAAAATACTTGGCGGATCGATCCGCTGATCGATTAAGGATCACGATATTTTATTTGGCTCACTGACGTCTAAATTGGACGCGTGAATGGAGATCGCCCGCGGCGAACGACCTAACGGCACCGTACTATAAAGCTTATGAGAAGAACAACCGGAGACCAGAACTCGAGATAAGTCCTCAAACGTGCCGACCGCACGTGTATCTCCCTATCGTTCCAACCAGAAGCCCTTCTTCCTACCGCAGGACACTTCTGCTTATCCTTGTCCCGAGGATCTTATACCGTATTAATTTGTTCTATTTAAACATTAATCATCTGCATCGCGTAACTTTGACGATTGTGGATTTCCGTGCAACTCTTATAAAGCGACTGATTATTCGATGCACAAAATACGCTGATTAATTTAGACCAGTCGAAATGCATTAGCTTAGTCCACCTAGTCGAAGAAATAAAATCAAGAGAATGAATGAAGTCATTCGAAAATTATAAGAAAATAGCAGAGATAACATGTACCCTGGTGCACATATCACGGTGCATTATTTCGATTTAAACCAGTGTATCTCCCCTATTATTTCAACGTCTATGCACCCCAGTCATGTTCTCACTCGACCAACAGATTGCCGACTTAATCGGCCGTGAAAAGAGCAAATCGTTTCGCACGATTATCCTGCCAGATTGTCTCCTTCCATCCACCCTGATCCTTGCTCACTCTCCCTTTGTCCTCCAGTGATTTCTTCCTCCATCTTTTTGTGTCCCGCTGTACTCGTGCCTCTCTCTTCTACCGAGCTAGACACCCTTTTCTCTCTTCTCCCTCTTCTCCCTCTTCGATCCTCTCCCTTTTCTCCTCGTATCACGCTTCTTACGAGGAGACCTCGAAGGATTGTTTCACGAGGGTTGTGACACTAATCGTTTTGCGTGGAAAGGTGTAACCGATTCGCAACGTCCGTAAGATCCACGAGAGCGGGCAATAAATCCGTGGTACAGGGGGTTGGAGGTGCTGAGGACAAGGGGTAACAGACAGAGGGGTGTTGCATCCCTGTACTTTGCGAGGGTGACGTTTAATTATACTCCAAAAGAATCCTCGCAATTTTCCGTTTTATTACCCACGAATAGTGCGTTCCACTCGCCGCGTGGAACTTCTAATTCACCGTGGAAGCTAATTATTTTAACGGTGTGTTTTTCCTCGTTGAAGCTACGTGTTTATTTAGCTTTGAATACTGGAGCGTTTTCGCTCGAAACCATTCCCGTGATATCATTTCGTGAAGGAAACGTTTAAGTTGGCCTTCTGGAGCACTGCAACCTTCTATTTCATCCTTTTTTATCATTGTGTTAAGAACCACGGATTCTACGAAGTCATTCGTGTTCCACGTTATGGAATTAAAATGGAAATGTTATGAAATTAAAAATCCCTTTTGTATGTTTAACGTGATGCCGTAAGTGCATGCTTTTAAATGGTGTAACCAAGAATTGTTTACCCAGTTGCAAGGTGGCGAAGGTAACAATTTTAACAACTCCAGGGAGTCGTTTAATTATTCTACAGGAATTCTGTAATTTTCCGTTTTATCGCTTCGCCGTATCGTTTTCAACCTTTATGGAGGGGTTGTTCGAGAAAACAGGAAACGAGCGGAGGACACCGCAGTATTTCGTGGTAGCCTATAGGAACAGTACTTATTTGCCAACCAATCCCAGCCTCGCATCGAACCGTTGTGGCTCAAAGAAATGCTCTTTCAAACAACAATAGCATATCCCTCGAGCACGTGAAATAAATGGACCGATTTATGAGCCATCGTCGAGAATTCGCTTAATAAAATCTCAGCTATGTCAGCACATTTTCCCTCGATACTTTTTGGACCCTCTTATCGATGGGTAGAAAAACCTATCTTTCGAGATGGCTTCTAAATTTCCTGATAAAGTCGACGTCTAATCATTCGACGTTATCACTTTTCAAAGAAAAGCCACAAAATCGTCGGAATCTCTATGTTCTTCGTTCAACTAATATTTTACTAGAATTCCAATTTAACACTAGAATTACCAAAGCAGTCAAAATGACGGATCCTTGGTTTCTACTAAATATTTAATTTCATAACGTTCTATTTCCTGAGATTTTATTCATCGAATAAAAATAAAATTTAAGGAATATATTCATCGAATCGCATTTGCATTCAGATGTTGTTATGATTCAATGATCAACTCCAAAGGTAACCAGAAATAATTCCATGCAATATCGCGGGGTTCTAATGATCTCTTGTCACATGGTATTCACAGGTGATCTACATTTTTATCAGCACGATAGGAACGCTGGTGAAACGAACGTTATTGATACGGTGATTCGTTCGTGCACGCTGGTAATCCTCTTTACAAGTGAAACAGACGAGCGTAATAGCAATTTTCACTTGACCGTATCAAGCCGATGTCGAGTGTGTTTCACGCTGGTGATTGGATAATACTTTTACGCGAGTCGATAATGCTCCCGCGAATTCCACCTCTTAAGATCATCCTCAACATTCGCGAATCGTTCAGCGCTTCTTTCGATTGGTTTAAATAACCTTAACGCGTAAGTGCATCGAAATGAATTTCCACGTGAAATTGCGAATTATCAAGAATTTTCATCTACCACTTCATACGTTACGCCTTCGAGGCATACCTTGGTACCACACGATTATGTAAAGCGATATAAATCATACGAAGCATGATACTCAAAAAGATCACCTTATTCAACAGTACAAGAAATTATTAGAAAGTATTGGTCCACCGACTATTCCGATACCTGAAATATAGCCAGAACATGGCATTACGTAACTCGATATAAATCTCCGAGATATTCCAAAAAATCTAATTTGACTATGGACAAGAAATCGTTAGACATCGGAGTACCGGGTGTTCACCGGGGGACCAACTTTCTCAGCTACATAACACCAAGTTCCTGCTCAGTGATCGCGGTTCTGTATTCAACCCCCGACACTCTTCTCTTCTCTTCTCTTCTTCCTCTCTTTCTCTTGATTCTCTTTCGTTTATCCCAACGTCGTTTCTCCTCGAAACTCGTATAACCTTGGCTCGATGTACGGGGTGGGTACCGAAAGCTTCTCTCGCGGTGATCAACCATTTGTCACCAGGCCGCTGGGTTTCCCATTTTCCGGCCGATTTCCCAGCAACGACACTGATATCCACCCCCCATGGTATTCCCTGCTCGTTTCGCAACGCCTCCAACCCTCGGCATCCATGGACTTTTCAACATCGAGCGAACAGTGGGACGAGAGAATGTGCCGCTGCTACCTATTCGCTACTAACTAACTGTTCCTACGGACAAACACCAACGACGTACTATGGTGTGTGTACCAGAGACTCTTGGGGAAAAGCTCATTTTCACGTTAACACCCACCATCTCCCGAGGGTGAATCGTTTGTTTTCCACGCCAATGCCATTGTCATTGTCACCGTGTCGTGAATCGATACGACACCTTTCATCCACTCCTCGAGCACTTCGACTTTCGATCTTTACGAGCTCGATGAAACTTCTACAACGTAAACTCCCACGACTTAAAGAACTAAGGTGTTGCATTGTTTATAGAAGTTCTGCAGCATCGCATTGTTCACGTTAACCAATAGTTTGAGAGTGGAATTTTTTATTTGAATTTTTTGCATTTTATAGTTTGCCGAGGAATTAATATGCTCCGTGTAATAATGAGATTAAAGATATTATGGTGTTTTATTGTTTTGTGTATTGCTAGTATTCTTTTATGAAAAAGAATATTATGATATGAGATATGTAAGAAGCGATTTATTAAATATATGGAAATATCTCTGATATTAATTATATATTATTATATCTTTAATTAGATATGTTTTCATGTATTTAATAAATCGCTTCTTACATATCTCATATCATGACTTTCTTCTTCGAATAAAATGTTTCTTAGAAATATATTTAATAAATTACTTTACTCAGTTCCGTTGTGCCTTGCAAAAATATAATATGAAGAAGAAAGTTATGATACGAGATGTTAAAGAAGCGATTTATTAAATACCTGGAAGTATATCGAATATTCTAAATCTGTATGAAAATATAATATCGAGTAAACACAGGCTGGTAACGATCATGACACGATATTCGCGTAATGAGGATCGCGTGTGCTCCCTTCTAAAAGCTCCCGGATGCTCGAGTGCTGGTAGTCGAGGCTTGCTGCAACGTTCTCCTTGTCTTCTACGAAACCTTCCACCCTTCCACTTCCACCCCCTATACACTGCAATATCCGCTCTTTAAGGGTGAAACGCGATATCGCAAAGCTCGTTCGATATCTCGTTATTATAATGTGGCAACAGCTAACACTCGTTAACCCCCGAAATGGAAGCTTGCTCCACTTCGATCATGTAACAATATCTGCTTCCTAATGTGCTCCCGAATTTTATTCTCAAGTAGAGTATTCGCGATACTCATAATTTAAGGCATTGAATTCGTAGCCAGCGAGATAACAATGCGTAGATTCGAATGACGAATCAACTCATCCATGGTTAATCGGTTAATAGACAAAAGAATGTTGCTGGTTGATCGTGAAACGATCATTTTATTTCTCGCCTCGACAACGGTATTTAAATCTTTCGATTATTCTCATATATTCCATTAACGAGTTAGATCACTTTAGAGTCGTAAGGCTAATCACGACTGATTTATAGTTGTATAATTTCATTCGCGAGCGATTACGTAACGCGGAGAAATAAGAAAACACCGGAGATATATGCGGAATCGGCAATTTTACTGGAACCTGTTCCCAAGCTTTGGCATTCCTACAATTCGATTTGCATATCGCAACATAATACGTGTTTCGTAAACGAATATATCGGTTACACGATAACCGTCGTGTACTAGAATTAATCAATTTCTCTTATCGCGTTGTGTCGTGTATTTAAAACAATGCGATTCTTTTCAAGTCGAGTAACGTGTCCTATAATGAATAGTTGTAAAGTGGACGGAAATTCTAACGATCCAATAGTGTTTCGCTAATTTATCACGCGACGTAATATAGACGATAAAAATGAGAAAAATGTTATTTAATTATAATCTTTATAAATTTATTCTCGGATGACCACCCATGGAACAGCCACGTTTCTTGTTGGCAAAAGTCACCCGTTGGAATAATGCTAATAGAATTAAATAAGAAACGGAGTGAAACAATAGGGAGCTGGAATTCGTCGAGTGTTTTATTTAAAACGGCTTTAAAGAATGGTCTCGGCCCGGCTTCAAGATTAACGCGCTCCGTTTCACCGAGCAAACGTACGTGACTTACGGTTGGTTCCTGAACTGTCTAATTAAAGAATGTGAAACGCCTGCTGTTCATGTCTATGAGACATTAATCCACTACAAATATGGCCGTTCTAAGTTCGCGTATCGAGCAAGGCTATCATGCCTAATGCGTTAATGACTTTAGAATCGATTATGCTTTACACTCTTCATCCTCGCACGTTCTTCTCCGTACGTTACCTCGCGAATATCGTACCACCAATACAAACTCCCATTTGCATTGGCGAATGATATCCGCGTAGATACAAAGAAACCTATGCTGGAACAGGAAGCGTGTTTTTACACCAATAGTAACCTAGAGTAGGTAACCGGGAAACTTATTTTTCAGGTCCCTCATTTATTCAGACAAAGTGGGTGCTCGTAAGTGTAATAATTATTTAAAATATTTATCAAGTGATACTCCTCGTTGAATCGTAAATTTTACATTGCCACTTATTTTCGAAGTGCTCTATAGGCCGTGGAATAAATGATATCGTGAGTTATGAAGAACTACTTCTAAGTAAGATCGTGAATAAACTGGAATAAACAATTACTCCGACACTAAGTAGTATCGAGGAGGTTATAGTTCAAAAGCAGATGTTAAAGAACACGTGTATGATTTACGGATTAAACGGGTTATTAGACCTGGGATGATACAGACCCTGGCATATAATATTTTCACGAATGCTACCAAAGTTCCCGGGAAGTTCGCAGTTTACCAACATCCTTCGCTCGTAAAGTTTCTCTTGTAATATTAACGCATCGCCACCTCACCCAGATATTATCATCGTGCTCTCGATTAATTGCGAAGCTAATTTCGCGCGTCACAAGTTCCACAGGTGAGATTGAAACAATGGACATTGAAAAATATCGAGTTCCGTCCTAGCACTAATTTCCTAGCCACCGGAGTACAATGCAAACATCGAGTCTAACGGTCGAAGGAGCGTGTTCCTTGCCGTTAATGAAATTTACATCGAATTAAACCACCATCTACCTGAAAGAAGTTCTTAGATTCCGGGTCAGATAAATCGTATAAGCACGAAAAAAAAAATCAGCGGTTTTCTTGCGCGATCGAAAATTACGTTTGAAGCCTTCGAGTTCAACCTTTTGTTTCACTTAACACCTTTCCTTGCCTCGCACGGAAATTAGCGTGGCAATAAAAGTTCCGTGAATCCAGCACGGCGATCTCTGAACAACAATAATGCCATGTATTCCGAGTCTCGATTTGCATTTTAAGCGAACGAAAAAGAACTAGCGTGGAGAATACAATGATAGGAGAATGGAAGGTCCGTTGTGTTTAGATAATCTGGCGGAGGCACTTAAGGGGTTGGGACTAGTTCGGACTATTAGCGTTGCATGGTCGGTTTAAGAAAAGAGGAGACCACCGATTCCCGATATTTCGAAGAGGCATCAAGCATCACGTCTTCATTCTATGCACTTTTCTTCTCCTAATAGAAGGTATCTGGTCGGGAGCTGGCCACTAGAACGGAAGTCCCGAATTCGAAACAATGAAGCTGGTGGTGTCTGGCGCACCAGTCTGACGCGAGGTCTCCCAAAGGCTTTATGGCTCTATTCTACAGTCTCCGTTCATCTTTTCATTCGTATTCGCAAGAGAACGAGCCCTTCGTTTTTTTTCTCTTTCCTCCCTTTTTTTTCGTACGTCCGTGGTCGTCTCTTGTGGCTACCATTTCTCTCTTTCCCACAATGCCACCTTTCACTCTCTCCTTTGGCACTCCGTTGGCTCGCACCAACTTTGACTCTCCACGGACGTATAACACAGGCAATAGTCCGACGGGACGTGGCAAAAAGGAGCCGCTCCTGCGGGCATCCTCTGACAATCAGCCAGGGCTGCCGAAAAATACGTGACACGCGAAAATCAATTTCGACGGTGGTTGGACCCGACGAGTCCTCTTCGTAAAACCTATTGTATCGGATACCGAAGATTCACCCTTCTCCTTTATCCTCCGTCTTCCTTCTTCGTGAGATCAAGAACTTTTTTATTCCGCTAATAGAAGCCTCGTAATTCCTTTAATGAGCGTATCGAATCACACTTTCAATCCGATAAGTGAATCGCCTTTCTTTACGCGGCGTGCATTAAACGAGCTGTTGAATTCAGGTCTGCTTAAGCGCAAGCATTTCTAATCAAGACAAACCCATGGTAATAAAGGCAGCTAATAATCGAATCGAAAATTAAGAACGATTTGTCGGGATCATTCTTGTCCCCCCTAAAGTGTCTGCTTCGTATATACGAGTATAATCTGTCTGAAATTTATTTCTATTTGTCGTCGAGGGTTGCCCAATGATGGGAGCCCTGGAGATCCCTCGATCGCGTCACACGGGAGTGATTTTCCTGGGCACGCGTCTCGTAGTTTTGCGGCTGATCGCAAAAGAAGGGGGTGGACTCAGCAAACGAAAGACCAGCGCGGGGGTGGAAACATGAAACTAGAGGGGGATGCACGAATGGAAAAGGCAACAATGATTACTAAACACTGGGATCTACGAGCAAACTGAGACGGATCGATCACATAAATCTTCTGCTACGGTCTAATATAAACTGGAGAGAGAACAGAGTCGACGAATACACGGCAAGCTGACATAAATACGACTTAGTGGCTTGCAAGCTCCGCCGACTAATTGAGAATTATTCCCCTGTGATAGTTCTACCAGGGATTCTGCGTTTCCCGCTAATTTTCCTGAGTTATCGAAGGGAATCTCGACACTCTATGAGATTCTACAATTTAATGAGAAACACCGAAACACAAGGCGCAACTAAATTACGCTTTGAGTGACGAACGACTTAATGCTGATTCGTTGAAATCCACGTACGCGAGGTATGCCAAATTTCCTCGCCTTTGAATGTGAATGAAATTGCCAAGTAATTCGGAGAGTTACTTGCTGTTTAACGTGGAAAATTATACCCTTATCACACTTCTGGCTACTATGTCATATTGAAACATATTGTATGCAATTTTGCAAAGAAAAGGGATACTCGAATACTCGAGTAAAACGTGGCTTACCGAAACAAAGTATTATTATTACAGTCGTTTTACGTCAATTCTGATCATGATTAATACTCCGGTGTTCCTCGTAACCGCTAATTTCTTTTTTTTTGTACAATTTTCACCCTGCAACGCGAAGTCGCTTGAAGCGTAGCAGTGTCATAATTTAGAGACATCCTGTCCTTTTTGCGTACATTAATAACCGGCCGCGTTTCCAGTAACCGGGTGATATGCGCAAGGAACTATTACGCGAAAGGCACGACAAACTAATTCCTTGATAATCCGAAATTATCGCGGGTATTACGTGATTATCGCGTGCATTACGTGATACCACTTAACTACCGCGATTAATATATCCAATTAGAACTTAGAGAGATACTCGAGCCACCGACAACGTAGTTTAATTATTGCTTAATACGGGAAGCCATAGTCAACATAGTAATTTCTGTGATTCTACAGTCTCTACGATATCTACGATATATACAGTCTCATCTATAAAAGTATCAAATATTAAATTATAATAAATTTAGGCTAACATCAAAGGAATATAATAAAACCTGAACATGTTAAAAAAACGAGGACATTATGGCGCAATAGTTTCGAGAAGAGAATAAGAGAAAGGTTCGAGGAAAAGAAAAGGGAGACGTGGAAGGAAACGGAGACCCGTTGAAAGTCTCGTGCAACAAGACTCCCTGGTTGGTTTGGAACGAAGTCAAGTGAGGATGGTTATGGCAACCGTGCAGAAGAAGAGTCGGGTGTCTGCGGAAAGGGCGCGCACACTTGTTTGAAAACCGAATGGTCACTTAACACAGCGGGGGGCTCCTGGTTCTCGAGTAAAAAGTTCTGCCGGCATCCGGACTCTTGAACCACCGAAACTTGGGTGGGGCAACTGGTGTTTTGTTTGTTCGGGAAACTGTCACAACAACTCGAGTAAGAAGGAGCCACTCTATTTTATCTTTCTTTTTTAGCCCTCGAGGATCCGGAAATTCGAGTGGTTCCTTAACGTGACTAATATGTGTCTACAAATATCCCCGGAGAAGAATACGAGTAGATTCCTATAAGTCACGTAAGGAAACGGTGGAATCTAAACGAGGACCGATGCGAGACCAAGCAAGTGCACTTTCCTCGGAACACCGAAAGATATCAAATATGCAATCATTTCAAACACCGCTGATTAAGTCTGCCACTAATACTGTATTAGAAATTCACATGAGAAATATAAAAGTTTCCACCAATAATGTTATTTACTTTCCTCCGTTTTCTCAGCGTTCATTTTCTTTGATTTTAGTGAGACAGCATTTAATTCCTAGTTTAAGCGCACAACGAGTTTGTCTCGATAACATCGTGGAGCTCTAGTTTGAAGATGTTATTAACATTGATTTTTCCTTTGCCAATGGTATATTTTCTTCGCAAAAACGGGAAGAGGCGTCCCCAAGGCGCAAGCTGTTTATGATGCATGTAGTCGATGCGGTCGACTTTGTAGCTATTACCATCGTACATAGATATTACTTGCAGTAAGCACCTACCTAAGTCGTGCAGTAAAGTCGAGCAGGTAGATAAAAAGCTACTTCGCCGGCTATCCTCTGCGTGGATCGTACCAAAGAACGTTTAGTGCCTCCTCTCCTGGACACTTCGCCCCTCTACGTACGAACTCCCTTCCCACCCAGTGCAAAGTATCCGGAGAATATAAATGCAAGAGTAATTTGCGGTGAACGCGAAAATGTAGATGCGCTAAAAACGCGCAAAGCTCGCCGGCTGAACGGCATCGGATACAATTTGCTGATCGGTTCCTCGTTTGCGAATTAAACCAGGCGAATCGGCGTCGGTTTAACGTCAGCTTATTAATGTTAGTACCGGCATTCCAGACATCATTTCTGAGATTTCACGTCCTACGGTTCCCGAGGTTTCAAGACAATCCAATCAAGCCGAGGCACGTTAACCACGTGGAGGAATCTACGCGGGTACCCTTCGATACTTTATTATCCGTACTAAAAAAATATCTGCAAATTTATCAATCTTTTTTTTCTCATCGTAAATTTACTGTTCGGGAAGATATTTCTTTCTGAGGAAGACGAACGGCTGAGAGGCAAGAATTATTTAGTCATATCCGTAAACATGTTTGACCAAGAAACGAGGGTTGTAAAACTGACAAGTATCAATAATAGACAGCGGATTCCTTTGCGAAAAAGATTAAAAGCCTCTGACGTGTATGTCTCTCGACGACTTATACCCTGCATTGTGAATACAACGAGAATAGACAGCAACAAAGTGTCCCGCGTACAATATGCCGCGATGTTCACCGGTTTCCACGGAGAAACAAACGCTAGCTACAACCCCCGAGGGTTTCCTTCGAGTCAGGCCATCAATGAGGCCTACGACGAGGGCAGATATCATCAAGAATCTAACGATTAGGCTCCGCCGTAAATCGATACCTGCCTCGATTCTTGTACGGGGTACAACCGGTGTGAAAGGGAAAGAGAATCCAGGAGAAAGAGAGTGGATCCCATCGACATCGAAGAAAGCAGAGGAAGAGATAAGAATGCCGCGTAAGTATAGAGAGCATAATAATCAGAAGTAAATTGCGGATACGTGAGGCTACCGTGCTGTAGGGGGGCCTCAGGCCTGACTATCCACCTTTCTCTCACTTCCCTACACCTTCTATGTACGGTAAACGTGTATATATACGTACATCGAAATCTTCGTCTATGTATAAATGTTACGCGTGTATTTTCGTGTACGAATATCTACCACGGCATACATTATATGCCATCAGAAATATGAAACCCACCGGTAATCTAATTTGAATCCCGGAGTCTTGGCCCCGGTAATGGAACACGTATCGAATAATATTACGAGCGATTCGATTCGATATCAACTCGTAATTCTGGACCCGAGACCGCAATCTCGGGGTCGAAGAAGCTGGGTTATTGAATGACTGGTCGTGTGAACATCGCGTTTTAGAAGCATTCCGAATGGCATTGATTTGGAACCAACGAATTAGATGGTTCAAAGTTGAATCTATCACTTGGAGAATAATTTCAAGACTCATCTATAAAGAATATCATTATATGGAACAGAAATTCCAACTGCCTAAGAAATAGACTTCTAATGAATGAAGACATGCATTGTAGATGAAGCGACTCACAAACTATTGCAATTTGAAATAAGTTATTTGATGCACGTGCATCGAGTCAGTTTAAGCGCGTAATAATCTCGTAAGCTGCTCTTTTACACCTAATGTTAGCCCTTTTAAAGAAGGTACCATAAATTGCGTAAACCCGAAACTCTGCCAATACGCTGCGGGCGGAATATCCTCCTCCGCGTACCATTCTTTCCCTCAACCCTTTACTTTGTGAAAACGAGCACCGTTATGATCGTTAAGGTACAGAACTTCCGATCGCCTTATATCGCATCGATCATCGAACATTCTACCATCCCTGATTCTCACTAAATAAATATCAAATCCGATCGTTCTCGAGTCTGTCAATTTACCTTTCACTGTTCGTATAATAAACTGGGTAATAAGCCGTTTAAATAAATTATGAAAAATTTCATGGAAACATTCTGCGTGTCTGTGTTCGCAAATGTAACGTTTCCTTCGGCTATTTAACCTTGACGACGAAGAAAATAAGAGGATAGTGTCGATCGGTGGATATGAAGAAAAAAGGGACCGGCTTTGTTGGAATGTTTCGCATATTGCTCGACGCCGTCGGAAGTCATGGTTTGCGTTTTCTGTATCACGCTATATGCAAATGGGACATATGCTCTCCCCGGTGCCACATAATAAATTACTTCTGTATAGGTAGGCCTAAAATTACGTGGTAGTCCAACCAGAGACAACGATCCACGTACATCGAGAACGTAACCCTACATTACAAAACGTACGATCCCCCATACGTATCCCTCTCCTTAAAGGATAATACGCGGTCTCTTCACTCGTACTCTCCACCTAATCTCATACTGTCCTTTCGTCGAAACGCCATTTTTAAAAAGGCCAATACTCATCACTCCTTCTTGCCTCGCATGAGTTTACATTCACGTATATCCTTTCTTCACTCGCTCATTCTTCTGGCAAGCAAACGCGAGAACGGATACGTGGTACGAAAGTGACGAACGATGTCGTGATACGTGAACAATCCCAATACTAAGGTCGAATCGTTTTTCGTCATTATTGCAAATTGTGGCCCTGATGACTCGCGTCATACCGTTTCGCTTCTGCATTGTATATCTTCCTTGAATAAATAAAAGTTCCGGAAATTTGTGTATGAATACGATTTATGTGCACGGTGGTTAATATGACTTATATTGCCGCCATTAAGGTTCTTTTTAGTTTTGATGTATAAAAATGATGACGTTTAAGTGAGTTTGATGTAAACGATGCGTTTAAGTTGTCCCGTTTAAGACACTTTTATTCTTTGCCAGAGTAAATAAGACACACTGTATACATGAATCTTCGGCAATATTCCAAAATCCATTTTATGCTTCTACCGCACTCGCATTTATTTCGGTAGGTATAACAAAAGAGAATCGCTTCTTCTGGCAAGTAAATAGCGGCACAGGCTATCGTAAAACAATTTGCCGAACCCATGGTAAACAATGGTCGATCACGAGGATGGTCCTTTCAAGGGGTCCTTCTGCCTAGAATATTTCTACGGTAGAACCGAAACCTATCCTGTTCTATCCCGCTTTCATAAACCCTTAATTTTATGATGATTATTAGAGAGGTCTATCTGGTTCCATACGATTTTAATCCCGGCAACGATGCCAAACTCAATTTGCGACCGTGCGGCTCCGTATTACGGAAAACTGGGTTTTATTACACCGATGCTCGGTGAAATACCAAAGAAAAAGGACCCTAGATTTTTGTTTGGCCCACCGCCATGTCAAAAGAGGTTCCTTTCCCGCGCCCCTCCGTTTTTCCATGGTTTTTACTACTCAGGTAATTGGATTAAAGAAACAGAACCGTAGAAAGACTACCGACGTTTTATGCCGCGTTTGAACAATTCATTGTTTACTTATCTGCTTCACGAAATATTATCAGAAAATCCAATTTTTTCTTCCTTTATCTCCTAGCAGTCTTACTTCCTACAGGTAGAGGAGTTGCTAATGGAAAAGTAGTTTTTATCGCCACGGCTTTTTATCCTTTAACTCATAAACTTGGAGTTTATTCATATTCGTAAATAATGCGATATTCCTTTGCGCTTTTCTTTTATCTTGGATCTTCTACCCCCCATATTTCATCGTAATTCCATTAAGATTTCGAGCGGTAGAATAGTAGTTCTTATAATGTGGGGACCGAGTAATTCTATTAGATCGACGGTTTGCGTAAACGATCAACTACTTTCGTGGCAACGTACCACGCTGGAATATATATATATTTAATTCCGTAGTACACTATAATTCCGTGGAAATCTATTTCATTGTCACCCTGCTTGCCGCGCACCTCTTATCAAGGAAATCGAGCGACGACAGATCGATATCTAACGGCGTGACAAATTGTTACGAGCTCGGCACATTAAGTACACCTACGAACTTAGAAATATTTCGAAGTCCGAATCACGAAGTCGTGATTCGTTTAATTACACTTGGCGCAGACCCACTGTGTCGTTAAACTGATTTTATTTGACTGATCGTGCCTTGTCAATAAATCAAGGGGAAACCGATAATATATCCTCTCCATAAATAATTAATTATGTTAACGTAATTTTCGCTTATAGTAATGGAATTATAACGACGTGTTCTCTGTTTGCCGTGCCCAAAAATAATTCCTGCTAGAAAAGCGATTTGCGATAATATTATAATGACAATATTTCCTAATTACCAGTAGATATTACATGTCTATACAATCTATTTTGAAAACATAGAAAGTGTAAAACAAGAAATAAAAACTATTTAACAATCTCATCTATATTAAAAATACAGCAAGTGTGGAATAAAATTATGATAACTGAAACCTCAAATCTTGGCTGTTTAATAAAACGTAGCTAACACGGCAAACATTTTTTATTTTAATATTTGGTTATCGATATTAAAAATATAAAAAGTACAGAATAAAATGATGATAAATAACACCACGAACCACGGCTTATCAACGTAATCCAACGAAAAATTTCGACACATTTCCGTCAACAAAAAATTAACTACCAATCGCCGCTGTCCTCAATTGCGTGTTTTTACTATCCCGTAGGTTGTCAATATACTTTTCCATTAAGGTTCTCCCGTAATCGCGCAATCGTTCTTCCCGTATCATCAATTGTCCATCGCGCGGCAATCTCGTTAGAACCGCGACAAGATTAATATCCGCGTATTTAAAAGACCGGCACTCGAAATGTGCTCTAATAAAGTTGATGTGAAAAGTTAACAACAACGAATCATAAAAATCCACGGCTACCTTGGAGGATGCATCCTCATAGTTTAATTGCAGACTAGCTCGTAAGTGTCATTACGACTGTTGCTAATATTAGTGTGGCATTCGTAGAAGAGCGCTTCTGAAAAGTAGCACTTGGAACTTACTCTCTCAGAACTCGGTTACTTAAGAATATTTATCTTTGCAATTATGGTATTATGGTATTCTTTTTTTATGGATGTTTAACATTAGAACCGCCAGCCATATGTTCAGCTATATTTGCATGTTTATGTTTACGTCCTTAAAATAAGGATGGATGGAAGAAATAAATTAATCGATTTTATTTATGTCCATTGTGCAACGTGAACCGCGAAAAATCTCAGAAGATGAAACGTTATAAATTCGAATTTTTTTATTAAATTCCGAGGATCCGTCATTTTGACTGTTTTCATAGTTCTAGTGTTAAGATAGTTAGACAATGATAAGGATTTAATGCGATTTAACACGAATTTAATATCTTAGTTTTATGCCCGAATAGATAAAATAACATTCATTAATTATGGAAGTTCACGTGTATTATTTTAATACACGAATCTAAATGTAACGCTTTCGTAACTTCGATACATGCGTGATTGCTTTTGTAATTAATTAATCCGGATGACATCGAATATAAAAGAATGTAATCTTGAGTGGATGTAGAAGAGAGGGTTATTTCGAGAGATCGAGGGTATCAGATATAATCCAACCAATCGATTGGCTAAAATAATAAAATCAAAGTTCGTGGTGTTACGAAAAGGACCGCACGCGGATAGAGCTCGTTGACGCCCACAAAGAACATCAATCAAAATTAAGCTCCGTATTCATCGGCGTTACTTAAGCGAGAGTACAAAGGAGAATGTTCGTCTATTGATAAAAAATAGCTCTATTAAATTTCATTTGCCCCATGCAAAACTCACGTCTAGGAATCTATACACGTACACCGATCCCTGATCAGAATTCCTTGGAGTACTATTTCATTCATGTATCGCGAATTGAAAGCGATGCATTAATAATTGATACGTGATCCACCTACTTCGTCCTCCTCCAAACAATGTCGCGGAAATAATGATGATATTATTACATCGAATATTGTAATCACGAAGGAACCTTTTGATGCGCGAAGATTCATCTTGCCAAGTATAATGTTTTTCTTCGATCAATTAATGTTTTCATTGATAGAATTTGTCAGAGGTCGTCATAATTGTGCTCACGGAAATAATCGTTATATTATTACACGGAATATTTTAATCATAAAGGGATCTTTTGATGCACGAAAATTCACCTTGCTAAAGCGTAATGTTTCCCTTCGAGGAAATCATTGTTTGTATCGATAGAATTTTTAAAAGCTCACCTTGACTGTGCTCGCCGGCATCAAAGGTTTTACTCGTCATTTGGAACAAAGCATCGAGTGGACTTCCTTGTCCCGTGTTTCTTTTTCCATTTTGGCTAGCTTGCGAGCCATGTTGCTGCGATGTTTTCCTCTTGAATTGCTGTTGTTGTTGTTGCTGCTGTTGCAACGCGGGATGATGGAGACCAGGGTGCATACCATGGTGAAGTGCATGGTGATGATGAGCCAACGGATCCGGACTACCGGAATCGGAAACCGAGCTTCTACCGGACGAGGATGAACTACTAAGTGGCGGTTCGCTTATGGATCCTGACATAGATGCCAGAGACATTCCCATCAGAGAAAGATCTCGCGGACTCGAATGGCTGGAATGATTGTGATGATGATGGTGTAAATGATGCTGATGATGCGACTGCTGTTGCTGCTGATGAAGATGATGACGATGATGATGACTGAGATTAGACTCCACCGTGTCCCATGGTCGTACGATCTTCGCCTTCGGCCTATGCGAGAGGATATCCAGTATACTGAATGATTTTACACCGCGATCGTTCGTATCTCGATCTCTATCATCCTCGTCGTCAGAATGTTGGATCGGTACCATTTTCAATCGTTTCAACGGTTTGAAGTAATCATCCGTTGCACCTGCAGCGGAGGCACCATTACTGCTAGTCCTACTGTTGACTTCCTCCTCGTCATCGTCATCCTCTTCGTCCTCTCTTATTGTCGTCACGGAATCACCGCCACTGTTCTCATGGGAACGCGGTAAACTCCTGCCATTTGACATCCTGTAGTCACCGTTCCTCGAGTAATTGTCCTCCTCGTCCATTATCGAGTCTCTGCCGTAGTTCCTTCGAGGACTGAGTCTATCCACGTATTCTTCCCTGGCAGATCCAAGTCTTTCATCGTCCTCGGCGGTTGGTGGTACGACTACGAGAGGCAAAGGACTCGGGCAACCGACGGATATCTCATCCTCGTCATCCTGGACTTCTCCGCGACCTGGAGACCCTCTGCAAGGTGTCCGTCGGTGAATAGGTGATCCTATGCAACCCGGTGTCGTTGCGCTTGACGATACCGTCGTTGACGGAGACATCGTGTACGATTCTGTCATCTCCGTGGTACACATTTCTACGATCTTTGAATTGATCTTCTGACACTCAACAATGCCGTGAGACGCAAAGGAGATTAGGGGAATTGTTACTCCAATTTGTATGGTATACCGAAGTACTATATACTGTCTTTTAATTATTGCCCTGTCTCTTAATTATTCTCGTCATAACATATCGTTTTTGTACGCAGTTGCACTTCTGCACACACGTACCGTCCACTTTGTTTCCTTGGACACATCGATGTTTATAGCACTCACATTAATGTCCACGAAAATGGTGCTCACTGGAGCCGGTCTTCTTGAACGGTGCAGCTCATCACATTATTAGAATTTTATATGTTTCATCACAGAATTATGATTCACACAGATAGTACACCGTTTCAGTGGTAACGTCGAGATTAATAAGCAATCCACTACTGTAGTATACGATCACTTTGACGACGCAGGTATTTATTAATCTCAACCAACGGTGATAGTTAAGGAGGCATCACTATACACACCATCCAAGTCCTTATTCTTGAATAACACAACTTCTCCAGCAACTCTACTTAAAGTCAGTGGTAAGTCAACGATTCACAATAGAACAGGGTTCACACGTGTCTACATTCTTCCTCGGGGTAGCTTTTTGTTCTTTATCCTGAGTCACTAGCACAGTCACTATGCACGACGACGATCGGTAGTCCGATTGATCCAAGAGCATGCGAAATCGTGGCGAGACGATAAAAGAAACACACTGCACTCGCAGGAGAGAATAATAGGTCGACGTTAACGGAGGATTTCGAAGGATTTCGAAGGATTCGAAGGATTTCGAGACAGTCGAGGGTTCCTGTCAGGCCAGTTCAAGGCAGTAACTCGAAATGGTACGGGGACGGGGATCTCAGGCTGGTGTTCCTGTAGGGGCTGGCGCTTCTCTCCCGACCGCCTCGATGTAAGCGTAGGAGGGAGTATAAAACGGTTTCTATCCCCTACTACCTTGGCTTGAAAACCGTACCACCTCCCTCAATGGGACGTGGTCAAATACTCGCGGATAGGCGGGTTTACATTTAATCCCGCCCATCGTTACCCCCGGTAAATTTAGCCGTGGGCCCAACGACACGGCAAAATGACGCTGCTCTGATGGAATTTTTACGAGACGTACTTAACGTCTCGTGGAGCTGCCGGCTTCAACGTACCAGGTTGGTCCTTTCTTCTTGTCCTTCCTTCCTGCCTTCTACCCTTCGTTGCTCCAACCACTCTACGTAGCTTGTCTTTCTTTCTTGAGCTTGCATGCTTGCTTGCTTGGTTGCTTTGAACGTGGGACTGACCCTCCACGACGAAGAGGTCGACTAACGAGGGCCCACCGTGATCTCATCCCACCCGGTGTGCTGATTTCTAGCTTGCATTTGTTAAGGGATTTCCTTATCGATAATGGCACGGCAGATGCGGTTTGAAAGTAAAGATTACGACGTCCTGTCAGCAGCGATGATTATAATTTCATAGCAAGTATTACAGTTTATTATTAAGTGGTATCGGATGGATGACCATCGCAAAGATTAGTGCATGTTCCAACGAAGAAATTATGTCTGAATTCGTTCGAGAAATCGTGGCAGAAGAATACCTTTCCAAGTTCAAGTACCTCGTCAAGGTACCCAGTGAAGGGTTTCATGAAGCTCGTATTAAGTTTAATGTATCGTGAGATAAAATTCCGATACAATGATCCGGTAGTCACGTTCAGGCAATTCAATCGTTGCGACAAGCGGAAATAGCTTCGTAGAGATCACGGCATAGGTCTTTCCGGAATTGTTTCGAACAGCATCGTGTAGGGCGATACGAAAGAATGATGGCTGCCGCGAATAACGTCGTGGAACATCGCTCGTCCGGAACGACGACGTTAGCAAGGTATCGCAACTATTATATACAGACTATTATCTGCGATCCGTCTCGAGAATCGATTTAGCCATGTAATTGTAGCAATCTCTTCGACAACTAGTAACCGATGTCTTGACATCACATCAAAATATTCCCCTGCTGAGTTCGTAGTCGTAACACTGCGCAGTCTGCCAGTCTTTTTTTGCTGGCGAACATCGAATTTCGCTGATCACTTCTCTATAGTTCGTTTCTATGCGGAGATCCGTATCTGATACTCCTTGTATGTCTTTCTCTTACAAAACACTCGGAGTATAACGAATACATATTATAATTGGTGTTCAAGAAAGGGATTAATAGCAGGTTTGATTGCCAAGAGGTACTCGATTGCGAATAGAATCGTAACTGATCCAGAATATTAACTCGAGAGTACTCGATTACTGCATACGCGAAACGCATGCCAACCGTCGGAAGATTTTCTCCGATGCATCACAGCCAAGTCCGAAGTCCAACCAGACAAAAAGCTAATGCGCCTTGGAATTTGTTTGCCCGATACTTTGCAGTTAAAATCAGGACCAGCCCGAGGGTGTGGAATCAGTAAGGAGGAAGCAAGGAAGAAGCAAGGAAGAAGAAACGAACGTACTCCCTTTCACCACTCGGATCTTTGGAGGCAAACATAAACCTTAGGTGACCGGGAGCAAGAGAAGGCAAAAGAACAAGAGAGAAAGGATGATGGTGCATCATCCACTAAAATCAGTAAAATCTTTTTAGAGTCCTCTTGGCGTCAATTTAGCGGTGGCCAGGGAAGAAGAACGAGGAGACCAAGAAAGGAAGATCGAAAACCGAGCGTTCGAGAAGAGTTCGAAGCGAGCAAGTCGAGCGAAGCGGTCCGTTCGGCCCTTTTTCTTCTCGTCTTCTCGGCCTTCCCGTCGGCTTTTCTATCCCGATACAAAGAGGCGCGAGCGAGCCTAATTATTATGATAGCTCGCCACTGGATTCTGTCGGTCCCTTTGATCTACCGCCGTTTAGCATGATCCCCCGATATTTAGGTAGGGCCCATTGTCCTCCGAGATGGAAGGGGAAACCTCGTGCAATGGGTTCTTATGGTGGGGCACACTGGTGAAACCAGGCTGGGGTACGATGTGATTCTTGGTGGGACGAGGGCCCACGATAAACTATCCATCAATGAGGATTTTTTTTCAAGAAATTTACACTTCCCTCTGTCTCTCTTTTTCTTATTCAACCGCTTTTACGCGGACCACACGCGAGAACGCGTTAAGCTGGATTATATTTCTGATTAACTCGTGATACTTCTAGTTATTTACTATTTTCCATTACACGTATTTCTTGGGAAATACGCTGGAATTTCTGGCTTAATTAAGCAGTGAATTATTCAATAATTAACACGTGATAAATATTGCTTTGGTTATCAAGTAGTTAAACGATGTGAAATGTAAGTAAGTTCGAGTGATAAGGTGAAACAAGGTCTGCGGGTAATGTAAACTTTCTACGATGTAGGATAATATTTTATGGTGTTACAAACCAATGGGAAAAAATACTCAACTTTCCCTTGCACAGGTTTCGTGACATTTATGAGAATGGTATGAGGTCGATACAGCTATTATTGAAATTTAAATATATGCCAAGCTAGTATTAAGATTTGAATGTTACGAGTCACCTGTGAATAATACGGAATAAATCAACAGGTTCCGAATTTTTGGAACTATAATAAATACTACAATAAAACGCAATTCATTTTATGACATTTCGAATAAATTTGCAGTAATAATAATATCTGATGCTATATTTAATAATAACATCGTTAAGTCACTCGGAATATCACCCGGAATTCCACATCATTCAATAATCACCGAATGCCAACGAATTTTAGATGCGTTACATAAATACCAACTCGTTCATTCATATTCATTTTTCATCACTTTTAAGCACGAAGAATATCACGCCGTATTTTCCAGCGAAAGAAGAAGCCAATCCTTCGAACTCGTTTTTTATATGAAATGTTGATAAGTTCCAAGTAACCCGGAGTTCAAAGAACATTCCTGGCACAACCATCTCCATTATCTAGGAAACATGGTTTTAATCAAACGCGTGGTGCAATGTACCGTGACGACACCTACTAATAATGTGTGTACAAGGAAGAGCTAGAACGTCTTCGTTCCTATCGAGCTATTCCATCACGTCCTGCATCCTCTATATTAGACACGATACGTGTACTTAGGGGTAATTGACGAGAACCCCGGGACGAGTCACGCAAAGGACTTTCGACCCTGTCTCCACAAGGCGCATGAACGATTCGGTACCATTTAAATTTCGTTGCCCCTTGGCGCAAAATCTAAGGGTAGGGAATCTATTTCTTCCCTTATACTCTTCCATAAGCCGTGTGCGCAACGAAGATGTCGTAATCCCGGATTATCCCCCACTTCTATCAACGGACAACCCTCGACACGCCTACCATCGGTTGCATCGTCTCCGTTGCTTCACCAAGGTTGAAACGGTTCGACCTGACATAGCCGTCCTCGTGCCACGGAACTGTTTAGTGCTGGTTCTTTTTAGTCCACGCCTCTGGCGTGTTCCCATTGGCGAACAACTTTCAACTCTCTCCACGAGGCTGGTCCCTGAGGCCGATTTATATCTCACGGGCTTTTACACCCCTTGGTATTTCACTCGCTCTTTCTACCCCCTATTCACCAAAATTTTCACACCGATGGGGATCATGTCGGGTGGTTGCAAGCTACCCCCACGTATTTTTCTCATCTCCGGTTTCCCGCTCGACGCCAACGAAATTACGTGCCTGCTCTGATTTAACGAGGTTTTCTTGGGGACTGCTGACGTACCTATCTTCGGTGCTTCAGTTATTCGCGGGAATTACAACTCTGGTGTAATAGAACTACGGAATTATTTCATTATTTTTCGAAGTATATTTTCAAGGTTTATAAGTGTGGTTTACGTTATTCCATGTACCGATTCATTGAATACTTTCCGAGATAATTGTATAACATAAAAATAAGTATATAAATCATTCGCCGATCGTTAATACCGGCTGCCTTATAGTTTGCTAGGATCATTGTACCGGAGGAAGGTGTTTCTTCGTGGAAACAAAGAAGCCACGAAACAGCTTGAAGATCGTTTTTGTGGCCGTCGAAGTAAATACCTGTAGATGACCGGAGGTCCTTCAAAGACAGGACAATGTTGGCCGATGGCCGCGACCAATTGGACAAACGACTGGTCTTTGTTAACCCTTACGAAGGTGTCGGAGCTGTAAAGCATCTCTTATTAGGCACGCGACCCTTGTAGAATGAAGATGGCTGCGGCTCGACTGCGAGTCGGATGGGAAACAATGAACAACGCTTTTCGATCCGCAGTCTACCGAGAAAGGAGTTATCCAGAACGGAATCGGTAGATGCCGAGCCGAACGTGGAAGATGATGATGTTTCGTTTGATTCATCCTCTTCGGAATAACAATGCCAAATTTCGAATGTATGGATTTAAAGAAGTAAATAAATCCATATCAATCTGTCATCGGTCTTAAATCTGTATGCTTATGTTTATACAGGAAAATACTAATAATGACCATAATTCCTAGTCTCCAATATCTTGGTTGATGATATCGCTTTGTTGATAGACTAACCTCGTCGTCGACGCTGTTTAAACTCACTACTCTTCCTCTTCGTAGTCCTGACTCCCCCATAGGGAATCCGTGCTCCATCGACCGGAAGTGATTCGATATAGCTCAAGAAGTTCTACCAGTGGGGTAGCTAGGGAAGTGACAAATCGAATGTCGCCTTCGTCATGGTAAACTACAGAAATTCTTTTCGTTGATACCAGTCGATCGATACTCAATTCTCCTTACGTGGTCGATCAACAAATTGTTAAAGAAGTCACGCAAAGAATTGCAGATATACCAAACAAAAATCAAGGAAGTTAAATCGTGTGCATTTCAGAACGACTCTATTAACATGTCGCCGAAGAATATCACGAATTTCATGAGATATTCACAGACTCCAAATTCAAGAGTTTCAAGAAGAATCGAGTCAATCAGTGTTCATTCTTCGATCAAACATCATCGATTCGTGCCGGATCGATGCCTGTATTATTAATTTTCGACCAGTTTCCCGGAGCTTTGTAGAGCGGGAGGGCCACATTCGAGGCGCGACCAATTGCTTCCGGCATAGGACATGTAAATCCTAAAGTCGATGATGAACTTGGAAAGCATCGAGTGCCGTTCACCCCCTTTTTTTTCTCAGTGTTCGTGGTCATTGTGTCTGGTTTCTTGTGGAACTCTATAAGCGTTAGACACGCTTGCCTACTTCGTTCGGTATCTATGGGTGGCCCCGAGGATGGAGTTCGACGCCTACAGACGCGGGTTTCACGAGCACGAATGCAGGTAGAACCGTGAATACCAAGACCACTCGAGGTCTCCGCAGGCGTCTATTTGCAAGCGTGACTCTGGCTCCGATCGATTCGCGATACTCCCAAAGAGTCGGCGCTCTCTCACATTGCCTCGCCTTTGCGTGACTTTTTTGCCAGGCTCACCCGCGAAACTTACTCTCTTCTTAATCGTTAATGCTAACACAATTCCATCATCCGTCTAATAATTTCCACCGCTTGTTCTCTCGTTTAAAAGGTCGCATAACTATGCGTCGCTATCATACTCCGACCGATAAAGTGTGAGAAGAAACAAATACACGGAATGTACCTTAGAAGTCTAAGACGGGTGTTCAAATAAAATCAGGCAATTTGAGAGATTATCAAATGTGTGGATGATACTATTTGTTCTATTGATCAGCTTCTAGTACACGTATTTATCCTATATAAATACCAAGAGTAAATAGAAGAAATCCGTAAAAAGATGGTAAGAGGATAGTTTGATGTTGTACGAAGTAGTGTTTGTCTAGGTCGAAAGCAGAGGAGAGAATCTGGGAAGCGAGTAGCGAGTAGCGAGTAGCGAAACGAGTGCCAGTCACGCCCATCGATACTAATAAATCGTTTCAGCAGCTACCGGTCTAACGACTAAAAGTGTGGTCTTCGCGAAGACCAGTCACATCCAACAGAACATCAACAACCTTCGATTCCACATTACTCTAAACCATTTTGAACGCGCATCACCTCGATGCACTTGAATTCTATAAATCATTGAAATGCCAGGCGATCTGATACACCAACAAACATATCAGGAACTTTAATCTTCGAGCAATTACAAGGACTAATCTCCGTTGATTTTCTCCAACGCACTGTAGATTAATATATACAACGCCGTTGTTATGCCATCATTAATATCGATGATTGAACCGGCCACATCTTCATCGAATAGAGACATCCATCTCTTTCTCACACCCTGAACAAGTTCCCTTCAAATCAAACCCATGGAAGCAAATCCAATGTTCAGCAGCCATAGACGAAGCCGGCGATGTATGAATTATTAACCTCGATTTGCCATATCGTTCACGCTCCTCATTCGCCGCTGGGGTAGCCAGATATTCCATCACGATGAGTTACATAAATCTCTTCATTGAATGACCCTGGTAATTGACAAAAGGACATTGGCGGTGACGAGGAAGCTCCACTTCCGAGGGCACATTGTAATCCTACTTCTGGGGCAGGTCTATGGTGAAAAAAGGCGTGTGTATTCTTATGGGGTGGGTCTCCCTTGTCGTTCAGGGTGTTCTTTCACTGGCACGTTGGTTGGTACTGGTGCAATAGGGTGATACTATTAACTACGAGGACAAAGTGGAAGTTTTGTGCCCCGTGGATGATGCTCTTGTCATGATAATATATTAAGGTAGCCGATTGAAATTGGTGCATAAATTAAGGTGACTTATGATCACAATATATATTGTACGCATATGCTTAATGATCTTGATGCACGAATCATCCGAAGAACCAAGGGACCCTTCAGTGTCTTTGGAACGGTGCTGTTTTTACGGCGAAATATTCAGGTTCGATAGCCAGGATGTTTTAGGTGTTCGAAACTGCGTTTCGATATTAACCGCAGTTCACTGTGCGCTCACTGCTCGGTTGCCATACGACGTCGTAAATTCGTAGTGTATTTCCTGTTGCGGTTACCGCTTTGCGTTTTGAGGCGAAGGCAGTTGCACGGGCAAACCAACATGGCGACGTGTGGAGTGATCTCGCTAATCGAGCCCGAGACGGATACGATTTTCAAAATTACCCTTTCAACAGAAGATGCTCGTAAACCCGGTGCTGTAAATACTTTTTATCCTCCTGTATGTACAACCCACCATCTCCGGATTCTTTGTACCGCGGGATAAACATGTACGGACATATTTAATATTTTCCAATGGCTACTTGTATCACTTCGAATATCTTGAACTACAATTACATGATATTTTACGAGCGAAAGGTGTCCTTTAAATTATACCTTACACTCTGCATATTATTGGCATCGTGGTCAATCTACTAAGTGCATTGGTCATTTCAATTATAAATGTAATGATACGAAAGCGTGTTGATCATATTCATGATAACCATCATCATCATCCTTCTTATAAAGATATTACTGAAGCATAATAATGAAGTTGATCCATATTCGTATGTATGTATGTATGTATATATATCAGGGTGGGCAAACAGTCTAAATGTCCTGGGAATACAAAAGGGCAAGGCACAGTGCCGGCAGTCAATTCCAGCTCCATTTAGGCTCCATTTAGTTCGAATCAGTTTCACTAACCACTTTTCAAGCAGGGAAGTCGATGGAGGGAGTTCAGTCTGTGTTAGGCCATTCAAAGGGAATCGCGTTGTGGATTTTCGTGGATCCTCGTTGGTTCCTCGTCCTAGCAAAGTTCGAGCTCTTTTGTAATGGAACTCCGTAACGTTTCATCAATTTTCCGTTCCGGCTCGCGCCTTCACGGCGCCCCTTTCCATGATTTGACACACCTAGAGGGTCCGTCGATTGCCAACGACACTTAGCCCTGGCTATACCGATCTCTTCAACTTCCTAAAGCCAACAACATCGAGGAATTCGTCATGCTCGGGAACCGTGATTCGTTCGCTGAAGGCCCACTGAATAGTCCTTGATGACTTGATACTTCGGACGATCCTAGGAACTAGGCTTGCTTGTCACCCGGCGCCGATTTGTCCTCCTTTTTTCAGTTTAAATGGGGGACTTTTAGTGTATCGGATCACGTCGGAAGTCCTCCTGTGTCTCTCAATAATTTCGTTTTCCACGAACATATAATAAACTATATGTCTAATCCATGATATAAATCCTCATTTATAATATGGTTCAGAAAAACAATTCCAAAGAATTCAACCGGTTTAGATTTAAAATATGATATTTGAAGAACTATTCAACGATTTAATAAATTGAAATAACCAGCTATACCTTCGACTTCGATAAAACCCAGCACTTTTAATTTTCAGATTAAAATAAGTCGATCACCTTGGATTTCGCGAAATCGTCAGTCACCGAAGATTATATCATTCCTTTACCTAATAATGCAGTAAGCCAGATATTTATAAATGTTCCGAGGTGTTTCTATGGTTATAAATGTTTGCGCCTCCGCCACACAGTAAGCCGAAAAGGTAGTGCACTTTAGTGGTACAGAACTTAAAGTAAGTGTATAAAAGCAATTCGTGTGTGGCCCGGAGATGGCCGGTTCTTCACCTCGCGAACGAGAAGTCGGTTCCCTTTGATGTTCTGCCTACCCGTGTCTGGTGGGAGTCACTTCTCTCGTCTCTGCCCCCCACTCAACAACCCTTCCATGAACCCCTTTATCTACCAGTTTCGTCTCCTTTCATTCTTCATCTCTCTCTCCCTCTCTCTTTCTCTCGTATCAGTACGTTCTCCAAACCCTCTCGCATTTTTATACATTTTCCCCTCGACAACGATTTTTCATCTTAAATTCCAACCGTTGAATATTAACGTGGAGATATTTGCATTGAATACACATAATTTCACGGAAAGTTTGTTCCTTCATTCAGCAAAGCTCGATAAAATCTTTGGACGTTACCGGGATAGTTTGTATGAATTTGATTAGGGATATTATAATGACTACTTAGGAGTACACGGCTTGAAACAATCGGATATTACTATAGTAGTGTTACGAGTGTAGATTGTAATTATTATTATGTAGCATTGAATTCTCGTGTGTTACGTTAGCCGATGATTTAAGATTTAATAACATGTTTTATGTCGAATATCCGGACACGTGTAAGCATCGATCAAGAAATACCGTTTGCCGACATTCTAATCGGTACTTTACATTTAGATACCATCCCACGCCAAATCACCTATGATTAATGAACTGTTGCTAATAGTTGCATACAGTAATGGATGATCTTAACGTTAGAAATCAAATCCATGAATGATTATCTACTTTGTACCTACCTATGTTTATTCATATTACTCGTGTACTACACCTTTAATTACCATCACCTGATTGATGCGTTCCATGCCTAATCCATCATGTCTCTAAATTAATTAACAAATACTCTACCCGTATGATAGACGAATACCGAGCGTGTTATCCACGATTTAAAAAGCTAAAATTATTCATAAAATCATCAACGAGTATTCATACCACTAGTTTCGTATTTAAATGGCTTCATAGTATTCGCTATCCGAATCAGTACCAATTAAAGTGATTAAAGTGATCGTGTAATTAACCAAATTCTTTATCATTCACATCGGGACAAAAATGGCTGGTTAGTAATGGAGGCATACGAAGCGATAAATCATTTTCCTGGGAAGATCACCGGCGCAACGTGAAATTAAAAATTATCTATGAATTAATTAACGCTCGCGTTAAGCGTGAACGTTAACGAAGCGCGTCAGCATTTGTCTATCGCGAAACGCAGCACCGGCAACGACTGGTGCATCGCACGATGTGCATCTGTGTCATCATATGCAACCAGGAGAACTTTAACGTGAGATGCGAGATACGTAGGAAGGTTGCTTTCGGAATTCCAGCGTAACGTGAAATTAAGAATTACACAAGCAATTACCCTGCTCGGTTAAAGCCTAACGTGGTGTATCATCTTCCAATTATTACTCGCACGATAACTCCACCGAGATTTTCGTGGATACCGTTATGGATTCTGCAGGAAAACTGAACCTCACAGCTGCCTTGCAGAATCTTACGGAAAGTATAATAACGAAGTAGCAAATGTTATACTGTAAACTCGTGATGACGTACTGTTTAATTGCATCGATTATTAAAGTGTCAATGTGATATATTTAAGTGGCGATCAGTTAAATGATCGAAAATGAAATGGTATACGGACGATGTACAGTTTAAAGTTTATCCGCGAGGTAAGGAAATGAATGGTTAAGAGAAGGCATTAAATGAAGAAAAACTAGAGAAATTGAAGCGATTCGATATTCACAATGAAAAAGTTTCTTGTACTTGTGTCGCGGAGTACCGCGAACGAATATTCCGCCCATGAGAGTTCAGGGCACGTAATGCTGGACAAGATACAGTACATTCTGTTCGCGTAAATAAATAAATCATGGTGTCATTACCGTGCGTGTAACGTGACATTTTATACGGAGCACATTGTAGACCGACGTACTTTTTATTTCTGTCCTCGTCGACGTACTTTTCAAGTAACTTTCTACGAAGTTCTCCGACGTCATAAAGGCGAAAAAGTATAAATGAACATTTCTAAAGATACAATTTCGATTTATTAATACCATTCAATCCCACCGGAATAAATGACTTCTTTGATGAGGATTTTCTCACAGGTTCAATTACATCCGAGGAAAGTACTCCCGCGGAACTCGGTAATTATTTTATCATTAACCCGACAGATAACTTAATGTTCCACGATGGTCGGATTCAAATTGTAAATATAGTTTTATTTTATACTCCACGGATTATTGCATTAACAGATGAAGCACAACGGCTGATAAATTTCTATCTACCAGGTTAATTCTTCCACAAGCTGATTACTGGCGGTCATAAAACTAATAGATCGTCCTTCCGAGTGAAATCTCTTCGTCCCACCGTCATCCAACGAAACGCCATGCCGCAATAATTATTCCGCGGCACGAAAAAGTTTCCACCGTGCGGATAATAACTCGTGGCCTGCTATCTGCATCTCTGCCTTCTCCCCGCGCGTCGCGGAACCCGGCGAATCTCATTTTACGATCATCTTTGTCGTCTTCGTCCTCTAAACACGTCCATCAACATCTACGACGCCGACTATTAGGGGAAACATTTCCAACGATCCAATCCAAGAGACGAACGAGACTGATGTAGGGGCCCCGGAACCTGGGCTCCCATCTTTCCACCTCATTTCTAATGACATTTTCTAATCTCGATTATACCTTCGTGTTCACTTGCACACTTACAAAACGGCACACTATTACGACTTTACGAAGGAGGGAAACAACGGTCGCAGAGAGTGTGGGTGTACGATGAAGAAGAAAGAGACACCACGTGGTAATCGACAGGAGAACTCGCGCGTTATGAGGTATCTGATTTTTTCCGGGAATTAATTGCCGCCGACGCGGCTTTTTCGTCATTAAAATGATATTATACCTGCTCCTGGAAACGTGACGGACAATTTCCATGCGGGGTGGCGGATACGATGATGCACTGAGAGAAACAACTAGGGAGGATGAGGATGCGGGGGGGAGGTGTACGAGAGATGTTACGGTATTTCGTTGATTGCCTCGAATCCTCCGCGCATCAACTCGCCTGCAATTTCTGTCCCAACACCGTTCCCGACGATGAGGGTTTCTATTCGAGATATTTGATCATTTTAATTACCGCACCTGAATGGCCGCGCGGACTATGAAACGGAAGTGGTACGTTGCTGGGATAAGATGTGTTCGGTTGGTATCAAGATTTCAATTATATATTTAGTTCTACGTAAACTACTGGATATTTAATCTAAGAATTATTTCATTATTACATTCCGACATACTAGTGTGGTTTATGGTGACGGCGAATAATACCGTGAAAATATTGTTGTGAAAATAATATAAAACAACATGTAGGATTCGTGACTCGGTCGAATTTCATTGGTTCAGACGAGCAGCACCAATAATCACCCTTCCTTTAGTATCTCCTTCAACCCTTTTCTCCTATTTACCCCGCGAATATCAATTTTCTTCCAAGCAATTCCGACGATCTGCGAATTCTATTTGAATCCTGAATTTTATTGGCACTTGTCACGAAATCGACGAGTCTATTCGACTGTTTTTAATCGTCAAACTTTCTTGAAGTGAATTATCCACAATTTGCAACGTGCAGATATAATGAATCATATTTTGGCGTGTTACGAAATATTTAGTTAAATAAGGAAATAATAAGTATTTTACAAGATATTTGTATAATACCTGTACTGATAGTATCACATAGAATCTGCAGTGAAATCAGCCATTAATAAACCAATTGTCATAATTGTTTCTTTTGATAACTTCAACTAGGAACAACAAGAGAACCTGCCTTACGAGGGTTCGCTAATAAACATCAAAGAGAAATGTCACAATGTCATAAACACTATTTTTCATGGCACTATCGAGGACAATAACAGTCCGGACAATCGGCGTAGATTGAAATCGGAATATCGAAAGAGAAAGTCGATGTGCTAAGAATAATGCATCGAAGACAGATACGTCTATGCGCACGCATGGATATTCTCAGAAATATACTATAACGTAATAATGCTGGACATGGAAACCACGATTTTATTGCGGCGTGGGTGGCAACCCGTAAATCAGTCCATTGAATCATTAATAAAGTACACGGAAATATTTTATATTTGATATTTCACCAACAAAATCGAATACTATATTTTCAGAATATTTTATATTCTATTCCATTTATTAATGTTCTATTAATATTCGCTACGTAATATGCCATAATTGACAGCGATTAAAAAAATAAAATGTCTAGATATGATAAAGATATTCCGAAAGAGAAATGGCAGAAAACAATGCGTAACTAAAAGTTAAATAATATGCTTTTGTACTTCTTCGAGGGTGGAGAAGTATAGGAAACACAACCCTGGCAAAGGCTATAGATAAAGAGGCTAACAACCCTTGTTGTTCAATGTTCCATAGAACCGCGAACAAAATGGCTGCCTTGAGTATACATGAAATATTAAAAAACCAAGCCCTATCTCATCGACGAGTGGTAGGCAACGTTAGCTTCTTGTGTCTTTATTCCACCATTTCTAATAAAATAGTCTTGATAACATCTCTCTTATCAATATCCCTCTAAACCCAAGTTCACCGAACCACTGACTACTATATTGTTTATAAATATTAATTGCTTCAAACTATACAATATCCACGAAAACGAAGTTATTTATTATAAAGCAGGGTATCTTTAATCAAATCGACCCTGTAATTCAATTCTGGTAAGAATCAGAATGCAAGTAATAATTGAATTAAAAAAAAGGAACTCGAATTGGAGAACACCGTATCCAATATGGACGCAATCTGTTACGAAACCGGAAATTAAAGAGCATCGAAAATAATAACTACGAATAGAGGTCTGGGATCATGGGGTTGGATCGCGGTGGGGGTGCAATGTGTTTACAGTCACCGCGAACTAATGCAACTCTGTCATTTCCCGTAATTGGTTTCCGGTTACTCGCACCTTTTTCAATGTACTCAATTCGACGTTTTGTTCCGCGGTGCAAATGGCTTAACGGTTTTAACTTTCGTGTGGATAAACCAACAATTCCAACTCGTGTAATGAAAGGTCTCCCGAATGTCGCACCGTGCGAAGCTTTCTAGAGGACATTGTTGCGCTAACAATATTCAATATATTTCACTAATTTCTACTCCGTTTTATTCTTATACTGTATTTATTTTCCTCGGCGTCTGTTATAAAACATTCATACACTTTATGTATCCCACCAATTATTATTTCATATCAAATGAATCCCATTACTAGAAATCTAAAAGCAGAACTAATTGAATTCCTGTAACCAAATCTAAGAAAAGAATTAATTAAAATTTATGCAAAAGATGCGCCATGCCTATCCTACAATAATAACTCTATTATTTTTATAGTCTCTAGTCTTCAATTTTATTCGCCACCTCCTAATGAATTAATTGAGTTCATTCTTGAACTTTATATTTCTAGACCTCTTCTAACGCAATTATTAATTTCTTGACTAACGCACAATAATTTTATTAATATCAGAAACGATCTCATTTATCAGTATTTAATTGATCGTTCATCCGAGGACTCCACAAATTCTTGCAGCTTATCTGGAATTGTACTTCTGCATTTCAAATAAATTTCTTTGTGAAAAAGCATAAATGACTCGTTTATTGAAATATGGACTTAGGCCACTTAAAATCAACTGCTCTAATATCTTTGTCAAAAGTACTAAATAAGCAGTTTATAGAAAGTTTGATTACTAGTAGCTGAAAATGAATGGTGACTATAGTAGCCGAAAACAGTCAGCGGTTTAATGTAATGCAGTAAGCACGTACAATGTTTACGAGCTTACGAGTATTTCGCGTGTACGCGAGTAATCGTTCTAGTATCATTAGCAGAGGCATATGAGCCACGTGCATTCGCGTACCTTACTTTCTAGTAATTGTCATGGTAACAGGTGCAATCTTGAGACTAGGTTAAACGGAGTTCTGCCCGAAGCGACGGATTTTTAAACCGACACAAGGAACAACGAACAAATCGAATACATCTAACACATGTTTCGTTCCATCCGCGAGGTATGCGGCTGAATATCGAAGAAATAAAATATCGCCATACAACCGATGTTATCGATGATGTTAAAGTTGAACGTTATTCATGATACCTGTAATAACGCGTTTCTTACACCATTTATCTTGATTCCGTGAGTTATTACCGACGATTGAAACGTATATGAATGAAAAGCAAACTAAGCGAAATGAACGAGTATTGAGTCGTCCAGAAAGTCCTTCTCGGTTTTCTCGGAAAATATTCAAACTAGTTTTTATAAATTGTGATAGCAATTTTATCGCACTAAGTAAACTCGATTTGGAACGTCGAAGTGTGTGTTTAATTATTGTACGAATGATTTTTCTGGATCCAATATGGAACGAATAAATGCAGTTATTAGAATATCAAAATGTATCCTCGCGAGATAACGTATTAAAAAGAAATTAATTATATTCAGATATTTAATAGATGAAATTTGACTGATGTCAATCATCCAGAGACGAGTGGGTATGTTCTGCCGATATAATAATATAAAAGGCCTCCGCGAGTAATAATAAATTACGATGAAAATCACCATAATTTCCTTCCATAACATTCCCCATTGAAACGTTTATAAATCCTCCGTAATGCATAGCCGAGCATCGCCAGTTTGTTGCAGTTTTATTGCAACACGAGACGGGCACAGCGTAATAAAATTGTTAGTACGTAACGACTAACGTCATTACCATAAGCATACGGAAAGAAACCGCCAACAATTTCAATAATTTCTTAATACGAAGCTTCAAATTCATAAAACTACCCTCCACGACCTGCCTCCCCGTGGTCCGCTTACGTCGAGGCCGCCTTTAAAACACCGCCTAATATGTCGTTTAAAGTATCTTTCCTCGGGTCTCTTTGTTCCTATATGTATACTTTACTGTCCAATTTGCTCGCTCTTGGTTCCATGTATAGGTAAATAAACAGGTACAGTGGTTTCGTGACGGGGCCACTGTTTGCATTGAAAAAGGACGAAGTAGAAAAGAGTAGGAACATGCAAAATACCCGGTCGCGTATAGTCGAGAAGTCTCACGACTTTTATATACATTTGCGCTCCATTTTGTATTGTCGTAATGATACGGTACAACATTGAAGTGCGTGCGAATAACGATACCACGGAATAATGCAATCGTAGTGGATAACGGGGTGTGTGCGTGTGCGTGTGTGTACGTGCATGCAAATTTTTCTGTGTCAACGAGACCCAGCCACTCTCACGACAACCACTCTTTTCTCGCTCACACACTCGTTACGTCGAGGAAGTCCGCTCCGTTCCTCCTCTGCAATTTTAATAACCACATCCTTCGGCCATTCGATAAGATGGCGGGTTAACGACTAACACAACTCCTCGGCTCTTTTTTTTTACCGTCGTACACAACGGATCTTTACGTATTACGACTTTCCATCAGTCAATATTACACGATACGTACGCCGGCCACCTCAATGGGGTTCATCCTGAACGTCCACCAAACTCGGTGGTGCGGAAACTTCGAAAGGATATTAAGGATAATGCTGATGATATAATGAGCATTTATTTGTCGGCACTTGGTTAATATGCGCGCTTGAGATATATGGTTTTTATAAAAATTTCCTTGCTGGTGGTCTTTTCGGACAGTAACGGTGTAATCGTGTATTGATTGAATATTATACGATGATAGGTATAATTTGAAGCTCCTTAGGTTCAAAATGAAAAATGTTTGAAATATCCGAAAAATGAGAGTACCTTGTAAACGATACAGGAGAAAAAGACTAGAAAAGTATCAAATATGAAATCTAACTTATAATTGATTATAATGTAACCACTGATACTTGATCATAATAGTCATCATAAATAACCGCGAGAAATGAAACGAATCATTAAGCCGATCAAAAGTGTTGCATTCGAAACTCGTGTTTCTGCTCGACGTCTGGAAACAGTGGCATTATTTTGCAAGTGGTACAATCAAAGTAGAATAAAGGAAACGTAGAAACTCTTCCTGTACGTTGAGTATTTCGAATCGTACATTCGCTGTTATTATACGTTGGTCGTCGATATCGCTCAGCTCATTATCTAGTAATGAGCGAGTAGATAGTTTACTTAATAATGCCGTTTTCTAAGTGGTACCCGGCGAGACGAAACTTCGATGTTTCCTTCGACGTCTTCATAATTCCGCGGGGGGGTGTTTTTTTTTGTTCGTTCAACTTATTTCCAACGGCAAATGCGGTGTTATTAAGGCACAGATGTACATATTATCGTTACTACTATCCACGTTTCAAATAGTTTCTCTATCGACGTTCTAATCGATAATTCTCACTGTACTGTTCCGAGCTGTATTGTGCTATCGTTAGCTTCGTAGTTGAAAACTAATTACGGTAGAACGTACAAACTGTAAGCAGTAAACTATAGTTCCTTCGCCGTAGAACCGGCCTGGTAGAAGTAGTTTGATGCAAATTACTTTGCCTACTCGCCGTGTTATCCATAAATAAATGATTAGTACGCGGGAGCTTTGTTCACGTACGTCTACCGTAATAAACATTTTTGCGTCCACTAAGATTCCGACTGATCAGTGACTTTGTAAAAATTTCAAAGTAATTTGAATTTCTTCCTAAAATCGGTTCTTCGTTATAATATTTCGAGAACTTCATTTAGCTTGTTTTTAATTGAACTCTTTTATCAAATGAACCTTGGGATTAATGATATTAATCAGTCAAGTACCATCGGACTTTCTTCTATAAGGAAAAATGATTTCGTAGGATATCATTTAATACTTGACAATAATCCAATGATTCAAGGCTTGTACTTTAATCTTTTTATAATATCCGATCGAATTACGCGGACGCTAAGTACCCGAAAAATAAAAGAATATTAATGCCGCCGGAAATGAGCGTGGAGCGTAATAAAAATGAGAAATGCTTCTTTCACTTTGTAAGACGGGGGATATTAAAAGCTCGGTAAAAAATCTATATTAGCTAACATGTGCCTTGGGCAGATTTACAAATGAGCCTCTTTTTTCTCATTTCTCCTGGATCCCAATTAAGACATCATCCGAGGCCAAAGTGCCGCGAAAGTGGACACCGATAATCTGAATATAGATATCAGCGATCGTGTGTCGCTATCTTCGCGACGATGTAAAAAGCAGAACGAAGAGTACAGAGATAAAATAATTTCCTGTTAAATACGTAATTCGATTGAGACATAGTGGATCTCTTCGTACAACAGTCATCTTCGTATTAAATTTCGACAGCACCTTCGTGTTCTTCCGACGGAGACGTACGGTTTTAAATACTCGACAGTGTTACGTTTGAATTTTGATCGGCTATCGAAATAACGAAATACAAAAAAACCAGGAGATTCGGTAGTAATTACGGGGAGATAAAATCTCAGGAGGCAATCGCTTAAGTATTCACCGTCAGAGGAGTGACAGTTAAATGGCTCGTAAGTTTCACCAGTCATATTTAAGGTTTCAATGAGCGGAGTGGGTCGAGTGTTAAGGAAATTAAGGTGCGTTAGCGCGAGAGGATTTCATTCAATATCGGCATTCTATCGGCGGAGTAGCAGGTTTTGCGAGAGGACGAGACCGGTAAGGAAGACGATGGTATAGGAAGTTCCTCGTTCATCAAGAAGGTTTGTCGGATGATCAATTGGATATTGCCGGCCACTCATCTTCCCCTCTTCGTCCCCCGAAATCTCCATCTCTTTTCCACCTTTTCGGCCCATTAGCCTTCGAGACGCGGGGATCGGATAATTAGCGAACCATTCCCTCGATTCCATACCACCACCACTACCACCTTCCGTACTTTCTTCCTCTTTCTTTCTCCGTCGCGATACACCGTCGGAGTCCTTAATAATTGTAACTGGACATGGACCCACCAATCTCACCTACAGCATAGCACTCGGTATCATCTTCCTCTAATTCATCCTCTACTATCATCTCTTCCTTTTTCCCTTTTCTCATTGTACCAATCCTCTTACTCTCTTCTTTCTCTCTTACCAAGATCTATCTGATAGTTCCTCTCACTTCCTCACCGGCACTGTCTTCTTCGGGGCGCGCTGCCCACTTTACAATACACTCTGTCCATCTGCCTTTTAAGGAGTGAAAAAATGAAAAAAGGAGGCGTGGCCAGGGAGATCAAAGGGTGCCGCCGCTGGTACATCCACCACCCAGTGCCAAACGAAGAAAGAGAGTTGATTAGTTGGAGAGAGAGAGAGAGATGAAATCAGCCGAGACATACAACCACGGTGGTATGCACGCCACACGCTACGCCCGCCGCTTACACCGCACACTAAGTTCACCACCTAACTCGCAATTCCCTATCTCCTACGCAGATTACTACTTTCTTTCTCTATCTAACATCACGCGTGCTCCATTCTTGCCTTCCTTTTTTTATTTACCCCTCGTTACTCCCTTTACTTGGAGCTGCATATGCAACGAGTACCGAGTACCTACCCGTGCCAGTATGAATAACATAAATTCCAACGATTATTCTTAATAATTTTTTGTTGGACATTCAATGCGTACATTTAACATCATTACACATAAATAGTATGATATAATACAATATTATCGTGGATTAGAATCATCGAGATACTATCTCACACTACTCCACGCAGATCATAGATAAAGCATCGAGATGATTAGTTCAATCTCCGAGGCTGCTCTCTGCTTTTTATATCCATTGTCGTGGGATAAGTTCAACAGTGACAATTAACGGTGATTAGATGAATGTACGGCGGTTATGTGTTCAAGATGATGGAAAAAATTGCCGAGTTAGATAATGCAACCGGTGATCTAGGTAAATAATGATGTAAGATGTAAGACGTAAGATCATTGGGGTTTAGTCGAAATTAATGGACAAGGAGACGCGAGGTTTTGTATGATGAATTTCGAATTGGTGGGCCGAACGATCCGCTAATGAATTCTCGGTGTTTGCCAGGTTTATTTATCCGGAGCATCAAATGTGGCATAGCCCAAGTAATTGGTTAATAAAACCCCGGAAGGCAGCTCTCCTTCCGTCGTGATTAATTGCACCCTCAAGCAAATCCGCTCTTATTTTCGGCAACTTGGACATCCGAGCCACCCTTCCCACAGTTTCTCTTACAATTACCCCCTCCTTATCACCGTTCTCAATTCGCGGAATTAAAAAGAAATCTCATTAAGCACCGTTCAAACATCATCGTTATAATCGTAACATAATGTAAAATATTCTAATGTTATTAATAAATTACAAGGTTTATATACGTCGAATATATCGAGATAAATACAGTGGATACGGATGGATAAATCAGTTAAGATTTTAATTAATTCTCCGTCTTAAATAAGTCCGAGTGAAAGTGTGCTTAGCGGCGGACGTTTATTCCCATACATCGAAAAACGATTCCGCCAATCCGATGGAATCATTCGATCGGAACGAGTTCGTTAAACGTTTTTGCTCGATTCTCCGTGGAAGACAACGGCGGTGGTGCGAGAAAGAGGGAGAGGCCGAAATGGCGGCGAGAGAATAGAGTCGATATAAAAAGAACGTTCCTCGGACGTGGAAAATAATGGACGTCAAGCTACCACCAGGATTTTGCGGCTAATAAGTAACGGTACGGCAATCTAATCGTTTTGAATATATAAACTCTTTACCGAGTCTCATTATTAATAGATCGTTTACGCCTTGCTACTCGTAATTTAATCTCGTATCTCACACGGCTCACCTAACAGCTTCGCTATATTATTATCCACTGAAAACAGCCGATAAAATAATGTAAAACATCTAATCACTGGTAATAAAATATCTTTAAATCCGATCAGATATTCCGAATAAAAACACATCGACCGTTAGCTGGTATGCAAAGTAATCTATAAAATTGTTCACGGAGCGCGTAGCGTTAATCTCGAATAACGTGGAATCGGGTAGATTGAAACAATACGTATCAAAACCCAGTAAATCAATTCTTCACAGCGGGAATGTATAATGTATTCCCCGCGAACGATCGCAAAAAAATGATATTTCATCCGTGGGCCTTTCTCGGGGGCAAGGATACGTGGAATAAGAGAAACGTGGACACACAGACACGGACACAACGGAAATAGACACAGGCACACAGAAAGACACGGTGGGCGTACGATGGAGGAAGAGGGATGGCTTATAAGCGTTAAAATTGCAAAATTGCGGCTCTATTGTACGGTGATCGCACGGGTCCAAACTGTCTCGAAGCTTTTTGACGTTTATGATGCCAGCTTGATTTACGATTTATTTATTGCACGGACTCCTCTTTGTAATAATAATACCGGGCTACCCGCGAGGAAGAACACCCGGGAAGAGGGAGGGAAGCTGCCTCTCTTACGAATAAACGACAGCCATTTTAAGAGGCCCTTAACTCTTTAGTGCTCCTGGGAACAACGGCAATCTCCATAGAAAATTCGATTCCTTACTCGTGACTCCACTTTGGAGACACCTTTAAGCTTACAGGACCTCTCCCTGCCGCGGGAAACGTAGGCGTGTCTCCCGGCGATGCATAAAAATTATACTAAGCAGACACATAATAATACATTTCAATCTGCAGTCGCTACTTTGTCTTCTTCTTGATACGTTAAACGTCCTCGCGATATCATCTACAAATTTATTATGCTTAAGAATAATATGTATCAGTTGTGTAAAATTTCAGACACAAACTAAATATTCTTAAACAAAAGTTTCAATTTGACACGAAACATCTAAGAAAATATATTAGATTACTACAAGTAATTGAGTCTATAATTATTTATAATTATAACTAGCGATCTATAATTATTTTTAAGGTTCTGAATCTAGTCATATTTTCTATATAAAATATTCGGTAAAATTAATCATATTAGAATTTTATACTGTAAAATATCACGTTTCAAATATGCATATGTTGGGGTGATTTGTGTGTGGAATAGAAACTTGCAGAGTTGCCTTTTTTGTAAGAAACCGTTCTACCGAACTTATCGCTGGAAGCAGTTATCATTTTACTGCTTTTAACTACCGTTTCTGCACTTTTTTTTATTGCTACATATTTCTACTTTTATCATAACCGACTGCAACTTTCAAGGTGCATGGGTGCATTTATCAGTGGGGTTTTAATGCGAGTTTCGAAGGAACGATAAGGAGACAATTGTCAAAGTTTGTAGTGTGCCTATTTACAAAAACAATTGAAAGGAAAAAATTGTTTTCAACTGGGAATTATATCAGAGATGTCATGCATAAATTTCCTGTTGGTTCTTTTAAACATGCACATATAAATTGAGGAGAAAAATAATGAAGGCTTCTGCAGTGCTAAATTCCTCCTGTGAACATAAACTATAAAATAAACTGCCTTTTGAATACGATTATTGTTATCCCTCTGAGTTGTCACTACCGTTCGCTTGACAATGTCATTGAAGCACGTTGAAGCGAAGAATAAATAGCTTTCGAATAACTTCGCAATATATTTATATTTTATTCAAAGTACACCCTGAATTCAGATTGAATAATAAATAATTCTATATCAGTAAACGACAGATTAGTATCAGCTGGAATTTTGTATAAGTTTAATATAATTAAACTCAATCAGATTGCGCAAGAGAATAGGTCCTATAGGTCCTAAACTTCAAAAATTGTCAAAAATTAAAAGTCGCCAAAATCACTCCTACATGGCCCAAATCGATGGTATATGATGCCTAATGATATTCTAGGACCGATTTGGGTCGAAAGAAGCGGTTTAAAAAATTTTCCGGCCCAAAAATGGGTCGACCCAAAATCGCAAAAATGTGAAGGGGTATACCTTCAAAAATTGTCAAAAATTAAAAGTCGCCAAAATCACTCCTACATGGCCCAAATCGACGGTATATGATGCCTAATGATATTCTAGGACCGATTTGGGTCGAAAGAAGTGGTTTAAAAATTGTTTTGGTCAAAAAATGGGTCGATCCAGAATCGCAAAAATGTGAAGGGGTATACCTTCAAAAATTGTCAAAAATTAAAAGTCGCCAATTTCGCTTCTGCATGGCCCAAATCGACGGTATATGATGCCTAATGATATTCTAGAACCGATTTGGGTCGAAAGAAGCGGTTTAAAAATTTTTTTGAGCGAAAAATGGGTCGGCTCAAAATCGCAAAAATATGAAGGGGTATACCTTCAAAAATTGTCAAAAAATGAAAGTCGCCAGAATCGGTCCTACATGGCCCAAATCGACGGTATATGATGCCTAATGATATTCTAGGACCGATTTGGGTCGAAAGAAGCGGTTTAAAAATTTTTCCGGCCCAAAAATGGGTCGACCCAAAATCGCAAAAATGTGAAGGGGTATACCTTCAAAAATTGTCAAAAATTAAAAGTCGCCAAAATCACTCCTACATGGCCCAAATCGACGGTATATGATGCCTAATGATGTTCTAGAACCGATTTGGGTCGAAAGAAGCGGTTTAAAAATTTTTTTGAGCGAAAAATGGGTCGACTCAAAATCGCAAAAATGTGAAGGGGTATACCTTCAAAAATTGTCAAAAAATGAAAGTCGCCAGAATCGGTCCTACATGGCCCAAATCGACGGTATATGATGCCTAATGATGTTCTAGGACCGATTTGGGTCGAAAGAAGCGGTTTAAAAATTTTTTTGAGCGAAAAATGGGTCGACTCAAAATCGCAAAAATGTGAAGGGGTATACCTTCAAAAATTGTCAAAAAATGAAAGTCGCCAGAATCGGTCCTACATGGCCCAAATCGACGGTATATGATGCCTAATGATATTCTAGGACCGATTTGGGTCGAAAGAAGCGGTTTAAAAATTTTTCCGGCCCAAAAATGGGTCGACCCAAAATCGCAAAAATGTGAAGGGGTATACCTTCAAAAATTGTCAAAAATTAAAAGTCGCCAAAATCACTCCTACATGCCCCAAATCGACGGTATATGATGCCTAATGATGTTCTAGGACCGATTTGGGTCGAAAGAAGTGGTTAAAAAATTGTTTTGGTCAAAAAATAAGTCGACCCAGAATCGCAAAAATGTGAAGGGGTATACCTTCAAAAATGTTCAAAAAATCAAAGTCGCCAATTCCGCTCCTAAATAGTCTAAATCTAATGTATACGATGTGTAATGGTGTTCTAGGACCGTTTTGGGTCGAAAGAAGCGAATTGAAGTAGTGAAATGGACATAAAAAGGGAATTAATAGAAATCAAAGGATCATTTCACAAGAAGAAATATTATCTATAAAATGGAACAGCGTGGACGACCGAACAAAGGCTTACAACCAATATTTATTAGGAGTAGATTTTCTGTCTGACCACCCTCCATTAATTATCCCAAGCCAACATTACGGAGTTAAATTGAAAAAGTCCCGAAATTTTGGGTTCCGAGGAAACCTCACTGATCCGTGGAAGAAAATAAGAGGGGCGAATATATATCCAAGCCTTTATTGAGACACCTGACAGACGCAGCTGATCATTCTCTAATAAAACCCCGAAAAAGGAGGAAGAATTTAACCGCAAAAGGTCGGACGTTTCCTTTGAAATCAATGGCGTCCGATGGCACATGAATTTCATGAAATTCGGGTGTATACTTTATTATATACAATTCTCCACATATATTATTACATTAAACGTGATTATATAGAATTATCAATGTTTCAATTTATATAAAATTAACAAATTAATTTCACGTAATATGTCGTTAATTATAGTATGATTTGATCATTTTTATGCTGACCCCATTCTCGTACACATTTGATCGCGTATAATAATTTAACGGATTGAAGTCGTGTTCTGAAATAATCAATTAAAGTGTTTAAGTCAAGAGCCTTCTCGTTTCGACCTTAATTCCTCGGACTGCTCTATTTTTCTAAGGCGTACGAAGAGCATCATTTATCAATGTTCCACGCTCCAAACTGCAACTGCAGCGGAGAACGTGCAACAGGCAATTAAACTTCGCAAGTTGCAATTCGAGTCTCGTTACCGAACGAACTCTCGGAGCCCGATGTCTGGGGTAGATAATAGAACAAATGCGCGTCGGGAATTAAATGTTTGGCATAAACCAACGAGGGGTTGATTCCTACAATTACCGAGGATATACCACCACGTAATTTACGCATTTCATTAATTAATTCGCGTAATTAATAAGCGTTACGGTATCATTTATGAAGAACCTTTATCACCGTACATCAAACGTACCGTTGCGAAAAGAATAAACGTGTCGCGTGACGAGAATGAAAGATCTTTGAAAATATCTGTACAACCAGGTATGAATTACTGGAATATTATTTTAATAATAATATTAATATTTATGAACTATATCTTTCTTATGTCGTTCTGCTAAAATGAAATAATGAAAGCTAAGACGTAATCTTGGGAATACAACATTCAGAGTTCCGCCATTGGCGAATACATATTTCTAAAGTGAAATAATAAGCAATTAATTAATGTGCGAAATTACAAAATTACAAAATTAAGAATTGTTTACTGGATCTATTGGAAGAGTTGATCTACTTGAACGACCAATCAATCAATTCCTATTACTAATTGCTCATATAATCCAATCAAATATCTGATTAATCAAATCTAAATTGACACCGGTGTTTAATCGCAACTCGCAGGTTAAGGATTTAAAGCTGAATGTTCCGTCGTCGAATAGAGATCGAATTCAATTTTAAAGAGAACTGATTTACGGGGAATATTTAGTAGTATCTCAAAAATTTATTGGATACAAAATACTGGGAACAATAAAGTCTTCGACGAATGTATACCGCGAATCCCAAAGGAGCTATGCTTCGCTGCACTCTTTAACGACACGCTAAGTACGTATTTGTAGGCGGTCATTTTTTCTGTGATATCTGCCAGTTCCATTCTGCCACGATGTTTTCGTGACCAATAGAAAGCTTACTTTTCAACTACTACCTAATATTTCGTTTCCAAATATAATTTTGAACTTAATCCGGATACTATTCTAGTACCATTTCAAAATCTTATTCAATATATTAAAATGACTAATATTCTAATTGGTACATTGAAACCGTATTAAATTATTTACATACATATAGCATAAAGATCAAAATTATTATGCATATATATATATATGTATATATATATATATATATATATATATATATTTCTAAACAAAATTAGAAAATTAAAAAAATGATTTCCACTTTCAAGTCTACAGTAAAGAATCTACATAATTTTCAATAAAAGCGAATTCTTAGCGCAATAAAAAATTCCGAAAAATTAATAAACCACCAAATTTGATCGGATTATTTACTACTTATATTATGTTTATAATTCGCGTAACAAATCGGGGTTGTTCATCCGGCAGAGGTTCGCCAATTCGCTTTAAAGACGAGAAAGCCGAGCACTTGGCAGGACGTCAAGCGCTTATTATTAATACGCGAGGCGTCGCTTGCCAAAAGGCAGGCATTCATGTATTTTTCCCCCGAGGCGGCCAACCCGAAGGAAAACCAGCAAAGCTGAGTAGCCATGAAGGAGAACAGGCCTCTATCAGAACACCTGTCGTCCCTAAATCTCGCTACTTAAGACTGCTAAGTGTCACGGTCATTTCTCACCCTTTCGTCTTTAGCATTACACTTAATTGGCTTGCGCGTGCTTCGCTCTTTTCACTTCTGATCCCGCACGCGTCTTGCGCTTTGAATTATCACGAATTAAAGATTCGCGCGGTACTTTCATCATTTCTATCCTCGAACATAATTTAATAATAGAATACAAAATTCCATACAATAAGGGGTTCGTTGTACGACCTTGGAAAGTATTTTATTACCAATGGTAATTAATTAAACTGGTAACAAAATATTGGCTCCCATTTTAACTCTAAATTAGGATAGTTGGATTCAGTAATTAATATATTTATGACATAATACAGTTAAGAGTGACTATCTCTTAATTAATGTACCACGATACGAGTTTAACAAAATTGATAGAAAGATTCAAGTAGTGAGTTGCAAGCGACTAAATCGGCAACCGGATGTCTGACGCGCGATAGATAACATGATAATATCAATTTTGCCTAAAGTACGAGCAAAGGGATGAAGAGGGTAGTATCGAGAAGGTGCACCTGTCGTCTCTAAATCTAGCTACTTAAGATCGGTAAGTCTCGCCGTCTTTCGTACAAAGAAACCCCTCGTGGTACGTTTATTCGCAGTTAATTGGTTAGCGTGAGCCCGTACCTCGCTATTTCTAGCGGTGGTCATTAGTCCATTACCGGTTGCGATAAATAGTCCCTACGTATATGCACTTTGATCCCTTTCTTAAAGGTACAACCACCGCTACTATCTTGATGACACGAAAACTTGATAAATTCCCACGTGACACACGAGGAAAGCGGGAATACGCTACCAACGAATTTATTACCGTGTACGAAATTAGTCAAGGATGAAAATGTATTTTCTCTGGGAATATCAAGGGAAATAGAATTGTTTTTTCCCCGACGTGATTAATAATAAAGAGCAATTTCAAGATTCGTTAGTCGTGTGAAACGAGGGACGAATTTTGGCAGGATAGATTTTAATCTCTCCAAGCGATTTGTAATAAATGACTCGTGGCACGGTTAACTTGTCTAAATCCTCCTCATTTAATAAGGCACATAGTTTACGATTGAGAATGCGAAACCGAGGAGGCATAATTCACGAGCGTGTTCCGGTAATCGTTTCTATTAATTCTGCGCTTACTATGCTGTGAAGGATTGCCAAATACCAGATAACAAACTGCACCTGCAATATTTATTCGCTTGTACCGAGTTAAACGAAATATAACGAGATAGTTGGAGCAATGATATCAAACTCCCTATGTATACTAGTGGAACATTATTTAAGTCAAAATGACATTCACTGACTTCAATGTAATGTAATGCAATGCGTTAAACGATTTAGGATCATTGGATCACTTGTGGGTGACAGAATTATTATTTCAATGGGCCCAGGAAAAATTGAGTGATCCAAAGGGCAAGTGTAATGCCGCGTGACAGAAATATCCAAACATATACTATTTAATAAGGAAGGTAGTTTACGATCCAACGCAGGAGTTGAACGCAGCAACGTTTACAGCCGAGATTTAACAGCTACTACGCTTCTGACGGTGTTCACTCTGGCTCGATTTTCTCTTTCCATCTTTCCTTCTTTTCTTCTCCTTTCTCGTTCCGTTCATCCGCTATACGGTCCATGGAGAGCGCCGTTTCTCGGCGTAAGCCGGTCGGCTTAATGTTGTTTTAATTAAGTAGGCGGTTAGCCGAAAAGAACTTGGTACTTTCGGGCCTCTTCATTCTCTTTTCGCGTCTCTCTCCTTCTCCCTTTCTCTCTTCTACTCCTCATCACGTACGGAATCTCTCTCTATTTCGGGGGGTGCCGCGCGGAAGACTAGTCAGCATGTGTTTCTCGTATGTTCAGACGTGATGGACGATTTCGCTTGACTAATCGCCGTCTTTTTAACCACCGTGTACTCCCCCATCCCCCTACTTCGCTTTATTCCTTTGTAACTTTAACGATCGGCCGGGGAACCGGCCAAAGAAATCGCGATATCTTCCACGGCGAATGAATCTTCCGAGCGTCAAGGAAAACTAACAGTAGACTCAACGACGAGTTATTTAAATTGTTTGAGTTCGGTGATTAATAGCGAGTGATATAGTATTAATATATTAAAGTAGCCATCAGAACTAAAATTCTGAAATTGTTCCGTATGCCGGCCATATTTTACTGATTTAATATTATATACTTCCAACGATATTATAATTAGATTAATGTTCGTGATATTCAATTTTCAATGAATCCGTCCCAATACCCAGAATATAAAACCTTCTATCTATATAAATAATTTCTCGAAATTAATCGTCTACTTAATGTAGAATAATCTATTTGTTAATTAAAAGAACTAAAATACAGGCCACCAATAAAATTATGAAATAAGAATTCCCCGGAAGTTATTCACTTCATATTATATCTTTTATAATTCTGCGAAATATTCTTCTAAACATTAACGTAATTCTTCTACAATTCTTCCGGAAATAAGCAAACCGTTACGCTATTAACTTATACATTTATTATTAAATTACAACAAACTAAATACGAGAGAAGTAGCAGGTTCGCGTGCAATTGCACATCGGCGAACATCAATCAAGCGTAAACTTTTTCCGTTGTTATCCGCGGATGTCCTTCCACGAGTCGCGGCGGAATCAAGAATCGATATTAAAATTTCAATGAAATTGATTGCACGCTCATTAATCAGGAGCTTAAAGTCTGACAAAATAAATAGACGGCGTGTCCTCGATTAACTTACGGACACCGGAGAAAGGGGATAAAGGGGGAGGAAGAAGGAGTGGAGAGGGGAGTGCTGGGAGGATTTCGGGGCGAAATAAGTTAATAAGCGGTAGTTCTGCCCAATTATTCGACTCGAGTGAAATTCATGAGTGGGCTTTATCGGGGCCATCACCGACGCTGGCAAGGGGCCCACTACAATCCGCTTCAACTCTTCATTACTTATCTCTCGGTATTTCGATAACGATGCTACCTAATTTTACGGTTCGTCGGACCGGCTCCGTTCTACACGTCGAATCTTTGTTTCCGTGAATTTATAAAAAATAAACACGCCATGGAAAAAGCGCACCAATTCCGACACGAGAAATGATTCGTATCGACGAAGTCTGTGAACTCGGTATGGAATGGATAATACGTCTTGGAGGTATTGTGATTTTTATTTAGAAATCGTCATATACCAACCCAAGATCATAAATATTCATCAGAAATATCTTTTGAAAATTCTGATGTGCTCATTATTTGAACCTTCAAGTTCAATCTTTGATATAAAACCTTTATATGTTTAAACTAAGAAAGATGTATTAAAAAAATTCCGATCGCAGTTAATTTCAGTCTTCACATTTAAACCATTCTTTTGAGAAATATTTCATCCTCGATAAGAATTTTAAATTAAACGATATAATTGATCGAGAAATCGGTAATATATCTTGAAGATATAATAATTTAGACTTATAAATGTAAAATATGTATTAATATAAAAGTTCTATATTTCTATATAGAACTATTTCTATATCTCTGCTAAAGTTTTGTGAAAATCCCGTAGGATAATGTTAAAATGAACAATAATTTCGAAACCTGAAATATATAATTTTTTCGAGCAGCGTAGTTTGCAATGTTATAGGTTGCCGGTTATATATTAGAATCCTGGAATTTGTATGATTAGTTATGATACCATCCTGTATCGTTAAGTGAAATCGGCTAATAATAAATAATTCTCTTCCTTATTTCCGTGTTGCTAACAACATGCAACTCTTGGAAGTTGTAACAGATTAGTTAGCAATGGAGCAAAAAATTAGTTGGATCCGTTGTAAATCTTTCGCGTGTTATAATTTTCATTCATTCCTAACTCGAGCGAATATAGAATAAAAATAGTTAAAATACTCGAAGCTAGATAATTAATAATTATTATTTAATAAATGTGATTAAATAATAATTTGAATCATTCATGTTTTAAATATACTCCTTATAGTAATTTAATTAATTGCTTGCACTCGATGAGAGTGGAAAAAATCCAGTTTAATCGCAAGTTTTGTATGAACTTAATTAGCATAAAAATAAACATATATTATTATATGCCACCATTTAATTACCTGAAACAGATGCACGCACCATCTTCTGTCGAGTTTTTATTGAAAAAACTCAAACGATATAAGACCGGAAGTAAATGCAGGTAACTATATACCCAGCCAATGATAAAACATCTGCAGTCGAAAATAAATCGACTGCCAATCATTAAAAAAATACCAGTGAAAAAGCATATTCAGTATAAAACAAGCATATGCAATAAATATTAAACATCCATACACAACATTTAAAATATTATCTAAATAACAATCAGCTAAATAAGATATAATAAGATGATTGCTCACGCAAAATTATTTCAAATGGCACATTTAAACAACACATATCTTACACTAAATAAAAATATATTTGGAAGCTGTATTAATTGGGGCTTCATATATGGCGATAAAATATGCAAATCATAAAGAGCTTAATAAAATAAGATACACAGGAATGATGCGTCATTATCAGACGAAAAGCCATTCCTGTGTTTCGATATTGAGCTGGTCTGCCTTGGAAAAAAAACCAAAACCAGCTCGGGAAGCTTTTATATGTCAGGCTTCAAAATATAAACAAACGGTACGTTGAGTTCCGAGAACCAAAAAAAAGTGTTAGTTCCCAGTCGTGCAACGATTTTAAATATACCTTACTTACGAATACGTATATACACACAAAAGTAGAAGACAAATTATTATGTCATTTAAAAAGTACGGTGAACATTAAAACTAAATAAAAATGAATTAGAATAAATTCGGCTTATAATATAATAATTAAAGATCTTGAACTTTAGTTCAAGGAATTGTTGCTTAAATCGTATCCTCTATATCTATAACTATGTCTGAATATATATCTATTTTAAATATTAAATTATATAAATCTGGAAGATCGTGAGTAATAGAAAAAGCTGAAAATTCTGTTTTGAAAAATGATTAGTACATAATCTGATTTTAAAAATAAAGAATTGGACGAATTATTTTTGTAATTTCTGAATCCTCTGTTCGAAGGATTCATTTACATTACGATGTTAATTATGTAATGTAATTATTCCGATAATATTATATTACACTATATTCGATATTCGATCACGTAGACGGAAACATAATGTTGAAATAATTACATAAATATATAAATTATATAAATATGACGAAGAATGAAATTCTATCGCGTCATTGAAGACTACGTAAAAATAATTTAATATATCTTGAAATAAGAAAAGTGCATTTATGTCTATTTATTTCTTTGGATAAAAATTCCTCGGATAATTCCATTGTAGCAATTATTCTACAAAATTCAATGTTTGTTGCTTTGACATTACTCACCGGTGATGAAATCCCTTTTCTCCCATTTTTAAACGAACCTGTCTATGATTCCTGGAAGAACGTTCCTGATTTTGTGGCCTCCATCTGGATCCTCTGGAATCTGCATATTTGTCATCCTGGAACTGGTATTTCTGTAACAAATTAACAAACTTGGTTAACAAAGCCTGACGCCTCAAAAAGGACGCCAAGATCCACGATCGAAATTCGTCGAAGGAAAATTGCAATTTTCCCGAATAAAACTCAAACTTACTTGCAAATTTGTTAACTAGGCTGTTTGTCCCATTGTTCGACATCACTTGTTACACTGTATACAATTAATTAACGCGTAATTACACCAAATAATTATGCAAGAAACGGAGAGTAACACTGACTCCTGAACGGAAGACATGACAGTGTACTTGAATGGTTTGTATCGTTAATTGTGGTTGGTCGTAACGTAACAAAGATGGAGACTGAGTAGGACAAGGGTAGACTATACATTACGATAGAACGAGCACCCGATCTTATTGTGATTCCGTACTGGGGTTAATAATCTCAATTATAATATTATTATTTGCCAAGATATTTAAAGCTACGTACTCGGCAATTAAATGGCAGCTTGGATGGACAAAAACAGAAATTAGTTTAATCAGGGCAGGAAGAAAAATCATACGTGCTCAAGATATGCTATAATTACGAATATTTCAGTATTTTCGACTCGACTGGCACTAAAATTACCCAGAATAGCTTTCTATCACTTTCAAAATGATCGAGTACTGGTTTAATATTAACTTCTGCGGGTGCAAATTTATAAAAAGCGAGAATTAATCACGAACATATGCACTACACTTCGTACCCTGTCCCACAATGCCCTTCTTTCGGTGGTTTGAAGGGGTTGTAGGGGGGGTTAGTGGCGTGGAATTCAAACAAGTGTCAACATAGACACTAATATAATTAGATTTTGATTCGCTATTTGCATATTCAATTACATTTATTTCGTTTTCTTCATAATAAAATAGAGAATGATTGCGTTAGTGACCATTGTATAATGGCATGTCCTCTTTCAATAACCTATTAGAGCGAGTAATTAATATCTATCCAGATAATTATGTGTTATTGCTGATTCTAAATTGTCATTGAGCAACAACTTCCTACTTTTCGTTACATTTTATTTAGAATTCTTTAGAATCGAAGATTTATGTTACATGCTTTGATCGTCACGAGCCAAAGGTTCCTTTGTATAAAACCGAAAGTGCATCGTCCGGGAAGTCATTAATTTGTAACTTCATTGAAATTCAAAGAATTACGTTTCCCATTCACACATAGAAAATGCCTTTTAACATTATTCCTGTGTTCTCGAATTATCAGTTTGTCTATATAAATTGTTTAGCTATTCTTCCCTAAAACATTACTCTTAAAATATTATTTTAACATGAATCCAGCATAGCGTAGAAACATGAAATTGTTGTATTTTGTAATATGAATAAGGGGATACGAAAACAGTGTAAAAATTCTTATTTTTATAAGCTATCCATACGCATATACAACGTGACAGGAAATAATTCTAAAAAAAATTTAAACGGAGTACAATCTGAAATTGTCGAGAGTCTAAGCAGTCACTTTTGCTGCGGCTACCTTCAGACCCAGCACGAATCATCTGCTAGGAAGTAGCATAGTGGCAGGAAGGCGGCGCATGCGCGGTACCGCGCTCGGTCGCGCACTACAATGTCGGACGTCGAGCGTTTCGTGGTAAGAACGTCTCTCGCGTTTTCCCTGATTTTCTAAGTGAAATCTCGTACTGGTGCCGTTCAGATCGCTAATTAGTGTCGTATTATGGTCGTGTAATTGATCGTCTCCGTCGAATCGCCATTGAAATCATCGTAGCTCCTGCCAGTCGGAAAGATGGGTGAGTAAAAGGCGGAAACCAAGTGGTGAATGCCGGCTAGCTTTTTCTCTCTCTCCAACAACTTCGTTATCTGGAAGTAAAACGTGTGTGTGCGTGGATTGTGTGTCGTATCTATGTGTGCCAAAGAGAGTCCACTGCGAGAGTATGTGGACGGGGGTACGCCCCTGTATATCCGCCTTGCGATTTCCCTTACGATTTTCACGCTTTTTTCCTTCGCTACGACGAAGATGCCGAATGTTTTCCGAAAGGATCGTATCGCTAACTCACTCTCGGGGGTCTATAAATAGGCGGATCCGTCGGTTTGACGTTTCCTAGGGTGAAACCGACTTGTATATACCCACGGCTCCGTCTTCCTTTTTCCCCTTTTTCATTCTGTTTTCGCGCTGTTTGAGAATGACCTGCATTCTCGGACTACTCCGGGATACCTTCGATCCTCGTCTAGGTTTACCACCATCGAAATTCTCCTTTCCTCCTCCAACGCTCTCCTTTAAACGATCCCATTTTATTCCTACTTTAATTCTTTCGTTCCCCGATACGCAGAAATGAAAGTGTGCCCAATTCTTTACAATACAAATATATCGGAGTTAGTCGAAATCGAGTATACGATAAGCGCACAAAGATTTTTCGAACCCCCGCATTTTACGTATCAAAAATTAGTATAGCTTTATATCAGAATTAGTAGCAGAAAGTACAATATATCGATGAATGTGTGACGAAGTTATTATTTCAAACTGGTCACGCTCGAGATAAACAAGTATGGAATTTCGGGATGTATGCGATGAAACCTGAAACGGTGGCAGGCCTACTCTCGTTGGAATTCAGTAGAAAGGATAAAACAAGTTGACTCCTCGTGGGTGCACGTAATGGAGCCATTATTTCCTTACTCGCGATTATATAAAATTCCATGTAAATCCGACCTCGAGGATTCCCAGTAAAACGGATGCTTCGTAGTATTCGATGATTCTAGCCTTTAAGGGGGTGTCCTGAATTAGAAGTGTCCAAATCAGCGTTTTTTCGTGATTTTTTTTAGAAGGGAAAAAAAGAAATGAACCCATTGAACTTCGTAGTATATTTTTGTATATATTTAAAGTATATACCACATTTTTTTGAAAGCGAAATAATAAATTACAGCAGACTTATTAGTCTATGTCATGGGCGTCTTGCCGCTGCATTCTCCAATCGGCGGGAAAGATCCAGCTCGTAATTCTTGACTGAAATAAAAAAACCAACAAAATGTTAAATTGTTATATATTTTTCTTCTGGGTGAACTAAAAAAAGTTGAAAAAATCGTGAAATTACAACTTTTATCGGGTTTTAAAAAAAATGTGCGTGCTTTTTAAAAAAAAAACACACTTTAAGGTGCGTTAACCATTATTTAAATAGACTTTTTGACTAACTTTTTTAGTTCACTTAGAAGAGAATTTAATACTGAAGAGAAAAAACTTTGGTTCCATTCAATAGGTCGTTTAGTTTTTTAGCTATCACGCCCGCCAATTTAGAAAAATCGTGAAAATAAAAACTGGAGAAAACGCACTTTAAAGTTTTCAATAGGAAAAAATATCAATTTTTAGTTACTTACGCTAATAATCTGCTAATCAGCTATTCCTGGTCCATATAGTAATCCTTCTATTTCTTCAAAATTCTCATTTTGATGGATTTGCTCAAGTCTACGAGCTGTACGAGCCTCCTTGCTGCTAAATGCCTGGCGCTTGTTCTGTCTGTCTATCCGGTGCACGTCAGCGATATCAGCAAACATTTTGCACTGCTGGGTCTGTTTTTCTTACGTAGCGATTACCATGGAATTGACGTTTACGCGGTTTCGAAACCCGTTCAGAAATCGGTTTTGTACCTTTTGGATAACTTGCCATGATATTCTTACGAAGTGTATGCGTCAAAAATCTGAGCAAAACTAACCGTTGATGCTACAAACTGCTAAGTAGACGCACGTACACATAAATGAATCATACACATTTACACTTCCATAAGCCACCGTAGGACTCAACTCCACCCTACTATAAATTTTAAGTATTGTATTGAAAAACCCTTCTACCTTTTTCAGGTATGAAATTCTGAATAGAAAGTCGGAGAGCGGGGAGCGTTCGCACACCTGCCCGCCGCTCCTCTGCTTTCGGCTTCGTATTTCTGAAAATATTTAAAATTGGCCTCTGTAACTTTGTAAATATATTCTTAGATAGTTTATCTGTCGATTTAAGCAATAAAAAAAAAACCGATTTTTTGGACCTTCTAATTCAGGACACCCCCTTAAGGACGGTACGCTCGTAAATTTGTTCACGCAATTATGCGTTCCACCCACGCAACCGTGGCGTGCACGTTATCGTGCGTATACTTATGCAGACCTCGGAGAAGCGACGAACTGCAATGAAAGGTTCACAAAGCGGTGCTACATCCTGCTAGGATTTTCCTCCTAGATGATCCTTTTACTTCCTGAATTATTCTATGATATACGCCATCGATTTACGTGAGCGTCATTTGATTATATTTATATTTATTCATATGCCTTTACCATACTTGGCCGTGCATACTTATCCTTTTCGGGATAAACATGTTATGCTTACTGTGTTCGCGAAATATAAATGAACTTGTTTATTATAAATCCAATGCAAGTATGGCGTCACAAGTAATGACCTGCCCTGCTTTCTGAAGTGCAATGACATGCCGTGCGTATATCGGCTTTAGATATTGACATCACTATACCCCAAGAATAATCGCGATATTATCTTCACCGCAGGAAATTGTGGTTGGAATTATATACAGAGTCTGCGACATGTAATTCCACAATTCTTTCTTCCCCCCCCCCCCCCCCATCATTAATTACAACATAATAAGCCACACCTCATTACGAGTTTAAGATGTATATAAACTTCTAATTCGTCGACATCACTGATACATGCCATTCGCACAATTCCCTCATTTTTCCATAAAACAACAGTCATATTCACGAAGTAAATGCACTTCTTACAAGCATTTAAAACTATCGAATCCGCTATTGATTTCCATTCCTGTCCCCCGTGTATTGACATACATTTAGCACAAGGGTTCCACCCTCGAAATGTCATTTACTCCGTTCCCGGCTTTCACTGAAACTGCAAGCATTGCAGATCGATACCATCCTTGCATTCGATCCAGAACTGCATTGCACTCCAATGGGGAAAAATTGTGGAGTTAAATGCACCAAATTGCCACGTGCACGACCATCATTCCGAGTAAAAGACATTCGTGCGGCATTCGCGTAAACTGTATACTAATTACTTCAAGATGGACGCACGAATTTAGTTCCACACGCTCATTTATGTTTTACGAGACTCGACGAAGGAACTTGATTATAATTGACGGTTTATTGAAAAGGATTTTAGATGAGTTTTTATGGGTACAGTCGAATGGAATCGAATCGATATTACTGCTACCTTATTCGGGTTACTTGGTAGGTGGAGGTCCTTCGAGGAAATCTTGAGAGTACGTGTAACGTAACTCCATGGTTATGTAACTCCTCGAATAATGTTTATTATCTGATAAGTAGATAAAGTTACATTTCGATACTAGGTTACTCGTACTTTTCGTACCTAGTCTTAGTGGAGGAAGTAGCAGAAACTCGAAATATATTACGTTTGATCGACCTGTATCTGTTACATCTTCGATTTTTTTAAAAAAGGAGTACGGTAATTTAGGTAAACGCCAATACAAACATTTATCTAAATTAATTACATCTATTTCCGCGATAAATTAAATGTGACAAAATGAGAATGTGCGTGGTGGATTATCTCCGCAGAATTAATTAAGATTTAAGGAGATTATTGTCTTATGTTCTTCTTCCGACTCGTCAGTTATTTTGAGATATTAATTTTCCGGGAAAAAACCGTGCTGCATATTCCCCTTTAAATTGATTCCTGTTAATTACACCCCCATTACAAAATCAATGTGAATTGAATATTTCAACTGCGTTTATCATAATCCGATATGTAGATAGAATTAACATTCCTCGGAAGCTCCAAGTATTTCAAGGATATCTAAAGAGAATATCTATGTAATTAATTAGTAATTAGCTGCATTCTTGGCCGAATAACTGATGTGGTTCATTTACCACTGCCACGCTGCAACACATATGCGTCCGACGCACTACACTCCGCACTTTTGTCCGCATAAAACGATATTCTATTTCCGTAATTGCATTCAGGCATTCAACTTTAATTTCTCTTCTTAGATTACCCCCCGATTTTAACAGTATATTTATACACAGAGTGACTCACGTTCGAGATACGTGAACTTTGACGAGAAGTACGTCAGTCGTAAGACCGTAATTGTCCAGATATCCAGAAAGAGAGCAAAAGAGAGTAAGATAGAGAATAAGGAGATTCGAGACGTTGCTGATTACATAAAACCTCGAAAAGTTCGCGGATCGTGTTTCACTCGAATTTAAATTATAGCATGATATCCGAGTGGAGAAAACAGTTTTCGAATACCAAATCGTAATGGCGGTCCTAAAGTATATCATCTAATGACTTAACCCTTTGCACTTCAATAATATATCGGTTATAAATGAGTGTTTACAAATTAGAAACATCCTTTTCATATAAAAATGTATAAGTAAATCTTATAATATACGTCCGATACATTTACATATTATTTTGAATATTTGTTAATTGAGTTTGAGTGCAGAGGGTTAAACTTAAGCGTTATTGAATATGTTAGAATAATATGTTTACTGATATGTTTACCCCTTCCGTGCACATATTTTCGTCTACGATGCTCACAGAAGCACACATTTCGTAAATACGAATACGCGTTCTATAAATTGGCAAATTTTTTAATACTTATCGAGGGCAATGCTGGTAGAGCGAACATAAAGTCTTCGGTTCTAAGGTATTTAAGTAGCAGGATCCATACGCGGCATAAAGCATACCAGTGTTATCTGAAAGAAGATAAGACGCAGCGTGTATCGAATTGCCCCTCGATGCTTTGAGATCTCGTAACGCAATAACACCGCCACGTAATTGATTTCGAACGGGATGAAATCTCTTTGTCAGCCGGTCTGGAACCCGCGTAGAATTCTCGTCTTTTCGGTGGCTGACAGTTAATTACGTAAAATTACCACAGTCTTATTATCGCGTGAAAGTCCCTGTTAAACGGACAACCGCTGAAATGATGAGTTTCGTGAGCGCTCCAAATTAGCTTGGGATTCCTAGCGCCGTAATGAGCTAACGGATCGGAAGTTTACTGGCCGAAAATAATTCTGACACTGCAATAACCGCTGGGAAATGAATGAACACGATTTCTACAAATAGAATCCCTGTGTTGTAATCGGTCCATTGATCGAGGCTTTGTTGATCTTTATTAACGAAGACGAGTAAAAACACGTCTGTTTTAATGTATTTTATTTTACTTTAATTAACAGAATGAATTCTTGAATATATCCTGTTAACCGGGGATGACGAGTTAAAAATTACAAATTATAAACTTCAGCAGTGATCCGCCAAATTCGTATATCGATTAATTATGAATATATCTCCCCGATTTATTTCATTACTAAATTGTAATGAAAGAGTAATGAAAGAAAAATTGTAATTAAAGCTTGGATTTTTTCTAGGAACTTAATACTATTAATTTCTAAAAATACAAATTTATTTGAGCGTATTTGTCGAGGTTTCTCTTAAAACTTTATTGGTCCTCGACCTAACATCACGTTTCTTACCTTGACTCTACTCACCGTAATTACTTGGATACGTGACTGGCAAATGATAGCGAAGTTAATGAATGAGTTCATGAAAACGACACATTTTTTTACGGTTCATAAATTAATGGGTCACGTGAGGTTTCTAAGTCCTCGTCCTTCCACTTGATTGAGGAAGGACAATCTCTCTGATATGACTTCAAGACGTATTATGTTATCAAACTTTTGGGTTTCTTGAAAGATTAGTACGTGGTATTAAAAAACGAAATGATTATTCCTGTATGCAGGGAGTTATCGCGTGTACCTTGGACAGGAGGAAGCTGAGAAACATGATACACAGATCTAAAATAACTTGAGGATATCATACGGCTAAATATACCTGCATACTGATTGAAAACAGCTTGGCTTTGCTCGACACACTTAATACACCTTCGATCGTAAATGACTCTTATCAAATTAATTCACTTCATTATTGATTCTTAACCGATGTATCAATGTCTTGCTTTTATGGAGAACTTGCGTGTTCCTTTCGAAGTAATTGAATTGAGTGAACAAAACAAGAATAAAGGAAGCATAACAATATATGTGTGCACTTTATATATCGATGTTCGATAATAATTTAATAATAATCATTTTTAGTGCGTCACTTTAAAAAATAATATATCTACAATTTCGATATACAGATATCTATTGTATGGGCTCATATGTGTTCGGTATTTTAAGTTCGACGCGTGCGCCTGCAATTTCGCGTATATTTCGACAAGGACTTCCTCGCGAACGATAAAATCTCTGGATGAAATAAACGCGAGCGATCGTCTCTCATATAATCAGGATGGAGACGGCCGTGAAAAAAGTAACCGTCATTCGAGTCGCCGGTTGACAATCGAAACTCCCCGTACGAATCACGGCGCCGTGACTCGAGATCGGCCCACGAGTTTGTTCGTCAGTCGACGATCGGCAGTCGCGCCGAGATATCGCGCGTGGTTTTCAAAACCTGGAGGGACTTTAACTTTCATCCACAAGTTCTTTCTTCTACAGAATCCAAATAATTCTGCAATAACAGTTGTAATTCCAAGATCGATTACGTATCGTCTCGTGTACTCGAATTTTAATTTAATTCCGGGAATTATTTTCAATTTTCGTGAATTCCAAGTGCGAGGATAAAAGTAGCCGTTTGTTATCCGCCGATTATTGTGCCGTTGAATTATCTGACTTCGTTATAATTCTACATCGAGTTGCGAGTTGCTCGGTTTTAATCACGATCACTTAACATCGAGATATTATCTTATCATCGTCACGACATTGCCAGGAAAGAACGAAAGAAAGGTGTGTGTCGCCTTGTGGCAAGTTGGGTGTTACGCAATAAGCGCGACCACCAGGAATAATGAAGTCGAAGACGAGCGAGAGTTTTATAGCGAGTGAAAGCAACGGGGTCAAGAGAGACCATGCTGCCGAGGAACTCAAGCAGAAACAGTTGAAGAAGGGTGAGAATCCAATGAAGTCTTTTGTCAGAACAATATCTCCTTTCTTCCGATACCATTTTTCTTACGTTTGTCATTGGCTTCCATTTTCTTCCTCCTCGGTGACTTTCATACTAATAAGAAAATAATTACCTTCGTTTCGACGTATCAGTGCCCCGTGGCCATTATCAAGTCTCAGGGAAGGTTAAAGTATCAAAAAATATTATAAATAAATTCCATCTAATAGTAACATTGAAACTATTTATTTGCACATAAATTATGTCCGGAGGATGTATGTTAATTAATGAATTTAATTATACGCGATGTACATCAAAGGTATATGTCATTTCAAAAAGGCAATGTATGTTGGAATAATTTTATTAAAAATAGCGGACCAGATATTTTGTATGTTTTGGTAGTTCCTGTTAATGGCGTTTTATTGGGGTACAGTATTTTGCGATTCATAAATATCAGACGTTTGGATTATTAATTTTATCTAGCTACTTAAAACATGCACAATCACGAAGACAGGTAGCTCGAATGAAGTCCTAGTTCCAACGATGCTGAGATAATGACGAATTTCGAAAATATGTTAGTGGAACTCCAGATGATATCTGGTGTAAAAAATAGATAAGATAGTGAATGACAAGGAGCTTCGTTTAATTGTAACTAGTAAGAAGAATATGCACCGTTTTTAAAAGTCTTACAGCAAAGATCATTTCACTGCTTTCGATTATTTGATCCGGGACACTGAAACAATAATACAATCGTAATATTCAAAGTGTACGACATACTCTTCATTTGTTTCGCTATTCGATCGACAATTCTCTTTCGTCACGATTTTCCTCTTCGTGACAAACGAATCGAAGAAACGTGACATCGTGAACACGAACGACGCATCTTTAACCAACGACTCGACGGTGAAAATAAAATAGAAAATAAATAATAGCAAACGATCAACTACCACCATTTTACATTTAATTATTGACTCATCTGCCTGTTTTATAATTCGCGGTTTAATGCGGACTTCTTTTTCATCGTAATGTTATTCTTACGTACGTCATGTATTGCATAACAAATAATTATTTCGACTTACATAATCCGCCACTAAAAAATGTTAGTCATCGTTATTTCAAGCCATTTTTCGTGTCATTATAACTGACGAGAAAATTAGAAATTAGTACTTAAAACCGTGTTGAATATGGGAGTATTAATTATTTAAGGTAATTAGGTAGTTTGTTAGAAATCATAACTTTCGTAGATTCTCTTCATTATTATAATATTTGCTTATTATTAATACACAAAATTACAATACAAACCGGGATAACGTAATTTTGTATACTCGTCGTATTTTAGAATTTTTAGACTGACTGAAGAAGTCTAATAAATCTATGCTGCATCTTTTCTGTTTTAAGATATCGCAATTAGCCACTTTTCTCATCAAACTTATAACATTAAAATATTTTTAATTCGCTGTGTGATGTCGCGGCTTATTAAACGCACGATTATTTATTCTTATTACTTATTCCTTGGTATTGTACTCGACTGGAATTATTATTGTTTGAGTAACGAGGTTGGCAACACCTCGGTGGAATTTAAATATACATGCAAGATCCTCGCGCTTTGTAATTCAGTACATTTCCCGTGGGTTAATCGAGGCATATTTATTACATTATTAAACACTTGTAATTCAATTGTAAGATAATGATTACACGAAGAATGCCCGCCTTTATTACACCATGTATTTCGTGTACAGAGTTATACGTCGATTATTTTCAAGACTCAGCAACTAATTAAATATTGATATTAATATTAGGAGTACCGGAAAGTAATCAATCGTTTGCATATTTTATGAAACTCAATTTGTGTTTCATATTAAACATTATTCTGTTAGATAATCGCCATCATTATCTATGATCCTTGACCGACGATCCACGAATGCCATAATTCCTCTTTTGACAAAATCTAATTGTTTTTTTTAAAAACAATCGAGTTAAAAACTATAAAAAATTGGTGTTTGAAGTACAGAATTAAACGTGGATTATTTTCAAGACTCAACAAATGTCGATAAATATTGATATTAATATAATAATATTAATATTCTTTAATTGAAAGCTTATGAATTGAATCGATTGCAGTGCCTTGATACAGAAATGCAGCAATGGCGAAAGTGATAGTGCCATTTATCAGTGTTTAATGTACGATTTGTTGTATTTTTATAATGTTGGCGTAGATATAGTTTGCAAAAGTGTAGATAAGTGGAAGACCAGCTATAAAAAGGCGGCGTACTGATAAGAGTTTAACGGAATAAAGAATGCAATAGTCTTAAAAAGTGGGTTAGTTGGTTTAACATAGAAATGCCGCGAGATTAATCGAGATTAATTATCGGAATTAAATGCAAAAATATTAATAAAAAGTCTGGGGTGATAAAAAATGATTTAATTCGGTAGTCTATAATGCAATACAATAGTTACATTAAAGATTATTTCGGTTAAAATAAATGTCAATATATAAAAATGTTGTCTAAAAATAGTGTCTATAAACTGCAGATTTCTAAATTCATATTCAGAACTTTCCCTTCGTCCATCTTCCGTGCGCATTCGTTAAGATTATTATCAGTTTATAATTAAATTATGCGAGCCGTCAGTCTTCATTAGACAATCAGTTTCAACCTAGAATTCAGTGTTAATTAAAGATAATAATCACTTCGAAGTATCAACGCAGTCGACGTATTTTAACTTGCTCAACGTCTCCCTTAAATTATGTCTATTTCGAGCTATTCACATTTCCTCAAAAATGAAAAATTCAAAGTAATTATTTCTTAGAATTCTTTCTTTAATACAAAAATTTTATAGCGCCATATTTTTATATTTACTTATACTTCAATTTATAGCTTTCTGACTTCCTTGAAATTTTAAGGTAGAATGAGGTGCAGCTCATATAATACAATATTCTTATATAATATTATATTACATAATAATAGGTAACATAAATTCAATCTACCGTAAAGTTTAGCATCGCTCTTAAATAAAAGTCTCTTTGAATATATTCGATTTCAAGTATTCTTAGAAGGCTCTAATGTTTCTGTTTATCGCGATAGAATGTCGCGTGCATATCGTTGCAAAAATACGCGACAATTAATCAGGATACGTAAGCAATGATTGGATGTTCAATCATCCATCGATTCGATGACCCAGAGTGCAGTTGGAGAGAAAGAGTCAAGCAGCTGGGGGTCGTCACGTTTGACCCCACTTTGCGACATCCTATTTAGACCATTTATGAATCATATTAACATACCGAACCCGCGAGGAGCGTATGTGGAACGAGCTCACTCTCGACAATTTATTATTACGGGAAAATTATACGGCTCACTGACACTAAAAGGATGATAATACCACTGATAACATTAATATTCATCCATAAAACGTGTAACATATCCGATCGTACTTTATTTCAATCCTTCGATCGATTATTAAATATTTTATTGACATCAAGCTTAATTTGTGCATCCAGTATGATTTATGATATTCCTGGATCTACTTTGAGTATCTGGGGCGAGTTAAGGAAATAATAAAAAATTCGATTTCTCCGATAAAGTGAGAGTACGCGGAGTAGTGTGATTATTTTATTTGAATTTTATTGGGAGGATTACATTAATTCGATCCATTATCAAATATATCACTAAGAGCTTAATTTATTTATCCAATATAATTTCTAATATTTCTCGATCTTTTTATTAGTTCGAGTATCTAAAATGAGGTAATGGAATACTAAGAAATTCCATTTCTCTGGAAACATTCAAGTACATGGAGTATTATTTTATTGGAATTCTATTCGAAGGATTTCATTGATTTAGCTAATTATTAAGTATTTTACTAAAATCAAGATTAATTTGTTCATTCAATATACGTTGTAATATTTCTGGAACCAGTTCGAGTATCTGGAACGAGTTAATGAAATAACAAAAAATTCGATTTCTCTGATAAAGAAACGAAGTTCAGAGCTGGTTTTAGGTAACCTGGAAACCAGTTGATTTTGCGACATCCTTTTTAAACCACTTATGAATCATATTAACATAGCTAGCCGGAGTTAGGTGAATGTAGGGCAAACTGCATGTGGGTGAATTTCAGTGATGCAACTTTCTTTAATAATAGTTCATAATCCCGTACATCCGACCCTCCGGCTTTAAACTTTCTCGGTCAATCAAGTTATCCAGTAATTATGGGTAGAAAAGATGGAATTATTTTTATATTCCTGAGATAAATATCCCTGATAATTCAACAGAGCTTAGGTGCTTTACACTAGAACCACTGAAGTCAACATGCAACTGCAACATTTAATAAATTTATAACAGAGATATTTAGATCAATATTTAGACATCGATTCTACTAATATTAAGAATTAACACTTACTTGTTTAGAATTTATGAAAAATAAATTCTTAATGAAGCGTGATATATCGGATTAGATATTATTAATTATATTACAGAATTTTCATTAAATCAGAGCATCTAAAAAATAATAAGATAAGGTAGAATCAATATACAAATATTGGTGATATATCCCCGGTAGTTCTACTGTTCATGAAATAATATTGATATAATACATTGTATTACAATATCATAGATACATTAAGCACTTTAATGACTAGTTAGCCGTGTATTGTGAAACGGTTAGATTTCAAGGTAATTTTATGCGGGATCATCATTGAAAATATTGAAAAATAATAGTGTTAGCCAAGTAGTGGAATTTGTATTCCTACGCGAAGACATTGCGAAGCATCCGACACGTGAATAAACATAAGTTTGGGTTCAGACTTAGCACGGTGTTTCATGTAGATTTTTAGTAATAGGCTTGAATTTATTTCGAGTTATCATTCCGTGTTAAAACTCTCCGTTATTCATTATTATAATTCTCGTCAATTTATTTCGATGTTAAATGAACGTTGCATGACGAATATAAAATTGATAACTTATTAATAAGTCATAAGTTAACTTATTAACCTGTTAACTAAGAATGACAATTTGATTCGTCGTTTGAACCTGCTTAATAATAACGAATTAAATTAGAATTATCCTCCCCCCGTATTTCTAATTTTAATTCGTTATCGTTTCAATAGTGAACAGTGGAATCCACGTATTCGTAGTAATTATGAAAATTTCGCGGAGATATTTATTTGATTATTAAGTTATGAGTAATCTTGTGATATTTTTGAAAGAACTCCCCGATGAACTGGTTAAATAATACGAATAGAAATAGTGAATATTGTTGGAAAATTCATGTTGATTTTTTAACAATACTTTCGTCTCGGGACGAGCAAGATTTACTTGGTGAAGTCTGCCTTTTTCCATGATGCACTGTGAGTCGATTGAAAACTGTCGTAAATTAAAGAAGCGACACGCAGGCGAGGGTGTGTCAGTTTGCAAATGAAACTTCATTCAGCAAAATGACACTTTGTTTACATTTTCTCGGAGTTTTACGGCGACGTCCTGTGCAATTTTTCGTGACTCAGAGATAAACTATCACTAAGGACTCCTGACATTAATTCTTAATTAATGCTAGTAGAAATAAATTCTAAATGAAGTATGATATACTGGAGGCTATGTTATCAATTATATTAAGTATTTTCCTTAATCAGAACTAATGAACAAATAATAAGATAAAGTGAAATAAAATAGTTTTTATAGGACGATGTCACGCGATACTGATACAAATCTTCCCTTGCGTCTATTATTAATATTATTTTTATTTGTTTACTCGAGGGGGGAATACGAAAGACAGTTTTCCTCTGAGATAACTGGAACTATTTGCACACGAAAGGGAATTTTGAGCTCGTGTTTAATGCCGATTTCAACTCACGTGACGACACGGTGACGTCACATATCTTAACAGCACAGTCGCATGATGTCATACAGTATTTTTAAAGACTACATAGTCGAATATCTCAGGGAAATTCCCAAATTATTCTCTCTTTGAATATCGATTCAATAGAATTCCATGATATCCATGATAATAGATGAATCTTATAATTCATCTACCTTCAAATTCTTCCTTAATTAATAGATAATTAAATTCCACGTAGATGTCAAATAATATTTTCGAAGATCACGTGGTCCGAATATTTCGCAAAAGTGTCGAAATCCTTTTCTTCTTAGATATTAATTTAATAGAATTTAATTATGTCTGTTGTGAGGATCAATGAGTCTTATAATAAATCCATCATAAGATTCCTCCTTAATTAATTAAAAATAGGTTGAGTAAAAACAATGATTAAGGTGATACGACAACCCATCACTCACAAAGAATAGTTCACCATCTATTACATTAAAGCATGCTATTTCATTTTCCAGAAAATCGTAATCAAAATTGTAATTAATATAAGTGGAGTACACATTCGATCCATTATTCCACTACAATATAATATCGTCGGTTATCGTGGCTTATCAGCATTCGTGGTAAGATAATCTTCCTCCCTTCGTATTTAATATTCCACCGATTATCCGCCACTCGAGCACAATTTACTACTTGAACGGAAGCCCGGCTAAAAAAGAATCAAGCGGATATAATTCGGTGGTTTCTTCTTTCATGATTCGCACTTAAGCGGGACTCGCGTCATTACACCCACGAATCGCCGGTTGAATTTAAATTACGATATTTAAATGCCACGATGTAAGCGCCATAGATATCTTGATTTATTCTTCCGGAAAACGTATTCCATTGTCGAGTACCAAAAGTCCAGTTGATGGCATGTTCCCATAATTAGTTGACCTTTCATTCCTTCAATTCGCTGTAACTCTGATTTACGACCTGTTAATTATATTATTTATGGAGGCCAGTGATTATTTATTCCTGCGATGACCTCGGTAGTTCTTAACGTTTTGATACATAAATGTCTTCTGTTATCTATGATCAATTATTATACACTTTGAGATCCATTTTTGCTAGTTGCGATACGATGTTCCTATTTTAAGCAACTGAATTAGGAATGTAGGTATTCATTATTTAATAATTATTTTATGCACGTCATTGCGGAGAATCGTTAATATGTAGTAATTAGTGTTAATGAGATCACGAGGAGCGAGAATCGACATCTGGGTCAACACACTGTTGGTGGATTGCGAAAAATCTACTTATTCAACGGGGAGGAAAAAGTGGATTAGTCTAATTATTTTTGTGTATTATGGATGATTTTAAAGATATAAGTATTGAGAAATTCGTGGTAAATAATATAAGTTTCATTAATGAAAATATAAACGATAATCGATTTAATTATTGCTTCCGGCTCTCTAAATAACGATTCTATTAAATAGAATAATTAATATAACTCCATTCGTGCGGAAAAAGGAAGATCCACCCTTTCTTTTCTCGGTGCAATCTGCCTTCGCGTAACGATATATTGTAACAGACAGATAGGGAATAATTTATTGACACCGTGACAGACCCGGTTTACGTTCAAAACAACCGATAACTTAATGAAACTGACACATTTATCTGCTCCCCTTCTGCCATGGAATTGAGTCATTGAGTTAGAGTGACGGTGCACGAGAGACATATTGTTTTGCGTGCACTTTTACTCTAAATATATCAGGAAGTTTGTTCCAATACAATTCACGCGGGGATTCTCTTCAGGTAATGACACATATTTTCTGAACCTGATTCATTTATTGGCCCATAAATCACGAGAATAGTGATACTTCCTTAATTTTGGCATATTTTCAAATATACTCTCGCGAACCTTATAAAATGTTTGGAGTAATTTAAAAATGTTTAATTATGAAATTTGTTACATATATAGCAGTACTTTTATTATATACAACAGAATATGAATTTGTTTACAGCAGAAAATGATACATATTAATTTATTAATGAAATCGCCGTGGAACACGTCTCAATAAAGAAGATTATTATTTTACACGCGACGAAAGATCTTTCGCATTGCGAGGAGGCCAGGAATAGCAGAGAAAGAGTTATTGCTTGAGTCATCCACCTGCAGCGAGTCGCGATGACCATTCGGTATTTCCTTTGACAATTGTTGCGTAACAATATACGTGCAGTTGCCTCGTACATTGAAGAGTTCTTGTAAACCTTCCACCTCTTCAACCTGCGTGTTTCCACAAAAATTATCGTCCTTCTGTTACGCACACCGATCAACAATTTGAGCAAACAATGAATCTCAAATGAGATGAAGAAACATTACCTTGACACAAGATCTCCGTGTCAGTACTTCATTCAATTCCAGTATGTTTGCTTCGTTTGGTGTTTATACTATACAAGGTGAATCACGAAGCGTGATCAGCTTAGATTATTCAATTATTAGTGGGCCTATCGAAATTTTTTTTATGTAGTATTATATGTACACCTTCAGTTTTTAACAGATAAACCTATAATTTTTGTGCACTTATCTTGAGATATTTATCTGGAGATAAGAGTATTGCGCAACCGCGAATTTTTCAAGGCCATGTTTAGACGGGGGATGTTTACGCAACTTTTTTTATTTCTATGTATCGTAATATACGATTGAATTTCGAACTTGAGATTATTAAATTAATAATAATGGAGTAGTAAATCTCTTAACACACCATAATTAAATCGATGGCGATACAGTGATCCTTGGCAATTATCGGTTGGAAGATGGGGATCAAAGTTTCCATTAATTCGAAACCGGATCAACCTTTTTGCGTGGGAAAAGATGATTGAAAACCAGCTCGCGCAGAGTGGGATTCAATAAAACATTCATTAAAACCATAGAAAGCGTGGAATTCGAGATAGAAACAGGATTGATTCGTGTTGCTGCAAATAGTTCTCCTTCGGCGTACTAGAATCGTTTATTTAAAGTATAAATAATTCGATTGAATTTTATATTTATTCTCAGAACTTGAAGTTACGAATAGTGTTGTGTTCTGGAAGATAGAAAATTACAATTAGTTTGCCTGTTACTTTTGAAGTAAGATTAAAAGATCCTGAAAGAATTATAATCTTCAAAATTGAAGATAAGTTTCGACTACTAGTTTGTTAAAAGTACTTCCACGCGACGGCTGAAAGAAAAGACCTTCACCCGGATTCGATACGCAGGTCGTCTACATAAGCGTACTCCGACAAGTGTCTCGAATAGCCTTTTTCTTTAGCATTTTTTCTCTCTCTCTTTCTCTTCGTGTGCATGGTAACCGGTAAGTTAAGCGTGACTCAAAGTCACGCTTAAAGAGGACTTCCACTACGCCCGGATTACGCTTGTAACTCGCCTTATTCGAATTCTACGTGTCCCGAGTTACGATTTTGTCGAACCATTGATTAAACAACTGCCGACAAGAACATGGAGAGTTAGTGTCTTACTAGAAGCAGAACAAATTGATTATTCATCGTGTGGCTGGCGCGGGACAACAGGTTGTCACGATATTAGATGCAAGCTAGATAAGAACTATTAAGATCTGTTACGTTTTATCGTATGCATTTATCACGTTGTGATACACGTAAGTTTTTAATTACCTACATTCCTGGTAGTTCTATTTAGTTATTACTTAATTTGAGTTCGATCATTTGGTTCTTTGAGAGAGTGTTCGAGGGTGGGAAAACAAAAAAAGAGGGTATTTTTAACTGGAATATTTATTTAGGGTGTAAATATTGCAGATAAAAATATCATATTAAAATAGTAACTAGTATACTGATATATTAATACTAACTATATAGCAGTGAATAAAGATATATAAGAATATATAAATAATTATAAATAGATGGAAGATGCTAGAAAAATATTCACGATTTTTTATTGGGAATTATATCGATTAATATCAGTCTTATTTTATGATATACTTCTGTCACGTGATGATAGTCGTTGGTTTTTAATTAATACTGTTTTTAATGAAAGATATAATGATAGAAGAACAGAGGATTTTTATCCGGAATAATTATTTAGAATTATTTACGAGAGGCATAAATATATAACTGACTAATTATAAATAGATGAAGTTATTGGACAAATATTAAGAATTCCAGGGTAGAAATGATCTCGTTGAATGTGTGTTAAGATTTACTCGAACTCTTCTTATTATTGGATAGAAATGTGGTTTGTAATGTAATTACACGAAGCCGCGAATTAAGAGCAGCGAAGATTGACCGCATTCGCGTGATGAAGATGCAAATTATAATGAGATAGAGTTCGCGTTAGGTTAGTGGAAGGAAAGGAACAAGATATGCCAAGTATTTTAAGTCACTGTTAACTATTTCTACGAGTGAAAACCGTTGGGGATAATCTTGTATTTCTATCTGATTGGATAGAATTCTTGAGTATTTCCGTGACAGAAATAGATGGTCCTTTCTAAACAATTATTTGGAGAGAGTACTCGACATTCTTCGCCTCGCAAAACTTTTACTTTGGCGAGTGAAAGACTAGCACTGTGATAACGTTGCTGTATTGCTCGATAATAGCAACGAAATTATTACTTAACCTTTTGTTACTTAATTTAATTACTCAGTCACCATTTAGTTTACCGGGGGTACCGAGAAGCGACATTAATATTTACTCCAGTTATTTTTTGTTATTGGAATTTTAAATTATCACCAACACTGTAGTAAATCTTAATGTTACTTCACAGTCGCCACCCAGTTTGTACCGATAATTTTAAATAACAATAAATAATCTCGGGTGCAAATGGTTATGTTTTTAACCAGGTAGTTCTTTCAAAAAACAACACCACGAGCGTGCTTTCGATTTAGTGATAAAATAAACACCGTGATAACTTTTAAGGGTTAAAATTCATTGCGCTTGAAGAGATTCCAGAATTGTATCAAACATATTCGAAGTGGCAAAACAACTTTGTGTTCCAGGTAAAACATTATGCCAGTCGTGTAACAAGAAGTGCAGCGGGGAAGTGCTACGAGTGCAGGACAAGTATTTCCACATAGGGTGTTTCAAGTGTGCTCAGTGTAATACCAGCTTGGTGCAGGGTGGTTTTTTTGCACGCGAGGGCTCTTACTACTGCACCAAGGTATGACGATGAAAAAAATGAAACTTCAATTGCGATTAAAACGCGGAATACGAACTCGCGTGATATTTATAGTGATTTCTGGGTCACACGAGTACGATGACATAAAATCGAATAAAATGATGTGGAATCGTATAAACCTTATTCGCAGAATTAAACAGGGAATTATGTATCATGTTTATTTTTGCACGTGGAAATGTATTAATCGAGTAATATTTTGAGTTACCCCTAATAAATGTTATATCGTTTATTCTGTACTTTATGACGAATAGAGATATGCATTTTCTATTCTGTCGAATAATAGAATTTTATTTAAATTCGATTATTCTAGTAATTGTACGGTTCCACTAATAATATAATTTTATTCAGATTTAATTTTTCTACTAATAATATAAATTGTCTTAGATTCTATGGTTCTATAAAAATAATAATTTTCCTTAGATTCGATTATTTCACTTCACTTTTGCTAAGATTCCATTAAACCGCTAATTCAACGATTCTGCTAGTAATATAATTTTATATAGATTCAATTATTCCATTATTTCTATCATTCCACCAATAACATAATTTCACTTCTACTTCCGAGACAAACACGCTCGAAACCAATTATTTTAAAAGAAATTATTTCGTCGTGTGGCAACATAAATATTTCGTGATATCTAAATATCTTGGCTGACGTATTTAGCATCTTACGTAAACCTTGACATTTGCGTAATTCCGCGGTGATAAATGACCAGAACCGCGAATATCCGCGGTGACAAAGTATAAGACATTTTAAAAATGTTACGTCCTGGAAATTGGATCGAGAAACGTGTGGAAAGAGTTTCTTGAAATTATTCCTCAGGATTACCGGGAACGATGGGGAACGAGATGCGCTGGCTGCGGCGAGTACGTGGAGGGAAATGTTGTCACTGCCGGAGAAAAACACGCTTTTCATCCAAATTGCTTTCACTGTCAGAGATGCAGACAACCCTTGCTGGGTCAGGGGACAAAAGTGTCCTTAGTTCAAGGTAGGTGATAAATCAATTAAATATCAGAATTAATTGCTATTATTATTACCACTTGCATTTGATGATTTCGATAAGTTCATTGCCTCTTGGTGCGTCTTACGAGTGAAGTGGAATAAAATTATTAATAGAATTGATCATAGTTGAACATACTGATCAAACAAAAGAGTTACTCGTGCCTCTAGTGTTTTACCAACTAGTCAAACACGATGTTCAACAAACAGTTCGTTCATTGCCTTTTGATGTAGCTTGGAAAATTGGCGTGCCTGGTGAACCTGTTAAAGCAAATTGCCACTTACCCACCTATAGCGCTCTTCCGTTATTACAAAACTGCACACGAGGCCATGTAACGATTCATACACCGAAATACACATCCTCCCTCGAATCATAAAATTCTCGAAACAAATACTCGAACCCTTTATTTATGTCCATAAAATCCAGAACGTTACAGTGGTCTTATTTTTACGCCGGTCAAACTTTCTTTGATGAATATGTTTACTTCCACCAAGCTGACTATAAATACGCCGAAATATTCTTAGCTTGGACATTGACCTTCGGCTGAATAATTTTTTTCCGAAAAGAAAGAAGGTTAAATTAAACTCGCGTTGGAGTGAGAATTAAGATGAACCCTTTATCGTGGTTGCAGTAATTTTATTTATTATTTGTGATTTATGAATTAATAATTATAAAGCAGTATTATTGATGTGATCATTATAGTTGCTTTTACGGTGGTTACATTAATTTCGTTATTACTTGTGGTCGCTAATTAACAATGATAGAATGGAGTTCTTCAAACCTTATACAATAATATTAATATGATATCTCGGTTCTACAATTATTTAATAAAATTGAAAATGATCAACACACTGAGCTCTTATCACCAGCAACAAAATATTCCACGAACCACCAACTTGGTTCTCAGCGAATAACAATCTTGCATTACATCATGACGTTCTCCATTATCACTCTGCCGAAACTTATCATATTTTTATGGCACATATCATTTATTTATTACTGCTAATCGCGTGGACGAATACGAGAGATGAATCAGATCCGGATCGAGAGATCCGCTGAGGAGAGAAAAGAGACAATGGCGGAGAAGAAGAGAGGAAGGGAATAAGAGTGTAATGCGTCATCGAGCGAATGGTCGAACGGATCTGGCGACTGAAACGATCTGAAAGAATCGTGCATTGTGTGTAGGTCAAGCTCTGTGTCATCGATGCGTTGGTATCCCTGTTCGGGAGGCCTCGACACCGGTTGGAAATAGCGGAGCCAACAGAGGAACCGGTGATGGACCCTCTGACCCTGGTTCCTGCGCCGGCTGCGGAAATCAATTACGGGAAGGTCAGGCTTTAGTCGCTCTCGATCGACAATGGCACGTTTGGTGTTTTAAATGCCATAGCTGCGACACCGTACTACATGGCGAGTACATGGGAAAGTGAGTGGGATTCATTTGTTTCTTATATTGCAGCGATTTTTAATAACATGTTAATGGTACTGAATAATGAGTGCCGATAGTACGCTTCATCCGAAAGACCTCTAAGTCCCGTAACCATTCAGCTTCATCTGAAAGACCTTTAAACCCTTGAGTCAACTAATTAGACCTCTACAGGACCTAGTTTGAATTTTTCCTGTCCGCTATTTTCTATCGCATAAAATGATTGGAAATTACTGAACTTATTACATTAAATCACACTATATTTTATATCATAGAATAAGTCTTCGAACAGCCGAAATTTTTGGTAGTCTACTATTTCGTATCGTACAGGGTCCAAGTTTCAGAACATTCAGAGGAATAAATGAAAATTTGCATAAACCGTAATTGTCATATTTAATAAATCAAATAATAAGCGAATCACAAGCCGTATCAAGGACGAATCAAACGGATCCCTTTAAATTTCTAATCGACAGAGACGGTGTTCCTTATTGCGAGAAGGACTACCAGAAGCAATTCGGTGTGAAATGCGCGTACTGTAATCGTTACATCAGCGGCAAGGTATTACAAGCAGGTGATAATCATCATTTCCACCCGACTTGTGCACGATGCACGAAATGCGGGGATCCCTTTGGAGACGGGGAGGAGATGTATTTGCAAGGGGCTGCCATTTGGCATCCACGTTGTGGTCCAGGCCCAACCGGACCCAATGGGATCGTCAATGGACACGGCGAAGTTCATACTCCTCAACATCGAGAGTCAGAACGAATTTCTAGCAGTGCATCAGAAATGCAGGTAAGCTTACACCGATACAAGAATAAAAAGATCTCCGACTTGCTTATTTTCAAAAATACCCTCGAATCCATCGAGGGGTCGGTTTTAAGTCCCTCAAATAAAAGCCATACAAAGACATCCTGATTTTAATAAAATGTAACTATGCCATGATAAAGTCGCATTTCCTTTCCAAACATCGTTCCGCGTGAATCGTATTAAAATGTGTTTGTCAAATATTATTCCTTGGGGCTACGTTAATTGGACATTGATTAGTGTTTGGGACTTGTGAAGAGTTGTGAACTGTGTTCATGTAAAATAATGTATTATAAAATGCAACGATTTCTTGTTTGTTGGTGCTACGTGTATTAAATGTCGATTGTCAGTGTTTATTTGCGAGGATTTATTAACCTGCTTTCGCAGCATAGGGAAGTGTAGTTTATCGAGGAAGGACAGACTGCACTAGTCGGTTTAATTGTCTCTCCATTGTTTTATTAATGATACGTTATTATGTGTGGTTACGTCTGTGATTTTATGCACGACTTCATAGAAAAGGCATTAAGTCTTTTAAACGCTTATCTATTCAGGTCTAAATAAAGCAGGGTCTTACGTAACGCTACCATCTGATTGTACAAAGATTCATTCCACGCAGTCTAAGGTTCACTACGTAACTACCAATGGAGATCGTTAAGCGATCGATTATCATCTCATTACACTACAGTCACATGTTCTTAATTCATGCATAATCATTAATACGAATTCGATCTTGCACGCCGCTCTTTATATCTGCCAGATGCATCGTCAGTTTAGTTGCATTTTACGCTAATTGAATATATCGTGTGCATATAAACGTGTATGTTACCATCCAGCTGTAAAATAATACGTATACGACAAAATGTTTCGCGTTAAAATTACAAGAATTAAAAAACATACCGATATCAAACGCGTCGACCTTCGATGTATCTTGTGATTTCATCCCGAAACATTTTCTTGTTGAATTAATTTTTTATCTCGATGTCAGCCATGTCGTTTCGGTGATGTAGTAATGTGTACTGTTTTAGAAGGCTGTAATAATCGTACCCCTTTTTTTGTAAAAGCTTTGTGTATAGCTTACAATTTTTGGTTGAATTTGGAAGATATCCGGCTTACGATGTTCGCATTCCTTTAACAAAACATTCTACCGAATCTTGCGCACGCTTCACGATATATTACGGAGACACGAATATATCGAACGATTACGATGTCTCAATTTTTTTTCTCCCGATTATTTCCTTTCAGTTTTTTTTTATTATTGCTTTCTTAATCGTTGTTTAATTTTTTTTCGCACGGTCATTGTGTATAGTTTTCATTGCGGTCACGCACGCCAAGCCTGAACGGATCACTGTGCAGCCCTTACAGCAGCCTCAGTCGCAAGGTATGCCATGTATCTCCTAGCACTGTCACTCTATCAAGAATCAAAATAATTTTTTCTTTCTTCTTTTTCGAAAAGAAAGAGGGGGGAGGGAGGGCACATTTCGTCGGTTAACACGTATTTTATTACCGCATTTCATTTGCGCCATGGTACTTTTAAGTATGTTCGTACTTTTAGCCTACCTTCGTGAAGAACTTATTTCAACTGCTATTATTTTCGGTAATTTAATAACTTTTCCTTGTGTTTTTAACACCGGAAGCGAAGAGAGATTGAAGAATAAGATATTGTCGATACTTCAATATTTTTTTTATTCGGTTTTAAATATTATATTTCACATTTATAGCAGTACAAATAAAAATGTATATATTATTAGAATTTTAATAGTACGATTGCAATAAAATGATTAAATCTCAGAATAGGATGAATTTGAATTAAAAAAATTGCTGTCACCTTGACGATACGCTTGGAATATTTTTATTTAAATATTTAAATGATAAAGGATCCTCTTCGAACTCTTTAAATACCCAAACACGTGGAATTACTATTCAATATTGTTTTGAATAATAATCCGATTTAAAATGTGTGAAACAAGTCAGTTAAAAATGGAGGATTTCTTGAAAGAGTGTCAAATGCATTGAGTTCTTATTTTTTTCTTTTTGCCGAATACTTTAATTTAGCTATGCGAACGACGCTTACCAAGCAACGTAAAGGATATTCCGTGAATATATTCCCGATAATGTACGTTCGATTGCCTCAGTATTATCCTGCGCGAACCGGTAGTCCTGGACTGATATTACGAGAATATGGACGTGGCCCGGCCGAAGATATATCTAGGATTTGTACTTATTCCTACTTGACTGAAACACCGAGCCAAGGATACTTGAGACGGCCGATACAACCCTACGACAAACCTCCGACTAGCCCGCACTTTCATAGACCAAGCTGTAAGTTACATTTGGACTTACACCTGTAATATATCTAATATACTTTAATATATCATACTGATTATATTACATCTACCACTATATTTTAACCCTTTGCACTCGTAGTCGACTCTCAGTTGCCACTCAGTTTATTGCGACAACTCAAAACTCCAATCGTATTACCGCAAGAAACTGAGTGGTGACAAGCGTCGAATTTTGAGTGCAAAGGGATAAAATTCTGACTGATCGGGAATCGATCACTATATTTAGGATATCGGTATAATACAGTAATGCAATATATCAATATGATATAGTACAGAGTAAAATAAACGGATGTAAGAAATGGTCTTTTTAAAATGGAATAAATGGTACTCGGATCTAGCTTCTCGTTCGATAAGAAGCAGTGGTGGACGTAGTAGCCGATCTGGAATGAGAGCCCTGGTCGACGCCCTTAGCGAGACCAGACCGAAATCACCGGCGAGTCAAGTAGACAATGATGAACCAATAGAATTAGCGCATTATCCGGATGCCATGAAGCGACCCCCTGGTTCAAAACCACCCATCGAAAGAGACGATTTCCCTGCTCCACCTTACCCTTATACAGATCCCGAAAGACGTAGACGATGGTCCGACACTTACAAGGTATCCTTTTGCTTTTTCATTGATCCTTTCGTGGATACTTGATCATAGATTATTGTGGACATTTTTGAACGAATTTGTTGTCATGCAGGGAGTACCTGCATCAGATGATGAAGACGAGATCGACAACAAGACGTATATAAAGGAGGTGGAGGAGAAGCTTAAGAAGGAGCAGGATGAATTAAGTAAAATCGACACTGGAATAGCCAAGGTGTTCTTGCAAGATCGAGAAAAGGATCGGGAAAATTTGCGACACAAAGCTGCCAATGTTGATCCGAGGAATGCTTCGAGAACGCCATCCGCTGCCAGGGAACCCGCGTATCGACTACGATACGAGAGCCCGGTTGGCGCATGTAAGTTACTTTTTAATAAAAAAATAATTTCTGATAAAATTTGCTTGTAATATATTTTATCTCTATAGAACTTTATTGAATTTCTCCACCAATCAATTCTACATAAATCCACTTGTAACATAAAACTTATTTGAAATCATTCATCTGGACCGCACTCCGCGAGAACTTAGTACATAATAATGAAATAGTGTTCCAAGTTCCACAGTAAAAATTCAAAATAAATTGTAATGCAATTGGATGATAATTTTTAATACTATTAATTTGATATGCAATTCTTGAAGAATATTTTCGATATCTTTCATGTGCAGCACCCTCGAGAAATATAGATCACGCGCGACCATGGGAGGACGATGATGGTTTGAGTTACAGATCGAGTGTTGGTCCGAGCTACAACGGTAAGTTTTGAACCCCTTCTATCGTAATCACTTGTCATTATTCATGATTCGTTATCATTAACATAAGTGATAATCATCTCATACATGTCCACACGTTCGCACATAACACTAACATACCACTCTAACGATTTCAAGTAACATCGAAGTTAGAGATCGTGAAACGATAGAACGGGGGTTGGTTCCTTGGGCGGGGAGAATGAGACGGTTCCCTTTTTTGATTTCTACCACATGAAAATTTGCATCGTCGAACGAGAAGGTCGGCGAATGCAAATCTTACCAGTGGGACGGGGTTTATTCGTCATTAAAGTTGATGGTAAACGATATACCGTGTACTCGAACAGGAGTTTAAGTTAAGTGGCATTAGCACCAAATACCACACACTGGACGCCCATTAATATAAACCAGGTGATGTATTCCGCTTATGCATGTCGTCGGCATACCTTAATGTGCTTGCCTTCTTATCTTGATTATATCGAAATATACTCGGTACTTCGTGCTATCAAAGTAGCTTACAGTCACCGAAACTCTCTCATATATTCTTGATCGTTTCACTATACAGTGTTCGAAGTATCGTACGAAGTCAATTATGAATTATTAACTACCCTAGACAGTGATATCGTATCATCCACTAAAGCATGGTACTACTTTGAATAATCACTCTTTCGTAAGTGCACAATCATACACGAACACACATTCTTCCAAAGTGACATCACTCTCATATTCCTTTGAATGTCTCTTATATCTACAATATTGGAAGATAAAAAAAAAGATCGTGTGACTTCGACTCTGCTCGAGTATTGGATTTTACTGTAATAAACAGTTCGACTACTTTTCTTCTTCTTTTAATCAATTGGTTATGTTCCGTTTGGCAGCATGAATAGTTACTTCTACAGCACTGCATATCTCTTACGCTTATCCTTTTTTTCCCCTCTTTTTTATTTATTGACGGAACACTGCATTTCGATGGCGTATCTTCCAATGTTGGTACATTCTTAATTCGAAGACTAGTGTCTTAACGGGGGAGATAGTGTTACGTTAGACACACGCTACCTGTATCATCGTGTCTCTATTTGTGTTTTTGTGTTTGTGTTGTGTTTGCGTGGGCGGCAGTTGGGAGGTCATCGGCACGTTCCCCGGCTCCCAGAAACTATCCACCCCTTGGTACTCAACGCGCCTTCACTCTTCCAAACGCCACTAGGCACTATCATTCGGTGAGTCCGAAAACTTTCCAATTCACCTACCGCTGATCTCAAGTCAAACAATTCCAAGTTAAACGAATCAAATCCAAGTATTAAATGTTCACGACTCGCGTAACTTAGAGAGACGAATTATACTTCGCTTTATCCAATATGAAGTGAAATTCGTCTCCCATCGAGATATCATTAGAACAGCCGTCGAATGTGGATACCAAAAGAACCAATTGACTTGTCTTCACGGGAGGCATGCTTTTTTCTAGCTTACGAAAAGAAAATGTTTATCGTACTTACACAGAGGTGCTGGCTTATCCAAATATATTTTGTTTTCGACACACACATATATCGTCTTGCGCACTCTTACAAGAAAAAAGAGAGAGAGAGAGAGAGAGTATAGAATGAAAGAGTTTGCTTTCGTGCACTTTCGAATATCGGGGGTGTGTTCTTCTTGCCGTTGGGGGTTGCGAGAAGATCGTGATAATACCGAAGTAACCTGGGAGCGATAACGATTTGTCTCATCTCATCGTGCTTCTCGTTGTATACGGTAGCCATTTGTTTATTTCTTTTTTTATTCTACATGTACAAATACAAGATACATATACGTAAGGAGAACTTGTGTGATACAGAGAATATACCACTATTAATCCCACCACATAATTCATGATAGAAATGAAAGGTAGGGTGTGAAGTAAATATTTGGATTTATGTGTTCAACTGAAAAGAAAAGACGTATTAATTCCGATCACGATGTCGATAAACCACTCCATACAAGATAAACTCATGTAATATGGAATATGTATAATATATTTTGGCGAACGTTGGGCATTCGTATGGGAATGAAAGATTGCTTTTCTTCCCGTTCTGAGGGAAAGAGAAACTAATGAGTAATTAACTGTCGATTGACATTTGAAACCAGTTGTGAGCTCCCTTCGGCACATCCCGAAGCCAGGGTACGGTCTGGCACCGCGAAGTCACACCTTCTCCTCGACCGGCGGTTCTGTATCTGCTCTCCCTGTAAGTCTTGCACCGCGTCACCATCGACGAACAATTTTGCACCGTGCTGATTAATTTTTTTTCTCTTACAAAACAAGATTTCTAAATATATTTGCCGATATTCAGAGTTTATTTTAACCACACCAGGACACGCCGAACTCCAACACCGTTAAGATGTACGCTTTTCTGTCGTTTAGGGTGATTATTCGTTCAGTGGGATGGGAGACAAGACGCACAGCACTGATTTCTCCTCTGGCAAATCAGATAGTGAGTAAAACAATGAAAGGTCAATGAAAGGATACTGAACACATCAGTTGTTTTTTTCTTAGCTTACACAGTGCCTTTCGATTTCTTATTTTTTTTTCTTCATTCAAATTGCGTAGATGCTTTTATAAGTAGAGTGCTCGTGGAGCTTACTTCGATCCACCACGTTTTATCATTTCTTCTCTAGGACATAGATTATTCTTCATTGATATATTCGGATATTTTTCTACGAGCACACGAGAGAGAGATTTCTTATTTTTTTTAACCGTTCTTTCGTACATGCTTCGATATCCGTGCATGCTTCGACTAATGCATCCTCACGCTATCACACTATCACCATTCGCCTGTCTTACGTTATCACGTGACTTCTATTTTTCTCATTGATAACAGGTACATCGAACGTTTACATTTCTTCTTTTACGATGGCTGTCGCTTATTTTTTATTCTAGCGTGCTATAAGCGCAGTCTTTCTTTCTAATAACAAAACGATGGGCGGTTAAATGTCCTGTGATATGAATAAGTTGAAAATTTATTTAAACGACTCTTATATCATCCGCACCACTTACTTCTCTTACGATTACAAATCAAATATTATTAAATTAGCGAAATTAGGTGGAACTTTAGTCGAGTCAATTATGTTCCTAATTAACCTCTTTGATTACACTCCGTATTAATTACAGATTATTTGGCAAAAAATGGAAACAGAGGACAATTAACACTAGAACTATCTGTATTAATTACTCCAAAAATGACATGTTAGAAAATGGTATAAAGTGATATTAAAAAATAAAATAATAAAGAAAATGTTAAGGCATTAAGGAATATTTAATCGAAACAAAATTTAAATGGTTAGAATATAAAATGCAAATGGAACATAATTGACGGAGAAAAGATCGTAGTTAAAATAACAAAAACGGTTTGTGCAACATGGTTTGACATGGTTTTTTCTTTCCCATTTTTTTCCCCAATTTTAGTATCAACAGGCAGCATCACGGATGTGGATCGACGGGCATTGGTATGTACCACAGCCCCATACTACTCACGGCGAATTAGCATGGTTTGTAGCTTGTTCTTGCATCTGTATTATATTTACAAGCATTTTTATCGCGTGTCCTTTGAAGTGTATATCGATAACAACATTAATCACTATCGATTCGTAAGCCGAATATTAAAAAATCTCATAGAAAAATGACACAAACTAATCATTGATTTTAGATGGATTGTTTCATGCGACGTTAACGTGTACATAATACTTTTCTCATTGTTTACATTACAATATGTATTATACTGTACATAGCACACTGTATATTAATTTTGTGAGCATGCCAGCTGTAAATTTTGCTAAGATTTTTTCTAGTTTGCATTTTGATATTATTACAGCCCCAATGTGTATCGAATTCTTGCACTTTTTCATTTTCGAACGAAATTCGTGTGATTTTACCGTAACATGATTTCAATGTGTTCTTGTGTTGTGTTAAAAATGACGTACTCGGTATTTTGATTTGAAAATATGAATTTGCTTCTTTTCGGTGTTTACGTGTAAAGTGTTGATTTTCGTGAAATACCGTGGTACGGTGTTCTTTTCAAGACACTGGAAATATGAATATTTTGTGATGATAATAATTGATATTAGGTGCTTCAAAATCACAAAATATGTTAGGACTGAACGTGGAATGCGTTTGATGAGTTTACTGCATATATCGTTGCATTGAGACTGATGCATTCTTGCATATTTGTGCATTATGAGCTCAAATACGGAACTATGACTAAACTGAAATAAAAAAAGCATGATACCGTGAGTGCAATCGCTTAATATCGTCCCGATAATCGTGTTAAACATATGAAGGAACTAAAACATAGGTCGTCCATAAATCATGTAAGTGTCAGGAAATATTCACGTGCTTATGATTGAGCCGATACATACTCGCTTGTGAATGCAATATTAATCATAAATCGCATACTACTTGTTTCAGTCTAGCTATAGTTCTGTCATTTACCCATCGCTGTTAAACAAACAAAATTCATATAAAACCGAACGGGGATAATAACGACAATCATCCGTTTGAATCGGAATTATTACTAATAACAATTTACCCCCATTCTTGTTTCTTTACACGGGCCATTTAAAAATGGTGATTCGTTGTTCAGATGACAATATAATATTCGTACAGCTTGAAACATCCACGAGATATTCCGTTTAAAAGAGAAATTGTTTAGGCATGTTTTAGTATGTGATATTAATATATTATCAAACTAGGAATAAAATGGTTTATTAGTATAATTTATTTGGGATATCTCGGAAGGACATCTTAGCTGTATGAATTTTTTTCAACATCTCCACTGCATTAGCATTAATTATCATGAATCGTATTGATCCGAGTGTATCATGGATAATAATTATTAAATGATGGTTTAGAATGATGGTGGGATTCTTCCATCATCAACCACGTATACAGGTGGCCTAGGTTCGGTGGTTGGAAGTCATGGGGGTCATCACGTGAGAAGGTCGCTGCCAGATATGGGAACCGCACCAACCGAACCGCCGAAACTTTATCCGTACCACTTACTTGTTATCACTAACTACAGGCTGCCAGCGGATGTGGATCGTTGCAATCTTGAAGTGAGTATTCCAACGAGAATTAGCAACCCTCATCATCGAGATATAGGATTAAAAGGAATTATAGTGAATTATAGCAAATTATAGAAACATTCCCAAGAGATGTCCCCCCTCCTCGCTCTCGCCTTGATACAAGATATTATTAAAGTTATATTTATGGCAATTATTTTGTAATTCCAGCGGCACCTTTCCGACGCGGAATTCGAGGCAGTTCTTCAGTTTACTCGCGCGGAATTCTACAGACTCCCTCAATGGCGTCGTAACGAAATCAAAAGACGGGCCCGACTGTTTTAACTATCATTCATCCTACACGTTTTACCTTATTACCTTCATCGTGTCACGACTGTGTTACCGTGGTATAGAGTGTACATTCCTTCTGCGTGGATAGATGTATCGTGCAAGAGAAAGAGAACCACTAATTAAAGATGTCTGAGGATATGATACTGGTGGCGATTCATCGACAGCGGACATTTAAACAGCATGGAAGAAAAGAGAAGAATCGCTGATCGATGTCGTACAATAAGGGGAACGAAGTACGAAAGGAGATTCTCTGGATCGTAGAATTAAAGAGTTATATATGTATACATTACATAGAACACACGAGCACACATACACACAGGAAAGATTGATTCACGAGAGATGAGACACAGAAGCACTGCCATTCGTCGTCAATTTTATTCTCTCGGCAACGAGTCCACAGGCAGCTTATCACCGATCGAACATTTTCGTAGATCCCCTGTGAGTTCGGTGCTTCTTCGAGAAGATTTTTGCTTCTTTCATATAATATGATATCTACATTTCTGTGATTGGCAGAAAGTTGCTTAAGTGGGGAGGATATGTTAAAGCGTTCTACGATGTAGTTGGTGAGTAGTCGATCCACGATATTCACGTTACTATTATCGTTGAGAAAGTTTCGGCTAAGTGGTACGGTTTAGAGGTATATATGTACATGTATTCATCAACTGGTATTGACCTTTTACCCTCTTGTCCCTTTAACAAAAAACAAACTATTTTAACATTTTGCGGTCTTAAAGGGTGATTTCGTATTAAGTTGGTAATTTGGTGGACTTGATACTACGTTTCCTTTCGAGAAACATTCACGATTTTTTAGATTAATTTCTATGTTTCGTGTTCGAAGGAATTCGTTAGTGGTGTATCGTTTTCATTGAATTTTCTAACGAAATTCTCGAATGATCATTCACATAATAGAAATAAATTTGTAACTATTGGTAGACGTAAGTTAGGTTGACGCAAAAAAAAAACACCCGACATATATCAAGTACGTTTCGAAGTGGACTTCGAATATCGGACCGCAGAGCGTTAATCAGAATTCTCTACTTCGTCTTAGAATGTATATCTTCAGCTCCTCGATCATGATTTTCACCTTTTTCGGAGGAAAGGGAGAGGAAAAGAGTAATAAAAAATAACGGTAGAAGGGTAATATTTTTTAGCGCAGTAGCTTACGGATAAGCGAGACTCTGTATCGTTTCAAAGTTTTACCATTTAACAGAACAGCGTGACTTTGGAGTTTGCTCTTGACGAGTATAACGCGAGGAAGAAGGTATAAAACGATCAATGTGAAGGAAAAAGGCGGATAACTAAAAAAAAAGAACGTAGCGAATAGTAGGCGAGAAATATGCGGTGTAATACTCGTGATACAATATAACATTGTAAATAAGGTGGTTCGCGTAAACAAAGGGAAAGAAACAGATTGACGCAACACGTGAGACGAGAATATCAGACACAACATTCTAAGGGATCCGCTTAGATCACAGACACACTTACTATTTGCAAGGAAGGTTATAACACGAAATCGCTATTATACATAGGATCTATCATTATTATTAATTTTTAACTATTATTATAATTATTATTATTATTATTATATTTTACTATAAGCAACATGAGAAATATAAGATATAAGTAGATAGGAAATCCAGCTTGCTGAGTGACGTATCCAATATCAATTTCGCAAGTCACTTTTAACGCGATACTCGCCAAGGTTTATTTAATCAAAAATACCTGGAGTATTAATTACAGGGTATATTCCTATTAACAGAGAATATATGCGTGTCTTTTAAATCATCATGATAATATAAAGTAATAAAAAATTGTTCTGCGGTGCAGGCATAGAGCGACGAAAATATAATCGAAGGACTTCGTCGCTATATAATTAATTGTGCTATTTAAAAGGATAAGTATCATCATACTTATACTTCGAGAGGAGCAAGTATAATTAAACAATTCGGTTAGTTCGTAACCCGTCGAAGTACTTCACGCAGCAAGCTGTAAACGTAATAATATCGAACGATTCCGGCGTTACATTTGAGACCGATTAACTCCACGCAGTTATCTACAATAAAATGAAGAATGATAAGAACGTGATCCTTGGAAATGACACGTTCCGAAGGAGCCACCGTAACCGCGTTGCATGCATAATGCGGGGATACTTTTAACGAGAAAGGGAAAAAAATGATGGAAATCGCGTTTTACTATACATTTCGCCTCTTACCCTAAGTCATGTGCCTATATACTATATACTATATCAAATGTCGGCGGACATTTAACAGGAGGAGTCGTTAGTCCCTTATCAAAGCATTCTAACACACACGTTGTAAATTCGTGTTATCTCCCCTGCAATTTCACACACGGCTTCATTCACGAGGAAGATCGGGAACGTGATCCATGATCTTGTGTATGCAATCAAAAATGTCGTCTCCCGACGAGCTACAAAAAGAAATACTCTCATTAAATGTACTTCTTCGTGCAATGAATGATATCAGCCAGAAGTCTCTGACAATGTCGCTTCTCGTTTCCTTTGTCGTCCGTTCTTGTACACAACTATAAAGTCAATAAAGCAAAACGGAGTTTTTTAATCTTTCATTTTCACCGTCGAATTTTAGGTAGCGATATTAAGTCCGACCGAGTACGATTTACACTTTTATATTCAATAGCACGTTCACGAGTGTGTTCCTTTTTTTCTTTGGTTTTATTTTTAAGCTGTTTATGCGGCACCGATATTGTGTCGATTTCGAGTTGAGTAGTTTTCCTTGATTTTGTTTCCTTTTCGGTTTGATTGAGTACTTTATTGAGTCTCTTTATTTATACGATGATTTGTATTCTTTTCCTAAAGCAAGCCTGTCCGACACTCTGATCATGGTGCAGCGTTGTCCTTTATAATGTGCAAGGCGAACCAATGTACGTTTCTGTTGTATAGAGCACATTGCTTCCGCTAGTCCATAAAGTTAAATAAATGCAAACCTATATGAAAGCTCATTCACACCTTTTTACGTTTCTATTTTTTTTTTAGTTTAAATCACGCTAGATCCCTTTTTCATTAAGAGTTCGGAGTATTGTATTCATGAGATATTAACTAGGAGTCAGTTCGAATGATATCATTTAATAATAATCGAGCAACATTACAAAATATTGATTACTAATTTTACAGGAAATCGTGGATTATTATGCTCTAGGATCACTTATTAATTAAGCTTATCGTTGGTGTCATGTTTAAATATTTGTATTGCCTCATCAAATTATGGAACAAAGTGAAGCATCTCTAAGAAAATTATGTAACTTAAACAGGACTTTTCTTCTCGCGAAGGATAACAAAACCTTCCAAAATACTGGAAACAGGTTCGTACTCATCGAGTGTTAATTCAGCTTTTTCTCCCGCTGATAACAAAGTTGGGGTGGTATGAACGTATCCACCCCTTAAGGATTTAGGATTGCCAGCTTTCCCTACGGTATCCACTGCCTGGCCAACTCTAACGGATACAGGAAGACTCTGAAAAAATCAAGTGTATTAACTCCACATCCGGAAATCACGAATTAACTCGCTATAAATTAATCGTTTATTTTGAAAGTGTCCTAAGTTCATTTTTCAAGATAAACGGCTCAAATGAAATTCATACCCGCAAATTTTCATCCACCGTCACCAACCATCTTGGTTCCATCGCCAGAGCCAAGCAATGTAGAAGATAATGTGACTTAAATACTATTAAATTCCGACAATCCAAAAATGCCACTAAAACAACTAATAATCCGGCTAACGCGGCCTGATCGAGAACTTTGGAACCGTAATGCAAAGGAGATAAAGATAGTGTACCCTGCAAGAATGAAATTATTAATCGTTCCGTATAATATCGGTAATAATCAATAATCATTATATTGTATTATTGGTTTTTTTTATCAATTACCTTGCCAAGATGCACTAAACCCTGAGAAATTCGCACCAAGAATAAATGAGTAGGATTCTTCGCGTGATAGCAAGCTAATTGTCTTAACATTGTTGCAAGACGCGCATTGTTGCTACCAGCACCGACAAGACCGAGCGCAAAAATTGCACTATTTGCAACATCGGGGTCATTGTCGTGACTGTATTTGTTTAAAATATCTATAACTGATAGATCTGGGTTGGAAATGGAGGATAAACCCATTGCCAATGGTACGGCACGTCGTGCTGATATCGGACCATATCTTCCAATCTAAAACAATTATTAATATTTGGAATTTTTGTGATCAGGTGTTAATTTATGGAATTTTTTAGATATTAATTACCTGGCCAAATATCCGAGAATTCTCTTTTCCCTCACTTAATCCTACCACCCCTACGCCGAGGGCTGCGATTGCTTGAGAAGAACCGATGTCTCTAGTAATTATTTCAAAAATGATATTAATTATTTAAAACATATTAATCTATATTTGGTAGTTGAAAATTATTATTTACATACTTTGAGATCTCTTCATTTTTATCCTCCGATTTACTGGTCTTTTTGTCAATCGAATCAAAAGTATTTCTCGAATCACAGCAACTTGTTAGAAAACTACTATTCGGTGTAATCGAATTATTTTCACTATCCACCGGTTCGGAACAGATTCGTAATAATTCTTGAACTATTAGTACGTCACCTGTTCCAGCATATGCGCATACCTGAGCAATATGTTTATTAAAATATGAAGAAATTAGGTAGACGAGAGTAATTATTAGAGGCATTAATAAAAAATAAAATTACTTGCAGTATCGTTTGGGATGCCAATTTATATGGATCCGGTAAAACTTCGAGTGCTGCCGATGGTGCTTCTATTATGTCACGGCATCCCATATAAACCATTCCCAAGGCTAATGGTAAAAATCTATTAAAAAATTTATTATTTCGTATAATAATAATTATAGGATCTTCAAGTTGAAATTTCTAATTATTATATATAATAATAACACATATTTCATCCACAGATATTAATAATATTGGGTTAAGTCTGAAATAATTTCCGTTTTTTAAAATAAAATTTATTCGTCAATAAAATTGTAAATGTAATACTTCACTGTTAAATTTAGACTGGGATTAATAATTACACTCTACCTGCAGCGGAACTTATTTATGACTCAACCCGATAATTTTATATTAAATATAGTAATATCGTATTATATATAACAGTATTATTAAATTTTGAAACATAATATTTATCTCACCTAGAATGCGTAACGGATAATTGTTGCGGGGTGAGTTCTATTAATTTTTGCAAAATGGCTGCGGATACTTCTGCGTCAGTAGATCCAACATTTATTAAACCCAATGCTATCGCAGCAAGTGAAATTATTTCCATACAATCTAAACATACCGATAAACTATTTATTTAATAACAGTATAATAATATCGTGTATTCATAAAAATAACATTTGATCTTACTTTCTTTATCCACGAGAACTTCGGTTAAAAGTTCAGTTACATCGACCCTGCGTGAACCGGCATAAGACAAACCTAATCCCAAAACCGCACCAATTTTGAGTACCTCATTTTTCGATGGTAAATAATCACTGAGCAAAGCCAATGCCGGATCGCATTCATTACGAACTCCGCAATTGACCAATCCAATCGCGAGTAATGCTCCGGATTTAATGAAATCATCGTTCGTGTATAAATACCTTAAATGGTAGGAAATATTAAGATATGAAACTTTAGTTTATAAGTTTTTAAACCTACTTGTCTATTGGAACCAATCCACCATCGACATCCCACATGTGAATTAAACCTAAAGAAGCAGTCGCTGATAACATTCCGTGATCCTACAAAAATAAATAATTATTGACCTTGGATTCCGATAAAATATTATTCGAATAATGTGGATGAACTTTGGGATGATCCTGAGACAATTAATAATTATTAATCTTAGATTCTAATAAAATATTGTTGGAATAATATAAATGAAATCTAAGATGATGCTAAGAAAACAAATAATTATTAATTTTACCGTCGGATAAAATATTCTGCCACTGATACAAATAGATTTCAAGATAAAATATCGAATTAAGTATAAAGAATAAACCTTATTTTTATAAACCCAACGATCCTCCGTATTCGCCATAAGTTTATCTTGTCCGAAGCCAGCGTGAACGAAACCAGTTACAAAACTGGATGCTAAATTAGCTCTCGCGGAATCGTGATCGGTTCGCCTTAAATTATTACTTTCCAACCAGGTTTTGTAAATATCCTCGGGATCCTTTGCTTCCAGGATATCGAGTTCTCTCGCAAGTATTTGAAAGTGACCATTAACGTGACTATTACTCAGAATCGTTTCGATGTCCTTTGCATCTTCACCCTCGTAATCACCCTTTAAAGGACGATCCTGGTGAAGCATATTAATAAGTATATTATATTATTTTTTTTTTACCAGATAATTACAAGGTATAAGTACATAAAAACGGCTCATTGGAAATTTAATAAGATACAATTTGAAATCTTTTTTTTTTGAGGAAGAATGGAAACGAGAAATTCTATTTGAAATATCAGATTATTGGAATATCAAGGAAATAATTATGTAAATAATAACCCTTTGCCTGGCAAACAAAAAAGCCAATTGTTTCCTCGTTACGGAATCCGGACAAGTGAGGAGACATTTAAATACGAGATTTGAGTCAGCCAATTGCAAGGCGACTAAAAGTGCCTTAGAATATTCCTTGAATCTTAAATATTGTTCTACAACCATTTCCAGTATCTGCTTCCTTTCGGTATCTTCACTAAAAAAATGGTGAAAAATTCAAATGCTTGAATATCATATGTCTCAATAATATTTAATATTAAATATTGTGTTATTGCTCGTATTATAATTATTTGATATTATATATAGCACCTTGGCTGAAAAGTTAATTGATAATTCTGATATTTAAATATTTTATTTCTCAAATGTAATATCAAATATTATTAATACTTAATGTTTCATAGTATATTATATTAGAATACCAATTATATTTAATACCATATACAATATTGTCGCTGAAAAAAATACAAAATGCTTCTGATACTTAAATATCACATTTAATTATAATTCTCCCATATTTGAGAAATATGATATTCAATTCATTACCTTAAATTTAGAATAAATTATTTACCTATACGATGCACAGCTGGTCAAATAATTACAGACTCTCGAAAAATTCGTGTTATCCAAGTAATTATTAAGAAAAGGTAATTGATCAATTTCCAAACACAAATCACAACCCTGTATTTCCGCGTTGTGTTTCATATCGAATTTCACGATGCTCTTAATGAGGTATGTAAGTTGTTTCCTATCAAAAGGAAAACAATATTCTTTAGTTAAAAACATCCTGGTAGATAAATAATTTCCATTTGTCCCCATGATTTTTTCAACCTTATTTTATCTTCATCCCTTATCGGAGCATTCGTCCATTCGTCGACGATCTCATTTTCGAGTTGTCGAACATATTCGTGTCCCCATTCGCCAGGATTCTTAACACATCCTTGAATGCAAAATTTTAGGCAGTCCTTGGATCCTGGCGCTGCTCCTGCCATTGAAAGGACACTCAACACTTCCGCAAATTGTTCCATCACATCCTTATTCTTTATTCTTGCTTGGGCTTCTTTCAACGTGGCGTAATGATTTCGAAGATATTTTAATGGTTTCGGCACGGAAGTCATCGAAGTTGTCGAGGTTTGCATTAATAATCTTAATTGACTTAATGATAACAGCTTTGCTCTTTCATCGTCACCCTTCAGTGAAATTTTAGTAATAATTATTATTATATGTTTTATTATATATTTTATTCACTCAGTTAATGAATCCATTTAAGTATGGAGTTTGTTATTCTAAATGTATAAATTAATTACTATTAATATGTCAACTAATTGCAACAGCTCTTCTTGAAGACGCGTATCTTCTTCATCCTAAAATGTTAAGCAGAGATTAATATTTAATTGATTTTTATTAAGTGGCGGGGACGTGATTAGAGTCGAAATTATTTTAGGATTTATACCATCACTGTCTGTTCTGCTTGTCTCACTGCTACTGCCATTATTGCGATTCCTTAATTAATTATATTAACAGACAAATAATACTGTTTCTAGCTTATAGAAATATATCTGATAAAATCGATGCCACTATAAATACATGACTGATAGCATATCGAAATTCTTATCATTTCGATTTTGTTTAAGAATATTCTGCATACTTCAGATTTCTCGGCCACGATATTCTAATTTTTAGAAACTTGGAATAATTGATAATAATTACAATTTTTGCTCAAAAAAATTTTTAAACCACTTCTTTCGACCCAAATCAGTCCTAGAACATCATTAGGCATCATATACCGTCGATTTGGGTCATGTAGGAGCGATTTTGGCGACTTTCATTTTTTGACAATTTTTGAAGGTATACCCCTTCACATTTTTGCGATTTTGGGTCGACCCATTTTTGGACCGGAAAAATTTTTAAACCACTTCTTTCGACCCAAATCGGTCCTAGAACATCATTAGGCATCATATACCGTCGATTTGGGTCATGTAGGAGCGATTTTGGCGACTTTCATTTTTTGACAATTTTTGAAGGTATACCCCTTCACATTTTTGCGATTTTGGGTCGACCCATTTTTGGGCCGGAAAAATTTTTAAACCACTTCTTTCGACCCAAATCGGTCCTAGAACATCATTAGGCATCATATACCGTCGATTTGGGTCATGTAGGAGCGATTTTGGCGACTTTCATTTTTTGACAATTTTTGAAGGTATACCCCTTCACATTTTTGCGATTTTGGGTCGACCCATTTTTGGGCCGGAAAAATTTTTAAACCACTTCTTTCGACCCAAATCGGTCCTAGAACATCATTAGGCATCATATACCGTCGATTTGGGTCATGTAGGAGCGATTTTGGCGACTTTTAATTTTTGACAATTTTTGAAGGTATACCCCTTCACATTTTTGCGATTTTGGGTCGACCCATTTTTGGGCCGGAAAAATTTTTAAACCACTTCTTTCGACCCAAATCGGTCCTAGAACATCATTAGGCATCATATACCGTCGATTTGGGTCATGTAGGAGCGATTTTGGCGACTTTCATTTTTTGACAATTTTTGAAGGTATACCCCTTCACATTTTTGCGATTTTGGGTCGACCCATTTTTGGGCCGGAAAAATTTTTAAACCACTTCTTTCGACCCAAATCGGTCCTAGAACATCATTAGGCATCATATACCGTCGATTTGGGTCATGTAGGAGCGATTTTGGCGACTTTTATTTTTTGACAATTTTTGAAGGTATACCCCTTCACATTTTTGCGATTTTGGGTCGACCCATTTTTGGGCCGGAAAAATTTTTAAACCACTTCTTTCGACCCAAATCGGTCCTAGAACATCATTAGGCATCATATACCGTCGATTTGGGTCATGTAGGAGCGATTTTGGCGACTTTCATTTTTTGACAATTTTTGAAGGTATACCCCTTCACATTTTTGCGATTTTGGGTCGACCCATTTTTGGGCCGGAAAAATTTTTAAACCACTTCTTTCGACCCAAATCGGTCCTAGAACATCATTAGGCATCATATACCGTCGATTTGGGTCATGTAGGAGCGATTTTGGCGACTTTTAATTTTTGACAATTTTTGAAGGTATACCCCTTCACATTTTTGCGATTTTGGGTCGACCCATTTTTGGGCCGGAAAAATTTTTAAACCACTTCTTTCGACCCAAATCGGTCCTAGAACATCATTAGGCATCATATACCGTCGATTTGGGTCATGTAGGAGCGATTTTGGCGACTTTCATTTTTTGACAATTTTTGAAGGTATACCCCTTCACATTTTTGCGATTTTGGGTCGACCCATTTTTGGGCCGGAAAAATTTTTAAACCACTTCTTTCGACCCAAATCGGTCCTAGAACATCATTAGGCATCATATACCGTCGATTTGGGTCATGTAGGAGCGATTTTGGCGACTTTTAATTTTTGACAATTTTTGAAGGTATACCCCTTCACATTTTTGCGATTTTGGGTCGACCCATTTTTGGGCCGGAAAAATTTTTAAACCACTTCTTTCGACCCAAATCGGTCCTAGAACATCATTAGGCATCATATACCGTCGATTTGGGTCATGTAGGAGCGATTTTGGCGACTTTCATTTTTTGACAATTTTTGAAGGTATACCCCTTCACATTTTTGCGATTTTGGGTCGACCCATTTTTGGGCCGGAAAAATTTTTAAACCACTTCTTTCGACCCAAATCGGTCCTAGAACATCATTAGGCATCATATACCGTCGATTTGGGTCATGTAGGAGCGATTTTGGCGACTTTCATTTTTTGACAATTTTTGAAGGTATACCCCTTCACATTTTTGCGATTTTGGGTCGACCCATTTTTGGGCCGGAAAAATTTTTAAACCACTTCTTTCGACCCAAATCGGTCCTAGAGCATCATTAGGCATCATATACCGTCGATTTGGGTCATGTAGGAGCGATTTTGGCGACTTTTAATTTTTTGCAATTGAAGGTACATTTTGTAAGAGTGCTTTAATTTTCAGTTAAATTGCCTTAGCAAAATATGAATTTAAATACCAGGAATGCGTAGATTATGAATTCTAGCTTTTAAAGCTTTATTAACGAAGTTTTCTAATATTTGAAAATGGTGTCACCACTTTCATTCTATGCTTCAATATCCAAACACCTTGAGTCGTTTGCCGGCTGCCGATCTGGCATCATCGCTCCGTGACTGTCGCGCATAAAGTCCCTCATAATTTCGTCGTAACGTTGCAACGTCTGCTTGTATTTCGTGTGTTTTTTGACGACGGGTGTGTTTTGTTGCCTAATCGACAATCAGGACAATAATTTTTGTGGCAACTTGATGAACAATCGTGTGACGTCAGTGTGACTTCGCAGTTGTATCATTCAGGAATACGGTACTTTAATTGGGTGCCATCAAGTGAGTGTATATCAAATTACATAAAGTTTTATTATAAACAATACTTCGTCCACAAAGTGAAATGTCAACATAATTTATTTATACTTACAAGTATAGTACAAAAGTATCATAATCGTACAGTATTTCGTATACAATATACATATAATATGTACAGTCGTGCCGAATGACAAGATTAATTATGTTCCGAAGATTATTAAGTTAAATTCCATAGAATTTCCAAGGGATACTTTCATCCTTTCCATTTATACTTTATTATCTCACTGTCCAATACGTTTTTATTCAAGGGATTCGAACTTAAGTCATAGCCATCGATGGGAAGTAAAATTAGTCCTGTTATACGATAAAGCCTTATCAATTAATTAAATACCTAATTAGTAAGGTAATCCAGGGAACTTAATTCTTACAGTTATACCAAAATGCATAATTATTCTAAGAATTAACTCCTTCCTCATACTGATAACATATTACTTGCAATATTTTGTATCGCTACTCAAAAACTCACCATTATAATACGAATTTTAAAAATGCTTAAGTTATGTTTTAGAAATGATTTTTTTGGAATATCCTCAAATTAACATTTTGCTGGCTTTGAAAGTCCTATCTTGAAAGTTATATTCTAGAAATAATTTTTTTTTAATATGCTCAAAATTGGTATTTTTCTAGTCTTATCTTCGAAGTAATCAGTGAGGAAGGAAGTTAATGTACAATTTTATTTTGACAAAAAAATAATACGTATAGAGTGTAGAGCAATATGCGGAATAAAACTCAAGTTAAATACACCGGGTATTTTGCAGCGCGATAAGAATCGCGTTTTTTTTGTCATTTTACTTTTTTAAACTTGAATTTCTTCGGCATCCTCTTCGTGGGAAGAGTATTATTGCTCGATTAAGGAACTGTCCAAGAGTTAGTTTAGGATTCAAATCGCTTTTGAGTTGTCAGAGTACGCGAGTTTCAATTAATTGCATACAATTCGCGTCGAAGGTGCTTCGCGATATTATTAATTATCTCCAAACTTCAGGAAGTATGATTTTCTAATCAATATTATTATCATTATTGTTGAATTTGGTAGTCAAATCAACCGATTAGATTATTATTTCCATACAGTTATGTAACCGATAAATTTCACAGAATATTTTTCCTCTATTTTTATATAATAAGTAAATGGTTTTATTCGCAATATTTAGAATTTCGATTGCTTAGGCCACTGCCATTTTCATTTTAGGCACCGTTAGTTGTTGTGCGTCTTGTTTGTGTATTCAGTGTACTTGTATGCAATAATCTTAATTAATATGGTAATATTAATCAATACATACGATCAACGTTTCTTTTTACAATATACTTTGACAATTTGTGCTTCGGCTACTCGATTAAAATCGAGTTACTCTAAATTTTACTAAAAATATAGGGACTATTTTATTGTGCAAAAATATATTGTTTCTTACTTTACTTAAACTCGAATAATTATCTAATATATTTGGCACACCGATATCTTTCGATGTTTAGTTTAATTAATGAGCAACTTTACGAATAATTTAACGAGGAATATCTTATTAATCCTAATTGCGACAGAAATAACAATTGTATTTATTATTTTATATTGATTTCCAAATAAAGGAATCGTGAATCTGATACTTGTGATCAAATTCAAAGTTTGATCATTATTTTAGATTTTGTTAAATAAAAGAAACGTGAATCGTGGATCACACGCGTTAGGATTATAAACAATACTTCGATGATAGTCACGATTTGTAAATAAAAATTATGCTTAGGCTTCATAACTTAGAATTAGACTAATCGTTACTATAAAACGTCTTATTTGGAGAGTGGTCTAAATACTATAAATCTCTGCAAACATAAATGAACATGATTTTGATAAATATGTGAATCACTGCCGTTTGAAATTGTATCATGACCCTGATTTTTTCATTTTCAAATAGCTCCTTTTAAATACAAATTATCGGATCTCTTTCATTTACATTTAATAGTGGAATACTATTTTTTGAAGCAATTACAGCCTTTGTATTAAAGAATAAGTCGTCATATGTTTCTCAAATAATGATATTAATAATTAGAAATGTTCTATTTGAATTACTCCTTTTCCGCGAAAATATTTGCATTTTTATCTAAACTTTATAAAACACGTAATTTAGTTTAGTCTAACTTGGAAATTCTGGGACTTATGTCGCTCTTATTACCGAAAGGAACATATTCTACATTTAAATATCCACATTATTAATATTAAATATATTCAACGAACAAGACTCATTTAAAACAAATAGATATGTCTCGAATATTTGGTCGACACACGCGACGTGTCACTAACAATCATAAATCCCACCGAATTATTTCTCCTCAACTTTAATATTCCTCCCTCTACTTCCACTTTAAACATCTACAAAATATCAATGATACTCCTGATAGGTCCTAATACATTACAAGAATAATTACATTATTATCAACTACGTTTTATAATGTTATTGACTCGTCCTTCTTTAAAACCTAACTTCCGATGTCAACTATGATCCTCCACGAGGATATCTGATAACAATATCTTTGGCAGTATGAAGATGATAAGATTGAAGTTACACGCCCTGCTTCGCGACTGAAGTATTTCTATGAAGGACGTGCTTTAAGACACCAAGGCTTTCGTCGATAATCTCCATTTTGAATTAATAATACTGGATTCACTTTTTCATACTTCCACTGAATTCAGGGATCGATGGTTTCACACCATTTAATTCGTCTTGGATTTCCTGGAGGCTTTTACCCTTCGTTTCCGGGAGTAGGAAGATAGTGAAGAAGACACTGATAAGACAGCAGACGGAGAAGCACCAGAAGAGGGTATACATGCCGAAGGTTTCGTTCAGGTTGCTGGAGAATTTCGTTATAAAGAAGGCCAGTAACCAACAGATGCAAACCGTGATACTGGAAGCCTTCGATTTGACGTTTGAGGCAAACATTTCACCCATTACAGTCCATGGAAGTGGACCCCAACCGACGCAGTAGGTTGCGATAAAAACTACCAAGGACATCACTGGCAACCAGGAGAGGCCATCAGCGCTGTTATTTTTTTGAAGGTAGAAGTACAGTCCGAGTGCACCCTGCAATGCAAATAACAAAAATCAGGTATGGAATATATATTATCTCGTTGTTGGTGAAGTGAAAAGAACACAATTTCGCCATTTTCTTCCTCAAATATTTCGTTGTCAAATAATTTGATTAACAGAATTTTATTAGATAATGCAGGCAGGATATGTAAATGACTTCTGTCATATTCATTTTATAATAAAACTGAACAATAGAAAATATAATATTTGAGGAACAACATTTTTCAGACTTATAATACTTTGCAGTTTAATATTTGAGGAACATAATGTTTAGAGAGTTTGAGAAATACAGTATTTAAGAAATATGATATTTGAGAAATATAATACTTAGGGAGTTTATTACTTAAAGTTTATGTAATAAACTTTCTGGATATTACATTTCTGAAATATCATCTTACGATTAAGAAATAATGCTTTAAATGAATTCATGAGTTCGTATGATTACTATATTTTTATATAGATTATTTTTAAAACACTTATTATATTCTTTTAATTAAGGATTAAAGTGTTTGAAATTATTTCGATCGTATATTGGATCGCAAAGACTACGTTTTTCGCGAGACATTAATTTTTAAAGTTATTTTAAGGCACAGAATTATTGAGGTTTATAAATCATTGGTTGATTACATAACGGTTTGATTTACAATGTGTAATAACAGTGTCAATTTGTCGGGGAATATGAATTACAATTTATCCATTGAAGATTGATGAAGGAAGCGCTTCGAGCGATGTCTATTATTATAATTAAAGGCAATTGCAACACGCGGAACGATCGATCGTTAATTGCAAAATTAGTTGTTCGGGGCGATTAATCGCATTCCAGACATTCAGTCGATTACGAGTCTCGATCGGTGATGCTAATTGTCCCGTTTTGCATCGTTTTATCTCGAATGAATTTCGAGGTCGTCCAATCAGCGACCAGCGACCACGGAATAAATTCACGAATACAATTGCGATATTCTTTAGAATTATATTTGATAAAAAGAAGAATGAGTCTGGAGATTAATGAAAACATCCATTACGGAAAAGTGAATAAAACCTTGATAATAAATCTAGGATTTTAATGAAATGTATCTAATCGGACACTGGCTTTGATTGCAAATAATTGATGGATGCAATTATCGGGTAATTATGAGGTAATTAAAACGTAACCTCGTAATGCCTTGTAAAATCAATGTTTGAACAATCAACGAGACGATATCAATGCAATTTTATGGGTCAGTAGACTATTGTATTTTATAATTACTTTGATAGCAGTAATAATTGAGGAGTTTAAGATATCAGAAAATGTATTTGCTGAAGGGTTAGTAAAAGAAAAGTATTGAAATTCGGCGTTTTCCATCAATCCAATTAACAAATTGGAATTGGAATTAATCAATACGATGTTTCACAGAAAAAGAATACATTAATCGGGGATAATAATTAGAAGAAATGTGGTAAAATCAATTATCTAAATTAATCCCAATTGATATCACGGCAAACTAATAAGTTGATCGGGAAGTCTATAAGGCGTGCGAAGAAATCGATGAAGGTCGAGAGCAGGTCGACCTCGTTGCATCCGCAATCGGTTGGAATGCGACATGCATTGCTGGTTTCATCAAAAACCCAATGCGAGTGCATCCATTCGTTATGCACCGTCACAACGGTAGGGTTACATAAATTCGTACAAGTTGTAAAAGTATCAAGGTCGAGCTCGATTGGTCACCAATTTCGTTACATTGTTACGAAATTCAATGGTGGTCAGTGAATCAAGAATACGAAGAGTGCATTCATCTGCAGTTGCAACTCGAGTTACGAAATCCTCGTTGCACTATGAACATATTCCATGACCGTGAGACCGTGCGATTGGAATTATAATTTCTACCGTCGATGAATATTCATCGAACTTGTGATGTGTATTTTAATAACGCCATTGAAACACTTGTTAATTTGTTGCGGATTCAAGATTGGATTAATATCTTCGGATATTAAAATTGATGGAATGTATAATAGTTGGTCGAAAAAGAAAGTAATTTATGTGTTGAATATATTTCGCATATTCGATTTCACATATATGAGATATTATATTATATTATATTAGGTTGAGTCATAAATCATTTCGATTTTGTAAAATAAACTTTATTCGTCAATAAAATGACGAATTATTTATGACTCAACCCAATGTATATATAATATATGTGACGTCTAACCGATTTGGATTAATATCGTCAGATATCAATTGAAATTAATTACTTAAAATTACCACTGCTGTTCTCATTCAGGTGATTAAATGTCGGATGTAATTCTACTTCTTTCACGAGGGTTGATTTAGAATCTTTAATGGCGATATAAGCAGAGTTATGTCACGTTTTTGCGGAACATATTCCACGATGTACCGCAAATGACAATGTTATGAGACAATCACGTAATCTTGTTAGGTAACCGTCTAAACACGATTGTATCAGAGACATCGTGGTTTTAAGTTTGACTATAAACAATGATGAAGAATGCGGTGCACGATGATAAAAAATGCGGTGTGTAATATGAAATATACAAAATAGCGGTTTCTATAAGCAAGTCCAAATATAAAAAGTTATTAATTTCAATTTAATAATTAATTATATATCCGATATACGAATTAATAATTCATTATTAGAAGGATATTGAGAGCTCTCACTGGAGTGATAGAACTGTCCGGACAGTTTAATATATAGCTGAATATATTATCGGTAATTCTAGTGTTAAAATTTGGATAAAAAACAATTATTGTACTTACCAATGTTACGATCTCTCCGACACCCGATAAAATGAGTAATATCTTTCTACCGAGTCTGTCTACGACTATCGGTGTGACAGCCGATGCAAGGACTTGGACGATGGCCACAATGATGGTCGCAACGGAGGTTGAAAATGCTGTAACCTCAGCAGCGATGAAAATATTTTCCATGTAAAACAGAACAACGTTGATACCGGTCAATTGTTGGAAACCAGCCAATGCGCAAGTTAAAAGAAGTGCCTTGAAGTTAGCCTTTTCGCTGAACAGATCGGAGATGCTAGCTTGGTTCCTGAAAGCTTCTTCTACGGAAGCCTAAAAATAATAAATAATAATTGTGTTTTAATATTAAAAATGAATAGTTAAGTCTTGAAAACTAAAACTACTTTAATTCATCATTAATCGCAAAGCTACTGCGGCTGTACCTTAATTTATCTTAATTCATAATTTGAATTATTAACTAAGATATCAATTAATTAATTACTAATTAAGATAGTACATTAATTAAGACAGTAGATACTAAAAGTATCTAACGTCGGAAAATTAAAAAAATAATTAATATAGCTAAGGTACTTTCATCCTTGGTGCAACATGTTTTCATACGTCTCTTCTACAAATTAATAATTAAGTAACGAAGAGGCAAATTAAATGAGAAAAAAGATATTAATATAAATCATAATTCTGTAATATTGTTTTCTTAATAGACATAGGGTTTATAAATTCATAATGTTAATTAATCTCTTTCGAAAAAGACGTTCCTGGAACCGAAGTGAAATGCAGGGTTAGAGAGAAGATCTAATAAAATGATTATCAAAATTCTCGTCTGAGCGAGCGTCAATCGGTTTGAAAAAACGAAAGATCGGTGGGCTAATGACACTTGACACAGGACACGTGACATATGAGTAACTCGTAATTGACTCGCGTAAGAGGCACGTTGGAGGATTGTCGTGTTGCCATTGGGAGATCAAGGAACGACCTTATTCGCGGCCTCGTTTAACAGACGTGACCTGAACGTCGATACCCCGCTGTAACACGCAACTTATTACCATTTCTTATTTTAGTGCTTCAGCTTAAATACTATCACCGAGTACTTCGTGCTATAATTCTTAGTTACTTTCATTTTTGCTGAACATTTTTCATGTGTTTTCCACAAATTACTTTTTTTAGAATTTGGAGCCTGAGATTAAATATTATTACCGAGTAGTTTGTGCTAAAAAATGAAAATTCTTCGATTCTAGATCCTGGATTCTATTCAAAATTCCTTTCGCATTGAATATATTAACATGTGTTCTTTCCAGAAAATAATTATTAATTATTAATTATATACGACACGGAAGTTATTATTCCTAAGTACTATTATCTCGTACTCGAGTTCTAGATAATTTTATTCTTAATTCCAAAATTCTTTCGTATTTCTCTTTCACGAATTAATAATTCATTAATAGAGAACAAATTAAATATGGCAAAGAATTAATAAAATACATATTTTTCGAATACTGTTTTCCTAAAAGATAAAGGATTCAATAATGAATCTATTTAAATTCATTTCGATTAATTATTCAATTTTATTATTCACTTAACTGTAATAAAAAAATATGCCGATGTGCGGTTCAAGGAAATAAAACCATCACACATGGACTTTCATTAATATTAGGTTATTAATATCATAATTTTGTTCTCAGACGGGGTGAAAGAACTGGGAGGGTTAAATTGATCCCTTAAATATCGAGTACTCGAGTTATAAATATGATCGAAGTCTAAGTTTAAAAATAGATGTTATAAGCGTGGGCGACAATTGGTCGTCAATTCACATGGCATTTATGGGATATCGATAGTCAATTTTAACGATATTCCCTTTTAACCTCTGTTTGGTGACCTGCCCCCGTACAACACGCGTTATTACCACGCATCGTCCACGTGCCTTTGACGGGGCAATTGTACTTCAAAGAAACGCCATCCTATTATTCGATATTAGACCGATTACTGCCGATCTTCACTCTGGCAACGTATCGATAAAAATTATTCATAATACCCTGATGTGTTATGCGTGTTTTAAGTCCATCCTTGATTACTCAGGTAGAAGTAATATCAAGTTAATTTTTTCCAAAGATTTCAATTTTAGATTTATGCTATCTCGATGTCTCGGTCGACTCTGATTCAAGTTGGTATTAGAATTATTAATAATATTGCGAACAATCTACTGCTTCGAAATCTAAATATATTCGGTATCTTAGATATTAAAATTAACAGAAGCTAATTCTTTCAAGAAGAAAGTAAATTATATATTTGATATATTCCGTATATTCGATTATCTGCATATCAAAAGTGCCGCATCTAATTAATTTAGATTAATATCTTTCGAGATTCATAGATTAGTGGAGTCTGATTGAAATGATGGTATTATAATTATTAATAATATTTTGAATTATCTGCTGCTTTGAAATCTAAGCAACTTGAATGACTTCGGATATTAAAATGGACAGAAAGCTGTTCCAAGAAGAAGAGAATTTATTTATTCGATATATCGGACATATTTGATTACCTGCATCTCGTCGGCTTCCTTTTGAACGCCGGCATGAGTCTTGCTACGAAGTCTCGCTAAAGCAGCGATAGCATCTTCCCTTTGACCCTGTCTGAGCAGATAATAAGGAGACTCCGGCATCGTCATAAAGCAGAGGAAAAAGATAATCGGAAGGCAAGCACTGATAATCCAAAAAACCGTGTAAGACACGTACGGCCCGATCGCGTACGCGAATAATAAACCGAAGGTGATGAACAGCTGGAGGAACGAACCCAGTGCTCCTCTCACTGACGTCTGAACATAAAAATAATTATTAATACAATATTATTAAGAATTATATCATTGAGAATAATATTTTTCAATTATACGATCGATTAACTAATTTTTTATCAAGAATTTTTTATTAATATTATTCTAGTTCATGAAGAATAATATTTTTGAATGGTATGGTCCAATAACTAATTCTTATTCTTCGATAATATTCCAGTCTGGTGACTACTTGTTGATATATTTGAGGAAATTGGTTTATTTGAAAAATATTGTTTCTTTGGTAATAAATTATGAATAAAATTGAAGGGAGGAATATATAATTCGGAGGAATTTTTCCTCGATTCTGATAAGGAAATATGGAGATAATAATTTATATTTTCCTTACTTTTTCTCGTCAGCAAGTTCAACGACATATGGAAGAAGAAGGGGAATATTATTTTTACTCCGTCACCAGTTAGAAATTATTAATAAAATATGATTCTGAAGGATCTTTTCTTGTTTCTGAGAAGGAAATAGGGACGTAATATTTGATATTTTCCTTGTTCTCTTACCTCAGCAATTTCACCAACATACATAGGAAGTACCGTGAATGGGAACGCCAATGCGATACCGAATATAAATCTGGCAATATAAAGTTGCACGACGCTGCGAGCCGTTCCAATTAATGCCCAACCGATTGTAAATGGCACGACACTGAATAACAGGGACCGTTTTCTGCCCCATCTATTTTATAACATATCAACAAAACGTTTAATAATATATTACATATTTTCATATTTGATCTAACATTAAACAGCAATTTTTTTTTCTCTCATTTTACATATTAATTTTATATCTTTGTTTATTAAAGCATAGTTAAAAGTTGATCGAAGAAGACGAAAATCTGTCGCCGGAGTCATCAAATGCTTTAATAAATAATTGAATGGAGAAAGAAAAAAGTGATATGTCAAAGGAATCAGTGCAATAATTAACTTCATAATAACAATTAGAATTACTTTTCCGACAAATGTCCTGCAAGGAAACATCCAAACATGGCACCCAGGGCAACCAACGAGCCAATCCATGAACTCTGATCGGAAGTAATTGGTTCACCGAGCGGGTTGTCATCCGCGACGGGAATTTTTTCTAATTTCGGGAAGGTTGGACTGGTCCATCCTAACATAGCACCAGTGGCCAAGGTACACAAATTACCTAAAATCACAAGATTAAACATCACCATTAAATAATTGATAATATTAAATTTGAATGCTAATATAATATAATCGAACAATGGATTAGTTAACTGTGCGCTTCATATATCTTCGAAGAAAGAATGGTTAAAATAACAATCTGTCGACAAAGACGATTAGTTATTAGCATTCTAGCGACGAAACTGCTCGAGTTTCATGGTCAAACCGAAGGCGTTTCCGCCAATCACGTTCCGTGTAATAATTCCTTATTTCAGAAACCACTGCATTCCGGGAATTTTTCTGTTTGCTAAAAGCCCTCGAATACTTCGATAAGCATCTTATTTTGTAAAGATTTTGATGATCCTTATCAAGGAAATTATTGAAAAAAAAGAAACTTGTCGCAGGAATTCGTGTCTTATCTGTTTTATCTGACTTGCTTAATGTAGTGTGCACGAATATGTGCTTCCTTTTATGCAATTGCATACTTCGTGCTTCCGCGGAGATTTGCAATTATCAGGTTAAGTTCAGGTACGAAACATTACTACTACTCCCGGCAATTTCAGAGTTACATAACTTTTACTCGGACACAGACGCTGACATTATTCGAATGCAGTTTTAAAGAACGCTTTAGTGGCGCGAATATTGCGAGGAGAAACAACGATGATATTTGCGTATTTATGAAAAAATTAGGAACGTATAGCGACTCGAGAATGTTTATTTTACATTAATAACTGGCCAGATCCTAATTCTTACTTTATATACTATTTATTACCTAATTTTGATTTTCAATGCAATTTATTTCCCAATTTTTATTTTCAATGCAACCAATTTCGTAATTTTTATTTTTCAATTTAATTTGCTTCCTAATTTTGATTTTCTATGCTAGTTAGTCATTGTGATTATTAATGTCTATAGTGCTAGCCATAATGTAAACTCTAGTACGTTAATAGAGATTGAAAAAAAATAGTTTACACTAATGATGGGGTCATTAACGATGCTATGTTTCCGCAGATAGGAAGTTTCCATTTTGATAAGAATTTTCATAAACTTGAGAATTATTGCATCAATATCGGCGTCCATTCATTTCTCTGAAATGCGGATTTGTCGGAATATAATTTAATAAAAAAATATTTTCAGTAAAATATATACGTAAAGGGAAGGAGGAAAGTAAAAAAAAAATCGGTGTATAACGTGAAAAATGTCAACGGCAAACCAGTTCTTTTTTACGGTAATTCCAGTGGGTGTGTTTGCGGATTAGTTATTCGATCGACGTCTGTTCTCTTACGTTATCTGTGATGGAAACCCTTGATTTTTAATTGCATTCAAATAGATAATCATTCAAAGCACGAAGTTGATTACTCGACAAAATATCAAACTCGTATCGCGAGATTAATAATATTTTCATAGAGCAACGTAGTTGACTTATACAGGATGCATCAAAAGTTACTTTCTCACTTCGAGAAATTCGAACTTCTTTTCATTCAATTCTTTAGCGAAATCATTAATTTAATTCAATCATAGCGTAACAAATTAATGTCAATTTGAACACAGAATTTTATAGATGAACGAATCAATAAATTATGGTGATCTTTTATCGAAAGTTAATTAATCAATTTAGGAATTTGTTATTATTAGAGTAATAATAACAGTATAATACTCTTTGTTTATTGTATTCCGTCGAATCCTTCTCTTTATACGCCCAGCGTGTGCGAAATAAACTCAAAGGTCATCGTCGTCGGTGGGCGGTTTAGTTCAATTTTATCTACCACGATTAAAACGTAATCTCGAAATAACAAATGTCACTTATCAACCAAATGAGTAAAGAGCCCGTAATCGGATTCTTTTTTGAGTCGGATGCGTCCGTGGATCGCGAACTATTTCATTGTCTCTCCAGGATGCTCTTCAATCTAAACGTGATAATCTTTTCTTTTTATTATCTTCAAACACATGCATTCGACAAATTTTATTCTGCTCGAAGGATACAAAGAGTTATACAATTTTCGTTGGTTTCCAATACACGCGATTTATTTACCTTGTACGGAATATTTAATTTTTCACTTAGAAGAAATTTTATTCTTATTATTAAAAAATAGATTATATCACTTGGAACAAAATTTATTCTATAATTAAGAAATATATTAAATAGCTTAGAACAATATTTGTTCTATTATTGTAAGGTATATTATATCACCTAGAAAAAAATTAATTTTTATTATTAAGAGATATTATGAGAGACATTATAATTTGGAGTCAAAACTGCGAAAAAAACCAACTGTTTAGCAAAATCGACAAGGAACGTCACATTTTCAATGACCGTGATAACTTTTCGTAAATAATAATATTTTGTGTTCAGACGTGTGGAAGCGATTAAAGCAAAAATTTCGTAATATTAATGACGTCGATCGTTTTATTGTCGTAAGCAGTGAGCTCAATCGATATGAAATTTAATTCGTCCGATGCTACGTCTTTAATCAGCTATAATTATACGTAGAACTTACTCGTGATTAAAGCACTGGTAATAATAATATCATGTTTACAACATACTCGTGAATATATTTAATCAACAGCCTGTTTATGTTCATCATATGTTTATAACGAAGTGCATTAATACCAGGAAAATGACAATTGGAAGATAGAAGATTGTTAATACATTAACAATTTAAGACAAAATACGATTTGAAATAAAAATAAATGATCGAAGACTGCGATTGTTTTTAAGTGAAGTGCGTACATAATGTGGACTCTCGAATACGTACTTATCGGTAGAAACTACAGATGCAATTTTTCGTGGTGCATGAAAAATATCAGGGTTGAAATGTCACGTAAAATGCTGACTTTCTTTGCAGTTTTTAACTTCGCTGACAGCTTCCATTTTCATTGGAATATTATGATGGTGTTTTTTAATAGACTACTCCTTCATCCGGTATTTCATTCAAATTTTATTTCGTTCTATTTTAATGATATAGTTTTCTAAGTAATGTAATATATCTGCTAACGATAAGAATACATTTTGGACTTCCCCGAAACCGAGAAATATAAAATAGGAAACACGTGGATATCTAAACAATCACTGCCATATTGATGATTAAAAAAATCAACTCGGATGATCGATACTATCTCTGTTACGATACACAGTAGTAGTTCGTTTCTAACTTCTTGGATTTTTCTCTTCGATGATTAAAATTGTTGGTAGTTTTATCGAATGCGAAAAACGCAGAATTGTGATAAATGTTGTAATTATAAGTGAGATATCTGGTTCGAATGGAGATGCTTGAAAAATCGGAGATTTTTATATCCGTATCGATATTACTTGGAACTTTATCCTTAACGTGTTATGAATGTTTCCTTGCTTTCGAGGAATGAACTCCATTAAAGATGAGGTCTGATAATAAATAATCTTGTGAGTAATTCTCAATAAATAAACTTGATTTATTTATATTATATTATATTATAGAACTTTAATTATATTATATTATGCTTCGAAACTTTACGCGATAAGTAGAATTAATTTTCTGACGTCGTTACATCAGAGAAACAAAATCAAAGTATGTTTTTGTAAATTATTCATAGTATAAAAATTGTACTTTTTTTTATCACAAACCAGTTCGTCTCAAATTCTAGAATATAAACAGAAATACTTCCAGGAGTATAATCATAATCAAGAGTTTATGATATTAATTTGTGATAATGTCATTTTAATTCTTCTGAGCCCTATCAGTTAAACAGCAAAACTTAGATTAAATGGCATAAAAAAAGGATGAAATAACAAGTGATTAATGATTAAATTAAACAATAAAGATTGCCGTAATCTTATTGCATTCCAATTAGCAAGAAATCATTGCAGGCCACTGTGGTTAATTTTTATTGCCAACTGTATTGTATTGTTGACTATTATCGATGTTTATCGGTGCTTTATCAATCGGTTGAAGTACCGATTACACAAGAATTGATAATTATTTTGCTGTAGATTGAAGTGTAAAATTCTTATAACACTGATAGCTTCGAGAACTTAAGATAAACTAGAAATAGTTGATAGATCATTTAATAGAAACTATTGCGAAATACTATAAATAATATAGCCAACTTAATACTCGTACTTTTAAAGAATACTATCAACAATAATATAATATATATTACAATGAAAATTAAAAAATAACTATGGGTCTCCAATCGCAGCAACCTCCACGTGGTGAGACCTGGGTTGCTATTAATCACGATATATTATTATTTAATTAATTATTATACGAATGCAAATAAATATTTAGTTTTACAAGTGTCATTCTCCCAAAAGAGTGGACCACCTTTTGCTATCTGAATATATAGATTTTGTATGAATTTTATGTATTTATATCGATGATTAATGGCAAGCGAATTGGCTGCGAATTAAACCATTGAAGAGTGAAATTACATTATTAAATTATATATATAATAGATTTACCCAGAAAATTTATTAATCTCAGACAAAGTTGATAAGAAAAATCTGGTGGAGTATCGAATAAAAGCAAGAAAGGAATGCGGTCAGTTTTGTGTTTCGCGTTGGAATGTAAACTGAGGATATATCAGCATCGAAGCGGAATTCATTTTCTAACTTCACGACTCTCGAAAACCAAAAGTCAAGACATATTTCTGAAAATTAATGAGTTTAAGAATTTAACTTGTTTGAGTCTCAAGTTCATAATTAAATTAAAAGAGCCAAGAATTAATTGACTCTTAATATATATGGCCATAACAATTAGAACAATTCACATAGTTAAATAGTGAGAATAATTCATTGAACCACAATATAAAACTTTAATTATAAATTGAGCAATGGTATTAATATTTATTATACTCAATATAACGCTTCTATTTATTTATACCGATACATGCTAGTACAAATATTAATATTAATATTTGTTATCACTGCCATTATATCATTCATTTAATGGCCACGTAATAAAAGGAGGGAGAACTAAATCACAATCGTGTCATTGAACGGTGAACAGTTTTCTCATTGATAAGACGAAGTGAATAAGCACAGGATTGTTTATCGTCCAGGAAGAGAAACGTTGAATATGCAATATTTCCTGAATAATTATAATGGAAAATAAGTCAGTAGCGAAGCAGAAGAAGTAGATTCTGGAGGACAGTAATCTACGTGCGAACAATATTGCCATGGAGTCCTTCGTATTCACGAATGCCGTGAATATTAAACGATTTGCATCCGGTGTTCGCCCGAATTGAATCTCAGCCGGCGAAGATCACAATCAGTACAAACTACATCCTCATTATTCTAATAAGTTAAACCACTCACTTGTTCTTTCAATCTTCCGTGACTCGAATTATGTGATTTGCAAAAAAATCTGAACGGCGCTCCACTAGAAAAAAATCTGGCGCCACCCACGGAAAATTTTAATGTCAAAACTTGATTTAATATAAATATTGTAATATTATGAATAATGTATTACGTTAAATATTTCTCTTAAATATTTGATATATATCAAGAATTATAAATAATGTAATATTATGAATATTATATTACATTCTTGGTGGGAAAGAGATATCTATGTTTTTCTTAAATCTGTTATTATATATATATATATATATATATATATATATATATATATATATATATATATATACAGAATAAAAATAATTAATAGCATTTAATTAATAATGTTATAATTACCTTGCTAATAATATTGTGATCGAATACTTCTCGATTTAATCGAAAAATATGGGTTATTTTATGAAGAATATGAAAGCATGTATTTTATAAGAATAAAAATAAACTCATTAATAATTATGTCAATTCGGGTTTCGTTTACATTTTCAGGCGACATTTTCAAATATTGCCACTCTAGTCTGCCACTTGCGCAAACTTTTTAAATAATTCAATTATATTTTCATTGATGCGAGATATTGAATTTAATAATCACGTGTTACGCGTTTCAAGTTTCAGAGAACCGAGAAATGAAAATAGCATATTGAGTTATTAATTATACATATTTGTATCAGAAAGTGTTTAAAAACTAAGGCACTGACATTCAGCATATAAAACTGTTTAAAAACACGTGACAACTTTGTTGCAAGATTGAAGGGGAATAATGGAAATTTGAACAACAATTTTGTGACGAATATGGAATATGAATTTACACAATTTTTCGCAACATAATCCGGATGACTAAATAAACTTCGACACGCATAAAGTTTCGCAAGCAATTTCGATCAAATGTGGAGTTTTTGCACGCGCGAATTTCCTGGAAAGAAATCTTTCTTTCTTTCTTTTTTCTTGTTTTCTTTTGGTGCACGTGACTTTGACACGGGTTTCGATGCTCGCACGTGGAAAATCGACTCGTCGGAACATTCTGTTTTTTCGATATTGCACGTTTATTTGTTTCTCTTCTTTGTTGTTGAGCTTGATTAAACAACGTGTGATGAAAGTTCTAAAAGTATCAGTTGCCTTTCATTTAATCGATCAAATCTATTTCGAGATGTTTGAATAACAATGAAATTATTTCAGTCCTGATTAATCAAGTATTATATTATGTTCAATTTCGATAATCGCGGTAAAAATGATTAAAGTCTAGAGATGCATTTATGAATAATATTCTTAATTAATAGAACCGCTTCAAGCTTTTTCATTTCTATCGATTGTTAATTTAATTACTGAAAATCTCCGATTTAAATACTCACTAAAAAATGCCCAAAATGTGGAGAACAATTTATAACCAATATTTATAATTAAAACAAGTCACTTCGTACTTTTTCATTTCTATCAGTTTTTAAATTAATCATTGAAAATTTCCGATTTAAATCATCACATAAAAAGTCTCTAAATCATGTGATAAATTTCTAATTAATATTTTTAATTCAAATGATCATTTCGTACCTTATAATTACTACCAGATCACTACTTAATCCACCAGGAGTACACAGTTAAATGAGTAATTAATTAAAGGGCAGTTTAGCTGGGCATTTAAACTCGACATTTAAACTGCGGAGGGAGTTTAATGTAAAATGAGAATGTTAAACATCCGAGCAGTCGGCCAAAGCGTTAAGGGTTTATTTGAAGCGTAGTAAGAGTAAGTCACAGATATAGATCATTTCTTAGTGTACTGATTGTGTGCGTAATCTTAAAGTCACGTGTTTTAGAGTTAAATTCGACTGCGACGAGCGTTCCGTGTCGCGCCAAGAGCAAGTTCACGAAGTTCATTACGCTCCGCATTGCATTTACAGTTCATTCTATTTATATTGAAATCGCTCTTTCGGGATGCTGCGCTCGAAGTACCACAATAAAAGAGCGACGTTTAACACGTTGAACACTGTGGGGATCACCGGTGGCCCTCGACGTGAATATTGCTAAACCACGCATCAATTATATCGCCAATATTCGTAAAATTTTACATATTTTTAACGGCATGATAAGGATGTAAAAAAACCGGTGTATGGTACAGCGCTTAAACAGTTTTATTTTTGAAGGTAATTTTTTATGTTTCACGTAGAAAAGTTATGTCCCGTAAAATTAAACTAATAATGAAAAAGACAAATAATTAGGGGAGCATAGATAAGAATTTTTCAATTATTTTAAGTTAAAATAGTAATCATGAATTCTAAAGAAAATGAAAATATAAAATATAGTATAATGATCTATTAATAATCTCATAATTATTTTGTATTAAATATATTCCCCCGTCATAATTAAAGTAATTAAAGCGAGAATATAAAATGAAATGTCATTTGCATTTTATTGCTACCAGATTCGCACGAAATACTATATATAGTAGCAAGTTAAAAAACTGATTATGAAACAACTTAATAAAGAATTCGGTGGGAATCATGCAATGTTTGGATTCTGAATAATGAAACCATTTGTAGATTCAGCCTCGATTAAAAGTGGCAGAAATTCGCGTGAATAATCCATGGTACACCTTTGTCTATAATTAATGATATCGATGTTAATTATACTATAATAAACATACCACGTTCCTTAATTATTTCCAGCTACTGGTTACCGTACGATTTCTTTTATTTCTTGATTCTATCGCGTGTTAATCACGAGAGTACATCGTGTATCAATTAATATCTCTATCTTAATTCAAGCAAAAGTACAAATTTACTTTTATCGTACTCGATCGAATTCTTCTTCGACGAAGTCACTCGTGACGTTTGAAAGCGAGTTTACACGATAAATTTTACGTAGAATTACGTCGATCGCGAGATAATCGTTCGGGAAGTAATTACCTCCGCGTTTCCTTGAGTAGCACTTATTAGGGTCACAAAGATAAAGTAAACCACCCAAGTAAGTGAACAGGGAAGTGAATCAATAAAAAAGTAGACAAGATCTACTTCTTTGTTTTGGTACTCGAAAACATAATAAATCGGTGGTTCTATTAAAACCGCGGAATAAAAATATTAGAATCTCCGTTTATTAAAGATTAAAATATGTTCATATTAATGAGTGCTCTTTAAGTAATGTTTAAATCTATTGAGAATCTAATAGTTTGTAATGGCACACAAAATATAATAGATGTATATTTCGAAATTTGATATCATTTCTCGCATATATAGATAAATCTAGTGAAGAATATATTCTTATTCAATATTTGTTTTTAGAGATTGGAAGGTGAACATGGAAATATGTTTATGTCTCAATAAGTTAAAAATATAATGCCGATTATTTAATCATTTTGACTGAAGATACCAGTTGTCATTATTCCATAATTAAAAAAATTTCTTTAATCAGCATTCGTCATTAAATTTTGATTCCTTCGCTGCACTTCGAGAAACTTGCGCGAATTAAACGCGATTCGCGGATCATGTTTACATATTATAAAACACACGTGATTTCTTTCCACCGAGATTACTGCGCAAATTATACCATTAAAATATATTTGATACTGATAGAAACGATGGAGAAGTAAGTTTCCATTTAGTACTTCGATCCTTATCACAAGGAAAAATCAAATCACCATACGAGGTTCTTTAAATTAAAAATGTTAATCTTAAAATACTAAAATTTGAAGGTATTAATATTATCAGATTGATATCAAATACATCTCCAGATTTTAATAATTTTTACTGTGATTATTTAAATGGAATATAATGAGGTAGTAGATTAATTACTACTGGAGGAAATTACTCGCCTTATCTTATCGTGTTCTCAGCTCGAGGACGACGCGTCTATTTACACGAATTAATGACATTTTTTGAGAAATAAATTCGAGACTCAACAAAAAACATTTATGGCTCTTTTTTTGGCGGTGACTATGAACCAAACAAAAACCCGGAAAATAAAATGCCCTGCAATGCATTTTTGAATCGAAATCGCTGGGATTCCGAGAATCGAATATTTCAGGGATTTTTTTGCGAGTGGCGGAAGTTTTTGAAAAAAATGATGTATCGATACAATTGAAATGTAATATTCCTGGAAGTGATATAAGTCCATCCTTCTTTCGACTTTAATATCATAATTAAGAAAAAGAAGATGTCAATCTGTATCTCAAAATTAAGTTCAATTTAGTGTTCTTGAAAACTGGACTTTTATCACTTAAAATTATTAATTAAAAAACTCGAATAATAAATGAAATAATAACTGCAATTTGAAGAACAATTAGTGTAAAATATTATATTTATTTATTGGATAGTTTTAATTATTTGAACGATAACAATTTCTTGAAAAACGGATTCCCTCTTCGATGGAATCACGTGTCCTGGCGAACTGTCAAAAGTAACGCAGCACGTGTCGCGAGATTATTGTAATATGATCTGATTACATCAATTATCTAACTAAACTTGATAACACCTCGTTATTCGAATTCATTAAAACAATTATTAATTAAAGCAACCAATCACGAAAAAAAAGTGTTCCTCCTACAATGTATTTATATCCTCTCGAATCGGCTTGAATTTTTTCACCGACAAAAACAGGATATTTCCACGAGATTCCAACAAATCTCCTTTAAGTACGAATCCAAGTAGCCAACGAAATAAATCTTCACCCTAAACCTTTGTCGGTCTACGAAATTAAAATGAACCACCCCGAAGAAATGTCTAGCAACCCCCGAACTATTAACATATTTAAATATTCACTCGCACTTTGTACTTGTCTTCTTCACACCATAAAAAACACCCGAATTAGGCTCACAAATGCGACCGATATTTGAGATCAAGATATTATTGTAATATATGTGGCACATTAAGGCAGGTCAGGGAATGAAGTTACGAGGCGAGTAATCTTTGAACACTCGATATCCAACCACCCTTTAAAACTACCCTTTAAATGTAATATCTTGTTAATTTGGGACGCTTTAAGGGATTCTGGAATATACTAGAATGTTATGCATAGTGTTATACTTGGTGTTTAATAATTAATATTGTTATAACACTAAGTAAATTGCAATATGCTTTGGTATTATAATTAGGAAAATTGTTCTACAATTTGTAGTTCTACGTGTATTATAGCTCATAATCTCATTCCATTTCACCAATGAATTAATAAATTTCTACAAAAATATACTCAACAAATTAAATACCTTTAAAGTCTAGAATATTCTATGATTTATAAGACATAATAATTCTGTACAAAACACTGTGTATTCACAGAAATTATTATAAAATAACTGTAATACCTTCCGCACATATCATATAGAGAATATCTCTATTAATAATAATATTGCTATTTTACGTATAAATTACAATATAATTATCTATGTATGCATCGTAATTAATAATCTTACTGCTCGTATCTTGTACCGTAAGAAACAAGTTCCTTGAGGTGTTCATAGTGCTCCTTAAAAAATCGAAATAAAAAAGTTCATAAAGGGACTCACCAGCCGCAGCGGCAACGTATTGGAGGATCGTGGAACCCTTCTCCATATCTTTGGCACGCCACTTTTGTCCGACACCGTTTAATTCTTGATAATCGTGTATACCGGCACGGAATAAAATGGATTGTTTAGGGTTGGTGGTGGATTCGTACACCGCCGAAGAGGAACTCTCCGGCACGGGGCTGTAGGCATACTCTTTATACGAGCGCCCCTCTATTTCCGAGTTCCGCCGAGTGGGGGTCATTTTCTCCCTCTCTTTCTCCCTTCAAAGAACTCCGCCGCTCAATAAAACAACGTCCGATCTCCCTTCCTTCTTCTCTCTCGTCTCCAAATGAACCGCGCGAACAATTCGCGTTTCTATGAATTCACGAATTCGAGCCTTCTGGGGAAGATTCAATGATCGTGTTCCTTAACCCTGAAATCAAAAATTCGTAGTGGTGTTAAAGTCCGCGGGATGATACTGTCAGAATGCGGAAGCTCCGGACTCCAGGGGGACAGGAATATGGTGTTTTATGGGGGGTCGTGCAAACTCCATGAAACCCCCCATGGGATACCATCTTAATATCTTGTCGGCGTTTTAATGGAGATGTTAATGTGGAGGAGTTTGTGAGGATGAAGTACGAAAGTTGGAACGTTGAGGATTATTGAATGTTAAAGTCGGAAAATTGAAGATTAGAGAAGTTTAAGGTTGGAGAATTAAGGATTATTGAAAATTAAGGGAGGAGAGTTGTGGATTATGGAAAAATAAAATTGGAGAATTAAAGATTACAGAAAGTTCAAGTTGGAAGAATACAAATTTTAGATAACTTGAGCCAGAAAATTGAAGATTATGAAATGTTAATGTTAGAAAATGAAAGATTATAAATATAGAAGATGGGAAATTAAAGATTATGAAATATTAAAGTCATAAAATGGAAGATTATGAAATATTGAAGTTCGAAAATGAAAGATTATGATATATTCAAGTTAGAAGATTAAAGATTATGAAATATTAAAAGATATTAAAAATTAAATTACGATATTAAAAATGATATAGTTTGCCAAATTAGAAATTATATATAATGATTGTCATTTTTAGCACTTATTCAAAGAGACTGAATCGATGCCACTAACGCTTCCAATATTTATATTTATTCGTATCAAAAATTCTTTTTAAACGATTCGTTATCAATTATGAATAAATGTAGAATTATTAAGACTCTGAAATTGTGACTCCTAAGAAGGGGTAGGTTGAGGTAGGATTGGTGATTCAAATTCTGCTTACACCCCCTGGTGTATTAAAGCTCAATAAAGGGGAAGATAGAATGAAAAGCGGAGTGGTTGGATTTTGAAAGTATTGCAAAGCACCCCTTTAAAGGGATTATAGTGAGTCTGAACATTAGACAAGATCAAAATTACAAAATACAAATTCAACGTATATTAAGACATTTAAAACTTCATCTACAGTTTTATAACACAAATTTATACATAATTAATGGTATTATAAAATTAATTAATGTAGATGGAGGATACTCGAGAAATTAAATATCACCTATGACATATGTAGTTCTATACGATATATATTCTGTTAAACATAATATAATTCTATAAAATATATAATTCTGTTAAATATATCAGGATTCTGTAAAAAGTATAACTCTCTTAAAAAATCGAATTGTTGAACGCCATCTTGAAAAAAACAAGTTCGACAGGTAGGACCGAGGGTCAAGGTCGATTAATCTGCAGTGGCCTGCCGCGAATTCGCGTCCGCTATCCGAGTTACTAAACTTTTTGCAAAAGTCAATAAAACACGCGGAAAAAGTTCAGAGATGTTTAATTCAGAATTTTGCAATGCTTCTTTAAACGGGGTAGATAATGTTGCGAAACAAAATTTGCATCCCATTGTAAGTCATGAATATTAATGTAATGTGAACGATTGTGAATGATCCTCAGTTTACATAAACAAGTAGTAATTAAAATAAATCATTTCAAGATCGAGTCAAATAAGAAAGAAAGAATTTTTATAGACACAAACGTCGTAGAAATTAATGTTAGAAATATAGAGATTGTAGAAAACTAAAATTAGATATTTAAAGATCATGAATAATTAAAGAAAATTAAAGGTGAAAGATTCGAGATGATGGAAAACTAAAGACTCCAGAAATTGATAGTTAGAAAATCAAAATGATGGAAAATTGAAAATATGAAATTCATGTTAGGATAGTCAAAGTTATACAACGTTAAAATTGTAAGACTCGAGATTGTGGGAACTTAAAGTTACGGATAATTAAAGTTAAAAAATTCAAGTTGTAATTCTCGTTAGATAACTCGATTTGGAAAACGAGGGTAAGAAAGGATTATATAAAGGTCGGAAGTTGGAAATCGATTGGTCGTTGAGTTTGGCAGATGTAGAACATTGCTCCGAACGAAGATAAATCTTTTCGCCATTCGCTTTTCATTCTGCCAGCCGTTGAAAGTAAAATCAATAGCGGAAAACGCAGAACTCCCCTTCAAGTTCGCTGAAAATTGCAAACTCTACGTAATTAGACCAAGAGAGCACTCGATCCATATACTAGAATTAATTTACACCTTAATTAAAATCTGAATAGTAGTTTCATTGTATATTAAATTCACCTGTGTGGCAATATTAGTAGCAAACATACTTCGACTCATATTCGTTTATAAATCTTTATGGATTTTAAGGTCGGGGAATCTTAAGTTAGAAAGTTACTGATTATCAGAAATTGCAGATTATAGAAAGTTGTAATTGGAAAGTTCAAAATTGTAGGAAATTAGAGCTGGGAAACTCGAGATTATAAGGAATGGAAATTGGGAAATTTGCAGTTGCAGATAGTTAAAGTTGGAAAATTTAAGATTAGGGAAGATTAATGTTTAAAAATTTCATATTACAGAAAGTCATAGTTGGAAAATTCACAGTTGTAGAAAATTGAAGTTAGAAAATCTAAAACTATAGAAAGTTAAGATTATGGTAAATGAAAGCTCGAACAAATCCGAACCAAACTCGGAATAACCTAAACATAAAATAAGTCCGAATCAGTTTCCAGTCTCAATATTCGAAAGGAAATTCAGTAAGTTTGGATCCTTAGAGAGCCGTGCTACGATGAGGTCCTGGAATATTATTCACAGTCGAAAAATATACTCGGATTTATTCGGAATAACTTACGGAAGGATATTCTTATTCGAACAAATCGGTTTCCTAAAAAGGATCTGAAAGGTCCTCCATGGAATGCATAATTTTTGGATATTGCTTACAACAAGCCACAAAATAATTTATATGCGATAAATAAAGTTGAAAAAGTTATAGAAATAATAATGAAAGATATAATTATAACTGATATAATTATAATTATGACTATGCTATGAAATAAATAATTAATAAATATAAATAATAATCATGTGAAGGTGCCAAAATACGTTTGATACGTTAGATAATTTTGAGCTCGATTATGCAATACTTTGTTGCAATTCATAGTGCATGAAAATTATATGGAAATTATTATATCACAGCTAAGGCCCAAAATATCAAAATATGTCCACGGACTCCTTAGTTATTAACGATTATTCGGGACATTCATTCAACTTTGTTCGCGAGTCTCACCCACCGTCGGAGGAGGCCCCGTATTTTAATTAATTGCGGACGAACGAATCGTGCGATTATTTTGTCCGCGAGTTATCTTATAGAGAAAAGTCCGCTCTTTCGAATACACTTTGTTGCATCAAAAAATATTCACGGACTCCTTAGTTATTAACGATTATTCGGGACATTCATTCAACTTTGTTCGCGAGTCTCACCCACCGTCGGAGGAGGACCCGTATTTTAATTAATTGCGGACGAACTAATCGTGGGATATTTTTGCCCAGTAGTAATATTATAGAGAAAAGTCCGCTCTTTCGAATGCACTTTGTTGCATCAAAAAATATTCACGGACTCCTTAGTTATTAACGATTATTCGGGACATTCATTCAACTTTGTTCGCGAGTCTCACCCACAGTCGGAGGAGGCCCCGTATTTTAATTAATTGCGGACGAACTAATCGTGGGATATTTTTGCCCAGTAGTAATATTATAGAGAAAAGTTCGCTCTTTCGAATGCACTTTGTTGCATAAAAAAATATTCACGGACTCCTTAGTTATTAACGATTATTCGGGACATTCATTCAACTTTGTTCGCGAGTCTCACCCACCGTCGGAGGAGGCCCCGTATTTTAATTAATTGCGGACGAACGAATCGTGCGATTATTTTGTCCGCGAGTTATCTTATAGAGAAAAGTCCGCTCTTTCGAATACACTTTGTTGCATCAAAAAATATTCACGGACTCCTTAGTTATTAACGATTATTCGGGACATTCATTCAACTTTGTTCGCGAGTCTCACCCACCGTCGGAGGAGGCCCCGTATTTTAATTAATTGCGGACGAACGAATCGTGCGATTATTTTGTCCGCGAGTTATCTTATAGAGAAAAGTCCGCTCTTTCGAATACACTTTGTTGCATCAAAAAATATTCACGGACTCCTTAGTTATTAACGATTATTCGGGACATTCATTCAACTTTGTTCGCGAGTCTCACCCACCGTCGGAGGAGGCCCCGTATTTTAATTAATAGCGGAAGAACGAATCGTGGGATATTTTTGCCCAGTAGTAATATTATAGAGAAAAGTTCGCTCTTTCGAATGCACTTTGTTGCATAAAAAAATATTCACGGACTCCTTAGTTATTAACGATTATTCGGGACATTCATTCAACTTTGTTCGCGAGTCTCACCCACCGTCGAAGGAGGCCCCGTATTTTAATTAATTGCGGAAGAACGAATCGTGCGATATTTTTGCCCAATAGTTATCTTATAGAGAAAAGTCCGCTCTTTGGAATCCACTTTGTTGCATTGAAAAATATTCACGGACTCCATAGTTATTAACGATTATTCGGGACATTCATTCAACTTTGTTCGCGAGTCTAACCCACCGTCGGAGGAGGCCCCGTATTTTAATTAATAGCGGAAGAACGAATCGTGCGATATTTTTGCCCAGTAGTAATATTATAGAGAAAAGTCCGCTCTTTCGAATACAATTTGTTGCATCAAAAAATATTCACGGACTCCTTAGTTATTAACGATTATTCGGGACATTCATTCAACTTTGTTCGCGAGTCTCACCCACAGTCGGAGGAGGCCCCGTATTTTAATTAATTGCGGACGAACTAATCGTGGGATATTTTTGCCCAGTAGTAATATTATAGAGAAAAGTTCGCTCTTTCGAATGCACTTTGTTGCATAAAAAAATATTCACGGACTCCTTAGTTATTAACGATTATTCGGGACATTCATTCAACTTTGTTCGCGAGTCTCACCCACCGTCGGAGGAGGCCCCGTATTTTAATTAATTGCGGACGAACGAATCGTGCGATTATTTTGTCCGCGAGTTATCTTATAGAGAAAAGTCCGCTCTTTCGAATACACTTTGTTGCATCAAAAAATATTCACGGACTCCTTAGTTATTAACGATTATTCGGGACATTCATTCAACTTTGTTCGCGAGTCTCACCCACCGTCGGAGGAGGCCCCGTATTTTAATTAATTGCGGACGAACGAATCGTGGGATATTTTTGCCCAGTAGTAATATTATAGAGAAAAGTTCGCTCTTTCGAATGCACTTTGTTGCATAAAAAAATATTCACGGACTCCTTAGTTATTAACGATTATTCGGGACATTCATTCAACTTTGTTCGCGAGTCTCACCCACCGTCGAAGGAGGCCCCGTATTTTAATTAATTGCGGAAGAACGAATCGTGCGATATTTTTGCCCAATAGTTATCTTATAGAGAAAAGTCCGCTCTTTGGAATCCACTTTGTTGCATTGAAAAATATTCACGGACTCCATAGTTATTAACGATTATTCGGGACATTCATTCAACTTTGTTCGCGAGTCTAACCCACCGTCGGAGGAGGCCCCGTATTTTAATTAATAGCGGAAGAACGAATCGTGCGATATTTTTGCCCAGTAGTAATATTATAGAGAAAAGTTCGCTCTTTCGAATGCACTTTGTTGCATAAAAAAATATTCACGGACTCCTTAGTTATTAACGATTATTCGGGACATTCATTCAACTTTGTTCGCGAGTCTCACCCACCGTCGGAGGAGGCCCCGTATTTTAATTAATTGCGGACGAACGAATCGTGCGATTATTTTGTCCGCGAGTTATCTTATAGAGAAAAGTCCGCTCTTTCGAATACACTTTGTTGCATCAAAAAATATTCACGGACTCCTTAGTTATTAACGATTATTCGGGACATTCGTTCAACTTTGTTCGCGAGTCTCACCCACCGTCGGAGGAGGCCCCGTATTTTAATTAATTGCGGACGAACTAATCGTGGGATATTTTTGCCCACTAGTAATATTATAGAGAAAAGTTCGCTCTTTCGAATGCACTTTGCTGCATCAAAAAATATTCACGGACTCCTTAGTTATTAACGATTATTCGGGACATTCATTCAACTTTGTTCGCGAGTCTCACCCACCGTCGGAGGAGGCCCCGTATTTTAATTAATTGCGGACGAACTAATCGTGGGATATTTTTGCCCAGTAGTAATATTATAGAGAAAAGTTCGCTCTTTCGAATGCACTTTGTTGCATCAAAAAATATTCACGAACTCCTTAGTTATTAACGATTATTCGGGACATTCATTCAACTTTGTTCGCGAGTCTCACCCACCGTCGGAGGAGGCCCCGTATTTTAATTAATTGCGGACGAACTAATCGTGGGATATTTTTTCCCAGTAGTAATATTATAGAGAAAAGTCCGCTCTTTCGAATGCACTTTGTTGCATCAAAAAATATTCACGGACTCCTTAGTTATTAACGATTATTCGGGACATTCATTCAACTTTGTTCGCGAGTCTCACCCACCGTCGGAGGAGGCCCCGTATTTTAATTAATTGCGGACGAACTAATCGTGGGATATTTTTGCCCAGTAGTAATATTATAGAGAAAAGTCCGCTCTTTCGAATACAATTTGTTGCATCAAAAAATATTCACGGACTCCTTAGTTATTAACGATTATTCGGGACATTCATTCAACTTTGTTCGCGAGTCTCACCCACAGTCGGAGGAGGCCCCGTATTTTAATTAATTGCGGACGAACTAATCGTGGGATATTTTTGCCCAGTAGTAATATTATAGAGAAAAGTTCGCTCTTTCGAATGCACTTTGTTGCATAAAAAAATATTCACGGACTCCTTAGTTATTAACGATTATTCGGGACATTCATTCAACTTTGTTCGCGAGTCTCACCCACCGTCGGAGGAGGCCCCGTATTTTAATTAATTGCGGACGAACGAATCGTGCGATTATTTTGTCCGCGAGTTATCTTATAGAGAAAAGTCCGCTCTTTCGAATACACTTTGTTGCATCAAAAAATATTCACGGACTCCTTAGTTATTAACGATTATTCGGGACATTCATTCAACTTTGTTCGCGAGTCTCACCCACCGTCGGAGGAGGCCCCGTATTTTAATTAATTGCGGACGAACTAATCGTGGGATATTTTTGCCCACTAGTAATATTATAGAGAAAAGTTCGCTCTTTCGAATGCACTTTGTTGCATCAAAAAATATTCACGGACTCCTTAGTTATTAACGATTATTCGGGACATTCATTCAACTTTGTTCGCGAGTCTCACCCACCGTCGGAGGAGGCCCCGTATTTTAATTAATTGCGGACGAACTAATCGTGGGATATTTTTGCCCAGTAGTAATATTATAGAGAAAAGTTCGCTCTTTCGAATGCACTTTGTTGCATCAAAAAATATTCACGAACTCCTTAGTTATTAACGATTATTCGGGACATTCATTCAACTTTGTTCGCGAGTCTCACCCACCGTCGGAGGAGGCCCCGTATTTTAATTAATTGCGGACGAACTAATCGTGGGATATTTTTGCCCAGTAGTAATATTATAGAGAAAAGTCCGCTCTTTCGAATGCACTTTGTTGCATCAAAAAATATTCACGGACTCCTTAGTTATTAACGATTATTCGGGACATTCATTCAACTTTGTTCGCGAGTCTCACCCACCGTCGGAGGAGGCCCCGTATTTTAATTAATTGCGGACGAACTAATCGTGGGATATTTTTGCCCAGTAGTAATATTATAGAGAAAAGTCCGCTCTTTCGAATACAATTTGTTGCATCAAAAAATATTCACGGACTCCTTAGTTATTAACGATTATTCGGGACATTCATTCAACTTTGTTCGCGAGTCTCACCCACCGTCGGAGGAGGCCCCGTATTTTAATTAATTGCGGACGAACTAATCGTGGGATATTTTTGCCCAGTAGTAATATTATAGAGAAAAGTTCGCTCCTTCGAATGCACTTTGTTGCATCAAAAAATATTCACGAACTCCTTAGTTATTAACGATTATTCGGGACATTCATTCAACTTTGTTCGCGAGTCTCACCCACCGTCGGAGGAGGCCCCGTATTTTAATTAATTGCGGACGAACTAATCGTGGGATATTTTTGCCCAGTAGTAATGTTATAGAGAAAAGTCCGCTCTTTCGAATACAATTTGTTGCATCAAAAAATATTCACGGACTCCATAGTTATTAACGATTATTCGGGACATTCATTCAACTTTGTTCGCGAGTCTCACCCACCGTCGGAGGAGGCCCCGTATTTTAATTAATTGCGGACGAACGAATCGTGCGATTATTTTGTCCGCGAGTTATCTTATAGAGAAAAGTCCGCTCTTTCGAATACACTTTGTTGCATCAAAAAATATTCACGGACTCCTTAGTTATTAACGATTATTCGGGACATTCATTCAACTTTGTTCGCGAGTCTCACCCACCGTCGGAGGAGGCCCCGTATTTTAATTAATTGCGGACGAACTAATCGTGGGATATTTTTGCCCAGTAGTAATGTTATAGAGAAAAGTTCGCTCTTTCGAATGCACTTTGTTGCATCAAAAAATATTCACGGACTCCTTAGTTATTAACGATTATTCGGGACATTCATTCAACTTTGTTCGCGAGTCTCACCCACCGTCGGAGGAGGCCCCGTATTTTAATTAATTGCGGACGAACTAATCGTGGGATATTTTTGCCCAGTAGTAATATTATAGAGAAAAGTTCGCTCTTTCGAATGCACTTTGTTGCATCAAAAAATATTCACGAACTCCTTAGTTATTAACGATTATTCGGGACATTCATTCAACTTTGTTCGCGAGTCCCACCCACCGTCGGAGGAGGCCCCGTATTTTAATTAATTGCGGACGAACGAATGGTGGGATATTTTTGCCCAATAGTTATCTTATAGAGAAAAGTCCGCTCTTTGGAATGCACTTTGTTGCATCAAAAAATATTCACGGACTCCTTAGTTATTAACGATTATTCGGGACATTCATTCAACTTTGTTCGCGAGTCCCACCCACCGTCGGAGGAGGCCCCGTATTTTAATTAATAGCGGAAGAACGAATTGTGCGATATTTTTGTCCGAGAGTTATCTTATAGAGAAAAGTCCGCTCTTTCGAATGCACTTTGTTGCGTCAAAATATCTCAACGGACTTCTTAGTCATGGACGATTAAGCTTTATTCCCGGATATTATTATTAATTGTTTAATAAATAATAGATGCGATCAAAATGACGTCCAATATGCTGGATTTTCCGAAGGCTCTCATTAAATTTATATGAGTTCCGCTATGTCAACAAGATCAGGATATAATTACAAGGTGTTTGTATTGCAAATAATTCAATAGAAAGATAAATCATAGAGGATGAATACAGTTTTGCTTTGAAATTTAAGGGATTATTAAATAATCTCGCGATTCAAGCCCATTAAAGAATGTCCATTCAATCTATCTTACAATGAAAACATAATTAATTGATATATTTTAGTCATAATATCTCACTATTTCATAATTTTCTTTAAGTTTTAACCTAATCGGAGTTTCACTGGCGGATTAATAATTAACGTATTATGTTAAAATTAAAATTTATCAAAACTAGAATATCCTAATAATTAAGATATATAAAATTAAGATACCTTAATATTTAGGATACATCCGAATTAAAATACTTTAATAATTAAGATTTATCAAAGATACCTTAATAATTCTGATTGATTACAATTATGATATTTAAATAATTAAGATACATTAAAAATAGAAATCTTAATGATTCAGATATATTGAAATTAAGAAGCGTCAAAATTAAGATATATTGAAATTAAAATACCTTAATAATTAAGATGTACAGGTGTTAGAATTGAGTTATCTCAATTAAAATTGCATTAAAATCGCGATACCTTAATAATTAAGATACATTAAAAACTACGATATAAACAAGGCTAACAACCAAGATATATTAAAATTAATATATCTCAGTAATTAAGATATATCACTAATTAAGTGTCAAATATCTTGATAATTTGATGTACATCGAAATTGCTTTCGTGTGAAATGATTTCTAAAATTCCTTAAATTACCGATGACGCGATAAGAAATTCTAAGTAAACTTTCTAAGTAGAGGTAACTATTGCGTCGATCGGAACATTCTCGGGAAAAGTTTATCGGAGATAAGGCAGAAAATGTCGGAAAAGTACTATCGATGAGACGAAGAACGAGGTAGGAATTTCGCGAGCGGAGGATGTCGTCTATCGATGACGATCATCGTCTGAAATTTATCTCGTTCCACGATAAATCGAGAGGCCCCGATTGTTTAATGTTCGCGTAAAAAGTTAACATTTATAAAGTTACAAGGCAGCTTTGTGTAACTATCATAAACGTTATTTTGCTTTTTTTTAAATGGACGTAAAATTCAAAATAAAAGGCTCATATATTCATTTGTTATTATGTATATACAAATGTATTCATTAAGGTTTTAATTAGCACTATCTTTCTATTATTATATAGCATCACGTTTGATGATGTTAAGTAGTGTTATATACAGTGTAGTAAAAATAGTGCAATGCTATACGTGATCCTTAATTAGAAACGTTAATGTCGTGCTATATTTCACTATAAAATAGAACATTGGTAATAAATACGTGTGATGAAAATATAATGATAATGTAATTATTCTTTGGATTTACTGTAATATGATTCAATTTGTCATGGTAATTAATAGCCTTCATATTTTCAATATCCATGATCGCCATCCGGTGATTAATCATTGTTTAGTATGAATACTAAGTATTACAATGACAATATAATATTAAGATATTATTTTTTATCTCCACTGTAATGATGTGTGTACGAGGAATGCATTCGCATCGATAATGCAGTAGACAAGTTCTTATTAAATTTGTTATTTTATCCGCAGAAAATTTCCACGTTGTTCAACAAGTTAACTGGGGAATTCTCAATCGAAGTATCGTTTTTAAAAGAGAATGGCGTTCCCGTGATAATCTCGCGATTACAAGGTAGCCTTAATTAACAAACTTGCAGACGCAAAGAATTAGAAAGTATAATGCGCCTAATAAATCATAAAAAACTTTTCCAGTGTTCCCGTTGTACCAAATTATGATTACTTTTGTTTAAACCAGGTGATGATAATAATTGGAAATATAGATCGATTATTAATAAAACTTGAATATCGTGTTACATTAAATTAGACATTCATATTATAAATGAAATTTCAGTGGCAGATTAATGTTTAAAAATTAGTGTTGAAAACGAATATTACGAAATGTCGAGACTCGAGTAACAACTTAACGAAGCAACAAACTCATTTCTACCGCGTTAAAAGTTTACTATTAAAAAAAATATCAATGCACGACGTGTAATCGTGACGAATCGCGATTAGAATCAAAATTACAAGTAATCCATCCCCACTTTTCCATCGTAATCACTATCACCAGTCACATTTCCTCAACGAGCCTAGCGGGAACACCTGTCTAGGGAATTCCTGGCTACTGGATTCCACATTATCACAAAAGCAATTTCGAAGAGATAAAAAAAAGAGAGAGACTTTTTTCCTTCGAATTCAAGGTCACCCTTGCTTCGTGATTACTATTCGTCACACGATAACGCTTCACTCGTCAGCCCGGTTCTTACCTCTTGAAAATTTCTAAACAGATTATCTTTACCCTCGATTAGAATCCGCGTCGATCGTTTTCCGCGAAATGCAAGGTTTTCACTGATTAGAATGCGCGAGCTCGAAGGATTCGCGAATCGAGGTGCCGAGGAAGCGCGCGAAAAGAAAAAGTTGATCCACTTACCGGCGTGGTACGCGCACTTTGTTAAAGTGGTCTTTTCTCAAAGAAACACCTGCAATATAGACCCTCGATAATTTTTGTTGCGTAACCGCCGCCCGTTTTATCTGAAGGTGTTTTTGTGTGTAGTGTAATGTGTGGGTGTCTATGTGACACTCTTGTGTCCCACTCTTTTTCTTTCTTCCTTTTGCCTTAGTGATATTGGAACACGGGTACTCTGTCTTTTCTGGCAGCCCTTGATAATGACGTCATAATTCGCATTGCGATCGAAAGTAAATCGCAATTGCGGAAGTCACGTGGCCGAGGCTCGATTGGTCTCGAAGTTCGACAGGAAACCGATCGCAGATATTATGCTTAGCTAAAAACGAGTGCTTCGGATCCAACGGAATTTTTCGTTATTCGGGAAACGTGATCCAGGTGTGAACACTTGTTTAGAGATGATTAGGGAATATATTATTCGTGCAAATATTAGATATGAGATATAATATTAGATAGACGACCTTTGGAATTTGTAATCCGGAAATTAGATTTCAGAATTAACCCTTTGCACTCGAGAGGCGACATTAAAATTGACTCCAAGTGATTTCATTTCCAATAACATAATATGATTGAAGAAAATCTTAATGTCACCTCTCAGTCGCCACTCGAGTTGACGCAATAAACTGAGTGGCGATTGAGAATCGCCTTCGAGAGCAAAGGTTTAATTCTGAAATCTAAATTCCGTAATTCAAATTCGAAAGGCCGCCTTCCGATTGATTTTCGAGTTGGTTTTTGAGTCAAAAGAATATTTTTATTGGAACTTGTTTCATTTCTTGAAGAATCCGATTTTAATCATTTTAATAATCCAATTTTGAATAATTCGGAATATGGTGCAAAGTGGTCGAAAGTATGAAATTAGTCAGCCTGGGATTAAAATTCGACGTATTAAAATATATATAATAATATATTATTGTAATTATAAATTGTAATTATACGAGTTACATCCGGAAGACTATGTACGTTGTGAAATTGGTAATTACACGATGTAATTCAAACTGTGTTTCCAAATCTGTAAGTAATTAGAGTTTCTTACTAATCGAAGTCTTGAGAACGGAATGCGGAGGAATTATTTTCGCATAATTACGTTTGCACACCTGCTGAAATTCTGGTATTTCGATCATTCTAATGTCACGCATCACGCGCCGCGAATTGTGCTCAATTTTTCTCCTCCACTCAATTCATTAATAACACTTACTTCATCCGGGTAATGATTACTTCGTCACAAATCTTCGAATATTACGTTTATTCAATTTTCGAATTAAATACTAGATCGGCGTAAACGGTACCTACACATATGATGATGTTTTTCTAATCTACTATTTTATTAATAGAAACATATTCCTAGTTAATAGACACAATAAATCCTCCCGACTGAAATTTAAATGATTGTAATTCAATTATGATGATATAAGAAGATTAAATATAATGAATTAATATAAAAGGAAAATAGACTTAAGTCTCTTTTCTACTGCAATGCTTATTGAATAACGAAGCATGAGATAATCTTATCTTCCACAGTGATTACATCAAGAAGATCTCTTACTTTTTGTAAGACATGCAGATTAATACTAAAACAAAAATTCAGTGTCACACACATATTTTATTAGATTATGAATCTTATTTTCTCATTAATTTTGGAGTAAAGTAAGAGAAGGAATTAATTTTAATACTGCATGCACTTCGAAACAATCTACAGGCTTTTCGTGATTAAGTTTCATTTCCGAGTTAATTGCGGATCATAATAAGTGAAGAAATTAATATCAATGTACTTCGATCATATTCACAGGATTTTCAGTATTAGATTTTATTTCCGAATTAAATGTCGATTAAAATGAGTGAAGAAATTAATATCAATGTACTTCGATCATATTCACAGGATTTTCAGTATTAGATTTTATTTCCGAATTAAATGTCGATTAAAATGAGTGAAGAAATTAATATCAATGGACTTCGACCATATTCACAGGATTCTCGCGATTAGATAATAAAACAGTTCAGTAGCAAGAGGTGTCGAGAAAGCGATTAGTCATTAAATACCAGGCATTGAAAGAAGTCATTTGACACGACGCAGTACACCTTGTATTTTCAAACAATTCCCGGCTCTCGTCTTACAATAAAACTTCAACAATTCCACATCAGTGGCAAGGATTTCGCATGCGTCTTATCAACTTATCGATTCGTCCGATTAAATTCAACAAATATTGGCAGATGTCAAATGTCTGCAGAAAAGTAGCTTCTTAAAAAAGTCGTGTTACCTTTCGTTCGAAGATCCTTTCAATCGACACGATCCTCGACCTCGAATTCCTTCGGCAGATAAAACTCGAAGTAAATAGAAGATTTTTAATCGGGAAACGAAACGAATAATCACCTTCCGGCCTAATTAACTGTCCGAAGATTTAATTGGATCTGATTCTAGCCTCTGTTCGACGCAGGCTTAAAAAGGAAAATGGTCCCCCCGATGGGACGCGCTTTTTTAAAGCGCACCTCGTCGTCAAGGCACTTTGGACTTCCCTCGTATTATTCTATTATTTCCATTATTTATATTTCTCTTGATATAATCATCCGGATCTTCTGTGAGTGCAGTTTTCATAGAATTTTTTGCGCGCGGGATAATTGGATTATACTAGACATTTTTATGAATTTCTTAGTTAATTGCCACTTGTGATTAATCGTAGTGTTTCGTACGTACTCATTGTTATTAGTCATTAATTTCATGAATTATTATATCATGAGAGTTTTATTAATGAAGTACGAAGGACGTCGTTTAAAGGTCGGTGAATATTCATTTTGATTTTCTTTCTTGAAAAATCATTGCAATTATGAGTAAGTGATAATGCAATCAGTAATTCGAGGAACTTTTTAGTTCATAGAATAAAAGTAGTTTAATGTTGAATATTGAAATCTGCTAAAAAATAATATATATTATAGCCAATCTAAACAATATATGATCTATTTGAATAATATACAAGTTTTACAATTTTCCAATTCAATAAGTTCCATTTTAATAAATTCATCTCAATATTTATATCAAATTTTTTTGATCAACCACGCTTCAAGAATAAAAAATGATAAACGAAGTAGTATAAGGATAGTACTCCAATAAATGATAATTATTAATGAAATTCTTTTGCTTCTCAATGAATCGGTATCATCTTCCAGGAATCCGTATCAACGTCATTATTCTTGTTTTTATTGAAGGTTTGTAATGTAAATGGCGAATCGAACGTGATTTTTGCGTACGTGTTAGAAAGCAGGCGTGAAACCAATGGCGGGATACTTTGCGTTCTCGTCACGAAATTTCGTGGTATCCTCGGAGGAGCCTTATAAAAAATAAGATGGTATATCCGCGTTCTCATGGTCGCGTTATTATACCTGATTCATGGGAATCACCGGGGTCAGAATAGAATGTGATCCGAATAAAAAGACAGTTGCACGCTCGTAATTGTCTTATCTCTTTTTATTCCACGTAAGAATCGAATCGATACCTTCAAGGTGCAATAAACTCCCGCATAACGCGACTCCCTGTAACCCGCGAAAGAAATCGATACTTTTTTTAAACAACGCGCTATATATAATAAAACATCATTGTAATTCAGAATTATAATTTTGTGTTTTTCAATAAACATTATGTGCTGTGAGACAAAATATAGAAATAATAAGTGAATTTTTATTTTAGTAAGACATTCTGAATGTATCTTAATAGTTTCATTAATGTCCAATCTCGGTTCTAATTTAATTAATTTTATATAGTTTTAATCATACTTGATAAAAGATAACCCTGATAAACAATGAAGTTAACACTTTAATGGAATATGAATATTCTGAATCGACTTTATCTAGGATTCTCCATAATTCCGCATAATTATAAAACTTCCGAAGAGCTTTATTTTAAATCACCGTAGCTCGAAGTGACGTTGAGCGGAAAATTTTTTAATGCGACAACGACACTTATTAAACACTTGTCCGAAGAACTAGTCGCGCGCCGAGTGTTTAACATTAATTATGCGGCAGTTAATAACGTCCGCGTGGTGTCAGAAACAATTTGCACTCGAAGAAACAACAAACACTCGTCCGTCATCGTTCTCGAATTTATTTGATTTCAATTACGGCCATTGCGGCTGTCAGTCATCGGGTTGTTTTCCTTGGCGGGTTTTCATGTAAAAGAGGATTAACAAATAATTGTATCATTAATATTTTAATAACCCTTTCCGGTGCAATTTATGAGAAACAATACTTTAGTTTGAATACATAATTTTAAATTTATAATAAATTTATAATTGGATCTATTTGTTTAAAATCTTAAGTCTCTCGAAGTATGATGCATCTAAATAATATATAATCTGTCCAAGTAATCAATAATTCTCTAAACAATATAGAATCCATCTGTATAATATATAAGTATTTAAATCTTCTAATAAGCTCAGTTCTAATAAATTGATTTTAATATTTCGATTTAATTCAATGCGAGTACATATATCATTCAGATTTGAGAATGTAAATTGTTATAATACTTGTTTTCTTAAATATTGATATGCTCGATGTAAATTTTTCGCAATCCGGGAGCGCATGGAGGATTACATCGAGTAATATCTATCTATTACCGGTTAGTTGTTCTTCCGATAGCCTCAATCGTTATCATCGTTATCGGCGAGAACCACTCGTCTCGAAGACGCCGCTTTTAGATGTCGAAGAAAAAAAAACAGAGGTAGATAATGTAAAACGAGGGACACGCCCCGAAGAAATGCATTAAAAAGATTTTCCCGATGAAGTGCACCGTGATTACGGTTCTACTTTAGATGTCTAATAGATAAGTCCCTTTGAGGGGACACTGATAAGGCGATTCCGAATAAAGGCGAAGTATTATATTTCGAAATATTAATTTATAATTCCTATATTTAATCATATCGTGTGAAATAAGATTAAGGTTCCGAATTAAGATTCTATAAAATGGATTGAATTGAATTCGAAGCTGAATGTTAATGAAAATATTCACTACGAAATTAATTAAAAGAATAATTAAATGAAAAATGAACTTTATTAACTACCGCATACAAAATTAAAACATTAACATTCCACTAATTAATATCGAAGGAACTTAATTTCAGTATATAAATTCGAGTCTACGGATTAATTATTCAATAATTGTGTTTAGTAGTTTAATAGACGAAAAGGACTTGCAGTGCAATGAGAAGATTGTAATTAAAGAAATCGATTATTATTATTAAGAAATGAATGCTAAAAATACATCGAAGGTGACATAATGTTTCGTGCGACAGTGAATCTTTAAATAATAATAATAAATGCAGTGAGATAGGAGAATGAAATATTTGAATCCTGCTAAAAAATCATTACAGTGCTTTAAAAATATTATAATATATTAATATATGTTCTAATATATAAAATATTAGATTTGGAGAAAATATCTAATACCTAAAGTATTAGAAAATATTAAAAATATTTTAGAATATATTAGAATATATTAGAAAATATTAAAAATATTTTAGAATACTTTGGTGTAATGTGATATCATATTTTATAATATTTTATAATAGTAAAATATAAAATATTTTACGATAGTAAAATATTATAAAATATTTCTATTAAATTATACTAATGTATGAAATATTTAATTGACTTTATCGAGAACCTTTTCGCAAATTTGCTTGAATTTCTTCGAAGGATTTGCCCTTCGTTTCCGGTATAAAGAAATAAGTGAAGACGGTGGCGAAAGCCATAATTCCGGCGAAAATCCAAAAAGTAACGTCGGAACCTAAGCCATCTTTCATCGACGGAAAAGTTTTTGTCACCAAAAACACTAGGAGCCAATTAAGCATTACAGCTAACCCGGAAGCGACAGCCTTCGTTTCCGGGGTGAAGAGTTCACCCATTAACATCCACGGTATTGGTCCCAATCTACGATCAAAATCATATTTATACATAACAATATAACAATTATATTTGCCATGATTTTTACATGATATATACATTACCTAGGAATACATGTAAAAAAATTGGTATAAAAAAATATACTAAATCTGTGGAAATCTTAGAATTTCTAAAATAATGACCTTAAAATATTAACAATATTATTGTTATAAAAGTAACCGGAATGAATTTCGAACTCAGTATGTATTAGTTTCTTTTTATTCGCGAATATGTATGCCATAATACTTATTATTAATAATTATGTTAGAACAACAATTAACATTTCTCGCGAAAATGTGTAATATAATGAAATAATTTACTTAAAAATTTGAATTATTTTAATTATTGTTTACCTTAAATAATCATAGTAACTACCTTGTTAGATAAGAAACTGACTAGAACTCACCCAATCGAAAAGGCAATCATGAAGACGACCAATGATATCAGAGGTAACGAACCAAGAGAACTGACATCTTTTCCACCATCTTTGAGATTAAAATAATATCCGATTGCTATTAAACTCAGTGATACCACGCTCGAGGAACCCATCAGTAATGGCTTCCTTCCGGCTCGATCCACAATGAATGTGGCGACTAGCGACATTACCACCTACGTACAATTAAAACAAAATTATATTAAAAATTTTATTCGAATTTTTAAAATAATATCATAAATCTAGAACTATAATTAGCAATTGCGAATCATTGAATCCCGTTCTTCGTCATCTTTCACATACTGTTCTAAGGAATTACAAGCAACCCTTATACAACGCAGTTTCAATAAAACGCGGTTCACAAATTGTTCTCTGATTTTTTCGTAATAACATCACGCCCAATTAACACCGCTGGACGAGAAAATTGTTCCTTAGAAAAATATGCGCAACACGTCGGAGAATGTAATTCAATGTTTCCGCAATTACTGTCATTTTCTTACTGCGTTTTAATTCACAGTAACATTTTTCAATTTGAATCATTTGCCCATAGTGTACAACGGAAAGTACAAATCCAGAAATATCTTGTAAAATAAAAATTAATTTGGAAATCCTCTATTTTGACTCATAAAAGTCAGGTTTTTAATGAAATAACAAATTATAATTCCAAATTAGAGCGATATAAAATTGGATTAAAATGTGATAAAATTTAATTGAACTAAATTAAAACCGACATTGAGTATCGATGACAATTAAATATAAATTCAGAGTTGAATTATAATAAATTACAATGAAATTGAAGTAAGAGAAAGAAAGCTCCCACCTGAACAGATGCAACCATAATGGAAGCCAGATCCGATGGAATCGAACTCCCGGCTGCTTCGAAGATCGTAACGGTATAAAAAATCACAGCATTGATGCCGGATAATTGTTGGAACGCCATGCCACCGAAAGAAGCTATTAACGCTCTTCTAAGTGCCGGAGATCTTAACATATCAAAGATGGAAGATTTATTTCCGGCACTGTCATCGACACCTTTTTGCATTGTTTCGAGTTCGTCTCCAGGATCGTATCCATCTCCGCGTAGCATCGTTAAAGCTACTTTAGCTTCGTTCTTCTTCTGCTCAGTCTACGAGAAAGATACAATTCGAAAAAACTCATCATTAATGCAATTAAGATTTGAATATAATTAACTTCTTCACAATCTCTGCCACAAACGTGGCAATTTAATTTAAATCCTATAAAGAAGCTGTTTCCACTCGCAAAGATGACAATCGTTGCGCGTACTTTCACAATTATGAATACAACGAAAATTAGGAATGGACGAGTATGTGACTCCAAAGTTACATGAATTTATGGATTGTTAAAGTATTTATTTCTAAACCACAAATTAACACAAATACTCACCACCAACCATATCGGTGACTCCGGCATCCAAATAAAGGTGGCAAGGAAAATAATAACAACCAGCGCACAAACGATGGCAAAAAGCGTGTAAGGAAGAAGACTTCCAAGGATGAAAGTCAAAAGGATTCCAATCGTTAAAAACAACTGGAAGAAGGAACCAAGAGCACCCCTCGTCGAGGTTTCCGCGATTTCAGAAACATATGTTGGTACCAGGACACAGGACGCACCCACGCCACTTCCGACAATTAATCTGGCGATGTAAAGTAACCAGACCTTCTTAGCCATTATAATAATTCCCCATGAAATAAGGAAAGGCACAGCCAGAAGTAAAAGGGACTTCTTTCTTCCTAATTTATCCGCCATTGGACCTGCGAATAAGGCACCTACGATGGCACCAAGCGCGCAGGATGAACCAATCCATGATCCTTCTGCTTTCGTGACGTACAACCAGGAATCTGCTTGATAAAGTTGAGGAAGAACAGGTGACGTCCATGCTAGTGCTGTTCCAACTGCCACTGCCAACATGCACGCTGCAAAATAATCGAAATTTTGTCAGGGTTTATCGATAGCATTATAATGACCTCATTGGAATTTATATCAGTGGTATTGTTTTAGAGATAAGTATTGTTCCGTATCGAACACGAGCAGGGAGGTCTTCCTATCAAAAGTGGAAAGAGATAATCTATGCATGCCGAATGAAAGACACGAGTCGCGAATATTTTGATAAGCTTGAAATCAAGAGGCCAATAAAAGCCAGTAGGTTTTTGGGAAGCAGTTGAATGACTCTCTTTGCTTCCCCGATTTTCACGTGGAAAGACGACGAATTTTAAAGTGACACTCGGTTATTTATTTTATATTTATTGAACGCGCGGTGATTTTTTGGTTTTTCGTTAATCTTAGGGTGGTCCAGGGTACCAAGGAATTACAGAAAATATTAGGATATTGGAAGTGATGTGTAATAATATTTAACAAGTGTAATATAATAATAAATGGGTTGACAAGATATTATAAAAAATTGTACGATACTCTACGTGATAATTAACAATGATTAACCAATTATAATAAATGAGAGACAACAAAATTATATGAAACTCCACGATACACGAAGTGATATTTAAGAATATTTAACCAAACAAAATAAATGAGTGGCCAAGAAATCATAAAAAATTCCAGAATACTCGGAGAAACACTTTAACGAAATTGACCGGTCACTATATAAATGGGTGGTTAGTTTTAAATACCGGAAGTAGCAGCAAGGTACTGCCACAGTTTCCTGCTTTCCTGTGGACCGGAAGCCCTGATCATCCCCGTTCCCTCCATATCCATCAATTAGTATTCCTTCGAGGTCTTATTCGATCGATGTTCCCAACTTGGTACCACGAAAATGAAAGAAGTCGAGGATAAACCAACTAATCGTCCGTTTAATCGACTTGCCCCAAGAACACTCCTCTTAGGAATCCTTTTTTTCTTATTTTTGCGCGAAAATGAGATTTATAGTTTTCCGTGTGCGACGGACAACCGGCTTTGATTTCGAAGAAGATGACGGACGTACTACATTTCCGGTTAAGCAAACGCGGCCGAAGAAAATGGAATGGGCGGTAAAATCACTTGGGCCACATCATATATCACGCTCGCCACTATCTATCTACTATTATCACCAATCTGACTTATCTGAGAATCGAGAGAGAAAAATTTAGAAATCACGATAAACAGGAATCAACTTCCCATTCGTTCGGGACGAAAATCTTATTGGGAAACTCTTACAGGGAGACTTAGATACCTTTAACACTCGAATACAAGAGTTCCGGTGATTCATTGAACCTTTTAACTTAACGGTGTTACGTTAAATAATTATTATTCATTGATCATTATAATTTTTTTATTTATTTTAATAAGGAGCAGGCTTCAAATTTTGCCGTTAAAACCTGCTGTAATTCCCGATGAAACCTGAATTATTTTCATGAATTCTGATTATGTTTATTCTTATCAAGCTTCAATAAATTGTCAGAATTCTAACGTTTTTAAAGTAATTATATCTTTGGAGTAAATTAAATTGTTATACGAGTAAGAAGAGAACATTTTTGGATACATTTAATTCCGATTCGTCGTCTAATGAGATACATTTATGATTACATTTTTAATTTGATTTCTTACTCCATGTTCTTCTGAGTTTTTGATGGTTGGAGAAAAATAATAGGTTCGGCAACTTTGTAATGTTGCACTTAAAACGTTCTGAATATCGCGACAAAACTTGAATTATTTTAATCAATTCTGAATATGTTTATTTCTATTGTATAGATCGGTAGAGTACCTTACAAGTTGGGACTAAAAGGTTTTTTTATAATCGGAATATGTTTCGATATTAATATAAATTCCATATTTGATAAAAAAAAATATGTCGACGAGTTTGGGATTGTTCTTTCGTGGCTATCCTTTTCTTGTTTGGAATGATTTCCACTTTGATGCTGCTTCTTGAGGAGATCGAAAGGGTGGATTATTGCGTTCCTTTACCTCAAAGTAAGAGTGATTCACTGAGGAAAGAGCTTTACACGTAAATCGCCCGACTTTATTGCACCCTTCTTTACGTTTGAAAGGAACTTGTTAAATCCTCCACTCTTTTATTACCCTCGTTCTTGCCTCCAAAAGTCAGAAAGAATACCGAGGAAAAGAGAATTCGTCGAAACTACTCCATTATTCGTCCAGTTCTATATTACGAATTATGAGACTGTGCATATTAGCTGTATTAATTAAATTAGGTATACTAGATAATATAATGTCAATATAAGACCCATATAAATTTCTGATTAGCATATATTATAATAAAAATCTAATACCGATATCATTTTGTAAATCCCTATAATATAACATCATTATGGTACCGATATAATTTTCTGAAATCTCAATAATATAGTATCAAGATAATACCATTATAATTTTCCGAATAAAAATTCATAGAACTATGTTCTTTAATTTAAAAAAATATACCTAGCATATTTATAAGTATACTTATACATTACTTAGATTTATTAAAAGAATATTCATAAATCACTCAATAGATGCCAATAATTGATCACTTATTAAACATTATAAAAAATCATACAGCATATGATTATAAAGCACATAATATTTTATATTTATAACGCATCAAAAGTGTTAGAAATTTAATTGATAATACAAATTTAACAACATTCTTTATTAACGTAACACGAAGATTACCTGTGGGTTGGAAAGTGATGATTGACAACAAATACCAACGGAATATTTTTATCGGATTTAATTATCTACGTCAAGGACACAGATACTTTCGACTGACGACAAAATTTTCCGTTTCAACGACTGTCAACGAGACTAACAAACTTCTTTCTTCGATTGGTTAAATTTCGAGGTGCTGACAAATTGAATTTCCTTGAGTCATGAAGTTTCCATAAGAATGGCAATTCTCGGTGATGTTACTTGCTCCGATTTATGAGGATATTTTATGGGGTTTTGAAATATTACGTGTTTTATCAGCTTAGAAAGAGAAGCCGAAGAAGCCGGAAGATAATACTCGGCGCATTTTATCAGAAAAAACTATGGCTTCAAATTGGTCGCGATAAAAATATAATATCATTATATTAAAATCACTATCTACTCTAATTAATTCTAAATCACTACGAATCATTATTTCTGGAATATTTTTGTGTGAATTTGATTTCCATTGCTGAATTTTAATTCCATTATGTAGTTGAATTAAGATCATAGATGAGTGATCATTAGATCAATTATTATTATGTTACTATTTCGGTGTAATTAGAAAATAATTGGAGCAAAAATTAATAAGTAGTTTCAAATGACAAATCTCTCCAAACTGAAACATTAAGGATGTCAATATGTAATCGTTGGATGGATTACAACACTATAAGTACGATATTATAGATATTTATATAATTAAAAAATAGTTGAGCCAAAAATGACTAAATAATTCTAAAAGTTAACTCTCTCAAATATAACCATGAACTTCGTCAAAAAATAGTCATCACATCAATCACAATATTAATATAATATATTCCAGATTTTGATATGATTAGGAAATAGCTGGGCCCGAAAATAAATATATTATTCTAAAAGCCAATTTCATCCACATAAAAATAACGGATAATTAATTCGTCTCAAAACGAGCGGAGTTTCAAAACAGATTCTAAAGCTAAATTCTAAAGCTAATCCTAATCCAAGCGCGTTATCGAAGCCGTGGTAGTATATCATAAGAATGGCAATGAAATCGAGTCAATAAATCAGTAACGATCAATATTTGATCGCGATCAATATCGGCTTATTCACACTGCACCGTTGCGTTTTATCTTCGCGATTTAGCCGTGAATGCGACGAGGCAAAAAAAGTGGTTCTTTACGGAAATGACGATGCGCAAGACCGTGTCCTAAGAAGCCACGGTGTGTTATCGGGTTAGTAAGACCAAAGGTGTTTGAGCAACAAGATTTCCTATGCGATTAGATCCATGCCTCGAATCTCCGCTAATCTTTCGATCCGCGTTAGCTGCATGCAGAAATTCAAATATTAGTTTAATGCCGTTAAATCAAACAGTTTATTACCTCATACGCCATGAAGGTTTACTAATTAACACTAGAAATACGGAATCCCTCAAAATAAGGAATCCGTGGAATTTATTATAATAAAAACGTTGAAATTTATAAGGTTCAACGGTTGACGTTGCACAATGCACATAAATAATTCGTTTACATTGTTTGGTATTTTGATTTAAAACATGTTACAAATAAAACTCTAATATTGGAATATTGTGTTTTGATAGTGAAAATACATTGCTCGATTCGGGAGTAATAACATTTAATATAAAAGAATGATAATTAAATTGAAAAAACGAATTTTAATATTAAAACTACTGGCGAGATATTCAGTTATGTTTGTATATTTATGTGTACGTCTTTAAAAAAGGATGGATGGAAGTAATAAATTAATTGATTTATTGAGAAATCTCCCAAAATTGGCTTTGGTAATGCTAGTGTTAATTAACGGAACATGGTGGAATATGATTCTAAGTTCAACAAAAAGATAATCACGTTAAAAGATATATTTTGGAGTATTTATCAGCACACATTTTCTACGAACTTTTTCACAGTATTCAGATTGAATATGCATTGAATAAAAAGTATTTTGTCATTGGACTTTTATATTACGAGATTTACTTCGATATCGGTTTAGCTAAGAAATGTATCGTTGAAATTTCTTTGCAGCTTCTAAATCTCCCTTTTGCAAATACGATATTTGCGTGAAAGGATGGATTCGTGAAGTTTCGAGGAGAAAATCTGGGGATCCTCGATTCCTGTATAGGAAACTTCGACATGAAAATATTGCGACGGAATTCTTCCTAACGGAAAGTAATAAAACACAATTCTGGGATAAATCACGTAAACTTTGTACACTTTCCCTGACACGGGATACTCGATTGAAAAAATATGATGTGAGAGAAATATTACATAATACGAGAAATATTATCTTTCATCGGAGAATAATATACTCCATTTCGTAAAACTCATTCTACGGAATATCACATTCTGCAATATTTTAATTAATATTACAAGAGCATCCTGACTTTCTACATGAAGCGATGGATGAAAAAAGATGCAATTATTTATATTTGGTAAAAATAATTTGGCATTCAATAATGAAAGCATAATATCTCTGAATCGTAATATTCCATCGTCTCAAGAAGTGCAAGCTCGCGGTAAACTTTATTCTGTATCGATAATTTAGTAAATTTATTAACGACTTAGTTATGACGATATTATATTAATTAATTATTAACAAGATATCGTATGAAATAATAACAAATTAATAAAATTTGAGGTAAATCCGAAAGAGTTTCTTTATTAAACGACTGCTTGTTTGCCGCTGAAGGGGAATCGTTTCAGTGCATTGGTATCTAATGCACCAATTATAACGTCATTTGCAAAAATCTTCGAAAATGCATGAAAAAATGTTTTCCATAAAGCAAAAATAAAGATAAAATTTAATAATTATACGAATATGATCGGTAACGACCGGAGAAAGCAAACAATATTCGACGGTTAATTTTTCGAGGAAGGAGCGGGCGCGGTTGGCCAGGGGGTTCAGCCCCACCAAATTTTACCCCTTCCTGGTTCCTGAGGAACCGAGGTGATGTGGTTACCCCCTGCACAACGATTCTTCATTCGGACCGGTGCACTCGAGGAGGAAAGATGTCTTTCTTAGCTCTCTCTTCCGAAACTACCCCTCTTGCTAGGATCCGATTGTCCCATTTTTCTTCGAGTTTGACTCGAAGCAAAATGTGCCTCTAGGACTTGGAATAAACCGGTGGGTGGTTCGGTCGCGGAACGCGACCCAGCCCCCCACCCGGGTCTCTGATAGCGGCAACCTCCACGTGGTGAGACCTGGTAATCGGTAATAATTGTAGAGAATTAGAATAAGAATTCTTCTACAATTACAACCGAGCTAATAGCTGCTTTAGATGTATACTTTAATTAGAACTTATTGTCAGTAACTCTGGAATTGCAGATTGGCTTGGGTGCTTGGTCTACTTATATCTCGTCGGTGACATAACTATTCTAAAAGTATTACTTCTATAAAATTATATAATATTTCCCCTACAGGAAAGATAAATATATTTTCTTATCTTTCTTAAGTTCAGAAAATATGAAAATCTTCCTTATTTTAAAGCAACATTATCTTTCATAAATCTAAATAATTGCATCTCTTTTAGTATATCATTTTATACAGAAATTCATCATGTTCGTGCAATCTAATTAATCTAATAAGAAAATCGAATATAAAAAGATCTTCAAGATATTGGTTTTAGGTATCGAAAGAAAACGCCTGCTGAAAATATGAAATTTTATTGTTCTCCAAAGAAAATCAGTTACTTTTTTCGAACAATCTTACCGAGGACATTTTAACGTATCGAGTGGTGCAAATTGCAAATGGCAAATAGAGATTTGAAATTCGGTAAGGAAAGTAAGAAAATCGCGACTGGAAAATGACGAAGTAGTCGAATGGCATGTAAGTACTAACGAAGGTGATACGCGGGTATCGATGATAGTCATGGAATGATAGTGAACACGAAAATTCAAGCGACAGTAGAACAATTTACGGGAAGCTCGAAAATATCCAGAAGAGAATACTCGAACTGAACTTTACAGGGTTTGCACTCGAAATACAACTTTGTTTGCAAATGAAACTCACCCTTTTACACATAAAATTCAACATGTTACAAAACAAATACACCCGCTTCCAATTCAAGTTTTTCTACAAAATTGTTATCTAAAGCCTTTGCAATAAAAGTGAAATCCAATGTAAATTTGTGGGTAAGAAAATTACAATTTTATTGTACGTGATATAAAGATGTACACGAAACACTTACTTAATTGTAATTACCATTCATTGCTAAATTACTAATTACTATTGCAAATGAGTGAACTTGATTTGCAAAAATTAGTAATTATAATTAAATAATTATTTCGTGTATAATACATCTTTATATTACATACAATAAAATCTGGAATTTCTTACCAATAAATTTAGATTTGACTTGATTTTTATTACAATGCCTTAAAAAACAATTTTGTACAAAAACTTGTGTTGGAAACGGGTGTCTTTGATTTGCAAAAAGTTGAATTTGATTTATAAAAGTTCGAATTTGGAGTGCAAAATCTGTATCAATTGGACCGATGCCTTTCTCTTATCAAAAGTAGGAACGAAAAATAATTCTTCTCGTTTAGACTACTATCGCTCTTTTAATACTACACTTAACACGCTGCCGATACAGAAAACTTATCAATGAAGGAAACGTAAATCGGTGGTTCGATTCGAACTTAATTGGGCGCGTGAGAATTAACACTAGAACTACCAAAGCAGTCAAAATGACGGGTCCTCGAAATTTAATAAAAATATTCAAATTTATAACGTCTCATTTTCTGTGATTTTTCATAGTTCACGTTGCACAATCGACATAAATAAATCGATTAATTTATTACTTCGATCCATCCTTTTTTAACATCGTAGACCTAAATATACAAATATAGCTGAACATATCGCTGGGAGTTCTAGTGTTAAGTATCGGTTGGTATCAAATCAATGCGTTGATAATTAACGAGTACAGTAACAAGAGACTCACGTAATCAACCCCTTAACATCATAATTATTTCTGCTAAAGGAAAAAGTTATTATCACTATTCTCGTATACTCATCGATAAAGGGCACTATCTATCACCTGTTATCATCGGTGTTTTTTGTATTACATAATACAAAATAAAATGAGGAGCACGATAGATCTTCGGCAATAAATAATTCCTGAAGAACCAGTTTAATATTTCTCAATATTAATTTCCGGGGATTGCGATGATCGATGAATTCCAAGGTCCGAGGTATGTTTTACGAGAGGTCCCGTGTAAAAATAATAGTGAAAAATGATATCTTGATTCATCGTTAAGGGGTGAAAATGAATGGACTTGTTTTCGAGTGGTATTCTAGAGTATCTTAATGTACTATGTTCTTAAACACTAGTAAGGCCCGTGGTATAAGTAATTAGAGTAACTCACTGATTATCACTGTGATAGCATTAGCCTGCGTGAATGAAACATAAGATGTCGATGATCTTGATTTTGATCGCGCGGGCTCGATGCTTCATTAAAAAATAAAATCTAAGCATAGTTTTATAAAATACTTCGGTCTTACTGGCTTACCTTAGATTAAAACGAACCTAGCGCTAAAAATCCGTACGAAATTAAACTCCTGCTTATCTGCAACCAGCTAGCATTTTATCGTAATCATCATTTACCATCATCATCCATCTTCTTTTTGGTTTACTTTGCGCGTGTAAGGCGTATACGAGCTTTACTTAAGAGATCGGAACGAGTAATCGTAACTTTCGTTAATTAGCTACTTCACCGTTTGTCTTAAAGAATAATTATCTCTTAGGGACGATCGTACATGGATATTATTTCTTCTTCAGTACATGCGCCATTTTGGTTAACGAAAGGTACGACTCTTATATACGAACACTAACGTTCACCATTCACACTACCATACACTCTCTCTCACTCTCTCTCTCTCTCTCAGTCTTCTTTGTCATAACGTGTGATTGAAATCGATAGGAAATAAAAAAAGATTCATTTTCTACATCGTCGAAAGTCGTGAACATACGCGCTTGCTAAACTGAAAACTTTCTTGATTGAAATTCTTAACTCCCTCCGTCCTCCAACGTTTCTTCGTCCTCGCGCAGGGCGAATATCTCTCGAAGCAAATCAAGACGACACAACCTTTTCTTCCCGCGAATTCTTTTTTGCAACGACTGCAAATATAGTTACGTTACTCAGGATAGTAAATATCGATGATAACTATATTTTAGATTCGCGTCGTTGGAAAACCTCATCGCGATTGAATGAATTAGAGTACAAACGTGGCATCTTTCATTTGAATTGTGAGATATGTTTCTACCGAGTGCGAGCGGTGTTCGCGAAGGATCAAAATATCCGGGAATGTTGGAGGATGAAGGAGTCGAGTGAAAATGTAACCTGAGTCAAGGATCAAATCTTAAGTAACGTATTGTATAGAAAAAACCACTTTCCGGTGTCTGTCGTGTGCACGAGCTTGTATCTTCTACCGGACATCTTGTCAATAAGATTTTTGGTTTCCGCCTCGTTGTGGTGCGGACTCCAACGTATCGAGACGACGGATATTCTTATTGTATCCCAGGGAATCGTGTCAAGTACCTGGAACAAAGGGAATCGATCCTTCTCGCACCGCACTTTTTCATTAACCTCGAAGATTAGCTATTACTAACTCCTTTTGGAAAGCCTCTAATCATTCCCTGAATTCATCCAAAAAGAACTCACCACCTATTACTTTATTGAGTCCTTGTTATAAACGTTTAATTCATTAACCCCCGATAATTAACTCGTCTATCCGTATCTTTCGTTTCATTTAATTTGTTCATTGTAATAATTAAAACTAACGGCGATATATTCAGCTATATTTGTATATTTATGTATACGTCCTTAAGAAAGGGATGGATGAAAGAATTAAATTAATCGATTTATTAATATCCATAACCGCGGAAAATCTCAGAGAATGAAACGTTATAAATTTGAATATTTTTATTAAATTCCGAGGGCCAATTATTTTGACTGCTTTTGATAGTTCCAGTGTTAAGTTATAATTCCGTTGCTATTTTCATGTTATGAAACATTCTTAAAAAATGATACTTTCTGTTATTAAATTATTAATTATTTACCTGGCCATCTTGAGTATCCGGACTATCCAGGCTCAGATAATCCAGAGTCGTAGTGTTATATGCAAGCAAGACACTGAATAAAGGAAAGCATTTTAATCTCGTAGTTGGGAAACCTTCGTCCGACGACACAAGACTATTTGGTCCTTCGCCTAGTTTGGTAACTTGGACTTCCGATTCCTGATGATAAGTAATCTAAAGGCAGAAGGATATCAAAGGAATATTTAATATCGCGTTCAGCTGCATCCGGTTGGTTCTTGTAAAGCGATAGTGAGAACTCTAGAGATCTACATACTTCTTTGGTATCCTTATCCGTGCTAAGGCAAGCGTGTAGAACCCTGGTTTTTGGATTCCTACTGCTTCTGTGAGCTTCAAAGAAGCTCCTTGCATCCGTCAATATCAGAACGCCTCTCCAGCTCAAATTTCTTTCTAACCAACCAGTACTGGAAACGGCTCCTATCTGGAACGATATTCCAAGGTATCCCGTTATCAGTTCCGCCGAAAGTGAATGGCAGAAATCAAATTTTCCCTTTAACTGTTTAACGCACATCTTTTACATTTATACAACTCGAGGGACGAAATGCAAGGATATAACTTTCGAAAGCAGGAGATTAACACTAGAACTACCCAAAGGAGTCAAAATCACTGGTTTTTCATTCTTAGTTAAATTATGCAAAAACACCGCGTCGCAATGTTTGAAATTTTATATACTTTTATTTGATATACATAATGCAAAGGATTGAATCCATTAATTAATTAAAATCCATCAGCCGTAGTTTATATACATTTTAATAAATGTGTATGAATAACTGTGTATACGTTCGGTAGTTCTAGTATTAAGTAAATGCCAATAAGATACGGGGACCTTGGACGAGCACTTAGCGGGTGTTTAAACTGTATAAAATAATGCCGAGGGAAAATGTGTGCGGTGAGTTTGCGTTGAATTAACCAGACTCTCAACGCACTTCCTTTTTCGAGGTTGGTAGAATGAACGGTGAAATCTTTCTCACCCTGCTAATATATTCCACATAGACACCCACGCGTTTCCCTTGCGTCAAACTCGCCACGTACCTCTCTTCCGAGGTTTGGGTCGCGTTCAACGGATCCTGGCGCGTTGTCGACTTTAGTTGAACTTCTCTGATGTACGCCACTAATTCCGGATTATCCATCGAGACACGCTTTAACACATAATCCCTAGTCATGTTGGCATCGAACGCCTGCCTCCTGCAACGAAAACATTTGATTTTAACCCTTTGATTATAACATGTTCCAACAAAAAGAAACATTAACATCGTACGATGTAATATTCGCGTGACACTAGTTGACGCTAAATGATATCGATGGAAATAAGAAAAATCGTAATATACACAAAATTGTATACATATATTCATGGACATATAAGAGCGTATATATACGGCTTTCACAGTCAAAGGGTTAATGTACACAATACCCTGAACTTCATTAAGACCCTGGGTACACGTGTACACACAATGTGTGATTGACTTTTACTAATTAAAGTGTTCGAAGAGGGATGGTCGTCTGGAGATAGGAAAATGAGCTTGATCGAGGGTTCATTAAATTGTCATTTTTAATGGATGATGTTGATGGATTGACATCTATTATCTTGCAGGTATCTGATATCCGCAACAGGGAGATGATCATCATTAGAAGAAGCTATTAATCCAGGAAATTAATTTAGAACGAGATATATGATGTTACTTCTGCCATTACGTGGGATCGAAAGTGGTGGTGATAATGAATAAAAAAAAAGAAGTTTGCTGGGGTGAGGAAGAAAAAAAAAGGGGGGAATGAAATTGTACCTCAAGGCCGCGGCCTCACTCCAGACAAGAAGCAAGGCCATGGCAGTGGAAAAAGCCGCGAGGAAGGCTAAGCAGGGGGCCACTCTTCTCCACCAGGTCTTCTTGTAACTCACTAATGTAGTTCCTGACAATGTTGGCACACTGGGTGGCTGCAGGGTACCACTGACAGGGTTCATCCCTGCGGGAGCCATTCTGAAAGGAAGGGAGTGATTCTTGATTATTTCTGCAATTACAGCGTGCAGTTAAAAATCATTACGTGAAAGGTCTGATTATGCCGATTATGAGGACGCAATGACTAAAACATATTATAATTATTTTATTATTATATGAGCCGTTATTTTTTAAAGCGGTCCCGTTAAGTCCCGTTTTTATGAGAATCAAAGTAAATATAACTTTACCCTGCAAATTGATATTTTTTTTTATTAGACATAATACTGAAGAAACAAAAATATACTTATACCACTTAAAAAATAACGGCTGATATATATATTATTACACGGGGTAATCCACGTAAAAAATATAAGTATAAAAATATAAAGAAAATTCTCTACAAAATTACACCGAAAAAATACTCTTTCAAGATGTTGGCTGTTAAAGCCATTCTTGTAATGAATAAAATATTTATTGTATTATCACGATTAAAGCAGATAACTAAGTATGTTATTTCATACGGGACAGCCTGCATAATTACGTAATATATATATTAATAATATAATAATTGTAATATATTTTTCATCCTGCAGTGTCTTCGACATTATTTATTCAAAATTAATTTAATTCCATCAAACCACATATCACTTACATCACTAAATAATATGTATCTACATAACTGAAAGAGCATAACTATAATACAAAAAATAATGCTTCCAACATTTTAAGAATACAAACGATAATGCGGCGTACTAAATCACTGCTAAGTACGGAAATGCTTTTGATACTTTCTTCCCGATCTCGTTTCTTTACATCATAATGTCGGGTCGAAACGAGGGGTAGTTTTACGGGGGAAGAAAATAGATTACATGAAAGAACACGTAATTAGACTCTAATGAGAAATTCGATACAAAATGAAAGAATCTCTGGCAGGGAAACCAGATACGTTGTTAGGATGGTGTTCGCGGTGGCATTTATTATCAAGGTGAAAGTGCAAGAGCAGTGATACGGGCACGAAAGTGAAACATGTATCTGTATCAAATCGAAAAACCAGTTTTACGGTGCTGATCGCAGTTATGACTCATCTCTATTGCAGAGCGCAATGTCCCTTCACCGCAAAACTTTCACACGATCATAGAATGCAATTGCATCGTCGACTTATTATTAGCAGTGATATTAAAGCCATGTTTCTAATCGAACCATCCGATTACGCTGAAATCAAATTCCTCGAATAACGAAGGGAATTACGTGATATGACATTAATTGATAACAATAACAAGAATCTCCGTATAGAATCACACGCTTTGAATTATTTAATTAATACGAAAATAATTAGATTTTTTAATTAAACACTCTGAGAATTGAATTAAACGCGAATAATATTTGTACACGATATTAATATCGTCAAAAGCTTTTTAATTCCAGTATTATTTTTATGGTAAATATTATTTAATTAACGCGAAGATAATTAAAATTTTTAATTAAACTGCCTGAGAACTGAATTAAACGCGAATAATATTTGTACACGATATTAATATTGTTCAGAGACTTTTAATTCCAGAATATAAATATTGCTATAAATACTATAATAATATAGATATTAATACTTTTATAATATAATTGTAAAACAATGTTCACTTTATGCTTATAAAAAATAATAGCTTATTATCTTGTATGTTTATTAAGTTATATAAACTTCGTGAAGACTTCTCTGTAATTACATTGTTTTGTAGAGAAGAGGATGAAGTTCCTTGCACCAGAAATTAAAGTTGGGTATTAAGTCCATTAACAATTCGGGTCACTTAACAATTCAGACGTTAAACGGGAGAGATATCTTCTTGCCAGGCCATTTAGAAATTATGTTGCGGATATTATGGCTCTGTTTTTTTTTTTTTATGTAAACTTCGACTTAAGCGCGTTTCATTCTACTTCCGAGCATTCCATTCGACAAGCACGGTATTCAGAAAGCAATTATACAACAATTATTCTAAATTTACTTCCTCGATAAACATTAAACTATTAAAAAAGGAGCATATACATTATACGATTTTCTTTTAGACACGAGAAAAATTGGGCTGCGGAGGATTAATTTTGATTTTGTTGAATATATGTGTCAATTATGCTCGTTAATAATGGAGATTCCAGGAATTCTTGGAAGTATGGATTTCCACGATAAGTATTCCTGGTTATCTGAAAACGTGAGAACGCTCGTGTGTAATTAACGTAAAAAGTTTGCTTAGAAAGTGCATAATGACTCACGTGTCTGGTTCTCCTCGCAATAACACGCGAGATAGAATGCAGAACCTACGTTTCATTAACACATTTACATATTAAATGAATTTCACGTTAAAAATAGCTACCCGATTAATTCCTTGAGAACAAACTAGAGGAATCATGAATACTAACTGATATTAATACCACGTGCTAATTTTGCAATTCAAAATCGGCTTAAAGTCTGTACTTACTAATAGTAAATTATAGAAATATTACTATTTATATTATAATACTATTAATATTATGGAATTAAAAATCTGACGACTGTAATAATGTCATATTAATAGTAAATTATAGAAATATTGGTATTTATATTATAATACTATTAATATTATGGAATTAAAAATCTGACGACTGTAATAATGTCATATTAATAGTAAATTATAGAAATATTGGTATTTATATTATAATACTATTAATATTATGAAATTAAAAATCTGTTGACTATTATAATATCGTAAAAGAACATATCATTTATGTTTAATTAACATCTCCAATTACTTGTATAGACATTGTTACTATTTTTATAAGCAAACTGAAAGCTACATTATTCGAGATAATAATTGATATTCGCGGAAAGAATTTCGATGCTTCAAGAATTCTTGCGGAGATATTACAGAAGAAAAGAAACACGCGTGGTACAAACTTCTGCCGAGTACTCTGTTTACTATGAATTCGTTTCCATTGTGTACATCTTTCTTATGTAATCATGTAAATATAGTATTCCAATTAACAGGGTGATTCAAAAGTAACTGACAAAGTGAAAAACATTACATAAACATCGTGAACATTACAACTTATCCAAACATTATAATACAATTATCCATTGGTGTTTTATTGAAAAATGTTGCCGGAACACACATCTTGCTGATCATTTTATTAAAGAAAATAATCTATTTATGAGTCGCATAAATGAATTAAATATAATTTATTCCCAGTATTTTTTATTTTAGACATGATCAAATGTAAAATAATACAATCAAACATTGGTTTCCTACGCGTTCCACCACAACAACAACAAAACACTGGAATTATCGAAGTAATTGAATAATGAAGATCGTCGAACCTGATCCAAGAAGAATATGAATAACAATCTGAATAATTGAATATGTAATACAATAATACAGTAACAAGGAAACAATCGAGGAGCACGTTGTCTGAGAATCGGAGCGGTGCCTTTGAGTCCAGAAGAATCGAATTACAGAGTGATTTACGTACTTAGCTTTAACGGGCTCCATGTTTCCGTGAATATCTTCTCGCGTAATGAAAACCTAATATTCCTAGCACGGGTAAGGATTCAAAGAATCGCTCGTATCCCGTCCATTCGTCGGTGTTTCTGTATAAGACATCGGGCGTGTATTCCTCTCCCTCGAAAAAAAAGAAGACGCTCGTCTCGTCTCGGCGTCGACGCGGACACTGCACTCGTAGAAAGGGTCTGCTAAAGAGTACTTTTCTCTGGACCGCAGCCTCCAAAACGATCTTCCTTCTTGCCGGTTATCCGCACAAACGACGCGCGACAATAAAAGTCCACCGAGGAAGACGAAGAGGAAGAAGAAGAGGAGGCACGCCGCATAAAGAGAGTAGGGAGAAACAGACGTAGAACGAAACACACGATATAACACGCGACAAATGGAACAATCGAAACGAAGCCCCCGTTCACTTTGTAAATCTGTTTCCCTCTTCGTCACGGGTTCTTCTTATCACCGAGCAAACTGGTGTTTACTGTGAGTAAAGGAATTCAGGATGAAGTTTGGCAAGGATAACACGAGGACTCGAGAAACTTTGGTGAAAATGTCTCGCTTGTGGAAAGAATCGTGGGACTAGATAGAAGAGGGTCGAAGAAGTCGACTTGGAGTGTAACGGGGCACGGTTTAGTTCGCGTGTCTATAAGTAACTCGGAACAATGGAAGAGTAATATGAAAGTTGATTAACCGAGGGAAATATAATGGTGGATATTCCTATCTTCCTCGGGTTTCTTCGGCGAAGAGGGAAACCGAGTGTGTACACTGTCGTCGAATGTCGCACTGCAGCGGTACGATATTCCTCGTCCCTCTCTGCCTTCAATCTCGCTTCTTTCTCCGCTTTTCTCCCTCTTTCTCTTCACTCCCACTCGAAGCGGTTTAGCTACGAAGTACCACACGATCGTGTTTTAAAAGAGAGGAAGCACACGGCGTAGACGATGATCAATTGTCTCCGACACACGGTCAATAATCGGGTAGAAAAAGAAAGGTTGCTCGTGTCAATCGACGCGGTACACGCTGGAAGCGAACAATGCACATTTAATAATGCACATCGAACCAGGAGGAAATGCAACGTATGCACGTCTCGTGGTCGAACGCCGACTGCCCTGGAGCACCTGGAACGCCTGACGGTAACCGGGTACAATGCCTCCAATATTCGGTGTCCTTCTTTAAACGCCGGCTCTATGTACCTCTCCTTTTATCCCCTTCAATATTACTTCCTCCCTCTCTCTCTCTCTCTCTCGCTTACCTTTACGAGGACATTCCGAGCCTATCCACTCTCCTACCTTAACAGCCAGGTAAAAACAGTGGCTCTCATTCGATAGATTGCCGCCGCGTACACCTGGCCCGTGGTACCTTCGCGTTCAAGGGTGTAAAACATGCTTTTAACCTACGAACGTGGTGGATACACGTCCAGAGAGAGTTGGTCATCGTTGTTCGTCCGACAGCGTTGTAAAGGCATTATCGATCCTGAAACTTTACCGTTCTAACGTGCTATAGTACTTCGCCCAGAAGATGATGCACACGAGGGTAAAGTTCCTTGATCGATGAAAGAATTCTCGTAAAAAAAGCATTCTTAGATATGTTCTTTGGAAAGAATATAGTAGGACGTCGAAGGAAACCTTCGAAGTCTTTCGATTCGTCTTTTGAGGATGAATATATCGGGGGTACCGGAAAGCAATCAATTCGGGAATGGAAAATGATCCGCATCGAAATTTGGGAATTTGATTTGTTCAAAAAAAGGAATTAAGTAGATATGGCTTTGAAAGATCGTTGGTCAAGGATTATAGATAACGATCGGGATTATATAATAGAATAATGTTTAGTATGAACAAATAAAAGGAGTTTCATGAAATATGCGAAAATTAATTGATTACTTTACTACCCCTGATATATTATAATGGAATTCGGCTTAGGGATGATATTTGTAGGTATTGGATCTGATCGATGTCGTGGTATTACGTGGATCTCGGTAAGATGAGGTCATTTAGTAAGATGCCGATGGTCTTTGATATTAATTGAATAACAAGGGAATAGTTTATGCAACGAAGTTCCTCCGTAATGCGGACTAGAATTTGTGGTATGACGTGTATTTACTCGGAGGTAAGTTCCTTCAAAGAGGAACGGAAGTTCAGTAAAGTAAGATACTATGGGGTACCAAAGATAGTTGATATATCAAAGATCACAGAAGGTTCCCAGACAATGATGGCGGTTCTATTGCCAGGTAGATTAATATCTAAAAAAAGCATCTATTCTCGCTTGACCTTTCCAGTTCGTTTAAAAGCCCGAGGAAAACGATAGTTACTCTAGCCACTTGACACGCCCTGTATATGTACCTCGGCATATTCACGATCGAATGAACTTTTATGAAACCGCGAGGTTAGTCTGAGAATTATTATTGGATGATGGAGTACAATGCTCAATTCTTCCCTCGATAAAACCTTTTTATTATTGCCGATTTAATTTCACCAACAATGACACATTGTTGTTTGAAGCTCTGGCAATCATTCTAAAAATATTCTTCCTAAATTAGACACCAGGTCGAAAGTGATTAAATCCTCGTCTAACTAGGTTTCGTAGAATCATCGATATTACTTCGTTCTCGAAGAAATCCGTTTATGAAGTCAATCGATTGTACTCGTATAAATAGCGATCAGTAATAACTCGACTCACAATGGAAGTAGCTCGGCAAGATGCATCGTGGAAAGCAAACTTGTATTTATTACTGTCAGACATAGCTGTTGAAAATGTAATATCTCTTTTTCGGGGAACGTGCCCCAGGAGAGAAATTTAATCACTTGTCGCAGTGAAGGGTTAACCCTCTATAGCTCCATGTAACTTCCAAGTCACTCGTCTATCCGTATCTTCCGTTTCATTTCATTTTTTCGTTGTAGTAATAATAATGCAAGTATGCGCAACGATTGTCAGCTTTTCCGGTGCATTTAACATTAAAACTTCCGACGATATAGCGATATTCATAGATTTACATATTCGTCCTTAAAAGTAAGCATGAATGGCAAAAGTAAATTAATAGGTTCAATTATGTCCATTGTGAAACGCGAGTCGGAGAAATATCAGAAAATGGAACGTTATGAAATGAAACATTTTCATTAAAACCACGGATCTGTAATTTGGACTGCTTCAATTCAAACAATTTCGTTAGAATTTCCACGTAATGTACTTTCGTTAGAATCGCGTTTAACGAGATTTACGTTATACGATTTCCTTTTAGACACGAACAAAATTGGGCTGTGGAGGGTTAAACTGGGATACGAAGAAGGAACCACTGGCTTTTTGACAGAAAGCAAAAGGCGGTTGTCGAAAGAGAAACAATCGATGAACGAGTAGGTGTTGCTTATACAGAGATACACTTGGTGTTGCAGGAATCACGTGCTTCATAAATATATGCAGATACGTACTTAGAACACCGGAAGTGGTATTGGATGTAACCGTAATGGTAGTCTGTTTCATTCTACGCCGACTTATTTTTATAAGTTTCTTATACTCCGTCTACTCATCGACGCGTATTGAAACTTGCGAAACGTGTTGAGTATGGATATGGATTTTAACGTGAACGCAAGTGCTATTAATAAATCTCATTACGTTTGTTCGTGTTCATTTGAACAAAGATAAGTTGGACGGCTTGGATCATTTTGCTTCACTATTTCCAATACTTCCAGATAAGTAATATCATAAAAAATGAACAAAAAAAGGCACGAAACAAGAGGTTGCGAACCTAATATTATGCAATTATTTATTTCGGAATTATTACTCTTTACAATAAATGACAATAAACTGAGTGGTTTAGGATTAAACTCTTCATATAAAAGATTGGAGTGACATTAACTTGCGACTGGTGACTCTCGTAGACGGTGAGTCATCACGGCATGTCTTTTGAGCAGGGTTTCCGGTGGCGGCAATATCGTGTTCACTAACATCTGCCTTGGCATGTTAAGGCAGATATGTGTCAGATAGAGTGAAGGAGACGAAGAGACATCGGGCTACATATGGCACGCGCTAAACCCAGAATCCTCACCGAGGAAGCCGACAACCAGGCGTCTCGGCGCAGACGCCGGTTACAGAAAAGCGTCGGTTTCACGTATGCGCTCGTCGCCGGCGAAACAACCCAGGGGGGTGAGAAACGGAGTTGTGTTTCGTTGAACCAAGTAACCCCGAGAACGTCGGCACTCGTGGCTCGACCGCGACCGCGGTTACACGAATATCCGCGAGATCGCGAACCACGAGAACCGACTTTTTTCCGCCGAAATCCATTCACGGAAATCGCTGCTCGAATGTGCTCCATGGGAATCTATGGAAGGGTGTACGTTGTTGCATTTTTTATCACGGTGTTGTTCTGTCAAGAATTGATGTTTTATGCTATTGTGATTGCAAGTTTTATTCGTTTCTTTCGAATTTTTTAATATCGGGATATTATAGATTTCGTTATAGTGTTGAAACTTGAAATGGGAAAACTTAACAATATTGTGATCGTGGGACTTCATATTTCGTATTTTATTATTTATTTCATGGTGTAGTTTCATTCGGGTTGATGTTCAACTATATTGTGACTAAAAGTTGTTTTATTGTATGTTTTTACTGTACTGGAATCTTGTATATTTTATTATGATACTCGTTTCTGGAGGGATGAAACCGAACAGTTTTGTCGCCGGAAAAATTACATTACTTCTTTTTCTCAGTAATTGAGTTATTGCAAACTTTATTATTGCGCTGTTTTGCGAAGGACTCAACTCGATAATGTCTTACGCGAAAGTAACTTCGGGTTTTTCGATATTTTTTATCTTGTTCCTGTGTTAACGGTGCTTTCTTCGGTGATTAATTTCATGGGGGATGACACTCGAAAACATAATAATTGCAGGAATGTATCATAAAACTCCATTTGTTATTTAAGAAATAATAATTTCAAGATTATCGTTACTAATACTTCCATAATTTATTATGGAATTCTATAATAATAAGATTCTCATTATTAACTTGTTATTATTACCAAAAAATCTGTAATAATAAGCTCCATCATTTATTAAGTAATAGTATCATTAAAATGGTGAAAAATATGGTATCATATTTATCGGTATGAAATCACATACTTATTTTCCTTCTCAAAATTTACGAACATGTGTTTTGTTTTTCATATCATTATCAACATGAATTCAACCATCTGGGAGCACGGTACGCGGTACAATCACAGTTTTAATATCAATCCCCCTCTTCCGGAATGTTAATACGAAACATTCCGGAGGGACATTCGCGCCGAAGTTGGTTCGAAGGAATAAATTCGGTATAAATTCGGGGGAAGTTTAATAAGTGTTGAGAAAGTGTTAATCTTGTTTTGGAAGGATCGAAACGGGGACCGCGCGCAATTACACTCGCACGTGCCTGGAAAATGATTAAGCAATGGGACACATTCCCAGTTAATAATTTCCTCGTGATATAAGGAACATCATACCGTAATATTCCTTTGAAAATGCTGCATTGTCGACGTGGCTGTATTAAGCTCCAACCATTGTAAGCAATATTATTCTAATTAAAAACCATATCGAACTGCATTACATTCGTTAATTCTTCATTATTAGTCGTATGTATAATATCATAATATTAATGCACGAAATATGGCTCTTTACTAAATCCTATGACATTTATTTATCATATTTTAGAGATATTCTATGTTGGATATTATATTTTCGCCAGGTTTCGCGATGTTCGCTAAATAATATTAATATTCTGTACATACATGGCGGTTTAACGCGAACGGCGCTGGAAGTTTGAATGAAGTGAAAATAATTGAAAACAGGTAATTAATTACTCGGGTTTAATGGTTCGTGGACTTAAATAGGCGAAGGAACAGGGTCAGAAAGTTTTAGAAATGTGAAACCACCGGAATAAAACAATCTCACTTCCGGCGAGTTTTTTGCTCCTCATTGTTACAACGATTTCGGTATTTAACCTGGCTTTTGTTTCCCCGTCTTTTAATTATCGCATTATTTACTGATATTTCGACTCGTTGCCTTTCGCTACCCTCATTTCTCTCGTTAATGTTATTTTTCATTGCTTTTTATCCAGTCATCCATTTCACACTCTTACAATCCTATTACTCCCACCAATTAATTTATAATTACGTAATGAACAATATTTTAGTGATACCTTATATACAAAATATGTGTATCATATATAAATATAAATATATATATCATTATAATACACAGGATGTCCAGTGCGAAACAAGTCACTTAATTATCTCCTTCAATCGCGATAAAGCAGAGATTATTTCATGAATTATACGAATGGCTTCGAACGATCAACATCCGAGAGAGAATTTTTTACAATTTTTCTTTGTCGTTTTTTACAGAATTCTCCGGGTTACCTATATTTTTTACACGAAGATAAATATCGTTGTATAATTAGGTGGCATAGTTTACCTGGGATACCCTGTAGATTATACATAGTATATATAATTTAAATGAATTAAATTGAATATTAATACGAGCGTGCCTGTAATAATACAAGCATTCATAGTTAATTTATTAAAAGGACTGCCATTGCTGAACTTTTGATGAAGATACAGTATATTTTTATAACAGATTATAATTAGGAATATATCTAAGTAATACTGCAAATAATACTGTAAATATTACTGCAAATAATATTGCAAATAATATTGTAAGTAATACTGCAAATAATATTGTAAGTAATACTGCAAATAATATTGCAAATAATATTGTAAGTAATACTGCAAATAATACTGTAAATAATACTGCAAATAATATTGCAAATAATACTGCAAATAATATTGCAAATAATATTGCAAATAATGCTGCAAATAATACTAAAATCTGCAAGCGTATAAGAGTATAATACTCGAAATGTGAAAAGTCGCGAAAAACGGCCACTTACGAGTTTCACGGCAAGCGCAGAAGATTGCGATACTTTAATAAAGCGCGCAGGTTCGCATTGTCATCTAAAAAATTACAAGCACGTATTTCACATTTCGCGTGGGGAAAAGGGGTATAAATAGGGTCAGGTGAATGATAAGGGAAGAAAGAAGTTCATCCCCACGCGACGTATTTATTCGAGCCTTTTTCTCTCGTAAAATAGTCTTTCGATTCTAAATGGCCCCCGCGGAGTTCATCGTTTCTCAAACTGCTTACATTTATTCCTCACGGATTTACAAATCAGGTTAATATTTTGTTAATATTTGTGTAGATTCTGTTCGATATCAAAGAGCATTTCCATCATGTTCCAACAAAAGAAGTAATGTTTTGTTCCGCGTAATTGTATACAAATAAGATAAATACTGTTAGTATTTTATAACAATGCATTCCGTTTTGTTTATTATATATAGTTGTAACGAAATATCTCTTTTGTTCTGTACTCGGCATTTTGAAAGCAGAAATGTTTTTTATTTATACCCGTGTCAGTCAGATATGAAAGGATTTTAAAAAATTAAAAATGAAGAAGCCCGTATGATATGATTAATTGCGGAGGTTTACATGAAATAATTGCTTTGCGAATTTTTAATCGCCAACAACATTTCGACCACACCAATTCTTTAATTCTTGACAATGAAAAATGTTCTGAAAATGTTTATTATTGAAGGAATTACAACTACAAAAATTCTTGAATCTTTGTAATTAAAGAAGTGCTTGAATTTTTATAAGAAGGAAATTCTTCAGTTTTAAAAACTTTGAAATGGAACTGGAAATTCTTTAATTCCTTAAACTAAACAAATTCTTGTATTTTGATAGCTGCAGGAATTTTTTTGAGTGCTACAACTAAAAACATTCTTAGGGTATCGAATTTTAAATTATTTAAAATTAATAGAAGTTCTTAAAATTGATTTAATTTCTTAGATTGAAAAATTAAAAGCTTTTATACCTTTTTAGCCCAAAAATTCCCTAAGTAAATAATTCCAATAACTAAAAAGATTGTAATTAAAAACTTTTTAAAAATTGTATATCTAGAAGAATTGCTACTATAAAAATCCTTGAATTTTTATAACAAAAGAAATTCTTCAACTTTTCCACCCGGAGAATTCTTTCTGGGTTACACAGTAGTCCAATTTAACGAGGACCTTTGTGCTTTTAATGTTTAGAATTTATCCACCTTCATTTCCGGTTTGCGTGTTGTGCATGCTACTAGTTGCTTACATCTTCCACGACAGTTCCTTCTCATAAAAGCCACACTTTCATCGTGGAAGATACTTTCCATGAATGCTTCCGCAAAAAGTGCTTTCCGAGGGCACCAGACTCTAAAGCGTCTTTGGGATTTTCTTACTCCCAATTTAGATCCTTTCTAGGATAAACGAAATGCACTTGTGAAAAGTGAAATATTAAAATATGGAAGCACCGATTATAGTCTTTACAAACTTCCGTCGCTCGTGGTACGATTTTCTTTATAATTTATTAATGCCAAGTACTAACTAAGCATTAATTAACAGTATAAATATCTAATATCCATGTCTTATATTTTCTAATATTATATATTACATATATAAGTTTTGTAACTAAAAGAGTTCTTAAATTGACATAACTATACAAAATGTCACTATAAAAATTCTTTGGTTTTTCTGATTGAAAGAATTCTTAAATTCTTGATATATTAATTAATAGAATAAATATGTAGAATCTAAAGCACCAATTACGAACTCTAAAAATATCCGTTCCACGCGGCAGGGTTTATATATTCAAGCAGAATTGTACATCATTAACGATATTATTAATTAACAGTGGTTATTATAGGAATGTTTAATCGCAAGAGTCGAAATAACCAGAATTATTGGATAACAATTTTATATAAGAAACATTTATTCTACTAGAAAATATCTAGGTTTATTTCTATGAAGATAATAACGATGAAAGAAATAAAGTGTTTTAACATCCGCCTTAAAACGAAGTTATTTTGTAAAGCACGTTCGATATTATCGGAATATTCCATTTTCACTTCGTAGAAAAATTCTAAAGCCTCGGGAAGTATTAATTAAAAATATAAGTAAAAGCTGAATTGAAATTAAATATTATATGAAAATATATAAAAGTGATCATATATCGATCCATTCCATAATTGATTTTCACTGGATAAACAGGGAAATCTAGATAAATGTTGTTCCAGTGAAACGTAACGAAATCGGGGAAATATGTAAATGTTATCGATAATAAATTTTCGTTATTAATACCGTATGAAAATGCGACCGATATTTTCCTTGGGATCAAACATCCCCGATTTACAAACATAACCCGGAAAATTACGTTACCCGGGGAATAATACGAGGAATATTAATCAAACTTAATATTGCAAATCTCATTGATATCCAAAATGAAATTCGTGATATATTATCGGAAACGATAACCGGGATGTAATATTCCCCCTTATCTTAAGAATCATAGAGTCATCGGGTCAAACGTTTTTCCGGGAATTTTCCTCGTTTCCATGAAATATAGAAGAACGCAACGGATGAAGTAATATTCCGTATTTCCAATACTTCGATATTATATTAGAAATACGATATTAGAAATATTAGAAATACGATATTAGAAAATATATTAAATAGGCAAGTATTAGATATATAATATTAGAAAAGTGCTATTGCTTCAAAGACGATTTTCCTAGAATTTTCAATTCAATATGTTTTCACGATATTCCATGTTCCAATAACAGGATTCGATTTTCCAAAACTTAGATAAATATAACATACAATGTTGGAAACTATAAGGGACAGACATCAGATATCTATAATGTTATAGAAATTCTATTAAAAAAGATTATTTCCAAGACATCGACTACAATTACTTTTTAATCAATTTCATTTCAGTGGATCGAACTATATTTCTTATTTCATTATTTCTTATTTATTATTTCATATTTATTTCATCGATGTACTCAGTTTCAATAGTCGCACCATAGTTAATCGAAATTGATCCAACGATCCACATTATTCCCGCAGAGAAATGTGGATTTCAAAGAGTAGCATTACATCAGAAAAACGTTTAACCTAGAAAGGGTTCATACATCGTGCTTTTTATTCAGCAATATTGATTTCGCTTACGGTGCGTAAGTTGAAAAGCGGTTTTCCTTTAATATATTACCTGTTAGGAATATATCTTTCACGAGTATTATCCTTTTCTTATCAAAATACACTGGCATTATTCATTCCCATTAATTCCATCCTTTTATGAAACCCACGGTAAACAAGATAAAATAATCGAATTAATTAATTCCCTGTCAGTCCATTATTCCATAAATCACTGTGGCCCGAAATAATTTCGTTTTTATGTACTTATTCACTTATCAGAAAGATCAAATTAAACCAGCCAACAAAAGAAGTACGTTGTCACTGAATATAAAAATGAAAATTTCGAAAGGATTATTTTCGAAATGGATTATCGACATACGCCGGGAATGTAATAAAACCGTAATAAAATATAATAGAGGATTTGGCTTGAATTTCTGATAGGACGATAGAGATATCGAGTACGGCACTCGTAGAGAGAGGGAGATAAAAAATAATGTATCGTCATCCGGTATCGCGTGGATTCGGTCTTTTTTATCATAATTCTACCGTTTCCATTGGATACACGCGGAAAATCTGTACACGTGTCGATCGTATTGCGAATACTTATTGTGAATCTATATTGTGACCGATCAGTAAACATTTGCCTGTGTTAACAACTAATAAATCACGGTGCGTTGGCAAATATTTTGTGTCAGTAAATAAACCACGGTGATTGCATCGATTTCTCGATCACGCGAACCACTTCGATATTATTGTCAGATTTAAAGCATAAGAGACTTATGGATTTCCTTGGAACCTTTCGAAAGTGTTAAACTCCCCGACTCGCTTTATTGTCTTCACTTTTCTTCATGGGGTGAAAACACTTTCTTCGCCGGTGAGAGAAATTCGAGGATAGAAAATTGATTTCGAAAGTTTCCCCAACTCGATATTCGTGGAAAATTTCATTTTACATCGTAATATGAAAAAGTTAGGTTGTTATCAGTATTCAATTTATTGTTACATTAACGCGAGAAAATGGAAATTTATATGATAATAATCGTGGTTGTATTATAATTATTACTGAAACAGGATTAATTATGTTATGGATTCTTCCAAAAAATATGCGAGTTTAAAACTCATAAGCATGATGTGACAATAACAGCTTTATAATAACCGACATGAAGATAAACATTCGAAATCTATTTCCCAAGATGGCAGTTAAATTGTCACTACATTTATATCGATTTATATCCTCGCGATGTCCTGCAAATGACGTTTTAATGTTCGAATAGATTGTATCTCACAGCCGAGTATACTTCGATTATTAAACTGAAAAATACTAACAGATAAACTCGTGTCCTTTACGAATTTCCACCCGGAAAAGATTGTCGAAAAATGATTTTTCATCGACAAAATAAATACCCGATAAAATACTTTAATTGATCATTAAAATAGATTTTTCGCATCGTGCCCAATTTTCCAGCGGTGGTTAACGTGAAATAGCGATACCGATTATTAATTTATTTAATACAATTTCTCTTGATTTCGGGTATAACAAATATTCAGGTGATTTTTGAGGTTGAAACATGACAAACATTGTGGCGATTTTTAAGGTTCAAACATAGCACACATTGAGACAATATTTAAAATTGAAATATGACAAATATTGAGGTAATATTTAATATTGTAAGTTATAAATATCTAGAGCTTACTTAGAATTACCCGGAACTTATTCAGACTCATCCGAAACTTATTTGTCTCCGGTGGCTTTGCAATTATTATGTCGTCGAGTGATTTTCCAATTCGAAGTTCGAAAGTTGGAGCCACGGGAATTTCGGGAAGTTCCCCGAAGACGGGTTCATCAAATTTCTCATAATTTCAGAATTCAAGGAGGACCTGTCGTCTCCGTAATAGAACTCGTAATCGATGAAGAGTACCTGGCCACCCGTTCCCTGTTGTTCTGCAAATTAGAACGAGGCCATTGCTAATTAACGCAGGGATTACCCCGGTTGTAATTAACCTGACAACCGGAAGTGTAAACCGATCCATGACGAAACGATCCAACGTATCACGATGATCGGTTTAAGGGATTAATTACGTTACACTGATTCCTTATCAGCACCTTCGACCTCATATCTAAGGATCGTCATATTATCAAAAGAAACGTAACACGCTAACAACAAAAATTATTATTAACAACGGAGAAGGAACTCCACCTTGGAAGTTGACAATGATAAAACCCAGATAACGAGTGATTAATAACAAGCATGAAGTAAGAATAAAAAGTAAGAACCTGAGGAATCGTAGACCGATAAAGAAGTCCGGGAAGAGAACTGTTTCGGAGTTCTAACTCGAAGTAAACCGAGAGCGAAGGAAGAAGTCAAAGGGTGGTAGTAATTAACGAGGGTGAAGGGTCCCGGGTGAAGGTTCCTATATAAAAAGGCAGGAACCCTCCAAGGCATAAATACGACGGGGTCATAATAAGCAGGAAAGGAAGAAACGTCGAAAAGTTCGATGGAATAAAGAAGAAAAAAAAAGGGTAGAGTCCGACGCCTGAAGAACAATAGTATCCCTGGTAGAAGTGGAACAAGGAGGGTGAATAAAAATGGCACCACGTGAAATCTAACGTGAAAGAAGCTTTAGGAGGATAAAGAGTAAGAGTCAAGGAACCGTAAGAGAGAGGGAAAACAGAGAATAATAGAACTAACAAGAGGCAAGAGTAGTAAGAGTCTGAGTTAGCTAGGAATAGAGTGAAAGGAGAGGATCATTGTAGAGAAACACGGAGAAAGGACAACGGAAAATATATCTGTAGTAGTTCAGCCATGAAAACGTGGAAGCATGAGACTTCCGAGTGGATATCTTTCTCGGGTTCAACAAAAGTACTCGGGTGCACGTTACACTGGCCACCGCCACTCGTATCACGTATCGAGAACCATTGAGGGGAAAAAATGGGTGCCAACCAGTCGGCACGTAGTGCTCCAACCCCCGGAGAAGAAGGTGAGACCCCTACTCCTTTCCACCAACCCTTGGATTCCTCATAAAACTTCCTGGAATCAATTCCACCTTGTCCTCTCCACCTTATCATAGTTCCTTTTTTCCCAGAGACCTTTGATTCTTATGTAGCCCCTGATTTACAACCCCTGTTTATTAAACAGAAATGGCTATGTTCTTCTTGCAATATGCATGAGGAATATCGATGCAGTCGTGCCTGCAAATCTGCAGACAATCGTGGAAATTGTATGCGCAATATGCATTCAATCTTGATTGTATAGTGGATATATTGAATGCGCCATTTTGAACGGTCCATCGGAACTTTGTACATTGAGTAATTTTCGGTTACACGTCATTGGCCGCTCGACCGTGGAATGATGTAATGACAAATGTTCCAACACGGTTTTCCGGTTTAATGTTACCCGGGCAAACTTTCCAGACAGTAGTTTCACTCGGTTTGTATACCGGTTGGTTCGTTTCAGCGAGTTTAAGTTTCTGGTAATTTGCCTTTTCAAGGAAACTCGGGGAACTCTGATTTCTTGGAATACGCAGAGTTTTCTGTGATAAAAAGAACGAGAATTTTTACTGATTGGTTTCATATCGTTGATTTAACTAAACTACTAATTAGTAGTATTAGCTATCGATGCAGGCAATGTAAATTATAAAATTGGAAAATAGTAATATTAATTATGAATTTAAATAATATATACGATTATAATTCAATATATCATAATTCTCATCATATCATATATTCTTAATGTATTAACTGGAAATATTTAGTTTTAGAATAAATTGGAAAATTATAAAATGATAATTTAAATTGTGGTATCGAGAGATATATACGATTATAAATATTTACTGTAATTTAATATATATGAAAATTATGCAAAACTACAAGTGATAAATCTGATAGGAATTAATTTATTACGTGGTATTAAAATTAAGTCACGTTCTGTTTCAGTGAATTTCGATCACTTTCAAATCCTACGCGCTATTGGAAAAGGGAGTTTCGGCAAGGTAATCGCCTGTAATTAAAATTATAATTTATTCCTCATAAATTACCCACTTCATTCACCCGAGAAATTATTTTACACCAATACGATTGCATATCTCGATGTATAATAAACATCTTTCGTATTCGATTCACGTTAAACTTATTTTCTCGGAATTCTCTGTTAGATCAACAAAACGTGCTCGCCCACGGATATTCTTACGTCTTAATCTAATTTTCACTTTCCCTGACACCGAAAATCAGTTTCCACTCGCTTTGATTCGCTTAGAGAAGAAAACATTTGCAAACAAGAGTATTTCCATGAATCCCCTTTAATACACACATGTATGTACATTATCTTTTTATAGAAAATATAAACTTAACACAGTACTTTCTATTTTCTCCAATTAAAGGAAACGCTTCTTTTATTCAGAAGTTATTCTTTCCTCATTACATTATTCATCTTCAACTTAATATCTATATTTTATAAGAGAAGAGAAAATACTTTATGATTTTATTAAATAAGTGCGTAAAACGCTGAAAAGGGATCGCGCAAGAAATAAATAATTTAGACTCCTCGGATTTTATTTTCTTCAATTTAATATCTATTTTTGATAAGATAAGGACGATTTCATTAATTAAGTGTGCCTAGCACAGAAATAGGATCGTGCGGGAAATAAATGATGTAGACTCCTCGGATTTTATTTTCTTCAATTTAATACCTGCTTTTGATAAGATGAGGAAAAGTATTTTATTATTCAGGTGTGCATAGTGCAGAAAAGGGATCGTGCAGGAAATATGTACGCCATGAAATATGTGCATAAAGGTGACTGTGCTGAAAGGGGTGCCCTGAAGAACGTAGCCAGGGAGGTGGAGATCCTTTCCCAACTGGAACATCCCTGTTTGGTGAACCTTTGGTTTAGCTTCCAAGGTAAGTCCATTGTTCCTGGATGTCAATCCTGGTGAGTCCTGATAACGAACCTTCCAAGAAATCTGATAAGATTAGCTCCATTCTATCGCGATAATAAACTAACTTCATTAATATCGTACCTAAATTAATTTCGAAAGTAATCTGTTAATCGGGGATTTTCCAAAAAACGACATCACGCGGATACTTAAAATTCAATAATATAATAAACCCGAGTTAACAGATTAATAATAATACGACAAAAATAAATAAACATATCTCGCAGTATATAATACCCAGTTATACATTTATTAATATATAAATTATGGCTGGAGAATATAATTTAATCAACGAATCCAATTATGTGCGTTATGTACATAAAACAAAGGTACATAAACCCTCAAATAATACACCATTGTATGCTTGAATAATTTCATTAAAAATTCCGAACCAATCCTTTAGTAGTTCTAGCGTTAATGTAAGCTAAAAAAATTATGTATCGATGAGATTATACAATAATTAACATAAATTACTTCATTCATATAAAAGTAATACGAAAGGAGTTTCCCTGTTTCAGACGAGGAAGACTTGTTTATGGTTTCCGATCTACTTTTGGGCGGTGATTTGAGGTACCACATCCAACAGGAAGTCGTTTTCACGGAAGAAAGTATCCTCCTCTTCGTCGCAGAGATTGCATTGGCGCTCCATTACTTGCAATCGCACAAAATCGTTCACCGTGATATCAAACCCGACAACATTCTTCTCGACGAGGAAGGTACGTGTTTATTTATGCATATGAGTTTCCTTTGAAAGTGTTATATCCATTTTTTTCATTTGTCTTTAATATGACGAATAACAAAACGGATACATCAATCTCCAGCGGGAATTAATTTAATCATCATTTCTTATTCCATTGAATTGATTTATTCATTTAGATTAATTTTGAGTCATAAATTACAGAAATATAGTGATGACAAAGATACGGATTATTTTTTTATTTTTAAACGACTCGTTAGTACGAAGCCATTGTCAAATAATTCGTGATAGTACGTTTTTAATAAATCCCCAGAGATGTCGAGTTATTGCTGATATCTACAGGTTTTTTTAATCAGTCGGGTTTCCGAGCAATTCTCGAAGGCAATACGAGATTGCTCCTTTTTTCCGGTCACCGGTTCTTCTCCGTCGGCTCGTGAAATTCGTCGCTCATTTGTACGAAAAATGACTCCGGGACACGGTGGGATTTTTTCAACCGAAAGATTCTGAATAAATTAGACTAGGAGGTTTAAAAAAAGTATTACGCTTTCCGCGTCATTACACTCTGATTATATTTGCAACGGATTCGTAACTTACGACAACAATCGAGTAGGATCCAATTCGTATTATCATATTATAGAAAATAATTGTAAATAAACGACTAATTGAATCATGCAATTAAGAATTCGTACGAACACATCATTACTCTCTGATTATATTTTCAATGAATTTATAATTTATAATAACAATTGATTAGATTTGAACTCGAATTGTGAAACTATAAGGTTTCGTCATTAATGAAATATTAATTAAATCATATAATTAAGAATTTATATAGATGGATATTAATGCAACGTTCATTAATAATTATGATAGATTAGAACCTATAGCACCAATTAATTCGATTCTAATCAATATCATCGTGCTATAAGGTTTCATTACTGATGAACAATTAATTAACTCATATAATTAAGAAAATGTATGGAAACGAGTGTAATGACGAAATTATCGGAATGATTTATTCAACTAATAATAATGTTGTGCTCGTGTAAACTATATTCTCCGATGACAGTATCGCGGAAATTCAATCTAAAAAATCCAGTCTCGGCGAGCTCGGATTTCACCGCAATTATTTCATTTTGTTATTAAAGCTTAATGAACCTTACGAACCATTTGCATTATTACGCGACATTAAATTGGCCTATCTACGCTCCTAGAACCAACCGACGATTCCAGTGGAATACGGAATGACTTTAATTAAAAGTCTTTTTTATGCAGTCGGTTTCGAGATTCAAAGCGTTGTCGTCCAACTATTTCAACGGGTTCATAATAAACTTAAATAAAAATATCTCTGTAATGAATAACTAAACTTTAAATGTCAGTAATTTTCGTGATTCCAGAACTTCTCCCGATATATTATAATAAAATCAAAAATACATTTTCCAATACATTAATATTTTAGATTGAAAAATATCTCGGATATAAAAGTATCTTCGATACAAAAATATTTCAGATATAAAAAAATATCGGTTAAAACAATATTTTAGAAATGAGAATATTTCACACATAAAAACATTTTAGATTTAAAATATTTTAGACAGAATTCATTATTACTTAAACACATCAATTATTTCAGATTGATTTTAAGTCTCACAAGAAACAGACATCATTTTATTATATACAAAAAAATGGATTATCAATAACGATCACAATTCTTGCCACTTAATTCATCATAGATTGATCTCTCAACCGGAATTACAAAGATATTTATTTTAAACGTGACACGACAAACTTATGTCATTCCCAGAATAAAGGATTCGTATGAAGTAGTTGGTTGGTTTTCATAAATCGAATGAAATATATTTCGGACAATGAAGGAAGTCAGCAATCACGTGTATTACGAGGGTGAAATTAAATATCGGGGGATTTCCATCTCTTTGAAAGATCTGATGGGATGGTTGAATGAGTTGCAATTTCGAGAATGGTGTATTCATTGGCATCGATTCGTAGGTCCGCATCGTAGATTGCAATCAGCGGGCGTGTTGCAGATGGATTTACACGAAAACCTTCGAATCCGAGGTGCAACGTGGATCGCACTTAAGTTCGTTTCCATATCAACAAGTTGGTTTGCATTTGATTTCCAGCATCATCATCATCACGAACAAATGTCGTGATCAAGTATTCCGAGCACTCTGGGATTCGATTAAAATTCGATTAACTAACATCTCGTGAAACGCACACCACGTGTCTGCATCAAGTATCCTCTCGATTTCGAGGATCCGTTATTCCATTCCCGGACAAAAAACACCTTTCTTTCAACGTTGCGCGCTAGCGAAAAAAGGTAATGAAAAAAGTAACGAAAATTCATTCTCGTCGAGCAAACTTTCCCGCGCGAAAAAGGCGAGTCACCCACAAAGAGAACTCGATAGTTCATTTTATTGTTTGATTTCACTCAAAAACAGTTGGGTTTCGTTCGAACGAAAACTGGTAGATGAATATCTCTCGGAAAAAGGAATTTAATGGATTCCTTTGGAATCCGTGTCTCGCGGCATCTTAATTAAAATAGTTTACTGATAGATAAACACGATGGCAGTAATTAAATAATTGAAATGTATGTCGGCTGTAACTACGGGTTAAATAATTATTGTGGATTTTGCATAATGCATGATAATGTTACGTTATGCTTGTTTACATCGGACGACCGTAACACTTCAGTTTTAATCATTCGCAATGCTCGCGGCAATTATTGTTGGATCGGCTATGAAATGGCAATCGATAATATTCCATTACGAACGAATTAAGCCGATAAACTCGGCTTTCTGTTATTAATGAAACATCGAGGCTTATGCAAAGAGATAATTAACGAGCTATGTATTTATGATAATTAGAATATGCATAAATCGACGGATAAAGGTAATGAATGGTTACCCTTTCAATTTATCATCACGTTCAACGGAAACTCTTTATTTTGATGCGTAAACTAAATCCGAAATAAATTGTGTTTTTATAAACGCGGAGTTATGAAAATTTGCAAAAGATAAGAAAAGATTATAAGTCAAAACGAACGATACATTATCGAATAAAGAAAATTAAAAGATGTAAAAAATTGAATAGAAATCTGATTTTATTTACGTATTAAAACCGCAGGTGCTTATTGGCCAATTTAATACTTTTAATATATTATTGAATAACTTATGAAAAATAGCTTGCTAACGCAACGAGATATTCGATAATTTACAAAATGGAATCGCATTTAGCTATCTTTGGCAGCGTCAATTTTGACAGTATAAATAGTGATGGAAACTGAATCACATGAACCGAATAGAGATCAATCAATCAACTTTTAATTGATGCTAGTAATCTAGTTTTGCATGGGCGTAAAGCGCTCGAGTATTTGCAGAAACATTTAGCTCGGAAAGCAAGTTTATTTGGTTCGGTAAACGCGACAGGGTAGAGAACCGCTTTGAGAGTTCGTCAAAGGTCGAAGAACGCCTACAATGGAGGATTGCATTATGATTAGAGAACGTAGCACCGCGTAGATCCGGCTATTTTCCTCTCCCTTTCCTCCAAAGTGTTACGGCCAAAGTGGCCATGCGCAAAATAGCTTTACTTTTTTCATTGTTCGCTCTAATATTTGATATTACAATCATTTTTAGAAGTATTAAATATTATAATATTACAACGAACAATAAAAACCTGACGCAATCCTGTATATAGCTACTTTGGGCTGTTATTATTAAATATTGCTATATCAAGCTTGTCAAGATTATCGAATGACTCGATTAATATAATAGATTATTATTATGCTTGAAGTTTCAATCGAATCAACCAAGTTCAGCTAATGGAATTTTTCATATTTTTTTATAGTAATTTATAATAAGATTTGTATATCGTTTAATTTATCTTGAAAGAAATACTTAGATTTCGAGCAAGGGAAACGTAATAACAATTGTATTTCTGTGCTTTCAAATTGTTTGATTATACAGGAATATAACTAGCTAACAGGTAACTCAATTAATTCAAACGCCGGTGCATTATACGATGCATTTGTTAAATGGAATGAGTAGCGTAAAGTTTCGAGGGGTGCTGAATATTTCGGAGCAGTCATACGCATAAAATTAATTTCACGAAATCAGAAGCAGACTCTTCGGCTTTGATTCGTTTCGCAAAATTCACCCGACAAAAGCGAAAGCAAATTGGAAAGCAGCTATTCGCTGGGCACACACGTTTTCCAAGCACCCACTTTGAAGTTAATATCAAATTAGGATAGTTCCGATTCAGCAAACCCAAATTCGTATCCCGTCTCTTTGAATAACGGTGGCTTAGGAATTATCTCGGTCTCAAAATGAAACTTGTTAAAATAAACAAACGTTCCGAGTGTTTCTTAAGTTCTACAAACATGTATTTGTGTGTATATTATTAAATAATAATACACAATATTTTATTGAGACAATCCAAGGTAAAAGTAAGAGATATAATATTCAAAGGAACTCGCGGGTTTAAAAAATACCGTCTTATCTGTTATCTAAATAAATTTCTAAAATATGCGACTATTAAAAATGTATTAATGCACATAAAAGTATAACGGATTAATCGAATCAATCTCAATAATTAATCTCAAGTAATCAGTCATCTCAGATAATGAATTAAATATTTGTCTGTTATGGCAAACAATTAAATAGCTACCTCACTGATAACAGATATAATAATTTAATGGAATATATATGAAACGAAACGATTAAAATAATGCAATACTCAAAGAATAAAATAGAATAATGTGGCAGTATAATTAAGGTTTTGGTTTCCTATTTTTGTATATATTTTCAAAAACACGGAATATTATAGTATATATTTCTATACAAAAGTCGATACGAAATGGATGTTATTCAAGCACCGGATAAAAAGGGAAGAAAAGCGAACGTTTAAACAGTCCATGGAGGGGAAAGGGTTCCTTTCTTGCAGGATCTCGATGAGGCTAACTTCCTGGCGGATCTTACCAACGGGTTTTTTTGAGCCGCAAGATTGGCTCTGCATTATTTAAAATTACCTTTGGCTCCCGTGCCACTTGTTGGCTCATCTCATATTTCCAAGGCAGAGGCATCTCATTGTCTACGTAAATTTTTCCCGACCACATAGAAACACAAAGAGGTCTCGTTTCACTCCTTTTTTTTGTTCCCCAGAACGGCCTCAAGCGACGGATAGTCCTCACTTTGAAAAATCCTCTCGACACGCCGAAAGGAAAAACCGTGGAAAATTTCCCATTTATTTCCCGCGCGATCTTTATTCCATGGCGGATAAAGGAATTTCGACCTTTTCCAAACATTTAATGCCGCACGCGTCAATCATACATTTCGGGACGCGAATGGAAGATAATGTCACTGATAATTTCACGTATGAAAAATATATGTGACCTCAAAAATATGTCGCTGTAAACACCTATTAACGTCGATCTTCTTTTTTGGGGAATCGCCCGAAATATATATTCCCGAATTCAGCAAACGATGGACGCACAAAAAACATGGTGAATCCATTCAGCTAAGAATTATTAACACTAAAACTACCAAAGCAGTCAAAATGATGGGTCCTCGGAATATCATAAAAATGTTCAGATTTATAACAGATTTAATTCTCTAAAATTTTCGCGTTCACGTTGGACAATGGATATAAATAAATCAATTAATTTATTTCTTCCATCAATCTTTTTTTAAGGACGTACACATAAATATACAAATATAGCTGAATATATCGCTGGTAGTTTTAGTGTTAAATTTAATTCTTTCGATTGAATGATCTTTTTTTATATTAAATTGCATTACTCCCGAATCGCGCAGTGTATTGTCACTATCAAAACACATTTAGCAACGAGAACACTTGACAGTATGGGAATGAGCATGTTGCGTAGTGTTTTATTTGAAACATGTTTTAAATAAAAATACCAAACAATGTATATCATATAATAGCCACGGTTTTTGCAGAAAGAGTGTAATTTATTCGCGCTTACGTAGGATGTATTTTTTGCACTCTTTATATATGTGTGTTTAATGAATTACGTGACTAAGGTAATGATGACTGTTGTTTGTTTAGGACACGCGCATGTTACGGACTTCAACATCGCAACGGTGCTCGAAGATGGGCAATTAGCAACGTCGATGTCGGGTACCAAGCCGTATATAGGTAAGATTCATTTTTCTCGCTTCAGTTTATTACATAAACGACAATAATTATCATCGATAATAATCCAATTAATATAATACATCGATAAATACATCGAATAAATACATCGATTTATAGTCGTTCGAATAAAACGATGCTATTTTTTTATTGTAATAATAATGATAAAAGTACGCGGCAACGATTGTCACCTTTTAAAAATCTCAAAAAATGAAACAATAGAAATTCAAACATTTTTATTAAATACCGCGAACCAGGCATTTTAACTGCTTTATTAGTTCTAGTGTTAACATCGGACTTCATTGTGCTGACCAGCACTGTTTTTTAATCATAAAAAATTCGAACGAAGTCTTTTGACTTCGTCTGACCCGTTTCCTTTCCCTATTTAAATCAACCTTTATTTCTGCACAAACAAAATATTTATTTTCGCCATAAATAATTTTCCGCGTATGGCAGACATTACTCTGCTTTCCAAAGTGGCACTATCTTTCTGCGCTGCAAGTTAAAAGCCTGAAGCAACGAAAATATAAAGAGCGTTTACGTGGTTTGGTTTAATGGGTTTGGAATATTTCCAAGCTATGCTGCTTTTTTTTAACGAGACTTTTATGCAGCGCCCGAGATCTACATGTGTTCGTGCGAGGAATACGGGGTACTTGGATACGGATACGCCGTTGATTGGTGGAGCCTGGGGATCCTTGCCTGGGAAACCCTCACAGGAGAACGTCCTTACCCCCTTCATTCAACAACAACACACAGAGAAGCCCTGCGAATCTTGCAGGTGAAATTTCCAATAGAATTCTCATTCGCTTTATTACTCATTTATCTTTCCAAATTTGATTTCATTTTCTTAAACCTGGAAAGCTTTGGAACATCTTTTGTTTGGCATCTTTACGTGTTCATTTTTATTCCGGACTTAAGTTTTTGGTTTGCTCATTTTGGCTATTCTGGAAAGCTATTTTGTTCTGGGAATATTTCGGGATACTTGAATATGTTCTAAATTCGTTTGAGATATAAAAAAACCAAGGAGGTAGATAAAAATTGATTTACACCACTTTCATAATAAACGGCACAATTATAAACTCTAATTGATTTAATTAATCAAACGAGATTTGTAGAGTAAATTCTGTATAATGTCTAGATGAATTAAATTTCTTTAATTTGATTTGCTGTAACTGATAAAGAAGGATAATTAACTTTTAGGAGGAAAGACCGACACCAATGGTGTGGAGTCCATCGATACGCGAGCTCCTAGACCGATTATTAACATTGGCGCCAGGAGCTCGTGTCTCGACATTGAAGGAGCTGAAGCAAGTCAGTGTAATGAGAGACCTCGACTTCGATAAAGTATTGAAGAAGCAGATAAAACCGCCTTTTACGCCGCCAAAGGATCACCTTAATTGTGATCCTACTTTCGAGCTCGAAGAAATGATCATCGAGACGAAGCCGCTGCACAAGAAAAAGAAGCGTCTCGCCAAGCAAAGGTAATGTAATCCTTTAAGAAGAGATAAATTTCTTCGGAAAATTTCCGAGCAAAGCCAAAGTATTATCTTTTTTCCTATAATTTCTCCGTACTTACAAGAAATATAAATCTTTATATGTGTAGCTTAATATAATATGTTACAACGCTATGTATTATATTCGATTGAGTCGTCAATAAGTTCCGTAATATTAAATTATAATATTAATAAAATTTAACCATTCAATGGTTCAACGAATCAAATTTGTCTGAAATTTCACTATTTTATATCGCGCATCAGAATTCTATAATATCCTGTGATTAATTGAATGCAATTATCGCGGTTTTTGTTTTGTTTACAGATCCCTAAAGGTCGAACATCCCCCGGAGGATGTACTTGGATTTCCGGAGGGTGCTGGATCCAGCATAGATCCGCGAAGATTAGCTTACATCCCGGAATATCGTGTCTATAATCGGGAAAGGGAGATGGAGAGGCAAGAGAGAGAAAGGAAGGAGAAACAATGGGAAGAGGAACTGAACACTGCCATGATGGGTGCCGAGGAAAGACTTAAGTAAGTTGGAACTTAATAACAATATTATTTTATAGTTACGAGTTATACACGACATAGTTACTACGCGGTGATTTTTTAAGTATTTTTCATTATTTTCTGATGAACAGCATACAGTGTTCCTTATCATCACCCTCCAGGTAATTATAATTCTCGTCTCACTACTCCATTATAATGTAATTAACGAAACTACCCTGGAGGGGATATTATTCATTTAATGTTTGGCTTTGTGTGCATGGCATACCAGCAACTACAACGTGTGCTTTCACGAAATAATGAACTACTTTCCAGCGCATATAACACTTTATCTACTTCGTGAAATAACGTAGCGTTATCAGCGATATAAATTCATCGGGATTGAAATTGATGTAATTCGCTGAATATCGCAATGTATTGATTACTGCTAGTATGCTTATCGGATGGGTATTTATTCTTGAATGCAATTATGATGCACAGAACAAGCCTTTGAATAGGAATTCGTAATCTACTTCTTTATTGTCTGACGGTCTGACCTTTTCTACTTGATCCACTTATATCGCCATCGCAATGAACTACTTTTGCAACGAACGAAATATTTTCGAATAAATACTGCTGAAAGGGAAATTTTAATATAACGATGGATTCATGAACCAATGAAGGACGGTGAAAATTTAATTGGTTTTTGTAAGAGAGTGATTACAAGGTTTCTAGAATGAATTCATCCGTGAAGAGAGAACTAATAGGGTAAGGCGGAGCTATTTGCGTCAGTTACGGAAAAGGTCGGATAAACAATTTTCAGGATAACCAACAGTGTTGGAATAATTCATATTCTTATTTTAAGATTTATTATGTGAGGATACATTTTTGCGATTTTGAATCGCCCCATTTTTTGACCAAAAAAATTTTTAAACCACTTCTTTCGACCCAAATCGGTCCTAGAACATCATTAGGCATCATATACCATCGATTTGGGTCATGTAGGAGCGATTTTGGCGACTTTCATTTTTTGACAATTTTTGAAGGTATACCCCTTCACATTTTTGCGATTTTGGGTCGACCCATTTTTGGGCCGGAAAAATTTTTAAACCACTTCTTTCGACCCAAATCGGTCCTAGAACATCATTAGGCATCATATACCGTCGATTTGGGTCATGTAGGAGCGATTTTGGCGACTTTCATTTTTTGACAATTTTTGAAGGTATACCCCTTCACATTTTTGCGATTTTGGGTCGACCCATTTTTGGCCCGGAAAAATTTTTAAACCACTTCTTTCGACCCAAATCGGTCCTAGAACATCATTAGGCATCATATACCATCGATTTGGGCCATGTAGGAGCGATTTTGGTGACTTTTAATTTTTGACAATTTTTGAAGGTATACCCCTTCACATTTTTGCGATTTTGGGTCGAACCATTTTTGGGCCGGAACAATTTTTAAACCACTTCTTTCGACCCAAATCGGTCCTAGAACATCATTAGGCATCATATACCGTCGATTTGGGTCATGTAGGAGCGATTTTGGCGACTTTCATTTTTGGACAATTTTTGAAGGTATACCCCTTCACATTTTTGCGATTTTGGGTCGACCCATTTTTGGGCCGGAAAAATTTTTAAACCACTTCTTTCGACCCAAATCGGTCCTAGAACATCATTAGGCATCATATACCGTCGATTTGGGTCATGTAGGAGCGATTTTGGCGACTTTCATTTTTTGACAATTTTTGAAGGTATACCCCTTCACATTTTTGCGATTCTGGATCGACCCATTTTTTGACTAAAAAAATTTTTAAACCACTTCTTTCGACCCAAATCGGTCCTAGAACATTATTAGGCATCATATACCATCGATTTGGGCCATGTAGGACCGATTTTGGCGACTTTCATTTTTTGACAATTTTTGAAGGTATACCCCTTCACATTTTTGCGATTCTGGATCGACCCATTTTTTGACCAAAACAATTTTTAAACCACTTCTTTCGACCCAAATCCGTCCTAGAACATCACTAGGCATCATATACCATCGATTTGGGCCATGCAGAAGCGAAATTAGCGACTTTGATTTTTTGACGATTTTTGAAGGTATAGGAAATATTGAAGTAATTATTGAAACCCGAGGATCTATATCTATCCTATAGATCGTATAATCGAACGTCGTAGCTCTATAATCTGATTGCAGAACAAAGGAACAACAGCATCCAGTGCAGCGGACCGGAAATCGACTCTGCGTCTCGACGACAAGCGTAAAGGCGCGAATTAATGCCTCTCCGAGACTCGGAAGACGCGCGAGCACCGCGACATCCTCCGACATCGATTACATCGATGCGAGCCCGGAGCCTTCTACGTCTTAATTCCATCTTATTTTAACTAGAGCCTTTTAATCTGACTTCCAAATCTATTCCAATGATGCACTAATTTGCATACTGTTCATTCCCGATCTAAAATCCTAATTGGCTGCTACGCAACGATCGTGGTAAACAATTATCGAGGACACAAACACGGGTGATTCGATACAAGCAAAATTAATTTTTCTTACACATACGTATTCGATTAATGATTTATAAGAACACGAACATTTTCAAGGGAAATAATCGATTACAATTTATGCACGGGCTGTTATCAAAAGGGTTTTTCACGTAAATTATAAAAATGCATTGATAATAATTTATATTATAGTGCATAAATTGCTTTACTCATAAATTCTCAGTTTGAAGATTATATGATGGTGAATCAAAAGTGGAAATTATATTCGATATATAATTATTCACAATACAGTTATGATATGCAGGGTGCATCATGTAAAAGGGACCACCTAATTATATTATGTCTTAATTAAATTCGTTCTTATTCGTATTATTATTTAAAGTATTTAGTCTTGTATCAGAAATATGGCTGGCCTTAAAAATTCTGGAAAAAGAGTGGTACCAGGAGAAGTAGTTCTTTCAGGATGCCGACTCTTTGAAATCATTCATCAAATATATATTCATCAAATCTTTTTTGTATTTTCGCGAATAAAGGACATAATTAAGTATTCTGTTTTACGTGAAACACCCTGTGCATCGTTCGATTTCTACGAACGGTGATCTTTCTGAAAATGTACATTTTTATTTTTATAGTCGTTAGAAAAAATTGACCAAATAGGACGATCTTTAAGGGCGCGATTGTTCACCGCGACGAAAATCGGGCGACAGAAATCCTAGGTACGTTTTTCATACTTCTAAACTCTACCTTTTTCTAGATACAAGAAATCAAGTCTCAGTGACCTGATTGGTTTCTTTGAAAATGTTATATCCAGCAAGATGTCAACGTGGAATAACATTTTCAAAGAACGATCGGGATTCATTAAAGTAACGAAGGACTAGGAATAGACATAAATATGTACTTTAATTTCCATGTGAAGTTCCATTATTTGTAACACGATGCACAAGTACTCCTCATTTATTGATGTACATTGTAAAAGTATTTTACGAGGTTCATAAAAATATTGTTATGTGTACTGATGTGTATATTAATTTCTGAATAATTTCGAAGGAACACAGGGAGAGATGCAATTAATATTTCGAATAAATATACGGGTAATAAGTCAGTGCATTGAAGAAGCTAAGTACTGGTCCCTCTGACTTTTGACCCTTGACTCTATTTACTTTACTCATTTATTAATCCAAATATGTTTCGACTTACGTATGAAAAATATTGACAAGTTTTTTAATTTATATTAATCCTATGTTGTTTATGTTGATGTTTCAAGCTGAGAAAAGGCTGAAGTCGACTCTGAGTAAAAGCACTGGCTAAGAAATCGTATTAATATTCCCGGAAAATCTAAGGTAATTTAATAACGTATAATTTATTATTCACTGAAAGCGACGTCCACCACCGAAATTTCCTTCCTCCGATTGGATTATACAAAGTAATTCACTCTCGAGGAGAGAGAAGGGGGTAGGAGGAAGAGAAGGAGGGAGGAAGGAAGTGGTAGAGAGGAAGTGGATCGAATTAATGATTATACATCACGGAATAATGTACCAATAAGACGGAAACTTTGCCGGCAATTACTTTGCTAAATTAGGACATGATTTACATCGAGAATAATGCTTCTATTCCTATTTTCAAAATACCACCATCTACATGCAGTCCCAATTTGAATATATACAAACCACCGAACTTATTATTTATTTATTTCTTATCACTTATCGGCATCCGTGATAAATATAAATATTTTAACGGCAAACTCCTACTTTCATAAATAACACTGTCCAACAAAAAAAATCTATAACACCGAAAAATCAAGATTTGTGACGAACATATAAAAGTTAGAAAGTTTTTATTCATTGCAATAAACTCTGTGGAATTCTGTGAATAAAAGTAATATGAATTACTTTGGCAATATGAATTTGCAGAGATATTTAAACATTAGTCAAAGTTGGCGAAACAAGCTCACTGTCAATTTGTTGGACAGTGCAATTAGTAGCCATCGATGAACGAATGATTCTAATTTTTCTTTGCTGCAACAATAATAGTGTACTTGGAACAATTTGTATTAATTCGTCGCGAATGACTTTCGCAGAATGAAGGAAGACATTCTGCATGAAACGGGGTTGGATTCCATGCAGAGTGGAGCGGGTGAAATTGTTTTCTCGCGGGATTCCGTAATTCGTAGTAATTGTAAGTCACGAACACGGATTATGGATGGGGATTTGGCATTAAACGAGCGTGGTTGTCGAAGGTGTGCCGAATAATCGATAGCACCGGCGCCGTTTCGCGAGAGAACAGAGGGTGAAACAGGTCATATTCTTCCACCCGCTTCCTACTTGCAAATTTACCTTTCCTCCCCCGCAAGGCAATCCAATTTTTAATCGTAAAATGGATAATTAACTTGCTTACCTTCGAAGTTGCCACGTAAACATAGATACGTTGCTTACCAGCTATAAGACAGCTAATGAATCCTTTAAACGTGAATCACGTGAACCAAAATGGAGGACACCGGAAAAGGGGATTAGAATGAATAATTATCAATCGTAAATTTTAATCGAACCATACCATGGAAAATCGACTTCACATTGAATAATTAATTCCGTAATCCGCCGCGAATTTTCTGGAATTTCCCTGATGAATATGTGCATGCGAAATGAAGGGAGCGCAGGATTGTAAGTCGGAAAATCTCAAATTGATATTGTACTCAAAGTTTCGTGCCCGCTATTAAATTTCACGAAAAACTCTAATTAATCCTCTACGCCAAACGCGTCAGCTAAAGCGTGAAAATTGCCGATTAAACTTCCTAGGAAAGTTTCAAAATTAATATGGACTTTACAGGTGAACATGAAAAGGGCACGAAGGCAACTATGGCGATCGTTCGTCCGACAACTCGACCATTTTTAATATCCACCTTGGGATTAAATACCACCTAACTTTACTTTTAAATGGACCAATTAATAAATTACTTCGAGTGCTTAATGGACCTCTATGCAGAGGCTCGTCGTATTAAAATGCATTATTAATTACTGTTGATTAATTACTACCATTAATAACTATACAGTTCGAATACGAATTATATCATTCTAACTTTCCTCGAAAATTTTCGTAAAAGACAAAACATGGTAAAAGTGAAGTTAATTAAGAGCAATTCCGGAATAATAAAAAATAGAAGATAATCGGTATACCGGGAAACCTTATCTGGGTTAACGGATTAAAGTACTCCTGAAAATGTAGTAAAGGGTTGTTAATTATTCATGGGTCGAGGCGCGTATTGAATTAATCGTGTCAATGGATGGAAGGGTACTGAAATTAAGTGTCTCGTGGATATTACGCACGTACTTTACCTCTGATAATAACTGAGAATAATACCGAATAAACATGGTACACGATGCGATAGAAATAACTTTTCCATGAAACTAATATAAAACTAAATAATTAGAAAATATGCAACCCAGCTTTAATTAGTGTCAAGATTAATTGCATCGTCTTTTCTTAATTACAGCGTCTTACCCTGTATAGCTCCATGTAACGTTGAAGTCACATACTCATCTATCCGTATTATTCATTTCATTTGATTTTTGAGGTAATAATAATAATAAAAGCACGCGTTGCGATTGTCACCTTTTTCGGTGCATTCAAGTAATAATTTCGTTACTATTTTCACGTAATGTGACTTCGTTAGAATCGCATTTAATTAGATTTACGTTATATGACTTCTTCGAAACGAAAAAAAATGAGCTAATACGTGCTAACGAGGTGATATAGTTATCGATCTAAAGCAGATTTAATGTTTGCTGTCTCGCGGGATCTTAGTATTTTCTGAGCGTAAAAATGGTTGGAAAAGTTCTGATCCTTTTCTAAGAATTTTGTAATTCGCAAGTCGTGAAATTTCCACGATGCATCACCTTCGAGTTTCCCGTGGAAATTGAATCAGTGCTAACGCAATTTCACGCTTAGCTCTGCTGAGAAACGTAAACGCTCTTTACGTCGGTTTTATTTTGATAACAGGTCCCTGAACGTTGATAACGAAGTTAACGATAATAGAGAAATTCCATGAAAAATAATTAACTTTACTGTATGGGATATATAGAGAATGTTTGATTGATATACTATAAATATATCATAATAATGTATTGATATATATTGAATTGAATTATCATATTGCAAAATAATACACAGTAATAAGGATTATATGTACAAGCTAATTAACGATAGCAGGGGATCAACTGATAACAAGACTGATAAGAAATTCAACGATTAAACATCTTACATCAATTATTTGATGTTTCTTAAAGAAATTAATTCCCGAATCAGATAATAATCTCTGATTCTAATCGCCGTTATAAATTGTTGTCGTACTCGGATTTTCCACCGAAATATCCAATTTATATTACATACATTCTGTTTTAAATGGTAATCCTGATATTTCGTTTTTCATGAATCTGATAACAGGATATAAAAAAGTCCTGAGAAAAAAGTGTCTGCGACACTTATCGTGAAACATCCGATCGAAGTTAATCTAATTCTAGTATCGGCCCGGACGAAGGATACAGCTTTTGCTCGAGGTAAGATTTTCTCCGATATTTCTGGAAAGTTAGATTTTCTCGGAAAAGAAATGTCGATGGATTCGTTGAGAAAAGCAATTACCTCCTCTCGTTAATCACCGAGCCTTCGGCCTCGGGTCAATAAAGAGAAACAGCCGAAAATTACAGGAAAGACATTCCCAGATTTATTAAACTGTCTCGAAAGAACATAAATGAATTGCTAACCGCGATCGAATATTTAACGATTGTGTTAAATGTGCTCTAATTTGAAAAAGGAAATTGTGAATTATTGTGATCCAAGGAACTGGGAAGTTGTTATAATATTGTGATAAACTATTTGTATGTTGGATATTAGAAGAAGGAACAATTTTTGGGGTTTATATTGCAGAAACACTGCACACATTAAGCTTTCATATATCTGATTATTAATCACTGATTTTGTAAAGTATCCTGAACTACAATGGTAATATAACATAAATAGAAAATTTGTTCTCTTTAAATTACACTTGTTTATGTATAAAGTAGCAGCATTAATATTAGTGATATACTAATAAAAGTATCAACAGTGGTAATAGAAATGAGGATTGTTATGGTATATAATTATCATATCTATAAACAACAAATCATATTTGTTAATATCACAAAATATTGCTCTTTCCCTATGACCTTCATTTTCTGGTTTCTCATTGTTCAATTACCTCACGAAATAAAGGCAGAAGAGCATAATATAAAAGCTACAAATTTCTGTCATTTGTATTTCTCTTTTGTGAAAATATCCTCTAAGAAAAATATATTATATTCATCGTAATATCGCGCGAAAGAACGTGTAATTATTTTGGCATTGACTGAGTATCGCCAAAAATGTTTCAATTATACTATTGTCAGTCTGTAATATTGTACGAATGAAATAGTATCTCTGATACTTATATCCTATGAAACAAAACAAAACTTTTATGCCTATTGCTTTAAATCTTAAACCTTTCTCTTTTATAAGATCACAGTGAACACTCGAATTACAAATTGTATTCAAGAATTTGTGGGTTCAATTATAAAGAAATAATACCAATAAAACTGTCGATCCTTACGACTAATCTAAGAGGTTAAATCCTTAACCTCGAATACGAATCCAAGGTAAATGATATTATATAAATTCGCATTAAATAGAAATTTGTATACGATTCGAAATACAGTATCAAACGTGTATCAAAAATACGATATCGAAAATGAAATACCTTTAGTAGAAGGTAATTAGATTCGTAATTAATTGTTACTCACGATACACCTTAGGAAGAGTCCTCTTAGTGATTCCTTATTCGCGGAACTAGTGCGTATGTTCAGTTATTTACCTTTTATTCGTAGCTCTTACTCTCAGTACTGATGTGTATACACTATTATTTATACTCGACGTATCACTTGGTACTACAAACTTTATAAATAACCGGCGACTTACGGGAGGCAAAAAAAACACCAAACAACCTCGGATACGAAAGTATTGTCAGTGACGTATCAAGAGTAAGTGGAACTAAATGTACAATTCAGGTGCGATCTTAAATTTGTGCCCCGAAAATGAAATAAATGAAACGAAACTAATCGGTCTAATAAAAGAAATGAAATTTGATCGCAAATAAATATTCTGCATGCATTATTGAATCTCTAAATGTCTGCTTGAGTTCTTTTTATCAGTAATCAACATGTAGTTTCGTATTTTATAAAAGTATATATGTTATGAGTAATATTGAAAAATCTCTGTTTAAATAGTGGTTACATCCGTAACTTCTATTCTCGATATGGGTTTAGCAGGTTCTACGATTATAAAATCGTTATTATCAACGGACTCACCGATTCGAAGTTGTTGCAAATTCGCCATTATAGAATCGACTTGTATCGGCTGTTTCGGTGAGGTATTTTCGTTTCTTAATTTATTAAAATGAAGAAAACAGACTCCACGCCATCCACGCCAAGTTATTTCGCTCGGTTTTACTCCTCGTTCTAATAAAGCATTTTTTAAGTCCCGGACTCTTGCGGTAGACATGATATTTGATAATTTTAGAGAAAACTCAACTTGCGACCTTGATCGCGGTCTCGATTTTCTTCGATATCTGGGAACATTTTTATTCTCACTTTCCGTTTTCAACTGAAACAGAAGCAAATATTTAAATAAACCAATTTTATACTTTTGCGTAGTTTCGTCATTACCGATTCCTCGTTCGGAGATGTGTTTTCATTTTTGGCTTTTAACCTCCTATGTGATCGTCGGTTTGGTAAACTTTTTAAATGATTATCATTTTTCTCTTCTCCAACGTTCCCGTCAATATTCGATATAACTTTTCTCGGTTTATAACGTTTTTTATTCTTTATGTAACTCGAACGATCGCGGAAATACTGTTGCGTTTCCGTTTCCGAATCAACTTCCTTCAATGTTACCACCTTGCCGTTTCTGACAAATAATAATAATCCCATATATTTTTACGAATTGAGCGATTTGTTATTACGAATCAAGCGTATTTATCCATACTTCTCATCAATTTCTTTGAGTTCCTGTAATATCTGCATAGTTTTCAGTCTCCATTCACTGAGCAAGTGCCACATAATACTAGTAGGTTTTTTTAATTTAGGATTTACAATAATCGTTTGTGTAGGTGTAACAATTATATCTACAGGTACATCGTATTCTTTAAATAATTCCGACGGAAGATTATCTACAATTTGGCAATCATGAACAGTTGTAATAATTGTTGTATTCTCTGTGACTGCACCCATTTTTGCCATTATTGCAAATTCTAAGTCTGCAAATCCTTTTCCTCTGCCTAATCTATACCCATCTTGACTAACACATACAGATCCTAACACTATAATGTCCACCTAGAAAAGATTAATAATAAACTTGTGAGAAATAAAGAATTGAAACATTGTACAGGTTAGGTCTAGTTTTTTGAATGAGTTGACAACATATTCTCTTCAGTGTCAAAATATTGTACCTCTTATGGTTAGTTAGACCTGAACTATGACTATTAGAATATAATGATATAAAGCACATACTTTTATATCACAATTAGCATCAATTGGTTTGTCAGGTTCTTGTAATACACAAGTCCGTGACAGTCTTTTCAATTCATCTTTTGTAGCACCAGGTACTGGTTTAACATGAAGGAATCCTCCAGACTTTAATTTGGGTATGGGAGCCAATATTTCCTTATCATTTTCTAATGCTAAAAATCTCACAGGTTCTTGAGGTTTATCTGGGCTTATCAATATAGTTTTGGCATTTTTAAACTCCTCTAATTCTGACAAATGTTTTGCTGCTTCAGAGGCACCTTTGAAATTTGGTATACGCTGGTATACATTCAAAGGGAAATTTACTAATTCATTTCTTGTCATATGATCCCATATTTTCTTACGGAAGTTGTGTTTGGTCACTTCTTGTTCTGAATAAATAAAATAATATGTTTCTCCTTAATATTAATGATGTGTACTCTTAAGTGTTAATTTTTATATATTTAAACTTTCAACAAATTCAAGTATGAATTCGAGAAGAAACGCATAAATATTTTTCATAATTATTTATTGCAATTGTCTGCGCAATAAGTAAATTGAGTGCATGTAATCTATGAAAAATTACTCACGTAATTTCTCGTCAGTCATATCGATAAGATCAGCCAAGAGCAGAAATACTGATGGAATGAAATTAATATAAATTGCGGGAAATACTAAGAAAGGGTCGTTTAAGAAAATACTTTTTTACAAAAATAGATTTACGATTTATCTTTCTCCCAGTCGTTTCTATTTCTATGCAAGTGCACATGCCGGTAAACTTATTCTACTGAAATCCTCTAGAAACTGCATTTCTCAAATATTCCGCAATTGAATTATTTATAAAATATTCATATCTTTTATTTCTGGTGATATGCTGTTCTATTTGAAACAAGCGAGTAAAAAAGTAGAATAAGACGAAAGTCAGACATATGTCTTATGTAGAATTTGAAAACAGTATTTTCGTAGCCAGATCAAATCAGTGGAATCAGACATGGAAGGCGTACATAGTCAGATAAGAACATGGTGCTTAAGCAAAGAATTTAAAATAATTCTAATAATTATATTTTATTTATATTGTTTCTATATTATTCATAATACTACAGCGAGAGTAGATTACTCTAAGAGCTAAAATTACAAGTAAATTTCAGATTTCTATGTCATCGTGAAATTATTTCCTGAGTATTCCGCGACAAATTTTCGGCAATAAAATACACAGAAACCTATAATAAACTACGAATAATCAAGCATCCTTAATTTAACTTAACATTTGACTTAATCTTATTTAAGTTAAATAACATTAAACTCCATTCTTTATCCTAAAGGAGGAGTAATAAAGAAACTTCTAAACATTCGAGAATATAAGCAATTTATTATGAGTGATTACAACGAAGAAATAATTATAATTTATTGTACAAATCTAAATTGATCACTATTCAGTTGCATACATTATTTACAAGGAAAAAATTAAAGTTTTATGTGTCAGATAAAATATTTATAGGTGTGAAGTAGGTATATCGAAGTTCGTGCGTGCGAATGCGCATCCCCACCGCGCTGCTCGGTGAGCAGCGGCGCGCGTAGTCACTTGTGATCGTGTGCTTTCCTGCATGGATGTGGTGCCGTGCTTCTCTTATTTTCGAGTGTAATTTCTTTTCAATTCTCATCCCCTTTTTTCGGAACATTCCCGAGGGTGGCAGAAAGCTCTTCGTCGTTCGTCTTGTGGTTCGTATAATTACCAGTTTCCGATTTTCCATACTTTTCCGTAATTTCCAACCGACGCCTTACTTCCTCGTCGCTCCATAGATTTTTCCACTTCGTAATTGTCTTCTTTTGAATATATTTCAATGTTTTAAGACAATTCGATGTTATTAAATAACCGCTCATCCATTCCCTCGTGATTTTGATACCAAATTTGTAGCTAATAGCTCATTATGGATGTATTACGTCGTCAAATTCGACGGCGTCTGTTTTGTTATTTGTCCTTTGAAGGGCAAATCCTTCGCGCGGCTCGCACGACTATTGCGACGCTTGGTTTTTTTGCTCCTTCGAATAGTCTCGTAGACTATTCGAGGTTTTTGTAGCAACAAATTAATATAAGATTATTATAAGAGATTATTAGAATAAGGATAGTAATGTAAGCTTAGTATAAGAATATCGTTATTATTTATCAGCGTCAACTATACACCGACTTTCATTGTCGACGAAACAACATAAACTTAACCTAATATCTTTCCATCATTACAACAGATTTTTCTTTACTTCTCATCATAAAAAGTTGCAGATTGGTATAAACAGAAAAGTTATAAAGAAGATTAATGAATTTTTAGTCTTTTATAACAATGGTTTTCCTTGCATGGTAATTTCATAATTTTCGTTTCTATATCACAAATATATTTCCCGAGTAATTGAATTATTAGGGTTATATGTTGTATATAGATGGAAAATTATCCTGATACATGAATTCAAAAGCGAATTTTAATTAAATTCGTATTAAAAAGCTATGATTGTGTTTCTCTATGTATTGAATACTCATTTTTCTTTCAGCCTTAGAATTTTACAAGCGACATCAATCAACGTAGTTAATAATTATTAGATTTAAGGTTGCGTTTATGCTAATTACGTTCCGCTTACAATTAGTTTCAATTTGATTTCATAATTAAAGTACAACTAGGGAAATTATTTCCACTGGTATCATCGTTTCATTAAATTCTGTGCTGAAGATACGTCATAAGCACATGTGCAGCATGAAGAGATCAGGGACGTACAAATATATATTGTTCGTTGAATATGTTTCAAGTTAGATGTTTAACAATATCAATTTTAAAAGATGAAAATTATATTCGTCTACTTCAAAATTCCTTTTTTTCCAATATATGGTAGAAATTTCTAATAGATTTCGAAATTAAATAAGAGAATAGTTAGATATTATTTCCTAAGTTTGGTACACTACTGATTCCGAGTGTACCAGTGGGATCGAAACTGGGGTCCATCGTGAAAAATGGCTTTACTCGCTAAAAACATCCGCAAGGTATTTTCCCAGGTAAAGTTTCCGTTTCAATCGAAGGACTCTTGGTTGTAGATTCTAAGGAATTGTTTAAAATACAGCTTCCTTGAATAGTATTTAATTCGGAGAATTAATTCAAAGTATTGAGTAACATCGAAATTCGGAGGAAGAGTGTTGAAGATTATAGCAAGGGCATTTGCAAACTCGGTTATCCTAATTCGATTATATAGATATCGTTTTTCGGGAATTTATGCTGAAATAAATTTGTGAAAATATATAAAGTTCGAAAATATTATTCCACCGAAATTAATTTAATTGGATGTATACAATAGGAGTGACTGACATCCATAGTTGTGTTATTTAATCGAGGGTAAATACGTAACATTAATCGTAATTAAACAAGAACTGCTACACGGCGTAAAATATATTTTACGAGAATTGATAGAATTTCTTCCGACAATTTCTTTGGAATCTGCACATTATTTCTACGAGTAATTAATTCATAAGTTGACGAAAATAAATCGAGTGTTATTTTTGTTTTGCGTTATCAGGCTGCTCAAAAGGGAGTTAGGACCATATATTTAGGAGCTGTACGTCAACAAGAATCTGTAGGTATAATTCTAAGTCAATGCTCAGGGCAATCTACGTCAGTTTCTTTCTTTAGGTAATTGAGCAAGAGGGAAAAGTAAAATGTACTTTAATTCCTGGGGATGGTGTTGGACCGGAACTAGTAGTTGCGGTCCAACAAGTTTTCAAAGCAGCCAATGTACCGGTTGAATTTGAACCATATTTTCTATCAGAAGTAAATCCTACTTTGAGTGCTCCTTTAGAGCAGGTTTCTAACAGTATTGCCAGAAACCGTGTTTGTTTAAAGGTATATTCTTATTTGACATTTTAATCAGTATACAATACTGATTGAAGTAAATTAAATTTGATATTAAATTTCTGGCACTAATGACAAATTATAATATAATATATGAGATAACTTTTTAAAATAGGGTATTTTGGCAACACCAGATCATTCTCACACTGGAGAATTGCAAACTTTGAATATGAAATTGCGTAAAAGTTTGGATCTATATTCCAATGTTGTACATGTAAAATCCTTGCCAGGTGTTAAATCTCGCCATCAGAATGTAGATTGTATCATTATTAGAGAACAAACAGAAGGAGAGTACTCAGCTTTAGAGCATGAGTCTGTAAAGGGTGTAGTAGAATGCTTGAAAATAGTAACAGCAACAAAGAGTCAAAGAATTGCAAAATTTGCATTTGATTATGCAGTTAAAAATAATCGAAAAAAAGTCACATGTGTTCACAAAGCTAACATCATGAAACTTGGAGATGGCCTTTTCTTAAAATCCTGCCAAGAAATTGCTGAATTGTACCCTAGGTAATTAAATAGATTTATTCATATGATCTGCAATTTCTTGGTGTGGATCAATTATATTCAATGCCCTATATTTCTTCAGGATTACTTTTGAAACAATGATTGTTGATAATTGTACCATGCAAATGGTATCCAATCCACATCAGTTTGATGTTATGGTTTTACCAAATTTGTATGGCAATATTTTGGATAATCTTGCATCTGGATTAGTTGGTGGTGCGGGTGTTGTCGCGGGTGCCAGTTTTAGCGCAGAATGTGTTGTTTTCGAACCGGTATTTATTCCGAACTTTATACATAACATATTTTTAATATTCATCAAATCGCGAATATTAAAAATATGTTTTCAATATTTTTAATACAGGGTGCGAGACATACATATTCCGAGGCCGTCGGCAAAAATGTAGCGAATCCTACTGCTATGCTTTTATGCGCCGTTAAACTTTTGCGCCACGTAAATTTGAAGCGATATGCCGAACAAATTAGGGATGCTTTAAATCGTGTATTAAACGATGGCAAAGTATTAACAAAGGATCTGGGTGGACAAAGTTCGACTACGGAATTTACCGCCGCCGTAATAAACAGTCTTCGTTAACTTAATGTATTTGAGTTAATACGAATTAATTCTTCTGTAGCATTGGTTGCAATAGAATGGACCCAAAAATATACTCATTTAACACAGTCAAGAATTTGTGAAATATACCAAATTGTATTACAAATTATCCTATCGCAGAATAATTATATACATTGAATTCATCTAACTTATGTATAATATATTTAAGTACATTAAAAAAAGGATCTGTTACCAAAAAATAAAAACTAGTCGAAATGATTACCCTATTACTAATATATTTCATAAACATAAATAAAATTTTAAAACACTTTGTGTTGCATTAAATCATTAACCGAGAATATTATTTTCGATTAGTGAAGTGCACACTGTGCAGCTTTAAATTTTGTTTTCTTGCGTTACCTATTTCCTTGTATTAAATATTTGAACATCATGTAATTTAAAATACTATTTACCCTAAACTCAGATTATTTATTAAATTTAATGGTTATTTCTTTTGATAGAATAAAAGTAATTCGGTTTAATATAAACGTCTGTTAACTATGCCGCTTCTGCTGAGAATCACCGATTTAATTCTAAACGAAGCGGAGTTTCAATAAATTAGAATAAAAACATTTTAATTAATCACCAATTGAGGTACTTGATTATTAGTCTAATCGGATTAAAATATTTAGTATCGAGTTTTACATCAGCTGTCGTTACCCCAACGCGTATTTAAATAGCATTCCATTTTGTAAATAGTGTAGAAAGTAAATACCGTGTTTAGTTTAATTATATCCATCGAAATGCCATTCCCTCAAGATTTGGATTTAATACGAGATAAAATCACCACAAATCATTTACAAGTTACAGCTTTAATACAAGTAAATAATAATAATGAATAAGTTTTTACGTGGCACGAATACAAAGTAACCTAAAATCAAGTACAACAATAACAATATTGTTATTAGTCCACTGTTTACTTTTATACACCGGTCGTGGAATGTTCGGGATACTGCGAACCGGATAAATTAAGATTATTATTTAATTTTTATCATACAACTATGCTTGTACATTATAACCTCGCTTTAAAAAAACGTAAACAATGACAATCATTGACATTGAAGGTAGAGTGATCACATGATTGTATTAATATTGTAGGATATACAACAATGTACTGGTCCATTGGAGTTACTTAATGAACTTAATGCTGAAGGCAGAAAAAAGATAGCAGACTTTAAAGCCTCAATAAAACAGTTAGCTGTATTATCCCATGAATTAGTACTCACAGAGAGTGAAAAAGATGAATTAGTGTCAGAATTAGAAATATATAAGGAGCAGCTTAATACTTCCTTAGCTGCTTTCAAAAAAGCTAATGTTGTTAGTGCATGTGTTATTGATAAACTTGCAAGAGAAGACTTATTGTCAATGTCTGAAGAACAGCAGAATGCTCTTCGTAAAAGACATGATAGACAAAGCTTAGCAAACACATCAAATCAGCTGTCTGATAAACTTTTAAGCATTTCAAGGCATTTAGCTGAAACCACTCAAAGGAGTGCAGATACTTTGGATACATTAAGTATGGCTTTACTTGGTACTTTGATCTTCTATTCTCAAACAGGACAGTAATTATTGAAGTAATCATTTTCATATTACAGTAACATCATCTGATAAAGTTACTAATACCAAAGATGAGTTGGAACATCAGCAACAAGCAATAGTTCAGTCAGGGAAATTGTTAGGAAAGTATGGTAGAAGGGAAGTTACTGATAAAGCTCTATTAGCTCTAGCATTTGTATTTTTCCTTGCCTGTGTATTTTATATTTTACAAAAGAGACTATTTTGAAAATACAATAGATTGTATTGATAATAGTTGATTATTTATTATTTTATATTTATGACGTTTAAATAAATTTCTCACACATTTTTATCGCTAAATAAATAACCCTTGTCACCAAAAATTACTGAACTCCAGGAGTTGGTTGTGAATAGCGCGATCCTAAAATTGAAATATATTTTAATTGAAAAACATGATAAATATATTACAAATTATATTCGTTTATAATAAAGATAACAGCTCTGTATAATTGGCTATACATTTTTACATGCAACTATAAATTCCTCTTTAGAAATGACTCCATCTTTATCAACGTCCATTTTTTCGAAAAATCTATCGACGTGTCTATTAATTATTCGTTGTTTAGTTTGACCATTATGAATCATCTCGTAAATTGCAGTCATTATAGTCATCATATCTCCCCTCGTTATTCGGCCATCATCGTTCAAATCATAAAATCTGTTATTCAATGTAATTATATAAATAATTATTTCGAAGCTCCGCTAAATATAAACAAAATTAGAATTCTTAGTATTAACGGAATTATATTATATGATTACCTAAAAATCCAAGAGAGCTTTTGTTCTACGTCACCGTGAATAATTATCGCAATCCCATGGAGAAGATCTCCAAAAGTAATAACGCCGTCCCCATTTTTATCAAAGCTGTTGAAAACAATTTGTGCATATTTCCCGGCATCTCCTAATGGGAATATTTTTGCGTAAGCCGGTTTAAAGTCGTTCGTCGTAGCAGTTCCCCGCGGGCAATATTGTTTGAAATATCGATATAATTTTCTAATTTCATCCATCGAGAATCCGGTCTGTCGGGTCAAAGAGGACAGTCGATCCGGGAATATGTACGGCGGATGTTTCTCGTCGTCTTGCAAATTCTCTACGAAAACGTAGTGAGGTTGAACTGTCGTGGAAGATTCTAAAAGTATCGAAAATAATTTTGTACGGTAATTGTCCAATTATACGCAGCTGCGTGTGTTGATTTTGAAATTCCGAATGAATCAAATAGTTTGATATCGCGGCAGCCAATTCATAGTATTATACATCTGTAGATGCACATATTTATTTGCCGTTTGGGATTGTTATTAATAATATTTCTGTAATACATTTTTGTAATAGATTAGATTTCTTTAAATTGATTACTGGCGTACCAGTGATCTTTTGAATGCTCTTCTTCATTTTTTTGAAGCTCCTCTGCATTTTTATTGTAAAGCTTGGACGACGAACGACTTGCTGGCTCTCCTTACCATTCACGTTATTATCGTTTGACATTTTTTAAACCGCTAATATTAAAGATATATAATATAACAATATATATTTCGATAAGTACTAAACCCCTCACAAAGTTAAAGTATCAGCAGAATTGTATATATTACTCTGAAGTATTAAAATACGTAGAGTAAATGTAGTGTGAAGTAAATTATATTCCAATTATTTTACGTTGCTTCCAATTCTACAGTTACAAGTATTTTATTTATTAAATGATTTAATTATTCACGATACCGAACTACAGAAGCTCTCTGAAACGCAAGTAAAATAGAACTGGCGTACTGCAGTCGATTTCGAGGAGAATCTTTGAGGAAACTAGTCAAAATATTTAGACGATTTACAGAAGCAGAGTCTGTAAATTTAAACGAAATGCCTGGTTCCAATATATTTCTAGCATACTACCTGAAATATCCAAATTACACGTTTTATATATATCATATAAAATATAATCCCTAACGCATAGAATTCAATTTCCAAGGTAACACACTTTCGTGTAGAATGCAATTACATTTAAATGACTGCATCCCATTGGTATCTCCTTTGTTAATCCTCATATTATATATAAACTACTTGTTATTCGTAGTAGCTTGTTTCCCGGGGAATACTAATAGACCATATATTTGCATAAACAAATCAAGTTTCTCTTATCCTTTGTACTCAAAGATCTTCCACTTGCAACAACAATATTTGTCGATCTAAATAGAATAATATTTATCTAATTTTCTAGATATGATTTAATATAAAAATATTATCAACACAATTGGATTTACGAGTCGGTAGTGACCCAGTTTCCTTATCATGGAAGTATGGTGTTTATTAAATTCAAAGTCATGTGTCGTAATTAAGATTAAAAACTAATCGAGCGGGATTTTCACGATGGTATGAGAAATCATTCCACGAACCCCTTTATACAAAATGGTAGAGCAGACTTTCACTGCTAAATGCTATTAATAGTTGAACAGCCTGGAAAGCAGCTATTACGGTAATAGGAAATGATAGTAAGAGTTAACTAGAGGTGACTTGTAATAGAAGAGATTACATGTACCACGGGACCTTGATACTTCTCCATTTATTTATTACACACCAAGGACAAATTATAGTGTAAATAATCATATCGATAAATGACTAGAATGATTATTAACAAGGCGATATAATAAAATTATTTATTTAATCGTACCTAATAAAAGTGGTAATAAATATCACAATTTGATCGATCAGTTTATTATCGCGTTATTTCATTTCCGACATAGACAGAGTTATGATACTTTTTTTGGGGAAAGTCGTACTTCTTGTCGTTTTTATTAAAGTATTGATAAATGACCAGTTCATATTTGCGCCAGAGACGACCTTGACACGATATCTTCAAAGTGGAGCAGTTCTTAATCAAGTTCGTCGGTGTATGTAAATAAGGGATACTGTAATTACATGTTGGATAGTGTTGCCTCGGATTATATTCAATTTTAAGATATCGTGATCTTGTCATTTTAAACGAATTTATTCTTGCAAACACTCGATGACAATTATATATTTATTTGAGATAATTTGTAACGTCTGGAATAATTAAGAGAATTGTTAGGTCACTTTCACAAGGCAATTTATAACTTACGAATTTTCTTCTGAGGAATACAATTAATTTCACCTTTGATGAGTACTTAGTTTAAATTTTAATGGCGTATTAAAAATACATAAAGTGGATTCTAAACTTGGAAAATTTTAATTGAATGACAAACTTCATTTCTGAGCATAGTTTGTAGCCGGGCAGATAAATGACGAAATATAATTCAATCCTCATCCCTTATATTACCGTGTATTTACTCGGGATAGAATCCTCGTGCGTTTGGAATTTAAAGGAGTTACACGCGCTTTGAATGAAAATGATTTCACGGTCCCAACAATGAACGGTTCTTCCCCAAGTTCAATGCGACGGAAATACATAAATTTGTTCGTAACATTATCTCAGCATGCACGCAGATTCCGCGGAAATAGCGAAAATAAAGTTAGCGATCAAATAGAACGTGAGACGAATATCTAATATCTTTGATAAAGTAACGAAACATTCTTATATAGCCAATGAATGTTCGACCAATTTCAATTTTATAGATCATTACATTCTTAGACACTAAAACTTTTAAATACTATAGATGAACAAATTCGATGAGTTTCAAAATTTTTTAATTTTTCAAAACAGATTCATTTCTGTGGGAAGACGATAAAAAACATTCGCAAGTCGAATGAACGTGATTTTTCTGAGCGGTAGGGCGAGTCGGAGTATATAAAACAGGAGTAAGCATCCAGCATCTCTGCATTCCTACCGTGTACTTCCGACCGGGACAATAGTTTGAAGCATCGCTCAAAAGTTTTGTTCCCTGAGAAGATACAAATATTGTTTGTTTGACGATAAAATACTGATCTTTCAAATATCGCCGGTGGCCCTTCTCGAAGTAAATTGTGCTTGAAATGTAAAAGAAGAAGCGAGGAAAAGTGTCGCTAATCATTTCGTTTAGAAAGTGTGAAATCCGAGAGCGAAGGTTTGAAGGACGTGGAGCAAATATATTTCGAGAATTTTGTGAACGATTTACTTGGCAGACAGGTGCACAAATATTATTTATTATCTCATATTCCCATAATTGATAAGTGTTTCTTATACACTCTATAAATATTTGGGGTTTTTCAATTCAATTTTCACTCGACATTCATACCTTTACTTGAATTTATTTTTGTCAGATGCACCGGAATCTTTCGAAGTAAAAATAAAGCACGAATAACAAAGTTAAGATGAGAACTATTTTCATGTTTCTGTTGTTAATCGTCACTGTTTTTGGTGCACCGTGGATAGACATACTTTTTGGTGATCAAGGACGGTATAATTATGAAATTCCGAATTATAAAAGTCAGCCGTACCGACGTCGACAAGGTAAAGGTGGAAAAGAACGATGGAGGCAAATTTGTAGAACGATAAATGCCGATCCTTACGCGTTCCCAGGACGCGCGCCTTATCCAGCTCCTCCAGTTTGTCCTTGGTAACAATGTAATTCTATGTTTATTGTGTAAAGTTAGTGGTAAGGATATAATTTGTGCCAAACAAGTGTGGATGCGTTAAAAATATGAATTTATTATAACAATGTCTTATGCGAGTACGAAGATGTTTTCACTGGTTAAAGAGTATTTCAGTCGGTATACAAGTTTATTAATAAACGAGTGTACTTAAAGATACGCAGCTATTTTACATTTGCTAGCGTACGTTGTAAATTACGTACCGGAGGGACGATTTTTTTCAATGACATGTTGTTGTACAGGAATCATATATGATAATCTATATTTTTCTTTTTTAAAATTATGTACTGAATCGTTTAATCATTACTACTTACATAATCTAAGTCTGATTATTATCAAACCATATATATATATATTTTCGATATATTATAATACGACAAGCTCTTTTCTGTTTTACGTACAAAAATAAATTATTTACATTACACGAGGATCATTTATGTATTAATTATTAAATAACGCAAACTTTACGTTCTATCGTTTGGGAAATGCATTCGCATTATTATCATCGTTAATATTACTATAATAATTATTAACATTATGACTCTCGACAATCTTAAATATCGTGCATGTATGTATGTATGTATATTACATGTTATACATATATACAAATCAGGATCACAGAACTAATGCAGCACGCAAATCTGCGTTTGTAAAAAACAGTTCGAACGTCCAAAATAGTTTTCGCCTTAAAACTGATTGATACTGGACACGTCCATCGGACATTTGAAAGGTTGAAACTGATTGTGGCAAGAAGGAAAACAATCATTTCCAAACTTGTATTAGTCCGTCTGTGCTACCAGTAAGGATGCATGTGTTTGACATAGCTACAACTGAAATTGTATCGTGATGACCAAAAGGCGGGGTTTCCGGTCCTTGACCACCTTCCTCTGAATTTCTTCCTCGAACACTGCTCCCTCCTCCTGATGACGGAGCGCTACCACCACTAGCCAAAACTTCTTGAACCACATTCGTTCCGTCTATCAAACGTTGCCTGTGAACATAAAATTCGAAAAGTATAATAATATATACAATACAATATCCTAAAACATATTTGTATCACTACAAACACAGAAGAATTACTTACTCATATGCCAAGGAATTTGGAGGAGTAACATCATTCGCGGCAGGTAACGCAACGTATGACTCGTTCGGTGTATTTAAATCCCAGAAACGTAATCTCATATCGGTACCACCGGCTAACAAAAAACCAGAGCGATCAATGCATCCAGAATACATCGCACATACACTGTGACCACCTTGAGAGTGACTTAATGGCGGAGCACTCGATGCCCAGAGAACCATTTGCCGGAAATCTGTTTCTAAATTCCACATTGAGATTTCGTTGTTTCCTTGCACAGCCGAAATGATCCACGAATGCTCGGTTGGATGAGTGATTACTTTCCTTACTCTGGCACCTAAAATATAGATTTGAAAATCTTCAATTAATACAAAAAGTATATCAAGGATGAGTGTCATATGTTTGGGAAGACATACCCGTGGGATGTTTGATGCTAGTTATTGGCAGTTGAAATCTCAAATCCCAACATGTATGAACACCTGAACTTGTGCCTAATGTTAACCATTGTTGATAGTTATTAACACAGAATGAGGTAATTACACCGTGTTTTAAGTCATTTTCTAAACGCCACGTAGTACCGGGACATCGTAAGTCCCATCCTACTAAGGAACCATATAGCGATGCGTATACAAGAACTGATTGTGAGCCGGAATCTAAGTACTGTAAATCGACTGCACATCCTTCCTCCTACCATACAAAGCAAAAGATATGTACTTAATAATAATTATTAATGGAAACGTGAGAATAATTAAAATGCATGAATGTCCCATCACCTGAAGGTCGAGCTGCCTGGTACCAATGACACTCATTTTACTAGAATTAGGTTCGATTCGTAAGACAAACACAGTGCCAGATTGACTAGCAGAACTTGCTAATGACTGTCCCTGTTCACACACGGCTAAACCGACTAAAGGACCTCCTCTATGCATGTAAGTTTGCCTAATGTGATCAATACAATGGAGTATACTAAAGGTTCGATAGAAAATAGAAGATCAATGCGTTCCTAGAAAATAATCTACCTCGAACGGTTCGCGATATTTCGGCCCTCCATTTTACTTGCATCCCATATTTTAATACATCCGTCTGCGGAACTACTTGCAAAAAGACTAGTATCGGGTATGGACACCAATCTGTTAACCGCGGCTCTATGTTCATGAAGATGAGCAACCGGAACTCCACGCGGTCTCCATCCGCTTGGTAATAATCTCGAACCTATTTCATTGAAAACAAATAATTGCAATGTTTCGTTGATGTCCTATAATCTTATTGAATACGCAATACATACCTGTTTGCCACGCAATATTGTCGGCCCAATGTTGCGCTCGTAGTGCGGCCGCATGTTGTTCTTGTTTTCTATACGTTAGTTGCCTTACTTCTAACCGACAAGGAGCACACCTGTCTAAAAACATAATAAAAGGAATCTCATGATAGTTTACTATCTTTTTATGTAATACTCAGTCAAGATCACTTTAAAAATACCTACATTGTATATAAGAACGTTCGTGCAAAGAATGATCATTTATACTGTTCATATCAGAAAGACTGTGTTGCGGTGATAAATGAATGTCGCCGCCGTGTATACTTTGACTAGGACTTCCGCTACTTCCAGTCATATCGGACATTTTAACAACAGTATGCTAAAACGCAAAGAACCGATTATTATTATGTAACATGTCAAATGTTGATATATTATGAATACCAGTTCTTAATTTACCTGTGCATTATCCTGAGCAGCAAACATTGTTCTCCATTCTTGATTCATTGTCGCGTATGTACCAACGCTATCCGATGTTCTACGATCTAATCTTTTGAACGGCGGTAAACCAAGATCGCCTTTTGCATCTGGATATAAAATGACAATATGATGCCGTATCCTATCTTTGATAGTATTTAATTCTAATTTTCCGTCCATAGATTTCGTACTACTCTGCTTCGCATCAATCGAATTACGATATTTATTAATTTTCATTAGATGTGGTTTCATTATGAGCAACTGATCTTCGACAGTTTCGGTCATGGATTCTGAACTTAGCCGCCTGAAGAGCTAAAGAAACGGTTCATTTAATACTCGCTGTTTAGTTCATAGTTATTAAATCATTTAATGAACCAACATACATTTCTTAACGCGGTACTCATTTCACTATACTGCGGTACTATTCCAGTTATTGCTTTAGCTTGCGCTGTTTGTCTTTGTTCAAGCACTTGAAATAATTCTTCAACATCGTTATATTTAACAACCGAGTCGTATACAATTCTAGGTATCGGAGCTACCAAAGCTTCCAAAAGTAAGATTTCTTTTTCGATTTGAATTAGTGGGTGCTTTAAATATGGTTGAATCATCGGTTGAACTTTGCATTGAACGTCTACTACGTTAAGTGTCCTTGCCGCGGCGGATATAAATCCAACAGTCGCGTGTCTGATCCACAAATTTGGATGAACCTGTACAGGGATTTAGAGAGAAATGAATACAAATTGATATTCCCCATCATAGATCATTCATAAAAATAATTCAAATATATTACCAAGAATACCACGGATTCCGATAAAAGTTGATAGAGAGCGGATCTTAATAATAAACCTAATTCAGTTAGAGTCGCCATTGCATTAATTGCTTTAGTAGTGACGAATTCCTCAGGGTCTGCAAGTCCTTGTTGTAAAAGTGGCATCAGTATTGGACTACTGTGCCAGCCAACATAAGCAGCCACACCAACAATGCATTCGAAAAAGGAGCCCCTTAGTTCTTTATCTTCCTTGTCATTTAAAAAAGTAATAACATGACTGAGCAAGATATCATTGGCTTTTTGTTTACCGAAAAAAACGCAAAGTTTATTTATGCCGTTCTCCATTAGTGTTTGTTTCACCAAATTTTGTGGGTCCGTCAGCAACATCGATACTGATTGTTGGACCTAGATATAACGGCAAATATTAATTATACTTTAATCAGTACATATGACGTAATAGAAATTTGATTAACTACCATTTCGTGTAATGTTTGAAGTTCACTGTCATAGCTTGGCTTTGGTCCTTCTTTATTACCCAAATTCGATAAGTGGGCATTTTCTAAATACCGCAATGCGATATGCGCTAAATGCGCAATATTTTCTGCATATGCTGCCCTAACAATAACTGCTTCGTCTTGCGTAATATGTGATAAACCAGGTAAAATGTACTCCGGAAAAATGTTTACGTCCGAGGGTGGAATTGATTTTACGAGACGTAAGCATTTCGTTAATATGTGAATCGCCGAAACTCTAACTCTTGGTGCTGGATCGTGAACTAAATGAAACTAAATAGAATATTATACATATTGGATATTAATTACGTGATTAATCAATTCATTTTATTCACTGAAATACCTACGATATAAGGTAAAATTCTATCTAAAATAGTTTCATCCGATGTATTTTCCGCTAATTCGAGTAATATTTCCAAACTTTGCAATTTCGATTGAGAATGATGTAAGCCTCTTATACATGATGTTACGAGTTGAGTTATAATAACTAACCCTTCCAGACATTCAAAAGATGAACCGACTTTTTTCTCAGTTTCTTCTGTCTTCAAATCGTTACCGGTACTTTGTATCGGTGGATTTTTTCCGTCACCTTGATTCACGTCGTTTTTATCGAAACTCTGATCGCTATCTCCTTCTACTATCGTATTTTCTTCACTATGAGCCGAATCGTCTTTAGTCAATTCGTTATTTCGAACGTTATTTTCCAATTGATTATTTGTGACTTCAGGAACCTTTGTCTCTGTTCGAACTCTTTCATTTTCCTCCGCTTTAAGTATATTAATAATATTGCCGATATCTTTTTTAAGCCTGTTTATCTTCTCGTCCGGCGATAAAATCGGTGCGGCCGAAAAAATCAGCATATAAGATTGTAGAAACGAATAAAAATATTCCGGAAATATTATCCCTCTTGCTTGTGCTAAATAAATCTCAGCACTTTTTCTGTTCCCCGGATTCCTCTCAAGCATAGATGAAAGCAATTCTCTTATTCCAGGATCTTCAATTGTATCCAAATGTTTGCTTACTGAATATTCGTTATTTCTATATGCTTAAGATATTAATAAAATTAGATCCAGTCTATAGTGATTCTGTTTTCTACTGTATTAATGATTTAAATTTATATACCTAGTAGTTGAGAGAAATCAAATGGTGGATGACCTTCATTATATAATTCTGTCAAGGCACAGCCTGCAGAAAAAATATCCATCATAGGATGAAGGTCACCTGTTTTCAACTCCTGTTCTGATAATAATAATGTATTACTTAATTCAGATGAAAGTGTCTTTACAAATCTTTCTGGGGCTATGTAACATGTCCTGAAAATTTCATAGTTGAAAATGGGTGGTTAATAATTTGTACATCATCCATTGTTGATTCTCACCTTCTCCTAGATGTATCAAAGAAATATGAGAAGTCAGCAGGATTGTCTTCTGGTAAATATGTTGGTTTAAAGCTAGCAAAGTCTGTCAGCAGAACCCAATTCCAACTGGTTATCATAATATTTTCTAATTTTATATCACCATGGCAGACTCCAAACTGTATGTAGATGAAGAATATATTATGATTTTTCATATAAAATTCTATGAATATGCTTATATAATTATAAGATCATGCAAATGGAACAACATTAGTTAATACATTCATTCAATTTCTCATGATCTATTTATATGATTGATAGTCTAGCATATCTTACTTTATGTGCTTGATGCAAAGCATATAAAACTTGGAATGTGATCCACTTCTTTTCTATACTTGTCAAAAATGGCCTTGTGCTTATTCTATCATATAATGAATACTTGACATACTCTCTCATTATTGACCCTGATTTCTCTGTAAGCTAATCATTCCACAATTATTATCCATTCAACTTGTAAAACATAGTTTCACACAAATGTATGATACTGTAATACTTACAATCATTCTTTGAAAAGGTAGACAATTCACAGCAGATGCCAACTTACATCGTATTTCTTCCAGTTTATCTTTGTAAGCAGTTAATGGTAGTGTTGGATCATGAATAACAAAAACTTTAACTACTATCAAACCTTCCTGGCTCCTAGCCCTAGCCACTTTAAAAAATCTGGTACTCCCTAGGCTATAAATAATGGCATTAATAAATAATGTATGAAAAATATTAATGAGAAGCACATAAGGCATTCATATTTAGCATTAAAGTCACCATAGTAACTTAATATCGGCATCAGATTTTCGGACTCATAATGTTTACAAATATTGTGGTTCATAACAAATATACAAAGTGAAATTCTGAGTGTCTGGAAAGTAGGTGGCATTCAAAAAATCCAGATTTTTTAGCAGCAACTTGAATTTGTATGTAAAGAACTTAGATATTACTGTAATTCGTATTGCGTGAGAATTATGTTTTAATACATTAATTTATAATAGAAACGTCAAGGGAAATTCTGACAGTACTTGGAGGGAGGTTGATACACACAAAAAAGACTTTCGGCCTGTAGGTTCACACATATGGCACTTACTTTACATCGAATAACAAGTCACTGTGGTCCGTTAAATAATGTTCTACCGGGAATATCTGGCTAGGAGCGATACCCACTAATTGATTTCCCATTTTGGAAAGGCTGATGTTTAGTTAAAACTGTAGTATGCACCTCCAGCATCCATTTTGTGCCAACTTCACAGGATGCATTGAAGTGCAGAAGATGCCATCGCTGATGGAATATATGGTAGACCAAGGCGCAAATGCATTTTTTAGCACCTCCTGTGAAGTTCGCACGCAACGATCATGGAGAAACGTGCAGAACAAGGGTGTCGTAGAACCCGTAGAATAAGGTAGTATGATCACAAAGTATCAATGCAGAGGCGAAATTATAAAATTGCATATAAATTGCATTACTTTTCTCTTAAATGTGAAAAAGAACGATTTTGTGTATAGTTGTCGGTAATGGCATTGACACAGACTTCATATTAGGGGTCCTGAGACCCTAGGAACCCAGGTGACATCAGACGAGATATAAAAAACCCAAGGCCTAAATGGACTTTTGTAATTCCAGTCAAAAATTACCTTCAAAAATTGTCAAAAATTAAAAGTCGCCAATTTCGCTTCTGCATGGCCCAAATCGATGTTATATGATGCCTAATGATGTTCTAGGACCGATTTGGGTCGAAAGAAGTGGTTTAAAAATTGTTTTGGTCAAAAAATTGGTCGATCCAGAATCGCAAAAATGTGAAGGGGTATACCTTCAAAAATTGTCAAAAATTAAAAGTCGCCAAAATCGCTCCTACATGACCCAAATCGATTGTATATGATGCCTAATGATGTTCTAGGACCGATTTGGGTCGAAAGAAGTGGTTTAAAATTTTTTTTAGGCCAATAATGAGTCAACCCAAAATCGCAAAAATGTGAAGGGGTATACCTTCAAAAATTGTCAAAAATTAAAAGTCGCCAAAATCGCTCCTACATGACCCAAATCGATGGTATATGATGCCTAATGATGTTCTAGGACCATTTTGGGTCGAAAGAAGTGGTTTAAAAATTGTTTTGGTCAAAAAATGGGTCGATCCAGAATCGCAAAAATGTGAAGGGGTATACCTTCAAAAATTGTCAAAAATTAAAAGTCGCCAATTTCGCTTCTGCATGGCCCAAATCGATGGTATATGATGCCTAATGATGTTCTAGGACCGATTTGGGTCGAAAGAAGTGGTTTAAAAATTTTGTTGGTCAAAAAATGGGTCGACCCAAAATCGCAAAAATGTGAAGGGGTATACCTTCAAAAATTGTCAAAAATTAAAAGTCGCCAAAATCGCTCCTACATGACCCAAATCGATTGTATATGATGACTAATGATGTTCTAGGACCGATTTGGGTCGAAAGAAGTGGTTTAAAAATTGTTTTGGTCAAAAAATGGGTCGATCCAGAATCGCAAAAATGTGAAGGGGTATACCTTCAAAAATTGTCAAAAATTAAAAGTCGCCAATTTCGCTTCTGCATGGCCCAAATCGATGGTATATGATGCCTAATGATGTTCTAGGACCGATTTGGGTCGAAAGAAGTGGTTTAAAAATTTTGTTGGTCAAAAAATGGGTCGACCCAAAATCGCAAAAATGTGAAGGGGTATACCTTCAAAAATTGTCAAAAATTAAAAGTCGCCAAAATCGCTCCTACATGACCCAAATCGATTGTATATGATGACTAATGATGTTCTAGGACCGATTTGGGTCGAAAGAAGTGGTTTAAAAATTGTTTTGGTCAAAAAATGGGTCGATCCAGAATCGCAAAAATGTGAAGGGGTATACCTTCAAAAATTGTCAAAAATTAAAAGTCGCCAATTTCGCTTCTGCATGGCCCAAATCGATGGTATATGATGCCTAATGATGTTCTAGGACCGATTTGGGTCGAAAGAAGTGGTTTAAAAATTTTGTTGGTCAAAAAATGGGTCGACCCAAAATCGCAAAAATGTGAAGGGGTATACCTTCAAAAATTGTCAAAAATTAAAAGTCGCCAATTTCGCTTCTGCATGGCCCAAATCGATGGTATATGATGCCTAATGATGTTCTAGGACCGATTTGGGTCTAAAGAAGTGGTTTAAAAATTGTTTTGGTCAAAAAATGGGTCGATCCAGAATCGCAAAAATGTGAAGGGGTATACCTTCAAAAATTGTCAAAAATTAAAAGTCGCCAAAATCGCTCCTACATGACCCAAATCGATGGTATATGATGCCTAATGATGTTCTAGGACTTTTTTTGGTCGAAAGAAGTGGTTTAAAAATTTGTGAAAGGTGTATGATTATATTAATCCTAATTGCGATATGTCAGTGTTTAAGCATCGATTACTTCTCAATATAATTCACATCAATTTTTCTTCGAATGGTAACTTCGCGATAAATTAATCTCACAGAGAGAAAGAAAATATAATTGTAGGAGTATCTCGTAGTGCATTAGAACTATTATAACTAGTACAATTTTAAGTTTCATTCCTGAGTGTAACTACTAAAACGTAATAATCTACTTTCTACGCGAACTTATCTTTCCATTGTTGACAGATAGTCACGATGATACGATAGAACATCGAGTTGGAAAGATTTGTTCCGCCATAAGTTTAGTGGGGCCGGAGATAAAGTTGCTCTAGGAAACACTATCATTAGGGATATCTGAAAATTTCGAGCAAACACTCGTAATGTCTTTGGTATTTCTCACGGTTCTCTTATCTACATTTAAACTAGATAAGAATCTACGTAAGTGCTGCAAGATTCTTTATAGAATTCCGGAAATTAGAGGCACCTTTTTGAAGCCAAAGATATAATTCAACCGTAAAAGCATATAAACGCTTATTATTGACAATTATGACACCTTTACATCGGTCAACATAAGAAAATAAATACAACTTATATTATAAGGATCGGGAAAGGATTGAAAATAAATTAGTCTTCGAATATTGTATATTCAATTTATTCGGAAACAGTACAAATATTAATTTCTCTTATCATATAATAATACTATTATTATTTTCACTTCGGTGATTAATTTTCTTTTCATTCGCAGAGCTTCCTTACGAAATAGAAGCACGTACATAAAGAGTCACAAATGAAATATCATAAAGTTTATCGAGGTAGTTTCGAAGAAAATATTTGCACAATTACTGCATCGTTTCAAAGACGTTCTCTTTGATAGTAGATTATCAATTTTCAACAAACAATGACAACCGTGCACGAGAGTATGCAGCATTCTGCATCTAATAATCGAGTAGAAAAATACTTACAATGTTGTAACTATTTTTCAATCGTAATTTGTGATTTATTTAAAAATGTGCAAGTATCTGAGCTCAGAGGTAAGGGAAAGATGTCGCGCAAAAATAATCTACGTAGAATCAGATTTTAAATGGACGCATACTTATCGCAGTAATTAAATGGAGTTATTTACGATGTTACGTCGTCATCTGCGAAGCGCAGACAAATTACACCGTATATTACCTCAGTCCATACGCTATCAAGTTTAATACACCGCGACTCTAATATCTTTTGTTTACTGTCTGGTGCCTTTTGTCAGGTCCATAGATCTTGTGCAGTGACGAGCTTGTTTCACATTAAAAATCATTATCATCGAGTTGCATTTTTAATTCGGGAATCTACTTTATACGACAACAAATCATCTTGATACGAATTTCAATTGATTGGTTCCAATTATTTCTTTTAAACTTGGCTACTCGTCTAACAGAGTTTTCTCAAGAAATAGTATAATTATAATTAAATATATATACATGAGATATTGTAATTAAAATCATCACAATTTAGTGTGTGACAATAGATTAACATAATTATTAGGCAATCCGTATATTCCCGCAAGAAAATATTTGAATTTTGAATATATCGAAACCAGCGGATTCGACTTATCGATCAGCGATAATCGCGTGGGAATCGAAGTTTAAATTTCCGGTCTGACCGTCGAGTCTCGAGTTCGTGAGTGCAAAAATTCTACCCTGTTGTTCCAGTGAAACAATGTAAATATGTATTTGTTATTTATTAGGAACTCTGTTAAAGTGTCTTTGTTTCGTTCACGAAGCATTGCATAATATGATAGCGAAGTAGGTTTCGTATTTGCATAATAATAAAAGAAGCAGAAACGAATACGAGCTAACTGGAAGCCGAATCCTTGACTCTTTCCGTTGAAAAATACGCGAGTCGGATATTTCGCGCAGTTACGCGCGACATTGCGAAACTATGAAGTCCATAACCGATGTAAGAAGAATAGAAACTTTCGAGCATTGTTGACGAAGAAGTATATTGTTTCCACACGCAACAATCTTCCCTTCGCCATTCAAAGTTCATGGAAATTGTTCGTGCGTCATCGGTCACTATTTCTAGCGAAGTAATCGTGTTTCAGGATAAAGGTATGAATAGTTCACCGACCTTTATTTACTTATTGTAAAATACTTTAAACATGAGTAAATATAATGACTATGTTGTGACTCCACAATTAATAATTGACGAAGCTTCATTTGCAAGAAATAAATTAAAGTCCATGTACAATAAATACAGTAGAGACGTAGGGCCATTTCATTGTATAATATGAGTGAGTGTGGTTATGTTAGCGGAATTCCTTGCAGTAATATAATCGTTTGAATTTATGGCGTTTATGCGCTCGGAACAATGGCCATTCTCATCAGGAGATTAGTAATAAAGCCGATAGTTTTAATTCGCTGGATTGCAATGCGTTTCTAATCAAGGATAAGGTCATGGCACTTCTCTGCTCTCAGTGTTTTATATTCTGCATTTATGTTTATCGAACATGTTATGGCTACCGATCTTCAAAGCCGCTAGTAAGTTCTTCGCGCTACTTTCATTCTCGAACATCTCACGTGTCAGTTAATAATGTATTACGGATCAAATGAATTTTATTATTAACACACGTTTAATCTGATTTTTATAGAATATTTAATACTCGGAGATTACATATTTCGGACATACATGGATGTCGCTTGATACAGATATTTGTAAGTGTTTCATTCATTCATTTCTATTCCATTCTTTTTATTACTCACCTACGGAATAATTGTATTCGTGTTCTTTGTATCTTGCTGGGTTTCTCTTGAATGTATTAACGGATCGTCGAACTGAGCGGCATCCACAAAGAGAGCAACTCCATGACAGTGTCTATCTTCACCATACTGTCGATGGATAGCTCTCTTCATAGTACACGCCTTTTGGTGTTAATTGTTGTATCTTTTGTTGCTTGAATTGTCGTGTCTTCTGTATTCTTCTTGAAGCAGCGCATTAAATCCATTGTGTTTTACGTATAATGCAATATACGTTATTAAAATAACACATAACTTGCCTTACGCAAATTATATCGAACTAAGTTCCATTTGGATGATTTCGATTTCGAACTTACAAGAATGTAACTAATGTTAACATTCCGGATATACGGTGTCAATGCAATTCCAATTAAATTAAATACATGTTTATATACAATTCATCTATGCCAGGAATATTAACTCGTGTCTAAATTGTACGAGATTAATATTTAAAATGAATAATACGAAACTGGATACAGTTATTCCGAGATATTTGTCCGTCGTGATGTGTAAACGATGATCAGTTAAGTAGATCGAAAGGCTGAAATGAAATACCGAAAGGTCGAAATTGTCTCTGTGGTGGAGTGTAGTTGTGAGGTTGGCAGGTTTGCTCGTTATCAGGAAGGTGCGATCCGCTTCTTCCTCTTTAGCGCGGCCACCTGATTGCGCGGCAAACATAAGCTCCTCGCGTTAGCTCGTGCCACAGAGTCGTTAACACTTCCTTTCCCTCCGTATCCCGATACTCGGTTGAACTTTGAACCTGAAATGTGTTAAACCTTCAATCATAATCACTCTAAACCAGAGAAATGAATTAATAGAGTATATTAACGTATCCTCGAGCATATTAACACGTTAATTCCCTTACTTATTTCCTGACATCAAGGCGCTCATAATTGGAGCACTACAGAGTGAGATGTACTAACTTTTACAATTTATGATTTCACTAAATATGATTCTATAGGATTTACATTTTACAAAATACTATAGAATTCTAATTGTAAGCAATCTGTTAAAGGAATTGTATTTAAAGAATGTAATTTCGAAAGACAAACGTGATTAGGAAACCTGAAAATGTTGTTTGCAAATGGAACGATTGATACATAAACGAAGGCACTATTAAACGAGTAACTGTGCTTATACCAATTGCACGACAATTTCTATTATCGTGTATTAACTAATTTCTGAATAAACCGTGAGGAATGAGTGCTGCAATTTTTTCAGTAGTAGTGCGATAGGGCCGCGTGTTCTATTTGCTCAGATGACATTTTCACCGGTTACAAGCAACTGCTTAAACAACCGAACGTTTGGTGGTTGGATCAGTTTAATTGTATTTACATATTTAACTTCACAGTCTCTCTCGCTTACTTCGGATCGTCGCACGAATATCAATTTCCATTTCTTTATTCCTATGCCACGTTCATATCTTCCTCTAAATATTCAGACTAAATTTCATTTTATTCGTTATTTGTTTTATTCAGTTCGACAGAGAGTTCGTGCGGTTTGCATCAATTTTTTGTATTAATTAAACGATTAAGAATCGTTTCAATTTATGCGTTAAAAATTGCACGAACCTTTTGACCAACTCAATAGTTTAATTAATTATCATATGACTCTGCAGTTCGATGCATATTAATACCCGGTTATGTCTGTTCAGTTAAGTAATTAAAATTGTGACAATACACAGGGAAATCAATATCTATATCTACTTTGGATATCAGATTCGAGGAACAAACCATAAAGAGTGCTGATAAATATTACGATGTCCTCAGTCGTTCGAATATGCGAAATTTATCAGTTCATGATATACGAATATTCACGTGCGAACTTGAATTCGTTTCAGTGTTCGAAAGATTGTGCAAATATATCACCGTGCTTGCGTAACATGATATTATATTTCTGCCTATTGTTTTGTAGGTATATTTGATAAAAAGAAGTTATCAAGGTTTGGAACATAATGTACTTGATATATTGTTGTTGAAACGAGTGGTGGAAGATTGTTTAGCGGAATGTTGAGGTTGTTATGTTCGGCGAATGCATGTCCGAAGCATCAATAGTAAGAAACATATTATGTTGTACGTTAAACCCGACGACAAATATCGAGTATCGTCTTTGAGAGGAGCCAACGATTGCACGTTATCAGTAGGCGATGCGATAAGGCGATAACGAGTCGAGTCGTACAGGTATTACCGAAAAACCTCGGTAACACAAGTTACCAAGCTTGAATTTTAATTTGATTTCATTCGGCTGACTCGTATTTTAAGTCTCTAATTAACACAGAAATTCAGTGACGAAATGAATCACCGAAGGTTCGAATTGAAAATAACGTCGGCATGTGAATTGAATGTGTCTCATAGTTTTTAAAGGAATTGCACGACAAATTCATTATTATTATATATATATCTCGAGTGAGAATTTTATCATTTCGGCCACGTAATTGTAGTCCATAAAAATGTTATCGCCAGTGGCAAATTCTTTTCTGACAATCTTTTAACGGTGTCTAATAATAGTATATAATGTAATATATTATATCCTTGAGATAAAATCAGATCAAGTTAAAGGAATTTGATTTGATTTGATTTTAGTCTATTTACGTGGGTGACGATCTTTTTAGCATGCTCGAACAATGGTTTTTAATATCGTATTATTTTCTTATACCTTCGTGAACAATAGTTTGACTTATTGCAACAATTTCGGTAATACCTTGGACTTCTGTAGATCAGGCCATTTGAAATCATTAGTAGCGTACTATTATCTTACATATTTAATACATTCATCTAAATTGACCTCGCAGCCGGAATATTTATGAAGTATTATTGCAAAAACAAGCACCGTGCAATCCTTGGTGAAAAAACATTCCGCAATAAATACTTCTCGAAAACAAACATCGCTTCCCCCCAATCTACACCCTAAGACCCGTGTTATCATCGTCGTCGGCATAAAGGTATCATTGGCTGTGCGTTATATAATCGTCGTTCCTAACGAAAACGCAACATCGCATTCTCCGGTAGCAATTGTATTCCACAAATTTACACATGAAAAGACGAAGAGCGTACGAAGAATTCCAGCTGCGAGTGCACGAGGTCAGACGGGTGGCTTCGCGTTTAAACCGCACCAAAGTGTGCCCTCATTTCATTGAAACTTATGACTAATACTTGAAACGTGTTAATTCACATCAACCCCATGACCACACAGTAGAATTATTCCCGGCAAGGACCGCTTAATGTTTATAATCATTATCCAGAAGGAAATGAATTTATATATTATTTAAATCTTCATGACTTACCCGAGGATCGGTACCCCACTGGTACCAAGCGTGATTGGTTTCAGTCGGTGGTTACGGTGGTTGGACTTTTGCATTCCCAACGATGCGATTCCTTCACCATATGCCTTTCTTTTTAGCGTGGAAATGAGGAACGTTGCAATGAACCGATAGGAACTTATGAACGATTTTACTAAACCGAACGAACGAGGAGGTTCAAGAACAAGTGACGTGGATGTCTCTCGGAACCGACTCATATACTCTACCTGCGCCGATCTGACGTCACAGGTACGTTTCTTATCAGGCAAGAGCGCCAACACCTGTAAGTCCGCACCTGTATGCATGAGCTTAACACGATGGGGAACGCCTTTGACTTACTTCTTCGGAGAGTCGAGCTTTGCCACCATTTTTTACGCTTACTAATTTAAGTAGTGGTATAAGGTGGTTGGGAAGGATTATGGTCAAACGTGTTCTTGAGAATCAGTTTTCAAAGGCATATTGATTGGAGATCATTGCTCTTTGATTTTAATATCAATAAATGTATAAGAATGAATCATAGAAAACATTAGGAAGTAGTTGGAACAGAATTGAATAGTTAGTGGGCCTTGAAAAACTCATTAAACTAATTGTATGGAATTTAGAAATTACACAAAGGCATAAGTGTAATAGAAAATATCTTTAATGTCTTTGTAAGATACGCTTTTTACGGAAAGACGCTGTTCTTTCTCTGAGCAACCCTCGGAAGACTTCCTTTTGAATGAAATATAAAGATTTTCTCATTCAATTCAAGCCTTATCCAGAGTTGTCGTTGCCAATTATATATAATTCTATAGAATAAGTTATCTAACTGTACCCTCTTCGACTTAAAGTCGCCGAGGTACAAAATGAATAGAGAAAATGAAGATCTGACTTACATCGTTTCAACCTACAACCGATATTCGGCTAGCAATTAAGTTCTAAGAATGGATGTCCGGCGTGTCACTGTTCTTGTTGTACAACATGTCACAGAAGTTGCTTATCTTACTCTCTCGCGGCGAAAAAAAAGAATATGCCAGTTGAAAGCCAAATAAAGGGTGAGAAGGAACATGGAGGACGGTGAGGGGGCTGATGTACCGACAAGTAGCTTTCGGTGAGCAGAGGGTGTACGGGATGAATTTACGGGTGTAGAACTGGTGTACGATATCAATGGCAAGAGCAAACGCGGTGCTCATGGCAAACACTGGTTATGTAAAAAGGAAAAGAGAAAGAACGACGAGAGATAGAAACGGAACCGTTGTTCCGACGTTGTCACGCGCCTTTACGTCGAGCGTTGCACCTTATCTCGTGCCCCAGTTACATCATCCTAGCCGGCTTTTGTCGTGTCCATACGATCCCAATAAGACGGAAACACTATAGATTTTATATCACATTTTTTACTTAGCTTAGCAGGACAAGCTCACATGCATCAGCGTGATTTTATTCTACCAGAATATCTCTCATAGTTTAGTCACTCTTAGGGCATAACTGTAAACTGGAATTCTATGTTTTGAGGTCTCTACAAAGTCGCAATAAGAACATTGCTACATGTGCAGATCATGACTTTTATTATCATATCTCCTATCAGTGATTCTCTTTTATTCTTAATGTGATTAGTTTGTTTCTGGCAGGGTTTAATGGAACATTTAATGAAGCAATTATTCAGATCAATGTATATCTACTCAACTTTATACACGCGATGTTAGTAAATAGTTTTACTAATTTTATTCGGCTGCAAATCGGCGTAGTTGTAGGGTAGAGTTTATTAGAGGACTGTTAAAGAATAGTTCTTAAAACACTTCGAGATTCAGTGAAAGATTACTCGAGGGTAATGGCCGTAACAAGCTGTATTTCTTACGTTCAGATTAAATAGTGATTGTGGAGCGACTTCCAACGGTGGGTGGTGGTTGGCTCCTAAAACAGGAAAGGGTTTCCATAAACTTCTTTTTAAGTTTATATATTAGCTAAACATAAAACCCACGCATATTATTCATCCTCTCAGGAAAGAACGTATTTGAATGCACTTATTGTTAGACATTACCTGCACGCATCTTGGAATATTTTTCTAACTCGCTCGAGGGATTGTTTATACATCGTCAAATCCAACGATTTATCTTGTTGTACGGTGTCCAATCTTGCTTTTAACGCAAGACACTCTTCCTCGAGCAATTCAAGCCTGCGATAGAAATATGTGAATCAACAATTTAAATTAACACTAAGAAATACAAAGACATAGATCTGAATAATTTATTCATTTATACAAAAGCTTACTTGAACCGTGTTTGCTCCGAATGAATATATTCTTCGTGAGCCTTTAATGATCTAGGTAAAAATTTGATCTTGTATCCAGTGTCGACTTTGGAAATACCAACTCTTTCCATTTCCATCTTTCGCAGTTTTAGGTCCAGTTTTGTTGACTTTGTTCTTTCCTTACGTAAAGATTCCTACAAATTTCTTATTATTACTATGTTTCCTTTACAACTTATATACTTTTTGAATTTGTTGTATTACACAAAGGATATCAGAGTCACTCCTTTCTTTATCCAGCCTTCTATTAAGGATTGTTATTAATTCTAATAATCTTTCTCGTTCAGCTTCCGCAGCAAGTGCTAGTGTTACGTATTCGTTTGGTTCACGTGAACTTCTTATAGTGTTCGGTGGACTATCGTGGATTTTATTCGACTGAATTTCCGATTGAAATACTTTTTGTACTTTTATCGATTCGATGGATGGCACAGTACCACTTCTACGAATAATTTCATATATAATTTCATATATTTCATATATAATACACCTCCCCTGTGGGCCGGGGATAGAATACTCCCACAGTATCCCCTGCTTGTCGTAAAAGCCGACTAATAGGGGCGTTTTTATTCATAACGTTAGATTACTTTCACGATTAAAAATTAAAGCTTAACAAAAATTCAAACGATTAATTTTTGTGGATAAAAATCTAACGTTATGAATATTTGAGGAGAATCGTATTTATTAAACTTTATATAGTTCAGAGTGGAGATATTAATATAATATAACACTCGAAGCATAAGTGATGAAAATGAGTATAAAAATCACTTGAGTTTATCAATCTCGATCTCTCGCTCTTCAAGTCTCCTGCGCAGTCGATCGGTCTGCAATTGCGCTGACTGCAGTTCATTTTTTAAGTTTATACTCTCTCGTTCGATTTTCTCTTCCCTATTCTTTACATCCGTTTCACGTTCCTGATATTTTATTTCTGCGGCTTTAAGTCGATTCTATTTGTAATATAATAATATTCTTATGACAAATGCTATTTTAATTACTACATAATTGCTGATTAATTTTATACTAAATATACACATTAAAGGCTTCTATCAGATGATCATCGTGATTTCTCTTCTCGTTTAAAATCGCCACGTTTCCTTTTGCAACATTTAATTCGTGTTCCAATACTTTTATCCTCGCCTTCGAAGCTTCCATCTTTCTTTTGTACGACGCAAGAGCGACTTCCGCTTGCCTTAATTCCTTCGCCGAATTTTCGATTTGCTGTCGCCTTTCTTTCTCAGCATTTCGTATTATTGCGAGGTTTCGCTTTTCCATTGATCCTAGAATATATTCTGATACAGTAATAATCAATCCGACAATTCACTAATGAAATAATAAAGTTTAGAATTGAATCGTTCACTGCTACCAGTCGATACTTTTTGGGTTCCCTCGTAATCCGATAATTTCGATTGTAATTCTGTTACTCTCTGTTGTAATAATCGAATCTGTTCGGCTCTTCCTCTCCATCCGCCTGATTGATTAGATAATCCTGATACGCTCACATTTTCACCCACTTCGCTGCACAACAGCTAAATTTATATCTTTAAGAATTATTCTATATTTCATCTTATATTGTCTTTTATATTTAGCAGGCCTTAGAAGTCATTATACCTTTTGTGCTTTATTAATTTCCTGTTTAAGACTGGCGCAAGTATTCTTAGATTCGTAGAGTTTTAATTGTATTTGCTGTAGCTTTTCTGTGAGATATTTAACTCGATCTTCGTCCTCCCTCGGATGACCATTCTCGGTACCTTTGTCAAGGATACTATCCAAGATCTCGATCATGGTATTCGTAATAATTAAATAAATTATAATAAAGCCACATTGAACAAGATTCTTTGAATATTCGCGTACACAAAATTATAATATACCAATGAACATTTTGATCGTAATATATAGTGTAATTAATTACTGAAGAGTGTAGAAATATCAAAACTGACTCACTATCTCCCGATTCCGGGGTCGCGTAAGTTTTTAGACGATTTATTTCATACTTCTCCTTTTCTAATTCCGATTCTTTCTTTGCCAAACTAGCTTCGAGATGTTTACATTTTGATTTCAGGACTTCGACTTCCGCCGTTTGTTCCCTACATTTTTTGCTAAGTTCGATTATCTTCGCAGACGCTACTTCGCTTGACTTTCCTAATGTCATTGACGATTGAGACACAGTTGTGTCGTGTAATTTGTTTTGATATTTCTCTTCCACTTCGTCGAGGGATCGTCGTAAGGATCCATTTTCAGCAATGAGATCCTGATAGTTTATAAGTTAGGATGAAAATTTGTTTCGTTTCCTATTACAAGATAATTACAAGATAATTACAAGATAATTATAAGGTGTCCTTACTCGGATGCGTTCGCGTAAAAATTGGTTTAGTTCTTCGGGGAAGATAACATGTGCGGGTAGTGGATCCTAATATAATGATTATTTTCAAATGTTGAGTGAGAAATATTGAAAGTACATTACAACAATAATTCATTGAAAATACTGTACTTCGACTATCCTTTTTATCCAAGGCACGCTTTCTTCAAAATCTACTGATTCTTCCCTTTCATTCTTCGTAAAGTTCGAAACTCCTGCGTTAGGCATTATTTGTAGTGAATTGTCAAAAAATCTATTCTGTCAAATATATTGAACTTTTGACACACAATAAATTTGTGGATGTTTTATCCATAGATCCGACGCGTTGTTAAATTGTAATAAATCCTGTTCTACAAACAGTATTAACTTTTAATGATAATGCGAAATAAAGCGTTCCATGATACAAATATAAATAATTGTTCCGATCACGTGAGAACATATTTCTCATATCGATATTTCACTAATCTGAACATTGAACATTGTACTCCTAACTGAACGATTTCATAAATAATTGACTAGTTTTAGGGTGGTTGAAGTTCATAGAAGAAAAAACGAGAAATTCATTGATAAGTAATATATTTTATCTATATATTTTCAGTACAATAACGATCTAATACACATGATTGGGTTGCGAACTTAAGACTAAATGTCAGGACAGAATTTGGGGTGAATGATTTTAAAAGTATTCATTTGGAATTGTTCCTATTTATTTAACTATTATGTCTTCGTCGCTCCCGCGTTTTGTTTCCCTTTCGGTCGGTTCTGTTTCTGGTTCTTTTTGTTTTGGCTGCCAGCCAATTTCCCAGCTTTTCTGAGAGCATGCAGTTTCTGATTCTTTCCGACGACGTCTTTTTTCTTGCCGCCGTTTTTCGAGTCGGCAGTGGTATATTGCACGTTTATCCGCCGGCCGTTAATCTGAGTATGATGTAACGCAAGTCCTTTCTGTTAACAAAAATAATTTCCACGGAATATGTTATTAACAATTTGCCAGATATCCAAATTATTTTTAATGCTACAAAATATTACCTCATATTCTGTATTATTGGGGAATTCAACATAAGCAATTCCACGTGGAGAAGTTGTGCCTTGTTTCAATGGTAGCCTAACATGAGTTACTGATTCTACTTTAGTTAAAAAGTGTTTTTTGACATCATCCACTGTTGCTCTGCAATAAAAAAAAATGTTTAATATTGTTTTTACGAATTTTGTTGAATATTGATTTACAAAATTACTAATGAATATTCATACGTATATGGAAGATTTCCTACAAAGAGGACATATCTCTTCTTCTTCTCATCTTGCCCCTTTTCTTCCTCAGATTTACTGGTATCCAATTGGCTTACATCTGCTTCTTCGTTACTTTCTTCACTTTCCTCTTCCTTACCTTCTTCACTTTCCTCTTCCTTACCTTCTTCACTTTCCTCTTCCTTGTCTTTTTTTACCAAAAGCAGGCTTCCTGGCTTTTTGTTAGTCTTATCAGCTTGAACCTTCTTCTTTTTCTGGCCTTGAGCACCATCCTCTGGTTTCTTTTTTGCACTCTCATTTTTTGGTTTGCTTACAATCTTAACACCCTGTAGGACCAGTAACTTTCTTCTGAGTATGCCAAGCTTTCTCTTGGCAGATTTTGTTATTTGACCTCTGGCTTCAATTGCCTTGATTCTTTCAGCAAGTTCTTCCTTAGTTACACCAACTTTTGGTTTTGGTGCTGCTGGAAGAGCAGACTTCTCAGCAGTAGCTTCAACATTCTCTTTTTTAGCAGGTTTCTGTGGAGCCTCACTTTTTACTGCTTTAGGTGCTTTCTTTGCAACCTCAGCTTTTCCTGCTTTAGGTGCTTTCTTTGCAACCTCAGTTTTTCCTGCTTTAGGTGCTTGGCCATTTTGTACAGCACCTTGTTTGTCTGCCTTCTTCTTCTTAGGACTCTTGCTTGCTTCTGTTGCTCCTGCTTTAACTTCAACAGCTTCTACCTTCTTCTCAGCTGTCTCACTTTCACTCAATGAGCGCTTCTTTCCTTTCTTGTTTGCCATTATGTTTTATACTTTCAAGAATATCAACCGTTTTATTATGATATATAATATTGCGTCTGTAAAATAAAATGGTAGTTAGAGGTAAAAAGCATTCCCAGGACTTCAGCAAATCAAACTCGAATAAAATTATCATGACTGGTTAAGAATTGCCAATTTTATAAATTACAGTGTTGTAAATAATTAGAATTAATTTTCCATCCTGTACTCGGGCGTACATTTATTATAAATAGAATATTGCGCGTGATATTATATTATCCCGCCGGAATCCGATGTTCCACGCGGCGGTTTAAATATTCTTCTTAATTCCTCCACTAGCATTAATCTTTTGTTTTATTTCTTAACTCATGCGAACAATATCTTTTTTTCTTCACCTGCTCTCAGTAAGATTGCGTCAAAAATATTAGAGTCGGTTTATTTAACATAAAAAACCAAGCACTCTCCTAAGGTTATGTCCAACACGCGTGGTCTCCTCTGGCTTTGCGTGGCTTCAACACTCAACTTGGTTCCGATTCAATGATGGACAACCATGTGGCCTATCGACCTTCATGCACCAAATTTCTTTTCTTTTATTTTTATTGTATAGGAATTAAAAAGAGAAAATGGATTTTAATATATTTAGTATAAATTTCCGTGTCTACTTACGTATATTAATATCTAGAAATATGATTCTCAATATTAATATTTCGATTTTAAAAAGTTACTTTCTTGGAGCGTTAGAACTTCCGCTAAAGCGGACTACCGTCGCGGTCCTTAATCATTCTGAATAATCAAAGAGGATTCCATACACGATTTAAAAATATATATTTTAATTATTTTGACATTGCAAAAAATTATATCTTGTGAAATATGTATATTTTTTATGAAATTTACATATTATTTCAAAGATTTCAATGCGTTTGAACTGAAATTACGATGTTGAGAAAGATTGTTGCGACGGACTTATAAAGCCATTATAAAATCGTAACTGATTTAGGAATTTTCAAAATATGTGTAATATAATAATTGAAGAAAATATTACATTCTTTTTTCCGGAAACTGAAGATATCTGAACATAATACTGCAATAAAATTTAAAGTAGATGGAAAGGGTTTGTGAGGGGAGAAGAATAAAACATAAATTGATTAGTCATTAAATACGTTTATTAGGCAGTCGGTATTAAGGGTTCTTTTTACTACCCTGTTTTAAAGCAAATTTTTCGTACAATGAAACATAATCGTGTTTTGTAGAAAATACGCTTCATTCGATTGAGGAATGTGACTAAGGATCGATTGAGTATTAGATTAGATTCTTCTCTATTACTCAAATTGAAATCAATTTCATTGATCGTGGAATCATTAAATATTAGAAAGTACAGAGCAGTACGCATATTTATAATATACATAATATATATTACTAGTATTGTTATTTCATAAATTTGTCTTTATCAGCCGTTTAGACTGAGAACGCGCGACCCATGCGGAAGACGTTTTAATTTAACAGTTGAGTAATAATTACACTGTACACTATTTAAATATTCGTAAAGATAGTGAATGTAAACAAGACACTACTCAATTCTTATAAATTGAAGGAAAAAAGGAAATCACATTTATGATGATCAAAACCGACGCGTTGTCATTCGTAATATCAACACAATATCAACAGTCAAACTATTTCGGAAAAATAATGTGTGTAACGTATATTATTGTAATAAAATACACAGAAGAAGAAGTGATTTAAGCTGGTATCATGTTTACATTTCATTACGAACATTTATGTCATTTGATAATAGTGTACAATTAAAGTACATTAAGTTAAACATTTGTCTTGCACTGGATAAACACTAGAAAGTGTTTCCTATGGTATCTCAAAAGTATTACGAATTATTTACATTTGCTTCCTGTTTCTTTAATATTTCGTGTTTGATTCTCTCATAGTGGAGTTTTATAAATGGATGGGACTCTTTGAAGTTCAGAGATTTAGTACAAATTTGGTACAAATTTGAATTAAGATCTCTCATATAGCACAATGCATTGCGCAATTTCGAGTGTGCTCTACATTTCTTTCAAGAACGTGTGTATTTCATAAACTTGTTAATTATACACTTATAATTAATTGCTGAGTATTGTACATAACAGTTGAGAAACCAAATGTAACATTTTCATTCTACTACCACTTTATGTAGATTGTCGTATAAAAAAACGTATAAAAAAATTAGTGCCTACATATAGTAGATCTTCTCTGTCTCGATTATTTCGTAAATAATAAGAGTACTGGTGTTCCTGTTGCTGTAAAATGAGTCAACTGAATACAGTGAAATTCGGACAAGTAATCATGATTGAGTTTTGTGGAATTTCGGAAGTTGATACAAAATTCTATGTACAGATTACAATTATTTGAGAGCATTGCAAATCGAAGATCTACTATTACTCGCGCGAGGAATTTTTTTCGTTATCTTTCTAATCCATTAAAGCACTTTAATCGCTGGAGATAAAAAAAATGAGGCTGTTATAAATAATGGTTATTTCACCGCGAAACAAATATATTAATTACTTTAAGTTGACTATTGCGTTAAAAACTAAAGACGTGAGATTTTCATAATGAAGATTTGCTGTGATTGCAAGAATGTAGTTGGTGAATGTTTGTTAGAATACTAGATTTTTTAGATAGCTGCCAAATTTGTTTGCGATCGATTTATGCGGCATAGAGATAGGAAAGATGCCCTTAATGTTATTATTAGCAAAAGTAATAAATGCGTTTATATTCGTGCGCTAAAAAAGCAATTCGTGGCCGTGAATTTCCGAAAGCCGGAAATAATGAGCTTCTAAACTCATTATTATAACAATTAACGTGTTCTAAAATGTTAAAAAATAATACCTGAGGTATCAAGATCTTGCAGTCTGAAATGCATCTTCTAATTGTAAATTAAAATTGTACAGACGAGATTATTTTACTAGATATTTCAAGGAAACATTAATTGCCTGTGAGGACCTGACAGTTTCATTTTTTTTTCTCATCTTTAATCGACACAATTCCATCTCAAGTATTTGTTAATCTGAGGTATAAGACAACCATATATCGGCGTGTCGCTGTTTCGTAAAAACGAATTGACATTGTGTACCAGTAAATATTAGTTTGCAATTCGTTTATGGATGTCAAGTATTTACATTTAACAAATTCATGTATCTAGTCAGCTTTGCGTGGCTTACGCTTACGGACATTTGGACTGCTAGGTTCAGCTTTGGAATCCTTTTCCTTATCATCATCTTGTTCCTCTGCATCAGAGCCTTCTTCATCAACTAAATCATCTTTAACATTTTCAACAATCTCATCATCTTGCATACTCTTCTCTTGCATGAAACCACCAGAACCATCTTTCTGTTTCTTCTTGCCTTGAAGCATTACTGGCTTTGGTGGATAAATGAAGTCAATGAGGCACACAATGAACTAGAAATAACCAATCATGTTTGTCATAATTAATATTACTATCAACATCCATTCATATGATATCAAAATTGTATCTGAGTGAATCTTACAAATCCTAAAATGGCCCCCAAAACAATGGTTGCAATTGCAAAGATCAGATAACTTCCCCATGTTGGCAATCCAAAGTCTTCCATAAGTTTATTGTGTATTCCCTGTGTCAAAAATGATTCAAATGTTTTTAATTACATGGAGTACTCCATTTAATCTTTTAATGATATTTATGTAATAATTACATTCTTTTATATTTTAATTATATAATGTCAATATTTACCCTTAATACTTGAGACATTTTGAAGAACTGACTTATGACAGACATTTGAATGGAAGTTGGGCTCTTCCAGTTGGGAATTGGTTCAACCTTCTCCCATGTTTTTTCAGAAACAAATTCCATCAGGGAGTCCTTGTCTCTTGGACTCTTATATTGCCTGAATATACCATCCTTTACACTAAAGCATAATGAGATTTTAATTAATTATAAACTTGCATATCAACAAATACAGTATGTTATTACTAATGCATAATTTATATATTCAACAAAAAAATATATTTCTCTTACTGGTAAATTGTTGGCAAGGCTGTAACCATAAACCTTCCACTGAGTCCTGGTGAATCAGTAACATCCACCTTTCCAACATTAATATTAAGACTTTTCTTGCGCGAAGCAAGATGTTCCCAAACTGGTTCAAGTGCTTTACATGCAGGACACCATGGAGCATAACTAAAGGGAATTAAAAAAGACATTAGTAATTCGAATCATCATTAAAATTTTGTGAAATCCTGTCTTAAAAATAAAAAATCAAATATTGTATATTCTATTGACTTCACTCAAAAGTGCAACAGAATACTTGCATTCTTCAATGAAATAGAATTTAATCATTTGATATGTAATAAGTTATTCTATATATATTTCAGGGTGTATATTAATTTGAATAATGTCAAAATAAATGTCAAAGTTTATCGTGCCAAGTAAGGGAGCATTTGACACGCCATCAAATCTGACGACGTAGAATCAATCGGCTCAACTCACAATTCAACCATCCATTCTCCAGTTAGCATAAGATCCCAATTTTCTTCGTTGAGCTGTTCGGCTAGATTATTCCTCAGAAGTTGAGCGTTTACATTTAATAAACTTACAGTGAGGCAGAGGAATGCAATGTAAAACAAGGAACCCATTTTACAGTACGACATTTTATTTGAACTATTATTCACCGGTATCGTGCACGCTGCCGGTCGTTGAACGAGCGCGAGCCCAGTTAACAGTATTAAATAGTTGGCAGTCGCGGCCGAGTAATGCTCCTCTCACAATTCCGTTTCTCTGGAAATTTTATCGTTTATCTATTCGAAAATAGATTGATCAGAGGAAATGATTTAATCTTATGTAACACATTAAGAGAAAGAAAGTATCGTTTCATCTGTTTATTCAGCTGCAGTATTTAAATCATAATCAGCACGATGTACCTTAAAGATATGGGGATAGTGTTTTAGTAAGAAAATAGTATGGGAATAAAATTATTATGATTAACATTATTAAGTCTTAAGGGGAGTTAAAGCATTCCTAAACTTGAGTTCTAATGTTTTAGGTATTAATACAAAATATTAGTACTTAGAAATGAGATTTAGAAACGTTTGGACAAATTTCTAAACGTGTGGTATTTGCGCTATTTTCACTTCTTAATAGTGGGAATTAAGGAACAATAATTATTTATTATTCTTTACCTACCGATGAGGTATAGAATAAACTATAAAAGCTTAACAATATAAAATGATCTTAATAATCTTTTGCTGGCCAGTGTGAACTACGCTGAAAATGAATTTTACCGGTGGTCAAAGTGCACTCTATGAAATTCAGTAAACGTCGGCGATTGTACATTGGTTTTTCCGTGTACCGGAATTCTCATAACTCTTTGAGTACTTAAATACGTATTGTCGGTCAGCAGTATTGGAATTTAATTAAATAATAATTAATCTCTACGGTTGCATAGATAATATACACTGCTTTCTTCCATATCGTGTATCATTTACGATACAGCCGCTACATATGCAATTAAATAAGAATGCCATGATATAATATCACAGGAGTAAATAAAAACAGTGCGTATATATATATATACACATATATACATTTAAAATAAGTACATATAAAGAACCAATTTTAGTTTGAATTTAATATTTATATTGATATAACTATATATTTCGAATTAATATATGTTGGCATAGAAGCCGATCAATTACACGATCATTTAAAAATAATCGTAATCGAATATAAAAATAAACTGCCGCGGGCTTTATAACTAACTTTCGTATAAACATCTTATAGATCGAAAAATATGTCTGCTGTATATCCCACTTTGCCTAAATTGGCAGTACGCGATGGCTTTGATGAGGATGACCTCACTGATATTGATGATGAAGTATTTATTAGAGATGGCAAAAATGGTGGTTTAAAATTCGATGACGATGGTGGAGTTAAAAGGCCTTTGATGGCACCACGTAGAAAATGCAAGAAGTCTTGTAACTTTGAGAGACACAGATTTCCATACAGGGCATTACTTGTGCCTTTTTGTTATGGTATCATGGCATTAGTTGTATTGTTAGGTTTAATTGTTCTTTGTATATTTACTGCAAACATATTCCCAATGCCATTAACAATCTTAAAAAGCTGGTTGTCTCATGAGGTGAAAGATACATTTAATGAGTCTGATATAGTACCATGTACTTCATTAAAGTCACAAGTATTATGGACTAGAACATTGCCAACATTTACCTCTGAATCTCATCTGAGGAGTAGTGACGTAAATGGGGATGGAATAGAAGATATTATTGTTGGATTTAGTACAGGTTCATATCATAAGTATATCACTAATGTTATGATTATCATACACCTTCTACTTCAATATGATTTAACTCCCTCCATTTATTACAGATTTTAGTTTTGTTACTCTATGATTTCTCTATCTGTCATTTATAAAGGTAAATGGAGTTAAACTGATGTCATACACACCACAATTTTTTTAAAGTTTTACTGTTGATATGTAAACATTTGTGAGTGTGTAATAGTTATTGACTTTCACAAAACAGGTTTAGATACAATGGATACCCCAGAATACATTTGTGGGTTAGATTTTGATGGGCAAATACCATGCTTAGGTGGTGTCCTAGCTTTAAATGGTAATACAGGTGAAACACTTTGGACCCATTGGACAACACATCCCATATTTTCTGTGGATTGTGGCTTAGATTTGACTAATGATAATACTAAAGATTGTATTATATCTGGTCGTGGTGGTGTTATTCATGCCATTAATGGTCATGATGGATCTAGTATTTGGGAAATGCCTATTCTGGATTTATCAACTTTGGATACAGAAAGAGTTTTGGATGTTTATGATGCTAAATTCATAGCAGACATTGATGGAGATGAGATAGGAGACATAATTGCATCACATGCAATCCAGTCAGGGGGAATTCATTCTAATGAAATTCTTATAATATCAGGAGTCACAGGGAATATTATTCATAGTGCAAAATTGCCAGATACTGAACAAATATTCTTGGCTCCACAAATGTTAGTACATCCAGATGGGGAAAGTCTTTTTATTCTGGTTACTAGTAGTCAAAAACAATCAGGTGGATTGTATGTGATTCCACAGGTCAATTTAATGTATGGTGATTTGGTCAGTAAATCTCTTATCTCAGTATTTATAAACGTGAATTAAACCGAAAATAATAATCTGTAATTTTTAACAGAAATTACGAAAACTTCACCATGATACTGGTAAAGGTGCATTGCTACCACCAATTTTGGTAGACATAACATTAGATTCAGTTGAAGATATTGTGGCAGCCATGTTTAATTCTACTATCATTGCTTATGATGGTTTAACATTTGAACCAATTTGGAATTATACGGTTCCGAATTCGGAAGTAATAAGTATTCCAATTCCGGGTTATTATAACGACGATAATGTACCGGATTTCATGGTAAAGCATCAAATTGGTGCTGGTTTTCCGACATATTATTATACAGTTGCTACAATAATAGACGGAAAAACGGGGAAGCCTTTATTGGAAAAACCAATTGAAGATAGTTTAAGTAGGCAAATGTCTGGTTTATCAGTGACTGTTGATGGATTTGGGAATGATTGGTTTTTGCATTGGTCAGTCGACTGTGTAAATTACCAAGGCGTCAAGGAAAATTGTCAGTTTCTAAAAGGCGAGAGTCTCGTATCCGAAACCCGCTCGGGTTTGTGCAAAATAAGATTTAATTCTACTCTGACCACTAATCTATTTGCTCTGAGTCAACATGTCGGCCCGCCAGGAATATCGTTATACTATTCCGAAGATTGGAAATCTGTAGAATTTAATAATTCGATTAATCAGAAACTGGATTCTTATCCAGATATGCCGTTCGTATCAGAACGATCACCGAAAACTCGCAAAAGCCATCATAAATCAAGCGCGTTTAAAGAAGTAGCCTTTGATGCACCTCCCATTGAAAATAAAGATAATTCCGACTCAGCATTCCAAAATTACAATTATAAAGAACGCAAAAGACTTCCCGAAAGTGATCTTCAAAATGCAAACTCGGACGTTTTCAATAATGATTATTCATGGAAAAATAATGGAAATAAATGGGCGCAAGAAAGTATGCAAACAAATAAGGATTACGATATGACTTATGATGTAAATGATAATAGTGTAAACATAGGAGATGATCAGAATATAGAATACCCGCCAATTGATGAAATACGGGAGCAGCGGAGTGACGATAATGACGATATTATTGACTTAGAATCTGTTGAACAGGATTTTTCAAAACAGATAGAAAGTATCTTAAGTAATTCAAATGATACTAAAACGTACGACTCAAACGAAATAAAAGTAACCGGAGAAGTAAATGATTACCACGCAAATCCGCGTATCAATGTCAGCACTCCAAGAAGAAGACGCGATATAAATTTCCAACAAGAAAATGTAACAAATAGTAGAAATGCATTTGAAGATATGGATGCAGGATTTTTAATAAATTCGGATGAAATAATGCGAGAAATTAATACGTTAAACGGGACAACTATAACGGATTCGATAATATTCGAAGTGTCCACGAGTATGTCTGACTTAATTAATTCCACAATCGCTACTGGAGATCAGAACAATACGTTAAACTATACGGAATATAATTATAACGATGAAAACGCAACTATATTCCAAGAAATAGAAGAACACCCACAAATTTATAGGCCCAATTTTCTTAATACTAAAGAGGATCAAGAAGAAGATGCTAATATAGAACAAATATTTAAACGTGAATCCTTGAAAAATCGTTACGGACAAAGAAATGAAAAAAATCTAGATAATATATCGACAAAGTGGACGAATAAGTATAATAAGAAATTAAAGAGGCAAAAGAGGAAGCGAGATACTTCGCCGGAAAATATTCGGCCCCGAATTTATGGAATTCAGAAGCAACCACCGACCGGCATACTGTTACCAAGTATTTCGAAATCGAGTGGAAAAACTGCTGTAGATTTAGTGTTTTCCACTTACTGGTTACCCTCATCTGGAATATCCGTAATTCTACTTCCAGAAGATCTAGATTGTATTCATAGAAAGAAAGCGGTCGTGGAGAATAAATTACAGTATAAGGGAAACGACGATATTATCGAGGAATGTTTGTCCGAGCGCGGTATTAATTATAATGTTTATCGAGAAACAATGGATAGAGATAAGTTGAAAGTATCGCTTGGGCAGATGACGATATACAGGATGAAATTGGAATGCGTGTGTCCAGAGGATATGCTACCAAGTCAAAGTTGTAAGAACATCTCACTTCACCAAAGTTGGCCGGAACATTTAGGCTCGCGTGGAAATGGATACTTTAAACCACTGATTAAACCAAACGTTTGAAAAGATTCCAATTAAATTGATCCAGATTTTTTAATATACAAACTGTTTTGATAAATTCCGTACACATCAACTTTCATTTTGTCTTCATATATAAATATAAAGACAAGACTTTGTCGTTGTACTTTTCCAAAGTTTTTAAATAGATTCATATGTTACGTCATTCTTTTTTCGATCATAATTCGACGGTAATTATGAAAATATAACTTACAGTATTATTATGTATTAATTACGCTCAAGAATGTGTATTATTAGTATAATTCTATGCATGAGTTATACAAATATACTATAATATTGGTGCTTTATAAACAAGTATCTACTCAGAGAAGGTATCATATTACGAAAGTCAACATGTGCTAGATTTGATTTGCATTGTTTTCGCGCAACATCTATTAGTGGCCTAATAAATGGAATCAATCTTGCGTGCTTGCATTTGTTGAGAAGTTACATTATACACTCATTTTTCTCTCTAGTCTTACGTGAGTATATGTTGTACATATATTATGTAATTAATATTAATTATACAATGTTCATTTTGTGGGCGATGCCATTTTGGCGTTCGTTGAATTTATCGTCATTATACTAGCTTTACTGATTTTGCTTTTTGCAGAGTTTATTAGTTACGCCTAATAAATAAGTGATCAATAAAATGCTAAACTATAGATCACTGTTATATGTAAGATGTTTGCAAAATGTGAAATATATATTATAACAAAGAACGGAACATTGATATTTATTAGAACCTTTGTATAAATGTGTAGCCAATAATTGTTTGATCAATACTTGTTTGATACCCTGAGTATTTTGTTAGAGGACACGTCTTTGCGATTGTCGTATGTTTGTCTAATCAACATGAATCAGTATTATAATGTACTTTATATAAATGATGCGGAATTATTGAATTGCTACGAGTGAATAGAAATTGGAAAAGTAATGGCTACGAGACAAAGTACAAATCGTAAGTTTTTATATATTTTATGAAATGTTACTCGTTGAGCATTTCTTATTTCCCCGTATTGTACTTCCAGAATGTACTCACAGTATTCGCGGAGATAAAGTAACATTCAGAACTCGCAATGATGGAAAATCTTGCGTAATTGTAAGTGAATTTAATATAATATATAGTTTATTATATGTATAGTTATTTATTTACATCGCGTTTGGCTTTCTTCCAGGACAATTGTGCAATTTTAAATTCGAGTGCCGAAGGTCGAATCCGGAACTTAAAGTATAATACGCTTAAACAGCGTAATAAACGAACGGAAACTTGGGTTTCAGAATTTAAGTAAATAAACGTATCATATATTTCAGAATATCCTTTATTCAATAAATATAGTCTAATATACAGTCTCCTTAATTCCAGATAAAATATTGTACACAAAATGGTACTAAACTAAAATAATGTTGATTTAAAAATTACAACTTGTGTCCAATACATTATAGGATAATGACCGGGAATCGGAAGTCGGTTGAAATTACAGTTCACGATAATAACAAATACTTTCGGAGACCAATTATTCCATTCTTAGTACCAAAAACGCAGATCATAGAAATACCTGCCCGAATACATAATGAAGTTTTGAACGATATCGTTAAAAATGCACAAAAACAATGTTACGAGTTCTTACAAAAATCAGAGCCATTTAAAACAGTCGGAACCCAAACAATATACCGTGATAGCGAGGCTCAAACATTGCCATGGGATCCGCCATATAAAATAAAATCAGGTATAAATTATAATTTAGCCGGCTAACAGAAGAGGGATGTAATGAATTATATAATTCTTATATATTAATATAAATACAATAAGGATTTTTCATGGTGTAATACAGGTCATAATCCTGAGGTACTAACAATAGCTCACTTAACTTGGAATCATGGATTACCTGCAGGAATGCATGAGGTAGAAATTATTAACAGAATGCGAATGAAAAGAGCATGGGAAGCAATTCTTCCTCCAATGGATACACCTGCTAATATCAAAATTCGCACTTCCATAATATCTGCTTTAGAAATTGATGAATGGGTATTCAGGGAATCAGTGAGTCCTTAACAAGCACATAATTAGTAATCGACATTTATTCAATTAATTATCCTATTACGAGTACTATATTCTATCCGAGCATTTACATAACCATAGGAAATTCAGACGATAATGGATTGTAGACTGCAATTAATGCAGAAACTGCAACAAGAGCGCGAATCAGAAAAGCAGGGAAAATTCAATAATCGTGTCAGTAGATTGAAAGAATCTTTAACTATGCGCCGAGATAGTGAAGTAAAGAATATTCGTCACCGACTTAAAAGAGATCTTAGGAAATTGTATAAGAAATATTATAAAAAGAAACCATTAAAACGTGATATTATTGCGGAACACGCGAATCCAGCATCCGAAGTATATGCACCTCAAATGCGATTTGGGGAGAAAGGAAAGGATCGTCATGAAGTGATTCGAAAGGAGTTTCTGAAAGAAACATGCATCGAGAGTATGAATCATTTTACAGTTATTCAATAATTCGCTATTCTAATTTTACAATGAACATTATTTAACTTAGACGCGGAAGAAATTAATACAATGCCGAATTGGCTACCAACGTATGAGGAATTGAAGGCAATTAAACCAAAGCCTAAACCATCAGATCTCTGTGTCAGAGAAACTAGATGGACTGAAGAAACACTGAAGCGTTTGTATTATGATCTTAGAGAAATCAGAATGCATATTAAACCGGCACAAACATTAAGTTTAATGAAGAGAAGGTACAAGCTACCAGCATTACCTTCTACTCCATATATACCGAATGAAGAAAATGAGGAAGAAAAACGCATTATCCAATATTCGGCATTAATACAAAAAATAATTAGAGGTCGCGCAGTACAGAGCATGGTAATGAAAGAAATGAAATATTATTGTAGGAAGAACTTTTGGCTAATTGTTAGGGATTCCTTCTAGATGTATGAAGGTCGTGATAGATGTAAAGAATTAATTGAAGAATTAAAAGCAAGTCATACTCTTGACAAAAAGGCTTATAAGAAATGGTACGACCAGAGAAATGAAATAATGGACTTACAACGGTTACAAAATGATAGGGCTCTTCAAGAAGATCGTTTGTGCGAAATACTGAATTCGGTGGAGGGAAGTGCAGTTTCGACTATGCTAGATTTTCTCAGTAAAGTATGTTGGTACCATGCGTTTTCAATGGATTGCGAATTTAGGAAGCGTTATGGAATTGATTATAAAATTATTGCGTTTCTAAGGAATTAATCAGATTAGAGGACGAGCGTAGGGCTCACGCGTTTGCGTTATTGGCTGAAAGAGAAAGATCTAAGAGAGAAGCTGCAGAAGCTGGTAGACGGCAATTGGAACGTAATCGGCGTAGAGAATTTGATGAGATGTTTAGGCAGATCGTAAAAGTACATCAAGATACAATTGAAACGTACTTGGAAGACATCGTAAAGGAAGGAGTTGAATGCGTGTCTGATGAAGCTGCTAAAGAATATATATTAGAGTTATGCGATAAAATGGATAACATAGCCAAAGACGCGGAAGAAAAGTAAATTAACTCATAGACTAATGATATTGAGTTAATTAAACAATTATTTAATCATATTTTCAGTGCTACCGAATTGGAACACGAAGAAATGGTTGCTAATATGATATACAACTTTGTTCTACCGGAAGTAGAAAAGCACAATCTTAGGAAAAATATAAAAGAAAATCAACGAAGTTATTTGCGAAATGCACATGCATTAATTTATGATCAAATATTAGACTTACCACCAGTAGAAACTTTAAAATTGTCTGATCAGGAAGATGAAAGTTCTTCTGTTGGGGAAGATTTCGCCGAAATAGAATATCTGGATGAAGCTGTAAGAAGAATATAATATAAAGTATCATAAATATGTGTTACAACTGTTATGATCTCAATATAAAATTATAGGGGGAAGATGCAGAATTTACAGAAGTAGAGTCAGTCTCGGAAAGTGCCTCGTCTAACGTTTCCACAGGTTCGAAAATATATATTATATGTTCATATATAAAAATATATTTTATCGTGACTAGAATTGATATATAATTGAAATTCAACATTATGTATCTAAAGAGAGTTTAGAAGCTGTGAAGAGCATCTTAGACTTGATACTTTCGGATGTTGTCGGACACGAAGGTTTGAATTTATAATATGATTTTATTCAATTAATGATTATTTACATATGGTTATATTTATATTTTATAGGATATTCATCTGAATCCTCTGAATCATCGGGTGATTAATGGTATGTTTCGTAATACGTTTCTATCTTATTGTACAGCTTTTATCAGCGATAATTTCTTTTAGGCATATCTTGGTTACAAATACGTTCTTAGTTAATACATAATCGGGTAATGTCAACATTTTTAACAAATAATTGACATGTCGGGAAATAAACATATGTCGTCTTTGGTTTAGAACTTAATTTCATCTAAATTCTGTATACAAAAATCGGATCAAACAAAAGATCGGATTATGATAAGAATTATACTCTAAAGACGAAGAATTTACGCGGACATGCAAGTCCGATAAATTATTCTTTTGGCATCCGTTTTTTTTTATTGAGGTAACCGTTGATTAAATCAATCAACTGTTTACTGCAGGATATAGTCCTTAATGTTAATCTAGAAGTACATATCTTAGATATCTTGTAATACATATATATTAGCCATGTTCCCCTTTTCAAGCATAATCGAAACAAGCGGTATATTAAAATAATACAGAAATATTATTTCATGTATCGTATTAAAATATTAATCGCACTTATGCGCTCCCAAATATTTCCGATAACATGTAAAAATCGTATTATTATTATACATTTAATTCTAATAATTAAATTTGTACTCATTAGTGTTTCTGTAAATACAGGGAACAAAAAAAGTGAACTTCGCGTTAAGAAATCAAATTTTTCGTTTAAAATATATAATTCCCTTTACTTAAATCTGTTCTACTATACTTCGCGACAACATTTTATATTATATTGTACATCGAAATTAACTACATAGGTCACAGTTTAAATATGTAGAAACACTTAAATTTATTCGATTACAACATAAAAAATGCATAATACAAATAGAACAGTGATATATAAGTTGTTGATATACAACCTTCTGTTTATATACAAAAAAGAAGTTAATGTGAAGTGGATGGATATCCATCTACAGGATTTCCAGCAAGCAGATCTGCCATAAACTTCTTAAATTTCACATCTTTCGCGTCGCTGGAAGATTTCCTTTCAATTATCAGTTTACGTTTTTTCGCTTGCAATTCTTTCGTTTGTAACGAATCCGAATCTCGCGGATTAATAATATCTATGTGTTTTCTTTTGCAAGTCTCTATAGTATCAGGCTTTTGCGTTTCTTCCCTCGCGCGACTTAATTCAGCAGTTAAATCACCCATTTTCTGTTCCCACTCCTCCAAGTGTTTCCGCATTTCGGCCAACTGCGTGTCCTGATCGTGAATTTTTTTCGCTTGTTCTTGTAATTTCATACTCTGCAGTCGCATTTGAAAACCTTGCCTCTTCATTCTAAGCCTCATTTTACTAATCTGACCTTTCATAGCGAGAACCGACTTTTTATTCTTTTTCGTGCGACTATAAATTTTTTTGAACGTCTGATTCAATCTTTCCGAATTATAACTATGTGGCAGTGACATGTTACTTGGACTGGACGCATGATGAGAAATCATTAAACTTCCACCAGGCAATTCATACGACCCTACGTTACTAACGACTGATGTGCAAATACTGTGTTTCAAATCAGGCAAAATCTTTTCATCAAAATGCTCCATTGCCATACTACTTATATCTCTTAATTCTTGAAGTATTTCATGTGCTCTAGGTGGAGTCTTTGAGTCACGTATTAAACGGAGAACCCGAAAAATTTCATCAATTACCTAGTATATCGAATACAAAGTTAGGACTCCACTTCTCTTAAATTAGATATCAATCAAGCAATAATTCTCAACAAAATTGAATAAAAAATTTATTTATTATTAAATGTTTAAAAACAGAATAGCATGGGATAGAATTTAATAATTTTCGAAATATCTAGAGAATATATAGAGAAGAATGAACCAACTAAATTAACAGTAAAGATTGCATTTTTCTTAGCTATATTGAATTAAAATATTATTAACAACGTTAACGACTCCAATGGAAATCGAATTTTTTCATATAGCAAAGAGAAAATTATTATGGTAACTGGAGGGTAATTACCTTTCCCGGAATAAAACAGCAAAGATTAAGATCAACATATTTGATAAAAGTCATTGATAGCATAGAAATTCGGGTTTCTATAGCCGTTAAAATATCACAATGTCGGGCTAAAGGATGACTCCTTCTTTCGGATTCTCTTCTTGGTAATTGACTTTTTACGGCGCGTAGACATTGTGCGTGATATTTTTCCATAAGATTGAAGCCACGATTTAGCAATTTCTTGCATATTCGATCGAATTGCCTGCATACCTGTTGGAAAAAATTGTTTCGAGAAGCATCATGTATTCTGCGTATTAAAGAGAACATTCAAAGAGGCATCAGGAGACAAAGGGTGATAGTTATAAATAATCTTACGATTCTGTATCGAGAAATTTCATCGTAGGAGAGGTTGGACAATACAGTCTCCAAAACAATATCAGGTAGATTAATTAATTGCAACATGACAATGTTGATCTATTTTGTGGCAAGACTTCTTGGAACAGCGTTTAGCGCGGAACTCGAAAAAATTTACTGAAACAGTTCTTCCCTTCCCTGATACTGGAATACAACAAATGACGAAGAACGATGCACTTTAATTGTGGTGCATAAAACTGCAATGTTTTGACCGACCGATGACCTATAAACAAATATAGCTGTTGCATCTGTCTTCTTTGTTTACGAGTTTGCTATCTATATATATAATACTTTTTATTCTACAATCTGAAGTGGGATCCGAAATTTCGGGATCCGGGACCAATCAGGTGCTAGGAATTAATTTCCATGTGCAATTACAATAACTAACCGAATAATATCGTGCAGTTTCCGTGCTTTCGTTTTAGTAACAGATATTATTAAATAATACGCATATTATAGTTATACGAATTGCGTGTAGGAACTTAATCAGTAAGGTAAAAAGAAACTTTTAAAGTTACTTTTCCAGTGTTTGCATTAGGCTTCGTATATTTATGTTTCTCGGACAAACAAAAGTGTGTTATTTCTATTCTGATTAATATCAACATAATGCTGAAGATTGTTTGACATATAGTTATGAATTTCTAGGAACTTCAAGAATTGGGACTAGCGTATTTAAACGTTTGAATGATTCGAAGTCCGTGCCACGGAGAACCTCTGCTTACAAAGTAGGGGTGAGTTGTCTCGTATCCTTCGTCCTAAATTATTCAACGATAGAAAGTTCTTTTAATATCAGGCTACAGTTTACATTCCCGGAAAATATTGTTTTTAAATTGTAAGGGAAAATTGCAAGTTGGCCATTATATTGATAAATAAAAGCGATTGCAGCGCAAATATCGGAAGAGCCCTAGCTTGATTACGAATAACACGAATGACACCGAGCACTTCCGAGGAATTTCAGTGACGTCATGCTCAAGCAGAAGAGATAAGACTGTGAAAAAAAAGTGAAGTTCTGTTTTCTAATACATAAAACGGAGAATTCTCTTGGTCTCTCTATTTAGCATCGGAACTGTCAAAATGTCGTACGCATACTTATTCAAGTACATCATCATCGGAGATACAGGTAATAATTATTGGAATATCGAGCCGAGGAAGAATCTCTTGGAGTTCTGCCCCTCCACTATGTCATCCGTGACAGGACTCCCATTGTTTTCGTTCCTTTTCCAAAGAATGCTTCTAGATTTTCGAACCCCCGGATTTCACCTGATTTACTTGCTTTTCATATAGCGTATGTTAGTAATCAGCAAAAGGAACTCCATTCTATTTTATATTGAATTTCATCGAAATTCCCTTCCACGTCTCATTGTCCCATATACGCATTGCTCGTTTATTTATGATAATCCGGAGGCTATTTGGTCTGCTACATGATACGAGCTTTTGAAACTGCTTATGTATATATAATACTTTTATAATATGTTAATTGCCGTTTATCGTAGGATTTTTATTTTATGCTGCTTGTTTTTTTTTTATTTTGATTGGCTTTACTAGTCTTCAGTATAAATATACAGATAAATATAGACATATATGCGCCCTTAGATCTAATTCTACAAGATTGTGATTAAGATCTTGTTATGTCTGCAGCTTATTATCTTATTATTATCGTAGATAATATGTTATTGTATTTGGATTTTTTGCAATGTAAAGTGTACAACTACAAGACATAAGAATGTTTTTTTCCGAAATTTTTAATATGCTTGTTTCTGTATATTATTCCTCTGCCCATTATTGACGATTTTCGGAATTCGCGTGTATTCTTCGTTATTTGTGCAATTATTAGTTTATTGATAAATTATAGTTAGTTGTGTCATATTGATATTTTGGCATACACGTGATGACGATTATAAATAATTTACAAACTATATGTTTTCTTTGGCCAGGAGTTGGAAAATCTTGTCTTCTCCTTCAGTTTACGGATAAGAGATTCCAACCAGTTCATGATCTAACAATAGGTGTTGAGTTTGGAGCACGCATGATTACAATTGACAGCAAACAAATAAAGCTGCAAATTTGGGATACTGTAATTAATCATTTTATACTTATCTACTTTAGAATACATTATTATTAAGTCTTCCACTCATATTAAATCGAAGACGAAATAATCGTTCAATTTTCGTAACTGAATATTCCTTGAATATCTTGATATATTGTATACATATTATTCGTGAAAAACAAAGTTCTTGTTTCTTAGAGAAGTAACATATCGTTTGCAGGCTGGTCAGGAAGCGTTTCGTTCCATAACGCGATCGTATTATCGCGGTGCGGCGGGAGCTTTGTTAGTTTACGATATAACTCGTAGAGAAACTTTCAATCATCTTACAACCTGGTTGGAAGATGCCAGACAGCATTCGAATTCAAACATGGTGATTATGCTAATCGGTAACAAAAGCGATTTAGATAGCCGACGAGAAGTAAGGAGAGAAGAGGGTGAGGCATTCGCTAGAGAACACGGATTAGTTTTTATGGAAACTAGTGCTAAAACAGCCGCGAATGTAGAAGAAGCATTTATCAACACGGCAAAAGAAATTTACGAGAAAATTCAGGAGGGCGTATTCGATATCAACAACGAGGTAAAACAGCAAGATAATCCTCATACATTTCCCATTGATCCAATATAATTCGAGTTTAAATACTTTATTGAAATCGAGATCGTAAACCGGCTTGTTCAACCTTCAGATGTATTTAATTATTATAAGTTTGACCAAGTAATAATTATAAACATTAACCATTTACACTGGAAAGGGGATACTCAGTCGTCACGATAAACTGAGTGGCGACTGAGAATCTCCACCAGAGTATCGCAACAAACTGCGTGGCGACCAAGCGGCGCCTCTCGAATTTTCGTGATAAACTGCGCGGCGATTAAGTCGTCTTTCGGATGGCCGTAGTAAAGCGAGTGGCGATCGAAAGTCGAATATTCTAATCTTTCACGGTTTTAATCATTGCAGTTCTAATTTATTTTGCGAGTACAATATTTGCATCGTTCGTCTATAGGCAAATGGTATTAAGATCGGACCACAACATTCGCCAACAAGTCCTGGAGGAGTCGCGGGAACCGGAGGACAAGGAAGTGCGCAAGGGGGTGGGTGCTGCTAGGGACTGGGGGTCGCCTGTCCACCGCTTAATCCTTCTTCGATCTGAATCGATCCTCTTTACTCCTGCTACCTAAGTTTAATCTCAAACCGATTACTTTGTACATTTCCTTGTTTCAATGCGAGAGTGTCGCAGCACGAGGTAACCGAGTGATCGAATTGGTGTATTTATTATTTAAAGGAAAAGAAAGAAGGATATCTTATACACGTGATGAATAGGATTATTGTAAGGAGAAACAAAGTGTTATATATCACTCAATTCATAAAAAAAAGACAACAACAAACTCTAATAAAAGTCTTAATTTCCAGAGTCTCAATGATGCAAACTTTATGTTATATCTTTCAGTATCATTTGTTTACTATATACATATATTTTGTACATTATAGATTATCGATCAAATATCTCATATCTCCATAGTATCTTAACAATATTTACTTGTTCTCTCTTTCGTATATTGTACAAATAGTTTTATCTTTAATTACGAAAGGATGTTAATAATCGGAAGGAAATAAAACATCGTTTAGTTAAATCGACACTATCTTTGATTCTCATAGACTGATCATGAAATCGGCGTAATCGTGTTAGAATGTGTTTCATCTCAAAGCGGAAGTTTAAAGGCGAATTCATTTTGAATTGGATAATAGGATGATCCAGAAAAAAAAGCGGTAGAGGATGGGCATTTCTATTTGGTGTTTTATATTCGTTCACTATATTATATATTGTATGTATCGTGCACTAATCATTCGAATTACATTTTGATTTGCTCGGTGGAAAAAATCGTGGTTTGCTTGGAAAAGAGAAATGACTTTCATTGATTTTAGCACGGATTTCTTATATTTTACAGTTGGCTACCTAGAGCGACATCATGTATATGTATGTATCGATGTATGAGATGACGAATATATAAAAACGTATTATTCAATTCCAATCGTGAGGCCTATCTAACCAGATTTACACTCTGTACAATGATCGTGATCTCGTTACACAAGTAACTTACGATTGGTATTGCTACTTATGCCGCGGTATATTCGGCTAAGGAAGAGAAAAGTTCGTTTATCGCTAAACGAAAAATCAAAATACAATTTTTACCATTTCTATATCGAACTAGTCCTCGTAGAATCTAGACTGCTTAATTTAATATCTCTAGTCATAATTAGGGATACCAATCGAACCAAATTAAAATGATAATGATTTTGCCTGTACTATGTCAATTTAAAGATTCAAAGCTAATTGCAGTATAATGTATGTTTACACCCTTGTTTCAGTAGTAAGTATATCGTGTACTCCTAAATTGTCGGGAGTTAAAAGGAACAATATTATGCTGTGTGAAAACAAGAAGAAATAGATATATGACACTGAGGGTAGTGCACTTTATATTCATTGGATCGCTAGTCTGCTGATATAGGGATTATATATTATATTAATGATATAAGTAAGATTCCATAATTACAGGAAAACCTGGTGTATAAGTAAAATGCAGTTTACGCGTTTAGGATAAATTGGCTTGTTATGGCAATTCTACTGGATGATGAGATCTGAATTTTGTTTTCGTACGCGTTTTACGCTTCATCGATGCACCAAAAGGAAATGAAACTATGTGTATTTCGTTGCGCTTGTATGTCGTTGCGATCTTGAAACATGTATATTGATCTTTAGGAGATACGATCGGTTTAAGCATTATTTATAAATTGCTACTTTCGTGTGCTACGTGCTTGCGGAATAGCGAGTTTATGTACATGGATTTAACATATCTTTTCAATTTGAAATATACATGTGCACATTATTTATTCTACTCCATTTGAAACATTTATCCGAAATTCTTTGTATCGCGCTTACTCTCTGAAAATGAACTCTCTCGAATTGCTACTCGGAGCGACTAATTGGATCTCCGACATTTAAATAACGAGAATGTTGTCAAACAAAAAATACTAATCTGATTAACATTTATTGTCACGCGTATCTCGCAATTAGTATATATAATGTTTGCTTACTTAATCATTTTACGCTTAATTAAGTCTGATTCGAAGAGTATATTTAATAAGTGACGGAAATCAGATAGTAAAAGAAATTAACACATAAAGTGCAATAGCTTCTATTCTTCATATTAAATTATTATATTACATTATGACTTGTCAAGAAATTGTTTATTATTCGAAATATTTATGTTGATATACGAGTAATCTATATCTAATGCAAAATAAGGTAATATTTCGTTAGCTTGAAATCTGTAAAGATAATTGATGTGATCTAAGTAAATCGTTTTTATTTTGCCGCATATTTCTCTGGAGAGTCAAATGATGTCGAAATTATAGATTCCAAGTTCGAAAACAATCTTAATGACACAGGTCAATCTTTAATTGCAAGTATCGCATACAAGTTTTCCTATATACATCGGTAAAACTGCATACCGCGCCGCAAAATAGTTTCCTTAACAGAAAGGAGTGCATTCGATGTACGCTTGCGTTAAGTTAAGCCTTATTTTTTGCATTTGCGCGAGCTGTTAGGAGTGTTCTCCATTGAATGGTCATAATGCATTTCGAATGGCATTCATCGTGCACTTTGACACGTACGTTTTGATGAAAATGTGTGACGCAGCTGGTATCATCTACAGCTGATTTGTCGACACGCATCTTCCGAAACTTAAAGTGCATCCTGACATGTCGTGAGACTCGCTTTACGGCCGTTCTACCAGCGGGAAATTTTCCACTGGTACAAAAACTTCAATTATTCTTTCGAACGAAAATCAATCTTCAGGACTTCAAGTACTAGCACGGCCAGTGTCTCATTATCTCAGGAAGGTTTTTGACAAGTAAAAGAATTGTCAAACACAACGTGTCAAATAGACGCTGCTGGACGCCATGATGGTAGGTGGAACCTGTTATCACTTGCCCGGTGATCTGGCCTTTCAACCGATTTAACAAATCGTATTCCTCGTTATTTATCATATTTTTAATATTCTTCTCATCATATAACTATCGAAAAATGTTGCAGGACGGAATATGTGACACTGCCGATATTTTAAACAGCGTACCCCCGAAAAAGGTATTTACCCTGTCTTTCCTGGAACTATATTGAACGAGCATTCTAATAATCACATATCCATTGGATATATGGAAACTCAGTGTCTTGTGATATAATAGAGCTTGGCCTTTATGTGCTTTATGAATTTGATAGATATTTCATTGATAATTGATTTTATTCTTTGTTAAATTCAATCCCATAGACCATCCATGCTGATACCGTAGACTTATCTGATAAGTCTTTACAAGTAGATATTTCGGATGCTCTCAGTGAGAAAGATAAAGTGAAGTTTACTGTACATACTAAAACTACTTTACCTGAATTCCAAAAGCCAGATAATTTAGTTGTAAGGCAACACGAAGAATTTGTATGGCTTCATGATAGGTTTGAGGAAAATGAAGAGTACGCTGGATATATTGTATGTTATTTATTAGTTATTGTATTTTCCTTCAAGTTTGTAGTAATTGTCCTATTAATAGTAGAAAAATATTTTCTCAGATACCACCTTGCCCCCCGCGACCGGATTTTGACGCGTCGCGCGAAAAGTTGCAAAAGCTTGGTGAGGGTGAGGGAAACATGACAAGGGAAGAATTTAATAAGATGAAACAAGAATTAGAAGCGTAAATATTAAAAATCGGAATGAAAAAATTAGTTCGAAACAAAATACCGTTTTTTTTTTCATCTACATTTTTATTGCAGAGAATACTTAGCTACATTTAAAAAAACTGTAGCAATGCATGAGATGTTCTTAACTAGATTGGCTCACCACCCTGTTTTTCGAAATGATCATAATTTAAGGGTATTTTTAGAGTATGATCAGGATTTGTGCGTTAGAGGTAAATATTGTTGTGACCTTCAGAGAATAATACTGGTTGTTTGTGTATACTTGAGAATCTGGAATGTTTCGTTTATTTTAGGAAAGAATAAAATGGAAATGTTTGGTGGTTTGGTGAAATCCTTTTCCACTACCACTGATGAATATTATTTGTCGGCCACTGTGAAAGATGTGAATGACTTTTTTGATCAGGAGATGGCATTTCTGCAAACTTATCATCATAATTTAAAAGAAGCGACGGCCCGCGCCGATCGGCAGACGTCGAAGCATAAAGACGTCGCCGATTCGTACATTAAAATTTCCACAAACCTCTTGCAATTAGCCACCACTGATTCGGGAAAATTAGAAAGATTTCTGACAAAAATTGCCGAAACATTCGAGAAGTTACGGGTGAGAATATAACAGTCGCGAATACTCAACAATTTTTCGTTTCTCTAAGTTTACGAATTTATGTATGCAACAGAAAGTCGAGGGTCGGGTGGCTTCCGACGAAGACTTGAAATTATCGGATACTCTCCGTTATTATATGAGAGATACGGCCGCGGCTAAGAGACTTCTTTTTAGAAGGCTAAAAGCTTTGCACGCCTACGAATCCGCGAATCGTACTCTCGAGAAAGCTCGTGCCAAAAATAAGGATGTTCATGCTGTAAGTAGTTCAATTCTATTCAAACGTATTTCCTATATTCATACCATTAAAATATAATAATAGTAGTAATTTAAATCAGGACATTTATGATTTAAATGACATACATTCCTCGTCCGAATTTATTTCAAATGATAAAAAATTGTTCGTCTCATACTTCATTACATTGATATCCTGATTGCATAAGAATTATAACGTTCACGTCGCAAACATGTGTAGTCTCTAATCAAAAGTTTAATGTTTCTTGCTCTTCAAGGCACTGGAGGTGGCTGAGGTGTGTCTTTCACCATTTGTGTCATTCATTTACAACTTAATGTAGTGCTTAGACGAAATAACGTTCTTTTTTTGCCTTAAAGTATACGATACGCGGAATAAACTTTGTTTGTAAACAGAAACTTGGTAGCGCAACAATTTCAGAGGTCGTGAAAAGTGTTAAAGAATTATCTTTTACTGTCGGAGAATACAATTAATTGCTCTATAGTAAAAAATTTCGTTAAACATTATGCATGTCCTGAAACGCATGTCTTTTTATTTGTTCGTAAAATATATTACACAATTCGTTTCAATGAATGTGCAGTTCGTTTTAGAGATAGTAAGATAGTTACAGTAAATCCATTCGAATGTACTTCTGAAGCTGTATTGGATATCGTATAAACAGTCGGTTTTTAAAGGCTATTCAATATTTGGCACTTGGATAGCAGAATGTTTGAATATTTTTTAAATTACTGTTTTTAAGGCGGAACAAGCGCAAACCGAAGCGTGCGAGAAGTTTGAGCAGATGTCGGATAAAGGAAAAGAAGGTATAAGCCATTTGATAAAAAATACATATACATTTAGCCCTCGATTTACACGGCATTCGAATTGCACGATTTCGGTTTAACACGCTTGAAGAAACGCGGACGAAAATATGCACTTTTTAATTATATTATGTACATCTTGCTTGAATTAATTAATTTCCATTTAAAAGTATGTATTCTAATTTAAAAAAACACATAATACTGTTTCATATGAATTTGTTAAATTTATTACATATTTATTTTCAATCTGAAATGTAGATTCGAATTGCACGACTTCAATTTACACGGCATTTTCGGAGAACCGATTTACCGTGCAAATCGAGTGTTAGGTGTCTAGTCAAATCATAAATGGTTCTATAAATAATAAATTATAATAAACGTGAACATTTTATACTACAGAATTAATGGATTTTAAAGCAAGGAGGCTAACAGCTTTTAGGAAGAATCTGATCGAATTAACAGAATTGGAAATAAAACAGGCAAAAGTATGGTTCACAATGTCATTATATCGAAATATTATGAAAATCGTATGTTTACTATTCCAGAACTCCCTGTATTTTTGTTTGACATTCCAGGCACACGCGGAATTGCTCAAGAAATGTTTATCAGTACTACGAGAAGAGTGATCGAGAGGGACAGTTTTCATGGATAAATTCGCCATGCATTCTGTATCGAAGATAATACTTTATTTAAAAGTTATAGCAATGTAACGGTATTGTAAAATATATATTTTTTGTTATCTAGATTTACATTACTATAAAAAGAAAAGAATCATTGTATTATTAGCTGCAATGGGACTCCCGGTCGATTTGTAAGATTGAACAAAAAACAAATATATATAACGACGTTTATTCGCTAATCTTTTCGGCTGTAAAAAGCTATAACAGTTTGTTGCTTAAAGAGATTTAGGCAAATGTGCTTCTTTTTCATCGCGAGTTACGGGTATTGGATGAGGATATGTAATTATATTGTTAAGAAATATATTACATCATTTCGAGTCCTTTTGCAGCTCCAAATTGATAACCTGTTATGCTTACGAAGTAAGGTTCTTTATATTATATAAATAAATATAGATCTATATATACATACATATACAAGTAAGAATATGTACATCCGAGTATGTTATTACGATGTTATTTAAGTTTAGGAGTGGAAGTTTGTGAGGAACGTGGAAAGTTATCGATTTAATGGGGTTGACTAAAAGGTAATACAAACATATTAGCTTTTCATCTACGTAAGCTTCAATTTTTTATCAAGATAAGAACAGTCTTAAACACGTTTTGCGGTAGCCAAACACAATTACAAGCTTTTCTTTGCCTTGTGATAATGAATTAAACACGGAAGACAAGTAAAGGGACCTTTAAACGAACCACAATAAAGTGCAATTACCCGTTACTTCTATCGTACTACTAATATATTATTAATAACAAATACATTTCTTTATTTCCACTCATACTTACAGATTTTTGTCTCGTTTCCTAATTTCTTGATGTCACATTGTTTCGTAAATTACTTCGCATGTTTGTTATACAAAATAATGGACTTTATTTGCATAGCCATACAGCCGACAAGTTTGTCTTTCAATATTTTTTTCCGATTGAAACAACGTCAGAGAAATATTCTATTTTCGTCGCAAAAATATTTGAGCGTTTAATGAAATATACAAACATTGGAATATAAACAGAGATGGGATAGGTGAATGAAGTGAACCAATAGGATTTCGTATATTTTTATTGAATCGAATCATTTCCTTTTCTATAATACATGATTGTAGACATATACTGAGAAATTCATGAAGTTCTTGCGAGTTTATCGTTTAATTCTTGAAGAATTCAGTTGAAATTCCACCGCAATGTACCGCATATTATTTTCTTAGCTTAAATATCAATAGAACCTATTCGATATCCTAAAAAGGTTGAACGCCGGTGAACGGAGCACGACGCGCGTCCTTTTAATGAGCATCGGATTCCGCTTACCTCGCCGTTAATTATCTTATCTCTCTTAATTACTTTGGTATCCTTTTACATCATATAGTTTATAATCTTAATAACGAACAGTAAAGACGACGCAATAGAAAATACTTTTTTTTTGTACGTAAAGGTCACGCTTTAAAAAAACGTCTCGTTCTTCTTGGGCCATCGAAAAGTTACATCAACCTCGCCATTCCTGCAATCCATTTTTTATCTTCAATCCTCCATTTTGATTCTTAAATTGGTCAATTAATCGTCAACTAATCGCCAGAAATCGGTATAATTATCTTTTCTTAATAGATTAACAATCGAATCTTAATCTACGACACGTGATACTGGAATTCTGAACATACAGTGATTAATTATTAGTTTTTTCTGACATCACTCGACGGATGGATCCTATATAATTGATAGTAGAATTTCTTCCCTTAATATTAGATTCCCACAATCGCGAGGGTTAATGTTATTGCTCCGAGTAAACGACGTGTTTTGCCGTTGATTATTATCTACATCGAGCTCCACGAATCGCGTGAGCCTGTCGTAATAACTCGTCGCGAAATGATGAAACGAATATAATCGTGTTCTCGCACGAGGTGAACAAAATATGAGTGCGTTTCTATGGCGGCCATTTGGATTTTTGATGCCTCGATAGTGTCACGTTGTCGCGCCTCCAAGAAACGTTTCCTGGTTCTTTGATAATCAGATTCGATAAAACGTAGGAAATACAATTCAAGATACAATTAAAAGTCGTTTACGTAGCGGCGGATTTGATTAAGATTTCATTGAAATTAATAAGTGACGGGGTGTGATAATGATTGGAGAGCGTACAACGACTATCAATCAAACTCAAGTTTCATTCGGAGTTGAACCAATTCTATATGTTTTCACAGAATATTTAACTTAAAATTTGTCAACAAGATAATTGAATGCTGATAATTATAAATATTATCCTGCTCCTCTAAATTATTTAGTTATTTAATTATTTACACAGTTTGTTCATTAATTTGGCGGATTATTAATACAGATAATTGTGTCATTTTTATAATATATTATTGGTGCAATATAATATTTGGAATTTACAAAACAAGAAACAGCAATAGTATGACGGTATAAAATCGTGTTATGAAAAATTAGTTTACTTCGATGAAAATTTATCACTCGTTTTTTGACCGATGACAAATTCAAGCATCCCTTCAAAGTCGAACTTTCAAGTTTCTACACTTTTTATTCTTCGTCCATAATGTGTTTAACCGAAGCCAACCCCCATCGGCAGGTATCACCTTCCTGGTCCCCGAATCCCCGTGGAAATTTATTATACCCCCCAGCTACTTCATCCCCTCGTCGGCCACCTTCTCAACCCCCGATCACCCACCCTTCATCCACTGGAAACGATAATCGCAACGGTAATCGCTCGCCGTAACGACTATCTTAATGATCTTTAATACTAATTACGGTGAGGCGCGCCGATGTTTCTGACGGACGACGGTGGCCTAATTTTTTTAAATGAAAGTCTCTCCTTAATTCTTCGTGCACCGAGATATTCTTCCACCACCAAGATATTCGTCCTCGACTTTTCGATTTTTCAACATTTCATAATCAACTTTTTTGCTTTCCGTGCGATCCGTTTTGTTGCACTTGAGTTCTGATAAAAGTAGTTGAATTTCACATTCGATTTTAGTTTGATTTGTCGTTTAAAAAATAAAGTGTAGCGATAAACAAACAAAATTATATTTCTGAAAATACTTATTTTTTAGTGTAATCTTGGAAACCGAGATTAATCCAAGTTTTATTATTAAATATGAATATTTTAAGATCAAAGAAATCTTAGCGATTGATACTTCGAAATGTTTACGTTTCGATAAATAATTGATATTATTTCATGAAGAAAATTTAGCCGATGTATTCCTATAATATTTTTCATCATTTTTATATATCGAGTTAATCATGGAATAATAAATTATAAGATTATGGATGAACAGTTCGTGGGGTACAATTTTTGGGAGCGAAGGAAATCCGCGATCAATTAAATAATTATTAAAATCCCGGAGTTTCGTAGAAAACCACGGTGATTAATACTTTGAAATGTTTACGACTCGTTGAATAAGTTATATTATTCCATGGAAAAAATTCATGTGTTACACACAGCGTGTATTTCACCGGGAATACATTCGCTTCGAAAACGTTCGCGAATAACGAAGGAAATGACAAATAACTCATATTTATCTGGCAAAGAATTATTCTACATTATACGGCGTATATCACTAAGAAATTTCTCATCGTTCCCTCTTTTTTTTACAGCCGAATGAATTTTTATGCGGGAGAGATAACACGTGGTATCCATTATTCATAGGTTTTTTTTCCAGTCGATAATCAGCGTTTAAATTCGGGGTGAAGGGGGGAAATCGTTAATTAAGAACAAAGGCAAACGATGATACTCGATAAGACTCGCTCGGAATTCGAGCTTTCAGTAATTTTCGATTTCATACGATTTAGTTCGTCTTTCGTAGACTTAAATATTTCTAAAATGCCATTCATATTCGATGAAACTTAACTTTTCAGTTTCCTATTTCCCCAAATATCCGAAATACCAATTTCATAATAGCAATAACATTACCGGCGTAATTTATGATACAAATTACAATATAATAAATATAATTACAATTTTTAATTTGCAATATAACAATAAAATATATGATTCCCGTAATAACATTTTCGGTTGTAATAACCAATTAAGTAATAACAACGGCATTAACAATAATGCACCCACGATTCAACTAGTAATTACAATCAGCCGGTAATAGTAATAGTAATTACAACCAAGCTAATAATTAATTAAAGCAATCGTCGGTTGACGAATTACAGGGTGGAAAGGGGGGGGGGGGGGGATGCAAGGGGAGGGGTGCCCTTCAATAATAAGCAAGTTAAAGGATTCGATTTCGAGTGTCGGAGTATTCTCGAGGATATAAGAGCCAGGGTTCTTGGCGAAATTAATGGGGCTCACCTTACCCCCTCATCATACCCCTTCATTGTCCTCCTTCACCCCCCCCCCCCGCACGCGACTTCTCTCGAAGGACACCGCTAATGAGTTCTAACAGCCGTCAGCTGGTCGACTCTTTCACGATTTCTGCTGTGAGATTCATTAAAAATGACTTCTGCGAAGTCCGCTTTGATGCCTTCCCGGAAAACCTCCGAGGTCGGCTTCCAGGACGACGTTTAAAGGGGAAAAAGAAGCGGAGTTTTTCGGACAGCACACGTTGGGTCCAGGAAAATTATCAAAGGCATTATCGGGAAAATATTTTCCTTGGTTATCTCGCCGATGGAGTTTCACGAGGATGAGGACCGCATTTATTCCGAGGGATTAATCTTTCCGGCACAATTATTATAATGAATTGGGAAGCTAGGCTGAGATTGCGAGTGGTGAGTTATTAGTTATTGTTTCTGACGATTCTTGGAAGTATTTGTTAATTGATATATTGTACGTTACGTAATATATTATTACGATTGGTATAATAATAGATACATATAATTCAAGATTGGAATTTTCTACGAGAATTGATTCGTAACTGCAAAAGTAACGATGTGCGAATGGTTGCTCGAAGCGAAATTGAGAAACGCCGATAGATAAATTTCGAATGTTGAAAATAAAGCATACGGTTTGTTTGACGTGGAAAATATTTGTGAAGGATTCTGCATTCAAATTTAAGTCTATTTGATCAACCATCCGTTTACCTACGTGACTCCGTAGGCCGCACGTACTTGCTTTGTCAAATTCCGATTTAGTCTAAACACAGCGATAGTAGATTTCGGATCTCAAATTTCGACTCTCCGGAGTTTCGGAAATGTTTGAAATGTTACGATTTATAATTTATAAATAATTATTTTTTACTATACTATTTATTAATATTACTATTAGTATGATATCCACTCGATATCATACTCGTGGTATCGATATAAAATATATTAATGCTATTGCCAATATTAATTAATTTTCGTGTGACGTTATCAACGTACTAATTAAACATTTTTTAAATTGAATATTAATAATTCCACCATCATCAATTAATTTTCTCGTGACGTTATCAATATATTGATATAACATTATCAAAGATGAATATTAATATTCCGTATCTCATTTCATAATATTATTGTAATTGTTGTGTAGATTTAGTAATTGTTTATATTTACGTTTAATGTTTATCGTACCGATTAAGGGTTTGAAAAAGACACCTATTTCGTCGTTAAATGGAAAATGAAAAATCGGTAAGAATCTTGAGCAATATAATTCCAATTATCGAAATTTGAATAATATAATTTCAAGGATCGAACAGCGAAGTGGTGTTAGTGTTTCGACGGTTGATTATCAGGATATTCTGATTATTTTTGCGTTGATGGAATATTTTCCATGAGATTTTTCCATCGATTTCTGGTTCAGTGGATGATGATATCAAAATGAAGCCAGTTTTCCATGGCGTGGTATTCCAGGAATTCCAGCAACCCGGTGTTTTTTTTCCCGGTTTAAACGATTCGGAGATGACGGATTATTGGTATTTATGGTAATAACCAATTACAACAGCCGGGGAAAATAAACGATACTCATCGATCAACATGCCTTTTATTCTGCGATTTATGCTTTGGTTTACGCGAAGAAGATTTCAGTGATATAGTATTTATGCAAAATATCTCTCCGCTTAAATCCATAATTTAATAAAAATATTCCATAACATGTAACATCTGTATAATATATAATTATGACCCATGCCTTCTCAATTTTTGATTATAAAAATTACGAAATGAATTATCCTATTAATTTTTGAACTAAAAATTAATTGTTCCAAAGTTATAATGTAATATTCAAAGGATCAACTAGAAATAATCAAGTATTCAATATCCCATTTCAATAATAAATAAGATTATTTCACTAACCAGCTTAATGTGCATTTACGTAATAAATTAATTAACATAGATCATAAAACGAAAGACTCTTGGACGTTCTAATTATTATATAAAATAATAAGATGCAACTGCGACTCGGATCCGACGAAGGACGAAGGACGAAGGACGATGGAATGTCTTAATTGAGATTTTAACGACGGTCTAATTATTACCTGACTTAATAACGGGCAAAAGACTTCCCTGAATTATGAATTAAAGGGAGGAAGATTAAATCATAAACCTTTAATAAATTCTTAAATAATGAGAACAATAATCCTTTTTGGGGTTTACCATGTATAGTTATGCTATTCAACATTTCCAATTAAACGTATTCAATATTTTATTACACGTCTCATTAAATATATTGTGCTGTGCAATTACATTAGGACTATAATTAATTCAGCAAATTAACGGGTCTTTTACATGAAAACATTTATTTAATTCCCTCTGTGGGCCGGGGGTAGAATTGGCCCACAGTATCCTCTGCTTGTCGTAAGAGGCGACTAATAGAGGTCCAAAACTTTCCTGGTATAAATAATTAACAGTAATCTTCCATAATTACTGTAGAAAGTTTTATATCCGGCTTATCAATTGTTATCAATTGATGTGTGCCAGTTCCATGAATTCTACGAGCTCGCTTCAATGGTAGAAAAATTAATTCGTTTATTTTTGCAATCAAAAATTATACTGAATTTTCTGAATTTTCATTTTTAGTAATTAACAGGAATTATTTAAAATTCAATTCCTAATTTTTATAATCAAGTTTCACTCCAAAGTTTCGTTACACATGGAATCGGTGTTATCAATGAAAAATTGTATTATTAAGGAAAATTGCATTTCATCGAATGGCAGATGAGAATTATTAAATTATTGGACACACGGTTGACAATAAATATCGATGAGTTCAATAATAAATAAGATTATTTCAGTAATCAGTTTAAGATGAATTTACATAATAAATTAATTAACATAGATTATAAAACGAATAGTTGCGTGTACGATAAATATCGATAAATATTGAATAAATATCATAATTTGAATATTGTGTTCATTGGAAACGTTTCACTTGAAACGACAAAAAGGATGACGCCGAGATTTATATCCATGGAAATATTAGGGAGTCCAGGATATTTATTTTCGCCAAGATGTAAACTCCCAAGGATAAATACAAACGCAGGTTTGATGTAAACACACCCCGAAAGCATGGCAACTTCCCAACTTCCCTTTATGATATTCTCCAGTAACCATGTTTTGTAAACAAAAGAGCAAACCAAGCCAAGATTAATCCTTTTACATTTTGCACTCCGTCCGCTCGAAATGTAAAACAAGGTGATGATATAATCAAGGAAAGAACTCCACAGAAAACGTCCTACATTTCGACTCTTTTAACGTTTTCACTTTTAATTTATATTCAATTAAAGACAATCACAGTTTTTTAAACAGACCAGAGTAAATTAAGTAGAAGTAGAATGATTATATGGCACTGGACTGCTACTCCTAATTTGACTTCATTTTTCAACTTTTATTAATAATATAGTTTTTCATTAGAATCACTGCCGAATGAAATGAACGAGTGGTAAGAATAAAAGAATAGTTGCATTTAATATGTTGCTAACTGTTGGATTTTTGTTGGAGTTGGAGTAAGCGAGAAATTAGATTTCTCATTATGAATGAATTCCCATAAGATACTCGAAATTAAATAGTTCTAAATTATATATTTGAATTTACATTTTTAAATCATATAATTAATTATCATATTGTTTCCTACAATTAGATTATACTTTGGAACAAGTCACAATTATAGAAAATTCGGTACACATATTTCTTAATTCGCCAAATTAAAAGATTAATTTTCATATTATCAATTAGTTCGTATTATTTAACAATTAACAATTAATTAGTCCCAAATTACAATTTCGAACATTCAACAATCAACATCATCCTTTCTGCCGCCACCAATCGATCATTTATTTTTCCGATTAAAGATCTAATGCAAATTAAATGATTGAACAGTATTATCGTGACAGATCGATGATAAGATACTATCGATAAATCGCAAGGAGCTTTCGGGTTAGGTTTATGCGATTGGAATGCATCTGAGGCGAATAATCAGTCTTCCGAGGTATTGGAATTCCAGGAGGTCGTTTCGCACCTGCACTCTCATCCGAAATTCGAAACAGTTTCGAATTGGTTCGAGTATCACAGTTCACCAACGATTCCCTCGAAATTCGAGTTTGCGATCGTCTCTGGTTACATCGCTCGCACTCAAAATTTAAATGAGATTTTCTGAGTCCATCTCCGCCACTGTAATGGCCAGTTTGAATTACTATCCAGCGATGCGATACCCTTTAGATCTTTCCTACCATGGAAGTCAACATGGCGCATCCGACTCGAATAAATCCACTGTTAATTAGCGATATCGAGGCGCTTGCATCTCCAGGAAAGGAATAATTCAGGAGATGATAATTAAAAGAATTTAATCACCGAACACTCGACATCTTTGATTAACAAAGTCCCTTATTGGTTTCGAGGATTAATGCGCTAACTGATGCACAGGATTTTCGAAATTTGTTTCCGAACTTCGCATTGAATTGTAAGCTGTAAGAAGCTTGTTTATAAATAATTGGAGTTTTGTTGGGTTTCTGGGATTATTATGATGTACTGTTATGAGTTAGTTTCTAATTATTAATGTTTCGGGTAATTATATTATATTTGGTGCAATAATATTTTGTCAGAATTATTTCATTCTCGATCGATTTCAATCAATATTTTCCGATTTTATTATTAGAACTGGAATTTGATAGAAAATTCATCCTTTTTATAATAGAGATCAATAATAAGGGAATAATTACTCAGGCAATTATGAAATTTAATGAAGTGTTAAATACATAGCAAACTTTTGAATATCTTTGATTTCTAAGTGATCGAAGTCAATAATAATCCCGCCATCCGAGTGAAACCGCCGGCATTTCTTTGCCGATAATTATTTTAACCAACACTTTCATTCCTTTATAACAAAATAAGTATTCTATAAATAATAAAATGTAATGATAGTAAAACAATGCCAACAATAGCAGCAAGAAATAATAACATAAAGAACAACGTAACATAAACTCAAAAGCAGATATGATTCCTTAAGAATAATAATTATTCCAGTGAATCTATACACTTCTCTTCATGAACAACATTATTCTTCAATAATTAGAAACAAAATTATTCCAGCGCTTCGTAATAATCCGAGTCCAACAACAAAATCCCAATAATTTATAAGAACCTTCACAGCTTATATTGCCGAGGACGTAACGATAAAGCATGGCGTCAAAATATTTCCACATGAAGCTATCAAGAAGACGACAAAACGTCTTCGTGGAAGAATACTTGAAGTATGGCGCACGGTTTCCTCGAAGGATTCTCCTTCATTTTCCTCGGCGGAGGAATTTTTTGTGGGGTTACAACCCTAAGGCGGGAGGGTGTAAGCGAGAGAATGGTCGAAGGTTCGAATGCTCGAAAGGATCCTTCGAAATGAACCCATGTGTCGTCCCCTTGTTTTTTAGCGGTTCTCCTTCTCCTCTCTTTTTCCAGTCATGAGATCCTTCTGTCGAACGGATAACGACGGATACATGGTACACGGATGACTGCGCGTGATTCCACAGAATCCGCGGAAGACATCTTCACGGTTCGTCGATCAAACGTTCTTTCCTCGATTCTCCTTTATTTTAGAAGTGCGCCGCCATATTTGTATTCCTGGACTCTTCTCCAGGCACCATTTTTATTGACCCCCGATAAGATCTTAACACTCGAACTACCAAAGCAGTCAAAATGACTTGTCTCCAATTTTTTATGGAATTATTCAATATAAAATGGTGGGTTCTTTGAGATTTCGCATACCTTTATTTTATGTATATAACGCGCATAATTGAAATCATTAATTAAATTGCACTTATGGGACTTAATACTTCAATATGAGATTTCATATTAATCCGTATAATAGATCCTCGTGTAACGCGGTTAATACAATAAATAGTAATTAGTAATACGGTGCACACGATAAAGAAATAAATGAAATAATCCTCGAAGCAAAGGACGATCAAAGGGTTGTAAATAAACTGGTTCCTCTTGCCTTTATTACACGGAGGTGGAAGAACATGCGATGGACCTCGGAAAAAAACTCGTAAAAAGTCACATCGAGACAAATCCACGGGATTCTTCTTTACCGGGATCACCGTGATTTTTTTTTCTTTTTCTTCTTTATCGAACGGATAACGATGGATACATAATATACGGATGAGTGCACGTGATTCCACGGAATCCGCGGTAACCATCTTCACGGTTGATCGGTCAAACGTTTCTTCCCAGATTTCTTTCGCTTCTTTTTTTTTTATCATTGCCTTTATAAGGGTGAGCTTTTTGGCGTCGTTGGTATTATGGTCACTGACGTATCCATTGACCAGCTTGAAAGAGTTGGCTCAGATTAGATTTATTTAAATATTCATTGGGGACTTTGATATTTTTGAATTATGATTATAATTGAAATTATGCGAACCATAGATGCAAGTTGGAGGAATAAAATCTGAATTTCAGATTAGTTGGTCTGTGAGAAATGTTTAGAAAAATATAATCCAAGTATAAATTATGTTTGGAAGTATATTTCGAATTATGATTCTATTTGAAATTATGCGAAGAATAGATAGATGTTGATGGAATAAGATTTGAATTTGAGATATTAAAAATTGGAGGAACACAGGGTGAATAGACAGACAGATAGAAAGAGAGGGGATGAGTGAGTGAACTCATTAAAGGCCTATTGTAAAGGTTGGCGGGTCCGATAATTCGAAAGAATCGTAGAGTCGGCGCAACCGGACCGGTTTGAATCGACGATAATTATTACCGGTCTATCCAACCCTTTTATTTTCCACCGTAAAATTCTACGTTCGGAACATGACGCACGTGGAAGAGAGAGGAGAAGAGAATGGCGAGTTTCTCTCTGGATCTACGAATTTTTAGAATCGATCCTCGATTGAGAATGTTTTGTAGTATTGTGTTTTACGAGCAAGTAGTACGAAACGGATGCTTGCTCAGGCAGGAAATGAAAAAGCGGATATACGAGTCGGTCTAACACCCTGGTAACCCCTTCACCCCCATCCACGAATAAATACTTTACTTTATCCTTGCGTGGCTCCGGGAAAATCTTTGGCTGCAACTCGTTAGTGTCCTTTCGAATTAAGGATTTCCCGGTTTACTTCGGTTTTCATGCTTCTCGGTCTTCTCGATTGTATTTCCTCTTGTTTTACGCTTCCGTGTTCACCCGATTCATTGTTATTCGTAATTCTGATGGTGTCGCGAATTAATTACGTTTCGTTGAATGGATTTTTATCGTTTTATTCCACGGTGAAACTACTACCGCGTTAAACTATTATATTACGTAAGTTTTAATTACAATTGATTATGATATTATGTAGTTTTTTAATTATTTGTATTGTACTTACGATCAGTATAATCCGAAAAAAATATTCCATGGTGTTTTGCGTAGTTAGTTGCGTTTAGTGGATGAAATATTATTGTTTTGTTCCATGACGAAATTAATAACGTGTTCAATTATTATACTATTAAACTTTTGATTATCTTCAATTATTATATCGGAGAATGTTTCAGATATTATTTATAGGGTTTAGTGCCAGGTATTTAAGTGATTGTGAATATTTCGAATTATTTATTCCGCCATTTGAACATATTTAAAGAAGTACATTATCTTCATTACTTCTCATCGAGGATAAAACAAAAATCTTTTGAAATTTCAAACTGTTCATTGCACAACAATTAGTTCTACAATCTGCTGATTAAATATCAGATATCCATGGGGATGTTTCGTACTGCATTTTTATCCTATTACTGGAAACATAGTGAACAGAATCGTCCAATTATTGCGAAATAATCACCGCTAATTGCGAGCTTCATTACTGAGCACCGTGTCACCTGGTTTACTTTCGAAAATAGAAGACACCGAGGACAAATAAAACATTAAATCAGACTCTAATAAAGAATGTATTTTCATTATCGTTTTATTAAGATTGACATCGAATGGAATTATATTTCTGTATTCTGTACACAGAAATATACCTGGTGACCGAGAAACAATAATAGCAACGGATAATACCACGGAAATAGTTCCAGATCACTTTAATTAGCCAATAGGAGAAATAAATCAATCTCATTGAGATAATAATTAGTAGAATAATTCCGCCAAATCTATTTCGAGTCCTCCAAATACTTCTATTGCAATAAACAAATTAATGTCATGGATTACTGTTATAAACACATTAGTTCATAAATGTACATAATACAATTATTGTATAACATTACAGTTATACTTTCGAACAATGGCGTCCACAAAAATACAATCGATAAATAAGTAAATAAAATAAATGAACCTCCTTAAAATTAGTATATAAAATTATAATTATGCTTTCCAATGTCGAAATAAAATAATCCAATAAACAGATTAGTGTCATAAACACATTAATCCATAAATATGCACAATAAAATTAGTGTACAAGATTAGACTGATTCTTTTCAACAATGTCGTCCACAAAAGTACACTCGATGACCGAGATGCAAATAATTCCAGGTCCCTTTAACCATGGAACAGGAGAAATAAAGTAGTCTCATTGGTGTAATCATTAGTGGTTTAATTCTAACAAATTTGTCGCTAGATTTTCAAGTAGTACCAACCCAATAGACTCATTAGTGTCGGTTTAATTCGGCCCAGCCGAATTTACTGGCACGTGGTACACTATTATTTTACGAGCTCGGCTCGTGTTTCGAGTCCGAAACGATACTCGATATTCCGTTGCATCCTCTGTTACGTTGTGGTCATACGATTATGATATTGGATTAATTTTATACCCCCTCCTCCTCCCCCCTTTCAACGCCCCCAACTTGTATAATCAGGCTGCGTACACGTGCACTCTAACGTGAAATAATTACGGATTTTCGGAAAATCTGATGGTTGGATTACGTGATAAATGATCGTATTAGAAATTTCCTCGAGATAAGTGCGTTGAAAATATTTATCATTATAAATCAGGACGCGTTGTAACTAATCAAAATGGTTTTGCTTCTTTCATCGTATCGTATATTATTTATTATATTACGGGTATCGAAAAGTAATCAATTATTTTTCATATAATTTATTAAAATCCAGTAATAAAATATATCTGGATTAAGTCTTTATGTCGCTTCTGGGTAGCCACATTAAAGTGAGCTGTGACTCTCGAGTGTAAAAGGTTAAATTAATTAATCGTACAGCCGATTCCGTGATCGGTGGAATTTGGTAGCAGATGCTTTTCTCTCGGCTCTTGAAACCATCCCCATGGAGATTACAAGAATTCCACGAGGTTTGGTAAATATTCGTGGAGCGCCGCATTGTTCTCATTATGGCGTATCGCGGCCTGCTATTCCGATAACTTCATCAAACGGTATTCGACTTCGAGATACCACCGTCGCAGGAATTTCTATCCGTGTTCCGTGTACGGCTTTATATAATAATATATGGACTGCTTCCACAGAGGACTAATCAATTATCAAACGTATCTGCATCTTGATACCGTAATGCAGTTCCATTGTTCGTTGGGAGTTACGCGCGACACCAACAAACATTTGTGCGACTGCATATTGTTAATAGTAACATGATACGGTTATCATTGCAAACATTTAGTCCGACAATAGTTCGGTAATAATGATAATGTAGGGTAATAATATGGTTAATTGAAAACATCGAATACGTAAGAATATGATCATTGAAGATGTACAATATGAATGGAATGTGGAAATATGTTTTTCAAGCAAGATTTTTTACTATGTATATGAACGAGGAATGATTCTAGTAAAATGATTAATAATGAATAATAATAAAAAATTGATAACAATAATTTGTTCGTATATTTTATATATTGTAATTGTTTGAGGATAATTACTTAATTATCGACTGAATTAATTACTGAAATGTTCTATATACCATATTTTCTATATATTTTTCTATGCATGTTTGAATACACATTTTTAGCTTGATAAAAGTATTTCTATATTCCACTCTTTCTCACATATCCAATGAATTCAATATGTTCAATAAATATGTTTATGTCTCTCCAATTCGATTGGATGTCTTCTCAACAAGAAAGTAAATGAAATCTGTGAAACCGGCAGACTTCTATAAAGGGAGTATAAAGTATACAATCATTGGAGTTAATTGCAATACGGTGAACAGGCGTCTCGATCGAATTTCGCTTGGACCCTTTAGGTCCCTTTAGGGTTTAACTGAATTCCCACGTATAGTCGTATTTCCCGTAGGGGTTCCGAGTAACATATGTCGTGGAATTGTAGGAAAAGGGAGAACCGAAATGTCGTAGGTGGCCATTAATTTGGTGTAACGCGGAAATCGAAGTGGGTGGCCGGGGTTATCAAAAGGGACGCGGAATCTCGTGAATTCGGCAAATACCTTGTAACGCCGCACACCCCCCTCCCCGTTTCAAGCTTTGAGTAACGCACACGAGTACGTGTTAACACGCTTTAAACGTACCGATCAAAGCACCCGTAATTTTCGAAAATTGCCCTCAGAAACCCGTTACTAATCATACCGCGTCCCTATTAACCAACTACAACCATCTTTTGTTTACATATTCATAATTCTCACGTCGAAGTCGCCATTATTCCGTGATAAATCGATTATTTAAGTAGTGAAATATTTTCTCGGTGAAATATCCCGCAGGTTGAAATAAAATAACTTTTTTTTGTAAGAATCACGATTTTAAGATTCTCCTCGTAAAATAATTCGAGTATATTTTTATTAACGAACTGCAACTATTTCTTGTTTCCATGTTCATAATTTTGCAGTCGAAGTCATCGTTATTTCGTGTTAAATCAATTTTTTAAAAAAGGCAATATTTCCTTCATCAGATTTTGACTTGAAAAGATTTTTAAAAAGAGACTTTCATATTTGTTCTTCGCTGTTCCGAGGTTGTCCTCATAAAATAATTCAAGTTTGTCTAATAGTGATTTCACTTCCGCTGTGTATATTTCGAATTAAAAACTTGAGTGTGCTTTCCTCTCCTTTCGCCAGAACCGGAAGCTCTGGATGTAAAATGAACGATTTAAATCCGCGTGAAATGTTCTCCGTTAAATAAACCGACGACTGGTGGTTTCCGGTGTCGAAACTTTTATCTTGATTTCCGACGACAGTGAAGTTGCTTTACGCATTAAAAAGACTTGGAGTTTGACAGGAATTCTTTGTGGTTCTCTGGTGTGTATCTTGGAGTAAAAATATTCGATATTCAAAGAAGACATATATTTATTTTTATTAAACTCATCGATCGTAAGAAACGTGTAACGAGTTACGTATGATTTTCAAAAATTAATATAAATCAAAGCTTGATATATCCATCGATTTAAGACCTTCGTAATCGACGATGGTACTCCATAAATGTTACAAAAAATTCTCAGCACGAGAAGCACGATTTTGATTGGATAGAGTCGGTGGACGAAGAGCGTTCGTCTGGTGGCAGGATAAAGTATAAATGATAAAGAATCAAGAGACTATTTTAATAGTGACTTTTAATTATATCTCGTGAACGTGAAGTCGACATTGATTAAATCGCATATAATGGATAAAAATCCTTTATACCATTGTCTTCCTAGAACATAATTTACACTTGCATGAGAAACAATGTACATCCTGGGATATTAACCCTTTACAGTGCACCCTTTACCCGAGTGAAAAGGGTTAATCCTGGATCAAATTTCAATGACGAAATAATTCTTACAAATACGATCACTCGGCTCTCGAAAGACACCGTTCTTCCCTTTATTCCATGTCTACCATTCGCGAACGATTAAATCCTAGCCTTAATTAAATCCTCCCCCGCACGAGGTTTGCTCGCGGTTCCCATTTAAGATCAACGAGACGTTTTTTCATCGAACATTCACAAACGTCTTCTCACGAAAGGAATATAAAAGAAATTTGGTAACCGAGAGTTAATGTTGTTATCGTTTCTCGAAGTGTACCATATAGGGAAGGTTTCTCTAAGTTGTTGCCTAAATCATAACGTATCCGCATCATCTAATTCATATTATAACTCGTAATATTTCATAACAATATCTCGGTTATATTTCGACGACTCCTTCGGGTTTCTAAGTTAACTTACTTAAATCTACATTAAGCTTCTGACTCACTACTGACTTAGAAAGACCTACAAGGAACCCTAAGTAGATGTCCACCTCTGATTTCCTAGTTTTCACATATTTTGTAGTACTCGACAAATTAAGCGACACGTATTTCTTTATATCTGCGGAATTTCGGCTTAAGTAGATGAAACCCCCGCTGAAAAATTGGAAGTATAAATCTTTGGAAGAGTAATTGATATCTTTATAGAAATTTCGAATTCCCTTGAATTTGAGTGGGTGTAAAATATTTTTTATCATAAATAACCTAACGTGGAATTCTAATTTTTCGGATGGGTTTAGTTTTTCAGGGTAAACAACCCCCGCGAGTTTTTCTTCTCTACGTAAAAAATTTCTTTAAACCCAAATTCCGGAGATATAAGAAATACCTATCGCTTAGTTTTTTGAGTACCACAACATACACATGTAAGAACGAAAAAGAATCAGTGGCGGACAGTTACAAAGGGTTTAATGTTAGCACAGATTTAAAAAAATAAAATTGCGGATCTAAGTACATGTTTAAAGAAATAGAATTATTTTAGAAGCCCAAGAGAACTGTTCAAATATAACAGGATATTGTTGATGTCTATTCGAACTGATCCAAGATACCTTTGTATAATATTCCTCCTATTAATCATATATTTATCAGAGCACAGTTGAATTCTTCGATTGAATTAGACATGCGAATACGATAGGAGTTGGACAACCTTACCCTATAATAATCTACGATCTCTAATTCCGCGTTTTTTAGTCCCTTAAATTAAGATATACATAAGAACGATCACCTTATTCTACTTACGATGTGTACAGTGCAATAATCCTGGCCGAAAGAAACGGATATCCTTCTACCATATTAAAATCGAGGGATGAACGTTGAAAAGGAAAGTGGGGGGTGGTTGGGACGAGGGGTTGTGTGTCGTGTCTTGGAAGGGCTCGTGCGATTTGCCATTAGGATTCCACCAGGTTCTACGTTCTCCCTCGCGTTCCTGGTACGGTCTTCGAAACCCTTTTTTTCCCCTTCTTTTTCACTCTTTGGAATCCTCAACCCTGGCGTGTTCGCGACCCGATGGGGGAGTGGAGAAAGAATCAGGAGGTAGATATAGTAGTATAGAAGTGTGGTGTATATGTGTGGGTTTCCGTGTATGTATATCTGTGTACGTGTAAAAGAGAGAGAGAGACAGAGAGATAGAGAGAAGAAGAGAAAGAATGAGATTACGATTACCAGCGAGTATTTACATAATTCGAGTCGCATGCCCGTTGCACGTAATGACTTGGAACAGGCAATCGCATAATCTTCCACGAAAATCTCGCATATCCAAGTAGAGAGTAGTCCAGTTAATGGCGAACCACTGGAGAATTAAATACATAAACAGAACTAAGGAGCAGGCTGGGTAACTGTAAGAAATGACTCCGCGAGTGATACAGGGGAGGGTGGAAGTTAACACTGGAACTACGGAATCCGTCAAAATGGGTTCGCGGAATTGAATAAAAATGTTCCAATTGATAAGGTTCCATTTTCCGAGATCGCTTATGGCTCACGTTGCATAATGGACGTAATGAAATCGATCAATTTATTATTTCTCATTCGTCCTTATTTTTTAAGGACGTATTCGTGAATGTATAAATATGGCTGATTATATCGTCCGTAGTTCCAGTGTTAAAAAAATGAGTAAGGAACGAGTAGATCAAGCGAACCAAGTCAGACAGGAAGGCACAATGATGAGAGGAAAAAATATATTTGGAATATCGAAGTGGTGTCGCGAATGAAAGGAGGGATCGGGGAGAAATGTGATTGGCGAATGAAGGGGAAATGAGATATTAGGTCAGCTGATGAGATGAGGATGATTCGAATTGGGAAGAAGTCGATGGTGATGGCAATGACGGTGATGGTGGATGGAACGACAAAGTCGCGGAATAGTAGCCTATCTATCACAAACAGAAGTAACGGTTTAATAATTATGGACATTTCGAAGTGAAACATCGCTTATCGCGATAATGCGACGCCTAAGATGAAGGCGATCAGTAAAACCAACGGCTCGCAGAGGTACCTTTTCGAGGCCGACGTCTTGCGCCGTTGTATCGCTGCCATTTTGTCACCTGAAACATTGAAATTTATCCATTTAATCTGAGTCACAATCAATCTCTATAGATATGAATTTTTTGCATAACCAGAACGTACATTTATTATTAATATTTCATGTCACTTCGGAGATGTTTAAATTCCAGCTGACCAACAATATTCCAACAGTTTATGAGTTGGATTTTTAACTCGGTATACATAATTAATTTTTTTCGATAATCTGATGCTATTCGATATCACATGTTGATTAAAATGATGGATTGTTATAATGTCGATTAGATAATAGCGCATGGATATGTGTACATAGAAACAATAGTGATTGGCTGGATGGAATCGATAATAACAAGGATTAAGAGTATCAAATCAGCTAGGTACATAATTAATAGTGGACACAGATACGATTGTATCTTAATTGGCTAGCAGGAACGTATCGGTTAATTAGTGATACTAGATTCAGATAGTAATCAATAATTAAGGATTTCATACGGGTCATTGATAGTTTCGGGTGGCCCCCTAATGATATTTTACTAGTTCTAAACTAATTGCGACGAGGGGCATCTAATTCGATTCCATTTCACGTTTCACGTTTCAAACTCATTAAAACGGATATTTGCAAGTATACAGAGCTTGAAATTTAATATTCTACTCAGTCGGATTAAATATATCTTCTTCATTTAACATACGCGTGTACATTTTAATTTTGGAATTATTAACTTACTGCTCGGTGTAAGTTAATATCTGCGGTTAATAAATACGAATGTACAAAATAGTGAATCATTTCTATGTTAATATGGATTTCGAAAATATTGGAAAATCTTTTAGTATTAAATTTGATAAATTAGAACCCAAAATATCGAGCTGAAAAGTTTGCTTATTTTAGTATACTATTTCATTCCATATTGAACACTTTTAATTAAATATACATTTTTATATATCTGAAAATACACAAAAATTCTTTATTTCTCTCAGTAGCATATTTACAAAATTTCAATATATTTAGAACTTAAAAATTAAAGAGAAATTGTCATATATCCAAAAATATCGAAGAATCCTTCTAATGTTATCAGCTGAATATGTAACAAATTTCATTATATCTTATTTAAAAAATAGCTCATAATTTTTAAAAAACTATAACTATTCAAAAATTCCTTTATTATTATCAGTCACATATGCAATAAATTTCAAATGCAATCATTACCAGTACAGAAAATAAATCACAGGAAATGTTGCAGTACTGAGAAATATATCTCGCTCACGCAGTTTTGTATATTTCAGTATATTCAAATGTAATCGCGATACGGTGGGAAAGAAAGGGTTCGCGGAAGGTGGAAGAGTTAAGCACGTAGTGCAATTTTTTGTTTGCAGTTTCTTCTCTATTCTGAGTTTCTCTGCACGTGATCACAGTAAAGCTATCTTTAATGCGGCTGCAGCTGTGCCAGTTTTATACGCAGCGAGTAGTTCGAACACCGGCATTAGCAGCCCTAACTTACTTGAAATCATTTGCAGCTTCTTGTTTCCTTATTCCTGAAACTTGCCCTTTCTACTTCCACTTTATGCTTCTTCCCAGAACTCTGCATTCTTTTTCTAGAGTTCAGCGACTCTTATCGAATAGCAAATATATTCCAAGTTTGTCATGAGTCGAAACATGAACTATGAACCTTTGAATTATATTAAATAGAACTTATAATTGCAACTATAATATTATACAGTGCAATTATAATTTTATATCGTAAAAGGTGCAGCAAAATATCATCTAACTAATATTTCTTTATCTCTAATTCTTAAATATCTTCTAGTCTCAAATTGAACGAGATAAAACCAAAAATCAGCGAAGTCGCAAGTGGATAATTCGTGAATATAATATTTTGCAGAATTTACATTTTTCGGTGATATAATTGTGGTACTCGTTATCTTAAACGGCGTGTAATTAGAATTGCAATTAACTTCTGATTAAATATTCCAAATGTTGGTAGATTTTCATATTTCCATATTTAGATGTTTACATATTATAATATAACAGTGCATTCTACTGCAGGCAGGATATTTAGCTTCCGAATCGTTATTAATTTCTATAATATTATATTACACGCGGAGCAACTGGAAAATAAACGATTCACGCGTAATTAAATAAGAGTTACATCTTATTAAACACGATATTAATTTCATTTCTGGAATTGCCTTACGTAATCCGGACGGCAGTCGGTTCGCAATTTTCAGGAGAGAGCGTATCTCGTTTCTTCCATTCTGTTTGTACATCGTTATCTCTTAAGCAAGAAAGTAATTAAGAATGACGTGTCTTTAAAGAAGAAGAAACTAGTCTAACCATTGTTTTCGACTCTCTTTTCGCGAAAGGGCCGATCGATGTTTTTCCTTTTCACCTTTGCACGTGACATTTCATTGTTCCATTTACTCGGGCCTTTATGAGATGCAGCTTCATTTGTGGATAATTAACGAACACCAATATTCACTTTCATATAGGCCAAATGAATTTTCTATTCTAATTGCATTCCAAGCCGCGCAAAATTGCAATCATATTTTCCATTTCACTGTCGATTTATTTAAATGTTGCACCTTTCCAGGCTCTGCGTATTCCATTTATAGCCGGTAGTCGTTATTTTGATTTTATTTGATTTTATTTCCTTCTACTTTCTACGAATGTATAATATTTACTCGGAAATATTGCTGCTTTTACATCGCTGCTTCTTTCGCATTTCTCGGAGGAGGTCTCGTATTTTAATTAATTGCGGAAGAAAGAATCGTGGGATTATTTTGTCCGTCAATGATCTTATAGAGAAAATTCCGCTCTTTCGAATGCACTTTGTTGCATCAAAATATCTCCACGGACTCCTTAGTTATTGACGATTATTCGGCGAGATTCATTCAACTTTGTTCGCGAGTAATACCGACCGCTCGGAAGTGGCCCCGTATTTTAATTAATTGCGGAAGAACGAATCGTGCGATTATTTTGTCGGAGAGTCATCTTATAGAGAAAAGTCCGCTCTTTCGAATGCACTTTGTTGCATCAAAATATCTCCACGGACTCCTTAGTTATGGGCGATTATTCGGCGAGTTTCATTCAAATTTGTTCGCGAGTTTCACCCACCGCTCGGAGGAGGCCCCGTATTTTAATTAACCCTTTCGCTACGGGTGCCGTATATATCCGGCATGCATGCGACGGCCTGTGTGTACAGGTGTCGGATATATCCGGCGTCACCGGCGAACACCGAAGACTATCGACGCAATGTGCACACTTTTCGGCGCTGTATTCCGTTCAGTGGCGTCACTTCGACGGATGGGACTGCCGTAACGAAAGGGTTAATCATGTTCTTCTTATTCGGATGTACAAACATTCTCGATTATCTTTCTGACGGAGGCAATCAAAGTGGCGGATGCAAGGTAGATTTTGATTGAAATTAACTTAGGTGAGTAACAATGATGGAACTTAACTCGTCTTCCTTGATTGAATACCGGCTGATTCTTGGCGGGGCAGAGGCGGAGAATACCGGAATTATGAATAAGATTCTACGCAAACTTTGTCAATTAAATCCCGGGGCATTCAAACGTTTGGAGAACGCGTGCTACGGATTCGAGGCTTGGATACAATTATCTCTTATATTAACGAGCTGAATCTCTTTCTTAAAACCCCCTTTTCAACTTTACCATGTAATGCTCTCGATCTTTCACCTTTAACGAGTACTTTGCCGGTGTGCAGTTTAATGCGCCTGAAAGATACAAGTTTCTTCTTTGAGCATTTACTTGCCAATGAATTTCGCGTGCTCTGTTGAGGTAGAATTTCCATCTAGTGACTTACAAAGCTTACATTATATATGGAATTCGATTTATATAATCATTAAATTCCTTCTACTATCAAATTTGATGAGTTTGTACCAAAAATGTCGAGGTTAAAGATGAATTTATTAATGTAATATTAACAGAATTTATATATTTCGTTGAATTAATAGTGGTATAATAAATAACACAATAATACCATCAATAATATGGTATATTAATAACGTATCCATATTTCTCATGGTAGTCTCCGAAATATGTTCGAGTTGTAATTAAACAAGACATATTGAGAATTAATAAGATATAAATATGGAAGTGTATGGATCCTGGAATTTATGAAATCCAGTGTTCTGTGAATGCTTGTTCGAAGAAGTTGAGAGGATCTCCAGTGCGCCAGTGATATTCGGTTGCCAGTTATTTTGGAAACTGCAGTAACGTGTTGCGCAATTGCGCTTGGATCCGGAGAAATTAAGGAATTTCGTAGTTCCTAAGGATTCAATGAGAGCGAATGCGCAAGTTTATAAACCGAATAGCCTTTGGCTGCCTAGCCAACTATGGGAATGTGTATTCCACGGTGAGACAATTTTCTACCCGGAAATATAACGTGAAGTTTCACGTGAAATTAACTTTTTCCATTTTGAACATTTTCAATTATGAACTGTTCAAAGTCCTTGTCGTCCTCGCTACAAAAGACTCTTGGAACTAGTCAATAATATTTTAATAACTTAATCTTGTGAATAAGTTCCCTTAATATGTGTAGCTCGTTGCAGTGATTTTCTTTTTTATATTATTCTATTTTTATATTATATATAATGTCACGTACGTATAATGAAGAGTGATTTTGAGGTAGCAAAAATTGTATGACATTTTTAACTGACATAAAGCTGTGCTTGGAGTGCGATTTTTAAACAATGTCACTTCTGTTATTATTTAAATGACATGTAATTTCGTTTAACATTGTTGCTGTTCGTGAAACACAGTGAAATTATGTTATTCTGAGTGTCATTTTTGAAGTAATTATTTTGCATGCCGATAATGGAATAATAAATGAAGGATTAAATAATTCCACAGTAAATACGATAAAGTATTACAATTCAAATCTTCAACATTATATTATTTAAATAATAAGTAATAAGTAATAAGGAATAATATCTATATAATAATAACGAAATCACTACTGATCAACGAAGATTTAAGTAATTTTAAATTACGTACCCTACGGGACTTAGGGGTTGCATTGAGTTCTAAATCCGAGGGGGAAGTATAAAGTCGAAGGGTAGGACTTCGGTGGTTCGATCGTCGTTTTAACGCGTTTTCTTGGTGCTGGGTATATCTCCATTTAACAAGATTACAATTTACTATCGTCAAGATAAGCCAATTTATTTCGCGAACAGCTTAGATTATTTATTGCGACCTGCAGTATCCTATCTTTTTCTCCTCCCCTTCGCGTATGATTCAAAAAGACCGATATACCAGGATTTCCAGAATTATAGCGACTCACCCTAATCCTAAGTATTCCTAAGTTAAATCAGATTTATTGTTAATTTCCTTTATATACTATTACTGTACCGTCTCCCTTGAAATTATTTTATTTATCCCGACTTTATATCAGTTATCTTTGATCCCTTCGAACTTAGTGATTTATACTCCTTTTATATAATGAATACTACAAATTTGATATATTTACAATTTTTGGAAATATTCTCATTTGTCAATTATGATATACCTAATATTATTCTTATTATATCAATTTTTAAGTAAAGTTAATATTACGTATTTTAGTATTAATAAACAAATTTGCGACATATTTCACTTTATAATACAAAGCATAATTACTACAATTTAGCCCGCACAAAAATACGTAGTATTTAGTCGTAAATAATGGACGTAACATTACGTCGGTGATACAGCAAATGACGTAACACACCATTAATTTAATTTATTTCGAATGATCATTTATCTTCGGTAAGTTAGGAAGAGGATACTTCCATGGATAAAGATAAGGATACTATTCCCCAGTACGTCCACGAAATTGTTCTTCTATTGTTACTTAATTTTTTATAATTACTTTCCCTTTTATGTATCCTGCGAAATGAGCTCCTAGAGCTCGGGACATTTCCTAAATCTAATCTAATCTATCTTCCCTCGGTTTCCTTGTTTCGTACCGCTGTCAGGAAACTCTATGGGGTATCCAAACTTTCTGGATGAGGTTATATCATGTTCCGCGATATTCATTAAGGATTTTGCAACATTACCTGTAAGGATATCCACGGCCTCATCAAAATAACCGATGCCTCGGGCGGCGTGTCTGTTATTCCCGCCAACGTAGCCTGCTTATTTCTAACACGCCCTTGGCAAACTACTCCGCGAAATATTCTACATACACCATAACTCTTTTTTGGGATAATTATGTACGCGCAACTATAATTTGTAGTCTGAACTACATACATTTATTACATATATATTATAATAATTACAATTAATTTTTTTGAATGTTAAAGTTGGCCGTAATATTGTTAATATGTACTATATAGTTTTAAGCGGCTATTAATAAGGCCAAGAATTTAAACGAAAACTTCTTTATTCCAGTTTAATCGACTGAAGAGGATAAGAACTACCTTATCGAAACGTTTCGTCGAACAATTGGAATAAAGAAGTTTTCGTTTAAATTCTTGGCCTTATTAATAGCCGCTTAAAACTATATAGTACATATTAATAATTACAATTGCAATTACGGAAAATCTAAAAGTCGGCGAGTCATCCAGGGATGAAATACACGATTACATTAACGCACTACTGATAAGACACTTTGTTTGATTCCATCAATTTTTGGTTTAAAAACGGAATAATAATAATGAAAAGGAGTAGGAAACCAAGATGAAGGTAGAGAGTGAGAGAAGGTGATACGGTGAAGTGGATCCTTTCTTCCTGTCCACCGATGGCTACCGGAATATCAAAATTCATGGGATAAAGCCAACCAGCAGATTTGCAACATTCATCGGCGATACGTGTCCTTCCCGAAATACAGGCACATGCAGACTTTTACCATAATTTACGGACGAGGGATAGCCCCATATGTTCCCGTGGGCGTGAATTACTGACTAACGTGCACGATACATATCCAACCAACACATTCACGTCGTAACGCCGGTACGTGTTACACCGGCGCAGAGAATTCGTTGTCCGGCCAGGGAGAAGTAATGGACCTCCATATCTTCAAAATTTAACTGGAGGACTTAGTATACAGTCCATTGGATGCGATTCTTGTATTAAGATTTATTGGACGATAGCCACCGCTGCTCGAGTTTTCTGCCGTTATTCTTTTATGTGAAGATCCTACGTGCTTGAAATGTACTTCTAATCTATGCCATAAACTGCTTGATGGTCCATCATCGAATTTGTTATTAGGTAATTCTGATCTTTAATCTTGTGTTCCCATTATTATTCTCAGTATATTGAACCGCGTGATAGTCAACAATCAAAAATGTTCCTATGCAATTTTGCTTTTATTATCGTGTTAATATTATTATCCTTATTGAGTGAAATATTTAATTTATGCTGTTTAGTGTCCACCATTGAATATATTCTTAAGTGATATTGATTTTTGATTATAATTATAATTGAGTATAATTATGTTAAATATTGGTAATGGATAATTACATGATTGTCTAATAATGTTAATATTATCAGATGATCGTATAATTGTTATGTTTCGTTGCAAAGTCAGCTGCAGAATATTGCTTCAATAATTACGTACGCAAATGAGTAATCACTAATTATCAATTTACTTCAACTTCCTCGATTAACAAACACGAAACCAGTATTTCTATTATCCCTGTAACAGTCAGAATGAACATACTTCTTTATGAACTCCGTTCAAGCGAACCGAAACGAATTCCAGTGTACCGGCAAAGTATAGTGAAAGGGAAATTAAAGGAGTTTATTCAAGTAAGTAAACCTACACTGCTCGAGATAATAAATCTCTCGCCTTTGAGTTTCTTGTTATCCAATTAAAACATTCGTCGGTCCACAGTCTTTTCCAACCCCCCTTCGCGTTATTTACAGATGGTTTCGGTTGACCCACAATTGCGACCAATTCAGGGGGGCACGATCTCCTTCTCCCTGCTCTTTGCCCCCTTTCACCTATCCCCGTTCCCTTTTTCCCCTCGAAGCGTTTTGTGCTGTTTTTTTTTCTTAGCGAGAAGGGGCTGAGCTTTTTGCTGAATGGGTCTTCGACTTCTTCGGGATGTCTGCTCCTCGTTATAAGGGGTTGCACGAAGTACGATACATATATAGTGCTATATATCCTCGAGTACGGCATTCCGAATGGTTGACCGACAAAGGGTCGACGATGGTCCCATCGTTCATTTCCGTAGGTGTTCTACAGTGTTACGTCACAGAGGCTGAGATACCGCGACATAATTACATCCACTGATACCCTTAATTAGTTCGGTCACGTACTATTACTTGGCTTACACCTATTGCACGTTTCTACGTAGGTGAAACTCATTGCGTGTTAAGTTGGGCTTTTTTTAATATACGGGAATCATATTATAGTACTGTATATTGTAAAATATTACTACTTATGTAAAACTCATTGCGTGTTAAGGTGATAATTTTTTAATCTACGTGAATAATATTATATAGTATATCATAAAATAAATAATTACGTGGATATACTAAAATACGATAGAGTAATTTAATTAGAAATTAATTGAATAATTAATACAACGAATATTTGTGCTACTTTAGCTAGCATGATGACCATTCCAATTATAATAAAATTGTATTTTTATTAATTAATTAATGTAGTTAAAAGAATGCCAAGGAAGGTAGGCATCCTAAGTACTCCAATCAAACGAGTATCATTAATTTCCCTCAACGAATAATTTCAAACATAAAATCAAGTTGTTTCCATATGTAAAATAATTGCAATTAAATCGTATGTCAACGGGTTAATACGAAGGTATTAAAAGAAGTCAAAGGAAACAGTGGACTCACAGCGCAGGTTTCTTGCGTCGGTGTTAAAAGAAATGAAATGAAACGGTGTACGAAAAGTGCAGATTTCTTGGAAGAGAATAAATCTGCGGTGATGTATCGTGCAAGGAAGGATCTTTTTATACTGTTTTCTCTTTATACTTGCCTTCAGTGACGAAGACGAAGATCGATGCTGGTTTGGTGTTGGAGGCGCTGCAAGTGTAATTGCCTGTGTCCGATTCGACCGCCTGGCGAATCGTTAGCCGGCTCTGTGTCGGTCCAGGATCGGTTTGCACGGTCACGCTACCCCGCTTCGTGTCGTAGTTTATCATCCGGTTATTGTGATACCAGAACACGTATTGTGGCGGCGTCGGGCTCTGAAAACAAATAAAAAGAAACCGGTCACTGTGACGGCCCCTGAGATCTTTCACGTCTGGATCTCTGATATCCACGGAAACAGGCTATTTTTACAACGCGTGCAACATATTCCGAAATCTAATCTTCGCGTCGTAAGTTTCCTTCTTTCACAGCCACCGTGAATGGGAATATTTTTATGTGTTTGGAATTTCGATCTTCCTTTGATTATAAATATAATGTATTGCATATAAACTGTCACATAAGTTATACATAGAATCCCCACCCTCCATTTAAAATCACAATGGCCTAATATTAAGTAATTATGCCTAATATTCGCAGTAGAATATTAATCCGGCACAATGCAGCGAAGTGATAGGAGCATATAAACCCCGCATAATAATACAACAATGTGGGAGATCGGTGACACAATCGTGGTTGTACAGTCGAATAAATATAAAAGCGGCAGGCGTGGGTGGTAGGGTTGAAGTAGACGTGGCCGGATATTAGGTCAAAACGAGGTGAACGCATAAAATCCCGGTGGCGTGCGTTTCCGGGGTAGATGTTAACTTGTTGGCCCGTTTTGTTGCGATATCGGATACACGGATACATATATATAGGTCGTGTACGTCGAGGGGGACACAGTATGTAAAGGAAGAAGGGAAGCGTGAAAGCACAGGACTAAAGTGTGGATGCTGGAGGATTTTCAGCATCGTGGATTCTCACGGTGAAGCCAAAAGAATATCTCATGAACATCCGAATGCGTTAAATGCTCTGCTTCTTTTGTTACAGTCAAGGTCTCCTAAGCCACCGCGGAGAATGCCCAACTTTATGCACCACTAATCCTTTCGCTTCTGAGTTTCTGTTGATTATGCACTTTGCCAGGACAATGCGTCTTCCCGAGAATATTCTTTTTTTTACTGTGATTGTTACGTGGAGGAATAAATAAAATATGGTAATAAGGTATTAAATAGTAGATGCATTAGTTGTCATACTTGTTTGGCTTCAATCATTTATTGTTCTTTTTTATCTTCGGCATTTTCTGTTTCATAATTATTGTACGAGAGTGTACTCTTTAAAAATTAAATATTTGGTGGAATTAGATTTAGTTATTTCTGATTTCGCTTATTTCGGGTTTTCGTGCAACTTCTGCAATTTTGACATACGGTCCCCACTCCCGTAGACTGAAGAAAGGGAAGAGATAGGAGGAGAGGGCTCTGAAGAGAGAACAGTCGTGCATAGACCATGAGAGAGGCGAGTTCGGTGAGATAATAAATAGTTTGAGATATAGATATTACATCCTGACTCTTATTGAATATCGTAAGGTATCCAGACCTTTCCCTACAAATAATATTTTAACTTTCGGATAAAGCTAATTGTGTTTATTAATTAATATATTAGATTAGTTAACTAATCTGGTTTTTTATTCATGATTAGAGGGTGGCCATTGCTTGTTTCGGTGGGATGTCAGCAATCAAAGAAGATAAAAGAACGAAGGGTCATCGTCAAGATATTTTATTTACAAGTGTTTATTTATAGCATATATTTATGTTTGTTATAGTATAATATTTATTAGTATACAATATTGTATGAAAATTGTTTTACCTGATGCAACTTACAATTACAATAAAAGAGTTTATTACAAATATTTTGTGTTATATTTTACAATTTTTCGACGTACCAAATATCCAGAATTCCATGTTAATCTAAAATCCCGAGAAAATTCTAAGATTTTGCCGTAAAATCGAGGAAATGTATCAGGAGAACATGATATGCGAGGAGGTATTCGATTCGCACAGTTCTTGGAATTTGACGTCATTTCTTGGAAATTACGAATTTCTCGGAATATGACGTCATTTCTGGGAATTTACGAAATTCTCGGAATTTGACGTCATTTCTTGGAATCCGCGAAATTCTGAGAATTTCTCGGCTGGATTCTGAAATTTTGCTGTAAAATCGAGGAGGTGTATCAGGAGAACATGATATGCGAGGAGGTATTCGATTCGCACAATTCTTGGAATTTGACGTCATTTCCTGGAATCCCCGAAATTCTCGGAATTTGACGTCTCTTCTTGGAAATTACGAATTTCTCGGAATTTGACGTCATTTCTGGGAATTTACGAAATTCTCGGAATTTGACGTCATTTCTTGGAATCCGCGAAATTCTGAGAACTTCTCGGCTGGATTCTGAAATTTTGCTGTAAAATCGAGGAAATGTATCAGGAGAACATGATATGCGAGGAGGTATTCGATTCGCACAATTCTTGGAATTTGACGTCATTTCTTGGAATCCCCGAAATTCTCGGAATTTGACGTAATTTCTGGGAATTTACGAAATTCTCGGAATTTGACGTCATTTCTTGGAATCCGCGAAATTCTCGGAATTTGACGTCATTTCTTGGAATCCGCGAAATTCTGAGAATTTCTCGGCTGGATTCTGAAATTTTGCCGAAAAATCGAGGAGGTGTATCAGGAGAACATGATATGCGAGGAGGTATTCGATTCGCACAATTCTTGGAATTTGACGTCATTTCTTGGAATCCGCGAAATTCTCGGAATTTGACGTCTTTTCTTGGAAATTACGAATTTCTCGGAATTTGACGTCATTTCTTGGAATTTACGAAATTCTCGGAATTTGACGTCATTTCTTGGAATCCGCGAAATTCTCAGAATTTCTCGGCTGGATTCTGAAATTTTGCTGTAAAATCGAGGAAATGTATCAGGAGAACATGATATGCGAGGAGGTATTCGATTCGCACAATTCTTGGAATTTGACGTCATTTCTAGGAATCCGCGAAATTCTCGGAATTTGACGTCATTTCTGGGAAATTACGAAATTCTCGGAATTTGACGTCATTTCTTGGAATCCGCGAAATTCTCAGAATTTCTCGGCTGGATTCTGAAATTTTGCTGTAAAATCGAGGAAATGTATCAGGAGAACATGATATGCGAGGAGGTATTCGATTCGCACAATTCTTGGAATTTGACGTCATTTCTAGGAATCCGCGAAATTCTCGGAATTTGACGTCATTTCTGGGAAATTACGAAATTCTCGGAATTTGACGTCATTTCTGGGAATTTACGAAATTCTCGGAATTTGACGTCATTTCTTGGAATCCGCGAAATTCTGAGAATTTCTCGGCTGGATTCTGAAATTTTGCCGAAAAATCGAGGAGGTGTATCAGGAGAACATGATATGCGAGGAGGTATTCGATTCGCACAATTCTTGGAATTTGACGTCATTTCTTGGAATCCGCGAAATTCTCGGAATTTGACGTCTTTTCTTGGAAATTACGAATTTCTCGGAATTTGACGTCATTTCTTGGAATTTACGAAATTCTCGGAATTTGACGTCATTTCTTGGAATCCGCGAAATTCTCAGAATTTCTCGGCTGGATTCTGAAATTTTGCTGTAAAATCGAGGAAATGTATCAGGAGAACATGATATGCGAGGAGGTATTCGATTCGCACAATTCTTGGAATTTGACGTCATTTCTTGGAATCCGCGAAATTCTCGGAATTTGACGTCTTTTCTTGGAAATTACGAATTTCTCGGAATTTGACGTCATTTCTTGGAATTTACGAAATTCTCGGAATTTGACGTCATTTCTTGGAATCCGCGAAATTCTCAGAATTTCTCGGCTGGATTCTGAAATTTTGCTGTAAAATCGAGGAAATGTATCAGGAGAACATGATATGCGAGGAGGTATTCGATTCGCACAATTCTTGGAATTTGACGTCATTTCTAGGAATCCGCGAAATTCTCGGAATTTGACGTCATTTCTGGGAAATTACGAAATTCTCGGAATTTGACGTCATTTCTGGGAATTTACGAAATTCTCGGAATTTGACGTCATTTCTTGGAATCCGCGAAATTCTCAGAATTTCTCGGCTGGATTCTGAAATTTTGCTGTAAAATCGAGGAAATGTATCAGGAGAACATGATATGCGAGGAGGTATTCGATTCGCACAATTCTTGGAATTTGACGTCATTTCTTGGAATCCCCGAAATTCTCGGAATTTGACGTCTTTTCTGGGAATTTACGAAATTCTCGGAATTTGACGTCATTTCTTGGAATCCGCGAAATTCTCAGAATTTCTCGGCTGGATTCTGAAATTTTGCCGAAAAATCGAGTGAATGTATCAGGAGAACATGATGTGCGAGGAGGTATTCGATTCGCACAATTCCTGGAATTTGACGTCATTTCTTAGAATTGCCCGCCCATTGGCCCACCCTTTGCCCGCCTTTTTCCCACCCATTACCCGCCATTTTCCCACCCATTCTAGAATTCTAAGATTTTTTGGAGACTCTTAGGAGTATAAGGAGTACAGTTTACGAAATTAAAAGACTTAATTCATCTCAAGATAGATTTATTTAAATAAATTAATGTGTATACATAATATATCTACAATCTAACTTATATCTACACTTAAAAATATATGTATATATAATATATTGTTTGTAATAAATAATTGCGCTAACAAAATAACCCTAGAATTCGCAATATAATAAGACTTAATATAATAAATATAAACTTATGCCTACATGAACTACTTATATATAATTCTCTTGAAGTGGTCTTCCATCATTCTAACTCAACTTAACAAATTAAGTTGTTCGTAATTAACTCAACAAGTTAGCTCTCACTATAACTCAACTTAATTTGTTAAGTTGAGCTAAGTTCGGTCTTCGACTCAACTTGCCGAGTGAAGTCAAGCATCGGCTGCGATGAGAGCTGTAATTAAAATCAATGATTAAATTCGCAATAATATGTATTACCGTTGAAAAAATATCGAATAAAATATTTCGCAAGAAAATAATAATGTCCAATAATATTTCTTACCCTCCTTAAGTTTCCTCTTCCAGCTGCAACGAGTCTTCTTAAATCGTCCTATAACTCATCACTAGATCGAACTATAATAAATAATTTATAATTGACTCACGCTTAATTATCAAGTGTAATATCATATTATTAATAACACTGTAATCAATTATATAATGTGCCATATGAAAAATTTCATCTCAATTAGTTATATTAAGAATTTCTTTAAGCAAAGAATTTCTTACAAAAAATGATTCCTTTAGTAATTATATTAAATACATCATTTTTATACTCTGTTATCTGAAATTTATTATTATTATTATGTGTATTCAATTTGCACGTACGTAACATATTTACCAGTAATTTAGTTCCCAATACTTACATATTATCGATGTTCAGATATGAATTCCACGCAGTGTAACTTAATTTAAAGTTCTACGCGTGATTACACCAAAAAACACATATATGATTTCTTGATTAATGAATGAAGACGGTGCATTTAATATCCGAGTCACTCGTAAATGGAGTAAAAAGCGAGTGTTTGGCATTGAGAATAATAATGCGAGGTCGGTCGTCAGTGTCCTTAGGTCGTTGCGGATCCGTTTTAAAGCGCGAGCCACAAAGTGGAAACAGACAAATTACAGCGGACAAGTAGAACGAGCCGTAACCGGGTCTTCGGGATCCCTTTTCGGTTCCCTAGGGATCCGTAGGGCTTACGCCAGTCATTTCGAGAGTGCATCCACGTCCCGCAAGGCGAAACGAACTGCAACGATACTCCACTTTTGCGTATTTAGTATTGCCGGGGAAATAGATACCCGGCCCACCTTTTCAACCTCGCAATTAGATTTACGCTTTAATTGCTCCGGACTTAGAGCGACTTAATTTCTCATCGTATGCCGTGTGTCCACGGGGCTTTGAAGTCATGTATTAAAGTTTTCGAGGATTTACAAAAGCGAATATCATATATCCTGATAGCACATCCAGCTTACCCTTTGTCCAATATAAACTGAGATTTCCATGAAATTTAATTCACTCGTGAAATTTTACTTTATTAAATTAGCTGCTCTCATATCAAGCATTCTTAGCATGTTTGTCTGCGAAGTTCAATTTCATTCTTATTTTATATTTTACCCGCGACGTTTCATATTTCTCGAACGAATGTCTTGTAATTGAATCGGAGGTTGAATGAGAAAATAATAATTATTTTTTTTAATGCCACTTTGATTAGGAATCGTCTCGCTGCGAACATTCATTAAAGCACTCGCGATGCGCGCCGGAAGATAAAAGATCGTAAAGCGGGAGAAAAAAAACGCGGAGATAAAATTTGCACGTGCTTATTGCGCAGCAATTTACGTGTACTAACCGCTTTTAATTGTTGAGACTGTGTCCACGTGATGTCGATTACATTGTAATTGACAATGGCTCTCTCGTTTCAGGGATGCCGTGCTTGAATCTCGATGGCTTTAAGCGAAATTATTCCGTGACGCAGATGGTTTATTAAGAAAATAATAATTCGCCTCTTTGGAGCTTGTTAAATATTTCGATATTATAAATGCGGAAATTAAATGTTCGTTTAATTTGCATTCTTCCTTTGTATGTTGAGAGAGCATTTCAATATCGCTGATATGCGAAATGGCAGGCGAAAAATATGAATATATTCTTCTCTGCATTTTTATCGAGCAAACAATATATTCGACGATTTTTGCAGTGGGATATCGATTGTAAATTAGTGTTAAAAAAATAACACTATTTTACCGGGGAATATTTGTATCGAAGATAAATAATATTAATTAAAATTCTAGGAAATATTTGTCCCGGCTGCGAATAAGTTGGAATTTATTTTTAATATGCAATTCATTTTTCGACGGAGTTTTATCAGAACGTGAATAATAGCAGTAATTTTATTTGATCACTAGTTCTGGAAGAATATAATAAATTGGGCAGTAAATAATATATTATTAAAGAAGGAGGTCTGACATATATTTACACAAATCAGTTTAGCAGAGAAACGGCGAAAGTACATCTCACATCTGTACATAAACCTACTCAATCCTGACACAATTTCATCCGAGACCGAAGATAAACTGAATTTCTTCCTCATGGTATGTAAACACTATGGGTGTTTCTACCCTCTAGGTATATGTATGTTTTCCTATCCCCCCCCACTCGCCTTCGATCCATCCTTAAATGTGTCGCGTGTTTATACCCTAATTTGGAAATTTAGTTGCCGAATTGTAGCCTTAAAAAATGAATATTAATTCCTAGACTTCGGACTAATTTCTCCAACTTTATATTCTACTATCTGTGTTCCTAGTTAGAGGAACTCAATTTTCATTAAACAGTAAAATTGAAAAGAGAATTACGAATTCTACTTTTTCATTAAATACGAAAAAAACTACTGAGTTCAATTAATGTCAACAAAATTACTGAGTTTAGTTAACGTCCAAATTAACCCATAAAATATACGTATAACTATAAATTAATTTCAATTCTTCACTTTTCATTTAAGTTCACATTAAATATACCTTATGAAAGGCTTTCTACGGTGTCATTATATTCTTACTCGCAATAATTCCACCCATGGACTGTCATCGAATAATCCAAGTATCCAATCTTATCCTATAATTCCCCGTAACAAGATATTCAAGGTGGCTCAGGTCGACCCACAAACCCTGGTCAGCCCCGGCACGATTCTCTGCGAGAGCTAAGATAAACTGAATTACTTCCTCGCGGTATGTAAACACCATGGGCGCTACCAACCCCTGGCATACGTGCATTTCCACCTTGTCTCTCCTCTCTCCACTCTCCTATCTCTCAACCCCTTACTCTCTCCAGTTAGATGCACCACGTATGTACATACGTAGGTATGCATCGTTGCGCATACACTTCGACGTGAAGCGGTGTAAGTTTGTCAAGCTGCACTTGGCTGTTTTGCAAGCTCGAGGGGCTTCCGGATTGAATCCGTGCACGGGGCGGTGGCTTTTAACTCGAGCGTCGCAAGGAACGGCGAAGACCTCCGAGCGACGTGCGGAATTAATATACGGTTCACCTGTCTTCGATATTTCCTCGAGCGAACTTGAGAACTTCTGACGTCTCTCTATCTATCTCTACACTATTCTCCACCCTTCCTTTCGCCATCCGTACTCCTTATATTCCACCCTATATTTCCACCCTCCCATATGCTGCTCTCTGTTTCTATTCAATTTCTCCAGAATTTTACGCACAGGAAATAAGTCTGTCGATCGATCTGACATGGAACGACGGTGGTCGAGAATTCCTGGGATTTCTATGGTTTTCGTTGTTGCGCTTTCTACGGGGGTGACATTACTGTCCGGGGATACCGATGGATTATAATTAATAAGAATAATTGGGAGGATTGAAATCGATGATTATTTGTGGATAATTAACTACATCTTTCTGAATATTTTAATTATATTAAATAAAATAAATGTGGGGATTGTACAATGTTATATACGTCCATTACAGAAGTCAGCACACGATGGTATTCTCGAATTCTTTTAATACCAATTCCGCAAAATTGAAGACAAACTAGAGAAACATAAACTCTGACACGCGAGGGGTTAAACAATCAAGTAATTGAAAGTGGTCCTCGGTATATTTCCCGACGTCTTGTCCGGGCGGGTGCATAACTAATTTTCTTTTTCTTAGGAGAATGCAGTGACATTGCATTAGAAAGGTGGCTTTAAATGCCAGGAGAGTTTAAGGTTTAAGTACCGGTAGTTGGTCGCGTTAATGCTCTCACTAATTACCTAAACACTGCTCAGGAAAGCGACCGCGGAATGCTTTCGCAGCTCGTACCGTGAGTGTGCCGGTTGGTTCGCACTGGGTAAACAAAGCCAAGATATACATTCAGTCATCTAGATTACTTTTACAAGCGACACATTAACCCCGGAGTTATTCCACTCTTATTTATATCATGGGAAACACTCGTGCCAAGGATACGTGAAATTACTGGTAGCGTATACTAAAAACCCTTCCCTCTGATGCATCATCTAATTTCGTTTATCACGATGGTAGAAAACAATGCAAAATGAATATAGAATGTTATAATGGATCGATATACCTCCGTCGGGCCTTGAATTGAAATCCATTCTGAAGAACATAATGTCTCAAAGGGTCACCGATTGTTTCGCTTTATTTAACCCTTCGAGGGTAAGTGCATCGCGGTTCCACGAAAGACCTTTCTTCCTCCGTGTCCTGAAGAACTTGAAAGAGAACTGCCATTTAGGTCATGAGCATATAGAAGCTTTTGTAAATTTCTATGGTCCGGTTGAGGACTCGCTTCCAGTCGCGTCGGGAAATGTCTTTCCTCGGTGATTCCTTTGTTTCGTCAAACAATATTACAGTTTGCGTAACGTATCCTGTATTACTGGGTTTCTTAATTACGTGAAGATGAACCTACTATTAATCTGTGTTGAGGACAATATGCATTTATGCTGAGACTACTTGCAAAATTGAAGAATGGATTCATATATCGCCGCTGAATTTAATAGTAGAACTTCAAGATTATTAGATAATAGTTTTATTAAGAGAAATTTATATTAAGATTTTCATCACCGTAATAATTTAGCGGTCTTATTCATATATCGCCGCTGAATTTAATAGTGGAACTTCAAGATTATAAGATAATAGTTTTATTAAGAGAAATTTATATTAAGATTTTCATCACCGTAATAATTTAGCGGTCGTAATAATTTAGCGACATTTTTTACTTAAAAAAAGATTCAAAATAATCCATAGTTGTCTTATGGTTATTTTCTGATTTTTTAATCCTAATATACTAATTATTATTATATCATATTTTTATACCGAGACATTAAAAAGTAATGGATCGACAAATCAACATATAGCTAGTGACTCAAAGTGATTACTCTGAATCACTTTAAAAATAGTATTATTACACAATAAATACAAGAAATTATTTAATGAAGCAAGAATATATATTGATATTGTAACCCTCATAATAACGCGTAACACTGCCTCTTAATTACACTGGCTAATTATAACAACAGGCAGGAATACACTCACCCCCTATCACTGTATTGTACTCCATCAAAACACAATTCATCAAAACCTCTCACCGTCTCCACTTTCCTATCCAAAACCACTCGGAGCATTATTAACGTCCATCACGCGATATTCTAACGACAACGTTTCACTGTTCGAATCAATTTTCTATTAAACAAATTCTCTTCGTCTCCCTTCTCCTCCACCCCCGCCTTTGTCGTCATCACGCGAAAAATTCCACGGGATTATTTCTCCGTGGATGATTTTTTTCCCGTGGAACGATTGGGAATGCAAAATTCTATCGGACATGATAGACCACATGTGGAGAAGCAGAGGAATACGGGGATAAAAAACCAGGTGGACATTACGATACGTGACACGATTGGCAAAGGATTCACTGTTCTGAGGAAGAATGGTAGCGCATGCTGGCGGAATCGTTCGAAACGGACCAATCTTTCGGATGATTGGCGTTTATTAGCTGTCCCGTGAACGTTCAGACGTCCGGACACGTTTGAAACAAGTCCGACTGCTGCAACGCTTCAAAGTTTCTATGGTGAATACCGGGGGGTGCGGGGTGTCTGGGGCGGAGGACGGCGTTACCGGCTAGGGGTGGTTGTTAAGCGGTTTGAAAAATGGCTCGGTTCTTTTCTCTCTTTTTTCAGTCCCGTCACCGGTCGGACCTCCATTGATTGTCATATCGTGTTATATCGCGCCGGGATTTCATTCTGAAATGATTCCGTTCGGAGGTTAGAGGAAATATATGGTTAATGTTGATGCAGGGTGTATTTACACGCGCGACTTTTATTCGACGCTTTATTTGGCGGTTTAGAAATTATTGACTTCTGTGGTTGGTTTAGGTGAAGTTATTTGGAGGGGATTATATGTCGGTGGGATTTACATCCGGATTTTCAATTATAATCACGCAAAGGATCCGCAGAGTGACTTCGTGAAATATGTTTTTTAAACCACAATAATACCATAAATTATAATTAACATGTAGAACTAAAACATTCTGTGTACCAAGTATTCCGTAACAAGAGGTACTCGAAAAAAATTTCATAACGGTAATAAAAAGAGTAAACTTATATCCTACTTAGATGCATAATTAATTCTACCCCGGAATACTTTACCGAGCTTGTTTTCCTTGTTTTTACCCTTCCATTTCCCTAGGTTTTTATTTGTCCTTCTCCACGGGCTTATTTTTGCAGTTCCCGTCGTTCGTCCCTTTTTATTTCAACCCGCCTCTTTACTTTTCTCTTTCCGTGTCGAACAATTCGTGGAATGAAAAAAAAAGCTTAAACAGGGGGGGATGAGAAAGGGGTGAATAAAATCGGTTCTGCACGTCGACACACCACGTTTAGCGAATCGTTTCCAGGGTTGCTCGTGGAATATTGTAAAAAGTCGTACGCAAGGGGGTTGCGCGGGGGCTGGCGGTGAGAGGGAGAGGGTGAAAGTGGGAGAGCGAAAGAAATATAAGGTGGATATCGTGACCGTTCGATATTTTCCTTTGCTTGGTATTAACTCGGCGATTTGATTCGAACCATTCGAGAAATATGAAATTTGTTATTTATGGAGCCACTTAAATAAACCTGGTTCCTACGAGTGGCTTAAGCACGATATTAATGGCGTTCGCGGTGAAATTACTCGGAAATTATATTCTTGCTGGACGATTAAAAAGACATAAGGAATATCGGTTGACATATATTCCACGACTGATTCGAAGTCATTTATTCATTTGTTTCTATGCTTCAATTATGTCGAGATTTTGTCTCTTCTGGAAATGTTGGTATCGGATTTTCTAATATTTACACGGAGATATTGGACACCGTGATTCAATTAACTTTGAGTTAATGGGTTAATAGGAATAATGTACTTTTGAGAGATGTGTCTGTGATTTGTGCAAAGCATATTTTTAGAACGACACTGATAATGAAGATTAAATAAAAGAAGATATAAAATGTTAGCCCAACAATTTCAGGTAATACTCGAAACCATAAATAACCGTAAGCATGGTCAACTTAGATTATTCTATTAATGGGTCGATCGAAAATTTTTTCATCTGATATAATATGTTTCAAAAAGAACTTTAATAAAACTTGCAACAAGGTTAAAAGATATTCTACTCCATTTGCTATTCGTACACCATCTCACGGTATACACTTTCCGTTTAATAAAGATATAAAAGATATAAAATGTTAGCCCAACAATTTCAGGTAATACTCGAAACCATAAATAACCGTAAACAACAATAACTCAAGTATAAATGGCACACGTAGCGGGAATTAAAATCAGCTGTTTCCAAAAGGGCAAAGGTGGAGGACCTCAGGGATCGAGGGTGCTGGGTGTCGGGAAAGGACATTTTCGATGGGTAGACGGTCCGAAGTAGAGTTGGATTATGGTAGGTATCGGGTGCCAAACTGTCCCTCGAAGTTTTGTTATGTCCGAAAGGAAATTCGATCCCTCGTGCACGGCTTGGTGCACCGCCCCCCTACGTCCTCTTCGCGAGCGACATCCACTTAACTGGATTTCCGCTCGCTGAGTTTAGCGAAGATTAGCAATTCGACGCCCCCGATAAGAGGGCCTCGTCGCCTCCCTGGAATCGAGTCACCTTCCCCTAAACTACTCGACTCTACCCGACTACTCGACTGTATTTCCCTGAGATTATAAGCACGAACGATTATACCAGCGAGAACGGTTCGCTGGCAAATTGATTTCCACGTATTCCGACTGGCCATGGAATCACTCACGATTTAAGCTCTGATTTGTTTGAGAAAGATTCGGGATGGAGTTACGAAGTGATTGTAATTAAGACTTGAGTCTAGATGGATGAACTGGCTTCTAGAAGGGATTTCGAATCAAGTGGAATTTTGATCGCTAATTGGTTATTTATTTACTTATTTATTTCATTATTAACCGGATGAAATCCTTTGTATAAAAGCATGCAAAAAGAACATGAAAGACCTAGAAGGATATTAAGTACTTAAAATTGGTTCTGATAAATATTTATTAGTATGTTTTAACTATGAATTATTATTTAAAAATGAATATAAACATTTCTTAATATCCTTCTGATATTTTGCAAGCTCTCATAGAAATATATTCCGGAATATCTCAATTTCATTCTCCGCGTTCGGAATATCTCCTAATAATTATTTCCCGGGGAATGCTTTAGAACGAATCAATATTAATTCCAAAGTTATGTGAAGAGAAGATATCCTTAGATTCGAGGGAATAATCTTCGAGGAGGATCTCGATATGGTTATATAAGAACGTCCAGATAACTAGCGGCAATCTCGAGGATCTGGAACCAATGGACCAAATGGAGATTTATGAGTAACCTCCGCGAAAGAACGTTTTCCCCGGCGATCGTATAAAAAAAAGGAAAGTTCGGCTTGTTTGATCATGCCAAGCTAAGCGTAACCGTTGTAGCTTCCGATCTTTAATCAAAGCCTGTTACCACATTTTTTATGGGTAATGTTGTACAAGTATACCCTACCCCACCACTCTTCTCCACCCCCGTCTCTTTTTGCCCCCCTCACAAACGAGAAAGTTGCCACTCCAGGATTTTAAAACTTCCTTCCATCTCGCTTCGGTTCACTCCGCTCTTTCACTGACAAACTCGAGTTTTTAACTCGAATTTCCTGGTAATGAAAAAAGTATCGCGTTTAAGAAAGATTTATGCATCGAGTGGGGAATTTTTCGGAGTTTAAGGTAAATTGTCACTTTCACGGAAATATTTTATATGCCCCCTCCCCCGAATTGGCCGGCGTAACTCGATAATGCCGAGAATTATCTCGGACAGAAAATTGTTCTCATTCCGGGGAAGTTTGGAGGGATGGCTTCTTTGTGGATTGATTATTAAGTAATCTTACGAGAGGCGGAAGTTTAAAGATGTATTTACGAAGCCTGTAGGATGTGATGAATGTTAGCCAATTAATATGTCTGTATAAATAATTTGATATCATCAATTAATTTTCTGCTGACTTTGTTTTAAGCACCATGAATTAAATCTCCGTTGTTATTCAGTAGTCAAATCAGATTGAATTTATAATTCGAATATCATAAAAATGATTTTATCGAATTTATAAACACCACAGTATTTTATAAGTAACTATAACGTATTAATATATTTTACATATAATATTCTGTATTTCCAATAAAACAGAATTTTAATGTATTCTATATAAAATATTCCACATTTTACCGATAGCAGAATATTAATATATTTTACGTATAACATAAAATACTGTGGCGCATTAAGTGCACAGTTTATTAAACTCAAATACCAGTAAAAAATGAATTCCCACAAAAAGAAGTAAAACGGTTTGAAAAGGGTTCGTCGACGATTTACAATGAAACGCTTTAACGAAGAAAACAGGAGAAATTAGATTTGGTTCGTAGAATAGCCGAGATAATTGTGGGCTAACCGAGGTAGGTGTGTGGAACTGGAAAACCCTCCTAAATTGTTGGGATAAAAATAGAGGAGTTTTCGGGAAATTCGTAGAACTCGGGCTAGATTTTAGGTTGCTCGGTGGGTTTACACTGTTCCCTTCTTGTTCGTCTTGTTCGACAACGAGAAGTAGTAACTGCTGTTTGCCGCTGACCCACTTTCGTGGCGGGTCAAAAAGTTCGGGGGTCGCTCGACGTCGACGTCGTCGTCGTCTTCGAGGAATTTAGGATGTCAAGGAGCCCGGAATCATGCCAGAAACGATGCACCGCTATGCGCAGGATACCCATAAATAGATCATTTAAATATTTCCGGAACAACGACCTGATTTTCATCTAGCGAATTATCGTAGCTTCCGCCCATGAAAATATCCAACTATTTAGCATACTCTAATCGTAATATAATGCAATAGTTTGAAGGGTCCTCCAGGAATTTCGAACGTCTATGCAATATCCAGTTATTTCATGTAATTATGCTTTATATTATACGTAATATATTAATATTCTGTTACAAAGGTGAATCACGAAGCATGGTCAACTTAGATTATTCTATTAATGGGTCGATCGAAAATTTTTTCATCTGATATAATATGTTTCAAAAAGAACTTTAATAAAACTTGCAACAAGGTTAAAAGATATTCTACTCCACTTGCTATTCGTACACCATCTCACGGTATACACTTTCCGTTTACACAATAATTACATAAAGCCAACTTAATATAACAGTTTCTTAATCCCATTAAAGCGCCCGTTTCTCGCTCAGCAATATTAATATTAACTTTTCACTTTCCAAAGGTTCCGCTTTCTTTGGGAACTAATAAAATGGAGTTGAAATTCTGGCAAAGCTATTCTGGACAATTGATACTACGCTAAATTTCGATTGGTATTAATACTGAGTTGGAGATAGGTGCAGTGGTGGAAGGTCTGGTTATTAATAGGTGGTACCATTAATTCAGGAACAATATATTGAATTACCATTTCGACGATTCATATTGCGAATATGGAAATTGCGAGGCATCGAGGCGGTGGGAAATACTTGTACAGGTGCGCTCGAGGTAATTCACACACTCTGTTTGCCGGCCAACGGAACGGAGTTATATAATTACTGGAAACTGTACGACGAGTGTCATAAACACCTACACTAAACGTCGCAATTCGAATGAACTTACGTCCCGTGCACTACCCGGAATAGTAATACAGTTAATGTAACGCTCATATTTCTGCGAGTTATACGAGGCCCGGAAAATGAGGCATGTTCACTTCAGAAAAACTATGACAAGTTAACATACCGTGTCTTAAAACCGCGTTAAATTGAGCGTGGAATAATTCCTCGACTGTTTACGTTCAACGTTGAACTTGCTTAAGTTCGAAAGCTATGTTCGATATTAATTATTGTATTTAATCGGAACTTTGATTAGTTGGATTCTGTTAGTTTCCTAACGCGAATTTATTAATACCACATTAAATTGCATGTGGATTAATGTTTCGATTGTTTATATGGAACTTGCTTGAGTTAATGAGTTGTTTTCGATATTAATTATGCATTTTAATGGTAAATTGCGATCAGGAATTTCATCAACAAATAATATCCGCTTATTATAATATATTATAAATTATGATAACCGCTTATTATTCGTGCATCGCTTCAATGAATTATATTATCTGAATCCGTTGATATAATTCAAGATATAATCTCAATTTTGGAATCAAATATTTATGGCATACTGTTAATTACTAATTCCGTGATCAACAATTCTATATCATATATTTCGAATTATTTCATTATTTCAATTATTTTCGCGAATGAAGGAAACCTAATAAAATCGACTAGCCCTGCATGATTACTGAAATACAAATAATCCGGCATAATCTATAATTCAAGGTATTCCTTTATCAGTAGATCCATCATCAATTCCATTATAGCAGATGCCAAAAATAATTCCGAGTTCTCCCAGCATCCATCGAATCCAGTCTTTCCTGCATGAAGGAGCAAGGATGAGAGGCTGAAAGTAGAAGAAGCAATCGATCGGGTGGGATCAAAATCATGGAAGAAATTTCGGTCCTTAAGACCACGTGTCCACTGGCAGAGATTCCCGGTCCTTTATTCCACCGGATCTCGAGATCCGAAGGTAATTCCTTCGGCTTCCTGTCGTGCTGTGGCCCAGGAATCGAAGAACGCCAGGCAACCGTGTGTTAGCTACAGATTAGCGGGAAGTCCTGCTCCCCATTGCAAGGATTCCCCATCGGCTTGCAGGATTATTAGAAAAGAAAAGAATATATCCTTCCATCCTTCCGTCTTTACTACCGGTCATCCATCGTCCGAGAACCAAGCTTACCGATAAGAACAAGAGAAGGAAGAAGATGACGAAGAAGAAAACGAAGAGTGAGAGCTTACGTCTACCGGATGTTACTCTCTTCTCTTGATGGATAAAAGCTGATTCAACAGAAAAGTTCAAACGTTATCTTGACTTTAATGCTAACACTTGTGACGGATCAACTATCGAGAGACTGACGTGTTCTACCTACGTGTTCTACCTACGCGATCTACGATTATGAAGGACCCTGGAGAAAAGGATGGTGATCCTTTTCGAAGGACAACAACCATTCCTATGTAATATCCGGATGGTACATCATTCGAGAGGCTAATCGATCGTGAAATTGGATTTTTAACTTACGTCCTTTTGCCGGTTACAGGAACCTTGGAACTCGTGGATGTAAAAACCGTCGTTTCATTTTGTAGGTCAGTTATATTCGATATTAATTATTTATTGTATAATAATTCGGGCTTTGATCCGTGGATCAATTTGGATTCTAGTAGATTCCTTTCTAATATGAAAGGAATTTCTCTGTTTACTTCAGGAAAATCATTTTGAAATAATAATGGAAAATGTCATTTTAAGTATTCTTGATATTAAAATTCCCGATAATTTGCAACGAAATAAAATGCTAGATAATTTGTAACAGAGTATCCAGACTATGTAGAATCGTTATCATTTTTAGTATTGTTCTAAATATTCTAGATATTCTGTGAAAAATTATCCAAAACTGTTACGTTTTGCAGTATTATTCCAAAATTACTTCACCAAAAGTATACATACAAATTTGTTTCGTATTAGGAAAGTACAACATTTTTGTTATTTTAGAATTGTAATATTGCACTAACAGAATGTTCTTGTTTTGTACTTTCCATTTACTGAATTTTGATTTATCAAGTAGTTTAGAAGAACACGAATGCGGTTCTTGTAATCCACTTATTCCGAAAGAAAGGTGCAATCAGAATCAATAATGCTAGCTGCAAAAAGTGTTCGTGTTGGCGAGCTTGCAAGCTCGTGCAGTATGATGCCTAATGAGAATTTCGGCGAAAGTTTAATTGGCTCCATCATAATTTCTAACGGGACGCGATCAAGTCGCGGTTTAATCAAGCCGCGCTTCATTACCGCAAGATTCATGCCGTTATTCGTCTTTCTGAATTTACTCGACCGCCTTTCCCAGCCACGGAACCACGTCACTGATAATTATCTCGCATTTCATTTTCGAGCGTACTCACCGGGACTCGTTCGATTATCGCGATTATCGAAATGAATTTTGCCCTCCCAGCTGATAAGCACCGAACGGAAGAACGGTTTTTAATAATACTGCCATTGCGGATAATTAAAACGTTTGCTTAATCGTACTTTATGCCACCTTCTTCATTGAAAGGACATTAAAATCATATTCGATATTAGAGTCTCTCCATGCAATATCTAATTCATAATACCACTTCAAATTCTTATTAAGAATATTAACACTGGAACTACCAAAGCAGTCAAAATGCCGGTTCCGCGGTGTTTCATAAAAATATTCATAATTATTACACTGGATTTTCTAAGATTTTTCTCGGATCAGTTTGTACAATAAATATAATTAAATCGATTAATTTATTTTTGTCATGCATCCTTATTTTTATGGATAGGAGCATTCATAAATATAGAAATATACCTGAATACATTGTTAATAGTTCCAGTGTTAAAATGTTAACCTGTTAACTCGTAATTTAAATCTACACTTATCTCGAAACTTGCGAATGAATTGAAAATTATCCTTCTCATTATTCTCAAACTTTTACGCGTATAAATTTCAGTAATATGCAACCAAATCTATATAATTTCATTCTTGTAATAAATTTCAATTTTTTCATAAAATTGAAAGTAGCCGCTTCATATCGTTTGTTGGAAGAACTCCTCGGTTAACAGGTTCATATTGTAGGTTGGTATTAAAGATAGCATTTACCAAGTAATATGGCAACATTAAATTAAATGATATAAATATACAATAACACAGAAAAAGCAAGCACAGCCAACCTCGTCTAAACCTCATGTGAAACTGGCAATTTTGTCTCCAATGACAACCGCCCGAGATACGCGCCCGGCGACATAAACATAACATAAACAGCACAAGTTCAGCCACGCAACCAGCAAATCCACAATATTCAATATTATCGGATCTTTAGTTCAAAATTACAATCCAAAAATAGATGAAAGTTCAACTCACCAAAATAGTTCAACTCACCAATAATATTATTTTCGTAACACATATTTTTACTACGTACACTAAGTATATTAATAATAATTAAATCATATAAACAAATGAAAATTCATGAAGTGAATTCGATGCCGTGTGAAGGAGAAGTCGAAGAGAAATAAGGGAGGAAAGTATTTTCATTTAATTCTAGATGTATGAAAGAAAAGAAGAGGAAATGAAAGGAGAGGGATGAAAAGGAAAGGAAAGGCAAGGATGTTGGCTTATTTTCCTTATTGGCCGCGGGGAAAGTTTCGTTAAGGTCCTAGAAGGTAGCGGGGGCCAACTTTTATCCCGTAATATTTCGAGGATATATAGGATGCCCTCGTAAAGCGGTCGCGCCACGCGATTTGTGTATTTTACGAGGTGTTTACAGGGAAACCTTTGAAACAAGAGTTACATGGCTCTTCGGGCCACATAAATTTATATCGTCAAATTTACATTTTTCACCCGGTAAATATGCATCTACATAAATTACTCTCAAAGACTGCGTCCTTTTAAATATGCATACTCTCTGATAGTCATTATTTTCAGTGGAACACACGTAGCTGAACTGAAGATTTTTTCAGGCGAAGAATTATTATTGCGTCGCAAATATTAGTTCATTTTGTGAACGTTATTAATAATATTTAGGATTCATGAATACATTAATAATAATGAAGTTATATAGTACAAGTAATAATGTATACAATAATTTATTTTATTTCGTTTATCAAAATTCTATGTTGGTATATATTAATTAATCTCACAGTGAACATATATCTGTAATATGTTTTTTCTGGTAAGGCATTATATATGTACTCGTATTAAATATTATACGATCATCTAAAACTTGTATTCATAATACAACGTATTATATTATTTATTACAAATATAACGAATGTAATCTTAAAAATAAAAATAAAGATACTGCTTCACAGAGCATCCAAAGCTTATATTAATTTATTACCAATCAAAATCCCCGATTCTAATAAAGTACGGCATCATCCAACCAACAATTACTCAATCAAAAGTTTCCACGCCAATACTCTCATAAATTACACCATCCGAAATTTGCGAATATCAATTCACCTATAAAAACATCCCTAGGGTGGAAAATAAAAAAACGACCCATGTTTGTTTCCCCCTACAATGATCCGCCGTTACTTTCTCCTTAATTAGTCCATTAAAAGGTTCTCCTAATTAAATCCGATCCGAAAACTTCGATAAATTACATAGACCACGAACTATACGTATATCTGCACTCACACTTTTACACACACACACACACACATTGAGACACAAAAAGAGAGAGAGAAGAGAAAACTACACTTTATACTTTACTAGTAAGAAAAGTTTCCCTAGGTAGGTGGGTGCGTCCAATTAGGATCGCGCCGATAATCCGAGAAGTTCCTCGCGGAGATGTAATAGGAGTCGACGAAAGGGAAATGCGGATAGAGGATAGGGCTGAATTATACACCCTGTCTACTAATTACTTTCCGAAAATTTACGGACACGATCTATTCACTGAAACTCAGGAAAAATTTCTTGGTTGATAGATTTACGTAAATTAGTTGGACTATGAGTTTAGGTCACTTATTATACTAAATTATACACATAACATGAGCCGTTTATTACGAAGCTGATGAAACTCTATTTAAAATCAGAGCCGTAAATTTTCTATAAATTACAATCAAATTAAGTATTATCTTTATTTTTATTTTTAAGATTATATTCGTTATGTTTGTAATAAATAATATAATACATCGTATCATGCGAAGTACTACTTGTATAAATATCCTTCTATAAGTTCGATAATAATAATGATTATTCAATAATAATTATTGCATGATATAAAACTTCAATTATTTTATTTCCAAGGGGCTTCATTTATATCACTCGACTCCTACACACATTTCATTAGTTTCCAAGAGTAGATTACGCGGCTAAATTTTCGAAATGCAATTAGTAGACGGCGTGTACATACGCGAGGTATTACTCCTGTAATTGCTATCCAACAATCCAGAGAGAGAAAGAGAAACAATGAGAAAGGGAGAGAGAGAGAGAGAGAGAGAGAGAGGGATTGAACAATGCTGGGGAAACGTGGCACGATGGACATTTCGGCCGGTCCTAATTCCTACATTTTTTGGCCAGTGATACCACGGCCGCGGGGCTCCTTCATTTTTGTTCCATTCCCCGTGAACCCTCGTCATGTTTTTTTTTTCTCCAAACCCATCGCGTATAAGACAATACGCGAATCGTCACAACTCAATATACATCCCGTGCCGGAACGACCGGTCAAAATGCCCGAATAAAATTTGCTCGGCTGACCTCTGATTGTGTTTTTTTCCCCTCCGTCCTTCGCCTTCCGCGACGCGATACGGGCCACAGTTTTTTTTATTTAATTCCCACTGATTTTTTTTACCCTGAAATTATATCTGGGGGATGAGTCCGTAGGGTGGAATGCGACTACACGGTGGGAACGGGTTCCACTTTTGGTTCCGTTATTAATGAAAATATTTTGGGCCTCCTTCGTATTGTCGCTGTTTAAGTTCGACTTTAATTCTGCTTTCATTGGGTAAATTAATTAAAACATCTGCGCGGGAGTACAAGGAATTAAGCACGAAGGAAGTCCTGGAAGCGCCTGAAGCGATTAGTGTTATCATAATTAGTACCTTTCGGTAGAAATGTGGCATAAAAAATGGGGTTTTTAATGAGTCCTTATTTTGGCTTTTAATTACAATATATTCTAGTGATATTTATGATTAAAGTTGATGATTGATATGTCATATTAATTGTTATACGAATATTTAATGCTGGTGTTTGCTTAAATCTTTCAAGCACATATGTATATATGTATATACCATGCTTTTAGATTTTTTCTTATTTTACTTATTATTATTATTTCTTATATTATATTACTTATTATATTACTTATTCACCTATCCAAAGTACTGAAAACTATTTAAATATTCCAAATATTCTTAAATATTATCTGATATGTTAATATTAAAAATTCGATGATTATTAATATCCTTGAAACAAGTTCCCATGGAATATTTTATATCTGAAGTCAGAGACTCGACATAATTTTAAAAACAAACGTGAGTACCTCCAGTGAATATTAATGGAGTGAAATCTGAAAGTTTTTATATCACCCTCTATAGATCGTTTCTTCATTCCCTTTTTACTTATTCCCATTCCCACGTCTTTTACAACCCCTTGCTTTTACTCTCTTTTTGCGGTGCTCCCCGGGGACCAGCAATTGTACTCCGTGTACAAGGAGGGTGAAAAACTGGCGATATAAAGCTGCAAAGTATACGCATGAAATTAAACGAAGATATACAAGCATCGTTAGCAACAGAGAACCTCCGAATTCCCAACGATACATATTTAAACAAAACCGCGCTATAACGACCTGTGGAAGTTACAACAAAGAAAATACTAATTCTTTCATATAACAATAAGCCTTAAAATTCCATGGCGAAAGTTTTGCTATCAACGACGTAAGAAAATAAGAAATAATATAAATAAAATGTGGCAGATATGCGGCCAATATTTGTCGCGTGAATAAAACCTCGCATCTAGATTCCGATTGTTATTTCATGTGGAACTCAAAATCCACGAAATGTTGGAAATTCTGTCACTTAAATTCTGGAATTAACTGAAATTCATTTAAGATTAATTCCAGCACTATTTAATTCAAGATTAATTCGTGCACTATTTAATTTAAGATTAACTCGAACACCGTTTAATTCAAGATTAATTCTACCATTATTAAATTAATAGTTACAATTACTGTATCTGCGTGAAATTAAGATTAATTAATAAAACCGCAAAGACATTAACTGTGACCATTAACAGTCCAATAAATAAAATAAGAATACACCCATTCTCCCCATATTCCTAATTACAATATAAATATATCCACACCCACTTTTCCCTAACTATAAACATATAGTAAAAAAATCCTCGAACAGGTGAATTTCACGAAGATAATATAAATAAAGTTCAGATTGAAGGAGGTTCAAGATCCAGGTGTACAGTACGGAATAATGGAAGAGCCACGATAGAGTAAACACAAAATTTCACGGTTCTTTCCTTTCGCGTTTTTTGCGACCGTTCTGAAAATACAAATGGAACGCGAGTAAATGTAAGAGGCAGGGAAGCAGGGAGGAGTAAAATTTTCCAAGCTATCATGGAGTAAGGAAGAAAGCGTAGTTTAAGATACCGGAGGAGTTTGCATAGCTAAGTGGATCTACTTCTGTAACATTCTTGGCACAGATAGTCCAATATAATTCACTCCCGGGAATGTGATTATTTACATAGGTAAACGGGTGAGACGAGGGTGCGGCGAAGGGAGGGCGCAGACGGAGATACCTGTAATTTGAAGCCTGAAAGTCTACATAGCCGTATCTCATTATTAAAACCTGGACCTGGTTTTATGGTTTCAATATTTCCTAGGTTCAGATGTAATAGTCGCTTATTATACGCCAACAGAAATAATCCCCCTTCGGAGAAACTGCTCCACTCTCGACTTCTTATTTAAGGGATGACCGGCGAGATATAGGATACCGGGGTGAATGGATCTTGTAAATGTAATATTTTGTTGACCGAAGATTGGAGAATTTTGTGAGAAAGTCTCCATTCTCAGAAATCAATGCCACTTCTATGTGGAAAGTGATTTTTGAAAGCGGTGCAAGTCGAATTTTTCTTACGACTTTAATAGTATAATTAATAGAAGGAAGATATTTAAGGTGAATTTTCTTGTAGTGAAAAATGATGTTTAATTATATTCCTTGAAAATAGGACTTATATCGTTTTCAAAAATCGTTCGTGTATTATTATATATATTATATATCAAGTATATTTAATGTATCGTAGTTATAGATTTATTAGAATATTTAGAGTGCGTAATAAAGTGGTGTACATCAACCATATTTCTACGTTCCTTTTATTTATTTATTTACCTATCCAAAATATGTATATATCGTATCGTATCCCTTGAATATTATAGCCTTTCGATATTTCTATAATAATTTTCCATTAAAAATCAAGGGACTCAATTTTCTCGTCGATTTTTTGTTATGGACTTCTCGTATCCTTGGAAAGGTTAGGAGTGTTTTACTACTGATAGGTTGTGGTATTATTAAAATGTTGTGCAATGTACAAGAAAATTGTACATCGTTTATGTTGAGATACTAAAAACACAGTCTCAAAGCGTAGCCATTTTGCGTTGAAAGTACAAATTCGATAATAAAGTACATAATAGTCACATACTAAAACCCATGATTACTAATAAATACGATACTCAATTTTTACATCCTCTCATTTTTTCACCTTATTAATTGTTAACGCTTCATCCACGTTCATTTTAATATTCAACATCAACCCACAACATTAATATATATATTACAACCAGCATCTAAAAATTGTATTTTTATCTTCATAATTAAGTTCAACATTGAAAACGTAACTTACACCTCCCGCAAGCACCATCAAAATGTAAACTGTTCCATCAAACTACCTCGACTCCAGAATTTACAATCCTCATTCTTCACGGATATCCAAGATCGGTGCAAAGAAACCGGTTAAATCACGTCGTATAATTTCCAGGTAAAACGCCATAAACGCCATAAAATCATGTAATTCGGGAAGCGTAAAATACGAGGCTTGGAAGTTCCCGATGGTGGGGTGAGAATTTCGTTGTAAATAATCCTCTGGCACGGGGGTTGGGGGTTCAAAGAGAGAAAGGGGGTGTATGATGGAAGAGAGAACCGATTCGCTAAACCGCTTACGTTCCTTGGGAAAAAAGCGGCGGGAAAAGGAAGGAAAAAAATAATTACTTTAGTCGCGTGCTGAAGTCAGATTACCGTGGTACTTGCATTCCACGGCGGAGGGAAAATTCGCGGGAAGGTAAAACGCCACACTTTATTCGTTGCCATGTTCTGTCGAGCTGGCTGGAACCATTTTAATGCACTCCGGGGCTTGCAGTATCCGTGACTGGTCAACGAGTATTTCTACCGAATGCTTTTCCCCGACATTTTTTTTTAATCGTGGTGCAATTTAATCGCACGTTTATTCGATCCTTCGTAAACCGTGCGTTTCGCGGAAAGTCACCCGGGATATAACTCTCAGTTGAAAGCCCTTTTAGTACTCGGTTTTACGTGAAAAATCGCAAATATGCTTAGTGTTTCGTTGATGGACGGAATCTCGGGTCTGTCTTTGAATTGCGATTCATTATGACGTTTATATTATAATTCGGAATGCTTTAGAAAGCTCGTGATTCAAATATCTCAAGTACATGTTTTGAACTATGAATTAACACTTTTGCAGATCATAATAAATTATCCAGATCGAAATAAACAGATCACGGTGAGAGTTCTTCTATGTACTTACATGACCAACGTATCTACAATTATAATAAAATAAGTATATTTTTCGACCGGATATATGTCACTGTACATCATTATCTCCAAATTAAACGGGTTTAACAAATCGTTTTATATCTCGAGTACGGTGGCAGAGAATTTTTCGGTCCGAACAGTTATCGTTATCTTGAACCTTCCACCGTGCGGTACACGTATGTATATATCGTCGTTATATATTTTCGTTGTCCGGATGAACCATCGGGATGATCAATTTTGTTCAGCGTGCATGCCGTGACACTTTTAATTTATCAGTTTAATTAACGTTACGTACCGGTGTGCTCGTCAATTACAGCGGAATCAGCGTCATCGAAATTCACGCGGTTCTACCCTCCCGCCGGCACCCCGCGAGTCCAGGGGGAGGGAAGTTAACCGCGGAATTTTACATTCGCGAAAATGAGGGAAAAGAGTTTCGCGTGATCGATCATCACCGATCGTTCTACATCTAATTACTTATTCCTTGCGAACAGTATTTGCGAGCCATGCGATGATTTGTATCGATGATATCCAGAAAATATCGTGAGACCTCCAAAATTAATTATAATAGAATAGTGGAATTTATCGAGGTAATATATTTATGCCGGACACGATAGAAGTTCATTTAATTAAATGTTACGTAAAAATGCAATTTAATTAACAGTTTGATTTATATGATGATGTACTTTTCTGAGAAGGAATTCAGAGTTTAATGATTGATTTCAGTTATTATGTAATTGGAAATAAAGTCGGTCAGATTGGAGTGCTAGTATTGGAATATTATCATAATATCGTTAATTAGGAATCTGTAAGAATATAGTTACACATACATATACAAAGATTCATAAAGATCTAATAACATCTCATTATTTAAGAAAAAATTGTAGTATAAATTTGTGAAGGTTCAAATAGAAATGGGAACAGAAATTAAAATACTATAGTTATAGATAGTTACATAAAGATATAGCAACATCTTTTTTTTTAAATAGAATATAAATTCTCAAGGTTTTTAATATAACCAGGAGTAGAAATTATAAAATAATGTAATATAAATTTGTGGGAGTCCAAATAGAAATAAAAAAAAGATAGAATCGTTTATCTGGATCAATGTTAGTTTTAATGTTCCCTTCGAAACGTAATCGGAATTAAGTGGGCATCAAGGCGCGAGAGAAAAATGTTGTTCAAATCAGATCGCAGGCGATATAACGTTGCAATTCTCGCGGAATTTATTTCGCAAAATCGAAGGAAGCAAGACTGAGTCTGATAAATGAACTGGGTTGCACGAAATAAAATGCCCTCACGGAGCCATTAGTTTACATTATCCCCGCGGGATGAAGTTTTATCACGTAGTTTCTGTTTCGACGAGAATTATGCACCAACCTAACTGCCGGAAGTTTCACATAATTATTTACAAGTTATTACTGTATAAAAAATATAAGATCGTGTTTTTTCTCGGAGCGCGCATCCAAGGAAAGCGAAGTGATAAATGCCTGCCGATAAATAATATTTGCAAACATATCGAGCGTGTTTAATTGAAATAATCAAGTTAACGAAGTCAGTTGAACATGTCAGAAATGTAAATTAATATTCGCGCGCACTCCCGATATTTACCTGTGCAGGAATTATTGTTTGCTTTTCCTACGAATTTTCGTATTTCCAGAGTTCGAATGAATTCCCTGAATTGCTAATTAAATACCTGTTTCATAACTGGTACGCGTACTAATTATTCTTTCAAATTACTTTTCATTTGTCAGAAGCCTCGCGAACAGCAGTACATACATACATTGTGCGAATAAGTCTAATAATAAATTCATAATCAACTGTTAATGAATGTCCGTATCAAATGAAAAAAAGATCGACATTAAATCTCCATTAACTACGAATACAATACAAAAAAAAATTAAAATAAAATTATCTAAGAAATCCGTTGGTACATTCTCAGAATAACTAATGGATATCGGCTTCAGAAAAAATGGAAACATCGGTGGATTTTCAATATACATATTTCAACATTTTGAAGTTCAAGAGGGAAATCCAAAAATATCCTGCAGCTCAGGCTATGAGGCTACGTATGTTTTATGCTTTTATTCGTTGCGTTCGTTATATCGTAGTGCTCCAGTTTGCACAATAAATGATCGGTGGAGTACGCTCGAAATTCTTAACAAAATTCTAATCACCCACTCGAGTTATTCTCTATGTACTAATGGGCTCATACGTGTCCCGGTAGAATAAACAGCTTCGTATTCATGCACTCTATCTTACCTTCTCTATTATGCATACGAGATTTATGATAGACCCTACGTCGACGTGATGCTCGTCGCTCCCTAAAATGAACGCCTCTGGTATCACTATATTAAGATTGACGAAGTATGACAGTATCCCTGTACTTCTTGAGACCTGGAACAAAAAACCACGCGACATTGTTAGTGGAATTACACGGCAAATGTTAACAGTGTTAACAAATTCAAATACATCCCTTCTGTGCAACAACAACAATAGAACTACCGAACATATACTCGGTTGTTTATACATTTATTTATACAGAAATTATGGCTGGAGGATTTAAGTTCATTCATTGATTCAATTATTCGCGTTGTCTTTTATGTAATTTTTAATTGAAAAAGAAGGAGAATTTTTGTCAGCGTTTAATTAAGTTTTGTTGATGGCAGACGTGGCAGAAAATTATGTTAACACACGTCGGCTTTGAATACATTTTTGATTTCAATGTAAAGAGCTCCTGACACTGTGACAGGTTTTTTTTATGTTGTTAGATAAATAAGATATGAATATATTTCATATCGGATTTATATGTAGATTGTATGGTGGAAATAGATGCAATAATTCTTGGTAGAAATTGGTGGCTGGTAATGATTGGATTCTTGTGTTATTTGGAATTTTCAAAGTATTTGAGAGAAGGAGATTGCGCCAATGAAATATTCTTCCGTGAGAATGATAATTTCATGATAATATTTGGCAAGAAAGGCGATACCGTCCAAGCGTGTTGGAATATTCGAAGGTATCGAGTCGTTCGTGTGTTATCGACGTACTAGAAAATATTCGAACCATCCGAGATATTTCGTACGAATGTCTCACATTTTTCGGTAAACGAGAAATCCTCGAGATACTGCGGCTGCTAGGAACATTTCAATACGAAGGGGAACCCATTGGATGTTGCAATAACACTCCATTTTACTTCTTCACTGTTTCGAGTTAAACTGTCTTCTTCTATTTGTCGAATTATTATTCCTACAAGCCATTGCGATTTATTCTCTATTCCAAACCAGTCATGACAAAAGGTAGATTATATATTTTTTTACTAAAATGGAATTATTAAAAATAGTACATCACGCTGTTCGAACATTTCGTGGAATTGTATTGAAGATAACCTGTAAATCATTTCGCTCCTCTGTCATATTATTATCTGAACATTCTTCCGATGAAGATGGACGAGTTAAATTTGAATGGAAAAATAAATGTTAAAACTGTATATCATATAACTCCTCTTTGAATTGACAGTATTCGCGTATTGCAATTAATATTATTTTATGAAGAAATTATATGGTTTATATAAGAAATCATCATAGAATATACAATAGATAGTATCTTCGATTCAAAAGAAGCATCCAAAAATACACCGAAGAAAGTCAGCAAAAAGCGTCGGAGGAAAATGATATCTTGATGCTATCGCGCCGCAGACATCATCGAATAAGAAAATTACTTTGGCCGCAACTTCGGCGCAAGTGATACAACAAAAAGATACAAATCATATTATGGGGAAGAATATCGGGGCAAAACACGAGCGTCCAAAGAAATCCATTTGATTTCGGGCTCCCTATTACATCACGTATACATCTCGGACGAAGACGAATGGATAAAGGGAGACCGAGGTCGAATCACGTGGAATCAAAAGCTGAAAACCATACGATCAACTGCTGCCCCCCCCCCCCCCATACTCCCGACAAACTTTTGCGTGTACACGTTTCTTTCGTCGTGGATGCAAGCAAAGAAAAAAAAAGGAGAAAGATCATAGTCCCCTGCCGCGGGAAGTTCGTAGCGGGACAATAGTTCGGTAGGTTGGCACGCATAAAGGAGCATTATGCGAGTTTGAAAACTGTATCGTCTCCCTTGCCAACTTAAACGTCGACTACCACCACGTCGAACTTTCTCCCGACTTCATTCTCCACCCCCTAACTTCCACCTCCTAATCCCCACCCCTCATCCTAGTACCGGAACCAGGATATTCATCCTGGTGAGCAAAACGAGTGGAGAGAAAAAATGCTCTCGCTTCGAATAAATATACATGAGGCTGAGTGATATCGTTCCACCTTCCATTCCCCTTTTCCTTCCTTCCTTCCTTCCTGCCACCCCTGGCCCACCCCCACGGCAAGGGTGGAACGCGGAACGTGTACGTGGCAATTATGAAACGTCACGGAATGACTGTCCTTTTTATTATCAATGAGAACGCGCTGCTGAGAGAGGGGAAACCGAGATTAAAAGATGAGAGAGAGGTGGAAAGGTAATGAAGGAGATCGAGGGTGGTAATGGTACCAGAAGGGACTCGCGGAGAAAGCAATTATGAAACGTCACGGATGACATTTTTTGTTGCGTTATCAATGAACTGCAAATGAAGGAGGAGATGTAGATGAGGAATGCGTGGAAGTACTGGAAGTAATATCCTACGAGAGTGCTGGAGAAATGTGAAAAAAAATAACGAATCATAAGTGGCTCTTCGGTGTAATTCATATCTACATTGCTAATTTAATTATGTAACGTCGAAGGCACTGGATGCGGTGGAAACTTGAATAAATATGTGTAATGAGTATTTAGAATGAGAGAACTACGTGTAAATAATATTAAAGAATTCATTTCAGTAGAAAGGTATTATTTCGATGGAGTATTTTAGAGACAGAGAACAGTGTCATTTTAACGCGGCTGTGAATCAGAATCAATGAGAATAAACGATGTGCTTCTCGCAGGCTCTCGAAGGAAGCGTTTATTTACAAAAGCGAGGCGAACAAGAATAAGGAATAAAAAGGTGGGTTTAATTTCCCGCGAAAATACTTCTTTCTCGTGGACTCGCTTATAAATAATCGTTTGTAAATATCCTCGGCAAGAGAAGCGATTAAAGTGGTGCCGGTGCGCTTTGAGAGTTAGCTAATTTCCTTCAACTCATAATTATTTCGCTTTCCGATAAAGCGAACGGGTTTCGTAACCAAATGGATTCGTTATTCTTTGGAATCCTTTTCCTCGTTTAGCACGCCTTTCTCGTCGATTTTATCTGCGTTATCAGCGAAGCGCATTTACGGTGGGTTTTCGTGGAAAAGATTGTAATGAGAGAGGACGCTTTGCAAATATTATATCGTTGCACTTTGAATTGACCTTTTGCAACGCGAAATATCGGATGCACGTGAAACTGATACTATAATTTGGTTTATGTCGCGGTGGCATAAATCCCCGGATATTAGTTATTTACCTTTGATATTTTGCAACTTATTAATACTTCGCTTTCGTTGGGAAACAACAAGGCTTTTAATAAATCCTACCTGTTTGCGTAATCGCCAATATCCTGAGCTTTTTTAAAATAGTGTGTGCTAATTTGCGCACGTAAATTTTTCCATACAATTCTGACGGTACAAAATATCATCCGAGTTTCCGTAAATTACCTTCAATTATTGTACCCCAGTTCGTACGATAGGAAAATTATTTCTCAATAAAAAGTGGGATTATTAGAAAAATATAAAATACACAACAAGGAAACTTCCATCGAATTGGGTCGAGATACTTTTAATATTTCACATCAAAACAACTTCAATAAAAAGTTTATTCCATATTCATTTCGTTTAATCATCGGAGAGCATTTGAAGTAATAACACCATTTAAAATATTACATATCAATATATTAAATTCTATTAAAGATGTAAATTTATATCAAGTATTAAGAGCATGATTTCTATGCGAATTTTTACAGTAATTATTCCCTTATTTTTTTGCGGTGACCTTTGATATTTCAATCTGATTACAGCTCGCTCTTCTGGAATATATGATAAGCTTTTAATAATTTCATTTGGTTCCAAGATTCGAGTATATTCTGCGTGCCTGGATTACGCGTCCTCTCATTGGTTCATTGCTCATTCCGAATCTTTAGAAGCGATATTAAAGGCAGCCTCAGTAATTTTAGGGAGACGCTGATGGACTCGGAATTGGTTCGAGTGTCCTTGGACCTTTTTCCCGATGAAGGGCCAAATGGACGACTAGATTGGAAAAGCTCCGGGCCAAACCACGTTTTCGACTATCGCGTAAAACTGATAGAAATTTCTATTTTTGTACTCGGGCTCTCTTTTTCCTCGACTTTGCTGAATCTGCAATACGCTTTATTGCGTATGCATGAGATTATTCCCGTTTCGTGTAACACCTCTTTCCGTGGACTCTATTTTTCATCAGGATTTTATAAAAGTACTTGCCTTCGAATTTTTATTAACCAGCCCCTTTCTTCTAGAAACGAATTGTGTCGATTGTAATTCCGTTTACGAAGCTACTATTGGTTCGGGATTTGTTATTTTTATTTCGGTACGAAATATGGAAAATCTGATTGGTCGGATATGGCTACTTATTGGATGTACAATATCCTGTATGCCCTAACTGTTAATTACTATTATATTTTAATAATTTCATTACTAATCATATATTAAGAATTATGTAATTATTATTAGGGTTGCCGGAAAGTAAGAAATTATTTTTCACACATTTTATGAAACTCCATTCATTTTTTCATATACAACAATATTCTATTAAATAATCCCCAACGATCCACCAGTGCCATAATTCCCTTTTTGAAAAATTTAAATTCCCAACTTTCGATGCAACAAAATTCTCCACTCCAGAATTGATTACTTTTTCGGTACCTCTAATATGTTATATATAAAATGTAAATAAATTTTAACATAGTTAACTGATGAATATTTTTTTCCGAACACATGTTGAAAGTTAATGTTTACCCAAAATGAATAATCGTTTCATATTAGCCATTCTGAAGTGTACTTAAATGTAATTAATTCGAATAATATTCTTCCGCTCGTCCGAGTGAAATTTAATGGAGAATCGTCGGTGGGATTATAATTAACATTACACGAGTAAACAATAAGAGTCGTATCACGAACAAATCGTGTTTGCATAAGCAAGGATCTTCGTCGAGTTTGGCAAGCAAGATTATACGAATTAAAATTCTTGTCGGGCTAATTAATTATTTGTCACTGCGGACGTTTCCAACGTCGGGATTTATGCTGTTCTCCGAGAATACTGTAGTCGTTTTACCGCTCGGCCACTCCGCGTGACGTTTATTTTCATCGCGCTTGAAAACTACGGAAAAATTTATAAAGGAAATATTAGATGGCTCTTTTGCGTTTCTCGTGGAAATTTTATCCGCCTACGAAGTAGAAGCGTGCCATCGTCAACATCCGTCCAAGAAGATATATCATAAACATTCCAGAAATATGTAACCTCTCATCACTATACTTCACCGTGAAATGGTATTTTTAATTTCGGATGCGAAATACGAGCATGTATGATTTACGATTTTATTTCGTGGAAAGCATCTGAAATAATATAAACTTCCCGGAATAAACTTTCCACGTACTTCTCAATATATCAGCCGTATTTTAAAAACAATCTTTAAAATTAGTAACAAATTTTGTCGTTTCTCTTCCTTCATAATCTCTGCATGGAAATAAAGAAAAATAGTATTTGATAATTATCTTTTGTAAGACAATTAACACTTTCGATAACCGAATAGTATATTTAATTACGTTACATCCATCGAATTATTTCATAAATAAAATACTTCTGCAATTTTTAACAGTTTCATTCTCTTTAAGTTAAAATTACTTATCACGATTATTATTACAATAAAATTCATCCAAATAACTTTAATGAAACGTAGTTCCACGTTCCATTAGTTGATTATCCTCCAAGCAATAATAACAACAAATCAATATTAAATAAATTTCGGAATTAGAGGAATAGGTAAATATAGGTCAGACTAGTGATTTAGACGTAGGTTTAGATTTATAAGAAGGTTGGTCATTTTTTGACAAATTTCCTCGCGGGGATACTCGTATATCGTACAAACAAAATAAAGTATAACATCTACTGGTGGTGGATCGGGGGTGGAGGGATAGATGGGCAGCCGAAAATCTCTCAATTGTGAGAGCCTCGGCTAAGCGTCCAGGATTTTTAGGGGTAAGGGTCCGTCATATATCAGCTGGGCATCTTTCTACCTTGGAATGCCTCACGAAAATGGTCTCTTTATGCCGCTCATTTGACCCTCAAACAAATGCTCGTAAACTTTACGTTTTTTTTTCTCCTCGCTTCGCTTAAGTCTCGGTTTAACTTCGTAACTCGATACACGTGCTGAACAAATTCCACCGCATAAAATAACTGGCTCCATTCTCCCTCGTACAAATAACGAACATTTCCAGGAGCACACAGCGCCGAGAGGCAGCGACGTGAAATTGGAAATAATGAAACGAATTTGAATTTCGAGGTAGAAACATAGTCAAACTTTGTGCCGGGACGAAGGAACGTTAAACAACGTAACGAAGGATTTTTAATATTAAATTGGATGTAATAAACGCGATTTAAACATCAGAATGAAATATAATAATGCTCCTTGATTCCGATGAGAAAAGTAGTGGAACTTAAGGGAAAGGGTGGAGAGAAAGTTGAACGTGGAAGGAACTTCAAAACGACTTTCGAAAAGTAGATGAACTTTCGAGAAGCAGTCTTCGAATTGTAGGAACTGTGCAGTTTGAAATTTGTCGGATGTTAAATTAATTCCTGTAGCATGAAACTATACGTTACACGATAGAAATATTAATTTGATCCAATTACGAATTTGCTTCTGTTGTAAGTATTAACACTTTAAATATTGCTGACATCATATTGTTGTCACTTTAATCGCGGTGTTAGAGACACATATTCTTTAAACAATTTTTAATCTAATATATTTTTGATATATTGTAATAACGAATATTATCCACGTGAACAATTCTTTTATGTTAATATCCGAGATGTGTAAACGAAAGAAGTCTCATTCTACTTATTAATTCACAAATAGAAATATGGTAGAATAAACTTATGAAAAATACAGAGTAATAATGATAATGATATAAACCTTATGGAATAATATTCCATAAACCAGGATTAAACATATGGATTAAAATAGAAAAAAAATCATACCTTGTCAATTTTTGGTAAACAGAAAATCGCTGATGAAAATTACTCACGCTTCTACTCGACCATTAAAGTGTAAATATAGTGACCCACAAATTTGTTCCTTTATCGAGTACTATTTATATTAGAATTTAGGTATAAAAACGGCTAATAACGATTGAGAATTTTATATCCGAATCCCAATATGCTACGCACGATTATTTCACTAGATGTTATATCATTTAGTTTGATAAAAGTATGACTATTACAGACATATATGTCTACAACTACACACATGTATGTCTATAAAGACTTTGTAAATTGTTAGATATTAGTTGTTTCTGTTTTCGTTTACGTGTCACGGGATATTTCGTAGATTCCCGGAGATCGTTGGGCCTCTATGGCTCGAACATTTTGCTTCATTTATTCGTACACCAACTATCTCCGGAAAGAGGGACACGAAACGGCAACGTAATACCTTCAGCTATAATGTTACCATTTACCCCTGCAAAAAGTTACGCTTGTCGTTCCGCACAAACGAGCACTCTTTTCTGGCTTAACGTAATCCGGTTTGTCCGTATTATACGTTCGCCATCCCTTTTCGGATACTCCGCTTGTTTGTTTGTAATCGGGGTTAAGTAAAGCTCCGTTCGATGCCTACTTTTCCAATAGGTTTTACGAACAAATACGACTCCTCTAACGGCACGCCAAATACTGTTTTTTCATCACACTGGGATTAAAATCAAATATTTGTATTTACGGCTAAAGTGTCGTGCATGGAATGCGATATTAATATGTAATGTAATATGTGTAATATCAATCGTATATTTAGATATGTTTTTTGTATAAGTCTTTATAAAGAGGGGATGAGACAAAATAAATTGATATACTTAATTACATAAATTATGCAAGATAAGGCACAAAAAGATTTAGGAAATGTAGCAAAGCTTTACTTCTAATCCATTCGAAATATTGGAGACTTAAAAAGAGTATTAATACCTTACATAAGAAAACATAAATAGTATCCACGATAGATAATTAATTTTCTTACCCCAAGTTAAAACGATCATAATTGACATATTAAATTACTCACGTGTCCAAAAATAGCCTTAAGTCCCGACAACCATGAAATACTTGGAAAGCAAAACAAATCATAATGAAAGAAAAACAGTGCCGGATATCTCGTCGACATGGAATTCCACGGAAGAATTCCATTTTTGTGAGCTCGTCAAACAACTTGGCGAGAGAACCGATGTCAAGCTTTAACCGCAAGACACCATGTACGCGTTCTAAGTAGTATTTGTCGTGCTGCTAGTATCGGGGACCGTGCTTACCATCCCGCGTAAACAACCCCGTTCGTCCCGCTTAACATAATCCGTTTTACCGGATTATCCCCTTATTATGTCTTCTGTTACACCACTTAACGCCCAGTCCTGTCCGTGCTTACATTCAACTCGTTCTCACCGTCTACCACCATAATTCCTGAACGTCACTTCCCACCGCCCTTTCAACCCCCCCCCCTGAAAACCCCGCTAAGATGATTGATGTAATACCACGTAGATTTTGACGGCTCGTCAAATTATACCTTCCTGATAACGTGGCCTCAGGACTAACAATAAGGGGACGATATACGCGGGAATTGTAGCTTATTTATTGGTGTGTCCTGGGATACCTTTTTCAGGAAGATACGGGGGTTGTTTTTCTCGAGGATGTTAATCTTCGGTCTATCAGATGTGGAAGATTGAGAAAATTCAATCTTGATATTCATCTTCCTCTGTCCTTTGTGGTTGACTTATTAATCTTATGATTTATTTTAATAGTAGTTACATTTTTTTAAATCATATTATAGTAGTTATATTTTCTTTAAGAGACGTATTTTAATATGTCTTGGACATTAAGGATATTAATCGTTTGTGGCTCAATTTGTGATTATTATTGATAATTTGATTTCTATTAAATTGAATAAAAGAAGTTGATCGTTGGAATTTGTCGTTTATACATATTGATACCTGCTTAATTGGATTAACATAAATATGATACGAGGGATTTAGTTTTGAGAATTAATATCACACGGAGTAATTATTTATGATGATTTAAGTTGCTCCCTTTAATACTAAATATTTGGGGATGCAGGTTTTAATAAAATGGCTGCAAAGATTGCATCTATTTTTGAGGAGGAGAGATATAGTGCAGTTTAGAACGTGTGTATGTATACGTGTACACATACATAGATGCATATATATTGTTACGTGTACATATATTGCTATATCCATTTCTCACGTATCTTTTGTACCTCAACGTCTGACACGATACTCGTTTGATCTTTCAGCGAGTGTCACGCTGCGAAAATATTCATAAGACAGTTAATTAAAATTGCAGGAACACCGGAACTCTACGAGTTACTTGTAGGTCAACCGCGGAAAATTTACAGAGGGTATCTCGTTCGGCTAGCTTAACCTTTGTACTTTGATTCAGAGATAACGAATCAGGTTATTTTTATCTCCAATTAATTACCACTAAATGATCATTCCCTCGATATACCTCGACATTATTCTTCGAATTATGCAAATGTTTTGAAACGGCTTGAACCGAATTAAAACACGCATTCGAGATATTAACTATGATAAATAATGATAAAATATTGTTAGAATCACGAGTATACTGAGAATTAGTCATAAAACACATAATAGAGTAACGTATAAATAAATCATACTATATTGATATTAATTCCATCATAAATGTATGTGTGTTATTAAATATTGCAACATTTGTACGTAGTATTGATTTACACATTGTACAATGTACACTTATATTTTTAGTAAATTGATCACCTCTCATTGTCACATATTTTTTCACCAAAAAAATTTTTAAACCACTTCTTTCGACCCAAATCGGTCCTAGAACATCATTAGGCATCATATACCATCGATTTGGGCCACTTAGGAGCGAAATTGGCGACTTTTAATTTTTGACAATTTTTGAAGGTAATACCCCTTCACATTTTTGCGATTTTGGGTCGACCCATTTTTGGGCCAAAAAAATTTTTAAACCACTTCTTTCGACCCAAATCGGTCCTAGAACATCATTAGGCATCATATACGATCGATTTGGGCCACTTAGGAGCGAAATTGGCGACTTTTAATTTTTGACAATTTTTGAAGGTATACCCCTTCACATTTTTGCGATTTTGGGTCGACCGATTTTTGGGCCAAAAAAATTTTTAAACCACTTCTTTCGACCCAAATCGGTCCTAGAACATCATTAGGCATCATATACAATCGATTTGGGCCACTTAGGAGCGAAATTGGCGACTTTTAATTTTTGACAATTTTTGAAGGTATACCCCTTCACATTTTTGCGATTTTGGGTCGACCGATTTTTGGGCCAAAAAAATTTTTAAACCACTTCTTTCGACCCAAATCGGTCCTAGAGCATCATTAGGCATCATATACGATCGATTTGGACCACTTAGGAGCGAAATTGGCGACTTTTAATTTTTGACAATTTTTGAAGGTATACCCCTTCACATTTTTGCGATTTTGGGTCGACCGATTTTTGGGCAAAAAAAATTTTTAAACCACTTCTTTCGACCCAAATCGGTCCTAGAACATCATTAGGCATCATATACCATCGATTTGGGCCACTTAGGAGCGAAATTGGCGACTTTTAATTTTTGACAATTTTTGAAGGTAATACCCCTTCACATTTTTGCGATTTTGGGTCGACCCATTTTTGGGCCAAAAAAATTTTTAAACCACTTCTTTCGACCCAAATCGGTCCTAGAACATCATTAGGCATCATATACGATCGATTTGGGCCACTTAGGAGCGAAATTGGCGACTTTTAATTTTTGACAATTTTTGAAGGTATACCCCTTCACATTTTTGCGATTTTGGGTCGACCGATTTTTGGGCCAAAAAAATTTTTAAACCACTTCTTTCGACCCAAATCGGTCCTAGAACATCATTAGGCATCATATACAATCGATTTGGGCCACTTAGGAGCGAAATTGGCGACTTTTAATTTTTGACAATTTTTGAAGGTATACCCCTTCACATTTTTGCGATTTTGGGTCGACCGATTTTTGGGCCAAAAAAATTTTTAAACCACTTCTTTCGACCCAAATCGGTCCTAGAGCATCATTAGGCATCATATACGATCGATTTGGACCACTTAGGAGCGAAATTGGCGACTTTTAATTTTTGACAATTTTTGAAGGTATACCCCTTCACATTTTTGCGATTTTGGGTCGACCGATTTTTGGGCAAAAAAAATTTTTAAACCACTTCTTTCGACCCAAATCGGTCCTAGAACATCATTAGGCATCATATACCATCGATTTGGGCCACTTAGGAGCGAAATTGGCGACTTTTAATTTTTGACAATTTTTGAAGGTATACCCCTTCACATTTTTGCGATTTTGGGTCGACCCATTTTTGGGCCAAAAAAATTTTTAAACCACTTCTTTCGACCCAAATCGGTCCTAGAACATCATTAGGCATCATGTACCATCGATTTGGGCCATGTAGGAGCGAGTTTGGCGACTTTTAATTTTTGACAATTTTTGAAGGTATACCCCTTCACATTTTTGCGATTTTGGGTCGAACCATTTTTGGGCCGGAACAATTTTTAAACCACTTCTTTCGACCCAAATCGGTCCTAGAACATCATTAGGCATCATATACCATCGATTTGGGCCATGTAGGAGCGATTCTGGCGACTTTTAATTTTTGACAATTTTTGAAGGTATACCCCTTCACATTTTTGCGATTTTGGGTCGACCCATTTTTGGGCCAAAAAAATTTTTAAACCACTTCCTCCGACCCAAATCGGTCCTAGAACATCATTACGCATCATATACCATCGATTTGGGCCATGTAGGAGCGATTCTGGCGACTTTTAATTTTTGACAATTTTTGAAGGTATACCCCTTCACATTTTTGCGATTTTGGGTCGACCCATTTTTGGGCCAAAAAAATTTTTAAACCACTTCCTCCGACCCAAATCGGTCCTAGAACATCATTACGCATCATATACCATCGATTTGGGCCATGTAGGAGCGATTCTGGCGACTTTTAATTTTTGACAATTTTTGAAGGTATACCCCTTCACATTTTTGCGATTTTGGGTCGAACCATTTTTGGGCCGGAACAATTTTTAAACCACTTCTTTCGACCCAAATCGGTCCTAGAACATTATTAGGCATCATATACCGTCGATTTGGGCCACTTAGGAGCGAAATTGGCGACTTTTAATTTTTGACAATTTTTTAAGGTATATCCCTTCACATTTTTGCGATTTTAGGCCGACCTGTATCTTAGAAGTAATAGAAGTTATTTATTATCTCTTTCTGTCCATTTCTAATAAGTTCTATTACAATTCGTTAAACATGTTCTATTGAAAGTAATAGAACTTGTTACAACGAGACCCTTTTTACGAAGACGATTGGCAAGATCGTCTTTCAACCCTTTTAATCGCCTCTTACGATAGGCAGGGATACCGTGGGTGTATTCTAACCCCGCCCCACAGGGGTGTAGTGTATATTTATCATACCTCACCATTTTTACCACTTTGGATCAACATATCTTTTAACCAAAAAAATACCACCATTATCCGAAGTCATTTATATAAAATTGACCATATAATAATTGTCAAAACAAATCATTCTACTTCTCCCGTATATTATCAGAAATTATTAAAGATGTCCAAGGGTAGGTCGCCTCCCTTGTGCCGTAATAAAGCTTTCGTCTGAAGTACAACGGGTGTAGAATTCCCTGCACTCACTCGCATATAACAACCCTCATGTTAATTCTGAAGCCGAGGAATACGTTGAATTGATCTCGATGAATAGCTGGTGGTTCGAACGGAGAGGATCCACGTGGAAAAAGTTGTCGCGCGCTACTTCTAACGTAACGAAAGTATCTATAGAAATTGATGTCTGACTTTCTTGCTACGAACAAAAACACCCTTCGTGTTCGAGCGGAATATAATAGAGGCTCTCTTATCCCGAGCGTTCGATGCCTCACTGTCACTCAAATTTATGGCTCTAAATTCGACCGAACAAAAATAACACCCTGTCAGACCTCTCGAATTACGAGCATCCCACGTCCTGCCCTTTAATACCACCGTACGAGAAATAAGCCATTCCTAATTGTATCCATAATATCAGTGCCACTAGAAAACTAAATTTATGATTGTATCGGCGCCATTAATTTACCGTATCGTTATACCCGCAACCATTTTTCTTCGAGTTTTTAAAGATCGTTATTGAACATAATAAATACCGGATGAAAATATTAATTCAACCTTTAATCGTCATTCCATCTATAATCATCATTCGATTCTTTTAATCGGCGTATTAATTTTATTCCAGTATGTATTTACTAATTATTATATATATATGTACTGAATTCATTAATGATTGAGTACCAAGGGTATCGTAGAAAGTATAATATTATATCATAAATGATTATATTTTACCAGGAAGATCAGAAGAGTTTCACGGCGAAAGAAAGGGAATAAAATAAAGGGGGTTCGATATTTATACCAGCAGGAAATAACACGAAAAAAATAGCGCGATCTCACCCTCCACAAAGGGAAGAGAAATATCGAATCTGATATAAAAAAAATCCAAATAAACCGCTTCCCTTTATATCTCCGTTTTCCTTAAAGAATATCGCCCGCCAACGAGGCGAAGGATGGCTCTTCATTGAAAGCTTCGTCTTATCAGACGAGGGAAAAGAAGAAATAAAGCATGGAGCGAGACGCGTAATTGTTGTAATTTTGTATTCTACTTGAATAAATCTCAATCTCGAAGTCTGACGCGGATCTGGAATGGAACTGTTTAGAGGAAGACAAGCTCGGCGACAATGAAGCCTTCTAGTAACAAAAGCTTCGGCTGTAATGAGTTCTTTCCTCCTCCTCCTTCTCCGTCTACGAGACTGCCTCCGCAGTTCCGCTCGTATAAGCTTTCCACGGTGGAGCGAGGTGGTTTGGGGTAGTTTGGGGTGTGGAACCGCAAGAATATGAAAGGATCCAACCACTGACTCCACTTATTCGTCACTTTCGGTTCACATAACCCATTATACTTTTTCCTCCTTTTTTCAGGACGAAAGAGTGCAGGAAATTCGACCCCCACCCCCCCTACGTTATCATCTAAAGTGAGTCTCGATTAATGTGAGTGAAACAACAATCTACAAATGCTTTCCCCTAATTAATTTCAACAATGAATATTTTCTGATAAGGACGAGAAAAGTATTATAGAGGTTTTGCAATCTAAATTGACCATTTTGCAGATAATATTCACTCTTTTTGCAAATGAAATTCATCTTTTCACTGATCAAGTTCATCCTTTTTGCAAATCGAGCTTTTCTACAAAATTGTTTTCTTCAGCTATCGTAATCAATATATATTATAATATATATTATTTCTTTCCTGGTGTTTTAATATCACTGATAATAATTCTGGTATACTTTAAGTTATGGATATAAATAATTAATTACTTATGATAGATTGAGGTCGATTTGTGGCTACTTATCATTAACCGCTCCCATTTCGAAGTAATCGATAATTATTCAATACGCTTGATTTATGTTTAATTAAATATCCAACGCATTATCCGGTGGGATATGAATATATTAATTGAGCGTTTTATTAGAATAAATCCATATCTGTGTCACTGAGGCGGGAAGAATAAAAGTGTAATTTTTAATGGCCCCGATGACTAGACTTTCGCGGAACGAATGAAGTCCTTTCTTATTACTAAAAAGATAAGATTTCATTTGAAGCTCGCATTCTTTTTTCCACGTTTAAACGCTCAGGTAATTATAAAGCTTTCATTGCGAATATTGGGTTAGCGAAGGGAGAGAGAGTTAGTTAATAAGATTTTTCTAATTTCGTCCACTATGAGGTAATTAAAATTCACAAGGTTGCTTCGTTATTAAAATTGGAGCCCGCCGGAATGAGAAACTTTTTCTGTCCAAAATTGATGTTTACCTTTTTTTCCTGGGAATTAATTTCAACGGAATGGAATTGGCACACACGGTGATTATCAATTATCTCTGTTGTAAATGCGGACGATTTGTATACTAATTGATAGCAAGTGTTTTTTGAATTCCAGTTCGTATAACGGAGTGAAACGTATTTTATTTAGTGGTAGTTGTTATGGAATATAAAACATAACCTGATACGTTGTATTCGAATGCTGTCGCTTAACAACACCGGAAAAAAAATATTGGTACGATTGCGGTGAAACGAAAAACGGGAGTAACAGTTTTCAATTTTATAAGCCAATACAATAAATCGCTGGCTGTCTAACGCAGAGTGAAATTAATATTTCAAGTCGACCCTCATAAAATCCTTTCGCCTGATCATTTGTACGTGATAGTCCAATATCCTGTCCGGCCTTTCATTTTCCAAAAATGTATTTAGCCACGAGTCACCGGTGAGAGAACGAAACAAAAATCACCTTCCTCGTATTTACGGCTAGGAACAATCTACAGCTCGTTTTATGAACGATTTCCACGTTTTTTGTCAAATAAATTGTTTTATTGCTTGTACATAATTCCTTGCGAATTTCCCTCGTTGAATATCTTTCAAACGCGTGCGATCTTGATTTAGTAATAAACAAATTAATTGACATAATACTTGTTATCTTCATACAACAAAAACATTCTGTGATTAAAATTTAAGTTATATATAATAAATATAGTTAAATACGAGACTAACAATAATGAGATACCGAAATATTTTTCTTTTCTGTTTCATACTTGAAATGAACGTTTGCGAAATTTTTAATGAACAAAGAAACGTATCAAGAGAGCGAAGTCAAAGTTCCGAGCAATTTGGGGCTTAATGAAGTACAAATTAGTTTCGTTGTAACATAAATTCACGAGTGACGTGCAGATTTGACCGTTCCTGTTAGTCCAGTTAAATCCGTGGTAGAGTTAATTCGGTCTAAAGTCTAGTATCTGGAATCTAGAAGCCTGGATTTAGATGGCTGACCGTTCTGACACTATAATTTTCCGACAATGAAAGGAAATTACAGTGCAGCCGAACTATCCGCGAAAGTGTTCTCGTACCTCAATTATTCCGAGAGTTCACTTGGTTATTGAACCAGGAATTTCATAAGCACCCGTTAAAAGGAAATACAGATATTGTCTCACCAACTACTGGACATCACATCCTGCATATAATTAAACTGTTCTATTAATTGCAATTATACTCTAATAATATCCCAATATGATAGTAACACAAATGCTATTTCATCGATTAAAATCTAAGCATATTGAATGAAGGTTAATCTGTCGAAATTAAACTCTGTTCTCAATATAATTAACATGATAGAAATATTTCTCATTAATCAATCGGGAATTATTTTCAAAGCAGTTTTAATTTTATTCTCCATATTTAATATGCGTTCTCCGTTCCATATATTGTACATCGATAAAACGATTGAAAAATTGCCTTCCCGAATTAAATGCAAATTAATACGGACACTCCGAGTATTTTAAAGGTAGCGTTTAATAATACCGAATTAAATAAATCTGGAGCTGAGTGTGCCGTATCTGCAGTAACATTAATTTTCATAATACCAGAAATATCAGCATTATCGTAGCTAATTAATAATTGAACCCTAAAGCAAACCTGATAAACATCGGGCTTGAAATACGCAATCCGCAATGTCCCGAATATTTAATACCTCGCCGATAACCGGCCCGAAAAAGTTTTTCATTTTAATCGTGAGAGTGGTTTCCGCGCGATGCTCAAAATCATCGATAAAATCAAATTAAAATTGATAAAGTTCGGTGGTTCGTAATTTCGTTCTGACGTCCGTGAAACCGTATATTTTACGATTTTTTTTTTCAATTTCGAGCCAGAGCCAATCCGCATCCCATTGCAAGGATAAAGAGAAAACAATACTGCTGTATGGTTCTGGAAAGATGGCACCATATATGTCGCAGCATATATAATCGATGTAAGTATTATAATACAAAATTGGAATTTCACGTGACACCTACGTAACGAGTCTCATGTTTTCAGAACGCAGTATTTGGTCTCAAAATGCTATAATATTACATTGTCGGTCATTTCGGATCGGATTTTCTTCTCCCGCGACTCATTTCTTGACTTTCGAGCAGTTAATCCACGGATTAAGCTCACCGATTCCCAGCTCCCTGCTCATTAGTAAGCTGAACCGGGGTCCACGAACTCGCGAGTTCTGAAGGTGGAAATGTGAGAATAACGAGGGATTAGCTTGCTTTAAGATTTGTGTCAATGTATCTAGTGGTTTCGAATTCTTATTTCTCACTGATTCTTCTTGCAGGAACTATGAATTTATGCTTGGTAATAACTTCGAATTTATGTACAAATATTCTCATAAAAATATTCAGGTATTATAAAATTGATACTTGTATTAGCTATCACTAATTAAAATTATATTATTGCGAGAAAAATATCCTAGCTTTTAGAATATTTTTCATATCACTCAATTATATCATGGATTATTAATAATATTCCATAGAAGGAGTCACTTCAATTATTTCCCAAGCTGTGAAATAATTATCGATCGACAAACATCACACCTTGTCATTGAAAAATGAGCCACAAACGAAATCTAATATATCTGTATTTTCGAAAACAACAAGCTCTAACGAAAAGTGACTGGTACCTTTCGGAGATAACAAGATCGACCTCCTATCGCGGAGTGGTGGTATCGGGTTACCGGGTCAAAATAATCTTTCGCAAAAAGGGTAATCTCTTTTCGAATTCCCGGTGAGTACGAATATTATGTAACACGTGTATCCTTTAGGAGGAAGCGCGGCGCCTGGAATGGAATTCAGAATCCTGGTAGCTTCGTGGTCCGATAGTCGAATAGTCGAAACGAGAATTCGATTTGAAGCGTTGTCGGTCAATATCAAATATTCGCGGGAATTTTCGTTTCAGTGAAAAATAAATTCCTCGGTGGAAGCTTGATACGTAGGTAACCCTGCTTCCTGTTCTTCTTACGTTTTTCCATCTAACCTTTCCGGTTCTATCTTCGCTGGGTTGCCTCCTCTCGTAAGTCGAGGGAGTTTCTCTTTTCGCTTTCGAGAGAAACTTTAAAGATTCCAGGTTATAACCGTCCGGTGAAAGGGATGCTATCTCGAAAATTGCATTCCCATGACTGAAACGTTTCGCCAGCGTAATGTATCACTTCTCAAGACCCCCGGAAGTTTCTACCTCTTTTCCTTCGATCCTCTGATACGAGTATCTTCCAGTCCCCCCGTCCCTTTCAGCCCCCCCCCACACGCTTTCGTACTTCCGTTCTAAAAGAGACGCCCCAGTAGGTCAAATTATTCCGCGCGAAAATATTTGCCATGGAAAACACCTTCGAATATCCGTCTTCTTCGAGGGGTCTCTTTAGCGCAGTGCATAGTCAGACAGGCTTTTTCTACTTGCTACGACGCGTGAACGAGGACTCTGTTGACACGAAGACTGATTGGAATTTAGATTAATCTCCTAGTGTATCTATTCTCAGCTGATCGCGAAGAGTTTTGTCGGATTACATTCATTGAAGATGCTCAGTGCACCGGATAATTAGTAATTAATTACTCGATCGTATATTGAAACTTTATAATATTACTCAGTGACATACATATATGGGATCGTAATTAATCGAATTAATTGCCACGTTATTAATCGATATAAGTAGGAAAGCTATTTAATCGAGATTCATCGGCTAGTGTTATCGGACGTATGATTTAAATGAGACCATTGGGTTTTATACCGATATACATAAAATAGACGCGATAGTAGTGTTGTTCGTTAAACAGTCGAATTACTTCTGTAAAATGTGATATTTCACGACGCGATATTGGCCGGTGATTGAAAAGTACGTGAAATAGCATTTAATCGAATCAATTTCGGGATTATACTTTCCCGGATATATAGCGGGGGTAAGTGGTGTCGTAATCTTTTTACGATACGTTCCATTCGGCTGGTTGTTTGAACGAGAAACCGCAATTTCCACCCTCTCCCCCGACCCACTCTGAAACCCTGATACATCGGGTGATTTCAATCTCGCGAATTCACGTGTGGACGCGTGTATGGTTTAGATCCGCGGTGTGCACCGCGGAAATGTCGATCAACTTCCACGGGGTTGCGCTATAATTCCATACCCTTTCAACAAATAAATACCAATGTTTCATTTGCTCATCCTGACACTGTAAAAATTCCGTGTAAAGCAGAGACACGCAAAAGTGTGATATTTAATTCATCGTCATATGAGCAAAAAATGATATAATAATCGTATCATTCCGAAGAGTACGAGTGATTCCAAACATGTCATATTACATCCAGCTTATTATTAAAATTCCTGTAAAAATCTAGCGCGGAAGATCTTTCATCATCCTCTGTTCGTTCACGAAACTCAACCACTTTAAATATCCAACCCCCTCCCCCCACCCCTTCCGTACCTTTTCCATGCTGTTCATATTCCTGGAAAAATCTTATATGTCACATACCTCGGCAACCCTCGCGAACCTCGGAATACAATCAATCTTCCCAATTCACAGATTACATTTTCCCGTCCTCACGGAAACCAAGCATTACCGTAATCGTTTTACGATTGCTCCGATTCCACTGATTGTTTCACACGAGGTGGAACATCCACGACTTCCAGGGGATGATTCTTCCAGTTGTTCACGCACACTCACGCGTACCTGCATACACTGATACACACGTGGATACATATACGAGCATACACGAATAGGCACGCGACGATTACAAAAGGCTACGGTGCCGACAAAGAAACGCGGAAAAGTGATTTCCTTTTTTTTGCCGGCGTCCAGCTCAATTGGCCTTCCGGAAGAGCGGCCTGAAATTCTGCGTCGACTGGACCAACCCTACCCACCCCCTGGCATAAGCTTCTAAGCGATTTTTCCTCTTCCGTCTCCGTGGTTTTCTCTCTGTTTCTCTATCTTTCTCTTTCTCTTGTCTCTATTTTTATCTTTCGCTTTCTGAACCCTTGTTCCAACGGACAGCTCGCCGTAAATTGGACGCTTATTATACCTACGTGTACCGCTAGTTTCCGGGTTATTTCATCTGTCTTTGTTCCATGACTACCATCTCGTTCCATCACCGGTTTCAGCAACTTTTCCTACACTTCTCGATGGTATTTTCTTTTTTCTACTCTCATCTCGGGAAACTTTGGGTCTCGGAACTCTGACCCTTTCGTCCCTTCGAGATCTCTTTATCGCGTAGGTATAACTATTCTTATCTCCCAAGCCCTTCCTCGTCTCTTTTAGGGACTCTTACGAGTATCCTAACGAGGTTGCGTTATTAAGTTAAGCGAGATTTGCGGCAGTTCTGCCGCTCGTCCTTTCCGCAGTTAATTTCGCTTTACGTTGTTACACGTAATTAGATTCGGACGTGTCTTGATCTGTGGTTATGCGACGAAAACTTCGGCCATCACACGTGTTCGTAATAATATTGATTCTCGATAATTAAATTGTATAAATGGAATTAGTCAAAGATGAAGTTACTTGTAACAGGATATCGGAACGTATATTTATATCGGATTATTTTCATTTGATTATTTCATTGAGGAAACAGCAACGTAAGAGAAGAATGGAAACGGAATAATAAATACTTGAAGTATGTACTTATATTAATGACATCTTGTCATTCTGTTCTACCTCTGGAGCGTTTTCTACTTCGTACGTGAAAGTTACTTTTATATAAAGAATTTTATTCGTTTTTCCTTGCCCGCCTGTATTTCAGTCTTTTATCTTCGCCCACGTGCTGTATCTTTTTGCCTATTCCTCTCACCTGTACCTGAGACTTTGTGCCTTTTTTTGTACGACGAGTTTTCGACTTTCTTTCTCTCAGCATTTCCTTCTTACGCGCTTCTTCTATCGTCGGGAGTGAAAAAGAATTTTTTTTTTATTTATTCCTCCCTGAGTTTCTGACTATTTTGTAACCAACTTTTATCCCGTCCCTATCCCCTCCCTTTGACTCTACTTTCCTATAGTTTTCAGTTTGCCCTTTCGCACGATGCATCTACCTGATACTTTCTTCCCCTTATTATTAAATTCTTATTTTCCATTAATCCTAATCTAAACATTTTTAATTATAAAATTCGTAACATTTATATTTGTGTTCTTTGTTTTAATATTTTACTGAATTAAATATAACATGATCAGATACAATGCAACTGGTCCGAGGTGTTATACAATCTTCTTCGTCTTATATCTTTCAAACGCGTAGCCCTATTTTTATTTAATAGTAACAAAATTAATTTATATGATTTCTGCTATCATCGTACATGCTTCAAGGTATCATAAAATTTACAAAACAAAGTTTCTGATGTTCAAATTGTGGGAGAAAGAAATACCTAGAATTGTATAAGTAACATGAGAAGAAGCGGGGGGTCACGTCATTTAATTTGAGCCGTATGTAATCAAAATCGGACTATCCTTTCATGAGATATTCGCATGGGAAAATTTTGGGGGGCGTAGCAAAATTTGAGTCACGTGCGACCAGTGACGTCACTCACGTGATTGCATAATCTAGGTTATATAATATGGGTCAGGTGTTACGGCGGTCACTGACCTCGCCAGGCCATGTGCAGATGCCTTATTATATTACATTAGATGCGGTAAAATGATGAAATTAGGGTTATCTTGAACCTACGATATCTCCGTTAATTTTCAGGATTCAAAGAAAAGTTTTATATGAAATTTATTTGCCAAGAATCACGTAAAACAACCGTGTAACGAAACAAATTTTATAACAATTTATTTGAAAGTTATAAATAATCAAACTTGAGGGTTCTCTAATACTTGTTTTTGAACTTATATTTACAAGATTCATTGGTGGGACCACAATTTTGATTAAATTTTGATTAAATAATTATTGAATGCAATTATGTAAACTGCATATTTATGATTTTAATTATATTGCAATGTCATAAGATTTAAAAACTATTTATTCCAAAGTTATGTAAAATTAAACTCGAGTATGGAACATCTGATTTCTTGATGCACAGTTACAAATTCGCTAACGATTTCCTTTGCTAAATTATTCCACGCAGCAATTTTCAGTGATACTAATTCAATCAATCGGACACCGCAGAATTAGCGAATCAAATCGATTAACGAAATTCTGGCTAAATCCATGGGAAAAATAAAATGCAGTGAAAAGCCGGCGGTACTCCGTGCGCTTTAATCGTATATAAAACTCCAACCGGAATGTCAAGCGTTTTATTAGCACTTTAATTAATTTCTAAAAACAAACAATTTTTATATTCTTCCCATTAAGATTCCGAATGAAATTTAAATATCTGCGATCAATGCATCATATATCTTTCATCTTAAATTTTCATGCAAATCGTAATATTTCTAAGTTCACATGTAGTTTTATATCATCTATCATGCGATCGCTAAGCGTCACGGTATATTCACTCGAATATCTTTCACTCGATGCTCTTCAGTGTCCGTACGGAATTCGTTTAAAAACTGAAAAATTGTCCGCGACATTTGCCACCCTTGTCCCTTAATTTATTCCGCCTTTACATTCTACGTCCCTTGCACTCCCACGAGGATTTTCCCTTTCTTTATCCCTTTCCACTTTCATATACACTGCTACATCGGCGAGCAGAGACGCATTAACTCGCGAGTACTCCCAGATAGTATTCCAAGGATAACAGCTTCTTGTATTTCTTTCCTCGGCACTGAGTCCGGGCGGAGGCATTTTCATTGTATCGTACGAGAATTCCAGGGGCAACTTCGAGGGTAGAGAAGAAAGTAACAGGAAGATGAGAGACAAGAGATAGTAGAGTAAGAGAGATAGAACGAGGTTTTTGGTATGAGGAGGGCAGAAGGAACAAGTGGAAAGGGAAGAGAAGACGACAACAGGCTGCTTTGCTTGAAAGCATCGTAGTTTAACGACCATCTACGCGAATTGAGGTAGGAATATCCCGACGACACGATATCCACTGAGTACGGACTACGGGAAACGGAAGTCCTTTTCTACCAGAGTGGTTATATAATTTTGCAAATTTTTATTTTACTTCCCCATGGTTATGGCTGGCATTCTTTCCGACGTAAACTTGAAACTTGTGTTCCCGGTTCCAGCTTCGCGGAAGAATGGTAATAAGAAAGTTCGTTGGATCATGTTCCTTAATATCGATGGCGGAACAGGGTTTTATTTAATCGGCAATATTGATTGCACGTGAGAAGTCGAGTGCGGAAGATTTGATATTTATTAATACATTAAATGTTTTCATATTTATTACATCTCGAATTTATTCTGGTCGCAGGTATAATTTACTTTTATAAATTACATTCGCTTCTGTCAATATGCATCCGTTTGTCGTCCATCGGCAAACATTTTTTGAATAAATAACCGTGTTATTCCAATAAAATGTGTACCGAATACAAATAAATGGAAACCGTAGCTGATATTCACCATTGATTATAAATTAATTTAATTTTCGTATTTCCATATTTAGGGACATTCAAACTCGCCATATTCATCCTGTCTAATACATTACGTCCATTTGAATGGCCGAATAAATTATTGACAACACAGTTACCACTAAATCCAGGAATCACACAGAAGTAGCATAATTCACAGATAATTTCCCATCGATTCAATCGATCACAATACATCAGATAAACTAAATCCACCGTATTCACTTTACCCCCGAATATCCTCGCTAAACCCAGTATTAAATGCATGATTAATTTCAGCTACATAAATATAACCATCGTACCCACTCTTTTCATTCTATTGCAATTCTCTTATCAAATCAAGAATGATTTAACGCCTGCAACCAACTCGTATCACGCTTCGAATCTTTCCAGATAAATAAAGATATGGAATTGCATCACCGATGTTCACCAGTCAAGTCAATTATCTGAATTCAAGTGAAAATATGCAAACCGGGAAGTTCGATTAGCTGCATTAGTTGGCGGTGAGTGGAGCGGAGAAAGGGGTAGTGAGTGTGTGGGGGGCACAATTCAGCTATAATTTTCAATCGATTCAATCGAGGACATCCTATACATATATCATCCTTTGTCCCATGTCTCCGAGAGAAGTACCGGAGACTATATTGAGGTATGCTACCTCAGAGGACAATGTATTGACACTGGGATAGTAGGATGTCCCATAGAGCATGCAGCATCGAGGATCTTCCAGCAGACTACTCATCAGAGGGTATCTATATTAATGAGATGGCATCCCCCTTGACACCCTTGCCTTATTACACGTGCGGCTCGATGATTTTCGGTACATCCCACCCGTGCGAATCGTTTTATCAAAATTCATGAAAGCCCTGGCTAGACGTCTAACATCCTCTATGAGACTTCTCTCCTCTGTCTATCGACGTCAATGCTACCACTCGAACACCTCTCTCGCTTGCTGTTATCGAATTACTATTCAGAAAAACTAAGCGAAATTCACGAGATGGAATATAAATTGGAGATTTCTAGGATTTCGAAAGAATTTAGAAATATAGGCAAGGATTTAGAATTACAGATTCTGGCTGGTTAAATGTATTATTATACAGGATGTCTTGTGTGAAATAAGATACTTTGTTATTGATAATGAGCAAATATGATCAGGATTATGATACTATAATATTATAATTGCATACGAATATTGGAACTTGGTAGTCCGTAATTTCTAAAGCCAGTTAACGTAGATTTACTTGGGTTGAATATTCTGATATAAGTGTATTAATTATTCATGAAATTTTTTATGACAATCTTCCTTTGACTGGAAAATTGTGTTTTATATTCTCAAGATTCCATTGGAACTCGGTGCATGGAAATCTTCTTATTTCCACGAGAATTATATCACGATTAAAAGTTATAACGATGGAAAGTTTCGGTATTAAGAATTTCTGAATAATATAATAAAGATGGACGAACTTGTTTCTGTTTTAATCAACGGGACGGATCCGATTTTCCGATTCGTTGCTACGTGATCAATGATTGACTTAATGACTCGAAGACTACATCGAAACTAATTTCAAGATTATAATTCGACTACATCGAGCTTACATTTTCGAGAACCAAGTAGAGAAAGATAGGATGCATTTAAATTTTCCAGCTCGCGTAGAAGATAGGAAGCTGTTCACTGCGTTCACTTTGGGTAAATTATAAATCTAGAAATGTTAACGTAGGTGGAAACGTAATCCGGAAGAAGCAAGATGGAGTATTTGAGGAAACGAAGCTTTTTCAATCCATCCCTGCTGGCAGAAACATTCGGCACCCTGGAACTCCCGTCTCTACGTACTTTATTTTCTCCTGCGAGCTTCGACTACATTCTCGAGATACTATGTCGATTGTCCAATTTCCTTCTCCATGGAGAACACCGGGGAAAAACGAAACGACCTTTTGATTCGGTCGGAAAAGTTTCTCTATCGATATTCACTCAATCGTGAATTATCGTTTACTCCGATTCTCTCTTTGTAATCTCCGAACTTATTATTTCTTTATACGCTGAAAAACTTTTCTTATCAGAGAACTAGAAACTAGTTTCGTAGAAAATCATCTCTCGAAAGTACTTGTTCTACATCGAATAAAGTGTAGGAAACATATATTTCAGTGATTACAAAGATTTCTTTAATCTTGTGAAACCTTCAATAATTTAATAAAGATTTATATAATTCTGATCTTTTGCTATTATTTTTAATAGTAATATATTTAATATAATATTATTTTAGATTGCTACGTTTCAATGTTTCTATCTTGAACAGTGTGTGTATATTTTTATTTAATTAAATTGATGCCTGTACTTTTTGCGGCACCGTATTGATTAAATAGAATAAATCAAATCAACACACACGTGAAGCGTCGAAAGTGTTGCTCTCGAACCGGAAATCTGATTTATTTACAAGGTTGTCTCCTTGGGCTCGGGGTCCTGGGTTCGCCATACCCATACCTGCTGAAACTATTCAGCGGGTCCCCTGGGATGAAAAAGAAAACTAGAGATTCTTAATGGAAAATCTGAATTTCTCCACATTATAATATTCATTTCGTATTCCAAGTATCGAATAGAATATAAACTCGCACAAGAAATAAGAAAATCTATTCTTGATAAGACCAGTTAATTTCCTAAATTAACTTAAGATACCGCTACCCGCAGACTAGAATTCCATTGCAGAAAACGTCGTCTTATTTAATTAAATAATCAATTACATTAAACTAAGTAATTCTCTTAATTACTACGACGCACGGTTACCAAAAACGATTCATTCTTAAGGTTAAATTGGAAATTACCAAGATGCTCATTAAGATATTAGCCAAAGACAAGATTCATTTATAACGTTCAAAAATCCCGTCACTAATTAATCTGACGTATTAAAATATCATTTATCCTCACCAGAGTATCTGCTATTTCTGGTATCCAAATCTTCGTTAAAAACCCTCTCAAAACCCTCGCGCCAGGTTTCTCCTTTTCAACCCCTTTATTTCCTAGCCGTTGCAACGGCGATTATACCCTCGAGACTGCGTCTCTCGATTCTCGAATCTCATTGCGCCTCCCAAAAGACGGTTTCGCCATGGTACAAAGAGAAAAAGGAAGAAACACAATCGACGCGCAAAGTGGTGCTTCAGGTGATTCCCTAAGCGTCTTTCTCATAGAAAGTCTACGAAAAGCGGGAGACGCCGTGGAAAAAGGTGAAGCGAGAAAAAAGAAGTGGGAGAAGTTGAGTTCGAGGTAAGAGTGAAAATAAGAGGCGAAAGAAAACTCGTAAGAATACGAGTACCTAGTTCCAAGGTGAGCTTTTCATTTACTTATGCCACGGGATATTGATGAGTCACGAAATATCTATCAGTCAGATTTTGAGATTGATTTTCTTAGAGACGAAGAGAGTGGAGAACGGTGAGAGAGTCAACTTGCTATGAAGAAAAGATGACTGTAACGAGGAAGGACTCATTGGTACTCTGGAACGTCGGGGTTATTCGGTGAAATCGATTTTATCAGAGTCCCCGGGAAAGATGTCGTCTCCGTGTAAGGCGGAGGATGGAAAAAAAAGAAGAAACAACCGATGGAAGTTGGTGAGGGAGAAGGATGAAAGGAGGATAGAGGGAATTGACGTGGGATAAAACCTGGATTGGACGTAAAGTCTGTATAGGCGCATCTTGGATTCCCGATGCACGTGCGTACGAGAGCAGTTTTTCAAGTACATGATAATGTCAGCATTATCTTCGTACATCGTATTGAGATGTATTATACGTCTCCGGATTTCTATTCTATTTATTTCTATTATTCGTATACGGAGGGGAGCTAGGATTAGTGTTATGTATTGGTATTTTTGATGGAAATAAATTGAATGGATAGAATGAATTTTATTCTATTAATACTATCATACCTTGTATTAAATAGTTATTAGATTAAAATATTTGTAATATCATTGGAATAATATCCAATTATTTTTGTTGAGAATATGACACTTTAAATATATATTTTTACTATAAATTAATATTCCACTACTTAATTGATATTCAAACATTAATATTTGAATCTGGTATTCTCGTATACTTCATTATATTAGAATCTAATAATAATTGATTCTACTCAAGAGTACTTCACAAACACACCTAAATAAATACTACAATGTTAGAATCGCAGGGGTCTGATTAAAATTCATTATGTAAATTAAAGAAATACTTATTATTCTAAGCTAGGTCCACCTAGTGGAATTGCATATTAATAGAGATCTGCATTAATAAAGTAGCATATTCAATTCGACGAGCAAAGGCAAAAAGAATCTAGGAATATAATTGAAGCGAGGTTAATGATTAAAAGAAATTCCACTTGATCTCCGTAGTGAAGGGGGCAAGATAAAGATTTCTTAGTGAACTGTATCAGCTGTTTTATCTTGGTTCTCAGGAGTAAATTTAATATTGAATATTAGAGGCCCTGCTGTGTTTTAATATATGCACTTTGAAAATTCACTTTGGTACGCGTGGGGAGGTTCATTGCATCGTAGAATATTTCCTTGGTATTCGTAAGAAGTATGTGAAGAATTAGATTGAAATTCAGCGAGAGTAAGATTCCATTCTCGTTCGAGAGGAGACTCTTCCGCTACGCTGTACCAAGATATAGGAAAAAGATAAACCGACAAATCGGGCTTCCAGAATTTACCAGACATCGGAACAAATATTTCTCTTCCTCCGTAACTCACTTCGACTATGTGTTCTTAGATAACGTTTTGATTCGTTAGTCTACCATCGATTAAGTACTTTCAATATTAGTTTAATCTTCGACTCTTGTTATTCCTCTTACAAAACGCACAAGAACTTTTCCAATCTTTAAGAATTACACGTCGAAACAATTGGCATTGACCTTAGATTACAAACTTAGTTTCGATAATTAAACAAGTTTAAAATATTTAGGATGTCAAATATGAAATATGAAATATTTTAGACATCCCTGATTTTTAAATATACTACAGTTAACTTTGTGCACTTAAAAGTTGATATATATGAATATGGAATTTAAAAGGATAAAAGATAAAAGGAAAGTGATGAAGAGCGACTTTCTTGACAAGCAAGAAGAGTAAGAAGAGAGGAAAGTTGAAGTAAGTATAAATAATACCAGAGGAAAGCCACCTCTCTAATACAAGATAAGGCAGTAAGATTGTTTGAATATAAGAGTATAGAATATTTAAAATATGTAGGAGCATCTCAATGTAGAGAAAGATCTACTATAATATTTGTAAAGTCCCTCAAAAACTAGTATACCCCGAGGATATGCTTCTCACGTTTTATTATGTACGAAGAATAGTATCATGCTATCTTGCCCGACACTCTGCTTTCTTCCACGAAACGAGGTTTGGGACTATGAAATATATGCGGAAAATAGTACCATGAAGATACAGTGTAATATTTGAAAGAATTATTCACGCAAAATTTTACTACGTTCACTTCGAATCTAAATATCCTGAGTTCAATTACATCGTTTTATTAAAATTCATATCGAAAATCCTCTTAGAAAATAAGCTACCTTAATTATATAGAAAAATCTCTCTTGACCCAATTTTCGCTCGAAACCATTTTTAAACCACTTCTTTCGGCCCAAATCGGTCCTAGAACATTATTAGGCATCATATACCATCGATTTGGGCCATGTAGGAGCGATTTTGGCGACTTTTAATTTTTGAGAATTTTTGAAGGTATACCCCTTCACATTTTTGCGATTTTGGGTCGACCCATTTTTGGCTCTAAAAAATTGTTAAACCGCTTCTTTCGACCCAAATCGGTCCTAGAACATTATTAGGCATCATATACCGTCGATTTGGTCCAGGTAGAAGCGATTTTGGCGACTTTTAATTTTTGACAATTTTTGAAGGTATACCCCTTCACATTTTTGCGATTTTGGGTCGACCCATTTTTGGCTCTAAAAAATTTTTAAACCGCTTCTTTCGACCCAAATCGGTCCTAGAATATCATTAGGCATCATATACCATCGATTTAGACCATCTAGGAGCGATTTTGACGACTTTTATTTTTTGACAATTTTTGAAGGTATACCCCTTCACATTTTTGCGATTTTGGGTCGACCCATTTTTTGACAAAAAAAATTTTTAAACCACTTCTTTCGACCCAAATCGGTCCTAGAACATCATTAGGCATCATATACCATCGATTTGGGTCATGTAGGAGCGATTTTGGCCACTTTTAATTTTTGACAATTTTTGAAGGTATACCCCTTCACATTTTTGCGATTCTGGGTCGACCCATTTTTGGACCAAAACAATTTTTAAACCACTTCTTTCAACCCAAATCGGTCCTAGAATATGTTTATACATCACCCACCATCGATTTGGGCCTTGTAGCAGCGATTTTGGCGACTTTTAATTTTTGACAATTTTTGAAGGTATACCCCTTAACATTTTTGCGATTTTTGGTCGACCTGTTTTTCGCCCAAAAAAATTTTTAAACCACTTCTTTCGACCCAAATCGGTCCTAGAATATCATTAGGCATCATATACCGTCGATTTGGGCCATGTAGGAGCGATTTTGGCGACTTTTAATTTTTGACAATTTTTGAAGGTATACCCCTTCACATTTTTGCGATTTTCGGTCGACCCATTTTTGGGCCAAAAAAATTTTTAAACCACTTCCTCCGACCCAAATCGGTCCTAGAACATCATTAGGCATCATATACCGTCGATTTGGGCCATGTACGATCGATTTTGGCGACTTTTAATTTTTGACAATTTTTGAAGGTATAGGTACATCTACATATGCATCTACATATATTTTATGTACGTAATACAAATAATTGAATTCATTAATTAGTCCTCCAGCAATAATTCATGTAGAAATAAATGTAGAAATATACTGGATTTCATATTCGGTAGTTCTAGTGTTAAACCTGTACCTACATTACAACGATCTACTACGGAATGTTCACTTGCAAAAACTGTGTTTATCAACAGATCCTAACTGCCGCACGATATCGAGTTACGAAGGGACATCGACAAACACGACGTAACAACTGACATTCCAAACCGCTTATCAAACTCATCAAAATTGTTCAACTACGTTGGAATTTTACCTCATAATAATTAATATTCATTGCGCATAAACTTTTACTTCCATGAAAACTCATTCAATCACGCATAACATCTCAATATATTTTCACTCTAGCTCTTAACAAGCCGTTCTTATTTGAACCCATATGTGCAACACTTATGAAACCTATTCTTAATTAATGTTTAATTGCCAAACTCACAAGTACAATGACGTATTCTGGCGAAATGCACATCCAGGAATCCAGAAAACCCGATACTCGCGTCTTCGATATATTCCGAGCAATTAATTTGACGGGAATCGGCGAACGAGTTGTTGACTGTCGGATCCTACGGTGTGGATTAGAGTCAGTGGGGAATGGTGAGCGAAAGTATCGGTGAGTGGGAATGTCAGAGGGGATTTAACCACTCCTGTTCAGACATTCAAATTATCCTTAGATTTCAATCAATTTCTACAAGTGTTGTACAATGTTAATTGGTTATTTAACACTATATCCCATAATCATTATATTCAATTATTTTTTAATATTAATGATTGCTTCAAAGTTAATACCTTTTTTATAGTCTCAATTGTTTCTTTACAGTCACTAACCCGCTATGAATTAATATCTCGATTGTTCTGCATTCTCTGTCGTTTAATTACTGTTAAATCTCAATGCATTTCTACGAAGGCTAACACGCCATAAAATAATACCTCAATTGTTTTTCATTTTTTGTTTTTTAATTAGCCTTGGATTTCAATGAATTTCTACGAATGAATTGTGTAATCGGAATTGTTCATTTTGCAGTCACTAACACACAATAATTTAATATCTCAATTGTACTTCATAATCTGTCCTGCCCCTGATTTTATGAATTAATTATTTGGTTTATTAATGTATGTAGAATATGACTGGGTAGGAAATATGTTGAATTTAAATATGGTAAAAATATGTGGAGGTAATTAATTTTTGTGGTATGTAAAGTTTCTTGATTTACTTCTCATTTATTAGCAGATTATTCCTGGCACTCTTCGGGCAAATTTGTGGAATGCATTATCAACATGCTCTTATCGAATTATTTCCTGCTTATTCTTTCGAACTCCCTGATTGGTTGGAATCATTTAATATTTACAACAACATTTATTTTTCAGAGCGAAAACTGACTAAAATTACAGGCTGGCAGACCAAACTCAGCGTCCATTTTTCCCCTCGTTTCCATTTGCAATAATCGGAACTCATTGGAAGGCTAGAGATATTTATTAAATCACACAGCTCAATTAATGGCACAATAATTGTCCACAAAATCGAGCATCACCATTCCATTCCATTAACAATAATCAGATAAACATTTACGTCAATATTGAGCATCTTTGATTTTATAATAATTGTTCTACACTCGGTTTAATTACAACATCAATCATTTCGCGATCTACAATACTTCCGTCATTAAACATTATTCAATCAAATATCACTGTACATTAAATCCGTACAATAAATATATTTGAAGAAACATGAAGCTTCTTTCTTTACTCTATATATTAATTAGAGGTACCGAAAACTAATCAATTATTTCTCACATACTTTATAAAGCTCCATTAATTGTTTTATATTAAATATTATTCTATTAGATCACCAATATCGTTATCTATCATCCTTGACCGACGATCCTCCAACGTCATAATTCCCTTCTTGAAAAGAATCAAATTCCTAAATTTCGACTTGAATTAATTACATTCCCGTACTCCTAATATATACCTTACGGAACATAACTCTTTCATGATCCTCGTATCAAATAAATATCCCAGCACACGTAACTTCCGCTTTACTCCCTAATTCCTCCCGAATCAAATATAATAATTCCTGAAGTGGTGCAGCTTCACGAAACAAGTTGTAAACCGTTAAATCGGTTAACCCACAATTTCAGAGCTTTTGTCGCGCGCCGCCATAAAAGTAATATCGCGATAAAGGACGAAAAGGCAGAGAGCAAAGAGAAAAGAAATGTCAGCAAGAATTTGCTGATAGGAGCACGTAGGGGGCGAAGGGGTGAAGGGGCGAAACGGGAAATGCCAGGGAAAACCAGGGTGAAGGGAGGAGGGGGAAAGAGGGTGCTTTGACCGCGGATAAAACACGGATTGCGATGTACCGTTGTATTGTCTGTATTGAAAGTGTACGTATAGTTCCAGCAATGGTGTAAACCTCGCAGAGTCTGCTGCACGTATGTGCCGTTGCTGAATTGCACCTAGTGCACCCTCACCCCTTTCACAATCCTCCAAAAAAGCACGCTTGTCTTTCGATTTAGCTCAGGATATTTGTTGCGTGCCACCGTACCTTTTTTTTCTACTCCCTAACTTCGAAACCCTCTCACAATTGAGTTTCAAACATTTAACACGTTCCTTTCAATTGCTTTCATCCCCGACCACGTAATATATTACTGTATCTTCAATGGAAATTGTTTCATTCAAATGTCAGCAAAGAAAAAGCGTTCTCTGGAAAGACTAACGGAATACGTTTTGAAAGAGTCGAATGTTGCGTGTTTCGAGTGAGTGGTTGTTTGGTGAATTAAATCAGCGAAGTTAATAACGTAAATAATTATCCATTATGTTTGTTAGTTCCGTTTTTAAGATAAAGTTTATTCAGCATTAAAATGAACTACGATGGACTTTAATCGAATATATTCGCCGTCGTTATGAATAACTTTCTGCCAGTTTTGAGGCAACTTGTCGATTCCATTTGCGTGAAACTTTGGCGGTTTTGAATAAAAATAACTCCTGGGCACATCTGAAGTTATTTATGACTCAAGTTAATAGATACAATTGTAAGCAAGACAACTAAGAATGGCGTGAAATTTATAAGCATGTTTTCTTGTTCGGGAATAATATTGATTGAAGAGTAAAATGATGAAAAGTTTGGTCAATTGCGGGGAGATGGATGAAAGGATTTAACAAAGTTCTCGGTTGTACGACACGTTTCTAATATAAGTATATTATGGCGGAGAACGGGCGGAAAGTTTTCTGTATCTCGTTCGGAGTAATCAAAATGTATGAAATAAGTCATACATCATTCGATGTGCATTACGAAACTTCAGAGGGAAGTTTCATCAAAGATTGCTGAAGGCAAGTCCATGGTAGTAGCCGGATTTACGGACGACTAACTTCCTCCACTGCTTGCGGATTTCATGTCTTCCGTACTTCCTCGAGTAGTTCAACCTTAATTCACTGTCATTCCGATGGAATATTCGATTTGCTACGTTTGACAAATCCGCCTTACTACCCTCTTACGTTATGTATTAATTCATATACTTCCCCAGGAGAGAGAGACTTCCTAATTACAAGACGTACAAATTATATTTACAAAACGCCCCGCTTGCGAGTTCCAGAGGCAACGCCGAAATTCCCCGATTTATTCTGTAAGACGTAAATGCATACACGGAATATATTTAACGTTGATTAAAATAATGGTTGGAATATTCAACGGTTTTTTATTAGATATTCATAATTAACCTCGTATCTAATATGATTAATTAGTAAGTTTAACTAACGAAGAAAGACGGGATTTATTAATTCCAGTGTTAAAAGTGTGACATTATTTCGTCGGTTAATTTACAGCAATTATTCTCTCCACACACTAACACAGCTAATTACGTAATTTCTTCCCGTACCGTTTCGAAGGAAACTGAATTATTTTTTCTAAATGAACCTCCTCTAAGAACTCAATCCAAAATAATATTTAATTCTGTTTCATAAAGTGTTTAATATTGCCGTGCACCGTGCCGCAATTAAATTAGTAGAAAGCCACTCATTCACTTTCAAAGTACAACATCGCGTATTGCATAAAACTGGGTGAAGAGCTTTAACAAAGCAGCGGGAAACGTCCTAACGGAAAGCCCGCGAAAGAGAGTGAAACGTGGAGAGCGCAGATCCCTATAATGAAATTTCTACAAATTAATGAATTCACATACCCAGCGAGGTTGATTATATTACTCGGTCTTATGGTTTCGTTGGGAAGCAGACGATTTAAGCCGCGGTGGTGGCTTAACGAGAATGGTGGACGGCCTTTATGATGGCGGGGGGGGGAGAACAACCCCCTTCCCCTTCCCCCTAGCCCCCCCAAAAACCAACCCGATTGCGGTGCCCAGCGTAAGTTTCATCAACGTTACGAACACACGTACTTGAGCATTCTAGGACGGCTCACGTACGTCCAATGGCGGGGTGAAAGCACGAGAGGAAAAAGGAAATGGGGAAATAGAGCGGACACTCGAATAAAAGTGAGAATGAAATAGAGAACGGCACTTCAGTGTGTGGATGTTTTTGTGTGTGCATCCGTGGAGAGATAGACGTGGCAAGTATTGTCTACGGAAATACACCGTCGGCCGAGATATTATCCAGTTATTTCACTGTGATTTCAAACGATGCAGAAATTTCAAATCGGGCATAGAATTTTTACGCGATACTTACGCATCCAGCGCGAGTGTATTAAACGGGTATTGCCCGCGAGAATTCGCCGTGATAAAGTTGTAAAGCACTTCATTGGGCTTTATGTACTTTGTAGTATTGTCTCGGAAGAGCCACTTTGTAGAGGATAATAAAGAATTTTATGGCGCGATAACTTGTCACTTATTCCATTACCTACCAGCTTTAGTAAATAATTTTAGTAATTACTTCCTCGGTACTCGCGGAGAGTGCTTTCATTGTCCTTCTATGTAGATCTGTGGACTATACTGGTTCGAATATGCAATAAGCACACGGTTTATTTAAACAACATCAACGTAACTCTTATTTAATGATTAATGTTCCAATCCGATATAATAAATAATTTATTATTTACTCCATAATTATTATGGAGTATTTCTTGAAAGTTGTTTTTTGTTGGTCTTTGAAGTAGTTAGTATTCTTGGTTTGTATGTTGCGGCTGGTAGAGTAGACCAATGTTGAAAAATTCTTCTTTATTTAAATTTGATTCGTACGTTTCGGCAACCGATTATTTCTTCGAATTATATTTCATATTAATATTGAAACCACTGTTCAGTTATTCACATCGATTTCTATCACATTAAAAGTGGTGCCGCCAAAAATACAATTAATATTAGTTACAGAATATAATTAACATTATTAATAGAACCGAGCGATAAAACAAACAATTCCTTTCCTCCCCACTCCGTGTCAGTTCCCAAGTGTGAAACTGAATTTATCCTCGCCTTAACACACTCCTTTCTTATCAGGGTCGAGAATCTAACAAATTTGTTCAGGCAATTGAATAATCCAGGGCCACGATTCCGTCTGAACTTCCTCGATTTAAGCCACGTTGTTGCTTAACGAGGCCGCGAACGTCCTTTATGGCGGAGCCCGAGAGAAACAAGATCCAAAAGCGACCTGATTGCGGCCGGTGGCCGTGCGGAGACCAAAGTTTCATCACCGTTGCAAACACACGTGTGTTGCCAAAGAAGGTGCAAAGGGTAGGTTTGCGAGGTGTCGGATATGCGAATGTGAGCAACGCGAGAGACAAAGAGGGTTGGATATGCGAATGTGTGAAGCGCGAGAGGACAGAGTAGTTTGAAACGACGGGGCTTGGTTTGAAAAGGGAAGATGTTAGCGGGGTGTCTACTGGGAGGGATGGAAACGGTGGAACGTAGATATGAAGAGGGAAACGTATGTTTGAGAGTGAAATATGTACGTCTGAGACAGTTCGAGGCCTTTGATACTACCAACTGGAAGGCTTGCCCTCCGGCATCAGGAATACGTTTCTACCTATCCACCTGCCATACGTATTGTTATCAGAACCACGGGCTTATCCTCGGATTCAACTTATGTCGAAGAACGTAACTTTGATTGCGTTTCGTAATCGGACGGAATCGTTGCCCCAGGCACTCGCGTGTTCTCCAAGTCAGCCTGGAAGTTATTTTTCTTCAAGAGTGTAGAAAGTGGAGTATTAACCCTTTGCACTCGAGAGGTGACTCTAAGTTGCTGTAATAAATCGAGGGGCTATTGAAAGTCGCCACTCGAGTGTAAAGGGTTAATATTATAGTTGTGGAAAAATGAAGGTTTTTTGAGTAATTCTTCTTTGTATGTTTTACTGATATAATTATATGAAATGATGTATAATATATTAAATGGTGGGTGTTATATGTGCTAGTTAATTAATCGATGATAATAGAGTGCAATTAATGACAAAGGAATAAGAAATCGTCCGATAAAAGTCTCCTCAAAGGACGTTCAATTTGAAATTAGTTCACCATTCAATCCTGCCAATGGTATTCTTTACTTCAACCAGACATTATTGGCTTTCGGAGGTTAAATTAACTTTGCTAGTCACAAATTCATCCTAATCATCCGCGGAGTCTCGGAGAAAGAAAGGGTAAGACATTAAGAATAATCGGGTTCGTTATAACGAATGAAAGAGTGGTCGTTAGTAAATAATGGAAGATCTTCCTCGTTATCGAGTAACAGTCTTAAAAAGTACTTTCAAATGAGAGCGTACCGACTTTCCACGTGATATTGGATTTTAAGTTGCGGCACCGCCGTGTCGTCTGATCTTTTTCAAGGGGCTAAAAAAAGACACAAAAGTGGATCGACGATCGAGTGGAGCTCAAAAGCTCGACAAATTTCTAGCTGTATCGGCTCAAGAATACTTACACATGTTGTCGCTTTATTCTCGGGACTTCATTGTATCATTCGCATTATCAAAAGGGCAATAAAATATTTAACATAATTGTCGTATGCCAAAAATCTACCAGAATTGAGACCAATAAAAATTAGTATTAATTCACTGGAACAACATACCTCATTATGACTTTCAATAATTCAATAATTAATTAGACAATTAACTCTGCAATCATTCTAAAGTCTTATCCCGCGTCTTTATTACAACTACATAATTATATAGTTAATATAACGAAGCTTCCAAGTATATTATTCTAAAGTGAATGATATTCTGGCATCTCAGGACTAATTGAAATTTTCCTCTGAATTTGTAATCAGGAAAATAATGCTTTACTGTTATTCCGGCATTTCGCATAATTCATTGCGCTTCACGAACGAGAGGGGTAGCGTAAACTACAAGGGCATTAATATTTTATAGCTGCATGTTAATATGCCACAGTAGAGCTCATAAAAGATAATTCTGTTGTGAGGAATGCGATGTCTGCTTAAGCCAGCAAAGTACGACGAGGTATTTCATTCTAGCTCCCTTCTTCTTGTTATTTACAGGTATGTCTTCTATGTAAGACTTCCCGACTATTTCCATTTCTATGCTAAAAATATTCATCATAGAATTTTTTACAGAATACTTCTTACGAGTCCCGAGAAAGAAGATTACGAACAATTAACTTCAATTATGAATTGACAAATTAACCTTCTATAACTCCAGTTTTTTGTGCCCAAAGAAGTTTATGTAGAATGAAATTAGTTAGACGGTAATCTAATAAAGCTGCGCTACGTGAAAACACTAATAAAATTATTACTTAAAAGCTAAAAAGACAGGTAACTGTTGTAAGTATTTGTATAATTATTATTACACCGAAAAGACAAACGAGACAAAAATGCAGATACGAATAATTGACTTAAAAGTTACACGCCGAGATGGAGGTTTAACTTTGAAGTTTAAGAATTATTATTTGACATTAAAGTTGAGGATGATATTTAAACTCGAGTTAACTTGAAAAAGTGCTGAAGGCAAGATACAGGGTAATTATTATTAGGATACTTTTATTATGAAAATGTTAATCTTAAAGTATAGTTAGTGAAGAATTGTTATTGTTATTCTTCCATAAGCTATCATTAATGCACTTTTCCCACTGCTCTGAGAACCTTACTACGCTTTGAGCAACAAAGTATGCCAAAGTACTGAAGTATTAATTTATGGAGGCCAAAATGTTCCAACAGCAATTTCTTTCCAGTTTACTTGAAACATAATAACCACGATCTCATTACTGTTTCACTGGCAGCCCGTAATATTTCTTGACAAGGGGATGCATAACTATTAATCCCTTTCCCAGGAAACAACCAAGGAAAACTCGCTTCTGCTTACACTTCTCTTTCGCTTTCTACATTTCAACGTAAACCAAACTACGAGAAAATCCTTCGGGACATTTTGAAATTCAAAATAATGCAGTAAACGCTTATCATTTTACCTTGGTATATTATCCTCCCCTTTGTGCTTCTTAATCGGATATTAAACTGCGCGTGGAGAGGACACTTGAACTTCAAAAAATACCACGGCATAAAGGAAATGAATATTTCATCAGCTATTAAAAAATTAGAAATAACTGGATGAATGAAAAATAAGGGGTTTGGAAGACGTAGAAAGATATAGGCGAAAGATAATTAATTACAAAGTTTACATTAATGTAATTGGGATAAGATCATTTTTAAATCATATCGAAAGTTGATTAAACATGTAAACACCATCGTTATTAATTATTTGTTGCCATTTTTTAGGCAACTTGTCGATTCCTCTTCCGTAAAGCATTGGTGGTTTTGAATAAAATAACTCCTGAATGAACGAAACTTATTTCTGACTCAACCTAATATTTCGATCGGAATATCTTAGAAAATTCGAAATTGCACGAATACTCCTTTTTCTCAAAGTATAATTTAGGTCTCGTTCCTTTTCCTTTTTTCAACGTTTAATTTTCTGTGTTCGATGTCTTTAATGATTCAATCAAAGTTAGCGGATTTAATCGGAAGGTGGAACGTCTGGAAGCTTAATTATTAGAGTACAAAGAATTTCCAAGCTATCAATTCGCTTAATTCTCGAAGATTATAGAGACGACCTAATCCACCTTCGTGGAATCTTCGAATACATTATCACAAGGCGTCCTCGCTAATTACCTGAACCTCTGACGTTGAAAAAAGAATTAAAGGGACTTAATCTGTCACGAAAATGTTACCAGAGAATTTTAAGGAACGTTGCTAAATTGTTTTCTGAATAATTCCCGGGAATATTATTTCTCTCGGCGTGGCACAAAAAGTGTCTTAAAAACATTAATCTCGCATTCAAAGGGAAGTTTCAGAACTGTAATAATGGAAGTATTTTAACATTTTTATACAAATTTTATCGTTGGATTAGAAAAAGGAAGAGGATTAAGATGGTTTTTCTGTGACGATCGAGCACTTGTTTTAAAGCGAAATTATTGAACGTGTATCCAATCGTAACTTCTCCAAAGGAATGATTTGCTCCAATGATACTTCAACCATCAATTCGAAAGTATCTTTAAATGTTCAAAACTCTCAATTTGTTATGAATATATCAACGGAAGAAGACTTCATAAAATATATTCATAATCGTATCATATTCTTTCCGGGCCAATTAAACAGTAAGATGTAAATAAATATTATTTCAAGAATATTCCATAGATATTCAATTACTAACTCAAAAATAACATAACATATTTAATCGTTACTAATACAGTAACAACTCCAACGTAACATATTAAATTATAAACAATTACTACGATTAGAAATTTTATTGATGAACTTAAACGACGACTCGTTCTTCTCGTGCTATAATTTATTTTGTACTCACTTTCTAAATATTATATATAAATAAATAATTAATGAACAAGATTCGAGCGAGTATGTTTCACTATCAGAGCCATTTAATCAAAGGGTCTCACTGATAGCAGAACGAGGAAAAATATTTGAAAAAAAACCGTAGTGATCGACTAGTCGAAGGAGTTTCCAGGATTAATGGCGATACTGAGGTTACCTGAAAGTTCAAAGATTACACGAGTGGAGGAAGAATTTTTCGAAAGCATCCCGGGTAATAGAGGAAGAGGGCATTATCACTAGGAAGATGTCGTATGACAAGGTGGAAGGTGAGAATCAGGGAAGAGGGAAGGGGGTTGGAACGCGACGGGTACTTACAAAAGGTCCGCAAACTCAGAGGAAATTGCTTTCCCTCCTCGCTTAACTCAATTATTCGTTACTTTCGCCCCGTTAAAGCACGTATCGCGGAAAGTTATCCACCCTTCTTCAGCCACGTACCATCCAACCCCTCCGTCACGAAGCCGGCTTCGAAGTGGTAAAACGCGTTATCGCGCTATAATCCTTAACTTCGACCGACAATCCTGGAAACTCGGATTCACCCTGGGACCTCTTGCCACCGAAAGATCACCTCGTAATTCACCACTATTCGTGTACCCCCTTCATAATTCTTTATCGTTACTTTATGCTCATCGCTTGTTTACACGAATGCATCAAGTAATTTAACTCCCTGTAACGTCATGCAACTTTGAACTCACATACTCATCTATTTGGTTGGCCAGAATGTTCGTGCTGTTTGCGGTTGTCTTTTTACGGGGGTTTAAAGATAGATTTTTATGAACACGGAATTATGAAGCTGTCCAAAAAACAGCAATATATAAGTTAAAATGGACGATACAGTATTGGATATACAAAATGAGAGGAATGTATAAAATTTGTTGTTTGTAGTTTGCTAGATCAACGTTTCACTAGTTTCATGATTTTGTACGACGTTCTTTTATATACGAAACAATTGGATTACAGGGGGTTAATGTCGTCCGTTAAAAAATATTGAAATAATGTTAATCGAGATGTAGAGTCGTTTATCGTTTACGAATTCCATAAAAATGTAATGATTATAAGTCAAGATTAATTTAAGATTATGGGTCTTTAATGTACTTCGTGAAAATAATGTGATTGCGTATCTTATTATTTTTATGAAGAGGGTTTATTACGCCCTTAATTCAACCCTTTTAGTCGCCTTTTACGACAGGAAAGGGTGCCATAGGTATACTTTAGTTTCGAGCCAATAGTGGCAGCTTGTAGAATCATAAATCAGAAGTATACTCAGTTGCAAGCAATGAAATAACTATAAATCGTGGAATATTGCATTAGAAAATTTGTAATATCACTTAGAAATTAATTATTAATTTGTATAGTGTGTTACGGATATGAAATATAATTGGAGTGCATTCTCTAGAATGTTTCAGGATTATCAATGTTTGAAAATATTTTTGCAGCGCCCAGTTCTGTAATGAATTTTCATAAAATTATTAACAACATTTTCTTTATTCGAGTCGTTATTTTTGCGGTGTTTTGGAAAAAACGAGGCGCATACGTAAACCTCGCAACAAGAGTAGGGAGGGGCGGAGGAGTGTAAAACTTTCGTCGAGAATATCCGTGAATTTATTATAATTACCGGAATTACCAAGTTTTTCGAGGACGTAAACTGCAAAAGAATTCGCTTCGGAGTCACATAATGAGACTAATTTCATGAAGTGCGTTAGAACTTCAAGACACCGGGAGCCACTGATAATAAGGTTCCTTTCTCGGAGCAAGTTTAGTTTTAACTTGCATTCTTATAATGATTATCTTCGTTCTTTCCTGCTCTAAAATAGAAACTAATTACGCTAAAATGTCTATCACTAAACAACCTCTAAAACCATAATAATAAATAAACGTTATCACGTTAAAAATAAATGCTATCGTACCAAATGAAAACACTAAAAATATCCAATGAATAATAATTCCTCATTTTTAATTTTCAGGAAATATTCAAACCGGAATACTATAAAGTAACGTATATTATGAATCATTAAAACTTTGTCAAGTGTGCAATGGCCGCGATGAGTCCCGATATTTCGCGTGGATCCTATGATCGCGTAGATCCGTGAAAATATTTGATTTCCTCTGATAAGAGGTATTTTCGTGTTATTTTTTCGTTTTTCCTCGTAATACCGTTTGTACTTGTATTGCGGATTTCGAGGCACTCCGGGCGAATCGCACGTAACAGTGCGCGTTGTTATGTTATTTGCATCGTTGCTAATGCGCGTGAAAATTCAACGAGCGGTTCGAGGGATCGTAAAAATCATAGGTGCATCGTCCGGCGGGGACTTCGTTACAAACTGAAAAACTGGAAAAATTGTCGATCCACCCCCACTACCGGAAGGCCGATTAAATCACAATGTTCCGTCGGTCGGCCGATTCAAATTCTTTCGGCAAGCAAAGCTAGATTTATTTCGATGGTCCAATCGTTACATCGCTCGTTACGCCACAGGAATTTATAAACGAACATGCTTCTGTAATTCACTCGGTCTTGTCACTTTTTTCACGTACCAGGGATCAAGATTTTTATCCAGTAAATCCCTATTTTTTAAATGACTTTGCCTTTGCAAACTATGGCTCGGATTTCAGATCAAACTTCGCCGAGTTAATTAGATATTTAATATTATATTTAAACATTTATAGTAGCTCGATATAATTAAAATTAAAGTCGTTTGTCGTATTAACATAAGTTGCTAGTTTGCGCTTTGAAAGCATCTTTATTTATTAAATTAATTTTACTTAATGATTTTGAATACGAAAGATTCGTGAAACAAGAAAGTAAGGAAAAATTCGCGAGATAATTTAATAATTCCATAATCAATGTACTTTTGATAATTGATTAAATCTAAGGATTAACTTATTTTTGTGGAAACTACGATATTTCAGGATTAAAGTGCAAATATATTTCGTAATATGTTGGAATCGGAGTGCCGAAGGTGGTATTAAAATCGTGTTAGCTTAAAGTTTAAATCTTGGCGGAGTGGATCCGAAAGTCGAGCTCGTTAAGGGGGTGAGTTGATATAATCGCAGAGTCGGTTAAACACGGGAACGATAACGCGTTAATTCCAATTAACATAAAGAAACCGCATCAGATATCGATTCCAGCCACTTGACCCGATATAGAAACGAATTTGCGAATCCTCGGCCTCTATAAACGAATATTGGATCGTCATTCGCTCGAGAATTTCGTTGCTGCGAGGAAAGTTCACTGGCGAAAGCTTAACGAGACCTTGTCAAGTTTAATGATCCTTTCGAACTCTTTTCATCTACGATCCATAGATTTCTTCGTTCCTAAATCCTGACCTCTTCATATTTTTCTACTATTTCTACTATTTACTACTCGACCATCATTTCCACTAACTCATTCTCCTCGTATTATTTATATTATTACAAGATTCTCAGTGATTTTTATTCTTGATTCATTCATTAGGGCCGGAATTAATATTTTGTAACGTTAGGGAACTAATATTATACAGTAATAATAATATGTAATAGGGATTTGGAGAATAATAGCTATGGACAACTAATTAGAACCAATCTTAATGATCAGACTAATTCTAATTCGTCGTCTGCAGCCGTTTCCACTTAATTCCTAATACATTAACTGAACATGACTATCCTTTAACTTTATTATATACTATACAATATTATTTACTGATAGAATTGTAAAAAATAATATTACATTATATTATATTATTAGATTAGAATTTCTAATTCAAGTAGAAAGAAAATTCTCTTTCATGCTTAATTCATTCAGCCCAGAATTAATATGTTATAAGCACAATATTTTTATTCGAAATAGTGAATGCATCCGCGTGTAACAAAATGGCGATCTTAGTAAAGAAATTCCAAGTTCGTAGTAGCTCGAAGTAATAATCTATGAATTTGATATTTATCCAAGGTACTTTCCTCTCTTGAGTGGTATCAAGAGGAAGCTTTCTAAGAGAGCCCGAGTTTAAAAAAAGCTTAACGAGTCTGCGTTGCTTTTAATAATATTGTTCACTCCTATATCACGCTCTCTTTTCCGACGGCATTCTTTCGCTTAATAACTATCTCGAATGAGAAAAACAGCGTACAGGTATAGAAGTTTAATTAACATAAAATATTCAGAATAATATTATACCGGTGTAAAAGCACGCGCTTGAATCTTTTTTAATAAGTCACGTATTATTCCGTTTTCCCTGTCAAAGTAAATCCAATGCGCGGGGAGAATGTATTCTCTTTCTGGATGTAACGATAACGGATTACGTTACACTGGAATATTTCATTCCCATTAATCTCACGCGCAAGCCAATTAACCATATTACTTATTATTTCCAACAATGCTTGTCAAATAGATATTACATGTGTATCTAACAAGATATGCGGTTTGCAATCTATGGTAATTATCTTCGGTATATAATTATGATATTATGTTCGTTCCACCGAAAACACTATGATAGCGTAGCGAATAAGCTATTGTTTGTGAACTATCATGCGAAGAAAAAGTGTTAAATTTATTAATATCCAAGCTAATATAATTTAGAATAAAAAAGTTGCCGATTTATGAATATTTCCCTAATTAATATCAATCTGAATTTTTTATAATCGGACTTCGACTTGGAAGGAATTTTGATATTATATTATAACGAGTAACAATATAATCATTTTCAAATATTTCACAGCCCACGATTTTCAAAACTAACCATATTAAATTTAATAAAAATAATTACGTATATTTTACTTCATTTATAAGGGCTAAACTTCGTACGAGCAATAATAATATTGAAGGCACGCATAATATTAAACCGACAAACGGTAATAATAACATACTACATATAAACATAATAAAATAGAAAAATATGGACATAAAGACTCGTTAGTACACACGACTACCAGCATACATCGAAAGGTTGTTAATGAACCACTGATAACAATGAACAATTTCAAGATTGTTAATTGAGGAATATGGTAATCGTTGGAGTAGAGAGGTGATAAATGGAGAGGTGGTTGCATCTTGGAATATTCGAGACAGGGTTGCCAGTATACACGTATCTGGTAGTTGGTAGCAAAGTTCAAGCTCGGAAGCTTAACGAGCCCTAGGACCGCGGGTACATAGACTTTGGGGTAAGAGAGTGTGCACCCAGAGGAAGTACTTATCCTCGAATGTCGAAGGGACTTCACCGTTCTCTGTCCCATAAACGACCCAGTTTCCGGCGAACTATCAACAAACGCCCCCGCAATTCTCAGAGACAGGTTAGACGGAGGCTCCGATAAGCTCAGGAATGAGCTTTCCATTACGTCTTCGAAAGAACCCAAAAGAACTACAATGAAATGTAATTCAATCGACCTATCCACTGCCAATAAAGATGGCTTTATCTTAATTATTTTTTATTCCATTAATTATCACTGTTCGGATAATTTATCAGAATTAAGCTTTACTTCATTGATCACGAACCTATGATACTTCTTATGTAATATTACACTCGTTCCACAGTTTTTAATTATTGAAACCTGAAAGATGTGCGATGAAATGTGATTCAATCAAACTATTCACTACCAATAAGATGGTTTTACTTTGATTATTTTTTGTTCCAATAATTTTCAAAATTATTGTTTTCTCTATTAATTATGAATATATGATATTTCCGAATATTTAATATTATAGACACGATTCTATTTTGAATTATTCAAACCTGAAAGAACTACAATGAAATGTGCTTCAATTCATCTATTCGCTTTCAATAAAGATGGCTTTATTTCTTATTTTGTTTACTGCATTAACTACCGACCTAATACTTCTTATTTAATATTGCAGTCACTGCTCGATTCCGAATTACTCAAACTACAATAAGAATTATAATCGAGACGTTGGATTTAAAACGAATAATAAAATTCCGGAATTTTTATAATCAGCAAATTCTCCGGCTCAATTAAAGGAAGTGAATGTGGAGCAAGAAGAGCACGTAGACATTTAATAGAAAATGGATTTTTAGAGTCCGAGATAACCCGTAATTATATCTTATTTCGTAATGACTTTATTAATTTAGCTGGATATTTCAAAGATAAGGATTGTATCGGGGATTAAATTGCTTGGAATATTGGCTAAGCTCGAGAAGGTTATTTAAGGATATTTTTCGTGGGTAATTTAATTCGTAATAAAAATACGATACCCGAGGGAGAAGGAGAACAGGTCCGCTCGTTGTTGTAAAGATTTTCGTGCGAAAAGGATCGTGTGCTGCAATTGCTTCGGGCAGATATATTGCAGGAACCATTTAGTTGCAACCGTGGTCTTGTGGGCTCTACGATTAAACGTAATTGGAGAAGGAATCGAGAACTTTCCTGTAATCGAAGGCTTGTCTTTCAGATAGCTACCAACGATGATCAAACGAATTTATTTTTTAAATAATATTTTACCATCTATCTTAAATCCAACGTCTAATCTACTGCGAAATAATTATTTGTTACAATACACCCTACGAACCTCAGTTAACTGCACGATATAAATAAATCAATTTATTCTGAACAAACGAAACCTATTATTTTATCACAATATATTAATGAATCAATATAATATAAATGTTGTATCCCTATTTCATTTCTTAAATAAGTTTCAAACTCGGTTAATTAATTTACTGTAACTCCGCATCAAGTAAACTTTAAACCTTTCAACTGACACTGTGAGATCTATTTTATTCCAACGATTAGTACGAATGCCAACACAAAGAAAAACGATGAAACTAGACGGAAGTAGAGAACGATAGAAAAGAAGTCCAGTTGGAAGATCGAGAAAAAGTGTTGGTTGGCAGGTCGAATAAAATCGCGGCGCCGAGTTTATTGCATTCGAGATCCGCGGCATTCGTGGAACGTAATTGAAGCGCTGGTAATAGGAAGTTCGTTCCTTGTTTATCATTGAGAACCTCCTGGTTCACGTAAATGGTTCACCCGTGGATTCACTTGGAGACTGGAAACTGGGTTGTTTATGAAAGAACCGGAGATCTTTGTACGAAATCTTTCGTGCGTCTTCTTGACATCGTAAAGATTGCATGGCTCTTTAGGATCACCGAGTTCTGACTCGTTTTCGTAAAAAGTTTCATGATATATCGCGTTTGTGTTGGTCATGATTCTTCGACCAATAATACTAATTTTATCTGCGTTTCTTCGGGAATCGGTTATCGACAATGTCGATAGTATAAATATAGATTGTGAATTTTATTGTCTCGTGACTTATCTCCTATTCCCGGAAGTATAATGATCGACAATTTCTTCGATTGGAGAATAATCTGACATTTATGCCAAGTAATTCCGTGATCGAAGATTGGTAAGAAAAGATATGATACATTTGAAAGTAAATCAGATGGAATGATTCTATAATTATATTTTATCGTTTCACTTTCTCGAACCTCAAAATCTACAATAATTAATTAATTACTTGTAATTCACTGTAGCTAAGATTAATTAATTCCTAGGAATATTTTCAGCTTCGATGAAAAAGGTTTAATCGAAATAGTTGGCGAAAGAGCTTAGTTAAAAAAAAGATTGGTATTCGACAGAGGAAAAAATATTATTTAAGTATTATAATATTTGATTTCTCGATAATAAATGAACTTTCAATTAGCACTCGACAAAATCTACTGCATCGTTTCACTTCCTCGAACTTCGAAACGTAGAATAAAAATTCGTAATTAAAATGAATTAATTCCTAGGAATATTTTCAGTTTCGATGACAAGGGTTAATCGAAATAGTTGGCGAAAGAGCTTAGCGCGAGAAAAAGTGATATTGGACGGTGGAAGTCCTCCATCGAGGCAGGGTTATGAGTTAAAAACAGATTTTGCGGTGGTAAAGCTCGCGGACGAATTATGAAGTCGAAGAAAGTTTTAATTCGCGCGGACGAAAGCGTATCGGCGTGAAGCCGGTAGAAAAAAAGGCTGGCACGTTTCAAAGAGTTATGTGGTGAAAGCGAAATAACGAATTGCCTGGTAATTACCATATTTCTGTTTTTTTCTCTCGAAATATACGATTAATTTCATTGCATCATTGCATCCCGCGAGGACGAGGTGCGGAGGAATTTAAGCGTTGAAGGTGGAATCATGTCAAAAGCGCGAACTTTCCCGTAAATTCAACGGTGAGAAAAAGTTATACGAGGACGGTTGTATTCGTCTTGAAATTAACATACGGGACACTTCTGCATTCCGAGTTTCTCGTTCCATCGTAAGGAACTTCCGAAAGGTCAGAAACTATCCAAGTTCTCTCGAGTTTACTCCTAGTCGTTCGTAGTACTGTCTCGTTATTCGCGCCACGATTTCGTGCCTCTAAACTCCCTTTCTCCTTTTTTTTCCCCCCTCCACGGAACTCTTTTCACGAATTCCTTACCCTTTCAGGAGATCAGTTTAAAACTCGTCATCTGTTCGAATTAATTTTACTGGATCAGAGGAAAATAATTTTCGAAAATAAAGTTCTCTAAAGAGAACCTGAAACGATGCAGGTTTCTCGATGACTTCCACGACGTCCTTCGACTCCACTGATCTTCCGTGGCAACAAACTGGGTTGCAATCGAATACCACGCCCGTGCGACCCCATAGATATTTTCAAAAAGTATCGGAGAAACCATCAAGATTTTGTTGTGGGTTTAGTGCCTTTCTTTATACGCACATTGCGAGTTCAAAGTCCCCAATTTCGGTCGCAGAGAGTCTAATTTGATAGTAGGTGATGCCTAAATATGTTCTAGGGCCCCTATTGGACGGATCAAATATGTTAATAAAACTTGCAACAAGGTTAGGAGATATGCTACTTCATTATTATAAATTTATTAATCTCAAGTTGAAAATTTAATCGTATATTACGATGTATAGTTAATAAAAAGAAATTTGCGTGAGCTCCCCCGTTCTGAAGTCGGGGACGTCAGGTCTCCGACTGTGGATAGGCAGCCATGTTCAACTACCCTTATGCCCTTTAAATTTTAGCGGCTGCGCGATACCACTGACCTACCTCAACACTATACCACTCCCCGCTCCATCCCTTACCCTCAGTCGGGGTCAAGCCGTCCCCGAGTTCGGAACGGGGGGTCTGTCGCAAATTTTTTTGTGCACCTTCTCAAAAAATGAAAGTCGCCAAAATCGCTCCTAGATGGTCCAAATCGATGGTATATGATGTATAAACATATTCTAGGACGATTTTGAGTCGGAAGAATCGGTTAACAAATTTTTTTAAGCAAAAAATGGTCGATCCAAAGTCGCAAAAATGTGAAGGGGTATACCTTCAAAAATTGTCAAAAAATGAAAGTCTCTAAAATCGCTCCTAGATGGTCCAAATCGATGGTATATGATGTATAAACATATTCTAGGACGATTTTGAGTGCGAAGAAGCGGTTAACAAATTTTTTTGAGCAAAAAATGGTCGATCCAAAGTCGCAAAAATGTGAAGGGGTATACCTTCAAAAATTGTCAAAAAATGAAAGTCTCTAAAATCGCTCCTAGATGGTCCAAATCGATGGTATATGATGTATAAACATATTCTAGGACGATTTTGAGTCGGAAGAAGCGGTTAAAAAATTTTTTTCGGCAAAAAATGGTCGATCCAAAGTCGCAAAAATGTGAAGGGGTATACCTTCAAAAATTGTCAAAAAATGAAAGTCCTCAAAATCGCTCCTACATGACCCAAATCGACGGTATATGATGCCTAATGATGTTCTAGGACCGATTTGGGTCGAAAGAAGTGGTTTAAAAATTTTTCCGGCCCAAAAATGGGTCGACCCAAAATCGCAAAAATGTGAAGGGGTATACCTTCAAAAATTGTCAAAAAATGAAAGTCTCTAAAATCGCTCCTAGATGGTCCAAATCGATGGTATATGATGTATAAACATATTCTAGGACGATTTTGAGTCGGAAGAAGCGGTTAAAAAATTTGTTTCGGCAAAAAATGGTCGATCCAAAGTCGCAAAAATGTGAAGGGGTATACCTTCAAAAATTGTCAAAAAATGAAAGTCCTCAAAATCGCTCCTACATGACCCAAATCGACGGTATATGATGCCTAATGATGTTCTAGGACCGATTTGGGTCGAAAGAAGTGGTTTAAAAATTTGTCCGGCCCAAAAATGGGTCGACCCAAAATCGCAAAAATGTGAAGGGGTATACCTTCAAAAATTGTCAAAAAATGAAAGTCTCTAAAATCGCTCCTAGATGGTCCAAATCGATGGTATATGATGTATAAACATATTCTAGGACGATTTTGAGTCGGAAGAAGCGGTTAAAAAAATTTTTTCGGCAAAAAATGGTCGATCCAAAGTCGCAAAAATGTGAAGGGGTATACCTTCAAAAATTCTCAAAAAATGAAAGTCGCCAAAACTGAGAGCGTTTAATACGTTCAAAATAGGTAATAGCTCAGGTCGAATAGAAACTTCGAACACCGAGACGAGATTTGAAAAGCGCCATTTTCCGGATAATGGTTAAGATCTTAAAGAACTGTGTGAATATCCGGTTCGTACTATGATTCTTAACGCACGTTTCCCGCATCCCCGTTTGCCGTTCCATTAGTCTCCGTGCGGGAATAACGCATGAATATTCAGAGCGAATCGCGATCTTATTCCGCTTACGAAGCGTGCTTTAAAACTGAGCGTATTAAATCCTTTCCTCGCTGCCGGACAATAAATCCCACGCCTCGAACGATCTATTATTTCACGGACCATCGTAAAATCTCCACTCGTTCCTATTATTAAATGAAACTCGAAGAAAGTTACCGCAAACCTGGAGGATATATTCTTTAAGGCTCCCAAGAAAAAGCCTTGCTTTATTCATGCGAGAGCTCAACAACTTTTTAAACCTCTTTAATTAAACCCACCCCCACCCCAGGTTTTGCACTTTCTTCGTGGAATACGCGTCAATTTATTTATACGACTTACCGGCCATAATGGAATTATTAGGCTACCCTTTCTGAAATAGTAAGTAATTCAACACAAAATTTCCGCAGAATTAGTTCTTGACCTTCGGTTATAAGTTAATATTTACAGTATGTCGAGGACGTTTAATAATGTTTATTGCGATATGTTTTTATGTTTTGTTTCTGTCGTTGTTTAGGAGACAGACAGTGATAATAAAGACTTTAATCAACACAAATCACTGTATCTTATTTCTCTTCTTATTTCTAGGTTTCAAAGAACAGTCTCGTTACAAAATTGGTAAAATGTATCAGAAATGATTGTCTAGTTTCCTCGTTATTCTCGTGCATCTTAGAAGGTAATATTTTACCGTCAGAAAAGTGCGATAAATTTAATTCGATTATTCGAATTAATCATGCGCGAGAATCGCGTTATGGCCGAAGGGAAAAGTTCGTCGAGCAACATAGTTACGTTCACCCTTGTTAGTGTCGCCTTTGCGATTAACGCAGGACGTAGCGACCTTTTATATTATTTCGAAATATTCGCGTGAAAATATTGGATAATGGCCTCGATCCGATGACGCGAGATATTTCGTGCCAGCTATAAGTGGCGAAGGTAGGAGACGCACGAGCTCGTTAACCGAGGTCGTACTAATTAATTAATTTGCAACGAGACTGTTCGCGGTTGATCGGGTTACCTGGCACTCGTAGGTCCCATTGTCCCTCTCCTGGACGTATTTTATTTGAAGAGTCCAATCGTCCGAGCCCTCGTGATGCAACACTTGAAACCGCTCGTCATTCGTGTATGTGAACATGGAGCTCGTTAGGACGTGGAAATCACGCCGTCGTATCCACGATATCTGGAACAGGGTTGTAAACATCGGTCAGTTTTGCGACCAGCCCCCTCCCCCTCCTTTTAATTGATTCGCGTGCTTACATCGCTTTACTAATAAGGGTCATACACTTGTCCCGGTCTCTAAACACCCCCCCATCTCCTACATCAATGGGAAGCTTAATTGATTTCCCTCGTTATCAATACATGGATTCGATGGGGCGTACTGTTTCGATTATTCTATTAATATCCGGTGCGAACTATAATATGAAATGTAGAACTATGAGGTATAACATTATTTGAGTAGAATTATGTATATATATATATATATAATACATATAATTGTATTGGTTGACCAGAAGAGGTGTTTAGGAAAACGAAATTATGAAGTTTTTTAAATGATAGAAAAAGGTTGTAAGTCAAACGAACAATACATTATTGAATAAAGAGAATTTTCAGAATATACTAAATCGAATAAAAATCACCTTTTATTTACACATTAAACCGCACGAATTTATTGGCCAACTTATTATATATTTATATATTAGGCCATATATATTTAATTTACTAAATTTTAATATTTTCTAATAATTTAATTAGGAGCATGAAAATCATATAGTACTAAGGTAATCTTTATTAACCAGATTTCGGTTAATACGGTAAGTGTGATGTTTCTTGTTTATACTTCCAGCGTAATACACTCGAAAGAATGTCCATGTTCAAAATAAGTCATATAACTTTCGGAATAAATAATTCCCAGATGATAAAAAAAGGGTATTACATCATGAATAATATATCGGCGAACGTGTTCTATAATGTAGACGAGAGAAATTGCGACACGTTAGAAACTACCGAGAAATTCTATATTCGAATTTTAATGGAGCAGTCGGGTAACTCAATTTTCGGCCGAGGAAAAAATTGCATAAATAGTAAAATCGTGAAAGCCGGAAATACAATGGTCGTTCCCAAGGGGGGGAACGAGGGAAGTCACCCCTCGTTCCACGGAGTTAGACCGATCTCTTTCCACTTTCCTCCACCCCGAACATTTTAAGATCATTGCAGAACGGGAATGCATAAAACATAAGGTATAAACCTGCCAGCCAATCACAGTGGGTATTCCGTTACGTCGGCGTATAAACCATACGGCAGGACGATTTCTCAGATTACAAGCAATAATACGTATTTGTACCCGGCTTATCTCGATATGCAAAGCGTGTACGACGAACCGTGGAGGGAAAGACTTAAACTTTACGAAGATCAAACAACCAGCTCTGATAAACGAGTTTTTTAAACAAGTATAATATTGTTCTTGATATTCTACACGATAATTATCTTCGAATTCAAAGTGAATATTTCCAACATGAAGTTTTAATAAAACATCGTCCAATGAGGATGCCAGATGTGCGTTAACCACTATTCAAGAACAATTCAGGAACCTATCGAATATCCATTTACTCTCTCCCTTTGACAATGGTACTTTAATTTCGTTTTATTACACTTCCGGCCGTGTTCGATTCTACGTTCAATAAAGTTGCAAAATATCAGCGGAATGACTAGCAATTGAGTAATGAAGTTACAACAACGTCAATTACTCGGTATTCAATCGAAGAGTCGTGTACAAGTGGAAAAACACGTATCTCGTTGTCATTCAATTTTTCCAATCGCACGTAACACGTCCGCGCGATTGAAGCCGCCCGAAGAGGGTGCTTGTTTCATCGTAAATAACAGAAAAGAATGTAAGGTAATCCTTTAATTGAAATAAACACTGTACGAGTGCATCGAAAACGTGGTTCAAGTAGATGAAATGCACTTCAGCCGATTATGATGTGCATCGGCTTTCAGTGCAAGCATCTTAATCCACTTGAATCCAGCCGGGCATTCAATCTACCGGGTCAAGCACCGGCTGGTTTCTACTTTTCGCTGGATATTCCTCGCCTCCTAAAGGATTCCCGCTGCCATTCGAGGACTTTCTTACTTATCCACCCCCAACCACCCCTTTATCATTCTCTTCTCTACACACCAAGTTTTTGCTCGGTCCAGCGTTAAGTCAAAAGCGTTGGACCTGTTTTACGTTGAGTCGAAAACGATGGGGACAAGTATCAGGTTCCATTTTAATACTAGAACTACCGACAATATATTCGGCTATATTTATATATTTACGTACAAGTTCTTAAAAACAGGGATGCCTGGCGAAAAGAAATTAATCGGTTCAATTATGTCCATTGTGCAATGTGAGCTACAAAAAATCGTAAAAGATGGAACGATATGAATTCAAATATTTTTATTAACCCCATCTTTCTTAACCCGGTATACACGCTGCCACCCGCAAAGACTTGTTTTCAAGTATATTATACCGTGTTAGATTATTAAATTATTGTGCATTATTGTTCCATGGTTTTCAATTGTTAATTATATTATAAATCCGAAAGCCGAAGGCTTCTCCATGGAATAGAATACTCTAGCGAAAGTGTTAAATTCCGCAGACCCGACATTTTGACGGTTTTGGTAGTTCCAATGTTAACAGGGACGTTTGTTTGACCAAACTCTAGTCTCCTTTCGTTTCATCCGCACTTTTTTGGAATAAGGTTCATGGGTACAGTGGTCTAACATCGTGCCAGGTGAAAAGGTGCGAATGGTTGTACCAGCTTGTATCCTTTTCACCTTGCTGTATTCCGTGCTTCACTCGATTTCACGAATCTTCGAGTATCACGGAGTGCTTTACTTTACTTTTTCAAATATTTCTCGTCTCTGCGAGTTTGTATCGCGTGAAACGAAAACTGTTTATCGATTAGTGAACGACGAAGAGAGTAATCAGAAGTTCTGAAGATGATATTAAATTTCCCAGTGAAAACTTGACTTTCTTCTTTTATTAAGCCGGCTTTGATACATCGATACTTTTTCCCCGCAGAAGATGTAAATTAATTTTGTAATTTAAATTTGTAAATTAACGATCCTGATTAATGCGGTAGTTTTTACTTCGCAGAGGCGAACAATATTTTTCATCTCATCTCACTTTGTGTCGTATATTTTTACTTTATGTTAATTTAAGGATGACTTTGATTTGCAATAAGGTGAATTTGTTTCGCGAAAGGATTTATTTGTAGTGCAAAACCTGTATTATACACGAGAGATATTCTGATACACATCCAGATAACCAGACGGTGGTGTTTGCTGGTCGATTGTTAACGCGTTAATGGAGTTAGTAAATGCGATCGAGGCATTTGCGACTCCTGGAAGCGAGTCCTAGGATCCTGTGAGCCTTCGCATCGTTGCCCTTCGATTTCCCGAGGTCATAAACAAGCCAATAAAATTAACGTGCCTAGGAGGATTAGTCCTGCCGCATGGCAAAATGTCCTAGCGACGTACGCGGGGACAATGGACCTGTCGGATAACCCAAATCCGTCGGGCCAGCCGAGAGACCGGTGCACGATGCCAAGATGAGTGGCCATCCTTCGAAATTTCAACTCCCCGCGTAATTTCGATTGGGTAGCAAAATTGGATTTACTGCCACTGTCCCGTGGCCATTTTTACATTAGAGTACAAAGCAAAATTAGAATCGCTTCGGTTTGTTTCCTACGGAATTTTATGGTTCACTTTTGCATGCTGAATTTCGCCCCGCCTACTAGATTTCGAATTCAATTTGAATCCACTTCGACTCGCTTGTTTTCATGTTAATGTATTGTTTCGTGGAAAATATTGTACTGGGAAATTAATGTTGGTTTCTGGTGTATGTTATTAGGAACTCGAAAGATATCTCATTTCTCACGCGTTATAATTGGATGTAGAAAAAGATTAAAGTTTAACGTATGCATCCATTTATCCGTATCCTCCTCCCGGATTTTGAACTGTAATTTAATTCCTTTTAATGAAATGTTAATGTATGATAATGTAGTAGTTTTGGGAAAATTAGTGGAAGTAAAGTTAAGTGGATTATTTGGGTAGCTGCTGCCACGAAATTTAAACAGTGTTTTTGCGTAATGCTGTTTATATATTGTTCGCCCGTGCGATGAGATTTTTTGTCAGCAAGGAAATAATTTCCCTCGGAAAAATTTATACGCTCTGCGTTGTTATTAACGATTCGGTGAATTAACTATAGAATTGAATTTCATTCGGGTAATTAGAATCCTTTTGTGGAATATGTGATCTCGAATGTTCCCGTTTCGCAGAAGCTAGAATTTAAAATTATTGTTGATATCTCCCCGTGTTTTATTGGAGTGGAGATTATGCAAAATCGATGCAGAGAGATGACCCTTTCGGATCGTTTAAATCCAGCTTGGAATATCGCTGACCATTGCCAAGATGGACGGCCGATTTGTGTTCACCGGCGAAAATTCTGCACTATCCATGATTTAGCTACAGAACGTTGAACTTTATGGTGACATCGACTTTGGAAAAAGAATTTTCAATCTTATCGCGTTGCAGTTTCTGTTCGAATATTTCCGAGTTTATTCTCCGATATCAGACTTTCGTAGAAAAAGAATTTTATGTTTAACACAAACCTGAACGAATGAATCAATTTATTTCCGCGCTTTCCTAAAAATTCACCATAAAGAATTACTGACAAGTTAGGGAAATTAAATATCAGAAATAAAATTTATATTATTAGAAAGAATATCCGAAAAATCAAGGTACGAGATAATAAAATGAGAATATCAGAAATAAATGAATATATTACTAGAATATTAGAAATAATTTGATCAACGAATTTAAGCAAATAAAATATTGAACATAAAATGAAAGAAATTAATTATTGCAGATAAAATTAAAGGAATAAAAGATTAAAAACAATATTTATTTTACGAGGATCCTAATGCATGAATGTATCGAAATAAATAGTCTCGCACGGTTTATAATTAAGTTCCCCCTATCTCGGTGTCTCCCTAATAAACAATTAATTCCGATTTCCGCGGAATGAAAGCGCAGTGTTAACATTTTGACAAGTGTCGAGTAATAAGAATTTATATGGTTCATTTATCGGGGCCTCGCGTGATAGGTGAAAGAAACGGGCTGCTTTATGAAGACGTTTATTCCGAGGAGACGTTTGTTAATCCGAGCATTGATTTATCGAGCGGCGTATATAACATGGGAAAATTAATCTTGTAAGGCGGAAGGTGGACAATACGACCGATTACCTGAGCCAGTTCCACGAACTCGGCCATGATCGTTGCCAAGACAAAGGACTCGTGTCCATCAAATAGACCAACTTAGACATCGGATTATATCCTATTGTTCTACTTCAGAAAGCTCGCATGACTGCACGATATGCTTCACTTTAAATAAAACAACAATTACTATTACAATCCCCAAACTCTTCTTCGCTTATTATAACATACCCTTTCAAACCTGCCTCGACAATTGTTCATCTTGAATTCGATCTATCGATCACTTTTTATTTATTTCAATGATTCAATTCTATTCTTTGATTTGTTTCTTATTAATATTTTTCAACGAGAATTTTTAAATAGCAAAATAGTTTTAAACGAAATATTCGAACACTAAGATATTTAATTTAATATTTGAATGTAGTATATTTTACTTAATATACAAATATTGTGATATTTTTAAATGAGACATTTTTAACATCAAAATATTTTTAAACGAGAATTTTTTAATATTGAAATATTTTTTAATACAAAAGGTTTATAGTTTGATAATTCTATAACAGCCGAATAATAGTGATATAATATACAAGTAATAATTGATTAAAGTTAATGACATGGGAGCTCTCACAATCGCTTCTAATCGATACCACATCAATTGTGATATTCTAATGGATTAACTTCTCTAATATTATTTATTTAGCAATTACATTAATAATCGAATTCAACAAACGCGAATAATTTCATCAGATGATAAATAAACCGACGCGAGCTGCGGTTGCAATATATTAGCATTAATCCCTGATGCTATCTCGTTCTCCTATTCCATCGCGTAGAGCGCAAGAAGAAGTATCTATTCGAAACAATCGTCATCAGATCGCGGTTTCCTCTGTCAAGGATGAAATTCAATTTTATAAACAGACGCGTACACGTTCTCCCTTTCTATTGGTTCCCTCTGCAACCGGTGGTTAGCAACGAAATGAATGAATGATCGGTTGCCGCGGATCGGCCGGTGCATCATATTGCAACCGAATCCTTCGTTTTCCCTTCCATTACTCTTTATCAAAATTAGCCTGCAATCGCTCGACTTTTCGGGGCCATAAATTTCCCGCGGTCTGACCGGCTACGCGATAACACGTTTACGGAAATCGTCCGCGGATTCGCCATAAATAATCCAATTAAAAGCAGCCTGTTCTTTGGAAATTTCGGGGACAATTCGCGTGGCCGAGAACAGCTGCTAACATCTCATTGTTACGTGGAACTGGTCGACCGATCAGACATCGAGTTCCATTATCATTCGTTCTCGTCCTTTGATAACCAACGATTACACCGATTACACTAGCATTATGATAATCGTTGATTTTATCGAACATTTCACGTGTCCTACTATATCGAATCAGGTCCAGACATTATAACAAAGTTGAATAAACTCGATCCTATAATTAAATGCCATTTGAATAATTCGGGTTACAGGTCCAAAAACCCTAATTATTTACAGCCGGATCATTAAACGAAACGAAACGAATGCTGGGATGTACAATTAACGTAATTAGTGGGCATCAAAATGACGTATAATTCAGCGATTTAATTATTACCGGAATTTCGCGTAATGGCGAATCAAAGTATCGTTAAACATACGGCGCGTAAAACGACCGAATTACCTAAGTATTGTATGCTGTAATTATACGATTCCCATGTAAATTACATTGTTGGTCCATGAAATATTTAATTATTGTAACCCGATATGGTAACCATGTTTTCGACGACTAACAATTAACGTTTCATTAACGATGTCGATTTTGTGGAGGACACGTAAGGATGAAGTCGGTCGGTTAATAAGGCTTCGAGTTTCTATCGGCAGATTAAATCGTTTCGAGGAGATAAGGCATTTATCAGGTAGTAGGTGTTTCCCCGATTAACCGAAATACCCGGGCTAAACTTGACAAGGACGAGGAGGAGGCTCGTGCAAGATGAGCGACCGCGCCCCAAACTCCCTTTCCCTTCGCTTGCCACCTCGAACTTCCCTAGTTTTGCTGAAATTGCCCTTCCCCTCTAACGACGTCCCTGCGAATTGGGACGGATTTGTCGCGGTGATAGGCTTTTTGCTAGCATCAATCTTGCATGCCTCCACGAACGGGTTACTGCTACCTGATACCTAATATCTAATATCTAATATCTCCGAGGTGTCGGTTCTTTCAAAATTCGAGAGTGTTTAGTGGCATGACTTTCTTATTCGAGTTACAGGACAACTCGCCCCATCGATCATCTCCTCGATCGAACTCCTTGAAATATTAGTATATCGCATTTTTGGAATAACTATATTTTTTATAATAGATTGGTGAGTATTGAAAGTTTTTTCGGATCTGATGTCTGGAAAATAGTGATATTTATAATTGCTACATATTAATACAGTATTATTAATTTTAAAATGAGGATTATTTAAGATTCGATTATTAAAAAATTGAAACAATATTAAATTCATCGAACAACCTCGAATTAGATACATCTTCAAAATTAGATTATTTGATTTTACTAAAACAGTCTTACGGGGACTGAAATAAGCGTGCTTTTCTAGCTGAACCATAAATAGCAGTGTTATGGATCATCTTCCAAACTGACGTCTTTAAATATATAACAGTTTCAGGATATCAGTTTCGTGGAAATCCTATTTATACGTCAAAAGCTGTTGTTTGGACGCGCAACATTTTTGCCCGATTACAACCGAGACAGATCACGTGACGCGAAGATTGGAGATATCAGTGTTATGCAATTCTTCCAGGATAGCAATTTCCTCGGAATAGTGATTGCGATATTCCTAGTAAATCCAGGACTATTATAGCCATCGATTATCCTCCGCATTGAGGTCTCGTGAATACTAATTTAATACTATGGTTATCGATGATTACACGAACCCGATTCTCCAAAGTATCATACGTGCACGATATCGAAAAAGCATACTGCTTGCTTTTACGATATACTCCCACAAGTTTGACTACCGAACGAAATATTAAAGTGTATTGGCCGAAGGTACTTCCCAGAAGTACTTCGTAAGTAATAAAGGGATTTTATAGTAAAATCCTTAATCCTGACTTAGAAACTACTTACTTTCGACCAACGATATTTATATTAAATATTCCTAAATATTTATATTAAAGTTCCCCATATTAAAAATCCAAACATTTTGAAAGTGGCAATTAAGATTATGGACAATTATTATTTTATATTAAGTCTGTTTTTAAATTGGGGTGGATGCCTTAACAAGTTCGATTTATTAGTAACATGATAATATTATAATATTTCATAAAAGGAATATGATTGATTACAGCTCCATATTCCATAAATATGGCACTTAATAAAAATCGGTTATCATTTAATATTTCCCCTCAATTTATAATTATTTCTAAATAACCAAAGACTTAATGCACATAATAAATAATTCTGCTATTAACTATTAAACACAATGTTCTCCGAAATCCATGGTAAGTCTAAGTATACGAATAAAAACAAAGTCCAAACCCAAAGGCGCCATTTAATGAAATATCAAAAAATGACTTACGAAGTTGCGATTTCTCAGTGAACAATATATCCAAGAATTTCCATGTACTTTCAGTACATACATGTTTCGCGTTACATGCCAGTGTAACATACGATACAGCATATGTAAGTAATATAGGAGGGGCCGAACATCGGAAAGTTTTCTTTTGCAGTGGAAAGTTGGCGAAATGCAATAAGGGCAAGAACTTCTTGTGGGAGGTTTCCGCGGATAATGACAAGTGAGGGAGATACCCAGTTTTCTTACCTCGGCCTCGGATACGGTTCTGTCTGCCAAATTGCGAACTTTGCAGTGCAAATAGGCGGTGGCTCCCAATTCTACCGTCACGTTGGAAACAGTGTTGTTGTCGTTCGCGTCGTTTACTCTTTGCAGCTCGTCTACATTGCTGAACCACAATGCTCTCCAGTCCGATGGTATATTGTACGGTACCCGCCGATCTGAAACATTCCGACAAATAATTAGTTTAAACACAAAACCTTCTTCAAACTATTCCCGCGAACACATTGTTACACGCTGTTCCACCAAGTGACCTTTGTTGCACGAAACAATACACAGGTTTTAACCTCACCTTTCGCGTAACATACTTCGGAATGTACACAAAGATTTATTTTTCCATGTAAACCACCTTTTTACAATTTATTCGTGCCAACAGAAAATTTATTTCGCGTCACACTTTTCGCGTGGGAATTAAATAATTTATAGTCTTTTTGTGGTAATTGGCGAAGCGCGATATTTGTTGTTAAAGTGTTTTTAATAATAACTGTGAATAAACATATTGTAAATGTGCGTATGATTTAATGTTTCATGAAAATCGCAACATATTTTTCGTCGATGTTGATTTATATTTTTCTCGGTATTTTATTTTGGAATTCGAATAATATCGGACATTTTATGGCGAATGCCAGAAGGAGATATATTGTTAAAGTGTATATTGGTGTCAATGAATTTTTTGTAAATTCGTGTAGTATTTAATAGTCGATGAAAATTCGAGCATATTTTTCTGCGAAATAGATTTATAATTTCCTCGATAATACACTTTCGATAGGGAAAATATGATGGCCGTGGGGTAGGGTATTATCAAGGTAATAATAAAATCGTTGGGAAATTGTGAAATCTCCCGGAGAATGAAAATCCGATTTTTATCATACATAACTCTTCGGCGGAAAGTATGGAGGAGGTGCAATAAAACCGATCAAAGATTAAAACATCCATTTTGTCCCGTTTCGATCTGTCTATGTATTATGATACATTTTTTTGTCGAAAGAGTATTATAAATTAACTGAAACATTATCGGTACGATTATTCTTCGAAAGAAATATTAGCTTCGATAATATCTGTTCGAAAATTATATTTAAATATTTATGAAACAGATGCACGAAACAATTTCTGATAATAATGGGATTTTTATTGGAATGCTAAATAGAATATCAGGAATTAATTTAGATGTTTCTAAATTCTATTGAATTCATATTTCAAATACGAGATATAATTTCTTTCACATTTTGAATCATTCAAGGATACAAAGAGAAGAAATATGTGGCCGGTCGTAAATCATTCTGGCTAAACTCGAAAAAGTAGATTCGGGAAGTTCCGAGCCCTTGAATTTGTAAAGGTCATATAATGTATGCTGAATTTTTTATTGCCACCCCTCGTAAAGTATATCGGCCATTTCTACTATTTAGAAAGCGGGAGGTATTTTTATTCGGACGATTATGCAGGTTTTGTGTGTGCCCGGATATGTCCCACTTAGTCAATGTTATTTTGCGTTAACTCGACAAAATTTCATCAACAAAAAGTATTCATAAACGTTGATCTTTATAGTATATTTGCGAGTCCGCAATACTACGAATATTAAAAAATTTTACAATCATGTTATTAATTTAACTGCAGTATAATCTGGGGCATTAAATCACAGGCTACAGATGCAATGAAAATAATAACGTTAAAATAATAATAATCCAGTAATCGGAGTATTATATTACCGTGACATCGTACTCGCGGAACCGCGATAAACGTTGGATTTATTTTTATGACACACGCTGATCCATCCGCCGAATTATTTCTGCCGCAAATATCGAGTTACTTCGTTTAAATCTCCTGGTTTTATACCTTAAACATACCCAGCACTCGATAAAATCAAATAGTGAAATTAATCCGTACCGTAAAATCCTTTTGGAATAATTAATATCCTTGATTTCGGAACGACCAATTCGCTTTGCTACCGTTCACTCTTCAAAAGCACCCATTCCTGGTAGCATTCACGGAGGGAAAAGGATTTACGTATTTCTGAGATGAGAAAAAAGGCCGGAGTGGATTGCGAATTTGTGTTTACGTAGAATTGCAATCAGCACCTGAATGAACGAATACCTGAAAAATACGTTCGGCCTTTTTGAGGCACAAAACCATCCTATACACTTCTCGTTAATGCAAAACGAGTTTCTTTAATTCTTATCGAATGCCTGTTTGATCAATTCTTAACACTAGAACTGCAGACGAAATATACAGCTATAAATAAACAAAATAAATGAATGGATTTAATTATATCCATTATACAACGCGAGCTTAAAAAATCTTAGAAAACGGGTCGTTATAAATTAAAAAATTCCCATTAAATTCAGCAGTTCTCACCACACTTTTAAATTGGAATATATCGCTTAATAATACCAGTAGGTATACGTAAGAGTTTATAAAAATACCACGACCAAGATACAACAATATTAATTCTTCCTCGCGATTCGAATTCTAAAAATATTTCTCCTCGTGTATAATAAAAATTCATTAACATACAGAGGTTGGTGGGTGTAAACCTTTTTTATACTCACGTACGTGTACATATTTACAAAGGTAGGGTATGAGCTTCCGGGGTGTGTATCGAGTGCCGCTTTATCTAGCATGTGCTTATTTTATCGAACGTGTAATTTTGGCCAAGCGACTCTCGAGGCGACGGGACCATCGTATATATTTTCGGTACGAGACCGAGTGGTTTGCTTGCGTTTGGTCGATTCACCGGGTATTTCACCCTCGACGAAAATAGAGCATACTGGTTGACGGGGTTACGGTCATCAAGATACACCCTTCTTCATACTTCGAGCATTCCCTCTCACAAAGACACCGTTATTCGTATTTACCTACGATATTATCTCTCCGGTTTCGTGTTTTTCGTATTAGTACTTTGGTTCCGGCACCGTGTTCCTTTCTGTCACGATCATTATCGGAGCTGAAGTGAACGAACTTGCGGGGTTTGTTTTCAGTAGAATAGGCTGGTAGTGGTGCAAAGTGTCATTAGAAGTCATTTGAGTTTCATAAATGGAATATTAATAGCTCATATATGGTTTAACATAGTAGCGAAGCAACCGCGTAATGGCTATTAATAAAATAATCATTTTATGACCACCTACGATTATCACGTGTGGTATTCTTTATTATGGATATTTATGAGTATTACATATGATCATTTCGTATTATGTTACTTTAATATTCTGTTCAATTGCACTTTGCGTTATCAAGTTTTATTACGGATTTGTGTGTAATGAAACCGGGGGTGGTGTATGAGAGTGATGTAATTTGTGTTACGAATTCATACTCGGATCGATAATCATCTATCGAAAAGTCACCGTATTTTTCATATCTGGTTACATCTACTCGGAAACGACCTATCTCATCGGTATTTTCTACGGTACTGCTGGGGAAATCAATAAAGGAGTAGGTATACGTGACAGCATATTTTTTTTTCCTTGCTTCATGTCTGCTCGATCAGCCAACGTACAACGATCGAGCGACATCGAGAGAGCCATGAACGAGAGAGGTATAGAGAGACCGAGAGAAACGGACAGTTGGGATCCCTGAGATCAAGCGAGACAGAAGGGAGTCTCGGTGAATCAACCCTTATACTGGAAGACCACTTCTGCCTTACATGTTTGTAAATTAGATCTACATAAATATTGATTTAATTCCATAATTCATGTTGAGTTTATGTATGTATATGAATAAATATGCTTTGCATACCCTTTATCACCACGACATTCCTAATGGCGTTTTTCATCACTCGTTATGATCGATGTAATGTTTTTCAGCAGAAATACATCTCGATATACTTCCACAATGTCAAAGTCATACGAAACATTTTTTTCCTGATTTTTATCACAGAAATACAAAGGATACAATGTCAAAAATCAGTCTACCGAGTTCGGTAACGTCAAGCGTATTGTAAGTGAGAAACAGTAAAATGCACGATCTAGAGTCACATAAAACTGTCCTCCCGGACTGCAGTCCGAACTCGGTGGGTGAAATACTGGAGTGAATTTTTGAAACAACATGTACGCAAATGAAAAATAGGCGACACGAGAGTAGAGGGAGAATATGTATAACAGAAACCAAAATGTTGCCGTGCAGTATGGCATTACGTCTGCCTATCTGCTATGACCGCCTTAAACGTGTCGTTCGGTGCCACCACCTGCATACATACATGTAGTTTGCATAGGAATGGGACCCCTCATTCCATCCTCGGTCTTTCCTTTATAAAGCACCACGCTCTATGCAGATTACCGTCCTTTCTCCCCCTCTCCCTCTCTCTCTCTCTTGCTCTTTCTTGGTGTCCTACGTCGAGAGTCCAAGAGAAAAGCCAAGCTATTTCTTCGGTAGTTTCCTTTTCCTGACCGCCGCGTATCTTTTGCCAATGCTCCTCTCTCTTTGAGGGTTTATCGTCTCCAGGGGTTTTAAGGCGATCGATGGTATTCCGGGTGACCGATGTATTTCAAGGAAATTTCTGTTGTCGATACGTTCAGATGGATATTGCGAATCTACGATGACGAGGAACCTTGAGGGGACATCACGTTTTATGGCCACGGTTTTACGATTGTTTTTCGAGATTCACCAGTCTAGGTCCTTAGATTGGAGTCTAGAGATCCCAAGTAGATAAGCACGTTCGTGGTCGGACATATGTGATCGTGAACTCACGATAGCCGGATAGCTAGCCATGATTTATAGGAGCGATGAGTTTAAAGAGAATTCGTTTACGAAAAATAGGACCTTGGCTACCTTTCATAGATATTAGAATAAGCGATCAAAGTGGATAAGGACACTCGTGGTCAGACGTATTCCCGACAATTGGTCACTTTAATGTAACGAGTAGAAATATAGAACAGTCTGATATATAACGTATTACTCATTGAACTGATAAAGTATTATTTAATAAAGTACCAGATTCATCAACTTCAAACATGATATTATAAGCAGTTAAATACGTTCCGCGATCAGACTGGAAATGGGCGCCCATAAAATTAAGCTTTTGCTGTTAAATGTGCTGTGAATAAAGCCGCATAGAATAAAGATTTTCATATTTATGGGATTGTACGGTTTAAACTTAACTGGTACCTGTATTTACGCATAAAAATCGAAGGAAACAGCATTGGAACGGGCACGAAATAAAGGTATAACATACGAGAGGGATTTCCTTCTAGTACGTTAAAGTGATTCTGAGCGCCTAAGCAGAACGAAAGAGCTTACGCGGAATCTTACGAGATCGGAATACATCTACCATGGCAAATATTTCTTTGACGACGGCTGTTGCTTTTAAGCGTGAAAAAGGTTTTACTCTCGATAGAAATTGCCACAAAGATTCGTGAGTGCTGTCATGCATCGACGTCGTACCTCGCGCTGTTTCCCAGTGATATCCTTACCCGAATGCAGATTGGCGTGCGCGATTTAATGCATTTCCATCAAAAGGAAATTTATTACTTATAATGGCGCCATTGTTTCCGAAAATATATCGCATATATAAAGTTCCGATAATTCACTGCAACTCTTGATTTATCTCTTGGAGAATTAATGCGCTGAATAGGAAATTTGTATTTTATAAATGTAGACACTGAACTGCAGATATTTCGTTCTCGTGCAACAGATATATGACCTGCCGGTGAAATATAGATCAATTGATATCTAAATTATTAATCGATTTATTATTCATTAGTCTAATCAATTTTGTGCAATTTATTTAAACTTGATCTGTCAACCTCTTCTATTCGCTGAATTTTTAAATTGTATGTTGTTACGATAATTTAATGTAATTAAATGAAATTTATTTAATTGCATAGATATGTTTATCTGGTATCAGCTGTAATTAAATTATCGAATCCATCGATAAATCAAATTAATGGAAAGGAAGAAAACCAATATAGCAAAGATATTATTTGCGGTATCACATATACTTTTAGTCTAATAGCTTGATTAATAGCGAACTCTTAGGTGGAATTATTGGCTTTTAATATCTTGAAAGTTTGGTAGTTTCGCCCCCAAAGGTTTTTTTCCCTGATTTCTCTCTTATATAGAGGTACGTAGCTATATATACACCCGGTCTAAAAGGTTCTCCTAAGATCAAGTAATCACTTTCTTGCGACAGAGGGGATCATAGGTTGAAATTTCTTCGCTTCCCTCTCAAAAGTTTAACGTCGAAGATTCGCCAAGTTGAAAAGGTGGCCTGGCGTGTTCGCTTTGATGAAACGCCAACTAAGAACGTAGGTTCTCGTAAGAAATAAACTTTCGTGAGCTTACATGAATTGCTATTTAAATTTAATGCCAACCATGAAATTGGTGTTGCTGATAGAATATCAGCAGCGCCAGGAAAGAAGTAGAGAAAGTATATCTTTTACCTCCGGATTATCTAATAAATTAAATTATATCCAATTTGCATTGAAAATATCGAATATGCTATATATATCTCCAACGAGAACTCCGTGCTATTTATGCTCGAATTTAATGAACTTTAATTATACATTAATTTTATCACGTGTTTAATAATCTATAAGAAATTTAATTTAAGATTTGCTGATTATAAATGTTAGTAAACATTCATTGTTGTTAGAGGCTCAAGGAAATTATTTTTCCTTTGATCCTAATGGAAAAAATCCACCTTTTCATAAATGCAACGCGTTTGCATGTCAGATCGGTCCATAAATAACTCGTGAAGCCCCCAGTGGCTCGCTGAAGTGCAACCACGAAGTTTAATGTAGATATTCCACTTCAATTACTAGATAATAAACATTCGCGAATAGGCACAAAGTAGAATATAGATTACCTAGATTATGAGCTAACGGAGAAACCCATTCGATCACTGTCATGCTAATCACAGAATACGATGATTCTTGGACAAGATCTTGTCCGACTAATTTCATCCTGTATCAATCATTTTAATTAAGATGTATTCTCTATGCCTTTACACTATCTGAACATAGTCTTAACACGTAACCCCCGAAGTGTTAACGTGGTGTTTGAACTTCTCCGATGTCAACGACCACGTTAACATCAAGATATTATGGAGATTTTTCATTTGATTCTGATTTTACGACACGTTGATTGCACGGTGTGATTTGTTAGTTTCATGGCATTGCGCGATGAAATTAATGATCGCCAATGAAGTGCACCCGATAAGAAGAAACAATGGGCGGGAAGGTTGCATTAATGGGTTCGAGTTGGGTTATAGTTGATCTTTTATTTACGCAGGGTGCATAAACGAGAAAGTGCAGTATAAGGGAGTATCTTAATTAAGGGGTTGGCGGAAGCGATAACGAGTACTCGTAAGTTTGAGTACTGTGACGAGGCTGGGTGCTCCACCATAATTGCAGTTCTACGAAATATGAGCCTCGCGTATAACGAATGTCACCCCAACACGTGCGCGACATTATTTTTTTTCCCTCCACCCTGTAAATGTCCACGGAGTGGCAGGAAAAAGAAATTATGAACTACCGATTACTCTTATCAGAAGTAATATAATATTTCATTGTAATCACGGTGGAAAAATCAAAGTTTGAATATATGAAACGCGACGTACGATTCATTATTACGTACACTGATGGAAGCAGTGGTGTGTGACAATTCGCGTTTCATATTTTCGATTATTGGCAAATTTTTAATATATTTATTACTTGAATAAACAGTGCAGTGTATATCGCGGAATATCGCTTCCACTGTTTAACGTTACTTCCGCGAATAAACAGAAATATTTCAATAAAATACTTCCTGATAATTAGTCATCGAATAACCCTCGTAATATCAGCGCGCATCACCGATTGCAAATTTGCGTAAACAATTTCACGAAACATACATATATTCCTGTAACACATATCGTTGTAATCAGTGAGATGCTCATTAATCGATTCATTCGTGCAAAAATTGTTTCCACGTGTAGTATCCACCGTGCTGTAAATACCGTGATTAACAATCAGGATTCAATTAAAGTACGAATTAAATGGAAGCTCGGAGCAAATTTTTTTCCTGGCTTGTTATTCGTGAGCTGACAAGTCTACGTCTAATCAGGACTTCCTTAAATCATGATAACGACCATCGTCGTGCTTTGCTCGTCCGGTTCGGTAGAATAGAAACACCGTGTAATCCATTAAACAGCAAAAGAATGGTAATGAGCGAGTTCTAAGTAAGTCGATCGTAACGGACACGGTCCATTGGAGCTTAAACCCCGAAACTGCATCACGTCCGTACAGTTCGCATTGTAGAAATTACTCTTTCTTGAGCTTCCCTTTTGTACGGACCTGTCTTGAATTATGTATGTAAACCATTACGTCTGCCTTGGGAAGTTAATGCGACGGAACGGTAACGAGGTAGGCTCAATGTGAGCCGTGGGAGGGGGAGGGAAGTTGAAAATTTTACGATGGAACTGCGTCGACTGACCCAATGTAAATCTTGGTGTATACGTTTACATTGCTGTATACTGTATACTGGGTGTTTTTTTAATCCGTGGACTAACTTTAACATTTCACGGCATTTTATAATAGTACCACCCTAAGAGTCGTATGACTTCGAGTTTACTAATCAACGAAGATATTCCGATTCATCCTTTACTTATTACTTTCTAGATTAATATAGAGGGGTTGGAAAATGTAATGGAAACATGGCGCTCAGAGTGTTACACTATGATTCAATACGTATAATCGAAACCACCGAAATCATTTTAGATCGAGTCGAATAAACAGAAACCTGACAGACACCCCGTATACAAAGACCAGGAGAGAAGTGTGTGCTCTTCGTCTCGACGGACAAGAAGATTTTCCCCTAAGAGCTTGAAAGTTCGTTCCAGGTGAAGAGTGCAAGTTGGGATGGTTAGTTGGTGAGGGAAGAAAAGTATACGAGATGATACGCAAGAGAGAGCGAAAGGCATAGATGAAGTAAAGGAAGATAGACCAAACTGATAGACCCAAGAGAGATAGAGAAAGAAGAGTACGAGCGGTATAAAGAAGATTGAAAGAGGAGGAAGAAAGTCGGAAGGAGAAAGAATTAGAAAGTAAAGAAGGTCTGAAGGAAAATGAGTAGTACGTAAAAAGAGTGTGGGTCGGAAGGGGGAAGGAGGGAAAGGGGAAGAGGAAGAGGAAGTGACGGAGCGGGGGGTAGTAAAAAAAAGAGATTTAGAAGTTAAAGAAGTCTGAAAGGAAGGCGAGAGAAAGATAGACGTGAGGTAGGAGACAGCGAGTCTGAAAGCGAGACGGCAGGTTAAAGTATAAAAAGAAGCCTGAGAATCGAGGGAAGATAGAGAACGAGGAGATTCGAAGGAGTCACAATAACCAGCAGGATAAACTTTTCCTCCTAGATAAAGAGATACAATAATATAAAGAGAAGTATACTTGTAGTATAGAAACTATGAAATTTGTGCGAGTGAAAGATAGTGATAGCAGCGGGGAAAACGAACGCGGGGGTAGAAAACACTGGTAAGGATGTATAGAAGAAGACAGGGATAAGAAAGAAACGGGTCCAGGCAAAAGAGAAGCACTTGAGACTGAACTTTGTGAGCTTTTGAATGCGGGGCATAAGCTACCTGCCTTTTGTTTCCATGAGACAATGCGAAACCTTATACAAGGAGCTAAGAACCGTGGTGTGAGGCGAGGGAGAGCTAACGGAGAGAGAGAGAAAGTACCCTCTCCTTCTCTACTTTTACTTCGACTAGTTGGCTCGGGCTTGTATTCTTTTCCTAGCTCTTCAAGTATTCCCGATCCACGGCCACTTTTCCAAGAAGCAGAGGGGAGCTACCGGTTCTGCACGCTACAGGGATCTTTCGCGAGGTCAGCGAGCTTCCGGATTTCTTCCAGGATTTTTGTCTCTTTCCGTGGAAACTCTTCCTACTCAGGAAACTGCATTAGTTTTACTCCACATCAAACAAAACTACATTCCTTTACGCATACTTCAGTGGATCCAAGCATACCGGAGAGACAAGCACATTCTTTTATGGCATCCTGTACTTGTACTTGAAAATGTATTATTATATCGTGCTATTAGAATAAATCCTTGTAGTCCACTGGAGAATAGAGATTCCATATTTCAATTGTGGAAACAACGATAAAAGTGAATACTATATTTATTTCCGAGAAAAGAACAATTTCTGTTCGCGACACTTATACTAATTCGAACTATTAAGTTCCCTCAATTCCATTTATCAAAAATATTAATAGAGTTATTAATTACTTCTAGTATTAAAGGAAATGTACAATAAATATGTATAGTATGAAAGTGTACAGTTGTAATAATACACCATTTCAAATTATAATTTATTACGAGTTCCTACGAATAAATTTGTATTTTTAACCCCAAAGTATCTCAATGTATATGTGAATAATAAATAATTTTAACACATGAATTTTATTCTCTATTAAAATGATATTTGTAGATGATAAGCGTTCATATCTTCCAGAAAATGTAACAAATTCCCGAATTACCCTTGATCCCCGTTATATCAGAGTACCCCGATTACTCTCATTTCTTCCACATTCTTTGCCTCTCGCACGAAGCCCGGTACAAGATCAAGATCATCGATTAAACTAATGACCAAATAAAGTATCCAAAGGGGACATGGAAATCAGAAGGAAAACACTTCTTCCTCCACATCCCTATCATTAAATCTACAAAGGGGTGCCGTGTGTCTTCGATGGCTGCTTTTATTGCAAAGTGGCATCCTTCGTAAACTCGACTAGATAACAAATAAATTCGACTACCAGGAAACACCATATTTATCGCGCTAGGACACAAGCAATTATTTTGTTCACCCTTTGTCTCTGACAATAGGTCCCTTACTTTGTACACAAACTGTGGAGCAAGATCCAGATAATCGATTAGAATAATGAGGAAATAAACTATCCAAGGGACTAAGCAGGAGAATCAGCCGGAAAACATTGGCGGCGTCTCGCGGAGGCCACGGACGGAAAATCATTAAACCTACAAAGGGGAACCGCATGTCTTAAATGGCTGTTTTTACTGTAAAGTGGTATCTTCCCTTTAGCGATTCCACCCCCACGGTGTCGAGTGATACGTCAGTTCTCGGTCGTCGACGTCTCTCTAAGTTTCCCTATTCGTTGCTTCGCTAACGGGGACGGCGAATAATTCGCGCATGAAAACAGTGGTGAGGAGAGTTAGAGAACTACGGACTGATCTCATCCCTTCCATTTTCTCTTTTTGGTATTATATGCACATTTGTCTGCGAATATATGTAGGGACATGGAAATCGTATGACAAAGTGGATAATAACTCGATCGCCTGCTACGTTCCATGTCTAACTTGACTCGAATATTGAGCTAAGAATGAAGAATGGCGAGACTCACCCTGTTTTTCTACTTGAATTTCAACGGGATGACCATCGAAGCCATTATTTCCATGTTTTATTTCAGGGGTGGACAACGTTATGATAATTAGATCGAAAGATCAGTGCAACAGGGTGAAGAACAAAAAAGATATGAAGGCAGGGTGGTAAAAGAGAATGTTCTAATTGGAACAACAACTCACATCAAACGTCCGCAACGGAGATTCGTCGTGAAGCGCGATAAATACGGCGAGTGAAATGCTTATGATTTCATAGTTGGCTGGTGCCGTGAATCCGGCCTGTCCGTTGCTCACAAGCAACCGTTAAATCCTCTTTCCTAGGCAAAGCACTAAATCCTCTTTAATAACGCGTACGTGCCACATGGTTCAACCATACGGGCAAAACAGAGAGACGTTTCCCTCAAGATAAGCATAGACATCCACCTCCATGTTTCTCTTCCATAATAAACTATCCTGGAGTCAAGATCTTATATATTTTTTTACGGTAATACCACACATTTCCCCTCCAAATATTCTTCCCTCGGATGAAGTACAAACGTGATGATGCTCCGTGGTGTGTAATTTTACCGAGAAGTACATATAAACAATACTGTATGTTCTCAGGAAAATGAATATTTTCAACGTTGATTTTATTCCGAAAATTTTGTGACGATTTCGAATCATTTTGAGTGGTATTTTCAGGGTGGTATTGTATTTTATAAATAATGCGTACCGATGTAGATAAATGTATTAAATAAATGTTTTGTGAAATGTATAACACGTGTCCATTTATTATTATCTACTCAGATGGAACAGTATTATATACGATATTTTTATAATTCTCGCAAATGAAAATATTTGTTAACAAGTTAAGTCGTGAACAAATTTCCGAATGTTCGTGTGAATGTAATTTTTGTTCAACATTTGGACGAATGTTTGAATAAAGATGTGTGGATATTAAAAATGATTTCCAGCTGATGATTTCTTAACAACGCATTGCTGAAACATCCCTGGCTGGTTTGTTTCATAAAATCTAGGACTGCATTCGAAGAGGATTTTATTTCGCATAGTTTACTTTACATTTCGGTTCTTGTTTATCCACGCATCGATCAACTTGAAGAGAATCTATGCTGGAGTATTTCCACCAATTGTATTTTACTTGGGAGTTTATACGCTCACCTCGCAGGGCGAAAATTCGGTAATGGACTTTTCCGATCCCGGATGCCATTCTGATTTACTCCCGATACTATTCCCGCGCGGATTAAGTTTATATTTCTTTCATTTCGCCCATGTTTTTTTTTAAATCGTACGGTTTGATGTTCCTTCATTAAGTTCCTATTTTGCCAGTGATTTTGAATAGATATTTTAAGCGTCTCACAGCTGGAGAATTTAATAACCCTGGATATTCGAAATTGTTTTTCGGCATAAACTGTGATTGATAATTATGATTGTAATTAATTTAACCTTTGAAGCTATTTCGAATTTTGGACGTATTTAATTATTTCCAAGTTAAATAGCGACCGGTATTAATTAATAATTACCATGTTAATTGACATTAAAATTATTGCGTTGTTACTTAATATCGTTCTGTTTATTATCATAAGTAAAAGAGAATAGAGTCACAAATAAATCTAGTCTTACAATATAATAAAATGCAGCAATCAATTTAGTTTGAATAATTCTTTTCCCTCCACGCTTATCATAAGAAAATGACGCACGCCATATTGAAATATATTATTTCCTCGGAGCGAAAAATTGAAAGCCATACTCTATAATATTTGAAGAAGACTGCAAAACCACGTGTTAATTCTAGCATAATACGCCATACATATTTTTCGACAAGTACAACGAAGGACGAATTAAACGACTGTCATAAAGATTCCTGGAGGTTTGAATTTTTTAATTTGGAGAATTTACGCCCGGTTTCGAGCCGTGTTTTGGTGATTTAAATCGAGACACGTAGAGGGGACACGGCGAGGGTAGAAAAGGGTGGTGAAATCGAAGACAAAGAGGAAGAGAAGGAAGAAGGGAAGAAATCGTCGCGACGTAATCTTTCCTCGACCGGCAGAAGGTCGAAAGAGGAAAATTATGATAATGTGTAGGCGCGAAAAGCGTTCTCTTTTTACGAAGGGAAATTCACAAAATTTCCGCGGCTACGACCTCGTCCTGAATTCTCATTCAACTTTAGGCACGCGTCATGGCTCGTGATAAAAAAAACCAGCGCGGCAAGAAAAAAGAAGAAAAGGCGACACCCCTCATCTTCTGCGAATTACATGGGAACCGAGAACTTCCACTCCGCGGTTCACTTGTACCACCGCGAAAAGTTCACCGTTCATCCTCATTTTCTTCTGTAATATAAGATTTCTTGAATATATAGATATATACTACATATATATCAAACTCTCTTGCGACTCTATTAATCCGTGTCGACGAATTTTAATACCTTCTGTCATTTGCCATCCTATCTCCTTCGCGACTGTAAATCGTCATATCCTTCAATGTCTCTCGCGATGAGAAATATATCACTCATAGTTTTCACTTCCATGAGTATTTTAAAGAATATTCGCCGCAGAATAGCACCCGTTTCTTTCAAACGTTTAGGGGTTGAATACTAACTTCAGACTTTATAAGGGAAGTTATTTTAATGTTTAAACGATTCAAATATCTCATTAATTTAGAAAGCTGTTACAATAATTACTGCATTAATAGATATATTATTAAACTATACTTCGCACTTATTCAATTTCACTCAATAGTGTGAAAAAATGAATTAATTCTAACTCCAATTATTTTTCGAGTATAAATTGATTCGCAGTGCACTCATGCATTTTGAAAATTCAATTATTCGGCAGTCTAATTATTTCCCTATTTTATCAGATAATTGTTACACGTTCCTAATATTTGTTGGGTCTTATTCAGTATGAACAAGAATATTTAAAGACCACCCCTTTACAAGAGAAACATTCGGCAATAATTATGCACAATGGCTCCCAAATCAGGGGGTTGCTCGCGGATTATGTTGAAGGGATGAAACTGCAGTCTGAATCCCGTAAATTATCGAGTGGCAGAATAAATTATAGGATCATTTTTCAATATCTGCGCGGTACGACCAGTGCTCTGTTGACTGAACTTAAGCCGGTCTACTTACATCGTCGATTTTTCCATGATTTTTCTCAATTTTTCTCGATATCAGGGAAGGAAAGGGATATTTAATGTGTCTACCACCTGACGACATAGATACGAGTTCCAAGTGGACGTTGATTCAGCTAGAAAGTGGAAGCACTCGCGAAACCGTAGAAATAAAAGTTTCGGGTTTCGATACACGAGAAATGATTAATAGTACGATATTAGGAATCGGCCATTTTAATGGCTCAAATCTAAAGATTAATTCAAGTCCTGTTCCTCCATGCGAATCAAATATTTTCCAATCGATGTTGAACGTTTACTGGAAATGCATTAAAATCTCATGAACTTAATTACATGTTGCAATATATATGAAATATATCTTTCTTCGATTTTATATCATAAATGGTTTAATAACAGTCGAAGGGTGATATTATTATAATTATATATTAAATAAAACAGCTGAGTCATATATCAAATATAAAGCTATGAATTAAATGGAATATTAATTTTTGTATTGTCGCTTTTAGTACCAATATTAAAACGAAAATTTTAGTAAGCATGTAGCTTGTGAATGAGTAAAAATAATTTTAATTAATTTCATATTAATGAACACTATAATTTATCAAACATAGATCAAATTCGTGAGCGATGAAAATATATAAATAGCAGATCGGATTCATATTAATATATGAAAAATTATAAAGAATAAAAATTATTCATAAAATTGTATTTCATTCTTTACTACCATTAACTCGCATGAATAGGTTTCAACATAATAAATGCATTATCATTGCCATTATTATCGGCATTCTAAGAAACATCGATGAAAATCAGACGTACGAGGCAGGGTTTCCACGAAGACTATTTTCCCGACGCACTTCAGCTTTTCTTGGAATAAAATCCGAAATAAGAGGAAGAAAGTATTCCGACAAATATGTTATCGTACGATAGCGAGAATTCAGCGTAGTTATGGATTCCATTTTATAAAGATTCCTGTTGGTCCATTGTCGTATTTACGTGCAGGTGGAGATTTACCGTCATCGATAAACTCCCCTGTCGTTTCGTACTGGCCATGGAAAATTTTATCTCGAGGATCTGCATTTTAATGAGGAACAGGGAGATTTAATACAAAAGCCACCGTGAATATTCAACCTGTCTGTTTCCATAAGCATTCATGCGTGCCTCCCTTTACTTCTCTTACATCCTTTTTCCGTCCAGGCAAACGAAAAAAAAGATCCTTAAGGGAGGAAGAAAGAAAGAGAAAGAGAGGGGAGGACGATTTCCTAGGATGCCCTTTCAACGTTCTCTCTTGCCTTTGTTGCCGAAATTGGCTTTCAGAACTTGTTCCTTAGGATTCTACGTTACTCACTGGGCTTTATGATTATGACCATCGGCTATCAGGACTCTATCGAGGGTTGTTTCGATGCTCTGACGTAAGTATTGGACCTATCAGTGAGGGTATTAACTTACCCTCTATATAACTTATATCTTATACGACAAACTATTACCCCTTTCTCGAAACCCTTCTCCAAGATTACGTCTCCTAGTTTTATGGATCGGTACCTTCGACTACATGTAATATTTATTGAAAAGAGATCAAGCATGAATTTAGCAGCTATTGAATTATTTTGTCCGAAGAATATATTATAATTCTGAGTCAATCAAACGTCTCCTCGATATTGTTTTATTCAATTACAGATATTAATGATATGTGTCGATACTGCTAATATTAATAATTTATTAGGAAGTTTCAATAATATTACCAGGGAATTTGTTACATATTAATACTTCCTATTTTTATGGATCAGTACTCCAGATGCAATATTTACAGAAAAATTAAACTTGAATTTATTAGTTATTGAATTGTATTATTCGATAAAAGTAATATTGAAATAGTCAATTAGACCACTTTCGAACATTATTTTATCCAATTACAGACTTTAATAATATAAGTCAATACTTTTAATAGTAAATTACAAAGAAGACTCATGACTATTAATATGAAATTTTTGTACAGATTTATGAAATATTAATGTTATCATATAAAATACGTGTGAAAAGCTTTCAACATGGTATACAATAGTAATAAATAGAGCATATTCATTCACTCATTTTCGTAGTCTACAAATAAAAAATAGTGGACATTTTTTAATCGCGGGGAAAATGTAATGTCAGTAATCCAGGAGATATTAAATATTTCATGGCACGTTAATGCCTCCAACGTTTGCATCAAAGTACCACAAAAGGCAGAGGGAAATCTAAATACATCTGTAGGATTTGGTGTGGTGTACAAAAAAAAAACCAAAAGAGGAATGCCTGTAAACTTGTCAGCAGCCGCTCAACCGTACTGTGTTAGATTCTTTCGGATGACAGAATTACGAGTGGCACATATCCTCGCGGGTAGCGCAGTCGTGAATACGTATTTTTTTTATAGAACGACCGTATTTTCCGTAGTTGGATATATTAAAAAATTCAGAGTTTACGCTCCTGATATAAACGACACCTGACTCCACGTTTCATGAAAAAGTCGACGCGAGAATAACATATGATAAACTTTATCATGAAGTCTGACATTTGGAATTGAGTATACGATTTCCAATTTAATACCAGATATCCTTTCCACCGTGATTCCGCGTGGCCCACTTTTCGGCAACTTCGTACATTTTAACCTCCTAATAATTTTAGCATTCCCCTTGATTTTATCGGGTCTGTTTTGTTACTGATTTCATAATCTACGAAGACACTTCTAATTTAATATATTAACCAAATAAATTACCATCTGTAATAATTTCTCACATTTCATCGAAAAATAAGTAATCTATTAATACTTCTATCTAAAAGTGTATAATAGATCTAAAAAGCGTCCGTCCATTTAATAAGTAGAATAGGGCATCCACCGGTCAGACATCACAAATAATAATTTTTCCTTTCCTTATTAAGAATATCTGCCAAGAATCGATTAATTTAGGATAATATTCTTTATTTCTGTACTTCAGAAGTCTTCAGATCAAATCTTTCGTTTACATTAAATAACTCCTGGACGCAAACCCTAAGAAATAACCCAGGCGCAACACGTATTAGGTTTCACGAGGAGGTTCTAATGGGTGGTCGAAACAAAGGGATGATATTTTAAAAGTTATAAACTGAAGGAAAGTTCCGCGGAGTTTTCCTGGCCAGGTTCCATAGGTAGCTAAAGTTTGGTCGATAGTACAAAAGCTATTTACGAATGCACTCTCCTCTCTATCTTCTTCCCGCTCCCTTAACCAACCACCCCCGATATCAGCCACGGGTCTTCGTTCGTTTTAACGTTCCGCCGGCGAAAGTACAGCTTTTGACAGGGTTTTAATAACTTTTACGAAGCTAGACGGTGAGGCCATTAACGATTATCACAGTTTATCGTCACTTCCTTTTCTCCTTATTGCTAAACGTAGTACACGCAACAAAAACTCCGACCACCGGCGGGGTGTATTTTCGAGGGTTTTACGGTAGGCAACATCCTCTTTAACGTTTCGCTTCCCTTCGTTATGATGCAAGCACAAATGAGAGACGGATCGAAGGTACGCTGTGCCTTGCGTCGTGTTCGGTAATTAATTAAACTTCGTGGATCGATGCTCGAGCATGTTTCGGAATGTATGTCAACGTGGACTGCCAAGAGGTTTCGCTCATTTTTACTGGCCATTTTGGGTCTCAATGGAATTAGCGAACTGAACGGCGAGATTCTTTCAATTAATCTCTAACGCTGTCGTTAAGTTTAGATTGATTAGCTTTAGATCGATTAAGGGCGTGGCTAATCGACATCGTTGAATATACTCGAATAATCCTTTTATAAGCGTGGAGTCAGAGGACTTCATTCGATCGATGTATTAAATTAACTCTTTATTTACATATGCAAATCTGATTGTAACCACGGGAATTAATATCTGTTTACGGTGGTGTAAATGATTGATGAAGAACAACCCAAATGAAGCCTTTAATCAGCAAAATACTCGTTAATACCACTTATATAACTGCGAACATTTCTCTTCGGAATGGCCAATGATAATGGCACGAAATGACATTAGCAGTTAATGTCCGTATCCGTAGTCCTTCCTCGTGGCAACCAAGTGAAACTCCTGTGGGTACCTTCCTTATTCCAGGGACAATAAATAATGTTTCCCTGGTGTATAAGTGAAAAAGTTATTGCTCCCCTTTCGTGCAATATATTATTCAATCAGGGAATTTATTTTGCTAATCAAGGACTATTTTTCAATATGGTTTTTTCCATCGAATTTATTAATTTCCAAGCATTTTTAATACCAAAATAATTCCTTTCCAAGCATTTTTAATCGCAAAATAATTCGTTCCCAAGTATTTTCAATAGGAAAATAATTCCTTTCCAAGCACTTTTAAACGTAAAATAATACTTTTCCAAGCATTTTTAAAGCAAAGTAATTCCTTTCCAAGCACTTTTAATTGTAAAATAATACTTTTCCAAGCATTTTTAAAGCAAAGTAATTCCTTTCCAAGCATTTTTAATATCAAAATAATTCTCTTTCAAGCATTTTTAAAAGGAAAATAATTCTCTATCAAGCATCGGTATATATTTAAAAGTAACATCTCCACAGAGGTACAGAAACGGAATTCAAACCTATCTGGAAGCTGATATAAACCGTACAAGACTGACCTAGGGTACATTTCGGTGAACCGTTCGATCCCAATTTCGCGCAACCCCTTGGCGCCCTTAACGACCCATAGCGTACCAGGAGAATACGTTTGCATCGCATTGTATCGAAGGCGCAAACTGCCGATTACGCGTGCACCATGCACGTACTGGCCGATCTCCAATAATATTGCATTACCTACGTTGCACCGGAATAGACTTCCACGATCGTGGAAGCAAGTAGCCAAGATGGAGAGCAAGAAGGACGGAGAGTGAAACAGATAACGAGATAGTAAGAGATAGGTGGAAGAGGGTGTATGGGTCAACGGTAATAAGGCCAACACGAAAAGCGAGGAGAGCTTATCTCGTCGGCACATACATGAGAAGGGCAGTTTGCCCCAAGGGAACTCGATATCCTGGGAAAAGAGAGAACGCGAGAGATCGAAATGGAGAGAGAGAACGAGAGAGTAACATCCTCGTAGGACAGGAAAAATATTCTCGCCCGTGGGGACGCATCTCGCGAGCGAATCTCACTTTATGTGCATCCTGTCGCAACCTACCGTACGTTGCACCCTACAGACATCAACTAACCTAACCATCTTCTTTCACCGATATATGTATATATATCTACTTTTTATATCCAAGTATCCTGCACCCTCTACGTCCCTCTACCTTCCTATCCCGTTGCCTCATTCCCCCTTGTTTCCTGCAACCCCGGTAAGGAGCAGTGGCCAGCCTGACATTTCCTTCCTTTGACAACCTTGCATAAATTACGTTTCGCCAGGTACAAGACAGGAATACATAGGTATACGTGTATCATCGTGAATGGAATATAGAGAAGCTGAAGGGTTGATGGATCTCTTGCTACTTGAAATAAGGATACTACGAACTGGGTAAAACTTCAAACAAAGGTTGATGTTAACCGCTTAACCCTCATTTTTTTCTGGGCACACATTTCTGTACAATGTCCCCTAGTTAGTCTACAGGGTCCTGGGGCTTTTGGTCGTCCAGATTTTTCAGAAAAACTATATTTTCCAATTAAATTATTTGTATTACTTGATAATGGTGATGGACGTGACATACACGTAACTGTATATTTTTACGATGATTACGTGTGAACGAGTATGTCACGTCAATGCACGTTAGGCAGTTAAGAGGTCGTAAAATTCTCTAAAAAAATTGTGAAGCAAGAAACAGATTACTGATTAACGAAAATGTTCATCGTGTAATTCATTGTGGATTGATGATGGAATATTGTACTTCGAGTTTGTTCCTGATTGTGAAACATGGGTGCTGTGAAGTAGGTGTATCTACAGGGGATGAAGGAAAGGGTGGTTGTAGTGTTGAGGGGTTGTATGTTCCCATGGATTTAGCTTTTTCACTAGGCAGTACCGATAAAACCAGCGCTATCCATGATCACATCGCAGCTTTCCTAATCCTGCTAGGACCCCGGCCTTTGTTTCGATAAACTCCGGTTCGTGCTCCTCCCGTAAAACCCACCAGGAGAGCCAATCTCGAGGACCTCTCGAGTCTCGTAAACCCTTACTCTACAGTTTGCAAGCGGGGGCCACTGAATTTTGGCGGATGTATCTTGATAGAGCTGCCGCGGCCATTTTTAAAGAGATTATAGTCTTAATTGAATTTACTTCCTTAAACCGCCCCTTCTTTAAGCGGTTCATGCTCTTGTATTAATAACGGAGATCAAGCGTTTTATCGTGAAATATTTTAATGATACCGTCATGATTTGCATTCCTTGTCATTTACATAAACATCCTTTACTTTCCTTACGAATTACGTAGAAAATAAATGGTCCCTCGAAACAGCAAGAAGATGACGATAATAAAATTGAATATTATTAAGGATGAATTATCTTTGAATAGGAAGATTCTTTTTATCAATAACGATTACGTTTACATCAAGATGGGTTACAATTACTCGGATGCATACAACTATTGCACTCAAGTAGAAGTAGCTTCTTGAGAGCAGCCAATCCTGAAAGCCTCGATACTCGAAGTACAGTGTACGACAAGTGCAATGATTTCACGTTGAAGAACTTAATAGTCCTGACGAAGAGCAATTGTATTCTGGCATGGTAATCTCTCAAGTAACAAAAGACGTTTTCTACGGTTGGTCCTACAGTGTTCAGATAATTTTTCAACGAGATAATCATCGTACCTTGAACTTTCATCGTACGGCCATTCTACGAAAGTGTATCGATACTTAAGAAGATAGTTGATTCTTGGTATTGAAAGAGTACTAAGGCCGGAGAGGGCTTTGTATTCGCGATCATCGGAAGTTTAACTGTATATAGTCAACGAGTATTGTAATACCCGGTACAAGGATTATAATTAGTTTATTCGATAAGAAAAAGTAAGGTAAACAGTACTCGTGAACGCGGAGTCTCATCGTCGCGATCGATGTCTTGCAGAGAGAAGAATAAATTCAAGGATTCCATGGTTCCGCATCGGATACTTTATATCTTGCGCTTTATACGCGGATACGCGGGTTAAATGGATCTTACATAAGTAGTAGGGATTCCACTGCAGGGGCTTTTACCGATTTCGCGAAAACGATGGAATAACGATTTACGTGTGTACCTATCTCGGGACGACAATACCCGGTTATTTGGCTCTCCGTGACGTAAAACATACACGGTATTCGTTCGGTTTTCCACGTTTCACTTCCTCCAAAGATCCCCAAATGAAATATCGAATTTTTTCCCCCGTTTAACGGATTCATCTCCCTTCGAAACCATGGCCGCATTTCGAACGAACAAAAGGTTAGCGCAGGTGAAAAATGGAATTTTAATATGCTATTTACGTACCTGTTATTCCAACGAGATTGCCGGACAACGCGAAACCGATGCAATATTTTATAGTATCTCGAGCATACGCAAATATCTCGTTCATATTGAAAGAATAAATATAAATATTCAATACCGTTATGTAAATACAAAATATTCCCCAATTGATACACTGATTAAATTTCATAAAATATTATTTTGTACACCATTTACGCGTTACGTATAATCTATCGGGTAATATCAATAACGGTATGTAACACTTCGCCGATGGTCGGAATAACATTTTTAAGACCTTCCCTATTCATGGATACATTGAATATCGCTCGAGAAATGGCAAATGGAGCAAAAAACAGGAAGTTCGAATTAACTTCTCTACTTTTAATAGAATCTCTGATATCTGAATGCGAATGTGTCTCTAACAATATTCAGGTGGGTCGGCCGCTATGAAATGGTTCCCGAGTTCGATTTCAATTTTAAAACACGGAAGTCTCCCTCAAAGTACGAGCGGGTAGATTCTGATTCGATTAAATTATCAGGCATTTCTTTGCGGTGGCGAAGTCCATGCTTGCAAACCATGGAAAAATATTTCTTGCCACGCTTCCGGAATCTCGCACGACGTATACTTGATAAACTGCAGACTGAGAACGTGTACTGGCATTTATACGTATTTCTTCTCACTAGCTATTGTTTTCATCCTTTTTCTCGAGGTGCTTGCTACAGAGAACGTTTCTCATTGCCGGCGTCACGTTGCTTGATATGTAAATACTCGCGCGTGCAATACCACGCCTCAGGGAAAAAAGAAGCAATTATTTACGCGAGAAAATACTGTCTTGTATGCCGACGTTCTCACGAAATTCGCGAGATCATATTCTATGTATCCCCTGAAAAATATTATTCCTCGAATTTTGTATTCCCTTACAGGTATTTTGGAATATTAATTATGTTCATTTTACAATAAAATTCAATAACGTGTGCATCGTCGAAAAAATCATATTTCCTGAATTCCTGATATTTTTAACTTTCTAACTGAATCCAGTATCTCTTTGTTATTATGATAAAAATACTAAACATGAAAAGAATAATATCTTTTGATAGTATAATTAAGGCAGTATATCTACCCTGATAAATAAAATTCTCAAAAAATATTTCTCGCGTTAAACGATGAATAAAAGTGATTCGTAAAATATTTCTTTCCATCGTACTGTGAACGTCAAGATTAATCATCGTAAATGCGAAATTCTGAAAAGGGAGTCTCGAGAGGAAAAGCCGGCGAAGGTTCGTTAGATAAATCTGAATTTTTCGATCGAATTTAAGCGAACTGTTTTTCTTTCCGAGTGGAGGGTGGACACATGTACATCCGGGTCCGTAAATAGAGCATTGTATCGTCTGATCGGATACAAGAAGAAATTCCATTCGAGGACATATATCTGACACGTAACCGCCTCACGTAGTCCTAATAATGCTTCTTTCTCGGTGCTCGACGATCCGTGCTTACCGGTGATCCGGGCTCTTTATTGTCGAGCGTGCTTGCATTCCGGCCAGGGAGATGCAACCCCATACAGATATTCTACCGTGACCGTCGGTGATATAGCATATCATCTCCACCACCCACGTCCCTACCCTACCCTACCTTTTTTATCAACCCCTCCGGCTTCCTTTTGTTTGTCGCGAAAAAGAAGGGAAAGTGTCGCGGAGTCACGGACAAATACAATGGAATAAAAATACCACGACCACGTCCGGTACGGTGGACTAATCAAATTTTCAACTGTGGTTTTTCCTACATCGATCCCCGGCATCCAACGTGTGATACGTCTTGCACCCTTTCTGCCGTTCTATTTACGAGAGTCGACAATCCCAACTCTTTTTCCATGTTTTTACTTTGGACTCTTTTGTTGAGGATTCTCTTTTGAGATTAACACCGGAATTACAACCGAAAATCTGCTAGCAGAGTAACGTGTTGGTATACGTGTCTCTCGTTCCTCTTTCATTCTCCTGATGTCAGGGAAATGAGTGAAGTATTGTGACAATATTGCATTCAGTAGATTTTATCAAAAGGGCAATTTCAAACTGACGACACTTTCGAGCGCTTTTAATTGTTTTTAGTTGTTTTTAATTGTTCAATCCGCGTGGGAGTCGTTGGAATATTCGAGGTACAGTTTAACAATTCCACGAATAATTTTCTGTGCCTTTAAGTGATAGACATATATTCTGTAATACAGAAATAGATGTACGATAATAAACATCGTTTATAATCATACAGAACGAATCAATATCCTTAGAAACGAATCGGCATTGCAGAAATATTCCAATAATCAGGATAGAATTTTTTAATACCCTCATCTTCATCCAGAAACATCCGTACTGCCATACTCCATAAAGCAAAATCCCTCGTATACTAAATTCCCGCTCATTGTTCTCCAAAACGCGATGCATTTTTCGCGAGCACTCCACGTGCTAAATATCTTGCGCTGATAAATTGCAGAGTCGAAAAAAAAAACGCTCGTCGCGTACTTCCCACCCTGTTTTACTTCATACACCTATTCATTATATCTGATATACACATATTTTCCTATACATATACATAAACCGGTACATCAAATATCTACATATTTTTCCACTTATACCTCCCAGTAGTCCGTCATAATCGCGTGCTCGTACATCCGCGCATTCACAATGCAAACTGGAAAATTTTGTGCCACGAGGGTCGCGAGTTGGGTGGCGGGGGGTGTTAAAAGATAGAACGTAACGCATTGAAAGGATCTCCTTTTCCGTGGCATTGAAAAAGGGGGAAAAGGAAAATATTTTTTTCCCCGGTATTTACGTTAACATAAGTCGTCTGTAGGACGATGTATCAAGAGGACGCTTTTTCCATTTCCAGTTTCCTTTTAGCGAGCCCCTAAGGCACGGTGGAATGCAGATGAATGAAATTTCCAATAACATGCCTTTTTATTTCATGGGTATAAAGACACCGGGTTTCTCGGTGTTTACGGTGCACCTTGCACTTCTCTCTGGCACGTGTAGCAGTTTAATAAACTGTGCTACTAAAAAAAAGCGCGTGGCAATCATTCGTGTGTACCATCCTCTTTCCAACCCCTATTTTTTACTTTTCTTTTACTCTTCCTCTTAGTTTCTCGTTCTCCGTATCCCCCCCTCTCTTTCTCTTCTCTTTATCTCGCGTACTCTTTTGTCCTCCTATGCAAGTATTTTTCTAGCTACACGTTTCATGTTTCTACGTTGGTATGTATACCCCATTATGGATGTCCGCGGCTAGCAGGAAAAGCAATTTTTACCGAGGCTAAAGTATTCCTCGTTTTTCCCTGGCCCCTACGGTGTTTTGTAAACACTCGTTAAGTTTGTTTTCTGAGATATTATTTTTTCGACTACTCACCGACGACTACCTGTGAATTACACGAGTTTCGACCGTAATTGCGACGGGGTTTTTCCGCTGGTATTTTCGCGGGGTTGGCTTTAAAAGAGACATCTTTCGGAACGTGTATACGCGTGGATTTTGAAAGATTTTGTTTACGGCTCTCTTAAAATTTCTCTTTACCAATCGCAACTTCGAACAGCTTTGTATTCGATGATAAATTGTGACTCGTGTAACGAAGGTTTATAGGATTTCCTTTTCGAGATTGGATGCGTTTCGGGCTTCTAAATCTATCAGTGTTTAAATCAATTTTTATTTTTTGCTAATATTTTGCTCTCAGCTACAGTGCTTGAAAAATTGTGTCTGGATTTCTGAAGAAATCTATTTCCACGATTCTACTCGAGAAAGAGAATCATGCTATTAATCTGAAGTAGTCGGAGTTTGAATCAAGTTTTAGTGTGATTAAAAATGTCTCTTTCCATCCAAGTGTTCAGATAACAACAGACGAGTACAAAGAGAAATTGAGTTCAATAATACTATTTTAAGGAGACAATCCTCTCTTCTTCGTTTCAATCCACTCGGTACTTAAATCAGATCTCGGTGTCACAAAAAATGTCGCTTTCAACCAATGAGCACCAAAAACAGCTGTATGATATCGTCAAAGGGATTCTGATTTCAATAATTCCACTAAAAAAAACCGGCGCTCCCTTTTTCTCACTTTAAGATTGTCAGTGTTTTTCAGTGTGCAGTGGATCTCGACGGTGCATCATATCGCTTTATTTCCACGTATATCTACTTCCACCGAAACCCCGGGCCACCTCCCCCCCGCTTTTAACTCGGGCCGCGGAAGGCCGTCCGTTATATTTTCTGTATTTTCCGTAGCCGAGCAGCCATATGTATTCGTTCATCCACAAACACAGACGCGTTATACGCTCGCGTGTACAAAGCAGAAAAACAATTTTCCCGACTTTGAAAAGGATTTTTCTTTTCCGGGCCCGTACCCTACGCTTCTAAGTTGCGTTCCATAAAGTCTAGGAGTAGGCAACGGCTATGAACCCCCACCACCCTCTTTCTTGCCACTCTATTTAGTCTATACTCCCTTTCACCTTTCCCTTCGCAGTTTCTCACTCTTTTCATCTCTTTCTCTGCACCCCTCTAGTTCGCACTCATCGAAAACCCTTTTCCTTTCTTTTTTTTCTACTCTTTCATATTCCACCGACACGGCAAGCCGGCGTTGGTTCCAATGGCAAACATTCGCGCGTTACAGGAATTTCAGTCCGGGGAGTAACTCGCGTAAAACACTTTCTACTTCGGTTCCTTTACTACTTCGAGCAATAAGGGTGTTTACTCGCGGGAGAAAAAACCAAAAGATTCTACTACTTCATCGACTCGGGACTCCTGGAAACTTCAGCGTGGAACTTTTTGAACGAACGGTTTAGCCCGCGGAATTTTCTTCGACGCTTCTACGATTCTCACTCTACCTCTTTCCCGCGATGTTTCTCGCGACGGATAATCTTGTAAGAGCACGAATTTTCAATATTGATTTTGATGGGGGTTAGGGGGGAGAAAACTTCTTCGGCAAATTTGTTTAGCTACTCACGTTTCCCATCGATTTTACGATTCTAATGATAACGCAAACAGCTGTGATACAGGGGTTATATTTCCGAGTGAGATTGGAATTAATATATTCTCGTATCATAAATCCGTGGATTGGTGATTTTAAAATGTTGTGCTTGGAGATATCAGAGATTTAAATGCGCGATCATTTACTTGGTTTGTTTATACGAGCTTACGAAAAATGTTTTATAAGCATTGTGCCGTGAATATTTCGAATTATCAGCGTGTTTATCGGAAGTTTATTTGTCGGTGACTTTGGTTCGGAATTATTAACATTTTCGTGAGAGATTTGTTAGAAAAGCGTTCGTAAATTTGCAACTCGAGGGAAAGCCACGGCACGTGTGCTCGAAGCTCTAACTGAGTCCCTCGGTATCACCGGCACCTCATAATTCTACCAAATTTGAAAGCTCCTTTGTGTACTGCAGTCTAAGCCATTATAATGCTTTATCGTTCCAATATGGAACAGGGTACCTTCTGGCTCTTTTTAACGACACAATTCTCTCTCTACGAATATATCAAGCCTCGCGTTCCTGCTCTATAATGCGACTCATATTATCGAATATTCTTTGCTCTCCATATAATTCATTCTTCCATTCGACAATACCAAATATCACCCAATCTCGGTGACACCAAAATAAATCGAGCACTCTTTAGAAATGCAAGGATATTCTGATGGGATGCGATCGAAGATTAAGTGCTTGATTTATTACGAATGATTAATATCGATTGCCACTTGTATCAATCATTACAAATTATTAGAAGAATAAGTTTTACTTCATTATTACAGTATAATATTCTTGAGCTGTTACTTTCAGAATAAATCTGGCAAGATGTGAAAATTGAATTATTTTATATATATATATGTTATGAATTATTAATATCGATTGCCACTTATATCAATCATTAGAAATTATTAGAAGAATAATTTTTACTTCATTATTACAGTATAATATTTTCGAGCTGTTACTTGTAGACTAAATCTGGCAAGATGCGAAAATTGAATTATTTTATGTATATGTTATTATCATGGCCAAATATTATTCAAATAATGTCAGATATATTCTTGCACCTGAGATCGGTATCCCAAAAGTAGCAAGAAATATCCCCAAAACAAACACGCGCATCAGTCAGAATTTCAATCTTGTCTGCATCCCTCAGAAAACAAGCGTGTTTAAGGGTAGAAAAATGGGAAGCAGAAGTAGAAGCAGGTGTTAAGGACGAGAACGATTATTTACCTTTGTCGAGCGACCTGGCCAGTAGAATCGTCGGCAGGATCAAGAAGACCATGTACCACGAGAGCCGGTCCCGCATTCTCGCGAGGTTTCAAGTCCTCCTGAAAAAAGTAAACATTTCCTTTTTTGCTTATAAACCATCTGGTTTGCTCCACTTCCGCTTAAACTATTTCTCCTTCTACGGCAATCTCGCTGAGTGAAAATCGTACCCGAGAAATATTTGGTCCAGGGGACTTATACGCGAGAGAAAGTTTGCAAAACCTAGCCCCACCCCCCCGAGCTTCCCGGCCCTGAAAAGCTACCAGAGGGAAATACGGTTTTGATTGTTCCACCGGTTACGTTCTGTAAACAACCCGCCAGGAATACACGAAAACTTATTACCGATTCATACTGCATTCTATCGTTTCAATACTCCACCCCTCTTCCAACCTCTCCACCGTTTCTCCTTTTTTACTTTCAACCCCCCCCCCGCAACCCCATTTTCGGGTATTTCATTCAGTATATCGAGTAGAATATATTGGGTTCCCTGGAAATCTACCAACAATTCTCTCGTTAATTCTACTCTTCGAGTTTGGAACCGTATACCCGATAAGACTTTCCCTAAAAAAAAGGATTCCGCGAGTGCTCGAAGTGTTTTTTATTTTGTGATTATAATGTGACCACTTCACCGAGGTTGAAACTGTACTTGTACTGTTTATGATACAAACTAAAAGCGCTTCAATTACTAAAATCGGGTCGTTAAAGTTATTTCGCATTTTTCATTGTTAATGTTTATGAAACAACGTGACTCCATTCGCGTTGCATGTATGCGGAATATGTATGTCTGTATATTGTTGGCGAGCTCGATGTTACTGGAAAGTTTAATTATTTTATGGAACTTGTTTTTTTGCTGTTTTTTTGCTGAACATGCTGTTGTTGAAACATCAATGAGATTTCCATCATTGCTGGCAGAAAATACGAACAGTAATGCACGCGAATATTTCGCGAGATTAATTCGGTAACATCGGGAAAAATTGGCGCACGCCGCGAATTGATTATAAACTTCGCAGTTATTAAGCGGGTTCGTAAGTGTGTTTCCACGTAGCTCTAATTATACGGCGAAATTTCAGTGAGATAGTTATTGCATTAAAGTGAGGCGTGTTACATGACAAATGGTATTTGTGTTGCTGAGTAAATACCCTCGAGAAAGTTACGGAGTTAACGATTAATTAGTCTCGAAGGAAATACTTTTACTTAGTACTTCCACTTTAAAATTACACTCCAACTTCGCCGCGTTACTTCTCACATTTATCTAATGACCGGAAACATTGTTTAATATTATTAATTACCAAGTATTATGAAACAGTTCCGCCAGCATCTCCCGGGACGAGTTTAGAACAGAATTAAGAAAGGAAATTCTTATTTAAACGACCATTCGTTATTCAGACTGTAAACGTATTTTGATATTAAATTATTATGCTACAGAATTTATGAGCACGTGATATATGCTTTAAAACAGACTTTCTATAAATAATATGAAAATTATTCCCTCTGTTTCTTATTCCGTTTTATGGATTGAAACAAGTTCCATAAGACCTATCATTGATGACCCAGTTCTTCGATATTCCGTTCAATAAACATATAAAACTTTGTCGAATAAAACTTGTAGAGTGAGAAATCAGAAGTCCCTAGTACTTTGAAAGGGCTCATGGAAAAGCTAGACAACGAAAGAACATCATAATACAAAGAGGAATATCCTTTAGTATCCTTCTACGAGAGGTTAAAGTTAAACACAAAAGAATAGTCCTGAAGAGTTCCACTTTACATCCACTTCCTCGCCATTTAATCGGGAAGAGCGACGATGTCTAACATTATTAAGCCTCCCGAGGTGCTTAATTATTTTCAAAAAATTTTATGATTCCACAACTTGAAGTTACAGTTTTGAAATTTTTTAAATAAAATATGATGTGTCCGACGTAAAATAGGACTCTTAATAATACAGCAATATCCGTTTCCGTTTAACAAACATGGGAGATCTTGAAAATTCTGGCAATTATGGAACGACCCCAAAAAATTCTCTTTTAAGATATTGGAACTTAGAAATCAGTTATATAATGGATAAAATATGTTTTATATTATTGCAATTAAAGAAAACAATTGGGTGGCTTATTTCACGAAGGACACCCTGCATAACACGAATTTAGTAAAATTAAAATCTAAAAATATATACTCTGTTAACATTTACGAGAGCTTTTCATAGAAACATTCTTAAATTAAATTGTATTATGGAAATTAAACTCCGTGGAAAATTTCTTTCTTTCACGAGCAAAAAGTACTTGGAAATATTATAATAAAATTTAAAGTTTTCCAGATCATATCCGAAGGATATTATTCTTATCTTTCTTTGAAACGTCATATTTTATTATTCCAATATCCTTTCAGACTTCATATCTTCCGTGTTACAAAAATCTCTGTGAAACGCAGTATCGGTAAATTGAGTGACTCGGAGGGGTTAAAATGAAGGGCTTACGTAACGGATATTGAAAAAAGCCTGAACAATTGGGGTTATATCAAATCGTACAAAAGGGGATTAATCCTGTTGGTGGACGTAACAGTGAAATCTGGCTGTCATGTTGCGTAACGCTTTATTATTCGTAGGCACACGTGCTGATTAAACCGCACACGTGCCGGAAATAGAGGTAAACGTTTGTTTCTTGTGGCTGCTCGGACTCGCTACCTGACACGTGAATTGCCCTGTTAAACTTTCGTTTGTCCACCCTGAACAACCCTCCACCCCCGAAAAGCTTTGCGGATAATAGATTAACGCAAACACCATTAACAAATCGAGGAAACGTCGAATCCATTTAAATGGAATTATTCCTGCTAGTTTTAACTCTCTGCCTTCTGCCACTTTACTTAACATATTTCCCTATTGTACAAAAATTCTGTTAATATTGAGTAGTCGCTGGATTTACAAGGTCTTAGAAATATTTATAAAATTTTACTGAGTTAATATAGTATATTAAAATTATACATAAATTATCCGATTTAAATCGATTTATTTTTGCCAATTTTGATTCTCTGCATTGTGCCAATTCTTCAATATATTTGTATAACACGTAATAATTCCTTTAATAGATAACTTTTTTCAAGTTCCGTAGGCCTTAAAAAAGAAATATGATTTATCAAAGAGACGTATGATAAAATTAAACGAAGAATGCAATAATTTAAGAGGAATTTAATTGGTGATATATCGCATAATAAAATGATGGACAACGCAGTTAAATCAAATCAAGCAGTTTCAAAGAAAAATAGGGAAGATAATCAGTAAAAATAACTGCAACAGTTACAGAGAGAATAGACAGGGAGGTTCGGACTGCATATTTTTTATTTTTCTGGAATATCGATGGGTATTTCTGTCTCGATAAACATAATATGAATTTCGAATAAACCTATTGTTTCGTACGACAATAGAAATAGCAACATCATAAAAACACAATATTGTTTTCAATAGAAAAATAAAGTACAATGTTCACTGGGGGAACTCCGATATTTAATCTAAGAATAATATGTGGATTCGATGACATTCGATACTCTTATTAGTTAAATATTAGTTTCCATTGTGATTTCAGGAAATTGATTACAGCTATGCAATATTGATATATATTTATAACTGTACCCTGTTAAATTCAGTTAATAAATTGATGAATTAATAAAGTAATAACGGAATGAACTAATAAACTAACAAACCAATTAACTAATGAAGTAATAAGCGAATGATCTAATAATCCACGAAACAAATGAACTAATAAAGTATTAAGCAAATAAACTAGTAATCTAAGAAACTAAGGAACTAATGAACTATAACTAATGAAATGAATAGTAAACTATTCAACTAATATAGTAAAGAAATTCCAAAATTCATTGCATTATCTGTATGAAATATCATAAGAACCGGCTATAAGGATATTTGACGTGAAAAATGATTATATCTGTAATTAATATCTTCGAAATGGCGTCATAGCGAAATAAAGGTACCACTGGGCAGACCTTTGGGGCTTTCTCGAACTGCACGAAATTCCTCGATTACCGAAAGGACCACATCGTAAATTGTTGCGTCGGGGGGGCAAAAACAAAAATTCCGCAGTCCATGAAACCGGGGCAAAAACAATTACCGACTAACTCGATCTCCGAAAGACATTCAAGTTAAACGGGCGTGCGATCCTCGCTGTTATCGTTAATTCGGAATACGAAAGGTTCGATTGTTAACGACGTTCGCGTTATTATCAGAGAGAATGCCGAAATCAACTCGAATAAACGGCGCAGATGCTGGTTGCTAAATTAATCCGCTTCACGTTTGTCTAAGCTTTATCTTTATTCGTCGTGTTTTAACTAAATCATTCAATTAAAGCAGCTTGTTTACCGAAACTGAATCTCATTGGATACACTGTATTTTGTATAGATATGATTATGTTCTTTTACGTATAATTATAGTTTCTCATCTTTCATCATTTATGCAATTTATTTCATAAATCTCATTAAAAATATCGTATAAATTCAGTGTCAGCATGAAATGAAAATGTATGAAAGGTGTTCGTTAATTATTAATATCTGGTATTCATATATTTAAATTAATGGCAGTATATATTATGAAAGCCAGGAATGAATAGGGGAATATTGACGTGCATGAAACGTAATACGAATTCAATGTGTGACATTGAAAGCGATTAAAATACAGAGAATTATCTAAATGAAATGAATCACTATAAATTAAATCACACGAAAAAAAAGAAATCTATAGAACTGAACAAGGAAATATTCACGTGAATAAAATACAAAATAAATTTAATTGACGATACTTTCAACGATTATAATCTCCGAAATTAATAATCCAAAATTATTGAGTAGTTTGCATATCGTAATGAACCACCAAAAATTAAATCCCGCAAAGATTGGAATACGCAAATCTATCTGAATTGATTAAGTACTTTGCATACCATAATGAATCGCCAAAAAGTAAAGCATCCGAAGAAGAGGAAGAAATCGGTCGAATTGAAAACTCTCATCGTTGAAGATAACTTTTGCAGGAACGAGTTAAATTTCAAGAGAGAAGCCGGAAATCAGTATTCAAAGGAATCCAGGTAATAATATTCCGCGCTTGAAGCAAGAGTTTAACGCGGAGCTGTGTTATTATTTAATGCGGTTCCTAGCGAAGCGAAAAATTTGAAACACGAGCGAGGACGTCTCCTCGTCGTCGGTAGGAAGAACTCGCCCATCCTTAATTTAATTCAGAGTTCGGAAAAAAGTTTCGTCTAGCCAGCCGAGGAGAGCTGAGGTATTCTTCGGTGTGCGATCGCGGAAAACTTTGGCGGTTCTTCGGGCGGAAAAAAAAAGGAGGAGAATTCGCCGGGCAGAAATTATAGCATGTCGCTAAACGTTCCCTGGAGTGAAATCTTACTTAATGGAATAATAGATGGTACGTTATGGAATTTATGCTATGTCAATATTAGAGGTTACGAACAGTCGAAACCACCCGCGCTAACAATATTATTGAAGTGCATTCTGTTTTGATATTAATATTGTTACTGCATCATCATCCTCGTCATACATCCTTGCCTTGTTTTAATCGTCATGTACAGTTGTGTTAATACACTGTTTAATTACTGCGTTATTCTTACTTTTTAGTATCAGTAACATTTATCAATATCAGGGGTTACCTTTCTGAGGACTCATATTATATAATACTCTAATAGATCTGTCGAATTTATTATACTCGGTTATACTTAGAAATTTATTTAAATAGAAATTATGGCCGACGAATCTAAGTTAATAATTAACTTAGATTCGTCGGCCATTAATTATTAGTGGATTATGTTGTGTGCGTTATGTGTATAAAATAGAGATATATTAAATCTCAAACAATGCGTCGTTGTATATTTAAATAATTATGTACGAAACCTTTGCTTTCACAGTTTTCTTTTTAGTTTTAGTGTTAATATTGCAATTGCAATATTCGTTTCGTCATGTATCCTCGCCTTCTTTTAATCGCTAAATACGATTGTTTTAATATGCTACTTGATTAATGTGAAGTTCTTAATATTTAGTATCGATAAAATTTATCAATATTAGGTGTTACGTTGCTGAGGCAGCTTTCTGATATTCAGAAAAGCAGCTGATTATTTAACATGTTTTTTTTCGACATATATAAATAATTATTAGGATAATGACAGAAAAGCATCTATTTCGATTTTCACTCAGGAAGACCTTTTTCTACAATTATCCTAATATTATTATCGATTGACTTTAACTTGCATCTCATACGTTAATTGCATACGTCGAATGCATACGTTAATTTTCTGCCAAACATTTCCTTCTTAAAAATAGTAAAATTATTAGTCTTAGAAATACTACGTTGTATACGTAATCGGTTCGCGTAAAGTACATTCCATAAGAACAGGACATGTGACCTTCGCAAAGCGACGTTTGTTTATCCTTCTGAACACGAAAGAAACCGTGTAACTGACACTAGAATACTACGCATAAAATAATCTTCCAATATCACGCCAGTTGGAGATGTATTATCGACGTAATAAACTTATAAATAACATTAAAAATAGAATAATTCTACGGTACATTAATCTGAGGTTCAGGATCCTTCTAATATGCCCGAGATTTCGTAAAAAATCAAGCGTCCTCTTAATATAACCGTAGATATACGTGTGTATAATATACGTTACAGTTTAATAACGATATATTAAATTAATTAAATTCCAATTATATACTCACACGATGAAATATTATGCAAGAGGACATGGATATCACCATGGAAATGATGTAGGGACAGCAGAACCACGTGCGAAGTCCGTGGAAACGATATTCAATAATAATCTTTCGAGTTAACAAATACCATAGTTACGTAAAACACTAATTATGGAAAGGAATGTTTTAAATATTCACGATAAATGCAGGTAGAAGCATGAAAAGTAACGTAATATTGGAAGAAATTCACGCGGAGCTGCCAGGTTTCGTGTTATCAATACGACGCACGCCGAGTGACTAACCTCGACGAAGTTAATTACGGTACGCTGAGCAGATAGCTCGATAACGAGATAGATTATAATACAAGAATGTTATAATTTTAGTATTATTAACTTGTGATATTCAAGATATTATTAATATTATTATATGTCGTATATTACTAGTGTCATTACATGTAATATATTGCTATTTTTATTGGGTGTAATAATGTTACTGATATTATACCGGATCCTGAAGTTGAATATTATTAAATTAATATATCATTTAATGTTGTCTATAATGATAAATTATCATTATTGCCTCACAAAGAAGCGAAATTATTTAATTATTGAAGTATAGAAAATTACTATTTAAGAAATATGTTATTGCTGTAATTGTATCAGTGACTGTATTTATTATATTATTATAAAAATCAATATTGTAATATCATAAGAAGTATTATATGTGCACCACGAAATTTACTGCTATAAATCCGTAAATTTCTTTATTTGAAAAATGATCGATTACTATAAGTTTAGTACGAAGTATATTAATATATGTGTGCAGGATGTTTTTTTAAGGACGGTTACTTAAGGTAAAAAATAATAGGGAATTTATACAAATTTACAGAGAGTCTTGGAATTATGGCTCGTAAGAAGAAACTATCGAAAGTTGAAGCTGACGTAAATCAATTTACGATGAGAGTTCGGTGCTTTAAAAGTCAAGGGGAGGGGATTGGTAAAAGAACAACAGTAATAAGAAGCAGGTGTGGCTTCCAACGTGTTGTCAACCGATATTGTTTACATTTGTGCTAATCCCAATGGGAGAATATAACGGCTACGTGAACAAAACTTTCATATACGAAACTATTGGATATAATATTTGATACAATAGAAAAATATGAAACAGAAAATTCTGAAACAAACATTACGAAGTATAATATAGAAATCAATAATTTTTCTCATATAAGAACTTATTAATTTCTACATATTCGTAGTGATGAAATAATGAGAAAGTATTAAGCATAATAAAATGTGAAATGATGAGTTCGTTTATGCGGGGAATATATGATATCATATTTTGGAAAATAATTGCAATCCTTATAAATATATGCATATATGTATACATATTTATAAGGAGTACAGTTTATAGATCTTAATTAAATTTTTAACGAATCGGGAAATCAATGTCGATTATTTTACACATTAAGATAATCAATATAAAACGAGTTATCATTTCGTTACTTATAATTACATATATAATTAATGTACAAGTTGATGCAATTTATTGGATATTGCAATTAGAGGATTTTAAATAAATAATTTACACAAAATACACGTAGTCCTTCCTTGCAGATGCCGCGTGAAAACATTATTTTTCCACAACGAGGGCCAAGATGGTTTTTTATAGGAACTTAGTAAATATTTGCTTCCTTAGCCATTCGGTTAGCTCTTTCGCTAATGGAAACAGTAAATTCTATTTAGAAGAGCTCTCTTTGACCCTTTCCTTCCGTTATTTCGGGGAATAAAAACCAGAGAGGAGAACTCACGCCGATTTCCGCATTCTAAAAGATATCATCATCGAGTCATAGATTCGGATAAATTAATACCTGCCTCGGATTCGTTTAATTCTAATTTTTTTTAATATCCCCACCACGGAGCCTTTTGAATCGTAAAGGTTAATCCTTTCACTGTTGATTAAAACGATCATATTCTGCAATAAAAATGCGTACAAACATGATATAGGTATAATATTTCGATATCAACCTGTCCACTAAATCTAGTAAAAACTGCAAATGTATTTTGGATCCACCATTTTTTTTATATAAAAAGGAAAGAGTTCCAGTTTGATGGAACGATTTAATATTTGATAGTCGAACTTGGCAGGGACGGTATAATCAGGTTTGAAAAGCGTGCCCCTTCTCGGGCATGAAAGGGTTCCAGTAGGAGAAACTATTCGAAGACGCGTTTACCCTAATTTCCCAGGCGCAAGGCGTATTTATGTCGAGCATATGTACGTTCGAGGGAGTTAAGCGTCTCTCTGCGATAACGCTCATTAATCCTCCGAGAGTTTGAAGTCTAAAGGTGGTAGAAGGGTTGGAAGAAGAGGAAGAGAGAGTAAGAGAGAGGAGAAGAGAGGAAACGGTAACGGAACAAGATACCAAGCGAAGTAATCGCAACGCGGTGGAATGCCGTATCAGAAAGTAGATCAGACTAAAGAAACCAAGAGAAGGTTTACCATGGAAAGTGTATACCGCGGAAGAAAAGGGTGCCGTCAGCCATCCGAAGGGATGAGAATCCGGAACAGAAGTAATCTTATCCAGGACTTTAATTCCGCTCAGAATTACCTCTAATTATCCTAATTTCTGAAGAGCCAATGACAGAGAAACAGTGAGAGTGTCCTGTCTCTACTGTAAGGACGTGTCTCTTATAAGGGAATCTTACGGAGAAACAAAGTGAAGAAATAAGAATTGAAGAACCAAGGAAAGACGATGGTGGAAGGTGAAAGAAAAAAATATACTCCGAGATTACAGGTGATCTTTAAGAGATTGGAGGAGATTGGGGTGAGGTGGAACTTAAAGGAAAAAGAAAGAGAAGAGAAAGGGAAAAGAGGCTTCGGGCAGATCGTAAGTTTGGCTTGTTTAGAGTACAGAAGTTAAGCTCGAAAACGTTAATCGTTGCCATCGGCTGATTGAATAAAGTCCGGGCAACTTTTACAGAAGAATAACGGCCCTCGGCTGTTTCCCTAAACTATGCCGATGGCTCACCAATTCTAATTAATGTTGAGGATATGCAGAGTGGCCAAGAAGTTTTAAGTGCACGCGCTGCCAGGGAAATATTTCCAGATAATTAATATTATTTTTGTTATCAGTGTTTCGATGTAAATATATCTGCAAATTGTATTTACAAGTAATTCCATCGAAAAGCAATAAATTGATGCAAGATAAACAATACGTGTTGTTCATATCTGACCCCTTCTTTCCCACTGTATTTATATTGTAATTATTAAATATGTGTTTCCTTTAATGTCACTTCAATTACCGTTTTTATACATCTGTGATGTAATAATATAGATTTTAGTGTTGCTTAATTTCGAGTTTAATATAAAATGGTGTGATTGAGATACATCCTCAGATTTCGATATTAAATATTTTTTTAATACGATGGAATATATAAATTCCGATTTATCTTTGTTGAACATCGTTCTTCGTTCTGGGCTGTCTTAAATAAAGATGCATCTTTTTCAAGATTCAAGTTTCCTTATGCAAAGTTCTCGCGCGAAAAAGAGAATCCGGGCATCCTCGAGAGAGGGAAAATTAAAAATTCAAGTACGGAAGTTCAGGATGGGATTTATGGGATTTTGCAAAATCCATGCTTCGTGAAATGAGAATCCGACATAAAGTCAAGTTTTAAATTATCCATTACACTCGGCAGAGATAATCATTTCATAAGGCTAAAATATTCCATCCTGAATGAAAACACGTATCTTAAAAAGACCAAACTTACACGTATAAAAATACCTGCCAGAATTGAAAAAGTACGTAAACTGGATACGTAAAAAAATATTATAAAGTTTAATATTCGGGGCTCCTTATGGCGGCACGTCGTCTTAGAGTCATCTTAAAGTCATCTAAGTATCACGCTCACCTTCGCAGTTGCGATTTAATAAAATATCTTTCGGAACTTCTTAAAAGGCGATAACCCGCGCTGTGCAAAATTTTATTAAGCATATTCAACCAAGTTTTGCGTTTTACTTACATATGTATATATAACATAAATTGCACACGAATTGATTAAAACACTATCTCAACGTATAAAATTGTTCGGAATTCGCTAGCTTTAAGTTCGAACGAATGATTCGATGCTAATACATTCAGAGGATTTGTCATCTTTAAATTGCGGCTCATCAATAATCGAAGGAATCAAGTATCCTATATTGCAAGTAGATCTAACAAGAGAAGTAAGTACTTCCGGCGTATTACCTGGTATTCCGAGTAATGTCGAGGTTCGAGAGACGATAAATAAAATTCAATGAGAGCAAGGAATCCACAAAGACTTATCGGACTGAGCATAAGAAGACAAGTAATAAATGCACGTCTAAAAATATGCCCTTTCAATTACGACGGAACGGAAGATGCCGTGAAATCCAAGGCGAAATATCACTCTCTTTCTCATGCCACTTTCTCTCCTCTCCCCCGTCCTTTCCATTCCTCTCCGTCTCACCAATCTCTTTCTTGTTCCCAAGGAGGATTCCCTTGGGATCGTTATTCCTCAATTTCCAGCGTCTCTCACCCACGGTTCCACCTTTTGTATTTGATTCCTACCGACCCCAATCTCCCTCTAGGATCGGTCTTGTAAGCCGTCACAGGGTCGCGGCCTGAGAAATTATTCTCGATTACGATAATGAGCGGAAACGACGGGAAGGATGAAAAAAGATCTTCCACGGAAGGAAAAAAAAGGGAGAGGAAGAAAGGATTGAGGAAACTCAACAACTTTCAGGGGAGGGAATTAGATGAATCTCTTCCTAGGGCCCTCCTTTCTGCTCATTTCACTACACTTCCTACGATACGATATTTATTTCTATCATTTATTACGTTAATTCCATTCGGTCTGAGTGGGCAGGGATCATTTGTGTAAGTGCTAGTTGGATTCTAGATTAACGCTAGAATTATGGGAAGAAATAGTCAACATAGCTGGTGTATAATTTTTTCTAAAGTTGATCAAACGCGGTTTGAGGTTTTATAGGGTTTTATATATTTTTTGGCCAGACAAATATTATAATCCCCTTCTTTCGACCCAAATCGGTCCTAGAACATCATTAGGCATCATATACCATGGATTTGGGTCATGTAGGAGCAATTTTGGCGACTTTTAATTTTTGACAAAATTTGAAGGTATACCCCTTCACATTTTTGCGATTTTGGGTTGACCCATTTTTGGGCAAAACAAATTTTTAAACCACTTCTTTCGACCCAAATCGATCCTAGAACATCATTAGGCATCATATACCATCGATTTGGGTCACTTAGGAGCGAAATTGGCGACTTTTAATTTTTGACAATTTTTGAAGGTATACCCCTTCACATTTTTGCGATTTTGGGTCGACCCATTTTTTGCCCGAAAAAATTTTTAAACCACTTGTTTCGACCCAAATCGTTCCTAGAACATCATTAGGCATCATATACCATCGATTTGGGCCATGTAGGAGCGATTTTGGCGACTTTTAATTTTTGACAATTTTTGAAGGTATACCCCTTCACATTTTTGCGATTTTGGGTCGACCCATTTTTTGCCCGAAAAAATTTTTAAACCACTTCTTTCGACCCAAATCGGTCCTAGAACATCATTAGGCATCATATACCATCGATTTGGGTCATCTAGAACCGATTTTGGTGACTTTTAATTTTTGACAAAATTTGAAGGTATACCCCTTCACATTTTTGCGATTTTGGGTTGACCCATTTTTGGGCAAAACAAATTTTTAAACCACTTCTTTCGACCCAAATCGATCCTAGAACATCATTAGGCATCATATACCATCGATTTGGGTCACTTAGGAGCGAAATTGGCGACTTTTAATTTTTGACAATTTTTGAAGGTATACCCCTTCACATTTTTGCGATTTTGGGTCGACCCATTTTTTGCCCGAAAAAATTTTTAAACCACTTCTTTCGACCCAAATCGGTCCTAGAACATCATTAGGCATCATATACCATCGATTTGGGCCATGTAGGAGCGATTTTGGCGACTTTTAATTTTTGACAATTTTTGAAGGTATACCCCTTCACATTTTTGCGATTTTGGGTCGACCCATTTTTTGCCCGAAAAAATTTTTAAACCACTTCTTTCGACCCAAATCGTTCCTAGAACATCATTAGGCATCATATACCATCGATTTGGGCCATGTAGGAGCGATTTTGGCGACTTTTAATTTTTGACAATTTTTGAAGGTATACCCCTTCACATTTTTGCGATTTTGGGTCGACCCATTTTTTGCCCGAAAAAATTTTTAAACCACTTCTTTCGACCCAAATCGGTCCTAGAACATCATTAGGCATCATATACCATCGATTTGGGTCATCTAGAACCGATTTTGGCGACTTTTAATTTTTGACAATTTTTGAAGGTATACCCCTTCACATTTTTGCGATTTTGGGTCGACCCATTTTTTGCCCGAAAAAATTTTTAAACCACTTCTTTCGACCCAAATCGGTCCTAGAACATCATTAGGCATCATATACCATCGATTTGGGTCATCTAGAACCGATTTTGGTGACTTTTAATTTTTGACAAAATTTGAAGGTATACCCCTTCACATTTTTGCGATTTTGGATCGACCCATTTTTTGCCCGAAAAAATTTTTAAACCACTTCTTTCGACCCAAATCGGTCCTAGAACATCATTAGGCATCATATACCATCGATTTGGGCCATGTAGGAGCGATTTTGGCGACTTTTAATTTTTGACAATTTTTGAAGGTATACCCCTTCACATTTTTGCGATTTTGGGTCGACCCATTTTTTGCCCGAAAAAATTTTTAAACCACTTCTTTCGACCCAAATCGGTCCTAGAACATCATTAGGCATCATATACCATCGATTTGGGTCATCTAGAACCGATTTTGGTGACTTTTAATTTTTGACAATTTTTGAAGGTATACCCCTTCACATTTTTGCGATTTTGGGTCGACCCATTTTTGGGCCAAAAAAATTTTTAAACCACTTCTTTCGACCCAAATCGGTCCTAGAACATTTTCTTTTTATGTTCCTAAGGAAATTTGGTATATAAGTAAAATGAGATAAGTAGATGTTGAAAAATATTCTGTGGAAATCTGGGGAGAAATTGTAAAGGTAATTGAATATCTTTTGAGTATTAGGGAAACTTGCGCGATTCAATTAATCTCCTCGTCCTTCGTGCTCCTTCATCTCTTGTTTAATTAATCCCACGTGGTGCATAAAATCACGATAGGGAGGAAAGAGAGATATTTCTTATTACTGTAATGATTGCTATCATCAATCTCGGATTCTCTTGATATTTGTGATTTATCAGTTACAATCATGGTGTTAGAAGTCAACCACTTCAACCACTTGCGTGATTTTAATAGATTCCCTACTCTCATATCAAATATTAATAAATTAATTCCAAATGAATTCCCGAAAAAGGCCACTTCTGTTACACAAGTATGGTACTGCATATAAAGTTCAATATTATTAAGCATTATTTATTACTAATATTATTATATTAAAAAAGCTTTTATTTCTTCAATGTACTCCAGGAGGTCTAAAGTTTTAACAAAATCCCAGCCAATTAAGCAATTTAAAGCCATCCTTAAAATCAAAGCAACGACAGAAAATTTTAATTTAAGTGGAATCGAACAAAGTTCGAAGGACGAGAAAAGATTCTCAGTAAGAAGGATCTGAGTCCATCCTTTTTGCCCTCCCTTCCTTCCTGTCCCCGATTGTGCTTTTCCGGCGGTACGTCGTTTCAACGAACGCCTTGGTCCCCATTTATTTAATTAATTCCACACGACGTCTCCGTGCTTCGTGCGTCGTCACCGAGGAACGAGAAGACGAAGACGAAGACGAAGACGAAGTTGAAGATGAGGACGAAGACGAGGAAGAAAAAAGGTCCGGCCTATATTGGAAGGAAATACGGGAGGGGAATTCGTAAGCGGGGCTCGTCGATATCCCGTCTCGTTAATTCCGCGGCGAGGAAACTCCTCCAAGAAACCTCCCTCGCGCTGCTTTCTACTTCAACCAACCAAACCCACCCCCGAATCACCCAAACCCACACCCACCCCCTTCTATCAACGAATCGTTCGACGAAACGCTCGTTTATCGAGCGTCCTTTAGCACGTCGAAAGCTGACAAATAATAGCTGGGTTAATGATTCTTGGAATGCGAGCCACCCCGAGATACTGCGAAAACTTTCGCGGAATTAACAAGATTCCTTAATCATGCGTGTTAACGGCAACAATTAAATCTTTTTGCGAAGGCACTGATAATTGAAATGAAAGGGATCGGACTGTGATAAACAATGTCTTTAAAAGTTTTAATGAAATAAGAGATATATCTCGTGGAAACTAAGCTTTCGTAATAATTAAATTATTAAAGAATTTCGACACTAACATTTTACTCGTCCCGCATTGCAAGAATTATTAAAACTAGATTATACTGTATTATATTATAAAGGATTGATAATAAAAATTAATATACGTTGATTACTCCACATTTTCATGTAGGAAACCTAATAAAATTCGAAATGAATAATAATTGAATTCAGTGATATGAATTCACGGAACTTAATATTTGCTGCTACAACAACTTTGCGAGACTCTACGCAATCAGGAATTTTTATCACAGCAAATTTCAGCTCGGATTTGTGTCGCATGAACCTTTGCAAAGGTTCGTCAAAGGAGGGTGATTTTTTAACGTGCCGAATATTTCTGGACAAGGAAATGTTATCGGATTATGAGATGGTAACATGTATCCGTAGATTAATGATAAAGTGCGAGCAGTTCCGATTTTGTGAAAGCAAACCAGTAATCGTAAATATTAGATCTCCCTTTTTTTGATATCGAAAGTTGGTTGTACTTCAGCCACCTGATATCCGTCGCACGTGCGATTACTCGCATTGATATCTAAATACGGTTTGATGTATAATGACTCAACAGAAATTCTACGTAACGTGACAATCAATCTTGATAAGCACATTTTAGTGGACGCGAGTTTGTGCGTTTTATATTCGAGGGGAATGAGTGGTCAAAAATGTAGAATGTTTTTTCGAGCGAGTTCATGATGTGTTACTTTTAAGTAAGGTTCTTAGAATATGTATTATTAAACTTGTAATCATACTGAACTGTAAGTTTCTCACTTTATAAAATTGTAATATATATTTGCTTCACGAAAAATGGCTTGATACGATCACTTTAATTTTGGGGACTAATTTTTAGTTTCAGATCAATTTAGCAGACAAATTTAAACGTTTCCTGATTTCCAAGTTACTCAATGAAGATAATATTAACCGAATCTCTAAAAGAAATAAACTTCCTTAATCGAATAAAATAAGTTTACTGAATTTCTGTTAAAAATTAAAATATCCAAATCTTTTTGCTTTATTTTATTACTAAAATACATGGTGAATAGTATTCGCAAAACACTTGTCAGAATATCGCTAGTTAAATTTCCATTATAATAATTTTATTTCAATATTTCTTCGGCTGTTATACGATGCAATTGATGAGGATACTACAGGGTGGGCCATCTCAATCGGGTCAATGTAAATCTTGAATAACTTTGACAATTCTCAATAGATTTCAAAAATTTCTGTTGTTTTATTAAGCTTACTCTTTTACAATTTATCTCACCTAGTTTCCGAAAACAATATCAATTAAATGGCCGCCCTTACTGGTGAGACATAAGTGAGCTCTTTTTCTGACATTTTCAATCACATTGGCCAGCGTCTCGGGCGATATCGCTGGCGATATTGACTGGCCACCAAGATCTCCGGATTTGACTCCACCGGATTTTTTTTGTGGAGATTTTTGAAGAGTAAAGTTTCTGTCAATAAGCCAAAGACCATCGAAGAGCTCAAAGACAACATTCGAGCCGAAATGGCAGCGATATCGCCCGAGACGCTGGCCAATGTGATGGAAAATGCCAGAAAAAGAGCTCACTTTATGTCTCACCAATAAGGGCGGCCATTTAATTGATATTGTTTTTGGAAACTAGGTGAGATAAATTGTAAAAGAGTAAGCTTAATAAAACAACAGAACTTTTTGAAATCTATTGAGAATTGTCAAAGTTATTCAACATTTACATTGACCCGATTGAGATGGCGCACCCTGTATAATAAAAACAGTAATAAAATAAAGAAGCGAAAGTGATCGTACGTTTGAATTTTCGGGAAACCAAATGTAATATGTTTCTATGACCGTTTTTCCGTATGTACTTCACTTAATATTACAGTTTATAATTGCTAACAAAATCAGAAGTTTCAAATCGTATAAATAAAAGGATTCAACACAGTGGCATAAATACTCAAGCATGTAAATACCTCACAATTACGACACGTAAAAAAGAATCAAAACGCCAAATACAGTGATTACGATTAATTCAACTGGATCGCCATTCAATAAACTACAATATTGCAGTAATTTGTGCTCACACGATTCCGGAAACGAATGGTTTCCTGGCGAAAAGAGATGGATTTTTATTCATGTTGGTGCGTAACAGATTACACTGAAAATTCAATGGGAATAATTCCAAACAAAAAACTCTGGAATTCACGGATGTTTTTGAATTATCGCTGTAAACGTTCTTGTTATTACTGTTTCACTTATAAAATATTAATCTAGTATCATAAACAGATATCCGAAAATTATAATATTTATACTATACGATTACATATTCAAGGCTTTTTAATATTATGCACGGGTTAAAAAATAATATGATGGAAATTTTATTATTCGATACACATAATATAATCTGTAATATATCTATATTATATGACTCTTTGCTTGTGTTTATTTTATCATTTGCTACTAAAAGTTTCATCTTTATTATATTGTTGCCGTATTATTATTTATCTTATTATTTCACTCAATAATATAATTTTCATTATATTAATTTGATCATGTGCCTCAAATTACAGAATCTATATCTCAATTATATTATTTGTATCAAATATCAGTATCATTCAATTTATATTATTGTATCGAAAAATATAATGAATCTACTCCTGAATAAATGGAAGATTCCGTATGATTTTATAAAGATAATCATAGATTATTCTCCAAAAAATTCATTTCTAAATATACCTTCGAATTTTAGTAAGAAAATAAGTGTTTGATTCTGCAAGAATACTATTACTTGTCTGACTCCAAATGAATCATTCTACTCGTTCACTTCTGCACATTTAATTCTACGCCAAGAACGGGGATTATTAACGGTGTTGATAATTAATTGTCACATTGATTTCACGCAACAATACTTTTGGAATGGCAAGATACTTGGAACATTTTGACATACGTTTATTTGATCGCGTTTTAAATCGAATTCCGAGAGTTCCTCGTAACGAGTCGGACGGACGATTTCGTGATATGGGTATATTATGCTCGGTGAATCTCGTGGCCACGGAAAATCTAGGTATTTTCTTGCATATTTGCATAAACACCCAAAATATCGTCGATTCGAATCAACCGCATAATAGAATGCATGCATGCGAATGCGACGATAAATGGAATGCCACGTCTATTATGTAATAATGCAATCGATAAGCGAGACGAAATGCAAGGATTTTATGGATATTATTCTTGAATTCTCTTCGTAATTCTTTCCAGAAAAATGGTGGTTAAAAGACTTTTATCGTTATAATCGTCTCACTCGTTAAATCCTTTGGATTATGTAATATAATAATAAATTATGGTTATCTTAGATAACGTAATCTACGGTAGAGGAAAAGGTTGAATTGTTTATCGGCGTTTCTTTCAATCTTGTTAAGGACATCGGACGTTAGAAATATCCACAGAATAATAATTTAATAACCGGTGCTGAAATGGGAGTCAAATGGTCGAAATACATTTATTATTGAATCGGGACTAAATATCAAAATAAAAATAGAGTAATTTGCTGCAAATCCTAATTTGCAAACTTTCTTACATGAGACTCTTATCAATATATAATGTTTGGAGCAACCTTAAGTGCTTATCAATATATTATATCGAGAGCATTCTTGAGTACCTTATTACTATTACTATGACTATTATCATTATTATTAAATTATTTAGTCAAATCAATCCAATAATAAATTTACCTCGTCCAGAAAAGATGCTTTTCGGTACGCCAGTACTTAAGTCACCGTTTACACCCTTTAAAGAAATCGAAGAGTTAAATATTAAAAATTAACGCGCACTCGAGTCGGGAGGAATTTTCGATTCGTAACTCGAATTTTCCCAAAAGATTTCTTTTCGTTATGCACTAATCGATAATGCACTTTGAACCAGGTACACGTCAGTGTATACCAAGTGGCTCTTAGGGAACTTTACTCGAGGCCACTCGAACGTCTGCGGAGAAATTCCGGACGTGACTTCACCTAGTCGAACCCTGGCCGCGAAATGATGATTTGCGAGATGAATCAAGCACTCGGTATGTTACGCCCTATTGACTACTACTTGCATCCACCGAATGATACATCGACATACTCTAAGAAGATCCGCTACTTCCATTTCCACTTTGAACAATTTCTCCTTCCTGTCTCATAACTTTAATGTATTAAAACGAGTCTTTCATTGAACCTCTTATGTCGGAGGAATTTAAACGTTCCCTGATTTTTAAATTACCTAATGCAAATCATATTACCCGAACCACTCGGAAAAGGAAATTATTAACTCACATTAAGAACACATTCTTTGAGATATAATATATATTGACTTTTAACAATATTTTCCATCGAGAAAAATTCCATCCGATGGAAGCAAATGATGGAATTAATGAATATTCATGAGTAAAGTGTGAAGGTAAAATGCTGCGAATGCAATATTACTAGTCTACGCGTGGCTTGTTTACAGTCAACAATAATGGAGTTAATGAATTTTCATCTAGAACTATATTCTTCATAGCTGTTTACATTAATTAAAATCTGCAGTTATGTGAAATATTGAATGTAATTTGCTTATTCCACTCCTAGTTTTTTTAAAATAAACAGTAATCGAAATAATGAATATTCATTCAGTGTGTTTTTTCTTTCGTAGTTGTTAGGACCAAGTAAAATCTGCGGGTACGTGAAATACCGAAAGAGCAATTTTCCTGTTCTACTTGTGGTTTATTTACAAGGTTATCTCCTTGGGCTCGGGGCCCTGGGTTCGCCATACCCATACCCACTGAAGTTATCCAGCAGGTCCCCTGGGGGGTAATAACATCGGAATATTTTACGTACTCCTAAGGAACATTCGATTAGATTGCTAGCCTGGTTTTAGTCATAAAACATAGGCAAACAACTTGGGCACAGTAGGTGGACGTGACTGTCAGTTATCAAACTGAAGGAAACTTAGAAAAAATGATAATTCGAATACTTCCATAAAAATAGTATACAAGGAAGTATTATAAAAAGGTTATCACAAAAGAAATGCTTGTCAGTCGGAATGTAATTAAACTACAGTTTCGTCTCATTTGCCGTAATTTCTCATGAACTTTCTCGGCCACGTAATTCAGTGTTATGGTTGCATATTAAACATAAACATTTGAGTTACGTACGCGAAACCATTTCCTATGTAATTTGTGTATACATGTATGGGTGTACAGGACTTTAATTATGTATTATGTGAGCAGGAAGTTTTAATCGGAAGATATGAAAATGCTTAAGTTTTAGGATTTAGAAAACACATAAATTAATAGGTTTATAAATTCACCAGAATGGAGTTAGTAAACTGAAAAATATTTGAGCTGATGAAATTTAGAATTTCTTACTATTAGGATAATCATACAAAAATTCTTAATATTAGGAAAATGATACAAAAATTCGTAGTATTTAATACTATTTTAAAACTCACTAAGTAGTTAATATCCTTTCATGGATGCAATATGTGTCCATGTTTGTCAAGACGTTTCCATGGGTTCCTAGGTTCTATATATCATCGTTATCCGAACTATCCAAGGATTTCGAATATAGTAGAACGTCGACTGATCTAACTTCCCTGGTCCACAGGGTATATATGTACGTATATATTAGCAGCATCCAGAGATCGAATAGAGATGTCCAACTTTCAACGGTGTTCGATTATTCATATGGAATACGTGCGCCAGAAACACGTGACGAACACTAATCGGAACAATTGGCTTGATGGATATAGAGTGGTAGCCCCATTAAAGCAATTCCAGGAAATCCTCGCAGATGCTTTACTCGCGGAAAATTCTATCGCTTTTATAAGCTGCATCGCCTATCATTCACGACTAATCCCGCTGTCCGACCGAGCTACGATTTTATACCGGCTCCGTTGAAAAATATATAACGCTGATAACAAGTGCGATATGAAAGTTCGAACAACGTCAAATCGAAAGATAGGATTAATATTCCCTCGAAATCTACCCAACCTGGGAGGACTTTTTCTGTAATGTTTCAATGTGGAATGTTATAAATGAAATTTCATTAATGGAAACAAAAATGATATACACTTATACGGTAATAATATCAACGATCGGTTCTGTTAATACTCTAATTGATACAATTATTATAGATAAAAACATTATTTAGAATCGAAGATTTATGAATGTATTATATGACAACGTCATAATCAAAGATTTCTTTCATTAATTGAACCAATGCTTTCGACGAAATATGATTAACCCTCGAATGCTAAATTCTAATAAGTTTCAGATATAATTATCAATAAGTTGATTTAATATTCTTGACGAAATGTGCCATCAAATTAATTTTAAATCCAATGCCATTCGTGCATGAATTTTGACGGACGTCAATGATCTCTCGAAAACGTTCTTTTAGTTTGTGTAATATGTGTCACTTTCATCTTACTTTTAATTGTATATCGCGGCTTATCGGCGAATGGGAATTCGGATTTCATTCGTCCACGCCGGAATGCTAATTAATGAAATGAAATTGGGTCAAACCACTCTGGTCGTCGTCCTCGAATCGTGTGTTTTTGTAATTTCGAAAAAAATTCCCTCTCGTCGTGCGAATCGAGAGCTGTGCGCAGTCTTCGATGTCGATGAGGGGTTTGAAAAAAAAAATTTTTTAATGTCGCTTCGAGAGACCGAGGGTATAAACTTATCCATTGCAGGTGCGTAACGGGGACGGATCAATGTCCAGAGGCAGACGATGAAATTTCTCGTATGCAGAATCCTCTTATTGGGTCGGGTTAACTGTGTCATCGTGAATATCGAGCGCGTGAATTTTAAGGGTTACTGCACGATTTTTCCTGCACACTACCGGATACGTGGGATCACATTTTGATGCTGCATTCAAGGGAATTTTTAAATATTCGATACCAACGATTTTTTAAAAATAGCTAACAGACTGTAATTTAGGATCACGAACTTTTACCTTTTAATACCGAAGAAACTGACCAGTTCCGAAAATCACCGATTTTTTAAGTCCCATTTCCAACTTTCCCAATCTAACCAATTCCTTGTCTCCATTGAAATACTTTTACAATAGCTATTGGAAATAGACTCGGAGAATTTTTATAATTTTATATAAAACTCTTCTATGCACATATCATACTCTTTCCGCATCGATATATTAAGTAAATTAAAATATGCTATAAGATCATTGAAGCATAACATGGAAATCACCATTCACACTTGAGATGGTTGAAAGCACTCTAAGGATATTCCGTCGGACTCGAGAGTTTAACATAAATCTATCAATACATTATTATAAACGGGCGCCGAATACTGATATCTCTAAGATACTTGGCAAACGAAAAATTCGGTTCACATATGATTTATCGTAGGATAGCCGTGACTATCTAGCGGTACAATGTGCAGGTTGCATTCTCGAGTATAAAGAGTCGTCGGTGGAACGGGCCCTGCCAGAAAGAAATTCAATGTGAGGAAGATATATGCGGCGAATCCGCAGCGAAGGAAAAATGTGTGTGCACGCTTTCGTTCTGGCGCGCACGTGTGTGTATATTAGATATGAAAGGTGAGACGCGAGTAATAAAAGTCGGCACACTTTTCACGCCGACTTCCTTCCTCCTTTCGTTCCAGAGCATCGTCATCTTATAATTCCCGCCTTGGAAGGAATTCCTCTCTCTTTCCATCTCCGTTTCTCACCCTATCTCTCTCTCTCTCTCTCTCTCTCTCTTGTGCTTCGTTTATTTCTTTACAATTCTACACAGTGACACACATATATGTATGTATATATATATAATATAGAAAGAGCATGCGAGTATTATATTCACAAAGATACGGTGCACTCCATTTTATTCTTTCAAATGCACAATCCGTCCATTCAGATATCGGTGCAAAGTATCTCCATGTGTAGATACTGTAACGTCCGGGACGACGTTAAACTACACTCCAAATTTTCCAAAACCTCAGACACACGAATATTATTATATTGTACGCATAATTTGCAACTAACATATTTAACCGCTTCAATTATTGTTAACTTACACCATTATTAATAAGTAATTCTGTAAATCCTTCGCAAAGTCTCTTAGAGGAATACGTGATCAATTAATCTACTACCAAATTCTTTCTCACAAGATAAATTTCATCTCACGGATAAGCTTGAATAACGTTTTAATCTCTTATAAACTTTTGGGTGGTCGGAACTTCCGTTCCCACCAGATAATTCTAATCAGTTCGTATGTAACCAATACTCCTCGTGAAACTCTGCGAAGAATAATTTCGATAAAGATGTATATACACCCTTAGCCAAAACAACGTGACTGCACCGGTGAAGTCATTGCGCGATAGCGAACCACGCTGGGCAGTCTCAATTAAACATAAGATTTTGTTACGGTAGAGTCCCGCATTCCGTTCCCATACGATAACCGGGCCCCTACCCCAAAAAACCCCAGTATAAGTAAGGGCTACTGCGAGAACCTCAGCAGTTACAGGGAGGAAGTTACAGGGAGGAAGTTACAGGGAACAAGTTACAAGGAACGAGTTACCAGTTATAAGTTACAAGTGACAGTACAGTAATACCAGTGACAGAACCAGTAAGAACTTAGAAATCGAACGTGTGTTCAGCGTGCAGTAGTGGAGGACTTGCGAGCGTGCACCCCTTTAGTGAACCGCCTAAGAGAGGTAAGGTTTTTCTGTAATCCGTCTATAACTCAAGGCACCGAGGTGTACTTGCAGTCGTATAGACAATCTGTAATAATTCTCTCGCAACCATTTTACTGACGTGAACCCAATCTGGTCATAATTTGAATTGTTCGAATTTGGAGGCCGAGGCAACCGAGTCGCACTTTTGTAAATTAGGGCATCCGCTTTATTCCGTCACACTGTAACTCCGTTGATGAACGTATAATCATCACACTCCGAATCTGAATTGTGAACATACCTTTATAAACCAATTGAACTTACCTACTATTTTATTCAATATACTACAAATTTTATATAATATATTTGTTGTTTGATTACCTCTGACCTTCGCTTGTATAATCTAGAAAACTCTCCTGACAGAGTGCATTTAACATTTTCCAGTAGTAATACTCGAGGATTACGTAGCCTACCTGGCATCACGTGTCGTTTGTGGCCCAAAGCAGGCATCACAAACTGAATTGCAATCTGAGTAGGAACCTCAGGACTTGGTGGCCAAACTGGCATTATCAGCCCTTCGGTTTCCTAGGTTTTAGGAACCGCCAATATTTGCGATTTGCCTCTCCGGCACAAATTACAACCGCCGATCCGGCAAATTATTGGTGAGTGACGAAAAGAATAATTCTCTCGAGATACACTAAATAGACAAGAGATCAAAAATGCATTCTTTCAGAGTAAGAATTTATAATGCCAAAAAGGGCCAATCGTCGTCGCACTAAACGAGGAGGGAAGAAGGTTAGAGAGCGCAAGTTGAGGGCACAAGCCAGAGAACGAGAACTTGCCCAAGCGTCAGAATACTTAACTGAACTTTTATCCTCAATACCCACAACCACTCCTCAGCAACCCTTCGATTCCGACCTCCCTAATGCTCCTATTCCACCCAGAAGTCCAGAACCTTGTCATAACCTCTCCCAAAACGAACTAAATCTAATCCCAGAACACCTCCGACAAAAATACCAGGAACTATTTAAAACCTACCCCCACCACGAATTTATACTTAGAACTCCATCCCCTGTACCCCCTTCAACCGTCGAGATAGAGGAGATAAGCGATAGGAATTTGGCAAATTGTAGCCCCGAAATTATAATAATCGACTAAGTTTAATGAATAAATTTTAATCACGCTATACGTTTCGAAAATTCCCATTTTTTCCCTTTCCTGTACAGCGAGTGGTTCCCTGGCGTAAGAGTTCGTGTAGACGGGCAAGCCTAAAACCACAAAACCCCTTGTACGATTTACACAACGTGCGATTCGGGACCCGAGGGCATCCGAAATTCCCGGTGTAAACTCGTTTTCGGTTTTAAGAACGAACAACCCTTCAGGTTGGACGTCACAGCCGAAAAATAAATGGTGGCAGCGGTGGGATAACTGCTAACAGGAAAAGCTTTCTGAAATTAAAATTTTCATAATTCGAAATTACAATATAAAAACGCGCCCGAGTTACATCGTTAAACAACACATCAAATGACTTCGCGCACCCCTGATTCAAAAATGGAAACCAGAAGTAATAAAAATAGGTACGACGCGGAAATGAGCAAGATTCAGGAAAGAATCGAAACTCATGAACAGCCGGTCCTTGCTCAAGCATCGAAAGCCGAAGATACCCATGTAGAGGCTATATTCAGCATGCTACACAAATTACAACAAGGACTAGATAATCTGAAAGATATCCCCCAAAGGATATCAATAATAGAAGAACAAAGTAACGTACACAGAGGAATAGGCTTAGACAGCGAAGAAGAAGGACTGCCTCAAAGAGTGAGACACAGGACTCCAATTCGAAGATCTTCAAGTCCAAATACCTCGCAAAGAAACCCCATTAGAGTAAAAGACGCCCTCGAGATAGTCCCCAAATTCGACGGTTATCGACCATCCGTTTTCCAGTTTCTGCGTGCTTGTGAGAAAGCAAGAAACATGCTTCCTGCAGATTCCGAAATCTACTTAGTTAAACTCTTAACTAATAAATTGATGGGTCGAGCTGCAATGGTACTGGAGGATGTTGAAGCAGAAACTATAGAAGAGTTTGGAGACCACCTGAAGGAAACTTTTGCCCCGTACCGCAACGTTAACCAATATCGCGGCGAATTAGGGAATCTTTACAAGAAACCCATGGAGCACATATTGGATTACATTAATAGGACCAAGGATCTTAGACTCGCGATACTTGATGGCGAAAAGAAGAAGCCAGGATACATGACAAATGACAAGGAAAGAGAGGTAGACGGAGATGTCTTGCAAGCATTCTGCAGCGGACTACCGAGCGAATTATATCTTCGACTGAAACTAGAAGGGTTTAAATCATTAAGAGAGGCGTTCAGCAAGACCGTTAGAATATCGCAAGAAGTCAGGGAAATACGCGATAGAATAAGATCATCAACCGAGCACTCGGATAAACCCCCGCCGAGATCAGTAAGAACGCAGGAAATGAATAACGGCGTATCAAAACCTGCAGTACCAACAACACGACCAGAGCAAAAAATTAACATCGACACTTGCTCATATTGTAAGGAAGTAGGGCACTGGATGAGGAATTGCCCGAAATATCAATATAAGGTCGAAACTGGCCAAATAAAACCCCGTGACCAGGGAAACGACCAGCGCATCCAACGATTCCCGGACGCACCGAGGGATGCAATGAAAACGCGTCCGAACTACGTGAAAACTATGACAACGGTAGACGAAGTGAACACGGATTTACCGGAGGAAGAAGATACAATTCAGGAAACAATGGACGAAATGGAGAACATGATGTTGGACAACGCAGTTCAGAACGAAGAAACAGAGTAGCCAGTATAAATCTACCTGTTGAAAGTACCGTACCATCGGTAACACTCTATTGCGCTCATTTGTTAAAACCTACGAATTTTATGATAGACTCAGGTTCCGAACTGAACATAATCAAGGAAGATGCCTTAAACCCGAACGCGAAGGTAAATACGGACTCGACAGTTCAAATCCAAGGGATATCGCCAGAACTAGTTCAGACTAAGGGAACCCTAACATTAAAACTAGCCGGACAAGAAATATTATTTCATACAGTAAATTCCAACTTTCCTATTAATCAATCTGGAATTCTCGGATCCCCTTTCTTCAGAAACGGCTCTATTTTAATTAACTACAAAGACAAAATAATTAAATCCGAAATTTGTAACATCCCATTCAATATTAACAGCAAAAATGTAATTCGACCTCGTACTGTGACAGTCTTAAAAGTAAATATAGCTAACCCAGAGACTAGAGAAGGATATATTCCTAAATTTAATCTCCACGACGGCGTATTCGCCGGTGAAATAGTGATTAAGAACAATAATGGGCACGGCTTCATACCAGTGGTTAATACTACTGAAAAGACTTTTAACGTACCAACTTCTAGCGTTATTCTGAGACCATTCGACACTCCTGACGAGAAGATCGAAAACACTTATTCATGTTACAATTTAAAGGAATTTCAAAAGGGCCAAGAAATATTAAAATTACTCCGTTTAGACCACTTAAATATTAAAGAAAAAGAGAGTATTGAGAAATTAGTTACAGAAAACGCTGACAGATTTCATGTCGAAGGAGACTTTTTACCCGGTACAAACCAAACATCTCATACGATTGAGACGACAGATCAAATACCCATAAACACACGCCAATATCGGTTTCCCCCAGTTCATAAGGAGGAAATAAATAGACAAGTTAAAGAACTATTATCAAACAATACCATCGAAAATTCTCTTTCACCTTACAATTCACCTCTGTGGATTGTTCCAAAAAAACCAGACTCAAAGGGTAACAAAAGATGGAGACTAGTAATAGACTACCGTGCTTTAAACGAAAAGACTATACCAGATGCATATCCACTACCTAACATCAATGAGATTCTTGATCAGTTAGGAAGTGCAAAGTACTTCTCTATTTTCGACCTGGCATCGGGATTTCATCAGATTCCGATGGACACAAAGGACGCTCATAAGACTGCTTTTTCGACACCATATGGCCATTATCAATTTAAGAGAATGCCGTTTGGCTTGAGAAATGCTCCTGCCACCTTTCAACGGTTAATGAACAACGTGTTAACCGGTCTACAAGGACTCGAGTTGTTTGTGTATTTGGACGATATAGTGATTTATTCTAGATCTTTAGAAGAGCACGAACAGAAATTCAGGAAATTATCCGAACGATTAAGAAATGCCAATTTAAAATTACAACCTGACAAGTGCGAGTTTTTAAGACACGAAGTTTCTTACCTAGGTCATATCATCAGTGAGGACGGCGTCAAACCCGACCCAAAGAAAATAGAAGCAGTAAAAAATTTTCCAACTCCCAAAAATCAAAAGAACATCAAACAATTTCTTGGACTAGCAGGATACTACCGCAGATTTATTAGCAATTTTTCCAAAGAAGCCAAACCCTTAACAGATTTATTGAAAAAGAGTGTAGCATTCAGTTGGACGGACGCTCAGGAGAAGTCTTTTAATAACCTAAAGAATCATCTAATAACCGATCCAATATTGCAATACCCGGATTTCAACCTACCATTTAATTTAACAACAGATGCATCAGGATACGCGATTGGAGGTGTTTTGAGCCAAGGAAAAATCGGCAGCGATATGCCAATAGCATACGCTTCAAGACTTCTGAACAGCGCGGAACAAAAATATTCTACTATAGAAAAAGAATGTCTTGCTATAATATATTGCACGTCACACTTCAGACCATACTTATACGGACGAAAATTTAACATAGTTACTGATCACAAACCATTGGTTTGGTTAAACTCCATAAAAGACCCTACATCAAGATTATGGAAATGGAAACTCAAACTTGGAGAATATGAATTCGAGATTCAATATAAACAAGGCAGAGCGAACGCGAATGCCGACGCCTTATCAAGAAACCCACCTGAGATGGACAGCACGAAAAAAATCCTCGTTATAACACCAACTATTGACAAAGAGAGTCTACAAATATTTTCATCTAAACCTACTACTAGGAGAATGCTTAGGAGGACTCCAGCTAAACCTGCTGAAGACCAGACGAGCGCAAGGGTTGAAACCCCTCGCCAGGACACCACAAACATTAGACCAGACAATGACGACGACGATAACGAAAGTATTACATCCAATGACACAAACGAAACCATCACCTCAGACGATGACAATGTCGATTCCGACAACAATGACGCAGACGAAACAGATGACGAAATCTTTTCTAGTCAAAATATTCCGTATCAAACAACTCAACAGTTAAAAATAGTAGAAACTCGAGATCCCTTTTTCACCCAAAAAGATAACAAATTAATATTCATTAATGACGACGGTACACCATGGGACAAGGGAGGCATAGAATTACAAAACCTAGATAACTTACCAAAATATACAGATATAATATTTACCAGAGCTAAAGTTCAAAAACAGAAGGGAAAATATTTAATCGCATTACCCATAAAATCTCGTGGAATGAATATCACCCACGAGGACATAAAAAATTCAGTCAAGTCCCTGCTGGACGTATGTAGAGAATTAAATCTGAAAACCTTATCAGTAGCATACACACAACATTTCGATGACGTTCCATGGAAATATATGGAAAAGAATGTTAGAGAAATATTAGGAGACTTACGATTGCGAATAACAGTTTGCCGATCCTTGACTACATGTCCCCCAGAAAATCAAAAAGAAAATATAATTAGGGAAAAACACGAATCTGCTATTGGTGGTCATAAAGGCGTGACTAAGACCTTCAACAGAATTCGCAACCATTATTACTGGAAAAATATGAAACAAGACATCCAATCATTTATTGCCAAATGTTTAGACTGTCAGTTAAAGAAATTAACGCGCCTTAAGACTAAACAGCCAATGGTAATAACAGATACACCAGGAAAAGCATTCGATAAAGTATCACTTGACATAGTGGGACCTCTACCTATCACCCCAACTGGAAGAATATATATATTAACTATTCAAGATCTATTAACTAAATATTCTGTAGCTGTGCCATTAAGCAGAGCTACTTCAATAGATATTGCCGACGCATTTTTAAAAAATTTTATATGCAAATTTGGAGCACCCTTAGCGATACTCACCGACCAAGGACAAAATTTCATTAGTACCTTTTCGAAAAGTATTGCTAAGAAGTTCAGAATTAAACATTATAAGACAACCGCGTATCATCCCCAGTCGAATGGATCCATCGAGAGGTCACACCATGTTCTAGCTGAATATTTAAAACAATATGTACATAACGATAACGATTGGGACGATTGGATCGAACTCGCTATGTTCTCTTACAATACGAGCGTTCACGAGGGAACACGTTTCTCTCCACATGAATTAGTCTTTGGACATATTGCAAGAGAACCTTCCGAGAAAGAAATCATTGATGAGGATCTAAATTTAACCTACCAATCATATATTACAGACTTACATATAAGACTAACGAATGTGCAAAATTTGGCCCGAGATAACCTGATAAACGCAAAGAGCAAATACAAATACTATTACGATAAAAGAATAAACCCAAAAACTATTAAACCGGGAGATTCTGTGTTCCTCCTAAAGGAACCCAGTAAAGGAAAACTCGCAAACCAATATACCGGACCGCATAAGGTCCTGGAAACATTTGAAAATGAAACAGCCAGAATAAAAATAGGAAATCGTGCCAAATTAGTACATACCAATAAGTTAAAGATATCACGTATTAAATAACAAATTTAAAAAAGATGTATAATGTAATCTAATCTAATGTAAGCGTGTGTCTAGGATATTTGTTGGATTTCAGAATGTATACCGAAATTCTGTTCCTAGTTTTCATAGTCCTTAGGACTATATCAACACTAGTCGCGTTTGATTGTACGAGCCATAATCCTAATGTAACAACCATATCGCTCACCGAGATAGAAGAATGTGGAGGAGAGATCCGGACAACAAACACCACAGAGACTTACATCCAACTCCTGCAACTTTCGGAATCTAATCAAGCAAATATCATCCAATGCAAGGATGCAAGAAACGGGACTCTTGAATTTAGGAGACGGCGTGCTCTTAAATGGACTACGAACCAACTGTACCATCATTCACACGGGCCGCGTAGTGGTCCAAGGATTTGCAAAAACTACACTAAGGAACGGACGAGCTGCCTGACAGCTGGAATATCCATCTCATCGGCGCTTTATGGACATCCTTGGCAAACCTACTAATATACCTAGCAGGGAAGCGAGAAGAAATACCAACAAGGAAGGAACCTGGTGATGCTGAAGAAGTCAAACCAGAAGAGCCTGACAAACGTTATTACGTGAAACTTCAGGAACTAAAGGAGAGACTTGACAGGATAGAACAACAACCTTAAGGGGAACGATACAAACAGTCAGACGTGAATCGGAGAACCAAGTAGAATACATCGCTACAAAATGTGTCGCTCAGTTAACCAGAGTTCACATCCCACCTGCGAGAGGGAATACATAAAAATGGCTTACAATTATAATACAACACGAGCACGTTGTGTCAAAGGCGAGGTATGCATCATCCACGGGGACGAATGCCACACGTACTGCTCCAAGTGCTATGAGCAATTAGGACGACCTGAACTGACTGAGGTATTCCACACCCATATGCTTCAAGATGAAGATTTTCGAAACCAAAGCTGCGATCTCTGCGGTCAACAAGTGTTAACAACAACACCAATCGAAGAGTGTGGAACCTGTATGCAGAAGTTCCAGGAGATAGTTACGTGCGCGTATCTACTCGAAACCGACCTCGAAGAAGTGCGATTGCTCTACCCACATCCTCTATTGTAATGAACATTAAGAAACAAACCGTAAGCCAAAACCATAAAATATTTTGAGTTATTAAAATCAGTTTATAATCACCCAGGAGTACGAAAAATGTCTTCAACATTTTTCTATTCTTAGGGGGGAGGTGTAACGTCCGGGACGACGTTAAACTACACTCCAAATTTTCCAAAACCTCAGACACACGAATATTATTATATTGTACGCATAATTTGCAACTAACATATTTAACCGCTTCAATTATTGTTAACTTACACCATTATTAATAAGTAATTCTGTAAATCCTTCGCAAAGTCTCTTAGAGGAATACGTGATCAATTAATCTACTACCAAATTCTTTCTCACAAGATAAATTTCATCTCACGGATAAGCTTGAATAACGTTTTAATCTCTTATAAACTTTTGGGTGGTCGGAACTTCCGTTCCCACCAGATAATTCTAATCAGTTCGTATGTAACCAATACTCCTCGTGAAACTCTGCGAAGAATAATTTCGATAAAGATGTATATACACCCTTAGCCAAAACAACGTGACTGCACCGGTGAAGTCATTGCGCGATAGCGAACCACGCTGGGCAGTCTCAATTAAACATAAGATTTTGTTACGGTAGAGTCCCGCATTCCGTTCCCATACGATAACCGGGCCCCTACCCCAAAAAACCCCAGTATAAGTAAGGGCTACTGCGAGAACCTCAGCAGTTACAGGGAGGAAGTTACAGGGAGGAAGTTACAGGGAACAAGTTACAAGGAACGAGTTACCAGTTATAAGTTACAAGTGACAGTACAGTAATACCAGTGACAGAACCAGTAAGAACTTAGAAATCGAACGTGTGTTCAGCGTGCAGTAGTGGAGGACTTGCGAGCGTGCACCCCTTTAGTGAACCGCCTAAGAGAGGTAAGGTTTTTCTGTAATCCGTCTATAACTCAAGGCACCGAGGTGTACTTGCAGTCGTATAGACAATCTGTAATAATTCTCTCGCAACCATTTTACTGACGTGAACCCAATCTGGTCATAATTTGAATTGTTCGAATTTGGAGGCCGAGGCAACCGAGTCGCACTTTTGTAAATTAGGGCATCCGCTTTATTCCGTCACACTGTAACTCCGTTGATGAACGTATAATCATCACACTCCGAATCTGAATTGTGAACATACCTTTATAAACCAATTGAACTTACCTACTATTTTATTCAATATACTACAAATTTTATATAATATATTTGTTGTTTGATTACCTCTGACCTTCGCTTGTATAATCTAGAAAACTCTCCTGACAGAGTGCATTTAACATTTTCCAGTAGTAATACTCGAGGATTACGTAGCCTACCTGGCATCACGTGTCGTTTGTGGCCCAAAGCAGGCATCACAAACTGAATTGCAATCTGAGTAGGAACCTCAGGACTTGGTGGCCAAACTGGCATTATCAGCCCTTCGGTTTCCTAGGTTTTAGGAACCGCCAATATTTGCGATTTGCCTCTCCGGCACAAATTACAACCGCCGATCCGGCAAATTATTGGTGAGTGACGAAAAGAATAATTCTCTCGAGATACACTAAATAGACAAGAGATCAAAAATGCATTCTTTCAGAGTAAGAATTTATAATGCCAAAAAGGGCCAATCGTCGTCGCACTAAACGAGGAGGGAAGAAGGTTAGAGAGCGCAAGTTGAGGGCACAAGCCAGAGAACGAGAACTTGCCCAAGCGTCAGAATACTTAACTGAACTTTTATCCTCAATACCCACAACCACTCCTCAGCAACCCTTCGATTCCGACCTCCCTAATGCTCCTATTCCACCCAGAAGTCCAGAACCTTGTCATAACCTCTCCCAAAACGAACTAAATCTAATCCCAGAACACCTCCGACAAAAATACCAGGAACTATTTAAAACCTACCCCCACCACGAATTTATACTTAGAACTCCATCCCCTGTACCCCCTTCAACCGTCGAGATAGAGGAGATAAGCGATAGGAATTTGGCAAATTGTAGCCCCGAAATTATAATAATCGACTAAGTTTAATGAATAAATTTTAATCACGCTATACGTTTCGAAAATTCCCATTTTTTCCCTTTCCTGTACAGCGAGTGGTTCCCTGGCGTAAGAGTTCGTGTAGACGGGCAAGCCTAAAACCACAAAACCCCTTGTACGATTTACACAACGTGCGATTCGGGACCCGAGGGCATCCGAAATTCCCGGTGTAAACTCGTTTTCGGTTTTAAGAACGAACAACCCTTCAGGTTGGACGTCACAATACATAATATTTATTTAAATATGTGTGCAAACATGTATCGATACCTTTGTGTGTATATGTGCGTGTTATAGGTGTATATACCAAATATAGGTAAAATATACTGGATAGATAAGTCTGAAAAGTTCGCCTTTTATTGAATGAAAGAGAGAAACTAACGAAGAGCCAGAGGCGCGATATACTGCCAAGGAAATATCAGTTTTTCAGTGGATTATCAAGGTTCCTCTTTTATTGGACTGTTTTTTTCCTCGCGAGGATATTGATGAAAGTTGAACCGTTAAACCGGTTAACTGAGTCTAACGTGATTCGTATTAGTTTGTTGTACAAGATTTGTCATCAAGAAATGACGTAATTTCACTTAGAACGTGACAACAGTACCTTTGTTCTTTGACTTCAATATAATCAGATTTATAAACACGCATAAGAATATAATGGTATTTAATTCCATCTTACTTTTGTTTGTTTCAATGTCAGGGCTTTGGATCATTTTTGCTAGCGAATAAATAATAACAATAAATAAAAGCCTTCGGCTGTGTTACGACAGGGTGCTATGTCACGAGAGGATTTCTGTCGTTACGCGTAAATGGAAATAATCCTTGCCAGGATTTATATCCTTTCTCGGAAGCGCATAAGAACCAGGTAGACTTTTTCCTTCGAAAGAGGAGAGGGTAGCAAGATTTACGTGGTAATTATATGATAAAAAGAGATTTCTGGTGTTTATGAGGGGGAAAAGCATATTTAGTAGTTTCCCGATGTAATATCCTCGAAATGATAACACGTCCTTTTTATGAAAAATTTTGTTGAGCCATTGAGCACACGCAGAGAAGTCTACTTAAAATTTAATACTCTGTTGAATGATATCCATTGACGGTTTTGTAGCCGATAGGATCCTTTCACCCTGGATTTACGAGTGCTTTTCAAAAGATCGCGACACTGTAAATGTAAAAAAAAAATATTGGTAAAGTCGCGAGAGAGGGAAGACGTTTTGGAAAATTCTTCGCACGTAACCCGAGTTACGTTCATCGAGGGTTTCTTTCCTTTCCAATGACTTATATCAATTGAAATCCTATGGAAAAATACTCCTTTTATCGGTGTCCCAATATTCACTTTCACGAGCCGAGAGAAATCTATATATAAAGGTGATAAATATTTTTCAAGCCGATATCCCACTAATGACCTAACACTATTTGCTTTTATTGATGTACATTCGACCACTTTTTATTCGCGCTTTATATCAATGTAATCCTCTGAGCCACCGAGGATATATCATGCCACTTTTATGGAATTTATAAAATCACATAGCATATTCCAGGACAAATTCACATCGGGTTTACTTACTTTCGAACGATCCTACAGGAGAGAATTTCAAATTCTCTTCCGAAAGGAAGGAAGTAAGGAAGGTCTTTTTTCCTTCACCCGATAAAAAGCATGAATCCTACATAATCCTTTGGACCCTTTTACTCTGTAATGTGATAAAGAGACTTCATTTCCAAAGTATTCGAATGATTCTATTACAGGGCGAATAAAAATTTAATTCAATTTTTAAAAAATTGCAACATTTTATATAGAAATATATGGGATGATCGCGAACTGTTGAAGCTTTTATTGCACCGGAAAAATATCTATTAAAAAGCAATTTATCAAATTGATTTCAAATAATCATTGCAGAAAATAATCGCTAAAACATATCTATAAAAATCAAAATTCGTGAAGAAACCTATCGATATTAATTTGCCGTGGAATTCTTGAGTACCGTGGAGTAGTCAATGAAGATCACATGAATGGGAAGAGTACAACTCGCGTATCCAGTTTCCGTTCGGCTCGCAAAAAGTTTCGTTGGAGAGTTCGAATTTCCAGTCGAATTATCTCTCTCTTTCGTGGTCTCTACATCGTCAAACGATCTTTCCCATCGGTCTCGCGATGATTCGCCGAGCATAAATTTCCTCGCAGGCATCTCTCGGTTGGGTAGATATATCCAACGTGGCAGAAGGAGAAAATCCGCAAGGCAGGTAGGCAGATAGGTAGTAACGCGTGTGCGTAGGCACATTATTGATTCGTTGCCAATATAATGCGGCGATGCAGAGGATGCAATGCACATCGCCGTAGGTAAGTAAGTGGCTCGTCCACGTTTATACGGTCTGGTCCTCGACCAGGCAATTGGCTGGTTACAATAGGTAGGGCCACGTAAATGCACGTCGATGAAACCTGTATGCCACGTACACAGGCACCTTGGTAAGCCGCTAATGGAAAGCTTTCCCCCGTTCCTACCGTATACCGGCTGGAATCGATAAATGGGCCCACAGGGAGCATTTGTAAAGAGCCACCAACCAAACCCACCCTCTTCCTCTCCCACCATCTCATCCCCCTTCACCTCTACCCTGCTTCTTACGTATGCATGGAATCGGCTAAGATCACCAGGATCACCGTACCGTCGACGGAAACTGGACTCTTGCGGGATTAAAGTATAAAACGCGGTTATTGCCTCCGCAGATTCTCCGAACCGGGCGTGAATGTAAAACGGAATCACGAATTCGAGCCTGCTATCAATTACTCGGGTGCTTGGCTGTTGCACGGATACTTTGGTATTCCTGATTTGAGGTTTCAAGCGGATGAATCAAGCATGAGTCGCGGTTATTACCCGGAGTGTCTGGTCCTGGTGGAATGTAATGGAAATTGGGCAACGGGATTTTGGCATTAATTGCCGGGAGGATTTTCTAAACAACTTGGTACTCGGATCGCAGCAGCATTTATCGAGTGAACATGTAGAGTACAATATATAATATTATATAATTGCACTTGTTCACTTTTAGAGGAGGCTATGCATGATACGTGAGGTGTCATTCAATTATTACGAACTGTAGATCTCGTGTAATAAATAATTCATATGGTATTACTTAACAGCGGTAATTAATGAATACGAAATCCGACGAATATATTTAATAGAATTATTAGTTTAATGAGGGCACTATTGAGGGATATAATGGGTTTTCTAGTTAACATAATTGTATGCGTGGAGTTGAGAAGCAGCAGAGGGTAAAGGTCTAAGGGTTGACTTTATGGGATTAAAGTACCAGCCACGTTTATTGCCCGTGATTCTAGCTTGAAGCGGAATGCCAGTTGGAATGTAGAATTAGAGGCTTTGGATATTAGATATTGCTCGACGGTAATTATTTTCTGAATAGCGAATGACATTAACACAATTGTCATTCATGCACCTTCACTACCATTCATAACGATCTAACGTACATATTATCGTATAGATGTATTTCGTATTTATGAAGTATTACGTCATCCAATAAATAATGTCGTTTTTGGACTCTAACTTCCAGTGGTGATTTTTTTCAAATGAAAAACATTCATCCGACTAAGTTGAACGTACGTTGCATACAGTCGAAAGAATACTTTTTATGACACGACAAGAGAAGTTCCTGTAATTATATCAACGAAATAGGAAATAAGGAATAAGTAAATAAGAAAAACGACATTCCTTATGGGATAACCTAATATCTCTGACTTTAGTGAGCTCGAATTTGGACTGTCAAATATGTGGAAGTTAGTAAAATTATTGATTTGTTCACTCAGGATGTAAATTTCCATAGTCTGACGCAGCAGGAGCCATAGTTCGAAGTAAATGAACTAAGTTGTTACAAAGACGACGTAACAACCCGAAGAGATATAGTAGCTGCAGCTCGGCTCATCAGGAATTCAGAATCGGTTAACGGGACCGGCTAATAACATCCTCTGATGTCAGTAATCCGATTTGCGGTCCGTACGACGACAGATTAATCCATTAGATATTTCAGGACTGCTTTCAACTACGCAAAGTTCGATGGTACACGCTAATATTTAATAATCCCTCGACTGCGTATCAAAGAGCGGCAGACCACGTGAGACGTGATAGAGATAAGAGATATGCAGATCCGCGGTTTACATGGAGCTTTTCAACTAACCGTAGATTATGACGTTGTATATATTAACCGAAACATGGTTAATACCGTAACAAACGAGTCGCCTGGAGGAAGCCAGGTACGATGTACGATATCGTCAGGGTTCTGTTCTACGAGATCCTAGAAATTCGATAAAGGAAGTATACCGGTACCAGCCGGTTCCCTTTTCGACGCCGAAGAAATTTATCGTCCCTTAAAATACTACCTGAAATACTTCACTATCCTATCGTTTGTTATTCCAACATATGTTCCAAAGTGTCAACCACTTCCTTGGCCATACATCACCTTGTTATCACATTATTTTTTCTCGGTTAGTATATCAATCACTTTATAGTCGAAATCCAGTACAACGTGATAACTAACGATCGTACGTGAAATAGTAAAAATTATTCGTTCCCACTCATCGACGTTCAACGAACGCTGTAAATTGATTCAGCTAAAGATACTGAATATTGCGCACAAAAAAGTACCCAGACCCCATAAACTCAAGGCTGAAGAAATACCAAAGATGCCAGGATAAATATTTCCCTTAAAAGATGCACAGGAAGGAAATAAAGGATGATCGCGATGTATACATAAAGATACATGGCTTCGAGGAGTATACTAAATACATCAACGACACAAAGCGCACAAAAGGGACAGGGCTTTCGATCTTTTTTAAAGTTTCCGTTTCTTCCCAATGGCCCGACAACCACCATCCATGGCACACCACTGACACTACTCAGATAATTCCCCTAGAAGATAGGTATAGGTGTATACATACGTACATGTATATCGATAATGCCACTTAAACATGCGAAGTCACGCGCGATACAACCGCTGTTCCGCCGATATCGCGGCACTCGCGGTGTTCACCCTTCCTTTTATCCATTTTCCTGAACCACCTTAAATCGGTTTCCACGTTCGGAGTAAAGGGTGTAAAGATTTAGGCGAACACCCCGGCGCAAAGTATAGCTGGGACACGAGCTGTTAGCCGCTATTTTAACCGTAATCCACGAGCAGATATCTTCGACGTTCGATATAACGACCGCCAGCTTGGATTCCCCTCACTTACTGTACCTACGTGCCACGAGAACGGAAAGGAGCTTTTATAATGTTCAAAAGTTCACCCACTATTCCCCCCCGTTTGACCCACTGATCGCTCGGCTGGAGACCAAAGCGATTCCTTTTAGATGTCCTGGATAATTAAACAGTGATTATGTTAAAGTTTTTCGACAACCCCACCGTTCTGTGAATAGATAAAACCGCTTTAAACTCGGTGATTTATTAAAGCTATATCGCGGGGTTAAAAGAACCCTGCTCCTCTCACCTGCTCCCGGGAGTTTTTCTTTGATTTGTTTCAGTGATTATAGTAAAAATAATTCATATAAGAAATAAGATATTGCAATATAATGAATGGATATAGTTTTACTTTTATTAGATTATTATATTTTAATTCGATATTAAAAGTGGATGAATTAAACTAAGTATTATAGAATAATTCAGCCAGTGTTCATTTACTTGAATTTTTACGAAATTTCAATGGTGGACAATGGAAAAAGAGAATAATTTAGAGAATTGAGACTTTTTAGAGAAATTGGAATTCCATGTAAAAGTACATGAAAGTTCGGACTGAATTTTGCAGTTCGTTCGTGGACTACAATTTTAATGTAACTTGGAGCTGGTTGACGAGTGCCTGGCTGGTGATCCTCTATTCTTTTTTAATTACAGAGTTACAATGGAAAATTTCAAGTTAATTAACGATCCCCACCAGGGCTTCCTGTTTGCGTACACAACTATGTAAACCTTCGGGTTAATTTGGTTCGCGGTTCGATTTGTAACTGAATTCGAACTGCCGAAGAATGCGGAGTTCCTAACTCTCTGGTTAACTTTCGGACGTTTACCAGGAGGATGGAGGGTTGTTACGAATGAAATTCAAAGTCAACACCCCACGTCCAATTCGTGAAGGGACGACCTCTTGTTGGATGACCTACACAGACACACCACCCACGCACACATGCATACATTCCACTCGGAACAAATTGACAAAATCGACAGTTAATATTTATCATACGTCCGACATTAATTCAGGATGTATGCCGCTTCCGGTAATCCAAGATAATCTGATTAAAATCCTAACATTATATTACTCGTCTGTAATTTATGTGTCCATCAAACCCATGGATATTTGACGAGCTCCGTTATACATTATTTCATAACACTCAATATTTTTAACAATTCGCCGTTCGATGTTGTATTACGAAATCAAAGTCTCGTTAATGAGGATTATCGGTAGCGTCTAATTTATTTAATGGGATTTATATTTGTGCATAAATAAATGTTGGAATAATTAACAAAAAGGATTGTATGTTTATGTTCGATTTCCTGTAATTTCCAGCGAGTTTTATTATTGTCTTATGTTTATTATTTTTAATGTTGTAGACAATGCAAGGTTTTCATATAACGATGAATTTCATTTCACGATATATCGAGTTTATTACGGCGAGATAATACTGATATTATTTCAAGCCGAAGTAGGAAATGGGAGATCATTAATTCCGAAAAAACATCATGGAATCAGTTCTTGCATTAGCTTTATAAACTTCCACGATAAATGTCTCGACTAACGTATTTACTGACAATGAAGCACCTGGTGTACCATCCACCCGGTAAGATTTAACACCTCGATAAGGCACCGGCTTCGGGAGACAATTCGAAGATTTACCGTGACAGCGAAGACATTAATTAAGTTCTCATTCGAGATCCAGGACAGTCCGGGTATATCTCGTCCCACCGAATTCGATTATGTTTTTATTAACTTCAGACCGCGTGCAATCACGGCGAGATAATTTACAGTTATAAACATCCAATTAAAAATACTGGAAAATTCGAAAACCAACTATGCGTTCATTTACTATACATTCCCTTATCCCTAGGAAAACATCAGAATGATTCACAGCTATAAAAACCTACTGCTGCATATTTTTATTTACTATGCTCACGACTCGTTTCCTCGATAGAAAGTAAATATAAAAATAGCAGAAAAACAGGAGAGAGAAAATATGTCATCCATTATATGAATGGATTCGATGGGCCAATATTCTGAAAAAGAGTTTTTTCCTCGTCGTTTTTTTGTATGGAATTTCCAAGATCACCGATATTTTTTTATGGAAACAGACATTTTCGTAATAATTAGTTGTCATATTTTATGTGGGACACCAGGAATAATGAGAGTTACGACGAGTTCCGTGAACGTGACTTTGTGATTTAGAAAAATAATTTTCACACTGTCTCGAGTGGTAAATTTTCAGTTCTCGTGTTCTGCATGAAACACCTTAACATCGCAAGTAAAACTTGGGAGTAGACTTACAATTAGAAGTAGCTCGAGGCGACGGGGTACGTGCGGCACGAACATTAATTTATAACATGCACGTTGTCGTAGCTCGATAAAACTGGAATTAAACGAGGCTAAGCGAATTAGATTCGCGGTTGACAAGTATGTGCCGTGAGCCCTGATTAAAAACGAACTTTGCTCCTTTAGATGCCGATACGTCTAATAATCCTTCGCGAACAATTTTCACGTGACATCGTTGATAAACAAAATTTCGTGATTGTTTGTATACAGCGATAGATAACGATAACGATTCTAATTAATTTTATTCACAAAATACTAAAAACCCATAACTATAATCTGTGGTATATTAAGTTTTAAATAATACATGATCAAATTTCAATCTAGTAACGTCACAGAAAAATTCTGATTAGACTATTCTTTTTAAAATGGTAATCCGCTAAAAAGTTTTCTTATTAAAAAAATAGATATTTCCGAAAGTCAAATAATCCTTTGGAACAAAAATTCGTGTAAATATCGAAACTCGAGTATCATTCTTGTTTAATAAAATAAGAGAATTCTGAAATCCGACGAATGATTAAAGTCGATGCCGTTGTGACTTGCCATTTTATTTCCGAAAAAAATAGCTAATTAATAGAGGCATTGTATAATAGAGATTGGATTTTGTTCTTTTTTATCAGGAATGTATCAGATGTTTACTCCTGCAAGCTTCTCCTCCTTTTTTTTTGTTGCGGCCGCGTTGCTGAAAAATGAGCACGCGGTGTCAGGAAAAAAAAGGGATAATTAATTACAAAGTCCTTTAATGGGCGACCCAATATTTCTCCCGGTTGATAAACACCTGGCGGAACAATGTAAACATGGCAATCGAATAATCATTTCATGTGCAATGAATGGCTCTCAAAGAAATGTTTATTATCGTGATCCTTCTCCGCGTTCTATTAATTCCATTGGCGCGTGACACTCTTTAATTCGAGTTTCTACATTAACGCTGTTTTTTAATTACATTCGAACTGAATACCGCTAATTGAATACCATTAAATTCACCGATCAATGATAATGCGACGGTGAATGTTTAATGGTCATCCAGTTATTTGCGTATTTATCTCGCGGTAATTTAAGTCAAATAAATCGTAATCAATCCACTATCGGCTGAATCATTAATTGGAAAACAGTTTAACGAACAAATATTTGTCTTTGAAAAATAGGTGATAATTTGATGCCTGCCACTCGGACTACGTTTAATTCATATTAAATCCAATCACCATTCGATTTCATTATCGGCGATTCGTGCCTGTTACTTATAAGTATACATTACATTGTTATCGTCGGATGAATAAAAATGTTCATTTTCCATTCATACGAATTGTAACGAGTGCCAGTGATTCGAAAGGCGCGTTTAAAAGCGCCCGTAAATTACGTGGGCCATTATTGAAATGATTATTTTCGCGTCCATTGATATCCATAATCGCAGGGAATAAATTGTGTTGGTCACTCGCCCGTTGGAATTATTAATTAAATAGCCGCTTAACGAGGAAATTGTGCATCACCTTGGGTATTCATCGATTTAGTTCATCGCCGTCCAAATAAATCGTCCGGGTGTTTTAGTTGTCCGGGTGATTAATGAAATATTCATTAACGAGTGAACTGTCTCCGTGAAAGAAAAGTAGGTGATAACTACCGACAACTAGTCCGGGCACTGGGGAGCTTGGTATATGTGTATCCACGGGGGTTTATGTAGTTCTACAGCAGCGTGGCCGTTGTTAAACGTCCAATAAGCAAATTATGGTTGGTATAATCAAGCGGGGATAGCAGTTATTAACGAACGGCAGCATGCGACGACGTCGGTCTCCCGTCACAATTATCTGCCGCACGATAATTTCACCCTTTCATCGAAAATTCAACAAGCACCGTCCTTCGCCCGAATCTCACGGAAATGCTGAAACTACAGATAAAATCACTTCCCTGCTTATTGTTCGATCCACCGAACCATTCACCGCCTCCGCCAACCCTTTTAAATCGAATTTACGATTATCACTGTACCGAACTATTTCGTGCTTTACCGATAACACCTTCCTCGTTCTACGTTTCGTATTTACACGGAGTATTAACACTAGAACTACCGAACGTATATTTAGTTGTACTTTTGGTTGGTATATGAATTATATTTGAAAAAAATTTCTTTCAAATTGTGGCTGCAGGATTTCACGTTAATTAATGGATTTCATTATTTGCATTATGTATATAATATAAAACTAGTTTGATTCCTTTGGTAGTTCTAGTGTTAAGATAATCTGTGACATTCGCTTGTTTATACATTGTAAATATAGTACTTGCAATTTGCTCGATAAAAATGCTGTTTCAATCTGCACGCATAAAAGGTTTTTTAATTGATTTACGAAGGAGAATACACTTTCGTGTTCCGAATGGTATTTTAACACCTTGTACGTATAAAACTGTGGTAATAAAATTTAGCAAGCGTCGAAGTATTTCATGGAAGGCGATTGCTGGAATTTTGTGGTTTAATAGTACCATGTCTGACTGACAGGTCGTTACTCTTAATTAAGAGAGAAATATAACCGACGGATATGTGAATTTTAAAAAGTCGGGTAACCATCGGTGTACCGTTGGCGGAACGATTTTTCTAGCGTAGGAAGACATCGTTAATTTTAATGCACCTCGTCGAAATGATTTTACGCGGGATATGTTATGCATCAAACACCAGCACACCGGGTGCATGTTCTTAAGGAAATACAATGGGATAATTAACACTCCTTGTTGTACGTTATGTAGAAAATAAATTCTCGTAAATTTCCCTTTAATTCTCATAAAAGTTCCCATTAAAAGGGAACAGTGTCTTTTGCGCGCCGCGTAAAGGTACGCAAATAATTCTGCCATTCTAATTACTCTTTTATTCCTGCCTTTCTCTTGCGAAGTGTATCCGCGTTAAACAAGAATATTCTTTATTCTTACCGCGAGATTAAAGCAGCTGTATCAGTTGCGGTAATAAATAACTAAATCTATGACTATTTACACGCAAAAAGTGTAGAGGAATTTCAATTGTTGTTAAGTAATTATTTTCCATATTTAGAAAAAGACGGTGAATTAAACGACCTCGATAACATTTCATTTAATCGTAAGAACAATATACGGACATACATGCACAGATTAATTCTGGTTTGATATTGCAATGCATCTGAAGATAATAATACCCTCCGGGGAAATAAAAAATCGATGAGTAAACAAGCGCATGTACGATGTCCACGGTGCATAAGAAAAATATGCGGTCTCATAAGCCTAATAGAAATGTTGCACCCTCTAACCGCACTCCCCGTGCTTTAATGTACTTAACGCACCCTTCGTTATTCGTGTTATCGCGATCAGAATCATCTCTATACTATGATTAGCATAATGCAGAGAGGACAGTGGTTATTAACGAATGCTCGCACGCAACCATCCGGATAATTTATCCGTATCAACGGAAACGAGGAAAATCGCGCAGATGTTCGGTTGATGACACGGTGAAATGTGAAACGAACTCTTGGTAATCCAGCCAGCCGGCGGTGGTCCTCGCTTTGAAAACGCTTCGTTACACGAATGCGGTTTTGTTCGATATCGCGATCGATACAGCTCCGAATATCGCGTCCGGTTCCCTGATAAAAGCATGACCTGTTAACGAGGGAGATTTTCTAACCGCTTTAAAACCGGCTGCGATATTTTCTTAATTGACGTGTTGGAGGATTTCTCCCCTCTCTCCATGACCATTTTCCTTTTTTTTCCATCGGGTAAACCGAGCCATTGCACCCTTTACCTTTCATTCGTGGAAGCGCATTTTCCGCGCCACGAAGATCCTGATATCGACTGTCGATCGAATGTCCCTCTGCATCGGAGTCACGATTTTTTAAACATCGCTGCTATCGGAATTAATTATTATCGAAAAGTAGTCCGCTAAAATATCCCCGGGAAGTTTCGAGCAAATAAATTCACAATAATCTGCCCATTTTTCGAACTAATTAATGTGATTTTATGGGAATATGTGTGGGTGAAAGTTCGTCAATTTGATACAGGAAATTGCTGCGATGAACATTTTCATGTCGATGCATCTTTCGTTCTATTTTTTTTAACAGAATAGCGGGATTACTTTTTTTCGGGTTGTATGAACGGTAACGAGACAAATTCAATGATGACACACAAAGTTATTTTTGCATATCGATGTCTCATGAATAATACATTAAGCTTGATTAGAATGGCTTTCTCGCGAGAACGAAGTTGAAGGTTGAAAAAGAACAGATTCGAGCATTGATCTGCACAATAAATTTTTTGTTGAACTTAGTACCCCGATTTAGGATAATTAATTGAAACACGGTGAGTCCGCAGATATTGGCTCACGTTTTGTTCTCGAACGACTGTATCAGACTTCAAGAATTTTTTCGGTCTCATTGTACGACTTCATTTTAAAACAGACTCGAACTCCTCCTGAAAAAAACCGCCGTTTTAACACAGCCTCTTATAATCCTAACATTCAAACAAGAATTCTCCACAAAGTTGATTTCAATCTGTCCGCAATCCGCGGCCGAAAAAGGCAACCTTAAACTTGACAAACATACAGAAAACACTTGAACCTTTTTCTCTGCCATCCTCGGGGGTGGAAAAAGAATCGCGTGTTATCTCCTCACAAAAGAGCACCCCTAGCCTCACTGCAACCTCGAAAGTCTGATGACCATGGATATTAAAGAATTCTTGAGATAAGTTATCAGTATCTTTCTACCGGCATCAACATCCCTACTCTTTTTCCCTTCTGCTCGCTGATACACGTTTTAACTTTCCTTTTTTCGATGGGTAGGGTGGAAGATTGAACGGCTCTTCGGTATCGATCCTCCCATCTCGCTTCTGGACCGCATTCTCATATACCGGGTGTGCATACAGGAACACCCCCCACCACCTGCTTCTCGCATCTTAAGGAACATTTTCACACTGATCCCATTCGTAAGATATTGCGATATGGGAAAATTGAAATTTTACGCCCGACACCAGGATTGTACTCTACGATTCTACGTATGTTCCTCGGCGCAAACTTCGTGTCCTGTCCCTTCGATCCGAATCCGCTCCTCCGCATTGATTTGAACTTTCGACCTTGTCCCCACACGTGCGAACCAAATAGTCGGTTCATGTACTCTCAACCCCATCCCCGCGTACCTGCGAGCTCCACGATTTTTCCCCCTTTTTATGCACGCATTTTAACGATTTTAATTCGGATTATATTCTGTCTCGATGTCACCTAGACACGTGAAGTTAGTGTGAATAAATTATAGAATTTCTAACACTGAAGTTATTGGCACGTGAAATATTCTCGGTTTGCTTCGGTGTACATTAATATTGCAATTTGGAACGTATATCAAACATGTGAAGTAAAATAGAATGTTATATGTTCTAGTATGCATAATAATATTCAGAACACTTTGTTACTTGCTATTATAGTATAGCACCTAATAGTCACTAGTTTGGAACTCAAATTAAAATAATATGATATGTGAGTAACAAAGGGGTTGATAATTTAGTGGAAGGTGGTAATTAACGTTTTAAACGGCATCGAACCAGGTTATATTTGCATTAGTATATACCTTGGCATCATTATTACCCTGCACGCTTGCTCATTAAGCCGGCGCAAATCTTTACTTAACGTTCGAGTTTAAGATCGTTTCTCGAGAAGCGTTGCGCGCGCGGTGCGCCCCTGTTATATAGATATATACTTGAGGAGGAGGAACGAGAGCCACTTGCAGTTTCACTTTACCGAAGACCCCTTCAACGGGATTTGACACTCCCGCCATTCTTTTATCGTGACTATCTCTACTGTCTTTTTCGGCTGCTTGAGTAACGAGTGCCGCGCGTCAGATGGAGATGAAGGATCCTCCCGTGTTTCACTCTCGGTTTTTTATCATCCACGGATACCGTAACCAGCGAATCTACTCTGCAGCGGAACTTTTAGTTCCGTGGATGTACTTGATACGATAATAATTGATAACGGTATTTGGGAAAATGATTCGAGATAACAATTAGCACTCTTGCTGCAAAAATATAAACGGAATATTCCAAATCTTTTGAATACATTTATTATGAATTTTATAGACGCTACTGTCTTTAATATTAAATGATGTTAAGGGGGCCAAACATTAATTAATACTTAAACTTATTCCTTAAATAGAATATATTCCAGCTTTGTCTCAATGAGCGCTATTAAAGGGACTGTTATTGAAGAGAAATGTGGCGTTGTCAATTCCCGAACTCATTATCGGGGTTGGTAAGTAGAATAGGATGCCTGACCAAGAATAGAACTGTATGGTACTCGATAGTCAGTATATAAAAATACCAAGGACGAAATAAAAGGAAATCATAATTTGCCATGAAACTAGTGGACATACTCTCTTATTAGAGCCAGTGCCACCACCGCCTCCACTACCCCTCTGGTTCCCCCGGTCTTTTTTTTTCAAGCCCGCGGTCATCGATCGCGTTTTTTTCCACGCAATTTCGCGCAAGCGTGCACGAGGGGTTACGCTCGAATAACTAATGAGACCGCTCGACGGTGTTTCCTGGGCGATTATACGTTCGGATGTAATCATCGAGGCAGCCGAGTGTGTAATTAGGATGGGACCAAAGGCACGCAAATGCCCACGGAGATGTAGCAGAAACTTTACGGAATTTTACAACATTAAAACGTGCGTGACGGGGACGCGCCGGTTTGTTTTATCCAGTCGGATTAATTGCCTTGATTAACCCCCAGCTTTCCGCGCTCCGAGGTCTCAAATCGTACGGATTCCGAAATACTTCACTGGTAAAGAGTATCAGAAATTAACGGGCTAAAAGAACCGCCGGAAATGTTTATATATTATTTATTCAGCCTGGGAAGATGTATCTTACCGGTGTCTACGGAGAAGTTCAAGAACCACGTTTGAAAATATTCATCTTTGTTTTTCGTAGAAATAAAATAATTTCATATTCAAGAGATGAAATATAAATATGGCAGGAATAATTAAAGTGGTTCGTAAATCAATCTTATTAAGCCTGATCTGTATTCCGATTCTACGCGACTGGTTTAAACAGAAATATTATATAATACATAATTCAAGAGTCTACGTAAGTATTATATACATACATATGATTCCCGAGCCAGAATCAGTCGAAACGGGGCAACGATAAATATTCCCAGGCCCGGAATTAACTGTAATTTCGAGATACGTGTTTCCCTTGAATCCGGCAGGAAAAGTTCTTTCATAAAAATGTAGCAGGATGCTATAAAAGGAAACGGGGGGTGGGAGATCATTAGTATGTCAAAATTTAAAGCGCTCGTATTCAAGGAATTCCGACAAAGTTCCTGGTTTTCGGGAAGAGCGCGTTAGCAAAAAACCGTAGGTAGAAATGGAAACCCAAATTACAACCACATAAATGGATCTTTTTATTATAATCAGCACTCTCAACCCCTCTGGACTCTCTCCCTCTCCCTTTCTCTCTGTGTGCCTTGACCTATTTACGTGGTCAGAAAAAGATTTCTCGTGGTTTTTCAGAAGCAAGGGACTTTGTATTATCGGACTTATGTTTTCGGGTAAATTTAACCACCCCCACCCTTCGAGCCTCTCTTGGTTTCGAGGTATCCTCGTGTTGGAGGCACATAACGTGTAATACTCCGGTTAAAGTGTAAGTCTGGCTACGTTGGGAAAGTTAACCGGCACGATAGAAACGAGGTGCTCCTGTCGTCGAGCTACCTTAACAAATTCCACGTAGAGAAAACTTGTTCCAAGGGGCGTTGTTTCGAGCTGCTCCGCGCGCGGTCATTTTCAAGGAAAAACTTCGTCCTCGCGTTATCTTGACTTCCAGGTTGACCTCGATTCACTTACTTTCTACTTCAGCCACTCTCGATACACTATCCACTTCTCTCATTTTTCTAGCTTTACGCTACCAATCCCCACCGGGAATGGAAAACATTATGAGTCCGATATAAAACTCTTATTAAAATGGTTACTTAACCTCTCCGAGTAGTAACTTTTAATTACCAGATTAACCGTGCACGTTAATATACCAAGTACTTTCTTATTCCGTGCAATTCATTATTTTCTTGGCCTCGCACTTGCATGACTCGGGAATCGTGCTTTTAAACATTTGATTCAAAAGAAAGCTTGGAATCAAGGTAGTCGAAATGTGATCTGAAAGTCTATTAGATTGCTGGAATTTAAGGCCAGTTTTATTTCCCTTTAAATTGCAGTACTTTGGAAAGCATGCTTGTATATCAGATTTTTATTCTTATTTAATGCAATGGATGCATGCCACTATATTTCATCTTCCTCTCTGCGCAGACTCATGTTTCAAGATAAATTATAACGCCTTCGCGAGTCAAAACACTACCGGGTTATAACGAATGTTTTAATCCGCAACGAGTGGGTTAGTTCGAAATTACAAGAGTCGGTATACTTTTTATTGATAGGAATCTGGGCGAAAACGATTTCTCAATTCACCGTTTCCTGAATATCCAATGTGTATGTATATGGGCTTTACTGTATCCGCAGCGAAATATCGCGGGGGGTTGAGCGGGTTAACGCATACGTTATAGGAAGTGTCCACGAGAATCGTGCCGATAAACCCCCGCAAACGAGGTTAGCAATAAACACGGCTCTCTTTTTCTCTCTCGCGTATATATATGTACACGAGGAGAGACGCCAGGATTTTGTAGGTGACTTTTTGTTATTAGGAATCTGATTGCAGGTTTCCGCGTTTTATGGCGGTCCACCGCTCTGCGAACTCGTTGCCCATTTATTATTTTCCATCCGCCCTGGTCCGTGCTCTCGTCATTAAAATTATTCGTCAACACCCCTCGGACCGCTTTCCTTATTTTTTTATCTTGCCATTTGTCGAAATAAATACCTCTTAATTATTCGAAATTTATACCAAACTGTGAAATCCTAAATTCTCATTACGTGCATATTTAAGAACAAGAAAATTGGGGTTCTTTTAAAATTGTTAATTTTATTGTTTACATATGTTTGAATTGGATTATTGTTAATAATGAATTTTGTATAGCTATGTTGAAGATGGGTAATTTATGTGTAGGTTTTTTTTGGTTAATTCTTCAGACGAGATAAAGAGAATGGCGTCCGTATAAAGTGAGACGTCTAGGATCATTGTATCTCATTAAAAAAAGTTGGAGGATAAATGAGTACTGAATTCAATTCGAAGTCGAATATATTACCGTATCCGAAGGTTTTATAAATTAAATGGAAGGACGTAGACGAATGTTAAATATCCATTAATCTTACGACTAGATTAAACTACTGCGAGGACACAAGCTGCGCTCCAGCTTCGGCGTGGAAGAATATCAAGCAAATGTTTGCAGAATCGATTACAACGAGGCGGTTCGAACTGCGCTCCCGATGCAGTTGCATAATTATTGTTTGCGTATGAATCTTTAATCTAAATTTAATACGAGGATCTCCTGTTCCATATTCCAAACACGATTTTTCTCCACTCGCGTCGTGTGTTCTTGAATTCTGAACGAGATCTATAAATCGCGAGAAATCTCTTAAAACCAAAAAGAAGTACCTTCTAAAAGGATATAAAACCCTCGATTCTTGCATGTAAATCAATAAAGGAATTCTTCGGTCACGTAAAATCCTTACAGTCAAAATAATGCCGGAGATAAATACTTCTTCGAACTAGGTCTGATTATTCCTTATTTTCGAGCGGAGGGTAATTTTTTTTCTAATACCCAACGAGAAGTTTCGCGTCATAAAAGTTACGAACTAATTACGTAAATTTACCGGCCAGTAATTATGCACCGGAGTTTGTTCTCTCGGTAGATGTACTTTGCGATTTACATTATACCCTACGCATCAATTATTTCACTATTCGAGAGCTACAAAAAGCCTTCGAGCATTATTAAAGGAGGGTTCTTCAAAAACAAATTTTCCACTCGCCTCGGTATGCGAGTATACGTGTATTCGATTCTTTGTCGTTTTTCCGCTACGAACCAGCCGGTTCCATTAAATGATATCACGTGTGTGTTCGCGCGTATATGTTTCCCGACTGTTTATAGTTAACCCAGTTCCAGGATACAGTTTATCGACATTGTTCCATGCACCGTTCAAGGAATTCAGTCTCTAGATGATCAGATTAGTTCGATCAACGGAGAAACCGCAACGTTACAATCCGTAATTGCAGATAGTTATAAGATCCTGTAACGATATTTACCATGAAAGGATCATCCTCTTCTTCGTGGAAGATATTCACGTTTACCGCGAGTTACTCAATTGTTTATAGTTCTTTGAATAAAACCATGGCATATATACATTGTTTACAATCTAGTTGCATTCAAGAGAATAATAGTGAAGTAGTTTATTATGTACTAATCTTGGTCTTTATAGCCTCTGCTCATATAATGGCAGGCAGTAGTTAAGGCTCTCATTAGTCAGACAATATACTCCACTTATTTTACACGTTTAATTATGTATATCATGTTAGATAACTGAATCGCCATTCATATTTTATTCTGAATATTACAAACATAAATTATCATACCGATTCGATCGAATTATAGCAAGTAGAATAAATATTCATATTAGTTAAGCTCGTCGCTAATCAGGCAGTAGTTTATAGAAGTTCACCATTCATTAATAATTATGAATGAATGCGCCACATATTATAATCACTGTGAGAGGACCAGATAACAGTGTCTACACGGAATTCTAACACAAGGAAGCCCATAAGTGTGCGCGAAGCATAAAACCAGTAGTTATGTCTACCATTAGTCAGACATAATTGGAAGTTTCCACGTGCATAATCCTTTATCCATATCGAAGGTATTTATCATGTTAGAAAGTTAGTGAAATCAGTGGTTGGAGTGTGCACCAGTCAAAGGATAGTTCCAAGCTGATGCCGAGCTATTTATCTATTCGTAATACGCGAAACAAAGTGGAGAAATTCATAGATGTAGTACGATTTACGTGGATTCACCTGAACGATATCGGATGGAATTTATTATGCAATAACATCGGATTTTATAACGTAAATTTCGGTGATTCCTCCTTGAAAAGTATTTCTCGGTGGTATCTTCGTATACGGATGAAAATCCATATTGATGAAACGTTCATTTTGTAAAAATGATCCTATACGCGCGGCTCTATATTTATTGCTAACCCAGTTCGCAGAGTTTATCGACGCAATTCCGTAGCCATTTCCACGCGCGTCTGCGGTTCCTTCCAGGATGCTTTACTCGAAATATAGGCATGTACATAAATTGTTGGTTACATCATATCGGATCATAAAAATGAGTAGTACCTAAGAAATGTATAAAACTCAATGACCAATCGAAGGGGGAATAAAGTTATTATGAAATAATGTGTGAATAATTGTAATCATCTCGTGGATGTACCATAAAGCAGAATATCAAGAATATCAAGAATTTTCATCGAACTTAACGAAAAGTTACGTACGAATCCACCGCTTTAATCCTCTTTAAATCTTTAAAAATCCTCTCTCCAAGATAAATTCTATGCTCATAGTTAACCCAGTTCGCAGGATTTATCAGTAACTCTATATTTCCAGATCTTACAACCTCGTTCACGGCGTTTATCCTTAATAGTTGGATGAATAGATAATCAGGGAAACGTTATTCCATTTTAATACACATATCTTTTATGTGACGCTCGGTATACGAAGTCATAATATGAAATCACCTATATCTACGAATTACTATAAATCACTTCTCCAATTCTCGTAATTTTTTTTATCTTTCACACCACGCGAGTTTATAAAGCAATAAAAGTATAGAATTCTAATTTTCCAGTTCGTCATGAAAGTTTTATTTAGATCCCGAAACGCGATATATTTTCAACCGAATCCTAGAATTTCACCGTGGGTTTTCCGGATGCGCTTGTAGATCTTCCGGATGTGTATCGGGGATGTTTCGAGGTAGAAACATAGAAATGGATATATCGCCAGGGAAACATGGATCGTGGGAGCCGGCTGGGATTTCACGGACATTTAAGACAATGAGAAGCAACGTTATGAGCCTGGACAAACATTTATCCTGTGTACGGTGTAGGCCCTTGGTACTTGATTGCCCGAAACCGGTTCGACACCATAACGCAGGTTTGCTTTGTAACGTTCTCTCTGCTACCATCTGTACCACCGGCTTCAAGAGAGCGCAAATGTTTGTCCGTTGCCTTGTACTTTATGAACAAGGATTTCATTGTTGGTTACATTATAACGAAACCCTTTGCGTGTCCCCTTCGTCGCGTTTGCAATCACTTTAACTTACCACCTTCTAGTGACCGTAATAACGTGCGCTCAGAAAAAAGATTAATTAAATGATACACATCGCACCCAATATTTCTTATTATCACCTTCGTTCTGGAAATATTCGATTATGTAAATGGAAAGACTTTAGACAAATTAACAGACTACTTAAAATTGGAAAAATGTCACCAGTTAATAAATACATATTTGGTATTTAATTATTTGCTTCAAGCAGTTCGCGTATGAAAAAATCAGCTGACGTTAAATGACTGCGACACAATCGCCAAATTTCGCGACACTTATTCGAGCGGACTTTTCTCTATAAGATCATTGACGGACAAAAAAATCCCACGATTGGTTCTTCCGCAATTAATTAAAATACGGGGCCTCCTCCGAGCGCTGGGTATACTCGCGAACAGAGTTGAATGAATGTCCCGAATAATCGTTAATAACGAAGGAGTCCGTGGATATTTTTTGATGCAACAAAGTGCATTCGAAAGAGCGGACTTTCCTCTATAAGACAACTCGCGGACAGAAAAATCCCACGATTCGTTCTTCCGTAATTAATTAAAATACGTAAAATACAAAGTTGAATGAAAGTCGCCGAATAAGACGAATCTCATTTCATAATACTGCAAATTCAATTAATTAATTTCAGTCTTTCCATTTATCTGTCTTTCGTTATATCGTGTTGCAATCTCTTTTTAATTTGCTTTCAAACCTCGAGACTGAGTAGAATGCAAGGAATACTTTTATTATTTACACCACTTTCGGTGTAACCAAAATGGCATGGTGTTTGCCGAGTGGCCACGATGCAGCTGGTTGCATTTCGCATGAGATGTTGGACCAGAACCAGGAGGGGGTATATTTGAGGAACAGAAAGGGGGTTTTGGTATATACAGCGTGGCAGGCGTGTATAGAAGCCGTGACGGATTAGCAAGTGTTACCGCATAGGAGAAGGCCCTCCTTCCTGTTCCGGCAAAGGAGGAGACGACGGTGCAAGTGAAACCGGGAATAGGAGAGAATCTCTTGGTAATGGCGGCATAGAAATCAGTGGCAGAAACGGCTCGGCTTATTTCTCCGGGGAATGTGCGTCGATATATGTATGTACCACACGAAGTACAAGTGAGAAGGATAGACAGAAAAGATGAGAGAGAGAGAGAAAGAGGAATTGGGGAGAATAAGAGAGGGTTAGGTGTATCGTAAGCAACCGTAGAGTGACAGAGACGAAAGAGGGTGTACCTCGTTCGCCGAAAACAAATTTGAAAGCTCTAAAAATTTCACAGGGACCTGAGTTCAATCCTGTACCTCTTCCTCCTATCATGATTCAATGTTGTTCTCATTCGTTCTAGTACGTTTTGTGCCTGATACGAGAGCTTGGTTCTGGCCAGCCTGGTAATACTTGCAGTTGCAAGGTCCGACTTCGATATCGGGAATATCTTTTTTTTTTATTCGTTTCCCGGTAGAAAAGACCGGGTTGAGACATCCCATCGGTTCTATGTACATATATAGCCAAGCTTTTGGGTATTTTTCATTCGAGAATGTATGGGTTGTTGCATTTGGTGGGAAATGAAGGGGTACGAAATAATTTATTGCTTTCGGGGTTATTGTCGTTTGAATATTGGAAACTGTTTCTGGAGTGTGGGAGTTGATACACGAAATTCGAGATAATTTTGATATGGTACTCTAGTGAAATTATATTAGTAGGTTTAAAGGTGACGGGGGTTAGTAAACATTACTATATTTACATGTTCGATATGTATTTACTTGGAAATAAATAACTTTGAAGGAATGCATTGGACAGTTTTTGAAATTGGACAGAGACGTTCGAACGAGTGGAAGAAGTTTGTTGTTCACCTTATTGCAGAGGTGGGAAAATAATTCACTATGGGAAATGTCTTCTCCTCGATATTAGAAGAGACTATGGGGACTCGGAAAATCGGAAGTATGGGAAGCCACGGTCATGTAGTTCATGGAGGATCCTTGAGATCGACACGGTTTAAAATTGGAACCGAATTTTCATGCTTTAATATATCCCTGGTTATGGATAATCGATAAATTCTAACGTGAATATTTTAGAGCTATTATTTGCGACAGGCTACCTTAAAATAACATATACTCGATCTACCATGCCGTCATACAAATGTGAACTCTCGAAAGCTTCGCGTACCACCGTGCTACAATTTAATAGCGACAGGATTTACAACAATTCAGACAGATTTCGAAATGAGATATCGGCAGGAAATGAGTTATAAATTCAGGAGCTCGATAACACATTTCCAATAAGTTCCGTTAACTGTAAATTTATATCAAGAATTTAATATGAGTAAGATTGTACCAGTTTAAAGTAACCTCGATATAAGACGCCGTATCAAGGAAAACAATTTAATGATTCAAGAATATATCCAATAATAGTGGAGCACGTGGAAAGGACCAACATATTGTATAAATTGTAGTAGCATACGTATCGTTCATAATAATTCGCGTTCGCTTGGTGAATTCTGAAATACCTTGATCTCCTTTAATATTCCAAGTAAGTAGATACTTAGTGTGGATGACATAATGGAGCAAAACGAGTTGGGCCTACTGGTTTCAAAAGTAAAGGTTGCCTACTGTTCGTATATATCCGTGCGTGGACTTCCTCGGTGGTGGAATCCTTTCTCTGTAACGTCAGAGACTATATCTGCAGAGAGCAGCTCGGAGAGAATAGCATAGCAGGAAGTAGAATGGGGATTACGAAGAGCTGAATATTTCATTAGGAAGCCTGCATGGAAACTTGCGGAATGATAATACTTTATCAGGACAAGTGCGCTTGTGGTTGTCCTATGGACTATCCTTGCACTTCCCTTCCAAGCGAGCCCTCTCCAGTTTGCACGAAAAGGGATTATTCTTAACGGAAAAGGGAATACTTTGCGTCATCTGCAGTGGTTTCTCTTACGGCCACGATAATAGTGATTCGCTTGCTGAGATGTTAGATTATATTTATACCTTCGATCTTCGCGTGTGCTGGTATCACTCGTATAAACACATTGATTATTATTAGTCGTCATACAATTCAATTATAGGAAGACCGTACGATCTTCTCCTTTTTATTCGAAGTAATAACGTTCTTGATGTTATTGTTACCATTCTACCGTGAATCATTACAAATTCGAAACAATTGCCAGTAGTATCTCATTACGTGTAAATACGCTTCGATAACTAATAATGCAAATTGTATATATTCGATCGTGAATCGAAGTAACATTAATTCCTGTGAATAATCATCGCGAACAGTAGATTCCCTTTGGTTGTGCTTTATCAATGGAAGTAAAAGGTTTTTGCGTGGGAAGGTTAGTTGTGTTCACCGATCCGTTTCCGTTTTCCATTTACTTCGGATTCTGGTAAACGAAGTTACCGTTTGCCCGGGTACTTGGCTAACATTTTTAATGAACCCACCGCCCCCGTTACTACCGGTCCCCGGTGCGCCGGGGTAAAACACACACCTTGTAGCTGCAACCACTCTAGATTTCCGACTGCTCTTCATTCGCATAAAACACGGTTTTCGTGGCTGATGTGTATCACGAGGAAACGAATCTTGAATTAATGACGACGTTGTACCAAAGGGAACGATATCCGCGCGCACATACGCCACGTATATACCTACGTATATACATGTATACATACATACATAACTCCTGACTTCATGCTACTTCTTTCTGTCTCACCTCCCTCTAGTTTCTCAGGACACGAGAAGACACATCCAAGGATAAAAAGATAAGAAGAAAAAGGTCTGCAGGAGGTTACCACCGTCATAGGTGGATTGCTCGTCGAAATGGAATTGCTCGATGGAGACCCTTCGCAATAACTGGCCAACCTTCTTTCTTACTTTCTTCCATTCTTTTCTTCCATTCCCTTTCCTCCGTTGGTTTCCGTGCACATTTTTTTTACCACGCTCCCATCTTCGCCTCGTTGCTTTTGATAACTTCATCTCAACTGGTTCTACCATATGTACCATCTTACTGGCCACGGCACGTATAACACTGTCGCGATTTATCATTGATCCAGGATGCACGAGCGATACTTCCTTGCTCCCGGCGAACCGATACAGATCACGTACGATTCTGCAAGATCTACGAGCGAGTTTCACTGAGAATCACCAGCCAAACTAGCTCCTGACGATCGAATTTAAGTTCTCCGATTTTGATATTGGAATTATTTGTTGGACCAAAGTTCGAATGTTATCTATACGTGGGCCGTGTGAGCATTATATATGGCATACCGGCTATATGAAATTTTAATGGTAGTTTCCATGATATAAACAAATAAATACTCTATATTATGATCTATATTCACATACGTGATAAAAGAAATCAGTGCAATTTGAAATTACTCGTCATCCCAGGTCAACAGATTAAGAGATGTAATTTATATTTTGTAGCACGTAATTATATGACTAATTATGACTAGTAAATTTAAGTGCACCTGCTATAATCATTGTTATAATTTGACTTGATTTACAGCAATGAATTTATACATGCGTGATAATAATTATCGGCAGCAGTAAAGATTGATGAGTCGCAGTATTGATTTTGAAATAAATGTTTAGTCATGTTTTTTGAGGATCAAAAATAATGACGCGGCCCGGTTTCGATATTAATTTCACGGTTAATATATTCTGTATGATATTCCCCTTCCATTCGACGCATGTCATCGAGATAATATTGCCGAAATAATTTCTTGACGTAGACACAAACATACACGTTGGGAATACATTAAATAAATGTAGAACAGGAACTGACCCATTTTGTCCTTTCATAAATTAATTTTAACTGCGACGATATTTCGTATGGTATTATGAGATCATCCTTCCTGTTATTCATTTTCTATATAATTAACATCATAATATAAACGTTAATCAAGTTGAAAAATTCATTTTCAAACAATTTTAATTATCAGCTTGATTATTATTTCTGAGATGACTTTGTCATTATGTAGTTTGTTAATACATCGTACAAAATAATGAAGGTCTTATGATTCATACTCTGATATTATTGTAAATAATCACACCACTATATCTTCGACTCAACTATCTGACAATCTAAGCTTGCAAGCTTTTCTACGGTTGAGCAACGATTCGTTAAGTACATTCGAATTATAATATGCGTGACTATTGGTCGTAGGTGTCATCAAGATAATGATCTGCCACGGTACTACGTTCACCCATATAATGTCGTCACTTCAGCGTCCCTTTCAGCGACAGTTTACCGTAATCGAGGATCATCCATCCACGCACTATTGATTCATACTTTCGACAACTCGAGCCACTTCGCACTCGAGTGTTCAATCAATTTATCTCGTGTACAGATGGATAAATACAAAGGCAGTTCGTTACACTAATCGTAACATTTTCTGTCATCATCCCCATTCAGATATTTAATTATACATTTTTATTTCGATATTGAAAATCTTCATTTTCTGATCGACTTTTATATCTCAAGTGTCACTGACATATACAATTATACCTGTTTCCTGAGACTCGCCAATAAATCCAGTTCTATTCTATTACGTTCGTGTCATTCACTCATCGGCAGGGTGGCTAGTGAAATGTACTAAGAACAGGCTTCCGCACCCAGAAGATGTAGTCCAAGTTGGTAATACGGGTTGAACGGCCAGCAAAGTGGAACTTCTAACGTCGTCGTAGGTCCGAAGATGTGAGAGGAGAATACAGAAAAGGACTTACGGAGGGATTAAAGGATTGCAGCATAAGGTTGCCGAGGTGGTTGGTTCTTGAAGGGGAGACGAATAGGGTGGAGGCTAGTACTGCGGTATATCTTAGATGCGATGGCGGCAACTCATTTGAAACACGGAATGCCACTTACCTAACCCCGACCTGCACCACCCTTGAAAAATATATGCTACCCTCTACAACAGAGTGCTCGTTCCCGACATTCGATATATTTCCTCTGTTCGACGATTTAACAATGACTTGATGACGTTTAATTAATTATGAATTAAAAACTATCCTGTATTATGAAATCTATATTATTAAATACAAATTACCGGATATTGAAACACTGAATAAACTGTGTTATTGAATACTGAAAAGAATTACTCAATTATTGGTCATATATTAGTTTCATTTTTTAAAAATAATGTTCATTCGTCAATAAAATTAAGTACAGTGGATTTTGATGAAATATATTCGCCGTCAGTATTAATAACTTCTTGCCATGTTTTAGACAACTTGCCGATTCGCTTTGCGTAAAACTCTGGCGGTTTTGAATAAAAAAAGCTCAAGCCAAGATTCATTCCAATAATTTAAATTTTTACAACGAAATTTATCGATGTTCTGTGCTTTGCGTAAATTATTACTCGCGGTGGTTTTTATTATTCTGGTATTCTGGGTTGAAGATATGCTTTTTCTTTAAGATTAGATAAATGCAAATTACAATCGGAATTGTTTTATGGGGCACATTTGCGCGATCGGCGATAGATCCGAGCAGCCCAAGGCAATAAAAAGATATATAATAGAGATATGATAAAAAGAATCAGTGAAGGGAAAATCTGTGACGATCTAAAATAGAGAAGAGATTCCTGGCTTCCTGCCATGGAAAAAGGCAGAGGATGGAATTGTGGAACTAATATTTCCCCCTTTTTGGGATTCTCGGTCGAGAATAATTGCAGGATAGTTTAATAGCGCGCATTAATAACAAGCGATTGGGTCTGGAGAATCCCTCTAAATTATATTGAAATTCTAGTCCCGAATAATCTGGAAATAAGCAGAAAGTGGTACGTGATTCCAAGGATAAAAGAGTGCACGTTCGATTGAGGAAGAATGTTTTGAATGAGGGGTGGATTTAGGATAAAATGCGAGGGGTTGAAGGAACTTAAACAAGGGTTCCTAAAAGTGTTTTTGGTTAGAAGGTTATTTGAAAGATTTCGGTACTGATTGTCCTTTCAGTTTATAGTAGAATCATGCAACAAATCATGCGGCTATTGAATATAATTTGTATGCATCAGCGAGATAATGGTTGGAATATTAAACTTGAATATTAAATACATTTTTAAATAATATGAAAATATGTTTTAAATACTATTGAATGCATATGAATTATTCGATTAAATTAAATGTCACAAGGAAATTGATCGACGTTCTCTAAACTTGTCTCGATTTGGAGTAAATTATTGCTTGCAGTGGAAGTCACCTGAATCATGTATATTCTGATATAATGACAGATTTTGTTCTTTTATTAAATAGATGCTCAATAATGTAGCAAGTACCTGGAAGAGAAATAGTAATGCGAAAGTGGTTTCACGTGATCCCAAAGCGGAAGATATATAAATTGTAAAGCACCCCTTGAATGTATCCTAAATAAACGAGTCGTCGACTGCAGAGAGGCAGACGAATAATTTCAATATTTTTTTCAATTTCCTCGGCAAACTCTGCGTAACATCGTATTCTTGAAGCCGAGTGGCTCTGCCCTGTATAACGTGAATGCCGTATGGCAGACTACGCAATCTATCTTGGGTAGTTTTACGCCCCCGGGCACCATACATTACACCTCCGATACACATTGCAAGAGACGTGGATATACGTGGAAACGGTGGAAGAGAGACACGGCACGTTTAGAATGGTGAACGATGGAAAATGGGTTGACGGTAAGACCTTGTAATTTGGCTTATCATAAATAACTTTCTCGGCAACACTTTCCATTTCGGTTCCTAGCAACGGGCTTGATTACCTACGACGTGCTTTAAACAGAAATTCGTGACGGGATTTTCTTTCGTGGAGGACGAGTGAAAAGGAAAGAAGAGGAGAAAAAAAACCGGCTGGTTGTAGCGCCTCGGGCAACTAGTAGTATCAACTTTCAAGTTCAGACCATGGAAAAAGTAGTTCCCTCGGTTTTCAAGACCTGTCCTCTGTGTCCTTCGAAAGTAATTTTCATCGGGCTAAGTTCAATATTTTCCCAGCAAATATTTGTCCTGGTGAATGCAGGGAGATTTTTATTTTTGTCGTTCTATTAATTATGTGACTGTTCTGACTTTTAGGTATTGGACTTTTGCGTTTAGGTTTAATCGTCACCGTGGTTCATCCCTCGAACTTGATAGGAAAATATTTGTATTTGTTCTTCGAATACAAATATTTGAGTTGAGACTACAAAATTCATTCGTTAAAGTATCTTTACTTGAAGCGCACGTATCAAGGGATTATTAATAGTAAATGCTATGCTTGAAGTACCGTTACGACTATTATTATGAAATATATCCACGTCGGATGAGAAACGCTCCCAAAGGTGCGAGGAGACAAAAGATCTTCTACAACTTGGAAATGTAATATTTCTCTTGGTACCACTTCCATAGGAAGTCACCTGGTTGCGTTTCTTTCTAAGAAAACGGTCGCACTTCTCGCGATGACGAAGAGCTACGTTCATAAAAAAACAATTTCAGGATCAGCTGCGCCCGGAACAAGTGATTACCGGGTTTGGCTGCAATTCGTCGAAAAGATTCGAGAAAGAATAGACGTGAGAATGCCGCGATCTATCGGTCTTTCCATTATTCCCAGGAGTACTTCTACTACGAATCCCCCTTTTCTTTTTCCCCTTAGACTCTTCCGTTTCTTTAAGAATACGTGACCAGGGGAATAAGACACACTCTCCACCAACACGAACCATCCCATGGAAGTAACTTCTTTTAAAAACTGATTCCACGGTGCTAGTTCGATTTGTCTCTGATCCATTGGGATAGGTCATTTGGTACTGGAACCGAACCATTAACTCTGTCCATCGTTAAACCATTGACTCCGAACACCGGATAATGGTAATAATTCTCTAATAAATCTCACGATTTATCTCCTCCTCTCCTTCCTTGAAGATCTACGTGAGAGCGTGACTGGGGATAAAGGGATTTTCTTACTTTTCCTTAGGTCATTAGGGGTTCAAGTGATTCGAAGAAGAATAGAATCACAATATTTGAGAATAATCCTATTACCGATATGGAATAATAATGAAACCTATATATCCCTGTGATACTTCTTAAATAACCTTTCGCTATAAATACTATAAAAATGTATAACTCCATCAGGAAGAGAAATACCTGATATTGATTTTCGATAACAGCACCGTGCAAGTCCAATCAAACCCATTCTCTCATTCGGTATCAGGTTTCACACTTTTCATATGAAATTACAAAACCGTGTTCTCCGATAACGTAAACAATTGCCAGTCGACATTACTTTCGGTGTTTACGATTCTGCTTTTTTTTTATGTTCGACTGGAAAATGAAGCCTTCTAGGTACGCGAGGACATGAATGACCATGGAAAGAGGAGAAGAGAGAGTGTTGCGGTGAAAAGCAGATCGCATTATTGATCCAACGATGGGTCATTTACGTGCTGCATCCCACCATTAACTTGGCATGTAGCAACTGCGAGCCATGGTGTATCATGGTGTATATGGGTCCCATGGCTGTTACAACGCGGTTCCATCTATGTGTCCGGTTACCATCCGACGTTTCGCGGTTTACGAGCATCTCGCAACTACCTCCAATGTTAATGCTTTACTGAACGGACATTGACATACTGCTGCATCTTCGAGAGGAAATAACACCCACGTATTAACACTAATGTAATGGCAAACAGATTTCAAACAAGACTGAAATACACTCGACATATGTTCAAGCATGTTTCTGTATTATAATCATTATTTTAAATTCTGAATAAAGTGACTATTTTTGAATAAAGAAGTGGAGCAGTTACTTTTATGATCACTGATGGAATCTAAGAAATTTAATTCGGTATTTTTTGTTGACCTATTTTTGAGACATCTAGAAGTTTTATTTTATTTTATTTTATTTCATTGAGAATAGAAGAAATGTGGAGTCTAGAAATTGCCCTAATTCAGGTGTGTTTAGAGCCTTAAAGCTTCAAAACACATTTATGAAGACAGAGGATTAGCCTTCACACCCTATTAGTCGACTCTTACGACAGGCAGGGATACCATGGGTGAATTCTACCCCCCACCCACAGGGGGAATTTTTTAAAAATATTACGTCTATTTTTATTTACCGCAAAACACTCTCGTATCGCTTAACAAATCTCCTATTATTCAACGGGAAAATAAAACTGTTCCATAAGAGCATGAAAAATAGGTAAAATACAATATCCAGTAAAACAGTACAGGTGATTATGTCTCTCGCAAACAACGAGCGTAAGGTGAAAACATATAGAACGAGGTAAATAAATGTCACGATCTAATGACGCAAAAAGGTGATAGCGCGAAAGGTTTTGTCTGAGCGAGGGGAGAACAGGGAGGGAGATAAAGAGAGTACGGTGGTGGAAGGATGAAAGAGAAATGAAAGGCGGGCTGGGGCGTGGGAGAATTTTCCACGGCGAAAACTCGATTCTCGATAATGACAATAATTGTCGGCTGTCTTTTAGAAAGGGACAAAATGACAATGCCAGTAGTCCAGAAACGATAGCGCGCCGATGAAAGCCGCGTGAATGCAATGCATTGCAATGAAGCGCGATGTACACGTACCGTGTCTCAAAAGCTTTCTGGCTTTTCTATGAGTTTGAAGAGCCGGTCGATAGCCGGGTTGACGATCCACGCTCGAGCCTGGATTACGAAAATTCCTCCTCGATCGTAGGTCGATTGCTAGCCAACGTAGAGGGAGGTTTCGCGAGTCTTCAATTTAGGGAAGTGCCGTAACTGTAATACGCCGGCCGACCGAAAGTAGAGTAGGTCGGTATGGCGTTAGACCGAAGAGCAGTCTCCGCAGAGGCGAGCTTCGTTTCCTTGAATGCATCTCGCTCATTTTTTCAATTCTGCACTTCTACTGGATACATTAAAGAATCCTCTTATAAGTGCATACATTCTATTTTATTAATCAAATCGCTCATTGAATACCGGAACACGGAAATTGCTTTAATAAAAATTATGAATTACGACAACCGTGGAATGCGAATAATTATATGATTTTTGTAATGCAATTAAAACTTGTATATCATATCGGATTTACTATACTATGAAATCGACAATGAATGATGGATGTACAAAAATTGTTGTTATACAAAAATTAATCAAGAAAAACTGAAAAATGCATACCATATTTATACTCATAAGCAGATATAAATTCAGCAAGAATTAATTATTGAGTATTCATGAAAATGTAAGTAACAAGATAATATAATAATTCCAATAAATATTAGATCAGTATTAACTATCGATAAAAAAAATAATGACATCATTAAAAATATATCGCTCATCGTTACACGCGCGGAACATTATGACACCAGGAATAACGAGAATGCCTGAAACTCAAGCGAAAGGGATTAACAGGGGAAAGTGAAAAAAACTAGCTATAGCGTTCCCTAGGTGTGCGGAAGGGTTGTAAACAAGGTGGAATAAGTGGTTGCCATTAATTGTTCGTTCTGGATGGTATCGCGTGATAACGCATCGATGGCGAACGAGGGAAAGAGGGAAAGACGGTGGTGAAGAGTGACGTTCGTGACACTCTTCTCATAGGTGTCATCGCTCGTGTCTATTGAGCTGAGTCTAATGCAAGGGAAGCGTTTGTATTGCACGATGCCGTCGACACATCGAGGGCTGTTACAGGCATTAGAAGATAAGTGTCCTGTTTCCTGTTCTCATCGATCCGCATCGCCAACGTGTACCGTGTACCTACCACCGTTTCTCGTTATGAAAAGTGAGCCGTAAATGATAGAATATTACACTGGATGGAAGACCTGCAGATTCTTACGAGAACCTTTCAGCCTTATTGCATTATAATGCTATTGGCTATCGACTTAATTCAGGTGCTATCCACTTGGAAATTCTCGCCTCAAATGAAGTACTTTGTTACGTGGCTCTCTCTGGTATATCTCTATTTCACTGATTAGACTGCAAGTGAATTTTAATGTGGTATTATGGAAGAATATATTACCATGAAAAACGGCGTAAATTAAAAATTGGGTTAACATTATATTATAATAGTATCACGATTTAATTTCTATATCATAATTGAACTTATTTCGATTATTTAAATCGTAAGCTTACGGATTTTATTTATTAATTTATTAACTGCCTCTGCTGTCATATAACGCTATAGAATTAATATCGTATTGGAAATTGGTTTAATATTATATTTCGGTTATTTTGGGATTTAAATCGTATAGCAGAATTGAATTTATCCTGATCATCCGTAGTAATCGTTTAAGGATTTTGTTTTTTAATTTATTAGTTGCATTCGTTGTCATTACATAGATTGATAGACTATCTATATTTCCATGTCTCCAGGGTTTTATCTAAGAGGGGGTGGAAACAGTTGGCCAGCTGAAAGCGGATGCTCACCAACTTTCTACTTAAAGCAATATGCCGAGCGCCGCAAAAATCTCGGCCATTAGAGAGTTCCGCGACGAGTTCCTCTCTTTCTAAGACGTGAACGCTCGTGTGCGCTGGGGTGGGTGAGGGGGCGGTGCACGGGGGGTGGAAAAATTCTTTTGTTCAAATCGAGCGGTATGTATGGACGTGCCATCGTATAAAGGGGATATTTTTAAGCTCCAAGTAGAAAAGCAGCTTGCCCATTGAAGGACACATTATACGAGTAGAAAATAGTCGCCGCACAGAATCGGACTGCTTCCTTCTCGATCCTAAAACGTCTCCTGACGTGTCTCTTTGTGACGTTATTACATTTATTTTTCAATTTGGGTCAATTTGCGGATACGGTTACTGTCAGTCCGGTCTCTCAACCTGGCACCCGAAATCACCACCGATCTCATTCAACAAATTACATACCCCTGAAGTATGTAAAAGAAATCATTCCGTTACATTAATGTCATACTTATTCTATAACTGAGGATAATAGACCTTGAAATAATTATTTCAGAACGTATAGAAATGTGGGTTTCAGTATACTGTACAATAATATGTATTATTCTTATACAGAAGAATATTATAGATATTATTTCGTGTACGAAACTATTACAGTTATTAATGTCATACATTTAGGATTTATAACATACTCGTAAATAAAATATGAAATAAGAAGTTTTCTCTTCTATGAAATATAATCCGGAAATAATTATCCTTATACCCATTCTATAAGAAGATTATATTCGAATCTAATAAATCATACAAAATCAGAGCAGGCCAATCTCGGCGAGCGAAAACGGAGCATGAAAATAAAGAGACTGGCCAATATTTAGCAAGTGATAATACATCCCTCCATTCTATTCCTCGTGCTTTTAAAACGAATAAACAATTATTGAAAAACCGACGTGTTAACCAATGAATCGGAATTCTTCCTTACTTTGAACTCCGTCGGTTCATTGGTATTTACACTGGCATCCAGAAATGAACCAGTGGTACACAATAGTTCGAACATTACCGTACGTATGTTTAAATCATGTAAATTCAGGTAACGAAACTTCCAGGGAACTTTAAATTCATTCTAAAAGCGATTAAGTGGGTGTACTTTAAATTCAAAGTTTTTGTTAACTCTCTACTTATTCGTAAGGAATAAATGTTTAACATGGACAAACATCTTTTTACCAGGAATTTATGTTTTGCCACTTTGAAAGTATTACTTTAGCTAGACACATTTTTGGACCGAAACAATTTTTAAGCCACTTCTTTCGACCCAAATCGGTCCTAGAACATCATTAGGCATCATATACCATCGATTTGGGCCATGTAGCTGCGATTTTGGCGACTTTTAATTTTTGCCAATTTTTGAAGGTATACCCCTTCACATTTTTGCGATTTTGGATCGACCCATTTTTGGGCCAAAAAAATTTTTAAACCACTTCTTTCGACCGAAATCGGTCCTAGAACATCATTAGGCATCATATACCATCGATTTGGGCCATGTAGGAGCGATTTTGGCGACTTTTAATTTTTGACAATTTTTGAAGGTATACCCCTTCACATTTTTGCGATTTTGGGTCGACCCATTTTTGGGCCAAAAAATTTTTTAAACCACTTCTTTCGACCCAAATCGGTCCTAGAACATCATTAGGCATCATATACCATCGATTTGGGCCATGTAGGAGCGATTTTGGCGACTTTTAATTTTTGACAATTTTTGAAGGTATACCCCTTCACATTTTTGCGATTTTGGGTCGACCCATTTTTGGGCCAAAAAAATTTTTAAACCACTTCTTTCGACCCAAATCGGTCCTAGAACATCATTAGGCATCATATACCATCGATTTGGGCCATGTAGGAGCGATTTTGGCGACTTTTAATTTTTGCCAATTTTTGAAGGTATACCCCTTCACATTTTTGCGATTTTGGGTCGACCCATTTTTGGGCCAAAAAAATTTTTAAACCACTTCTTTCGACCCAAATCGGTCCTAGAACATCATTAGGCATCATATACCATTGATTTGGGCCATGTAGGAGCGATTTTGGCGACTTTTAATTTTTTACAATTTTTGAAGGTATACCCCTTTACATTTTTGCCATTTTGCGTCGACCCATTTTTCAAAATACATTTTTAATCCACTTCTTCCGACCCGAAATTTTCCTAGATCATTTTACTCGCTACTTCAATTAAGTAGCGGGAAAAAAATCCCTAATCAACTTGCAAGTTGCCCGGTGTTATGAAGAAAACATTCAGACGTCTTAATTAATAGGCGCCTCTTGGCGTCGGTATTATAAACACTCCAGTGAGCGTATACATTAATAACACGAGCTCTTTATTTGGGGGAGGAATCGTGAAAAATCGAAGAAGATCGTGCATTTCCACCTTGCAGAGAGAAACTGACTTTTCCACGTGGCGTTGCGCCGGTACGAAAAATTAATCATCCTCCTGTAAAGTTTCGAGCTTAATTAAATTCCATCGCAGGTGTGGGCGATGCAGCGAATTTTCCCCCTGGCCTCGCCTGCATAACCAGGTAACTCGATGTGCCGTACCACCGACAAAAACATTTTCGAATTATAATCAGCTTTTTCCCACAGGCAATGCGTCAAGGCTTTTTCCATCGCTTCCTCGCCATGACTGGGAAACGAGAACTCTTTTCATCCCTCCAACTTCCTCTAAGTACCTTCCTACTCTCAAGTACATTATATTATTAAATAGTAGAAGTTAACGCTATGACGTCCAAGAATAATTTTCAGGAAGGAGAGCTCCGTTTCATCGTGTTTAGTTCTCAAAAATAGTGGAAGAGTAGAGCATATAAATAATACCAAGAATGAGATAATTATAACAATGAAGCTTGTTGAAAAAGGTATCATAAAAATTCAATTTTTATTTGGATTTTACTAACTGATTTATGCATTATAGATGAAAGACTTTACAGGGTATCTCAAGTAAAACAGGCCATATAATTGTATAATGATATTTCATCCCTAAAAAAACATAGGGGATCTAAAAAATTCTGTAAAAACGAGAGCGGAAAAGTTCTTTCAGAATAGTGGTCGTTCGAAGCCGCTCGTATATAAAATATTTTCTGTATTATCGCGATTAAAGGAAATAACTATAATAGATGCGTTATTTTATACGGGAAACCTTGTATAACGATGATAATTATTTCCTGATTATATTTCACGAAATAGGAATCCTCTTATTTAATGTTTTATCTGCGAGTATGTTATAATTCCCGCATGTGTGGTATTAATAACCATAATAATTACATATACGAAATTCCCAAAGTTTTAATGCGCGATGCTAAGCAAATAACTCCTGAAATAAATATTAAATTTGTAGTTTACTACGTAAGTGTGATTAATATCATGTGGGTTTTATTAGATAAGGGCGAAGTTTTTTATCACTCAGTTCGTGACATTGGTCTGTTTATTTAGTCTGGGTAACTTATCCCCAGAAAAAGGTGTCCTGTGTGGTAAACTCTATTTTATTAATCAGGACTTCAGATGTATCACACTGTTACATTATTATCTACAAAAACTTGATTTATAAAATTCTTGACATTTTGACTTATGACCCCGTGCAAAAAACTAAAAAAAACAGCGAATATTAAATTCGTATAGAAGGAGTAACATATTTTACATTTTTTGTATCTGGAATTAAATTATAGAGCGAACTATGTGTTTTTTGTTCGGTTTATCGGGAATTCGAGTTGAAAAGTTTACTTACTGATAAAAGTGTAATAAACATGTCAGTGAATTACAGAATAAAAATTTGTATACCCCTTTAAGAGATCCACTAAATAGTGGATTAAATGGCGAAAGAAATCTCATTGATGGTACGGCATCGGTGTTTTATATAGAGTCGCTTTAATGCGAAGGTTTTATGTGAATTTTTTAAATACTACAAAACCAGGTTCGTTTCTCGTCTATTTGCATCTCTTCGGAATAAGTTTAACGATGTAATTTTTAAAGTGTTTACCCTCGTCCGAAACGATGTCAGGGAATTCCAGGACAATAAAAAGAACGAGGGGGTTTTCTGTAGGAGAGAAATCGCGGGGCTTTTTCAAGAATGAAAAAAGGTTACATCTAGTAATGGAGTATACATCATCAACCGAAATACAGAGTATAAATCAGTGAAAAATTCAAGTAAGCTTCTTACGTGTCTAAACGGACGAAACTTTCACGCTCAGCCGGTTTAACGCGGGATTGAAAAATATGAGAAACGTCCGGAGCATCGATGGAATATATTACATGAAATATTCGAATTACTCCGAATATTCGGTGGCCTTTAACTCTCGAGAGACTCTGAATTTAGATCAAGTGAATACTTGCGCGCAACCTTACCTTTCCGTTAATTAAGATTTTAATTGATTTCTTCCAATATTTATTCCCTTAAACATTAATTCCCATGATACATTTATACCGCGAGTGTACACTTACATTAAAAGATACGAATCAATTTATTTACGAGAATATACCTAGTACTTATTCATTTAATACATTAAAGTATCTACATCATAGAGAATATTTACGAATCGAGATTCTACATTTATCTATAACATTAATTCGCTCTTCCTGTACTTATTTCATTTAATATTTGTTTCCCTCGTTTCCTGGGGAACATTTCTGCGAGTTTCAACCTTTGCACGTGCACAATTTCAAGCCTCCAGTACACACCACCCTCAGAATGCATAAAGCGGGTACTCGCAAAGCATACAAGACATACAAATTCCTGAAAGTCTATTCTGCGTAGTTTGAAAAATATGTAAGAAGTTCGTTGTGTCAAAGGAAGAGCTCCTAAATACTGACTTTCAAAGTATGAAAGTAAAACACACTTATTTTCTCTGTGCCATGAAAGGAAATGTAGTAGTAAAATAATTAGAAAGGGGTTAAAACAAAAATATTCATTCGAAAGTTCATTTTGTAAGTGGCGCGTGTACACACGTCACGTCCCCGTGCTTTATCCCGTGTTCTCACGAAAACGAGTATAGTAAAATCTACAAAGTATACACGCGCATTTCCTTCTCACGTAAGAGATGCCGTGGTAGATGGATGCAGTCTTCTCGCCGTAAATCCCGGTGCAGAATCATAATGCAGAAAATGCACTGTAGGGATTACGATCTTATTTGTCGCGCGCGAGGAGACGCAGGTAGATTTCGAAGGAAAGGGTTCCCTCGTAAAGTACAAAACTACTTTCCAAGCGTAAGGGTCGAGCAGTGCGCTTGGTATTTTTTCGTGCCGGAGGTAAGAATGAAGTGACGAAAGGTAGGTACATATTTACATAGAATGCGACGAACAAAAAAGAAGGGAGACGGGTGTACGTGTACCTGCACGATACAACGAGTAGTAGAAACAGTCCTTTTGCAACGTCCTCGTAAAACTGAATTACAAACGGTGCGAGATTCAGGAAATTTGATTTTCGACTTGTTTCTCTGTCGGAGAGAACGTAACTCTTTTATTCCTGTTCAGAATGAAAAAATTCAAGCCGGTTTTACGAAAGTCCTCGTAACCGTTTGTTCCATTGAATAATTCAATGAAGCGGATTTCAAGCGTTTAGAACGGGACATTGAATTAAACGAAGAAGAAGGAAAAGGCTTTTTTTCGAGATTTCCTGTAACCAGACGTGGAGGAAGAAATCGAAAGTTTTCTGGGTGACAGTGAGACTTGGAAATATCGTGGAAAATTTTCCGAGCCCTTAGCTTATTGGCATGGCGAGAGGTTTTGCGTTGGCAGAGGCGAGATCGGTGCCGTTTATCACGTAAGCCTTTGACAAGCTCTCCCGTGGAAAGGCACTTCATTTTAACCCGCGGCATGGCACCCTGTACTCGAAACGTGATACGAATTCGCGATCGAAGATTCGCGTCTACCCGAATGCCCTCGCCCTCTCCTTCCTCTCTTCCTCCCCCCCCGTTCGTTCCGTTCGTGTTTGCCAATTAAGACAGTACCTGGTAATTGGCGGGTCATCGATTGATTACGTGGCAACCGAATTAAACAAAGGGCCCGTCTCGCTCGACCTATGGGTGTACCTATCGATGCATATATGACTGTATATGAGACAGTTTGCACGTCCATCTGTCCCTCGATTGACAACGCTGCAAATCTGTGCGAATCACTGTTAGCTGACTCCATATTGACATTTCCTGGAAAGATTGATGAGAATGTCCGGATTTTCACGATAGTCATGCATTTTTTTCATAATATTCTTATTTTTTCTAGTATTTAATATGATGTTAAACACCATTGGAATGCAAGGATTTATGTGCGATCTTTTATTTTTATGATAGAAATCAGGTTTCGAGAAATTCAAACAAGTGTCCTCGAGGAATGAACGTGTTAAACGAATCGCACCCTATCAATATCGACGGAGACATTAAACTGGAGGGCAAGCGACAGCGGTGTGTTTTAAAAATGTAATATGTGCGGTGGTACTTAATCTTGATAATAAACGACCATGAACATGGATGTCTTATAAATTCAGGACAAAGGGAGAGAAAAAATCCATGTATACAGGGAGCGACCAGAATTTAAAGTCGTGAGGGGATCATTTTTCTCGCCAGTATTCTTATCCGTGCATACACTTATCGCGATACCAGCTACGAGTACCGGGACTATATAGAACAACCTTAACTATTTTACGACCACTTATGGTCCACCTGTTAAACAAACGCGATACTGATTAAATGAAAAAGATTGTACCTCACGTCGTGTTCACTAAGCAGCTGAACTGTAAATATCTGAGGAATTTAAAAAGGAAATATTGTACCTTCAAGAATGAATAAAATATTATACAGAAGTCGAGTGATAGGATCATTAATTTCATATGATATTTTTACGAATAATAGCTTAACAATATTCTATTGAGTACCAAAGAATGAAGAGTATCTTTTTCATCCACCAGACATCCTGTATATCATTATTATTATATGTATTTAATTATATCATTTATTAGTATTTCATATATTAAAGGATTTATGTATATAATATAATATACGTAAGTATTAAGTTGTTATGGAAATCGAGTACCTCCTCCATGGATATCTTTTTTAATTCCTTATCTATTCGCCTCATCGAGGACGGAGGAACTCGATCAGGCCTTAATCATGATTTAATTAAACCATCCAGCCCCCAGCCAACGATTTCCATATTCAATCAGCTGCTTCTAATTATTCCCCCGATATCGGTACAGCCCTATTACGAATCTCTTACGTCTCGTTTAGGTTAGATAGTGGAAAAACCATGGTCCTGTATATCCGGTGCAATGAACATTCAAGCTTTTTTCACGGCTCCATTTCATAACTCACCTGCACCAGGTTCGATGATACCGGGTGAATCGAAAAAAGTCCCCGGCTCACCTGCACTTGGCACGATGACAATAGATTCCAGTGCAACGATGCAACGTACCTAACACGATCGTTCAACTATTGTCCACGTGCCAAGTGCAGGTGTGTCAGAACTTTTTCGTTCCATCCCCCATCATGTATCAGCGTACATTATATCGAACGTACGAAGACGAGTCCTCATCGATCCTGCCATCCTTCACCGGAAGAATAGCAGAACGTAGAAACCGACACTGACTGCCGAACACGTGAATATCCTGAGAATCCTTTCGATAAGGAAACCCAGAATGATAAGCCCGTCTCGGTGTGCTTTCTCACCGTGAATCCTTTTGTTGCTTTCCACTTCGTAAAATGCATTGAATCTTGACACTAAATTTACAGAGTCCTCGTTGAGGATCTCGAGTCTTAACTATTTACCTCCGAGAACTTGTAAATCTTCCTCGAACTTTTGCAATTAAAATCTGCAGTGTATTTGGATATCTGACGTATTGTTGTTTCCGTGGAATATTGTAGTTAATTACAACTTGCTGTTATTGATATTGATATAACAGAAGTGTTTAGTACGATGATATGAATTAAAGTATATAAGTGGAAATAAAAAGAAATGTTTTTATGTGTGTTTAGTATATATTTTAGGTTGAAATAATTGTACGTGAATCGATGATTCGCATTCATCTTGAATAGCCTGTTTCAACTATTTTACTGTCCCGATAGCAGGGATCGATCATACCTCGTCATCAAACGACAGATATAACATGGCTCGGTGCACAAAACGAGAAAGTTCGACAAAATGAAAAAGTTTCGCGCAAATAGATGGGTGTATGGACCCAGAGAGCGAAACTGCATCGTATTGCATGCTTTTCGCGATATCAACGGAGCATCCCCTCCTCTACCGTACACAATATATGTATATACATATATAAATGCACATATACCCACGTTCCAGTCAGTCACGTCATATTTACAAAAACATTATCGTACTATTTTTCCCTCTTTTATAATACCAGGAATATATATACTCTGTCATGTACGATTATACACGTAGAAAAGGCGAGATTTATGACTCTGCCCATTGTTAGCCAATGCACGAAGCCATTCCTGTTTATTACTTTCTAAGAACCTGTTAAAATTTTAACTTACTTCTGTGTAACTGAGAAAGAACATTAATACCAATTCCTAACATAAAACCCCGACGAAAACGATAGCATACAGTAATTTCGGCACAAAAATGGGAGATCTAAAATACTTAACTGTATTTAAATTCTATCATAATATTTAAGCGCGGAGAAATATATTTTCCAAATGGAAACGTTAGAATTTAATTCACCGTGATGGAATATTCAATTACATCAAAGTGTAGCTAGTGAATTAAATATGTTGAAATAAATTCGAAGTGGCGTATTACTTAATAAATGAAGGGTGGAATTAAAGGAATATTTCCTCTTTAATAGAGCGATATACGGTATATTAATATAAGTCCTCATCGAAGAGTTGATGGTGGTTGGTTTCGATACATTATGCGAGGCAGGTTATCACGACGACCGGATTAAGATGCACTTACGGTGTTTAAGGATTATGAAGCATCATCGTTAGGAACCCGTTTGAAATGCGTCTTCGATATATCGTGGACACGTACATCCGTGTGCAACGAACTGACTGAGTGGATTGCCGGTTAGAATATAAAGTAGGGTACCACCATTGCAATTGTAGCTTCGCTACGGTTATTGCTATCTTTCTGCCATCGTATAGGGATCATTTGAAATTGGATGTGTCAAAAAAACATGTCAATTTGAAGTAACTTCATCGAGTGACCCATCATAGGGAGTGGTTCCGTTGCGACTAAATATTTGATCAAAAATATCGACGACTATGAACCTTCAGAAAAATCACGTTTCTGTACGATCGCACGCTAGTCATATTAATCAAGGAGAAAGTTTACATGCTGAAAGCAATGTAAATACGACAGCCAATTATTTATAAATTACGTGGAACCTGATAAAATATTGCGTAGTATAAAATAAATATCAGGAAAGATTTATTCAATATTGCTCGGTAAACGGGGATGGTGTGCATGGATTTATTAATTTTTAAAGAGCCACGTGTTCGGATTAGTTATGGTCAGTTACGTACAATATACTGTAACCTACCAGTGTTTGTATATTCTACACGTTTCATTCCCTGGTTTTTATAAAATTCGGCCCTTGCATTAACATTTATTTTGGCATCACTCATTATATTCCGCGCTATTTAAACAGCGGAATTGTTAAACATCGAGATTCGCGTTGTTATCTCTGGTGTGATCACGATTGACGTGTGCACAAGTGAATATCGGGAAAACTCAAATTCGTGATTGCACTATCTGTCAACCATGCAGGCCACCGATTAAATGTTTGTATGCTGAACCCAGATACGTATCAATAAATATAATAGCGTGTACGATAGATCATATTGTAATATAATGTAAACATCACGAATATACTCTTTAAAGTATGTTTAACACCATCACGTTCATCTACAAAGGCAACATCCACTAAACTAATTGTCTGACAATGAAAGGAATTCCATCAGCTTCTAAACTTTAATGCAAGGTACACTTTATCGGTATAATAATTACGAAGATTCTCTTAAATGTTTGCAACGAGAATACCTTTGGATATAGCATTTAAATCGATATGTAAATACTGCATAAGAAGAGATCAACGTATGGATATCAGATATGTCAGTATGGTGCAATCTGTTAAACGGCCAGTTAAGTAATGTCGGACATATTAGAGAAATCGGTTGGAGGGTGCGTGAAGGAGGAAACGTCGAGGGTCTGACTCGAGCGTACAAATTACGGGGTACAGTTCTTTTCTGATAAGCAGACAAAGGGATTAGAGTAGGTTACGATATGCTAATGAGACGATAAGCTCGGAGCACGATATCGTTACGGGCCGTGACTCCGTGCTATCAGCTATCAATACGTCGCGAAGCAAACAGCAATCCACTAATGTCCGTGCAATGTGTACGATGTGCATAGATAATTCCTGCTACGGGACATACATCTACGAACGTATGCATGCACAGCAATACGGGAATCACTAATGACATCAATCACTTGTTATAACCAATCAGCCGTACATTTCGTTATCCTAAACCGGTTCGTACACCCCCCCAGCACCCCATGGCTCCTATTTCCAGCAAATCGCATTTAATATCGTCGGAGTCTGCATGGGCCGGCTAACAATGGCGATGGCGAAATACCGTTTTCCAGGAAATTACATCGAAATGCACATTCCACGAAGAAAGGCACAAGGGCCTGTTAGGTGGTGTCTCTCACTCTCTCGTTCTCTCTTTCACTACGGTATTCTAGCGTACCGTTCTTCCCTCGATTTTCATCACTACGGACCGTCATTTCCGCGGCCGGCGCCGTTTTGACCAGAGTCTCGTCGGCGGTCGCCTCGAATCGGTTATTATATTTGTGTCTCTCTCTCTCTCTCTCTCTCTCTCTCTCTGTGTGTGTTTCTATGTCTCTTTATATGTGTAAAGGGGATTTGTATCCTCACGAAACTCCGAGATATTAGTATTGTTTTTAGCACCCCGGCGCTACCATTGTTCTCTTACCAGTCTTGATAGCTGATTCTCCTCGGTCACGAGGGCATAATTTCACCCCCTTCGTGTTCCTAATCGTGGCATAGACAAAAGGTACCCGTGTTTAATACGGCGCTTGGGATAATAATATTTTTTACGGGTCCGGTAGCATCGAGATGAGACACGATCCGAGATAAAGCTAATTGCATCGTTGATTAATACAATCTTAAATCTACGAGTAATATTCGGGGAATACGAGCATTCGTAAGTTGACTCGCGAGTTAAGTATCTCCAGGCATCCAGTTAGGTTATTACCTGAAATATATCCTGCATAACAAGCGTGATAAATGTCTGGTATCTAAAGAGATAATTACTTGAAGGAAGGTTATTTATATAGGAGCAAATTCAACCTTTACATACTTCAAATATTTGCGATATACCAAGAGAGGAATATAAGAGAGTATGATGGATCATTATGAAGTAGAGAAACCCTACTTCTGACCAGACATACTTTACACACGTTACTCTTTCCCCGAGCAGTCTTATTTCCACCTGAATCCTATATCCACAAATCCGCGCACATACTTGAAAAGCATAATCGCGAGCCGGCGAAAGGGATATCAATCTCTCACGAATGATGAATCACGCAAGGGCTCGTAACGAGCTCTAGAAACTGCAAGCTGATCATTTCCAGGGCGGAAAAAGTGAGGAAGTAAGAGCAGAGAGAAGAAAGTAGCGGCAATAAAACAACTGCGACAGTAAAAAGAGGTTGATTCGAGTAGAGATTGGTGGTTTATATTAGAGAGGGAGAGAGAGAGTGAATGTTAATACCCATAAAGGGTTGCCGGCCGGTATTTGTATCACTTAGAATTTGCATCGAACGCCCGAAGAATAAAGGACACTCGTTCCACGACCCTGGCATTCTCGACGAAACCGGCGTGATTAAAAAGTAACCGTGGCTCCAGGAGAGAGATAGAGAGAGGGAGAGAAAGGAGTTTTGCCAGGCGTCGTCGTCCTCGGGTACTGAATAATTCAATAAACGCGCGTTAATTCGCATATACATGGCAAACGGCTAGGCCATGGGGGAGACACGCGAATGCCGCGGAAGCACCGAAACTTTGAATTGTTAATCAGATCACGTTGCCCGGTTTCGAGTTATCGTCGCGGCTTGAAACGCGCGCGAGAGTCCACGGTTAACTCGTTCCCGTACGATACCATATTCTACCACCACCTCCTACTATAATGTCGCTCATTCGCATAACTTAAAATGTTTAGTACCATAATGCCCGATTCTCCCAATTTCCCCGTACGTTCAATGATATGCGCGATTCCGCGGATTAAATTAGTCAGCGCGGCACGTGCCCCTCGTTCCGGTAATCAGGATGAACGTGTAAGTCGTATAATAGACAACGTTTCACGGAATTGCTAATGATTCTTTATCGATGATCCGTATTACGCTACGAACGATATACGCAAAGATTAATTGAATGCAGAACATTAACCGGCAGTTTCATCTTCAATTAATACACTCAAATATGAATAAGTACTACGACGTACTCCGCGCATCCCGAATAATATTTAACATTTAACTACCGAGAATTTTAGTATTCATATAATGTCCAGCTAATTATAATTATCAAAGTCACGCATCCTCGGAGTGTTTATACTATACTAATATTCATAAGTATCTAATTCTGCTTGGTTCATTAATTCCACGTTACATTAGTATAACTTATTCAGAAGTATTACAACCGCACAGACTTCTACACTGAAAATCATTAGAACAATAAAATTAACAAGTTCGTAGATGCTTTACATAAATGAGTCTCGTTAGGTGGATCCTTGTTAATTACAGTCAACGGCGATTCCTTATTCCGTCGAAGGAGCTTGGGAATAACTGGACTAAAACGAGTTAAAAAATATTGGTATCGGATGCAGGCGATGGACCGTGAGTTCCGTGCGGATGAACTCAAGAATTAACGAATTGAGACGGAGAGTATAGTCGCCAGGCGTTAATTCACATAGAACGGCTCGTTACTCGAGAACACAGTAGCAGGGTACACGTGGAAGTACCGAAAACTTTGAATTGTTAATTAGCCCTCCAGTGCCTTTAGTTCTGATTCTCCTAGGAGGGCCGTAATACGTGGTTAACGTACCTCGCATGTCACTGGCACGTTGCTTTTACATCCTCGTTAAAGTGCATCCGGAACTCTACTTAACGCATTCTCCCACCAAATGCTGAGGTATTCCTCTTAAGTAATCTTGTCAGCTGTCGGTTACTACTTTTGACTTTATCGATTTCTTACTGCTTTCATTCCCCGTTCTTAGTTAATAGTCCACGGTTATTAGATCGTATTGAAGATTATGATAAAGGACGGCTTGAAGTATGGCAACAACATGGTCGGAAGTTAACGTGGTCAAAATTTAAGTGATAAATTATCTATATTATAATATCTATAATATACCAGATTTAACTGATAAAAATTATTCTCTGAGTAGGTAATGAATGCTTTAAATAGTCAGAAGTTAAATTATTAAATAGTCCTGTGATTTAAGTGCAATTACTGAGTCTATTGGGAAATATTTTAATTTTCGATTAATATTTTAATTTCCATCTCTTTCGATGAGTATTATTAATGTTAATAGTGATGAAATCGCAATTTGACGACATTTATGGTCGAGAATAGAGAATGTTTATAGCGAGGGAAACATTACAATATTTTTATTAGTAATATTGTTGGGATTTATGTTGAGCGAGATGCATTGTAAAATGAATGGATGCAGAGGAATATAATGGCCTGATAAAATACCGTTTAAATGAACGTTAGTATTTCCAGATAATTCATATGACTTTTTAAATGTCCACGAGTTTCGCTGAGTATTGAAAATTAACAGGGTATTATGACTTGTTTGCACGGAGAATCTCTAAACGAAATTGGATGGTCGGATTTTATTAACGAGCACCGATATATTGATACCCTAACCTGCCGATACATCTTCGTTTGATCATCCACGATGGACCAATCGTTTATCAAAATTCGGAACTAAGGGCAGTATCCTGCCTAGAAGTCTTGTTGCAGGAAATCTAATAAATGGATCAATAACATCATTCTCGACTGCCCTAAATAATTCACTAGCTAGAACGGAAATAATTTGTAATCATCACGTATTTAATTGCAACACAATATTGCATATTACATCCCGGAATCGTTATTATTATTGATTAATTATTTTTGTAGTTTCATCCCAAACAACTCTATTTTTATATACACTTTTCTAAAGGTACCACAGAAATATGTAAATTGTAGTTGTTTATATTTTCTTGATTTATATTTCAGTTGAAAATAATTCATCATAAAAGTACTCTTCAAAAGCAATTAATTATTTATCTCTCGCCTCGCGATAACGAAGGATAGATATATTAATATCATACTCATTAAAACTCAACAAAAAAAACACTCCCCCGGATAATTTACAAACTAATCAATAAAAAGGTGTATTAGTACCGTGAAACTGTATCGATATGACAAGTCAGGGTTCGATCCATATCTCACCAGGGAAATTAATATAGAGCAAATTAAATCAGATGACAAAAATATTTCCCCATTAGTATCTCCTGTATCCAATAATCATATAATATCCAGTTGACATTTCGACGTATTAAGTATCGGAACGATGCATTTTTTTAACGACCTTACGATATCGGGAGGCATCGAATGTGTACCGCAGAAATAACCACGTCGTTACACGAAGGTGTCAATTGCATTTTAATCTAGTCGGAGACGTAAGCTCGAACGTGTATGCGACTTTATTCACCGATAAAGAGAGATAGGTTTCGAGGGAAATAGGGAATCATGATGTAGCAAAAGCAAAGGGATAATATCTCCTCGTTCGATGATAAGAGAGGGACGGATATATAACTAGTTTGCCGTGCGCATTTGTTAAATCCAATCAGGCCTTGCAATTCCAAGTGAACCGTGGATTCGTTCCATCATTTCGTATACCACGAAATCGTAGAGGAAACCGGCTTGGGGTAGTAACGAAATATTAGATTAACTGGATAAAGATAGCACGAAACGCAATAAGTCCCTTTCCGGGGCACCCCGTGCAACACGTCCAGGGGGTTGGAGACCGCATGAAACGCGATACCCGGCGAAAGATAAGAATGAAATTGCGTTATAACCAAGGCAGGGCTCACGATTCGATGCGTTTTATCACTTTTCACCGGACACGAGCACTTCAATTTATTTCTGACTCACGCACACACTCGTGGATCTCGAGGATACAAAATGATGAATACGTTTAACGCAAACCAACGGGGGGTTGGGGGATGGAAACTTTGGGCAGGGTGGACCTGACGAATAATGAAATTTGGTGGTTTTAATTGATCGTTAAATGTTCTGTCGCTCCGGGCTGTCTCGCTGCGGTTTTCATATTAAAACTCGTCCCGGTTAATGGTTTGTACTGAGAATTGGATTACGAGTGTATGGAGATTTTACGAGTTTTAAATTAGTCGGCTCCTCTCGCGCCCTTTTTTTTCTCGAGCTGTGTACCCGACGAAAATGTTGCAGTGCTAATTCCATCAAGTGGTGTACCATATACTACAAGTCTGATTAAATTTGAATCCACCAGTGAATTTACTGCGTGAACGTTACCTTTGTGACAAAAGAATTCCAATGAATATTTAACTCCGTCTGATCAACTGTTGATAGTGTTAACACCAGTGTCACTATGTGATACCAACACCTTCAAATTTCACTAAAAATCTCAGCTAACCAAAAATAATCTCATCTCATTCCAGGAACCAAATCCGCAGATTTTCTAATAACTCAAAGTCCACCAAAATAAAGAACGCAAAAGAGCCAAGTGAAAGAAGTGGACAAAGGTCTTTGTGCATAATTTGAGTCACTCGATTGGCACTAATCTTAAAAGTTTCCCTTAAATGCTTCCATTGAAAAGTCATGATTTCCTCGCCGAGGCGTTGCCGGGGTTCCCAGGCGTCAAAATCATGATCGACGTCCCCCTAATTCGCATCTCTCCCTTTCATCCATCATGGCACTTCCTCCCCGTGGAAGGAGCGGCTTGTTAAAAAGGTAACTGGCGACGAATGCGCTAAAGTCGGTATAGGGAATTTGTCGAGGACGAGGAACGAGGAACGAAGTGCCGTGTCGAAAGCTTGATCGACGTACCCTGGCTCTCGTTCGAGCCCTTCTTTACTTAGGTCTCGATTTTTGACGAGGGACGATGCCTCGTTAAATGTATATTCTCCTACGACTACGAAAAATGTCGGCCATGATAATTGTCCTTAAATTTCTTTTGTCACCGACCCTTGAAACTCTCCCCTTCGATCAATTTAACCTCCCACGCGAACCTTTCCTGTTCCTTGGTAAACAGAAATCTGAAACATGGCTTATTGTTCCGGCCAATTGATTTGCACTTCTCTTTACACGGATTTGTTAGTTCCCTAATTATGTGGTAATTGTATATGATTGCAGGATAATGGTAGTGTAAATGTGATGATAAAATACGAGTATGAATTATCACGGATGTGGATTCTTGTGAAAAATTGGATAGGAAGTCAAGGAGTAAGTCAAATGGTACATGAAATATTTTAAGAAATATCGTGGACCAAGTTAATATTTAAATTCGAGTGAGTATACGGCGTATAAGGTATGCGACAGCTCGTCAATATCATGCTATGGAATAAAGCGATAACAGGTGCGTAATGTGCCGTAAAAATGGAAAAAAATGATTTCCCTATCATAGAACGAAAGAAGTTCTGTAAGTCCATCCCTTCTGCAATGATTGATCGTCCGTACGGGCGCCATATTTCATCGCGGCCGTTGTTACATCCCTTCTTATGCCATGTATCTCCATGCTCTGCATCATTTAGCACTCCCATCGTGCCATTCATTTTGTCCGGATACACTTCTACCGTGAAATGCGATTGATTTACATCTTATTAAGTACTCACTGCGCTCGCAAAATGAGTAACTCCGATACACTTTCACAAGTTTCAAAAGTGTGAAATCAAAAATGTCGTTAGGAAATTTATTATTACAAAATTGACTAAGCTATCTGGAAATATGAAATTCTCTCGATCGTTTTCAGTGAATTTTATATTTTAAATACACCTAAAACGCGAGTTTACTGCGGAGCGTATTTTAATATCAGGTTCCGTATAATTTCATTCCAACTACCTTGCCGTATTATAAGTCTCATTCATGTATTTTAAAGCCTCGTTGTTCTCCTTGTTTTCGCGAAGTATGCCGGAATATGCAATTTTGCGTATGAAACAAATGGAAACTTATTGAACGGACAGGTACCCGGCTTGGATTAACAATTCCAGTAGTTATATTCTATTTCGACCGTGAGAAAATCCTATTCATAAACTACAACAATAAGAAACGTTCCTTTAAAGCCAGGTTATTCCGCGAAGAGGAACCGTGAATAAATGCAATGATAAGGAAAAAAGTAAGCAATGTATTATTCAGTTTTATTAAACCCAGGGAGATGAAAAGATTTTCGCATCGAGCGTTATGGTCCCAGGAATCTGGTGCGCTTCATCGGTTACCTCTTCCCCTCCATCCTTCTGTCTCCCTCAACCGGTGCAATTACACGCTCTACTTTCAAAGCTAACAAAAATACGAATTGCATTCTACGCGATATTTCATATCCCTATATTCTCTACTTTGCCGGCTACAATTCAGGTTTTCATTAAAATTCACGCACCTCTTGGCTCCCGACGATAAAACATATCCGATCGATTCGTGTTTCGTAAATAATCCCTTAATGCGAACAAATCCTACTTTGCGCGAGTGTCACGCAGGAATAAAATGGAAGGAATAATTCCTGCGAACGAAGGACGGATTTAAGGCAATATGTTAATACTTAAGAAGCAGGAAAACCATCGATGGAAATTAGCATAAGAAATCATCGAAATATTTCAACTTTGACCCCGATTTTCATATTTAACTACCCTCTCATCGTGAACGGGAACAGGAATAATAATCAAACCGTTTTAGATTGGGTATACTAAAGTTCGATATCATCCTATCTTTGAATGTAATTTACCTCACATCGATCTACGCTGAAATATATATATTCTTCATTTAAATTTAAAACATACTACTGTACTTGATTAATATTAATACACTTCACAATAAAGCACACGGTAATACACGATTAGAATAAAAGAAACATTACAGTGGAATATAAAGGAATATTCCGCATCACTGAATTCTAGTTCGTATTTCGTGTGTCGTATACTAAGAGGTTTTACTTGCTCGTTCACTCAAAATAAATAAATAATAATGTCTGTAATCGAATCTAGGAATTAATTCAACGATATTCGAGGACGAACGAGAAACGGCAGCATGGCTGGCTTCAAGCACGGCCAGAGAGAAGTAAAAAGGAAACACTTGCGTGTGCCTCGTATTGATTCCACGCAACGAAACACGCGAACTCGACTCCGTGCCGTTTCATTTCTCCGTAAATACCTAAGAAACCTTCCGTAAAGAATATTATGTACCCGTTAGTTTCTATTTTACTGCAATTCCGTAAGCGATAAAGCGAGCGTGACACCAAAATAAATGAAGAGGAATGGACCACGAGATAGTGGTAAGTAGGAACGATTATAACGTAGAAAGGGAACCAGCCGAATCCGTGGAGAAACAGACGAAATAAATTAGGAAAGAATAATAGAGCCCCAGTGATAAATAATGAATGTGTGGATACAATTGAATCCTGAGGCAGAACAATATTTTTATACTATCAGCCAAAAAGGAGGAGGAAATAATGAAAGTATATCAATTCATTTCGAGAATGTTGACTCTGCGATATTAGACTCTTAATTACGTATTTTAAGACTGTTTTAATTGGTACGTGTAATAACGCGGTTTATTAAATTACATAAAATTTCTGAGCATTCTTGGCCTCGCGTATGGTTTTCGCATTTTTTGCCGCACCTTTCCTCGGCCCTCATTTCGGGATATTTTCAGGAACGAAAAATTACGCAACGGTGTTTTTATTATCCACTGAGTTCTCATTAAGTAACGCCAATAGCGGTACAGAGTGTTCTGGTTTAATTAAGTTAAGTACCCCTGAAGTACGCGTCCTGGTATACCTGGCTTTTTCTACTCGCGTGGTCTGCCTTCTGACCATTTCTGTTCTGTTTTAATGAAGTGAAACAGACGGCTGACCATGTCTGACATTTTCCACTGCTCATACTACCGGGTTATCTTAAGTAATGCTCTTAGGAGCTTAAACAAGAAACTCCCTAGATTTTCATATATAAGTCAATTTCAACCTGTACTTCGTTAAAGAAACTCCAATAAGATACAGACGTCGTAAGAAATACCATTACTGCCACGTTGTTGAAATTAAATTATGTATAATTCCCTTCGTTTCAAGTGTTTTTAATTAACTGTTCCATAAAGGTGTTAATATTATTGATGAAATATATTAATATTATTAATAAAACATTTGATATGATTCTGATATTAATTGGACATAATCTAAAGTATATCGAAATATCGGAGATCCGTATAATACAGGAGGTGGATTTTACTAAATAAATTCTCCAAGTTGAAATGTGGACTTAAGCAGTGGACCGATAAGAGCAAATATCGAACTCGCAATTCCACGTATTTATTTATATAAGCTGATCTCTGATAATGATATATTCCCTTTAAATCCGTCGGCGTGGAAGATATTCGAAAAATTCCTACGTGCAGGGAACGCGCTCTGATTCGCTATGCATGGCTACGTCAGTTACATTGAATGCCGCCTTGTTAAGGAATAGAATTCAACGTTGCAAGCTTATATTTGCTAACATATCGATATAAGGCATATTCAATGCCTTAGTTGACGTCACGCGAGCTTCATGCGATTTGACATCGCAAATCCACCTGCCACCGCGCCTTCCTCCACTTCTCCTCGTTTCGACACGTTAAAAAAAGAAACCACTCCGTTCCCCATTCACATGCCATGACGTGATTCTATCTTTTTTAACGATACGAAAAAACTGATATTTTTAAACTACTTTGCCGAGGAGGAATTATCTCGACTGCGTTTCTGAAACCGGAACGCTGTTAATCATTCGTACTCTTATTTTCTGCGAATTATTACGTGGACTAGAAAAATAGTCGTTTTGAAATTAATAATGCCAGGGTATGCCCAATATTATTAATTTAGAGGTAAAAATGGCAGTAGGTCACAACTTTATTAATTATGATATGGGTTATTTAGTGGATGCAACACCAGTGGTAAAAATGCGTAAATGTTAATGAGAGAGTTTTCGGTTAATATTCTGAGATTACCGATAACGCTTGTTTTATTACATTGCACTACTTTGTAACCTCGTAAAACACAAGTTCGATGTATTTAACGTGGGAATATTCATTAACGATCATAAAGCGTAATTTAGTGGCCCGTCGTTTTTGCCAGGCCATTCCTCGCGTGCTGGTATTTTCGTACGTGACACCTCGACCGATCAAACCGATCACGGGATCGCGACCGAAATTGAATCGATTTCGTGTTATTGTCGCTATTAACGCGATTCCGATAGTCGGACTCGCCTCGTTTTACTATCTCGCACCGTTATATCGATATCCATATAAACCTGATGGAAAATCCATTAACGATCAGTGAAATGAAATTTGTTAATTGTTCGTTCGGAATCGTATCGGTTATCGTTACAATATAATTTACCCGTGGTATTGTTTGGCATTCATTTAAATTTACCATCGCGCACGATCGGACCTTTGTTTCTACGAATCTTATTCAGTAATATAATATTAATTATATAATTAAATATATAGCACTCGATACAAAAGCCATGAGAAATTCTGCATTAATAAAATGATACCGTTACAATACCACCGATGCTTTGACCTCAAACTAACGAAGTTACATTTAAATGGTACATGGCGATATACTCCGTGCGATAATTTCCAATGAGTTTAACGAGAAGCCGAAAATTTGTGGCAGAATAAATGCGAAATGAAATTGGGATTTTGTGTGTTATACTGCAAATTAAATTAAAATCTACCATCGCGAAAGTGACATGTATCAGAAATCGAAATCGATGGCAGGGTTTAACGCGAAAAGGTGGAGTCGAAAAGCGAATAAATACGAGGTGAATTCCTTCAAACGTTTTTGCAACATTGTCTCGGAATGCTCGTACGTTTCACGTTCGATCAAGCAGTTATCACCGTCGATATTCCTTTGGGGAATTGCATTCATGCAAGCGATACACGGGGCTGCACCAGGGGGCATAAATAACGAGCCGGTATTTGCATTACAGTTGCAACATGCAACCGCCGACCAGCCATCGTCCCTTCGAGCTCGCGTTCGTTTAACCAATTTCCGGTTATCAAGGAATCAATATTACAAATTTTGGCAGGGGCCGAAATCAGCAGGAAATATTTCGGGGGGTGTCCTAATCAGCCGGTGCACCTTTCCGTCTGGAAACGTGCCTACCGATTCACGAAATTTGGGGGACCAAGCTACGAGTGTTCAGTCGTATCTGACTCATACTACTGATTTTTTTTTAACATTTGCACCTGTGGAAAAGTATATACGGTTTTCCGTATAAAATAAACCACCTAATTATCTCTTTAATTGCAATTATACGGAGAATATTTTATGCATTATATGTCTTCAGACAGCCAATATTTTAAAAGAGAATTTTTTTCAGAAAGTCAGTATTCCAGTTCACCCACATTTCTTACTTCGAAGTGAAAATAGTTGTACAATTAGCTGGCCTATTCTACGTGGGATATCTTACACACACGAAAAAGGAAATGATTAGAAATATTATCAAATAACCCGCAATCACATGCTGTGCATTGATAACATAATGTAAATTATTGTAAATAAATGATATTACAATTTATTCATAGTGCTATCATCTAATTATATCAAATCCCTCGACAAATATAATTTCCCTTACGGCATGAATTATAGGAGGTAGGCTTCCACCCTACGTATAAATCACTCAAAACTAATTTCAACAAACTTAGCCCGGATTAATCGAACAACTTAAATAATCATACTGTGATCTACGTTATCACCGATGTTCCAAATACACCGCAAGATGTACGACATTTTATCAGCTGTTATCAGAGCGAAGTAGATGGAGATAAATAATTTGAAATCATAAAGGGATATTTCTAAGTACCGTTATACCGAGTGTAGTGGTTTCTGGCAGGAAATGCGGCAAGCAGATCGCGAAATTTGCGGGAATAGTTTGTAGATTGAACGTCAGTAGGCTGGAGATATGAAAATCACGCGCGAGCATGTTTGATGGGAATCAGGCCCACTTGCCCAACGAAAATCACTGTCTGATGGAAACCATAGATAGATACTGCTAGGCTGCACTCTATACAGTAAATCGACACTTTCATCTGCATGATATTCTATCACACGGATGGTCTGTACATGTTGGTAAAGTTAAACCAAAGGACTGCCGGTGGCATCCATTCAAAATAGCAAGTCTGTACGGAACATTATGCTAATCACAGATAAACGACTATTGTTGTCTAATACAATGGACCCAATTCAACTAGCATAATTCTAATGTAGTGGTGTAACGAAAAATGTTACTGTGACGTACAACGCCGGACGTGTCTGCAATTATTATCGTATGGTTTCCAGGAAACAGGTATATGGTTATTAGAATAGCTGTAAATGATTTTAGAATTATAAGAAGGTAATTTAAAAATGTTAGATCTATATAAAGTATAGGAGAAACGTATGAAAAGTAAATGTGATTGTAGATAAGTGAAACACATGTAATCGTTCAGGTAATGATGTTGTCAAATAATGAAGTACCGTGTACTGGTCGTGAATCGAGGATAAAAGACTAGCAATTTATGCAGTCTGTAAGGACAGTGGCTTCGACTGTTTAATGCATAATTAAACGAGGCGGTGAGACCGGCCATTAGGTTAATTACAGGTAAACAAGCATCGTCCTCTGATGAAACGGATGCGACTGCACCACCACATGTTTCTGGTGTCAACGAGGTACTTATTGCTGGTAACACACTTACCGCAACGATCGTTCCAACGTGAAACCAAAGGAATTATTGAATAGCAACGTGGATTTACTCGACTGCTCTCGCTGGTCCTGTTCTTCCGCATTCGTTATCTAAACAGCGTAAAAAAAAATCCGAATAGAACAGCCCTTAACTCACTTCCATACAATACATTACAAATCCTTGCCGTACCACATCACACTCAAGGCAAATAAATAGAACCATTTTTTTAAATCAACACTGCACAACCTTATTCCTATTCAAAACTGTAGTTAAATATGCATGGAGATATTTGAATAATTTTATAAATAATAATTCCTTTCCTATTCTGAGGATACCTGTTATTTTAATCACTGAATTACGAAGGACATTGTTATCGTTCTATTTAGGAAGAATGTAAATATTTTTGTTTACGATCGGGCTGGTTTAAACATAAACTAGGAGTATGTTCATAGGAAATGAGGGTTTTTGGTCACAGGGTGTTTTTCATTGAGGATGTCAGGAAACGTCGAATGGGTTCAATCTGAAGTGATATTCATCGAAGGGAAAATCGGTTGAAAAGGTGAATGACGGCTGTGCGTATCTCGGCTCGATATGCGGTGGTGATTAATAGGCGGCAGAACCGTGTCGAAACAGAGCCATGGAAAATCGCAACAAAACCACCTCGCACTCGTTACGTCCAACTTCGCGAGAGAAGGCTGTCCTCACTTTTTCACTGACAATGCCTCCCGTAAATTCCCTACCAGTCAAATTATTTCAACCATTCGTATCGCAGCTGACAACCTCGCGGAAACTACGGCTCCACATTTTCGCGTGGAAATATTTTAAAAGACCCGTCAAGTACAACTATTAAATTCTCTAATTTCAAATGAAATCAGTTTGAGAGAAATACCGAATGATATTTTTTATGAAGCGAGACTTATGCCGTTATCAAAGGTGAACACCGATGAACAACGTAGAAAAGAATTATATTAAAGATTAAAATGACATGTCAAGTAAATAATCAAATATTTCTGTGCCAGATGAAAAATAATCCTTTATGTTTGAAAGCTTGTTACTTTTACACGTGGAGATGTTTAAAAGAGAGGATTGCAGGATACAATTGGATTTCGTAATCTCGACGTAAGTTGGGTAACAAAAAATGACTGAAAAGGGACACTCGTAAAGAGAATTCCCGGAGATGAGGGAAAAAGTTCAAACTTATGGACAACGCCGAGATAAAATTGTTCCTCCTTGATGGCCGTATCATCCCAACTACGAGAGCTTCGTATATACTCAACTTTTTACTAGTTTTTTCCAGCTGCAATACAGAGTACAATTTGGACTTGGTTGTATAGTTGCGCGCGCGCGTGGAGGACATTGATAAGTGGTATACGAAATTTTCGCGACCGGTGATTGTTGGCGATTTATTTCTCTGGATCGTGCTAAATTCAAGATGGATGCCGGGATTTTTCGAACAAACAGGATAGGGTTTTAAACGGTGGGATGAACATGGTGAAATCGAAAATTCAATTATACATAGCCCAGGTAAACTCCGTACAATGGCATTGCAATTTTCTCTTGGGAATAATTTACTTGGAACTATTGCCCCTGCCAGTCACCTAATTGTTTCTTAGTACTTTTCTCTTGCGGGGAACTTCGAGAAGACTTAACTTGATGAAAACTCAGATTTCCATTATCCTTTGTACCTTCGCTATTTCATTATTCTCTATGTAATATTATAATTATTAATTTTCTGTGTCAGACAAAACTGCTACACAGGAACGACGAGCGCTTCCAGTGAATTTATGAATAAATCATATATTAATCCACATACTAGTCGTTCCGTCGATAAATCAACAGTTAATTAAATTATGACTTAATTAAATCATCATTTATTTTAATTCCAACTTTATCCTATAATAAAGAATAAGCTGATCGAAGTTTCATTTATTATCGCGAATTATGGAGTGATATCAAGGCTTGGTGTTTTGTTATCTTCGAAACGGAATTTCATTAGCGTAAATAAAAATGAGAGTAACAAAAACAGTGATAAGGATTCGCAGAGTCGGACAAATTCTACTTAGTTTTTAAAATCGTGTCCTAATATGTTACTTTCGTTCATATAATTTATATATAAAGGATACGTCTCTTTAAATAAAACTAACAAATAATTTAGCCATAATAGAATTCTTCGAGTAAACTTAATCGTTGACAGTGCAAATAAATGCACAATGTTATCTATTTAATTAATAGTTTGATCGACAGACATCCACTGCTTGGCTTCCAAACGAAGTCCCCAAAGAATAACACATTTCGTAGGCCAGAAGCCCCGCGGCGTGTCTTCAGGACAGTCCTCGGTAATTACATTTTCAGGTTGATTGTTTACACTAATAAGGTTAAATGTCTCGGTTTGTTTACAGCCCGTGTGTTTTCGTCTCGCAATGAACGCGATCGTTAGTCTTAATTGTCTATGTAACAATAGCAAAGTACTCTACTTACTCACTCGTGTCATGAATGGGAAGTGCTTTATCATAATATTCATGAGCCCCTTTATAAAATAAGTATCATATATAGCTAATTTTATTCCCCTTGTTACGAATATCAACCTTAATTCTCCTAAAGAAAATAAATATGAAAAAATCCAATATAGTTTTTCATATAAAACACTTGGTGTACGGTATCCAATTAATGTAAAAAAGGATACGTAGGCGTTCGTGCAATTAATATTTCGCGATAGTATCAGTTTCTGGCTCAGTTTCCGCAAGGAATTATTTCCAGGTAGCCAAGTTTGATACAAATTTTGGGGGAAATATCACAGCCAAAGTTCGATATAAATATCGAGAGTATGGACAGGAATCATCGGTAATAAACAATGTATTGCTCCAAGTATCCATTCTGATTCATTCGATAAACACTTTTCGAATTAAACATTTTCTATGAGCAATAATTCTTAAATCATTCCACGGATGCGCGAATATTTTTTGATGAGCTAAAGTCATAAATTTCTGCGATATCGAATTTCATTGTTCAGTGTGATCGCAATAATCTGAAATCGTTCATAGCAAGCAATGTTATGGAATTATTAAAATATATTTCTGGCAACAAATACGAGGCCGACAAATAGAACACAGTTTCACGTAAAGTAGACATTTTCCATGTTAAATAATCTTGCTTTGAAGATGATTCATATGAATTATTAATGCGCGAGTGGCCTTAATTTGCCCTGTACTTCGATATCGAAATTCTTTACATCTCATAAATAGTTATCGTGTAACAGAATTACCACGTATCGAGAATTGAACAGAAGTTATATTACAACGGATCAATTTCTATTTCAATTATTCCAGATATGATTTGCCTTTGATTGCCGGATTCTACTTCGAATCACGATGAAACATCCGAGTAGTCAACCGCGTGGTAGTCATCCGAGCGAAATGAAATGAAACTAAATGAATCCGAACGCGAAGTAAGAATAATATATTCCCGGTACCGCGAAAAATCAGGACAAAGTCACAACAATGAGAGAAGGTAAAACATCCGTTCGTCCGGGAAGAACCAGTTGCTCTATATGTAAATTACTAGTTCTATATGTAAATACGGGCCCCTTTTACATCCTAAAACGAGGTATAAATGTCAGGATCAAAAGGAATGGCGAGCACATTCTCGAGGAAAATTTTGAACGTTCACCGGAAAATGACCTTTCGCACGATCTGTCGGGATTTCGAATCGGTCACGAATCAGACTTATTTACGTACGAGCTTAAACATCGGCAAACACGGATACGTATGCGTTGATATTGATTTATATCCGCGCGTATATATCCGTCTTTCTATGTATCTATATTAACGCACTGTACTATCGAATTGACGGATATTAATTGTCTTTCATCGATATCACCATCCCCATGATAATCCAACCCCTTCGTTAAACCACATTCCACATTGTCGCCTCTGATTCGTGCATTCTCATTCGTTCAATCAAGAACGTTGTTCCACTGATAATAGAGGAATGATTAACGCATCCTCGAAACTCTCTGCCGCTCCCGATCAAAGTGTGACGTGATTTCGAGAAAAAGAATTGAGATTGCTGGATATTAGTCTAGTGCGAGGTCGCGGAATAAAAGAGGGAGACAGATGGTGGAAAGGAAAATAGATCATGAGAGTAAAACGTGAGAAAGGAGAGACACGGAGGCGGAGAGAGAGAGAGAATGAGAGGAAGGTATGCTGGAGTTAGATGGTTTTGAAAAGCTTATGGTCAATCCACTTCCATCCTTCTTCATCTAACACCAACCGAGTGCACCAATATATCTGGTGAACGGGGGGTCGGGGGAGTGGTGCCGGTGGATGTGGGATGTGATTTACGAGGCGCATTGTTTGTAGACGTTTATCTGATTCCACGAGTCGTTCTTACAAGAAGAAGTTTCTTGATTGAAGTTTACTTTTTGAAGGGAAAAAGGAGATGTCGGTTTTATGTCTCAGGCCTCGATGTATCAAAGAAGAGACGGATTGTAATAGAAACTGCGATCAAACAGAGGTTAAAGAGTCGTGAAACTCTCGAAGAAGAAGGTACGAACGAAACCGAGGCAGAAAGAGTGCCAGGAACTGTATAGATGACTGAAAAAGAAATTAATTGGGTCCCATAAAAAATTACTAAGTTTTTTAATAGTCTATGAAACGAACGTAACAAATAACTGGACATATCTCATCGTATATGGCCTTTTATTATAACATTATTTCGCCTGTACCAGATGAAAAGTTGTCGCCGGGTCTACTTCATTTTATTATCTGGATCGATGGGGCTACTGTGACACGGTGACCCCGATTTTAAAATTCGCACTCTCCTGTACTTCAGATTCAAACACTCTCTGTTGGATATCCATCGTTGAGGATAATCGACTCAGACCCACTGTAACGAACCCCTCTAAACATGGGAAATTAATCTCGTCACATGGAAAATATTTCACGAGTACCTCTAAAGCAAAAACACATTCAGAACCACGGTTAAAATCACAAAGATTTCCTGCTAAATAATCGCACAATCTTCACCAAAGTGGGGGAGTCTCTAATCCGATCACCACGTCTATCCGTACGTCGAGAACTTCGATAGAAATCGCTGTGAAACTAACTCGTCAGTTATACGGGCGTTTTACATTCCGACAAATATACGCGCACCAAATGCCGAAGAACTTTACCACTTTGCTGAAATCAGCTTTAGTAGTCGTTCTAGATCCGAACGACAAGCTTGGGGGAGGGGGGGGGGGGGAGACATTGAAAGGGGGAAGTATAGGTAGGGTACGAAGAAAACAGTGGTAGATAGTTGAATAGATAAAGTTAGAAGGCGAAAGAGAGAGGAGGGGGGAAGATAGAGCGAGACAGAGAGTGAAAGATAAAGAACGATGTTCTATTATCAGGGAACGCAAGATGGTAGAACGACCTAACAAATGACGATGCCTTCCTTCCGCGAAAATAATAACCACCCTCGGGGATGGAGGGAAGAGTTGCCGTCGAGGTCGGAAGAGCAAAATCCCTGGTGAATAAGCGTCAGCCGTACATAATCCCGTCACTTTCACATTAACGATATGAAAGGAATATTGACTTACTGTTGCTGGAGTACACGGCAACGAGTAATGGAGATTTACCAACGTTGACTTACTTCTCTCTCTGTATTTCGTTCCCGACAAGTTAGTCGTCCTTTAATACGATGTAGTAATATATTTTATGCTCGTACGAGTAGACGTCAGGGTGTTCGGTCCAGCAGAGAGAGAGTGAGAGTCTCTCGTTAATCGAGTATAACCCTTTGGCATTCTCTCCTCCGCCGAAACGGGTTACCTGAGAGTACATATATAATCGGACTGCCTTGGGACAGTACACGAATTCCCGTTGGTCCTTCATTATTCATGCGATTCGTAAATATTGAACCGAAGGCGAATGCACGTCGTTAGTTATTAATACGCGTTTGCATTTAACGAGCTAAGTTTTCAGGATAACAAAACCCCCTTGTTCGTTTAAAACATGAGAATATAATTAATGTTGGATATTATGTCTATGATTTAAGAGATAATTTCCAGCTAGAATTTTCCCTCTAACTAGACAGAATTAACGAGTCCCATTATTCTCCGATATATAATTATAATAATTTAAACTAATATATCCCGGCGTCACGAACACCATAATGTTCTTGGAAAAGGAGCATGGAAGAAAATCTAGTCAACGGACACGAGGATACCTCGGTCAACAAGAATGTAGGATCAATGTCGTGTTTGTTCCTTGAACGCCTGTTGGCCAGATTTCGATCAGGGATAGAGGTCTATACTTAGTGTGCCCGTGTAGGATTACGAAGATATCGAAGATCCCTGGACTAACCGTGCCAATGTCCCATATTTGCGTCCACCTGTTCGCGGACCAAAGTATACACGGAATACGTTGGATACCTTGAACACCAACGAACGATCCTACCTCACCAACTATTTGCACCACGTGCTGGTACATCGACATAGTGGAAGAGGCAGGAGGAGACAAGACGTACACGTCAGGATTTGGCACCAGACCGACATTCCGTGGACATTGAAACATCCTAGGAACTAGAAATTGGCTTCCTTTGTGCTCGACAACGAGGAAAACTCCCGATTCTACCGTCCAAGATTGGTTACGTAACACCCACGAAAATAACTTTCCTTTCGACATGTAGAAATTGAATTTATTCGAGGACCCTAATCTTCGTGGAAGACGAACATTTCCAACGTGCACAAATCCACTCGTATTTTATGTAGTCGCGAGTGGAATGTATTTTATTAAAAGTGATATTAAACCGATTTGTTTAATGTATAGTTTGTATGTACACCAAAGTTTGACTGCTGGTACGCTCGGAAATAAATCTGTCAGGGACAAAGAATCCTGTGAAATGTAGCAGCCTGTTGAGTACAGGGTTCTCGACTGTATAAGTTGGTGTATAAATCCAGGGAATGCTTTTACAATGCTCTCACGAGCAACTGAGTCTTCAAAGTGAATCGTTTGTATATGCAAGTATGGACGAAGGTATATCTGTCACTGTATCTAGCTCGATCTCGACGTTTCAGAGGAACGATGAGGCCTCTCGTAAAGTGAGTCCAGTTCCTTTGTATGCTTCCAGGACATGAACTTCATTAACTCGTATTTGCATCGATAGAGGAATTCCTCGACAATAATTACATTCTAAGCAAGAGCGATGAAGAGTTCAAAACTTCGTTCATCACGCTCAAAGTCTCAAAGACTTCTTTTGCACGAGCTTTACTCCTGGCGTCGAGTAACAAGGATATCTATCATCTATTCTACCTTCATTAATATGATCGCGATATACCAAGTGTAATTATTATTCCATAGACGTACCGACATCATTAAACCCGTCATAATATATAGCTTGGAATCACGGGCTACTATTCCATTACGATTTCAAATGTAATTTCAATATCCACGGAATGTCGGTGGAATCATTACTGTGCTTGGCATTGGCTCATCATTCCTAAACGACGCAACGTGTTAGGGTGATCACCAACAAGTATCTGTCTCTCTGTGTGCAACCACGAGATAAATCTGATTACTCCGTGGCACCAGAGAGTATACGGGATGCTGCAAGGCTCCACGTGCCGTTATTCTCTCGTTTCTGATGCACGTGATTGTAACATCGCTTGATTTTCATCGTTCGAATTGACTATGCATACCTACTCACCGACTAATCAATTGAACCTACGAGTATTACCGAGTGGCTGATTAAGACCGGGATATATCACTGTAGAAGAATGCAAGAGAGAAAGTAAAACTACGTGTATTACAAAAATTGAAACTATAAATATTGTGTCTGGTCAACCGAGGAATATCTCGTGGGAGGAAGAATAAAAATAAGACAGAATTTATCTTGACCTCGAAGATAAATTGTTAGACCCAGACTAGAGAGATCCAAGTTCAAATCCTGATCGTCACTTTTGGATTGTTCCACGAAAAAAATTCTCACCGAACCACCCTATTAGTCGCCTTTTACGACAGGCAGGGTATACCATGGGTGAATTCTGATCCCCCCACCCATAGGGGGAAACATTTTATGTCCTTGACTTGAAATAGAGTATGATCCATCCAAATAAACTCTAAGATTTATTAATAATCGTTGTATTAATAATCTAATGAATGATTCTGATATCGTGCAATACATATACATCGGATGGTAATATAAGATTCGACGTGGAAAATTATTCCATTCGAAGAACAGGTTCCTGAATGCAGTTTCGACCACGAAACCTCAAACACGTATAGGTATTTGTCTAATTCGAGTGGAAGAGTTATATATGTTGGAAATACCAGGCCGTTTACATTGAACTAATGGATTTGGTCGTTCGTTACATCACTATTGGAAGACTTGTAATGGTTTGGTGGTTTCTAGCATGCGGCATAAATAAGTCAACTTACTTGCACCAGGATAAAATACGGTTTTCAACAGACACAACATGCACACCGATAACGTTATTGTTCCGAATAATGTGAAGATACACCCAACGTTGTTATTAGCGTCTACTCACTCAATGAATATAAACCACGAATTCACGAGTGTGGAGTACAAAGTGGAGATAACATTTCTAGGTCAGAAGGTTACGAGTCGCGTTAGAGATTAAAATGACACAGCACAGAAATATAACTAATTAGCAGTAGTTCGCTAAAAAAATCATCGTGTTGGTGGGTAGCACACAAGCGCGTGACTCGTGTTGCACGTTGGGAGGAAAACACGTGTATATGTAGGTACATAGAGTACTAATTGGACGTTCAGCACGCAAAGGGTATACTGGCTATAACCATATCGCCAATTTCCTTCCGCATAACACCCACACATCAAATCCGACGAACCAGCTAATTTCGGTGGCCGTGTTAAATTCGTTTCGAACACTAAAGCTCGTGTACACCCATTATAAACCTCAACAAAAATTTCTTTAACGGTAAATAAGAATAGGAATCACGACGATAAAAAGAGTCCCTGGTACGACAAGGTTGAAGTAATCTTCTTTAGTCAAAGTTGTTTTTGAATTCACCGGCAAAGTGTTTGTAATTCTTCCTGAATAAGGGTGGTACGGTAAAAGGAGGAAGTGCAGGTTTACAGTAAACTAATGGATTTTATCATCTATCTATGGCGAGGGGACTAACAACACGTCATGTAGCGTTCCTCAAACCGACAGTGGTTTCTTGGGTGCTGATCGAACGATCGACCCAAATCGAAATAAAAGGGCAACTAACGAGGGACCGCTTTTCCTACGGTTTCCTTTCCCTTACCGGGATGCTTTTTACGTCGATCAGAACGTGATGAGTTTCCCTAACGCCTTTTTGGCCCGTTTCGATGCTCCCTGGCAAACTGCTTCTCCTTTTCCTGACTAACGGGAAGCTACCATGCTTCTCCTACTCTCTCTTTCTTGCTAATTCTTTTCATATCCTATAGATACTTCTTCTCTCGCGCCTCAGTCTGTTTGAGTAGGGTCGTGTAGATCTCGTACGGTCGAGGAAAGGCGTACGAAAAGTCGAAAAGACCCCGGAAGTAAAGTGGGTTGCCCCTCGCGTGTCTCGATTCCATTTCGTTACTCTCCTATAAAGTACCGGGAATAGGCAAGATTCACGATTCGTGCCAGTTTCGTCGATCGTTCACAAAAGTATTTTATTGCGAGGACGTTTTTAATTTATATCGTTTCCGATGTTTCGTCATTACCCGGTTAAATTACGCGGAAACAGCTGAATTCTTGCCAGAAAGTATTCGTCCATTTTTTTCCGTCGTCGCTTATATTTAAGAGCCACAAAAGTCATAATTAATACGAGACTGCAAACTATTTTCCAAGTGCTATAATTTCGAGCATTAATTTGATAGCAAATATAATTTCACCGCACGGTAGATTCCATTAAAAGAAAAAGCATACTTAGGTAGAAGGAAATTGTTATCTGATACCAAAGCAGGTTTTATCTATTACATTATTTTAACGGTTTCCTATCGCCTCAACGTATTGCAGAGGATAACATTACACCCAGGTCATCAAGACGGAAAAGCATATCCTTCTGTATCTGGTAGCAGTGATAAAGAGAATTTTCCCCGAAGGTTTCAAACCGGCATTTATCTTATTTATTTGATCGCTTGCTTGCCTCTAAGCGGCCGGAGCCTCGAGATCACTTCTTCGTCCGATGCAGTTTATCGCCCCGAGGATTTTCACGCGTTACGAGGAGGATGGCGAGCAAGTAAGCGTGATCGTCGGCAATTTTACGGCAGACCGCACCGTATTAGCAGACAGTCATAACACGAAGCCAAACTACGCCACCGGAGTTCGAAAGCTTAAGTGTCTCATTGGCCCCGAAGGTATCTTTTAAGGCTACGTACGAAAAACTCAGAAATCAGACCTTCGACCTAATCGCATAAATCCTATAACCACACTTAAGAAGCGCCCGTAAATTCACTCGTAACTTTCCTCTTTTTTTGCATACCTAAGCGTAACTAGTTACGTGTTTAATGTCTCCACCCCCAAAAAAATGATTTCTAGTGATTACTTTAAAGATTACGATTTAAGTGTCCTGACTCACCGTAAAATCTATACCGAGGGTGGATATATAACGCAAGAAGATAACGTCACGTGAAAGAGACTCCATAACTTGTCTTATAAATTCCATTCCGCTGATATTAGGAATTAGATCGTTAAATAGAGTGCATTGAAAAAGAAATTTTTAATGGCGCACTGTTTAATGATAAGACCGATACGATGCCCTCCGGTATTTAAATGCTTAATGAAACTGTATGTTATATGGAATAGGTGGAAGATATCGAGTATTATCGCATGGAATACAATTACATTGTACCGTTATTACGTTGCATTTCCGGCGTGCAAACAATTACACGCACTTACATAGAGATATTACTGGAACGGGTCAGGAATGGTGCACGTTCGCGGTTAACAACGGCCCGATTCCGCCATGCTCGCAATTGCATTTGCTGCACCCGCGATCATCCTACGGGGAAAATCGACGGACCGAACGTGGTGAGGAAATTAAACCTCGGAAATCTAGCATTAAGATGGGAATTCCACGTTCTCTCGGATCCAAAATTCATCAATTTCGTTATTTATTTGATAAGACTAGAATTAAAGTTGGCAAGTTACTTGAGTGTTATCAGTAGGAATACAAGTAGATATATTCTACTGAGAGTATACCATTTTTTCAGAGAACCAATTTGGAATGATAGTTAACTCTGAGTGCCGGCAGGATATGAAAAGTTACCCCTTGTTGCGAATCTCACAATATCGGTATCAGGAATTTCTGAATACAGTATAGATTGGCGGATTCGTAATTGAGTTTCGCAGTGAATCGAGAGGGTTTGATATCACGGAATCTATATATCTCGTTTTGCTGACACGTTCGAAGGTCAGCCCGTATGTAGGTTGATCTCTGTACTGCCCTGATCAATCGTAAGCGATCGTAAGACAGAATCGCGTATATGTTATATATATATATGTACCTGATACATATATATTACGATAAACGAAGATCAAGGATATCCAATTGTCGATAGTTTCATCTTTCGTGAAACAGACGAACGGGAACCAATAGAGGGTTCTGGTCATATTTCCAAATAAGAAGACCAAAGAAATATACGCGTTATCTCATCCCCATCACCCCTATACGGATATCGTTTCTATCCTTTTTTGAAGAAATAGGAAAAGATTTCTTTACGATTCCACATGATTTCCGGACGAGAAATACATCATTGCACACGTCTCTTTTATCCTTTTAATTTATCTTCGCTCTGGCGAATTCAGCATTATTATTATACTTAGTTTCAAATTCTGCTTCATACCTAAACGAGCAGTATAATTCACCAAGTGCAGCTTGAGGAGCTAATTCAGTGTTATCTACATTCCCACCGAGATGACACGTACACATACACACATATTAAATAGCACAAAACGATGTGCCATTTCGCTGACTCTGTCGCAGTTCGCGGAAGCTCCAACACGAAAGTTAGATCCACCGCAGTATCTTACGCCCTGATCCCACTTGAACAATTACAACGCAGTGTATTCTTGCTCTCGAGCTCGATAACTTGCTCTTCCTTAGTACAAGCTAAACGTCATTATTTAAACAATACACGTCTAAAACTCCGGTGGCGTTCACACAACTCGCGCAAAAATACATCAAAGTATTCTCCACGGGAGAACTCGTCGTGTTAATTCAAGTGAGGTCTTAATTTCTGCGAACCACGAGATATGTCGGAAGGTATAGTTCCTGAGGAAATAATAATCTGCATTTAGACGATACGTTTATCTGCACTCGTGCTCACTGGATATTCGCTGGTGATACTCATAGAGGGTTATACTTTCTAACGCGAGCAAAACGGCAACGGGAAATGGGTGATAATGAGCAACATGAAAACCGGCATATGTAAATTCTAGGGTTCATCGTCTACGAGGGTTGTTCTCAGGAAAGATGGAATCTCACGATCGATGGAGGTCGTTCCAACGTTTGTGTAGACACATTTCGTGCTGCTCGAACGACCTTCTCTATAGCACGTTGCAGCTAGTGCATTCACCAACTGACTCATGGAATTCCACGAGGTGTCCTGAGCTCGTCAGTCGGTCTACTAGTCGTTCCACTTCTCGGCGTTCTCGCCTTAAGTGTCTACCGCAAGCATCCCTTGTACGACTTTCTTCCCTTGTCATCATTCTCTCTCCCTTCCTCTATCTCTGTCCCTCTTCCTTTGTTCCGCTCTCTTTCCCTGGTTCTCATTTCTCCTGTTATTCTTCTACCGTTGCTGAGGCGCATTATCGTCAGGCGACATTATGATTCATCATTATCCTCACCCTCTCGACCATTGCACCTTTTGTAATGGAGAAAGACATTGGAGGAACCCTTCGAGATTCCAGAGTACGAGGTATATTTCTAGTATTACATGGCTCCTAAAGGATTTCGACACCCAACATCCACGGGAGTACCAACCCCTTCTACCGGAGTTAAGTTTTTATTACACTCCTGCCTCTTTACTGGTGTTCCTCCCTCCTTTGTTGGTAGGTCGGGACTCTAAGTTAGTTGGAATTTTGAAAGACGTCGTTACCTTGTCTCGAGGGTTACTTTAGTGAAAATATATTAGCACCGTGGTTTAACGGGTAAATTTACTTCCAAGTATCCATTGATTTAGTTTGAACGTCGTACTCGCTACGAGATCGTTAAAACATGTTTTTTGCGAGAAATATTCCACTTGAAAAGATTCGCGTTTTCTACCTGTCGAAAGTTCTTTATCGTACTACCGTGGGAAAAAGAAGATATATAGAAAGTATATATATATATATGTATGTATGTATATAGAGATAGAGAGAGAGGGAGTAGGATGAACAGCATTAAACCCTGAAGTTGTCCTATCGCGGAAGAGGCATCCGCGGCGATAGAGGGTGCCGGCGGGCAACCTCTTCTGAAAGTGGCACCTAAAACTTTAAATCTCGTATCTCACGCCTCCAATGCCGCACCCCTAAATATTTTATCTCTCTCGGTTGCTTTCTATCTTTTTACTTCGACCATCCTCCTGTCCTCTCTTCTTTCTCTCCTTGTCCTCGCTACCAGACCCGGTCTGTAAGTTATATCTTTCCCACGAATTCATAAGCGCGCCACTATTTTGGTCGCCCCGTTGGAACTTTCCACCGTAAAGGTTTTAAAATAAAGAACTTTGTCGTGACTATGTCTTCCACCATCGTATGTAACGTTCACTTCACCTAATGCAGTCGCGAAACTTGAATTACATCTCTCTTTAAATTTATAAAAGCCAGCAATTTCCTTCGCTCCCGTTCCCGAGTTCCTGAGTTCCCTTTGAAAGGGAAACTCGAGGCGTGGAAAAACTAACATTTCGTGAGATAAGAACTACCTTCTTCTTCTTCTTCTTCTTCTTCTTTGGTCAACCTCTCGGATTCAGTTTTATTACTTCTTCTTCGTAAAAGTGAACCATCTGGGTTTGTAGAACTTCAAATGAACTGGTTGTTTAATTTAAAAGAGATATTTTCTTTACTTCTTTCTTCGCTCGTGAATTCGAAATATCATTCAATTTGTGGAATATAAAAACCATTAAACTGTTTAATGATGAAATGAATACTTTTTAGGTTAAAGAGTTTCTTAGCCCTGCCAAGCTAAACGGCTAATTCGAAGGCTTTATTCTTGGAATAAGGTGAATGAAGAAAATACATGCAACCTCGTAACTCATGAAATAGTGAATAATACTATTAAAAATGACGATGTTTTTCCAGTACATTTTTCTCTTACACACTATTTCGTACCATTGTGCTCATAAAACATGAGTTATATCACCCTCTAAATTTATGGCAGGATAGAGTTTTCACGGAAAACCGGTGAAATTTCTTGGAAAACAGGCGTTTTGATGAGAGAATGTATGTTCCTGGAAACACCAAGTACATCCTTTTGCTACACATCTCAGAATTTCTTGTAAACATATTCATTCATAATTCATTCATACACCAATGATACAAGAGACTCTTTCTATAACCTGACACTCGGAAAAATATAAATATACAATTATCCTTTAAATCACGCGTTTCAATGGATCTTTTTAAAAGTACGCCTTGGAATAATTACAATCCCCGTTAACGATAGTGGTGGAATTCACGGGATTCGTGCGAATTGATACCGTAACACCTAGTAAGACCAGAGAAACTCTAATCTCATGTAATTACCGGGGGAATATCGCACGAAATCGGTGCAACGAGCATCGGTGGGAAATTACAGTAGGTTCAAAAGTACGGAAATCGTCCAGGGCGTATCGAAGTGGGCTATTTACAAGCATTTCGCGCTCTCTCGAGCCACCTAAATGTTACTGGCCTATTCCAACCCCACGTTGAATTTCCACCAACTTACCGAGCTGGCCACTGACTCATGTTGCCGAGTTGGCATCCTTGCCAATACATGCCCACATACAATCACCGATATTCTCTGTGGAAGGTGATCTAAAACTCTCTCCTACAATCGGGAAGAGTTGGATTTATCACGTAATAAATCGAGATTGTCGGATAAAATTTTTTCACTGGCCGTGTATACATATACTGGTAGAGATAGAGAAAGATGAAGGGAGCGAGAGAGAGAGAGAGAATGCGAGAGAGAGAATGAAAGAGCAGAGAACCCATTTGCAAGAGCGACGATTCTTTTAGCCTAAGTAGATAATACCTTACATCCTGGAAACCTGATTGCCCGGTGTGCGGGCTCGAGTCGGGTGGAGATGTGTAAGTGGTTTTTAGAGTAAGGAGGATAACGAAGAATGGAGCCCGCGAAGAAGAGAAAAGGGCAGAAGAGAGGAGAGGGTGGAGAGGGAGATGAGGAGAGGATAAAGAGTAAAAAAGAGAAAGATGCGGTATGGAACGACGGTGGTGTTACCTCGAGCGATAAACTCTAGCGGAGCGATCCTCGGGGAAATAAAGTTCCGGAATGGTTGCGAAGAAGCATCCAGCCTCCACCTTCACCGCCGTGGTCGTCTCCTCTCGCTTGACCTCCGACGAATCTCACAAGGAGCATCAGACTCCTTCAATTCTACCTCACTTCGTGACTATAAGATCTATTCTTACCCCCCATTGGCTATTTCACAGACAAAGAATCGCCCTCGCGTGTCTCATAGGATCACCTTTGTTGTGTTTCTTCCGATCTCAAAGACACCTTGTTAATTATTATATGATACAAAGAAATGATATTCGCGTTACGAAAGATCTCGGAATTGTTGACAACGACCGATATCCGATTTCTAGATTCTATGTGAACTCATAATGTCTCTGTAACTGGAGGAACTTAGGATCGAGAAGGAAGTCGTGCCAAATCGGAGGAAAATCTTGACTCGGTCTGATATTATTATTCTTTCATATCTAGAACCCCGTCATGTTCAGTGATGCGGATAGGATTCGTGAATCCCTAGCCTGCCTTAAACGTGGGAAGGTTTGACCCCACCCTGACCTCTTCGGGTACCATAATATAAAATGGAAGTCAGATCTAAAGTTACGCAACCGGATAAAATGTGATTCGCCCGGGAGATTCACCCCGGCGTTGATTTCCGATGCAAGGAAATCGGCCGCAACGAGCAATTTCCATCTCGCAAGCTTGTCGAGGAATATTGGCTGTATAATACAATTTAACGCATACATATGTACAATTCCACATATGTACGTCCCCTTCGATTACCCGTGGAAATACGAATATAAGAATGTAAGAAATCGAATTAAAGAAATAACGTTACTTCGTTAATCGCATAAAGAATGCTACAATAAACATAGCAGATGGCAATGCAGTTTTAACTATGATATAAGTAATCTTAAGATGTAAGCTTGCAATGAACTTCCCTGAAACGTTGCATAAATACTTCGCATCAAAAGCATCCCATGGGACTATACGGATTAATGTACATCCTTTTGTAATGATTCTAAAGAAATAAAAGTGTACACTGATTATCAAAAACTAGTTGTATTGCACGTAGCTTCTGTTTCCATCTTCCCTATAATGGTTTTAACAGGTTGAATGGAAGCGTATGTCTCACTTTTTCTAACAAAACGAGTGAATGCGAATTTCCACTTGGTTTGATATTTAAATCATAATGCTATTCGTCGTCAGCACGCAAAATCGCCGTGGACTATAATACGATCGCAGTTATCATAGAGCAGAAATTCAAAACCAAAATCGTTTAATGAATATCGCACAAAAGCCGTAAGCCAGCGCGGATCCACGTTAATTACTACTCATTAAATTAATACGGGGCATTATGCAAGGGACTCGAAATCGAGTACGGTGTATTTTTTCCGTGTATCCGATGCCACAGCCAAAACGTGACTCATTACGATTCCTCCAACCCTGCCTGCAATTTTCCCTTTTCCTGTCCCTTTCCCCTGTCCGGCCAATATATCACCACGGCGGCCGAGTTGTATATAATTCATTAGAAGATACGATCCACCGTGTTCCTAACTGAAGCTTCCCCATATCCGGATGTCCGGAAACCGGTAGGCGTTTAGATATTTATAATGCGGTACGTCCGAATATCGCAGGACATATGTCGGCAACCGCGTATATCCGTATTAGCTGGATAGTTGAAATATCTATGTGGTCCAATAACTCGAAATTAAGATTATCTCAGATAATTGTAGGAATGATGTAATACATATTAATAAGTGAATTATACAGTGATGTAATTCACGCATCTTTACTCTGCTATGAAATATTTCCAGTGTTATTTTGCACAGCGTATGATATAAAATCAAAATATGGTGATTTAACGATATATTGTTTACCAGAGTATGGAAAAGCAAAGTGATTCACGCGTGGAATAAATGCGCGTTTTTCATGGGGCTCGTGCGGCACGTCCTTCAGTGAACGTGAAGAATATTGGTGATAGAGGATCCAGTTAGACGGATCCCTGCTTATCGGCACATTTTCTTGGGGGACACCTTATGTTACATCCTTATCAATCACTGTTTTCCAGCCCCCCCCCCCCTCCCCTCGTCCTGCCGACGTAGGAACGTTATCCTTATGTTATGTATTACAGGATCGATGGTTATATTCTATAGCACAGTGAATTCGACAAGCTTTAAAGCAAGACGAATTACAGAGGAAAGAGATGAAAGGGAATTGAGTACGGTGCCTACTTTGAGTGGAAGAATTTATATGCTACCCTTATTTTTCTATGTCCGAGCTCAACTCGTTGAGAAGAAATTTTATGTAACATTATATGGGTCCACTTCGCACTTACATCAACGAAGAAAAAATTTCAGAAATCGAACTAAGCTTTAAGCGACGATGTAAGATGTATGAAATGAAGTAATACATAGGTCTATTAATATTAATAATAGTCCATCTCGAGACCAATTAATTGATCCAAATATTAGCTTCGAATAATTTGAACAATACTCCATTATACTATCAAAGAATGGAAAGAAATAATTTCTAATCATTTAGAAATAAATAACCACTTTCATAACTAATAATTTCTCGTGCGAAAATATGGGGTATGAACTTAGCACCGAATCAAATAAACAGAAATAACGATAAGGGCACGCAATAGCTGTTTACGTCCAATACCGTAGGATATAATATAATCCCATTTTTTATCTAGGAATTTCTTCATTTACTTTTTACGTCACCTTATACCGGTGGCATCATCATTTTCGCGCATCGCTTAGATCCGACCTTACGAGTTGATCCTTGTTTAGGTCCAAAGATGAGACAGGATATGAGGCTCAGAGAAGTGTGAAAGGGTAGATAGAAAGGACGCTGGGAATCCATACGCATTATATAAGCCGAGAGTGCGTGTCAGACGTAAAGATATATACGATAAGGAAGACAAACGATGAACGATAAAACGGTGGATGGTTCACCAAGCGAGTAAGTAAGAGAGAGAGAGAATGAAAGAAAGAGAGTAACAGGGGCTCCTGGAGTCTGATCGTTATTAATGAGCGAATGCGTCGTTACAGGCTTATTATCCAACCGTTCTAATTAAATTGGATTAGTGCAATGAAGCGTACCATGAAATTCTCGGTTAATGGTCCCACACAGGCCATGCCACACCCCTACGTTATTCGCTTACCGATGTCGTTGACATGCAACGTCCGCCGTTCGCGATAATTCCGATGTGTTTGTTTAGATTCGCGTGGAACGATGACTACGAATAATTCCGACCGATCACTGGTTTCGAACGTGGAAACATTCCAAGGACATGCGAATAGATTCGAAACTTTTCATTCTGCTCGGTTAATATATCGAAATACTTATAATCGTGCCTAAATAAAAATTTTATACGGTGTATCTTCCGCGCGAAGCTTTTTGTCCGAGATATGTGCACGGAAAATAAGTCTTCATTACTTCCACTAATATCTTTCAAATATCCTTATCGATCGGGTTTCTATAATTCATCGATTACCGGATAATTTCGATTAACTGGCGGTTACCCTGTGACCCAGAAATGCAAAATAGAATCCGTAAAAATGATGAGAAAGCTTAAAAAGTGCCGGATAATAGAATCGAATAGTAATGTCGATATTAATGAATCTACGAGTTTTCATTGATAATTATCCGAAATCGTTTCGACGATATGAAGAGTCAAATTCCCGTGGAAATAACATAAAATATTAATCCGAGTCACCGGCTTTGTAGAAGTATAATCGTACAAGGTTTTCAAGTTTCCACGAAACGTATAAATATTCAAAATATGGCTCGAACGTCTATGCGAAGTAAGCCACCTGAGATAGCGACGGTACTCAATGTATTTCCTTGTTAATGATGTAACTATACCCCCGGGTTGTTTCAGAGTTAAGTCTCGTAAGCCATGGAATTTATTTAACTTTTGTTATAACGAGTACCCCTTCCACTTCAACTAGGAAAGTTTCTCGGGTTCCACCGCGAAGCTTATCACACGATAACCAATTTCCGGCAGAAAATAATTGTAAAACTAATTAAATATCCAATTCTATTAACAGGTTGATCTGTTTTCGGTCGGGATGCCTTGCGTCATATAAATGGCAGGTTCGAAGTGTAAAGCATTGAAGATTCTATTTTCCGTAACATTCTGTATTACGCGATTTAAAATGGGTCAGTTAACCTGATTATCTGTAGTTCCTGTCGAATGTTAAGCGAGCTATCGGTCCCCGATAAAATGTTGTAAATTTCACGCTTAATTCGTACAATGACTGCCTGTAATAGCTTGGGAATACTATTAAACGATTCACCAAAATAAGGTTCATTGGCACCTCATTCGGATCATCGAATCAATTTGTATCCTATTTACAATTTACATTTATATCCGTTAGTATGCGAAACACCGAGCGAAACACCGACCGATCCACCGCATCCGTTGGGATTGCATGAATTAAAGGGAAAGGTATAAATTTTTAATCGACAGTGATATTCGAGAACGAGCATGTAATGCTTCGTAACGCAAACAAACGACACATTTAGCAGGAAAAAAGTATAAAAGGATTTTTTTTTTAAATCCACCATGTAGCAGACAAAAAAAATTAGAGACTGGAGGGAAGTATTTCTCGTTAATTACACAAAACGTTACGCGCTTGTATCGCGTTACTTTTACGGCATTCGAGTATGTACTGCACTCGACAAGCAACTAATGGTAACAATACGTTCAAGGTTCACTTATACAAGAAACGTTGCTCCACTTTTTTTTAATAAAGCGATTTATCTCTACCCGGCGAGCCGTCAGAACGCGGCGTGCGGTATTATTTCCTCGCTCATTGTTATTAAAAAATTCAACCATCCGCGGGTACAATCGTAAGGGGACATCTTTCACGTACATATAATATTTCCTCGCTCTCATTTTACTCGTCACGGCTAGTAATAACGGGCGAGCCATCATCAATTTCAATCTCAGGGAACATCTTTCGGCGTTCTTAACCCATAACTTCTCGTGACGGAGTTTTCATGTCCGCCGCAGACTGTACCCTGGAGAAAGGACCCTAACCGGGATCATCCGTCCTTCCTCTTATTCCCCTTTTTGTACCATCTTCGCCAGGAAATGCGTTGGACTTCACATAACCGACCTCCAATTACCACTAACATTACGAACGACAGTATTACTTCCGTCTGCACCCCCTTTCCATTGCACTCAAATAATGAAGATATCACGCTTCAGAATTGTTAATTAATATCAAACGTAAGACCAATAAACCAGCGTGAAATTGAATGGTCATATTAACTTGTTGTACAATAAAATAATACTTGTAGGTCATATAAAATGATCGGTAACATAAGTCCACCGATAGATATGCGGATAACAAGTGCCACCATAAAGGCCAACTTGTACTTAACACAAAGCGTGTAATAGGTTCACACCTCACCGATTACCACAAAGAGAGCGAGAGACGGGGTAGGGTGGAGAGTGAGAGAGAAGTATATTTCACGAGTACACGAAGAATTCTACAGAGTATCATTAATCCTTCCACCCTTTTATAACCCAAGGCAGTAAATACTGCGAAAGCCCATCCTACGGTGAGCCTCGAACTACCCATAACGGGAGGGTGTTAAAGCCCATGATATTCGTGCGTGTATACAAACAAGTAGGGCGGCATTGCAATTAAGATCAGAGGCATGCCACCGTGCATTAATAGATATCTAATTTGCTTCCAATTCGAACTGATTCCGATCGATGGTATACAGGGGATGCAGTATGAACGGACAGACGGGGACAGATTTATTCCCCGATGAAGAAAGAGATCGGACCAGGGGTTAAAGCGAATGCAGAAGGAGGGTAGACGATGGGACAAAGAGAAGGATCGCTTGTCAACATACCACCGCTTGTAATTTCCTCACGCCGTTGGTCGACCAGAAGGGCAAAATGCCGAGGGCTAGAAAACTGGGACGCCTCGTAAAATTAACGTAACTACATCGAAGTCTCGTGCTCTCGGAGGCCACGCGAAGTACCTTCGTCCTGATCAATGACATGACGAAGGTTTCATTGTGGACTTTAAATTTCGAGGAACCCGGTGACCTTCAAATGGCCCGTGTGATATAACGTACTCCGGATAAGATTAAAAAGATTCTCGTGTATATTTTTGAACTATCTTTTTTATAGAAAGCTCTCAGTAGTACAGGATTCTCGAAATGCCTCAGGTGACGTACAAAATGTCCCGGTTAGAATGAAAAGCATTTTAACAGAGGGTTCTGATGCTATTTTTTACCAGAAGCTCTCTGTAACCGGATAATCAAAAAGGAAAAAATTCGAATAAAGGATTACGATGTATGCCGGGTAAAATAAAAAGAGCTCTACCAAAAATTTAGATACTCTACCGATACAAAATAGTTTGTAACATGTCGGTAGATGAAGATAATTAATAATGTTAAGACTAATTTGTAATCATTAATCAGAAACGAGTATTTCGATATTGTCATTGTAAGGGATGATGAGGTAAACTCTTTAAAAGTGCAGTTTTAAGTACACATAATTTTTACCACCGTATTATCTGATTCGACACAGTAATTTTGTAACGCAAAGTGATTAATTAAAGACTTCGTTGAGAGGTTGATAAATTAATAGTTGCTTCGTTAAGGTAACGATTGAAATTTATTAATGACCCTGCATCCCTGTTTTGGCAGTTTCCTAATCATGCCATCTTGTAGAGCAGTTTAATAAAAAGGGCTTCTTTCAAGGGACATAATAAAACGTAAAATATTAACGATCCAAGAGCGAAGTAGTTTTGCTAATACCTTTGGGGGATATAAAGTATATGACGGGGGAATTCTACCCGGATCTTAGTGGATCCTATTTTGGCAGCAGAAGGCTCGCAACATCATTCATCACACAGCGAACATGAGGAACGACATCAGTTAATAATAAACTGTTATGACAATATGTCACTCGAGTAATCTAAGCTTATAATTTAAACTTTAATCACACGAAGCTCTCTCGTCTAGCAACACAATCCTAACTTTTACAATTACCATGCTACAGTACCGTAACATTAAAAAGTTCATCAATTATTCTTCCTCGTCGGTACACGTATTATCAGCTAATTCATTCTAATCAAATACATCCCTTTTAATATAATAAACTAGAAGGACCGGGATGAATAGCAATAAGTCTCGGTAATGTTTTCAGGAGTATTATTTAATATAAATAGTTTCACGGTACGAAGAGAAAAACGAGCAATGACCGTCGAGGGACCGATAACTATAGAGCTTATCCGCTCGTAATATGCAATATAGTTAATAACAGTGAAATCTTCGCGGTAGCTGTTGGAACACCGAGGCCTTAAACCACGCAAAAGACACCCACGTCAAGATCAACGACCGCGTCATGCGTCGGGATGAAGGCTTATCCACTATAGTCTGAATTTATAGTGACCCAAATGGCACCGACGACTCAACAAGCTTTACATCTTGATCGTAATACATCATAGAATTATCTATAGAGCCTTCTGCTTAAAAATAGCCCCCCTTGCATGAGACGGTTAACGGTAAATGAATGTCAAGTTAAATGGCGATTTGTCACGCTCCTCGATCGGTTCGAATGCAATGATATATCGCACGCATTTATAACTTCTTTGTGAATCTAAGTATCAGCCGTCTACGCGAATCGTACTAATTATACTAGTTTCAATTATAAGTCTGTTTCTTCGTGATCAAAAATAATATAATATACGTAATATACTGAATTAGTCTGCATTAAAACAAATTAGAGATACAGTGTTTCATTAATCAATTGCGCTACGTGGTTATCGTATCGAGTTAAATAAAAATGTCGCGTGTGAAAAGAACGTGCCTTGATATTGTTATACTGACATTTTAAGAGATGTGAGAAATCAAATTTACGCTGATAAAATATTTTGAAATAAAGATAGCTTTATGAGATTTTGTGTATTGCAGAAATAAATCGGCGTAGCTAGTGTTCAATTGTGAATGATTTAAGATAATTGGACGGAAAAAAGCGTGGTACGATCGGGAAACCCGTAGTAGTGCGGCAAAGCGTATCGGTAAAAAGCTTTGTAATTCCCTTACGCGTAAGATTTATGCGAAATAGGGTTTCACTTTGTTGATCGTGTTTGTAGCGGCTTAGACGAGTGATTGGAATTCCTTCAAGATTTTAATCGTGACAAATTGTAACAAGAGAGATAAACGAGCTGAAAGCCCTTTCACATGAATGAACTGATACGATTGCTATCAATTGTAAATTCACAATTAATATAAAAACTCTTTGCCCTGCGAATCAATGAAATCAAATTGATTCATCGCAACTTTCGCGTTAAATTCCGTACTCGTTCATTATGCTTCATTGAACGCGACTGGAATATGTTTGGGATATTTGCAGGTGTAAATTTATCCAACAATTTAAAAGTCATCGATGAAAGCTTAAAATGAATCTCATTGAATTTACGCAACTAGCAATTATGGAATATCGAATGGTATTCATCAGCTTGCATTAGCGCAGCGTGTCAAACAATTTGAACTTTCTGGGTCAATTTAGTATATACAATGGCTCTGATATTACGACATGGTGGATAATAGAATATAGGTAAATTCCGTGGTTTGTTAAGGGTTCAATCTCACGGCAGGTAAACCGTGAATATAGTAATAATTGTTCGTGAGGTAGAAGGTAAAGAAATGACAAGTAAACACTCACTTTCAATGCGGAAATGTGGTACACGGTTGGTCCTCCACGGGACCAACTTGTATGGAAGTTGAAAGTCCTCCAGAGACGAATGCGTTACAGACGGGACACACAAACACACGCGACAAAGAATGCAACGCAATGAAACGATGAGAAATCGTCGCGATTCAACCCTCAAAGGAGGGCTGCAATCGGGGATACATGATCCCCCGTTATCAGGGTCCACGATCCTCCGAGTCTCTAATTACTAAGCTCTGTCAACTCGAATTACGAGATCTATCCAATGAGCGATACAACAGTCACTCAAACACACTTATCGTGGATCACTTAAATCTCGAACCGACGCACAAGATCGATCTTAGTTTCTTTCACAGTCAAAGATCGAGTAGGACGATGACTTTTATATAACGATCACTGTGGACATGTGCACCGTCATTTTACACTGGTACCTTCGAAACCGGTGATTCCACAGAGGGTTATCGTACGCACTGAAGAGTAACACCAGACTGCAAGTCCTCCCTCCTGGCTGTGAATTCGCCAAGAGAGAGTGAGAGAGATCAGAGAGTTTCTCTTCTCTCGCGGCGAAAGTGTGTCACGCGAGGAACAAACCACCACGATCGAAGGTCCACTATATTCGTACAGTATCAATGATCTCGCAGTAGGTATCGTTTACCTAAGTTACACAGAGACGGTCATTTCTCCAAACATCGTTCGACCGAGAACTAAATCACACGAGAAACAGCCACGACAACGCACAATGAAGAACAGAGCGCGAGTGGTGGTTACCAAACAGTCACGATATGTATCTCAGGTATACTGGATGAAGTATCACGGGAATAAACACGCTGAAACGAATGACACGTTCATATCTACGCATCGACACATATACGTATGTCGGGTATACATATATATTTGTATAGAGACGCGAAGGTATTACGCATATAGAAATAGTAAACGTTTTCTTTGGATGCACACACGACAGTAGGGGGTATAGAGAGGACGACACGCACCAGCCCTAGGAGAGACCCTTAGGCCGGATCCGCGGAGTTTCCTTTCACCTCGATTTTCGGTCCCTTGCCACCCCCACGTTGCACAGGCGCGAACCGCTTTTAGAATTTCCGAGGCTCGGGTGCCGCGCACACCGTAGAGAAGGGGCGCCGTCACGCCGGGAGTAGGAGACCGAGTGTTACGAAGAGGTGGGTTTGTTCGAAAACCCTCGGGTTTTCTCTCTCCTACCAACGGGGTACGAGGAAAACGCGGGAGGGTTGAAGAGGGTGAATATTCTCAAAGAGTAAAAGTGGGGAGAAAGAGAGAGAGTTAGATCGCAGCGCAAGGTGGCGGTTCTGCCTACGATGCTGCCGAGTGGATTTCTCCTCGGGAAACCAAGCAAGGAGAACACGAACGACACCACCACCCCCCAGTAACCAGTGCCGTACTACCACCACCGGAGTGTACGTGCTCTGGAAGTTCGTGGTGGTGATGGTGAATATCGTGGTCGTAGGATGGTGGTGCTGTTCCGTTGCTGCTAACTCTGCTGGGGTGGTACACCCTTGGTGGGGTTAAAAGGGGGTGGCGCAGGCGTTTTGGTGCACCGACGCATTGATCCCTGGAATTCGTGGGGACGGAGACGAGGGCCGAATGTGTGTCCACCCTCGGTGAGAAAAAGAGACCAAAAGAGGGGAACTACCGAGTGGAGAGGTTCCCGGTGAACCAGAAAGAGAAAGATTCTCGAAATGAGAGTGGTAGGAGTTATAAGGGGTGGAAGAGAGCACCGTCCGTTTTGCTCCTAGCCAGTGTCCACACCTACAAACTATCGGACGTGATCCATTCGTGGATGATGGGATGTTAGCATGATCGAGGAACGTTCTTACCAATCGAAGACTAAGGACGACGTATTCCAGAATACGAAGCAGGATTAGGATGACATTTGCCTGTTCAGATTTCAGGGAAAAGAGGGCTTAACTTCTCACGCGACTACTGTTTATTCATCATCTCAAAAATGGACAATATAAATCCTACAAAGAGTTCGCTGCATCAAACGTGACTAAAAACAATCCCACTGTTAAAGCCTTTATCCGGCAATCCACGAAATTCAATTAATGAACTTCTATGAACAATTAAATTACCAGCCATTTTTGGTAATAAATATTCATCGGCGCATTAGAATGCGTTTCTATAGACGCGCCTCCTTGGACGGAAATAAGAAAAAAAAACAGACACCGTCTTCATTGGGTAACTCGTTATTTCACGAAGAGAGAGAAAAAAACTGTATGAATTGCCAAGCAATAAAATCAAGTAGAAGTCGCAACGAGTCAAGCTTTTACGCGAGGACCAATCGATTTTATAATTTCTTCGACGAAACCCGAAGATCCTTTCATTTCTTTTCATCGTAAAAATCGTTCGTTAATTAGCCAAGGCAAGGTTCGATGAGTCGCGACAGAGTAAAGAAATCTATTTAACAAGCCGGATACTTTTTCATTCAGTTATACCTCGTGGCTTTGCCAGTTCACTGAAGAGGATCCCCTTTCAACACCTTCGACGGATTCCCAGCGATTTTTACTACCCGTTCAATCGTCAACGCAGCATCCCGGCATCACGATACTCCAAAGTACCGACACGGACGATGGTTTCTATCAAATATTCAAGTGCAACCCGCTCTCTAGATATGTACCGTCACTGAATAAATAATAAAACGAGAGGGATTCTCAATCGGTTCATAACTCTATTCCATTCTCGATTCCTCTCGATATTTGCCACCGACGAAACGTACGGATTTAAACTGCGTACAAACAACCAGAAGCATCCTCTAGCCTTATAGATCCTGTGTGTGTCACTAACAGTCTATCTAATCAGCTGATTCTTATCATGTATTAAATTAGGCTAATGCTACAGCTGATTAAAATAGGATTAACCATGGTATAATTACATAACCATATCAATATTCCGTCTAACATTATTTTTACTGAAACGTAGAATCTATTTCAAACGTGTATCCAGGGCATATTTTCAATATTGTTTTCGAATTGCATATGTAATTGGATTAAGCGAACCTTGTTAACTTGAAGTATCTGTGTCTGACATGCGATATCAATATAATGTTGCCGTGGAAGGTAAAGAAATATCAAATGCCATTTATATGTGTAGAGCACGATATTACTTGAGAGGAGAAACTATACTTCGTCCCGTACGAGTCCTGTAAGCACGCATCGATCTTCGATAAGGGATGATGCATATAAATTCAGTATATACTGAGAGTACAGAAGGAATCTAAGCAGGTCGATGGATAAACAGGAAGAAGGATATCAGACCATACGATTCACAGTCGGCTTGGTTTCTTTTGAAAGGCCAAGTAACAACATGATACACGTGGACGGAGCCCGAGGAAATATCAGAATAAAGTGCACGCACCGAGTTCCAGCGCATAATGGCCACTTTAAGAAATATCGAGGAAAACTCGGGGAAGCTCAAAGAATGGTATACTCTGGTTCGCTTAAATCGGACGTGGTACGCCGGATACTCGATATCGTCCCTTTGGATAAACCGAGCTTGAGTGCCCTGAATGGTTGCTGACTTTCCCACGATTGCTTCCCTTTTCTACTACATTTTCTCTTTCACCCTCTCACTCTCTCCTTCACTCTCCTTACTCCGTCCACGTTTTATATTGAAAACTGGAATTTTTCTCTTAAATGTCCTACGTTACTACAAACCCGTATTTAATACCGCTTACATCGAGACCAGTACCCGGTATTTCAAAGTGGGCAGTCATAAGTAGAGAGAACAGTTTCTCGGTAATAGATTTTCAATTAACTTTCACTTAATCTACCAGGGAGCTTTATTGAAAGCTATACTCTCGTTAATAGATTATGAGCACACGTAATGCATGGTTATCTAGCGGTCAGTTACGTAAAGGCCAATAGTAGTCATTGTTCGCCGGGAGACATATATAATCATCTAAGAAGCTAGAGCTTTAAACAAATTTCATACTTGAAACCTGAATGTGATCGTAATATGACCAAAACACCTGATAAAATATACCAAGGAATTGATATAATTACATATACATAAGGATATAAAAGACAATAGCGGAAAGGGAAATGATGTTCCGAGTTAAGTATGATAGAAATTTAAGCTTGCATACGTAACAGATAAAATATTAATCACCCGGAAGTAGTATACACTTCCCCCGCAGAAATGCCTATATAAATATTTCATCAATGAGTACAAGGTATACCGAGAAACGCTTAAACCTATTTATTCCGTAATGGAACAAGGAAAATAGGGTAGATAGTTAAAGCATATGTTTAAAGATGAATTCTCGATTCGATGTACGTGAGATAGGTGAATACCGAGGCACGTGCAGTGGGCCTCTCAGGTTCTCGTTCTAATTCACTAATGGTCTTAGGGTAAGGTTCATAATAACCTGCGTAAATGAGAGGGACTCGTAATTAATTCGCGCATACTCACGAATGGAATAAGGGAGAAGGAGAAGCCAAGAGAAAGCAGGAGAAACGGAGAGAGGGAGAGATAGATAAGTGAAGAGAGAGGGTGCCCCATGCTGAGCTTGCGCAAGCTCTGGGTGTCTACAGTGCAGATCCTACGTTGAAAGCCTCCCACAAAGCACTGAATCAACGCCGTTAATTTGTTAAGTGCAAAGCGAATCAGTTCATTGTACCTGTACACCCCAAACGTGGCCATGCGTACCACAGAAACTTCAGTTTACCACAAAGACCATTTACAAATTGTTTTACGATCCCGGCAAACGAGTGACAATTTGTACCGGATAGCACCGAGGAATGTTTCAATTTGCCCCAGATTCATGATACGCACTTTACCCTCGTTCTACCCCACCACCCACTCCATTTCGTTCCCCAAAAGCACTTGCATGCTTATAATTAATAATGTTTTTATCACATCTCAAATAGCATGGTTGTCGAGTCAGAATACGAGTAAATAATAATTTATAAGTAACACATTCACTTCATTCGAATTGGAATAATTTCCCTTTTGGAATTTGGGAAATTATTCATCGCGTTCTCCAGGATATATTCATCGCACTAACGAATTATGATTAGTTAGAAAAGATACGATTGATATAATGAAAATAAATATGTGAGAAACGCTTTAAAACGGTTAATATTTAATTTAACAGTGATGATCAATGTGTGCGTTGAAATGATGAGATTTAATCTTCTTATTCTATTCAATCCGCGAGAGGAATTGTAATTTTATTAATAAAAACGAAAGAATTTTAAACTATTTAATCGTGATATAAGCGAATATTTTTATCATATCATATTATGAGAAGCATATCATGTAAATAAAAAAATTCGGATAAAATACATATACCTGTGTAATAAATGTATCATAACAAAATCCAAGAAGTAGGTCCACCATTCTTCAATGTTTCCTATTTTATACTCCTCTATATTATTCGACAAATTAATAGTAACATATACTTATATTTGGATACAACACACTGGATAAACATTGTTTAATAAGCACATATCTTGCCATTCTAATTATAATACCACTAGGGATGTCTAAATCAAATAATAAAAATCCTGGGGGATTTTTATACACTGTCCAATAGACAAGTTTGATAACACTTAGTTAAAGCAGGATTTATGACAAGAAAATTATAACGAATTCTGGGTACTTATGCGAACAATAATATCCCACAGTTATTATTCATGTATTATTGCACGTGGAGGAGACACGAGCTCGAAATAGCTCGGAAGGGATATGTGATAGCATAATTTACGGGAACTAAATGATATCTAATGTATAATCCTATGCCATCGGGATTCCGCATAGCGTTTGAAATCCAGGAAGTGGTACGTTAATAAAATAAATTAAGCGGCTTGCGGATTGAATGCCTTTGCAATATACAAACAACCGACATCAACTTCCGATAAACTCCCGACATAAACGAGATTTGAATAATATAGCTCCACTACAGAATTCCTAACAATTCTTCAATTTTCATAACGAGATGTATATTGTTGTATATTATTATTACATTATTAAATACCTCGGGGTTGTAAATACTGAATAACATGTAATGTGGTAGGGCAGGCTTGTTAAACAAGTTTGAAGTGATGATAATTGCAGTACGTAATAGTTTCCGGTTAATTATAAATATAACACGTTTGTTTGTGTGTTATAATAAAAGCAGTAAAGTCAGTAATTGTATATATTTTATAACACATTTACATTATAAAATATATACAATTTTAGTAATATAATATCATGTGATATTTATGTCTTGCAATATATATAATAAAAACGAGTAATATATGCAAGAAGTTTCTTATCGAAAATAATAATAAATTATTGAAAAACATCAATAAATCAATGTGGTTGTTCCCAATTGTATTACCGACAGTAGTCAAATACTTAACACTACATTTGCTGTAATAAATTACACAATAATGAAATGCTTGTTTGCTAATTATTAAAATTGTATTGTAATATGCGTGTAATCAATATAAAATAATAAATATCGTTGGAAAGTGAATTATAAAATGTCCGGAATTCTTCATTACCGATTACAGGGATAAAGAATATTAAAAATGTTTATGTATATTGTAATAATTATTACGAGAAATTCTTGCTTTAGATTCTAACTAAGCAAGGAACACAAATAATCGTAAATAAATGTTGGATTACATATTTATTTCTTCGTTCTACCTCTCGAAGGTAAATAGCATCGGCAGCTGGACATTATTTTTCAAGACACTAAATAAAGATACGCTTAAAAATATCATTCTTTTCTATTATATTATAAGTTGTTCTAGTTACCAAGCCGACATTTTGAATAAGTAGACACACTTCGAGACGCCACTTCGAGGCCAGATTTAGTTACGCATTATATCATTATTATGTAGCGAAAAAACATATCTTATACAAACTCCGTAACTCATCACGAAGCAATAAATTATTAAAATGCTGAAAATATACACGTAAAAGACAAGTACGAGCAGAATCAGGAAGAATCATGTATTCATCTGAAGATCACTTACTGATTATATTCACACGGGATAACAGAATCACTTCCTTGTGCATACGAACATGTTAACAACAAGAATATATGCGACAAGCTATCATACAGTAATTAAACATACACTCTTTCCACTTTTAATAAGGATTATGCACGTAAACAGCATTCGCCCGTAATATAAATGAAGAAAAAAACAATATTACGCTTACCAGTTGCGTAGAACGCCGGCGAGATGACAAATCTCGCGAAGTTTTACATCCTCCAGCGATGAAAGTACAGCTTCCCAGGTGAAAATTCCATACTCCTCTTGTCCATTAGTGTCCAAACAATCACTATGGACTTCATAACTTGATTGTATGCACAAAACTTTTAAAGAAAACTTGAAATTTCAAGGAGAGCGGGGAGGGACACTGTTCAAATCACGGAATGCTTGAGCGTAATGCCACAGACTAAATATAACTAGACCAAGCACTGATTAGACGCACGTGTTCCGCTCAAAAATTACCGACGCGATAAAAATCAACCCAACAAAAAGTGCTTATATTTCGTCTGTGCCCTGATGGGTCGTTGGGTCACTGACCCCGATCCACGTGATATATAACATCCATATATATTTCTCTGTTAAATGTCGAGTAATATGTATGCTAACAAATGTAAGAGTTTTTGAAAAAATAATTCCGTGTTTCATTTTTGTATTTATAAAAGAATACTATTAAAACTTCTACTATATACTATAAAAACTTCTACTTCATGTATTTGGTGGGTAAGGTCACCAATGACACAAGAATTGTTACCAGGCTCTAGGACTCGGTAACTCTGGAATTACAGATTGCATTGCCTGCTTGGTCTCTTTATATCTGGTCTGTGGCAACAGAGAGCGGGAGCGGTAGTGTCGTGGCGAGGGCATTATCCGATAGCGGTGTAAACACCTGGGTGTACTGTGCTATTTATAATATAACAACATTGCAAGAAAAGCATGTTCAATAATGTCTTACGTTTGGCGATATTCTCCATGGCGGAGAATGTACGCACCGACAACGTGACAAGATTCAAGCATTTAATTAACACGAGAGGCATTCACGTAACCTCACTGTGTGCAAAGAAGATAAGAATTGAGAGAGAAACAATTGAGGTTACCAACGATGCCAAAAAAATTGTTGTGGAAGGAGAACATACTTTGAATCTCAGTGGGACAGAACAGTGAGTATTCTGTTATTACACGATTATTTGTATACTGTTGCTTATTGGCTCCTTAAGGGACAGCTGATTGTACACTACGGATGTATGATGTAATCGATCTGTTTTAAGCAATGTTTGGTATTAATTGCTGTTTATTAGGAGTGATTTATATCCCGATGAGTTTACGCCAATTAGGCTCTTTAATGGTATACCATTTAAAGACCTTCCTGTTATTAATGTGAAAGCAACACCTAATAATACAATCATGAATCTTGCTGATGGTAAAGGTGAGTTTGAATGTTGTGTGTGTGTGTGTGTGTGAATTGATGCCAGTGATTTAGTGTAGTTGAATTGACACACACAAATAATATTCAGGGAAGACTCTACTATTGCATTCTGCTGGCATTGAAGGTTTTAAAAATGCAAAGAAAGGAACTAATATTGCTGCACAGCAGGCTGGTATTACATTGGGTTTTGTAAGTCTAAATTTGTAGATGGGTGTAATTACCAATATAAATATGCTGCATAATATATTATATATTATTTACAGCGTACCCTTTCAAAGGGTGTATCAACAGTAAAGCTGAGTGTGCAGGGCATAGGAGCTGGAAGAACGGTTAATATTGTTTGATATATTTATTACAGATTTTCATATCATGTTAAACTTGATTCAACTGTTTATTTTACAGTCTGCTATAAAGGGAATTCAAATGGCTGGTGTTAAAATTGTCTCTATCACTGATAGCACTAGAATTACTTGGACACCACTTAGGGCAAGAAAACCAAGAAGAATATAATTTACAAATATTAGTTATTATATGTATATTAATATGTTAAATAAATTACGAAATCAAAAATATCTGGAGTGTTTCATTGAATCTTATTTACCTTACCTCACCCACTGACCCAAGTACTTTCTGTACCACAGACATTTCCGAAAAAAGCTAACATTTCGTGGAATGTCTAGATGTAAACATTCCGACCGTTCTGATAATAGCACGACGATAACAACTTTTTTTGTTTTCGCCGAGCGTAGCTATGTTTAGGCGTTGAGCGTAATGTTGACATACTTCTCGCACGATCGGTTGTGCGATGTAAACAAGGATAGAAGATAAATACAGTAGACTCCCGTATAACGCGGTTAATACTTTACGCGCTATATGAATTCGCGTTATAGAAGATCGTGCTGTACGGCGATTTTTCTCGTTGAAAATCTTTTAAATGATTATTGCGAAGAATCGCGTTATATGAAAACAGTAGTCGCAATATCTTTGGCGCTTTATAGGAATTCGTGTTGTAAGAACTCGCGTTATACGGGAGTCAACTGTATTTGATACGAGTTCGAAATTTGTACTGCTTCAATAATTTTCCAATCTGTTGCAACATAAAGTATTAATTTTTGGCAGGGTTGTATCCTGTGATTATTTATTTATTTTAAAAAGGCGAATAACTTCACGGCGATATGATATGATAAATATATTTTATTCTTCCAATTAATAGAATGTTTAATTATGTTATACGAGCTAGTTTGATTAGAATTATTTTACGAGGTATTGCGTGTTAAATTTGACTAGAATTTTTCCTATTAATATTTAGTGCAAATATTAAGGAATTCGTTACTATTACTTGATTAATTACTTCAATTCTTCTATCGTTAATATACTCTGATTATATTATTTTTATCACATTTCTTACGACTTACAGTAATTTCTTAATCACGTGCATCAATTGGTACTAATGTTGATGGTCGAAAAATAATTACAAAATGTATTTATCTGGGTATTTTTACATCGTCTAAAACTTGCGAGATATATCTCGTCGAAATTTTATTTTTCTACACACCTCTTAAAAAATGCGATTTTCTAAAAGGAAAAGGTAAGCTGCCAATTGATACACGTGAATATTGGTCCAAACTTCCGAACCATAATTACCTATTATTCTAATTATTAATAGTATTTTTACTACAATAAAGTCGAACAAATAAAACCAGCTCCACACACAAGATCACAATCAACTATTCCTTCCTCCTCTAATTACCTTCCAAACTTAACACTTATAATCACTAACTAAAGTATTCCTCACTGTCTAATAAATAACTAGCAATACAATAAATACTATACAGACGCCCCACAGTAATTAACACTGCGATGCTAATGATTTGCTTACATGTACAATTCTTGATAGCTTGACCTCCTTTGCTGCCAAGTTGTGAAGCATGCTGGTCAATCTGGACATTTCGATCGATGGTCTTTTCTGGATGATGGTTCACCGTCCAGAGAGTGCCTGTTGCGTGATCCATGGTATATATTCCGAGACTCTGGTATATACACCAGGAAGTCGCGGTCTAGCACATCCAACCCCCGACGAAACCACCCCTACGACCATCGTGGTACCACCAGGACGACTTCCGACCATCAAGGGTCCGCCACTGTCAGCCTACAATAAAGTGCAGGATGTGCAGTCGTCTCTCCACGTCTCCACGGTATCCGTCGACGGGGTAAGTGTTATGATCTCGACTCTCCTCTCGTTAATATGAATTATGTGACAACCAGGGTGACACCCCTTCGGGTTTTCTGACGTCCACGTTATTTATGATCCTGAATATTTCGAACTTGAGCTATTGGTAGTTTGATGTAATAGATAAGGATTTAATGGTTCCGATAAACTAGAATTGTTATTGAAGAAGCTCTATATAGTCATGAAAGCAGGAATTTCATACTCGCGCTTTGAAAAGCATCCGAAGAATTTATTGAGCTAAAAATGATCCTCGACGATAAAGGATGCTCTAAAGACGTTTATTTTGATTGTAAATTGGTAATATTGCTGGGAGTGTCCCATGGGAGAAGTTGACCTTTTTAGTTTTACGAGATTGTGATTAGCCTTGATTGATTAGAATTGATTAGAACGAACTTAGTGCTTATGTAAAGGGACCGTGTTTTCATCAAAAAGAAATTAACCTGGATAGTCAAGATACTAGGAAATAATCTCGGATAATTTGGTTGGATAATCTTAATCTCTTCTACAACGGTGTATGTTAAAACACGTATCGATTCCCTCGAGAATTCTACAGACTTGCGAAGAACTCGATGGTTCAGCAAGTTTTTCTGTGAACCTCGCAGCCTTGCGAAGTCTTAATGGTCTTAACATCGTGGAGGAATCCTTAACGGATTTATCGGGTTTTCTTAAATGTCTGTGTAGCAGAAAGAACGTTTTCCCAATGAAATTAATGGATAATTACCGTTTCGCTACAATATACGTTTTCGTATTGTCAAAACTTTCACGTGTGCACCTGCGCAGATATCTAATCGATCAGAACACATTAATTCCAACCGAGTGTGTTTACAATTTTTTCCCCCGAATTATAATATAAAATATCTTCTTGAAATACAACTCGTTCTATATGCGAAATTATTCATGGAATTTTCACACTCTTCTTCCTTTTTAAACAACCTCTCGTGCGTAATGTTGTTCACACATCCGCGAGTCCAGAGATTTTTCAATCACAGCCAAACCACCAATTAAATTATTCGCCCTCAATTCCATGCAATAATCGCAATACGTATAAATACATGTGAAAAAAAGGGGAGAATTTGACAAAAAAAAATCGACGAGCTTTGCCTTCACAAAGTAGAAGATATTCAAAACGCACCGCGCGCGGCATTGCAAATATGCAATAGAGCGCATCCAACCGCGCGATCACGTACGAATTCGCGGAAACCACCACCCGTTTTTCCGTGGACATTGATAATTGCTTTAAACCGAACCACGACATTTTGTCAACATATTTTTTCCCCGAACCAACTCGCACGTCTCTTTTTTTCTGTGGTGAAACGATTTGGTTTCGGTAACCATACCTCGCCACGCCATTAGTTTTAATTCAACGTGTATGCACGTGCTGATACGTAGCCACGGATATTTATTGAAATTCATGTTGCGGTTATTCGATCGAGCGTGAATTTTGTGGTCGGCTGATTGACATGCTACATAGTTCGAGGAACGATTTATCAGTAAAAAGAAGAGACGACAAGGTGGTTAATATGGGTTGGGGAAATAAAGTCGAGTGATTTCACTTACCCAGCAAGTGTCCCGACCACCCTCTTCGTGGCCCGCACACATTTGCTGTGGTTCTACTCGGGTTGACTTCCCTTGACTGGCATACCACTCACGGCAAATATTGTTTTCCACCACGCGAACGTCCACCTTCTGGAGCACGTCTGCCCTTTTGACTGAAAAATAATGTAGAAACATTTCTCTAGTGCATTTAATTTATTCTTGTCAGAATTTGTTGTAATATAGGGTACACCTTTTGGGTCGGCCTAAGAATTTTTTATTCTACTCATTTGTGTGGTTGAAACTACGGCGGTAAATTGTTTAAGTGTTATTTAAGCTGTGGATATTGAAGTGATAAGTGTACGCTACATGGACTCCCAGCACTAGTAGTTTCCTGATAAAAAAATCTGTCGACCAAACTGGCTTTTAAAAATCGTCAAAAAATCAAAGTCGTCAATTATGTTCCTACATGGTCCAAATTGATGATACATGATGCCTAATGATGTTCTAGGACAGTTTTGGGTCGAAAGAAGTGGTTTAAAAATTTGTTTGGCCCAAAAATGGGTCGACCGAAAATCGCAAAAATGTGAAGGGGTATACCTTCAAAAATTGTCAAAAAATGAAAGTCGCCAAAATCGCTCCTACATGGCCCAAATCGATGGTATATGATGCCTAATGATGTTCTAGGACCGATTTGGGTCGAAAGAAGTGGTTTAAAAATTTTGTTGGCCCAAAAATGGGTCGACCCAGAATCGCAAAAATGTGAAGGGGTATACCTTCAAAAATTGTCAAAAATCAAAAGTCGCCAAAATCGCTTCTACATGACCCAAATCGATGGTATACGATGCCTAATGATGTTCTAGGACCGATTTGGGTCGAAAGAAGTGGTTTAAAAATTTTTTTACCCCAAAAATGGGTCGACCCAGAATCGCAAAAATGTGAAGGGGTATACCTTCAAAAATTGTCAAAAATTAAAAGTCGCCAAAATCGCTCCTACATGGCCCAAATCGATGGTATATGATGCCTAATGATGTTCTAGGACCGATTTGGGTCGAAAGAAGTGGTTTAAAAATTTTTTTGGTCAAAAAAGGGTCGATCCAAAATCGCAAAAATGTGAAGGGGTATACCTTCAAAAATTGTCAAAAATTAAAAGTCGCCAAAATCGCTCCTACATGGCCCAAATCGATGGTATATGATGCCTAATGATGTTCTAGGACCGATTTGGGTCAAAAGAAATGGTTTAAAAAATTTTTTGGCCGAAAAATGGGTCGACCCAAAATCGCAAAAATATGAAGGGGTATACCTTCAAAAATTGTCAAAAATTAAAAGTCGCCAAAATCGCTCCTACATGGCCCAACTCGATGGTATATGATGCCTAATGATGTTCTAGGACCGATTTGGGTCAAAAGAAGTGGTTTACAAAATTTTTTGGCCGAAAAATGGGTCGACCCAAAATCGCAAAAATGTGAAGGGGTATACCTTCAAAAATTGTCAAAAATTAAAAGTCGCCGAAATTGCTCCTACATGGCCCAAATCGATGGTATATGATGCCTAATCATGTTCTAGGACGATCTTCGATCGAAAGAAGTCGATCAGACGTCTTTATCATTTTTTTTAGTACAACCTTTTTCCGTAAAGAGAAATATGATTCTTGATCTTAAGAATAATTCAGAGATGCACATGTTAAAGGTCTAAGTTATGGTTGAATTTAATTAACGGAGTATTGTAGTAGGGTTGACTGTAAAAATTACTTGTGAATTATATCATATTACCGAATTGTCGCTGGTAATTTTATTGGCTTCGCTTGAATTGGTACATGCTCTTATCGAACTCTCACGCGGACCGAAACTTTGGTGATTACAGAAACTTCGGCGTATGTTTTGAAGCTCTGATCGTTATCGCTAAACTAAGATTTACCGAAACTCTAAGCTCAATGGTGTATCTTAAGTATTTATGAAGATCTTTTGACTCTGAACTTTCGACTAAAATATAGAAGCCTGCGGAAACTTTCTCGCTACTTGCGCTATTTATTCCATTTTATTTTGTATTTTACGAGACGAGTTTAGAATTGTACATGTCGTTCCTGCTTTCCATATATTAACATAAATATCGTAATAAGGAACGCAACAATTAAGTGAAACTAAATTACTTAAACAATACAAGCCATGCAAATTAAAATGAACTGGATGAGAAAAGAATTATTATAAAATGTAATAGCATTAAAAAATCAATTGAAACTTAATAGTAACAAAAGTCCCTTTTATTTTTTCGAAGCTTCACTGAAACCTGGGGTTTAATCCCTTTGATTTTACCAAGTAAACAAGAACTTCCTCGAATGCAATTTCAAGGTAGAATTTAGTTTGATACTCTGTCCTATTACGGAAAACTTCCCAGTACATTTTAATAACTTCGGTGTTCTGCAAACTTACTTATTCCATCTAGCCGAAATAATCGAATTGTTTTTAAGGAAGGTATTAAAACTTTTAGTTTGGAATCCATCTCTTATTAACCGCATCAAGTAGTTCGGTCTATTAACACAAGTATACTATTTGTACACCGAAGTATGTATAGAGTCCAACGTCTCAACATTTATAATAATTAATATCCTCCATAAAAAATGAATTATTATACAATAATGTATTATTTACGAATGCTTCATAAATATTATTTCCACACAAACACTCATTTTAACACAAACAAAAATTGTCGATTATCCTACCAGCTGATCTATGATGAGGACAAAGTGCCTACGAGCTTTTAATTGAAACACGATGTATTATTAATTATATTATAAATGACTTTTTTGAGTGAGTTGATCTATCGACCGGAATGTTGTTCAAAGTGCAGTGATGTTACATCGAAAGCGGGAAGTAAAGTTATTTACTCACATCTCGATCTATCTTCACCAAGCCAGCCCCATCCGGCAGCCACAGCGAGTTCTCCGCCGAAGGCACTGTACCCTGGTTTCCCTGTGGCCACAGGTAAACAGGCGGGCTTCACGCTCTCCGACCAAGAGATGGGCCTTGCAAGTTCCAGAAGGGCAATGTCGTCTATGTATTTTCCGCATCTGTGGCCAGGATGCAACACTGCATTCACTACTCTCTCTTCTTCCGAAGCTGGCACTTCTGGACCTTTCAAATTATACTCCCCCAAAGTTACCCGCAACTGGCCCGCAGGGATCTGAGAACTTCCACTGGCACATGGAAAAGAACACAAAGTGTTCGTTTGTCAATTTCATTTTACACTTGATACATGTAATAGCTGGAATAAATGTTAATTAAAGCGATTCGTGAATCCTGTGTTTTTAAACCGAGTACCTGGAACACGTTTTCCGCAATATTTTAGGATATTTGAAGTTTAACTTCAATGTAGATTAATATTTGTATTGTATAAGTAAGTGATGACGGTGTCAGGTTTTAAAATATGAAAATTTTAAGTGCGGCACACAGTAGAGATTATGTACTTCTTAGTATTGTCCGAGAATAAAATCCCTGAAGCACCAAGGTTTATTTTCCTAAAGAGCCGATGGTAGGTACGAAGTGCAAAATATTCAGGTATAACTTCCGCTTTTACAAATAGACTGCTCATTCCACTTTCGTCTTGCCTTTCAACCCCCCGGAAGTCAAAGTCCAGTAGCAGCGCGATGCTCGCAAGTAATCATCGTGAAAGTTAAGTGCACAACGAGGAAGGGAGAGTGAATCTGTATATGTATACGGGGTGTTACTTCTTCCATTTCCTTTTCCTTAGAAAGGGTCTTTTTGGTCGAGGCGAAGAAGAAAAGCTACCCGTTTTGCACAGAGCTGTGTCTTTTCCTGGATGTCGGCAATTATTTAACCAGGATTTTTGTCCTGCGCCAACGGCACACCTTCATTGGTTTGAGGTACACGGTGGTGGTATCTTGAATAGTCGACCGGGTCCTCCGACTACAGTGGCTTCAGTTAATTAATCGGTCTAGGGTGCCTCTGAATAATTAACAAAATTACGACACCCTTCTCTACCAACATCCCTCGCCGTTCTTTCATCTAACTGAACGTTCTACAAGAACGTTTCGTCCCAGTTTCGTCGACCCAATCCTCTCTCCTCCAAGGAAACCCACGTTACTCGAGCGTTTTCTAACTTTCGAGGCCCTGTTTCGCTGTCGTTGCTCCTTACAAAGCCGTCTTAATGGACCCTTCCATCCTCCTCGGTACTTTGCCATTGTTCCTCGACTCGCGGATTATACGGTTTACCTTGGATGCATCACCGCCACTCCTTTTTACCTCTCAGGTCGCGCCCTTCCAATTAAAATGCATCGCGAACGAAACCCTCCTTCGTACAACCGAGATTTCTTTGTAATACATCACGAATATTAATCGTCGTGATGACCCAACCGTTTATTTCAGACTAGGTTTACATTCGCTCTTTAACCTTTTCGTATTATTCAATTTAACGTGATTTCTGATAAGAGTACTATGGATCTCTATAGAAGGATGGAATAACTTTGATCCGCCATAGCGGACGATAATTGGTAGGCAGTTCTCCGGTAGGAAATCGGAATTTTCAAAGTTTCCTCGTTAAAAATGAATTGAAGTATGAGCCGGTAATTCGATTAGAGTTAATTACAGAGAAACTGGTTAAATCGTGTACCATTAGCGTGTAGTGGGTGTATCGATGTCGGGACACGCTGGTGAATTACACAATCCTGCGCTTACAATGACATTAGCTATAAGGTATTGCCAAACATTAATTCACGGTACAACATCGGTAAATGAGAAATATCGGCTGTCTCTACTGTACTCGCTTGGTACTTGTATCCGTAGCGGGACAATTAATTCACGCTCAAGTATCGAATTAATCCAGAAGGCACCTATTCAGCGACGAGGATTATGTCAACAGTAATTAAAATTCCTGTAAAACCTAGTCCGACCGAAAGGTCCACTCTCCGCTTCCTTTTTTTTACTCGTTAATTTTGTACGATAATTAATACGCGGAAGGAAGTGTTTTCTGATATTGCACGCAGGCTTTATGTATCTTTCATCCTCGTGAATATACAACGGATCGCGCGGCACGAAAGTAATATAAAAACAGAGTCAAGCTTTCCCTTGATTAATGAAATTTCATTTTAATATGAATTCGTTAGCATAGTAGCCGGTCGCGCGTGCTTTAAATCTTACTCACAAATTCCAGCCACCGTTGCAGGCAATCGGTTACGATTCAGTCCGCGTCCCTATTCGTTCTATCGGAAAGACAATTTCTTCGGTAGTTCCGGGAAAACGATGAAGATAACACATCCGCGGCCACCTTCATTTTCACGCCCTCACGCTTCGCTGGTACATTTTGTCACGCGTTTTGCATGGCTGCTAGTAATTATCGTATACTCTGTAATCTACACGCAATCATGGTTTACAACGGTAAAGCTCCCGTGAATTCTCGGCTACGAGCAAACTACCTATCCAACCTTCTCGTCGTTCCCCTCATTCACCGAAAAGGATACGTAATATCTGACCGTTTTGTCGGATACCGAAACTACTAAACCACCACTACGTGTAGTTAGATACGCGAGGGAGCTGCCTCCGGGTTAGGTCTACTTGCTCTATTAACATAAGTAAATGCTCGCTATTTGCGGAAGTGTAGTTTCAATCTATCCTGTCGGAATTTAGTGTCGGACCTTTTGTTTTTCATGGTATATCCTTTCATTATTTGAGCGCACCGGAAACTATGCAAAGAACTTCATCCTGAGTATATTACTTCGAAATTAATAATAATAAAACCAAGTGAAATTTGTATTCATATTTTGCGATAACGGGTTGAAGATTATCGGGAGATTGAGATTATATATTGGAAAAGGACTTGCTTATATCGAATTTTTATTTTGACTGTGATTTTGTTATAATTTATTGTTCCTGCAGCTGCGAGTGAGTGCACTCAAAGGACAATAAAGTAGAAGTTTATTCGGTAATCTCCAGGCGTTTTAATATCGGGATAATATTATATAATAAATAGAACCTTGTTTACCTCGCGCTAGTTTTTTTTATAGAAAATATTTTCCTTTACGGTTGTATAATCTGAAACAATATGTGATGTAAGCTACATATAATTCTGATATTTTTGCGCGGCAGTAATTTCTCAAAACTTCCAGAGAAGCATATTTTATCCACGTAAAATGTTTTCGAAGGAATTACAGAGATAGGAAATATTTTTGTATAATACTTTATACAGCGATTTTATCTTTTGCCGTTGTTTACGGAAGATTATTATCGGTATCCAGTTATCGATAAAAAAAAGTGGAGCGTTCGCTCCACGGTGAAAGTGCGGAGGATTTGCTTTTATTTTCATCCGAGGTATACTAACGCGATTGTTCCTAGATACAAAGCTGCCATTGCGTTACAACTGTGGAAAATAGTTTCCCTGTGACACTGAAGTCCTATGCTGCCTTTTACCGTAATTTTTCGACTGGCGCTTTAGACCTTTCATCTTTCTTTGTTCTCCAACAGCAATACAAAATTGTTTACAAGCACACCAGGCAAAAATTCACTAAGACAGAGTGAGATCTGGTTTTGAAACCAGAAAGCGAATATCCGCATATATATTTCCTCCAAATATTAATCCCTTCTGCTTAACCCGAAATTATTCTTCCTTTGCTTGCGTAAAATGTTCCCGTATTTAATATTTATTGCGAGTACCATATCATAAGTTCAATGAATCGCCCAACTTTTTACTTATAAATTGACCTCGAAATAAATTTGACGAAGAACAACGAAGAAAATAATATGTTGTTACTCCAATTTTTATGAAGAACGTATCATACGTGCGTGTAAGTTTTAATTAATGTTGTCATGAATCTAACGAGGCAACATTATAACAGCGAATGATCATCATTTATTATCGCGAGACCCGCGCCCCATAATCTACCTTGATATTTGAGGTCAAACATTAAACCAATGCGGAAATTTGGTACGCAGGATGCTGTACATATTGTTCCGATAAGATCTCTCTGCAGTTATAGATCCGATCGCCAAGAACAATGGGCAGCTTTCCATAAAGAAATGGGGAACGTTCTGTCATGAATATTTTTGAATGTATCCTATATACCAAGCGTACCAGCGTGCATATATCAGCATTACCACCATGAATAAGGATAGAAGACGTTGTAACACATGAATAGCAATTCCAACACAATTCGGCGGAATTAAGCTGAATTTTGTATGTCCACTCAAAATTTAATTCCTATTATATCACAGTTCAGTAATAATTCATTGAATGACTGCGTTACTAAATATTCGATTGGGTACGGATGAACAAATATTAAAAAATTATTAATTTTAATTTTAATATTTATATCAGTGCGCTTTGTAAATGCTGTGCATCTGTTCAAAGTTGAATTCTTATTACATCATAGTTGGGTAATAATTGATTCAATCACTGCGTTATTAAATATTCGGTTGGGCAAGGATGTAAAGATGTTTTAAAATTTCAATTATCTTAATTAATTAAAAGTACTTACGAGCACAAACAGTGGGCCGCAGTGAGGACATATTTTGAGTTAAGGATGCTACCCCCGCAGAAATGTCCACCCTTTCTTGTGATGCTGACGAGCCAAGGAAATTCGCGGGGTACCGCATTCTGACCCCCGACAAGACGGGCACTGCGCGTTCCTATTTCTCCACGTCCGCAAGGGACATTGGCCACTGTTAACAAACAAACAATTTATTGTTAGTAACAAATAAAGGAAGCCAAATCTGAAGGGTTTGGTATTCCAAGGAAGAAAGGATGACGCCTCGCAGGTGTTGGAATTAAAGAGCTTATTCAAGTTCCATTACAAAAGAACCCACTACTACCTACATTGTTTTATGCGATATTCATGAAATAATGCAGATAAATTAAACTTAACTTTTAATCAACGAGAATTTAATTCAAGTTCAAACTTCCACTGGGATCTTTGGATTTTTCTGACGTGAACTTTTTTCTAAATAATTTTTTAACATCCATGGATGTTAAGTTGAATTAGGTTGTTCGTGGAAATGATTATTTTTGGAAATTAATGCGAATGATATTCGTGTCAACTAAGAAGTACCACGTTGATCTACGATTAAATTTCGATTACATGGAACAGGTGAAAATTACCGGTTCTGCTCTCGGTCTGAGAGAGCAGACTAGTTATGGCGAACTGACGAATATCGACCGCTCTTAGTCCTATGATTCGATGATTAATGTACGTGACGTGTCCTCAATCGGTGAGCGACTTCCTGTACTATGGGAATACCGGAAGGAGCAGAGGAGAGACATTCCGCTGGATATTACCAGCCAAGGTGGCAAATAACGAATCGTATTAAGGATCTGCTCCGTGCTAAATTTGCCAGCTTGGTGCATAATAGATTTCATAATTTTTAATTATAATATAATCCCACTTATTAACTGCGACAAAAAATAATTCTTTACTACATAATGAGCCTCTTACAAACTGAATTATACAATTGTTTCAAACAAAGCATCACTCTGTGAGTTTATAATAAATCGCTGAAATAAACTGCATTTATGTCTATCATAACGATTAATAAAAAGATATCATAAATTTCGTGAAAGTAATAATCTTTCCCAAAACCGTGGTGTTTTAAAACATCCCATCGAAATATGAGAATTATACCGTATCAATAATCAATGACTGAAAAATATTCTTATCTGCAGTAAAAAGCACCGGCAATAAAAAGGGCCCATCAATTCAACCAAAGACTGCGAATTTTAAAGAGAATAAGCCTCATAATTCTCTCGAGTGTTTTTTTTGTGAGGGCAATAAAACAGGGCCCGAATCCTTAAACCCTTTCGAAAGGTAGAGCGCTGGTTGGAACGGTCGCATTTAATTGAAAGCTGAACCGATGCGTACCGGAATGTTAACCGATTCAAGAGGATCCGAGCCGGTGACGTTGGCGGGACTGGCATCGCGCGAATTTAATGCCCCGAGCAGATAGGGATAGATACGGTGGATCTGTCACCGCAATCCCTGCGACATCCCTTCGACCCTCTGCCAAACCACCCTCTCTATTTCCCCTCTCGTTTCACGCCCTGCCTGATTAATTGGACCTCTATACCGCACCTCCACCTACTCTTCCACTTCCATCTACCTTCTCTTTCGTTATCGTTCGAAAGGGAGGATTTAGATGTGTGTCTATAAAGGAAGTGGATGAGCAGTGTGAATATAAGTTGGCAGTCAATACTAGTTCACAGTGATACTATCCTAAAAGATGGTACGGAACAAAATATAATAATAATACAACAAAACAATCATTGAATGTACTCTACGATACATTGGTTACTTTACATCGTTATGTAATATTGGCATCGGCGGTTGCCATAGTGTTTAACTTGTTAATGACAAGAGACAAGACACGATTAGACGAAGATAAAAGAACAGATACAGAATAAAGAGATGATAAGAGTGAGATGAGAGACGATGGGGAAAGAAGATGAGGTGGCAGTGGATTCGAAGTCGTTTCTCTATTCGGAAACGCGTAATAGATATGTCAAAAGCAGGCCGAACATGGTCATGATAATATGCTGATGCCTTCGGTATGGGGTGCACCATGGAAATCAGGGGATCCCCCTTTGCACATTTACTTCTCTGTCTCCCCCATGAACCGATTTTGGCTGGTTTTTGGAAGAGACAGGGACGGTTCGCTTTAGAGTCTTTTATGCGAGCTCTGGCTGTGAGTGGCAGGGATGCGAGATATTATTAGGATGAATGGCCAGGCGTGGGTGTTTTTGTTTGAGGAATTGATTGAGTTTTCTCCCGGCGGTGAATTCTAAAAAGTTTCCGTAATTGCGGGCCAATTAGGATTTATTTTATTAGTGCACTTTCTAGGAATTAATTTGTCATTCAGATTCCGTTGAAGTTATGTGTTGAGTGATATAATTGTGGTCTGCGCGTGTTGCTAGATTTGATTATTCGGAAGTGTAGAGTGTGAACATTGCAAGCGTAATGACTTTTTTAACATATCTGATTAGACAAATTAAATGGGTAATAATGTAATATTATATAAAGTTTAAATGCGCATTTCTGATTAACAATCAATGCCGACGCGCTGGTATTTAATATTAAATTTCAAGCTACGGAAATAAATATTAATGTAATCGAGCCAATTATTTTATTTTTTTATATCTGGAAGCGAGATAGCATGAAAGATGAAGGTAAAATTGGTTACAACGTGATTCACTGTGTTCCGTCACATAAGCAAGTCACGAAAAAGCGAATCACGCGTGACCTCCTATGCAGCTTCAACTTTGCAATATTAATATTAGTTCGCCTTGTACACATTCTATAGCGCGATAAAAAAAAGCTTATCGATTCCTCGAAGAGAATCAGACAACGGTCAAAATTAATACACTCAAGCGATACCAATATTGAACTTCATAATTAACTGTTGAACCAGTGATAAAGGAAGGCGAGGTGCACAGATTACGTATCTCATAATTATGAACCTCGTTGTTTATGAAGCTAGCGTAATTAATTGAAAAGAAAATTCGAATAAATAGGGATACAATCATCAAGGCACACGTCCGATGGGGATTGCGTTATTAAATATGAAATAATAATTTTCAGGCGATTTAGTCGAATTAAAATCGACATACTTTCGTCTCGCTAATTTATCGGCAATTACAAGTTTCCATTAATTCGATTCCCCCTCGGTGCATACAGCCCATTAATTTACCGGCGAGTCGTGTGCGTCGAATGCATAAACATGCTGCACCGCTTGCGAGAGATTCAGGGATTGCGGAGATCGATTTGGGGAAGTTCCTCCGTGGGCTCTGTGAGGCCAGCAATTAGATTGCAGATTATCTAAATGCGGCCTTCGATGGGTTTAAGGACCTTCCTGATAATTTAGCGATTCTGACATTGCTCGGTCGTTGGCAAAGTTTCGTGTCATCGAGCCTTCGAAGGCCACGTACTTCCTAACTTTCGGCCTTCTACCGGGTTATATACCTATTTTTCTATTCCACTCAGGCCCACCTTCCGCCTACGTAACGGGCCCGTTCACAAGTATACAATCATTCTAATGACCGAAATATTATACCCGTGCAATTAAACAATGATGCTTTTGAATTCGACAGAGCTCATAGCGTGCATCGTGATTAGTTGAAATGCGAATGAACCCTCGATATTTTATCCCTTTTATGTAAATCATATTATGAAATGTACCTTTAGAGTAGCAGCAGAATCATTCCACTGGTATTTAAACGAATTTATTATTTTATTCTAGGAAATTAATGTAGATATTATATATGATAACTCGATGGGGAAGAATTGAATATCAATATTTAAGTTGGTCCATTAACGAAGATGTAGGTGGTACGAATATTTATGTAAATTGTCCTTAAATATGAAAGATATTAATAATTTTGGGGACAATAATTCCGCGGGGACAATGGGACCAATTTAATATCGGAACAATGAGGCAGAAACGTAACCGCGAAGTTAACAAGTTGTCGAATCGGATCTCAATTGAAATTGTATATAAAACTGCGTTTTTCACGTTCAATGGTAACGAATCTCTCGTAAAATGGGAAATCACGGTTATTAATATCTACATTTCTGCTTTGCTACGTGTCAAATATTTTAGCGGGAAGAGCTCGTAAACGAGGTAACGACACACTCTATACATTTTGCATTACTCGTTGCATAATGTTGTCCAAATAATCGATTGACATTCTATCCTGCGAACGTCGCAACACACTCCCAACAGAAATGGTAATCTGACAGCGAGGAAATATTTCACGATACATTAACTTCCGTAATTTATGTTGTCAGTCCGCCACTTTTTTATACGAATATTTTGTTTATGGCTTTAGCACCTGAATCGATTATTAAAAGAGTGAAGCTTAAAGTTAATTAAAACCGAACATGGAAATTCGTATTCATACTATCACGTATATATAGAATATTCTATAATAATACCGATATTCAATTTATTTCGAAATATATTCGGTAACCAATTAATGGTAAACTCGAAAGATTTTTATCCAAATTCGAAATTGAAAATCAACCACAAAGAGTCGTGTAACATTAAATACCTGATTCTGAACCACTCCTGGAAATCAGGAGCCCCCAAAATTTCCCTCTTTGGGGCCTTTCAGTTATTCTCGGATATTGGTTTCGAGGTTGAAAGGCTCGGACGATACAAACGCTCGGCACGCTAATGGCGAACACTAAATTCGGTTTATTAACTTCCGGTGTTCGAGCTTAATCCGCAAGCTTCTATCCCCGGGCTCTCCATCGACTTCCGTTCACCATCTAGCTCTCCACTTCGGTTAAATGTATGCCCGACGGAAAACGAGGAGTTCTCGTTGCCGTCGACGTCGTCGTCGTCGTCGTCGTCTGTATATCGGTCGATCGGTCGGTTTAGTGCAGAGATCGCTGCAGAAAATGCACCTAATATTATGCACCCACTGTTCCAACAGTTGGAAAATGCATTTCGGTATTTCCGCATTGGCTATCGCGAGCAAAGCGACGGAGCACCGGGCTCCACGATTTACAACCGGTTCCTTCCACGTAATACTAGGACCTGCCAACTATTTCCACTATTTAACGTTTCCTTTTATGCTTGCTAATCCACCGTTTACGTATCACTGCAACCCCGCGACGAAGAGGGTTGTAAATTTGGACAACAATCGAGTGTATTACGAATCCTTATCTTTTAAGAATTCCTGAGGATTCGGTGCTGAGGTTTTTATAGACAGTACTCTGTCCGACTATTTATTATGATAGATTTATATCCATAATCTGTATCTGTATCTATCTATCTATTTATAGAATAGAAATTATTAATACAGATTGTCTATTTATGGAATAGAATAGAACATATAGAAGATAGTTATATCTTGAATTTATTATGCAAGTGCATAGATAGTATCTTTGAGGGGACTCTCTTTTATCGTGTAGGAGAAGAGAATTTAAATACCCCTCATATTATAAGGACTTAAAAATATATTAATAAGAATAATAATTAAAATTGGTTTGAATCGTTAGTACAGTTACTCACGGTTAATATATTCAGTGAGGACACGCGTGAAAAGTCCAACGAAGAGGAAGAGGGCTAAAGCGCCGAAATTTGTTAACAATCGCGGGACCATCGCGAGTTTTTGCAGCCGGTGATCCTTCGTCGGAGGGCAATGAAAAAGTGTCGCAGCTTCGACAATCAGGCTTCTTTATATTTGGTCTATCGGTGCGAATGCATCTTTCTCCCAGTTGATTTCGTTCTCTGTCGCGTTCCTCCACCACCTCTTTTTTTTCCATCGGTACGAAACGTATTACTGGCTCAAAGTAACCCTGAACTTCGTATCTGACATTCGTGGCCATCGATACAATTGCCGCCTTCGAATCACTCGCGCCGGAGACCCAATGATAAAACGGGCCCCCGGTGATGGTCCCCGCGTAACTCTCAAGGCGATCTTTCCATGTCGTTTACTGCGAAACAACGACACAAGCTACTCGATGATTAATCAGCCGAGGGCCAAGGGATAAGGAATTATCAAACATAAATGTAAATTCAAATTCACCGACGTATGCCAATAATAATGATTAATTTTTTCTATTTTTTTTTATAGAGTTAGTCACTTTGGCCTTTGAGTGGCTCACATAAAAACCCGTTCCGATTTAATCGCGAAATGAATTGTATCTTAACTTTATTGTAAACATACATTAAGATATTTTTTAATAATATCGAATATGGATAGCCATATTCAAATCGGATTTTAATTCCCGAGTAATTAAATGACGGATTGAAATAAATGGATAATATTTCCATAGATTTGAGAATAGCATTATAAAATTATTCTATGAGGTAATGCCATAATTGATTATTCATTTCTTTCTACTTAAATTCTCCCGAGTGGCAGCAAGTAGATAAATGAAATCGAAATATTAAATACAGAGCTGATACGTGATTTAATACCGTTTTGGAAGTGGCTAATTGGTTCCTCGTAATAAAGCATTTATTAATTAACTTCACATGAGTGATATAGGATTACGTACTTCGTAATACGTTCTACCCCGTTGATTCGCTAGCATCAAGTAGAATAAGACATTCGAAGATTCCATGTAATAAAGATCGCGTGATAAATCACTATAAGTTTTACGTGACTCGTAAGAACCTATCTTCTCTTTTAGTACTCGAAACGATACTCATTTGTTACCAATTTTCCAAGCGAAACCAATTTCTTTCGTTAGAACATCGAAATATCTCGATACTTATATCGCTGACGGGTCGAATCTCTGGCTTCTTTCATTGTCCTAGTTAACGTACGATTGTCCCTTGGCCCTTTTTGCCATTTGACCTTTTTTGTCAAGGTACCCTCGTACGTTAACTAGGCCATCGAAAGAAGTACGAGATTCAGGACGTCACGCTTCAAGTATCGAGATATTTCGATCTTCCAACGAAACAAATTGCAATCGTTCGATTTCCTTTGTAGCAGGAAGATTGCATTTTCCATAGAGGAGATCTCGAGGTTTTTATTCCAATAAATAATTCCATTCATCTCGACAAAGTAACATTAAACCCGCAACACGAAGATGATGCGAGAGGAATGATAAAAGTGGAGTAAGACTGTGTAAAATTGCAATACGCTTCATCGAGTTTTATCGTGTCGCCATTGACGAATATGTACGCTGGTACCCAGGAACGTATCGGAATTGCAAGTTTCGTTCAATTTCATGGTGTTTCTGCCGACGAATAAACACGCTCGTCGTCATACGTAATCACATCTCGTACATGCATACGTTCTATGCGACGACGCTGTCATCGGCAAACGGCAATCGGATTATGTACCTACGAATAATCGCTGTGACAGGTGGCCAGGATAATCGGGAAACGTGGGAACTGTCGACCATCAGTGTTCAACTCCACGAGGATGCTACATTGCTAGTGACAATTCCATCATTAGAACCTATACAAATTCCAAACTATATTCCCCTCGTTTTTTCTATAAACGGATTGGACAACCGGGTTCCAGCACGACTGAAAAATGTTTGATTCAATATTCCACTTCGATTCTCCAGTTTATTGTATTTGAAGTGAACCGAATGGTCATTCATGCCGAGATTCATATTTTAAAGCGAGCTTTTGGATAAATATCACAATGAAGACTGTTGTTCAGGAAATAAAAATTAATTAGAATTATCACATAATTACAAATATTTAAAAATGCAGTTTCTCATGAAATCGAATACGATCAGAAACTTCCCCAATTTTTGACTGGAGTTTAAGTCCAGAATTTTTATATATAATATTTTCTTCATTCATAGTATTATGAGAAGAAAATTGTTATAATGTTATAATATTATATGTGAACATTATTTTTCAGGAAAGTATATTCTGACATGTTTATTATGTTAATCATCCTTTACTTAGGAATAACGAACGGTAAACGAGGAATAACGAAAGTTAAAATATGGTGTCGAAAGAAAACAGACGCTTCTGTGCATACAGAAGGAGGGACTTTAATACTCTATCGACATCGAATTACAACTTATCTCACATATATCTTGTCAGTAATAAACCTTCGTTCTACTCCTCTATCGGATAACCACGTAAGAATCTCAAGAGCAAGCGAAGCGTTTTCTGTGACTCCACGAAAATTAATATAATACCGCCGAGAATGGAATTTTATCTTCCCTCCGAGCGCGATACGCCATGAATTTTAACAGGAAAAATGGATGAACTGTATGGTGGTAATCAGTTAAGACAATATAGAATACTGTGTACTTTACCCGCTGACTATTGCCGGATATTATCTGCGCTTTTCGATTTCTTACGGTATCCTTCTATTCATCGGCAAACCTTATTTTTCTTCGATACCGAAATGCTCCTATTTCATCCACAAATCTGGATTTCCAATCATAACAGAGGAATGTGATTTATTAGAAACATGTCTGCTTATACTTGCAATTTTCAGTACTCTTAAAAATGGAGTTATAAATAATATGAGAAGAATGTAGATTATCTGCCAGATTTAAATACCAAAAGGATACAACATTTTATTTTTTACTGCGATTTTTGTGCATCTAAGGTTTGCTGCAAAAAGAAAATTTCCAGATTATGCTAGCTTCGGGTTTTTTCGAGGCATACTTTGTCTCTTAATAGAATTACTTGTCAAGAGTCCAGGAAATTGATTAAATACCAGGATAATAGAAGAATTTTTGTAATATTTTGCACCTGATATCTTAAGAATGAAGGATGCACCAAACGAGGAAGGATTCGTATCCCGTTTGCAGAGAAGTTGGCGAATCTACATGTGCATATGTCAGGAGCAGGCGTACGCCAAGGGGAATATGAAAGTGAGAGTCAGACTGACTGTTACTCCATCCACGTTCCGCTGAACTTGACCCACTCTTTGTCTCGCGATACAACTCCGAGTCCCTCTTCCACCTCTGCCTGAATTTCTAGCTTCGTCAGAACCCACCTTCCTTCCAGTCAGAAGCTCGAATTACCTGTACTCGACAGGTATACCACGAAATATTCCTGCAGCTGGCTAACCGGGTCAAGTTCACGCGGAATCAAGAAGACGAGGCGATGTCCTTGATGGACGCGGAAATTCAACGGGCTCCATTCGCGGTCCTGTTCTAATCAGCGACATTATCTCCACGCTTTGTGACTCATGTTTACCATGATACATTATGCCCGATTCCACCGAGGTTCTACAAAGCGATTTCAAACTACCTGGCACGTGTGTTCATGAATTTTTATTAATTTCCTTTGCGTATGTATTATGACTGCCTTACGGGCGATTGATAAGCTTATTAATATTTATGCTGGAAGTCGTAATCCTCCTGACACGATTCTATTTACTCTGGCGATTTATACTTGTATATTATCGGTTCTAGGGATTTTAGGATATATAATATGTTGTTTCAACTAATGGTATACGAATCAATAATTTGAAATAAAAAACTGCGCATTAAAAAGGTGGTGGTTTCTTATGTTTCAATTATACTGGCAGTAATTATAATATATACTAATAAATAATATATGGGGTATCCCACGTAAAAGAGCCGACTAATTATACAACAATATTTACTTCTATATAGAAAGCAGGAGTGATCCGGAAAACTCTGTAAAAAATGGTCATTCGTATAATGCATAAAATATTTTCTGTATTATCGCGATTAAAGGAGATTATTAGATGGCTTATTTCATGCGGGACACCCTGTCATTTAATGTATGATATTACAATAATAATATAATATATATTATATAATAATAAATAATTATATCTTGTAAGTTGTTCCTTAAATTCTGTTTCATATTTTTATGCGATTTACATAATTTATACTATTCGAGTCTTTCAAACAAAATTGAAAACGATGGAGAACTTAAGTAAAGTTGTGTTGGAAATTAATGGAGAACTTCGGAACAGCCAAGGTTTAGTACTTCTTACTATTACTGGTGGGACAGTACGGGAAGAGTAAGAGAGGTGCAAGGTAAATAAAAGAGTCGGTAATTACCCGAGGTGTCTACTTGACGACTTCATTTTCGGCCAAGTGACATTGCCCGCCCACTTATGTTCAGGTTGAAGGCACTTGGTTTGAGAAGTCAGTGACACTACGAGGCCAACTAGACAAAAGTTTAGTTCGGTGCACTTGAGATACGTGAACCTTGGCAGCCCACGTTTTGTCAGATTAGAATTAACAGCGTTTCCTTCTCGATTATTCATTCACATTGTGCGCGGAGTATTGTTGGCATTTATGACATCGAACTTATTATTATAATTCACCGCGATATCACAGTAAATAAATTCTATTTCTGCTTCGCATATTATTTGAAGCTGTATTTGGTTTCCAGCATGATACAAATTAATTTATAATATTTATACACCTGCATTTGCTCTCATCGAATATTATTCTAAAATTAAATGCAGATGTTTCTTGTTGATATTTAATTCGGGAGTATGTTCTGGAAATTAATTTATCACTTTTTAGTTATGAACATCTGCGGATTAGGTGGCTAATACTTTTGGTGATAGGGGAAGATATATTTAATTTCTGGTTCGAAACAAAATTGATTCATAAAGTATATATGTTATATCTATCATTATCAGCATTAATTTAAACAATATTCGACTCATATCTACTCATCCTTATCTCTGGAGATATCAGTAGAGACCGATGTCTGACTCAACTGTGTCTGGGCTCTAAGGCCAATAGCATACGGGCTCAACCGTGGTAAATCGACTACCTAATTATTATCATCCCACATTTATACTAATTGGTTCGATTCTCAATTATTTCCGTCTCTCCTCTAACGTTACGTATCTTCGTCCTCGAACACTCGACAGTGATCATCCAATAAATTTCGTAATCTCCAAAGAGGAATCCAGAGAAAGAGGATATTCGTGGCTGGAAAATTGTCACGGGACGATTTTTCCGGAATGGTGGGAATCGTGGTAAATTCCACTCCTTGTATCCAGGCGTGTGCTGACTTAGTTAAGAAACACGAAAAGTCTCGGACTAAACGAAACCACGAAAAAATGCCATTGAGGTCCGGTCTCGCGGTGAGAATTGAATTGTAAAAGTCGAGTATCCGGAAGTTCAATAGGAGAAGTATCAATGGCTTGCATAGAATGCCGGGAATCGGGTTACCGGTTGGAGGAGGTACGAAGTGCCGAGTAAAACTTGCTCGGTGGCCAATCACAGGCCAATTCATGGGAAGAAAAATTGAATTTCGTTGAACCGGCCCGTAGAATGACGTCGTAATGGCTACGTGCGTGATATATTTATTCGCCAAGCTTATTTTTCCATTCGGCAGTGAGTGCCCTCGACTACTCGTCAAATCAATCCAACTCGCTGAAAAGTCTCCCCCCTTCCCCTTTTAATTACGTATTCCTTAACCCTCTACAGTCCTGTAAGATTGAATAATTTCAAAGAAAATTCCCTTACTACGCTCTATTGAAAAGAGATCTCTTATAGAAATCTGTCGTGTTTTAAGATCTACTGGAGTAGGACGTAGTATTCTTGGAATATTTCAATATTAAATTAAATTAGAATATTATTCGGAGCTGGTGAAATGTATTAAATGCATTCAAATTAAAGTAATTAAATTAAATGCATTGTGGCAATCGCAAGGGTCTGATTTATACAAGAAGTTGATTACTTGGATGCCGGCATTATTATTAAGTGCCATTACTATTATTAATTGCATTGTTAATTGCATTTTTTAGCTTTATTACGTATGCGTTTCCTTTTCGTACTCCGGATAAACGTAAAACTTATTATCGACTAATTACAAGCTTCCATTAACTTTGATGAAGTATGTAAGAGCGTATTAATGAAGCTCAGAGGTGGAATACCGCGATACTGACGAAATAATAAGGCAAGGTTCCTCGCGGTCTATGATAATGGGCCAACGAAATCCCTTTAATAATTTAATCGGCACTGCTTCGAATACCCTTCGTTCATTGGAAGAATTCAATTTCGTTTCTCAATGGGAAAATGTTTGATCAAATATTCCCATATCCTGACTTGCACAGTTATTCCACGGATAAAATTATTAAGATATTTCTATTATAAAAAAGTATACAGTACGGCTGTCAGAATAATCCTGAATACCTGAAATAATTTAATTAATTGAAGTTATGGCTATATTATATTCCGAAGAAAGGACTTGAAAATTGAATGACGGTTCATTCTACTTCTCGTGTATGATTTAGTAGATGGCGATAAACAAAGTAGCAAAATACTTATCTGTTCTATCGAATGTGTCTAACTATATTGGTATGCAATCCACTTTATTGCGGCAACGAGACAACACACGATAAAAGCTCGGTTAGAGCAAAGAGCCATTGTCGCGTGGTAAATTAAAATTAACGGCACTTCTTCCTTCCCACTATTATTCCCCTCTGTTTCCCAACCCAGTATTTTCACGCCCATCGGGATTCTTATAATATTGCTTGGTATTCGAGGGGAATTTTTTTCCTCGATTAGGAAGCACGGTCGATCGAGAAAAAGCTGGTGGCATCGCGATGGAATCGCTAAGGGGATAATCAGATTTAAACTTAATTTTCGAAGATGATTAAAGATTATTATTACTCCCTTCTTTTTGCAGCATCCAAATCACATACTTATTAACTCATTAACCGGGGAGTTCTTCCCAAAAATCGACATGAAGCGTGCACTTTCGATTCAGTAATAAAATCAATCCGTGCGACATATTTATAATTAAGATTTATATGTGGATTTAACTGTTCGTCACTGAAGTTTATACGTATCGAAATTTGGGAATGATGAGAGGAATAATTGAATTTCAATTCGTAACCTTCGACAAAAGTGTAGATTCGAATGACGAATTAACTCGTCATCCCCGGTTAATGGGTTAAGATGATTACGAAGATAATGTTAATTTCTCGTCACTGCCGTGGAATTTTATTTCGACTCGATTTTCGCGAATTGTTATTGGATAATTGAATACTGTGAAAGTAGATAAATTCTGGATAAATTGTCATCGTGAAAATAATTCGTGCGCGAATAAATGGCACAATGACCGTACCGACTGTTTATCGGATAAATTGGACCGGTATAAATGTAGAATGGGGAGAAAGGGGATTTTATCGGATGTTATGAGAGAGTCGCACCTCTCAGGCATTATCCCGAATTATTGACTTATTTACTGCCCCGGCAAACGAGTTTTCGCCCGCACGTGCTTTAAACAATTCACCTGCATTAAAACTGTCGTGGAATCGGTGCATAGGAATAATGATTCGTGACATTGGAGCCGCGACGTGATTACGACTTCAGTGTCGAGGAGATAAACTATAAACCCAATTCGACGGCGACCTCGACACCTAGCCCTCCTGCCCTAAAAAGACGATCGCGTAATCGGCATTGGCGTGTTATCAATGCAAAAAACGCCCAACATTAAAGAGAGACACACGCCACCAACAGATTGACTGCATAATTAATAACATGCAACCTATAGATAGGGATCTGCATAATTCACGAGGCTGTTTATAAACGAGAGAATGCATCCTCGAGTTAATAAAATAATTTAAAACATTATTCCTCGGATTTATTTTTATCGAACCCCGATAATACTGAATAAAATCATGAATATAATTAAAACAATTATTTCAATGGAGTATGTCGAACGTAACACTTTTCAACTTGATCTAAAAAATTGTTCAGCATCCAGGGATTCGTTTGGGCTATAAACGGTATGGTATTTTTGGGGAAAGGTAAAAAAAAACCCCGGAAAAGCACACGTATTAAGCTCGATCCCTTGCCTGGTCTACCTTTTCGAGAAGGCCGGAGTACAGTGTGCGAAATGGATTATACCATCGCAAAGTCAAATAAGCTTATACCGCTCGGACGGTGCCGTTAAAACACGAGATCTTGCGGAGCTTTATCCTCGAAGCTTTGCTACCGGCATGTGCTTCCAAGTCCGGAGGCTCGTGTCGCCTCGTACGTTCACGTTCTATACGCGCAAACACGTGTACACTGTACACGCGAACGAATAGATTAAAGAAACGTGCCGGGATTGCACGTGCTGCTATTATGTCGCGGCTCTTTTGCCTTCGGCAGGGTTCGAGCGTCCCCGACTGCACAAACGCATTCCCCGATATTGTGCAACGTGAGTTTCGAACCCCGGGATCAAATGATATTCCGTTTCTATTGACAGCGCATCCGCCGGATATTCATCTGTGATCAAGAATTCATATGACGTATGGAAATGTTGATGAAGGTTCCAATGCACCGAAGTGTAGTGGTGTTGAACATAATTCAGTTCTAACGAGTGATCGAACACCGTGGAAATTCGAAAAAGACTCAAGAGAGAAGAATTTTAATTGGAAATGAAATGTAGAAATTTAACATTAAATTTTATGTGTTTCGTACACGTTAACGATTATATAGGAATACAAGGAGATAAAAGTCCTAAAACGAGGAACCATCTGGGTTGGCACGAAACGACGGGATTCCTTCACAGCGAGCGGTTTTCATCGAATCATGTTGTCGCGTCAATTCAGGCAGAAAGTTTCTTTGTATGCAGGCTCATTGTTCGGTCCTTCGAGGCGTCGAGACGCTCGAGACGTCTCCTTCGAGATGCAGGACGTGGGTACAAAGGAGTCGCGGAACTTTTCGATTCGCGATGGATAACTTTAACGAGAGACAAATAAATAAATCAACGTTGAGACCGGGTTACGTTTTGAGGAGTATTCGTCGTAGCCCATCCACCATGAAGATTTATGTTCCTTCTTTTATCTGAGCTTTGGAGACGGCGGGATCACCTCCGACCTACGACTCAGTTTTCCCTCACACTTTGAGCTTTCCCGCTCATAAATCCGCGAGCGTCAACTCGATCGCCCGGAAAACCTTCATCTCTTATCTTTCGGCAGATATGAAAGCTTATCTCATAGAATTATAGCCAGACTTCCAGTTGATTGTTTGAAATCTTCTTTACTTCGAATATTATCGGCAATAATCATACCCGGCTAATTATGATACCTTCATAATTTATTAATGCGAACAAATGTTTTATCTCTGTGCTGACATTAACATAAATTATATTACATTGCCCGGGACTTCTATAAACAGGTTATTAATTTAATTTATTTACCATTGTAAACAACGAAAATATTTATAGTAATTTATTCGTTGCTCGTTTGGTTACTACTACGAGATTAATTGTAAATTCTTGTTCCTGGTAATTAATTCACCCATATTCTGCATTAATTATCATTTATAATCTTTCTGTGTATTCAGTTTTCTAATAACAGCTTATTGAATAATTATTTGAACTACGTTAAATAATACTTCAGCCATCTGGCTCCAGTTATTATTTTCATTCTTAATCAATCACTAATTCCTTTTTTATAATGCAATTCGAATCTTTTTGAAGACAATCATCGGCAGATGTGAAAAGTTATCAATCGTTTAATGGAATTCGAAAGACTATAAAGACGAGGTGTTAGTTTTCCAGACTTCTTTCGCTCTTTAATGACTTGTCAGAATTAGCACGGGTCTGATTGATTTTAAATATATAAAACTTGCAATACTCTACGTTCCCGCTTTAATAGTGGATTTTAAATCGCTCTTATCTGTCGAAGTTGGAAGAATATCGAGGGGTTCTGTTTTCTGGTAATCGTAATCCAACACTCGCTAGAGTGCTCTTAAAGTAAGAGGATGAGAGACGATCGAGTATTGCACGTAAAGAATGAGGGATGCATTAATGTTTGTTGTGCTCTAGAAATAATATCGTTTCTAATTAAATTAAATTTCTACAAGAAATGGATATTTTAAGATTGAAAAATTATTTTAAGATTACAATATATAGCACTTGAAAATTATAACTCCAAGATCAAGGTACTTAAAAATTTGAAGCATTACATATTAAGGTAAATTCAACATCGAAAATTAAATTCAAATTAAATTCAATCCAACATTCCTTATCCACCTGTACACAAAAATATAACTTGGAACAATTTTAATACATCCGGAACAGTTCTAAAAACTACGCTTATTTTTCGATATCAATCCTCCGGAATCATTAATCAACCACGGAAAATCCTTAAAGGTTCGCGGCTTTGAATCCATCATTAGCATAAAGAGAAATCTTCACATACTCAATCGTAATCGATCAACACTGCTGGGTGAGAAGTTTTAAAGCCCCGCGGATGGGACGTACATAGAAAATAATGGTCGACTAGTTTAGTTACCGTTATACGAAAGGTATAACATTTATTGTGAACGAATAAAGCACCGGCGGAGGGGTGAACAAAAGGGTGCACACGGGGAGGGGGGCGTGTTATTCACCAACGACGTTGCTCTCGTATCGAGATTTTTGCAGCATCCACTACCATCGAATCGAAATTAAACGAGCACTGCGAGGGGTAAGTGCCATGGACAGTAGAATGGCGTTCCATTACGATCGTGTCCACCAATTTTGTCGGACCATTCGTATATGTATGTACGAGTAATAGCGGCTGTAACTAGTGATGGCACCGACGTGATACTTATTGATAATAGTTTAACGACCATCTTCCTTCATATTTATTTCCAGCCGTGGAAAATTCATCCTAACTACCATCATGAAAGACTGTATTATTCTAACAAGTACTGTAATTTTGTTACCTATGTGCCACTGGTAAATGGATCCTAACAAATCATTCTAACGAATATAATTTCATCATCTAAATGTCATTTTGGTAATGCCATTTTGTTTTGCTTCCCTGATATGGTTGATATGTTACAAGTTGTGATTAGTTGCAAATATTATGTTTTAATTCATTTAGCTATTTATGTGGATTATTTAATAATTGATAATAAAGCTTTCCAAGAGGATATTTATAATAGTTGAGAAGGAATCAAATTTGAAACTAGTCGGACAACATTGATACGTTTACGTACACGTAAAAAATAGAACTGCGAAAATACCGACGTTTTATTGTTGGCAGTCAATACTGGTATTGTTCCCATCACTAGCTGTAACTATTGCAAGTCAATGTACACGGTGTTCTGGAACTGACGCACCCGGAATCGCACAAATAATTTCGTGGAAAAGTTTCGTGTAATGGAATTCGAGTCTGCCGTCCCTCCATGCTCGTTCGCATCGAAACTTTAAATCCGTCCATTTACAAAAAAGGGGAGTAATTTTATTTCGCCAGCTTCGTCTCAATCGACGAAATATTTTATTCTGTTTCGCTGTTCATCGAAAAATGTTTTCGAAAGGGGTTTTCGACAGAGGTGTCAATAGAGATATTGATTATTGTTAATCCAGTTAAGGTTGAATTTTACTTGAAAAGGTTCGTTATCGTAGTCCTTTTCTCCCTCTTCTTTTTGAAATACTAATTACGGAATTTGAAGTAGGTTAGTGGTCCAAATGAAAAGAACGTAAGGGCGCCTTTTAATGTGTTCATTATATTCCGCTTCCTTCGTAATCTCTGACCTCAATTTCCACGCTTTACGGTTAATTAACCGCATTTAAATTTACGGCACTTTTGGACCAAAGTCAATGGAGGGTATTTTCATCGCTTGGAAATCACGGCCCGCTATCAGCCAGAAACGTGCTCTTTGCTTTATACGAGTTACCGAAAAACTGCTAATAACGGAAGATTTATACGCGCTATGTAATTAATTTAGAAGAATTTACTTTCACTTCACTCGTACGGCAGGCTTTTGGAAAAAAGCAAACGGTCCTCTACTTTAAAAGTTCTGCATATTATTTTACTTTTGAAGAGAAATTGTAATCTGTATTAATAAAAGGAGTCTGCAAAAAGTTTAAAGATTCACCTAATATTTAATTCACGCTAGAAAGTCACACGAATACAAAGTTTACAAAAGAAAATAATTTTAGCATTTTGAAACATCTAATGTCCTGTAATAAAGTTTTCTGAGCCCAACAAAATTCTCGACAACATTTATGTTGCAATATCTCTTAAACAAATAGTCGGATTTTGATCAAACGAAATTCAAATTAAATGGTATAGTACCTACAATGAATAAGTATATTCGAAAATATCATAAAAAATTACAACAATAGAATTCTGTTGTACAAAATTGAATTAAAAATATATAACATAATAAAAATAACATAGAATAGGGGCGGACGTGATGCCGTTTAATTTGAGTCCAGTCTTATCAAAATCGGACTGTCCGTTAACGAGATATCGGTGTGGGAAAATTTCAGGGGGCGTGGGAAAATTTCAGTCACGTGCGGCTCGTGACGTCAGTCACGCGATTGCATAATCTAGGTTACGTAACGTTACGTGATGTAGGTCAGTTACGCCGGTCATTCACCCCGCCACGCACGTGTGTCTTACACTACTTATATTAGATACGATAAACTGAAGAAATTAGTGTTTACTTCAACCTGCGATATCTTCCTTGTTTGTAAAGATACAGAAAAAATCCTTATATTAAATTTGTTGATCAAGGATCAAAGAAAATGATGAATGTGGGGAAAAAAAAGTATGGTGCTTTGATTAAAAGTTATAAACAATCAAATTTGAGGGTTTTTTAATACGTGTTTTCGCACTTATATCCCTTAAATTCGTCAGTTTATCCATAATTGTTATTATATCATTCCTAACTGCAACTGTATACATTGTTAATTTACAATAGCAATTGTATGAAAAATATAAAATAATTTTACAACTGTTCGTTTGAAATTTATGAGTAAGGTTTTACTTTACAGTCGAGATAGTTTACTAATTAGAAAAATAGGATCGTTTCAAGTATTCCCAAACAATATATAAATAAAATATCTTCTTTCCTTTATAATTTTCATTGTGTCAACATTTTTAAACAATCACAATTTTCAAGATACGGAGAAGTAAGAGTTGCCGGACCACCTTGTACACGGAGAGATATACGTTTTCATAGGAGGATAGCTAACTCTCTGTTTCCCTCGGGACGAATCATCTTCCTTGTACCGGCCAGGTAAATTGGCAAAGTTTCGAGGTTTTAACGCTGGCAACTTACAGCACCACGCATAATTTGATATCCCGCCCGACACGAGGTTAACCCTCTTTATGGAAGTAGGGTGGTTAAATTTTCGAGCACCCGGTCCTTACTTACGCGAACACGAAGTCCTTCGCGGATTTTAACGATAATAAATTCATTTCGATATATACGTCTCGTTAGTCTGTGTACGTAAATGTGTACGTATACATATATATGGTGATCCAAGAAAATGGACGTATTAGCATTTAGAGGGGTGATTTTACCCCCATCGTTCCTACCGTGTCGTCTCTACCCTTATGAAGACGCGAGCTCCAAGGGCAGGTGGATATTCCTGAGCCCAAAATTACCCCTTACGGTTCCCACTAAAGGAGGAATATAGGTTTCCTTGACTGCGCAACGTGATCATTAACGCTTTCTCGGGGGGGAATTAATGAAATGTTTAAAGGCGTAACTGCCGGGAAATGGGCGTTTTACGCAATGTAAAAGTCTACTTCTGAGTTCCCGGAATGAGTACACTGTTACTGTAATGTCTTTCATGATTGTACTCAAATGAAGGAATAAAAAGAGTGCTTGCGAAGAATATTTAACCTGAATGGTATCCAGCTCGAAAATGGAAGACGTCTTGTTCACTGTATTATTTGAAATCTACTCCAAGATAAAACACTTTCTTTTCCCCACGAGTTATTTTCTTTCGAATTATCATCAGTTATGACTGCTTTTCTTTAATCGAATTATAATATGTTTGAAGGGAGACGAAATTAAAAAAGCGCCATTTATAACAGTATATAATATGGACTTTCTACGAGCAAAGATTTTCGCACGTGTTTAAAGTAGCATTATTTTGGAGTGGAAAACACCGATTACAAAATTCGCGTTTCAAGATATGACTTACATACAATCTTAGGCGTGTCTCCCGTAATATCCTCCATGTGTTCCGACCTGCATGTCCCACTGGACAGGAGAAAATAAATAAATGACGAGCGATTCCCATGGGTTAGGAAGAGGACGAGGCAAGGAGCAGTTTCTGTGTAGATAGCAAGAGAATTATGAGCCCTTACGGGGAAGACGTGAAGGGGGTTGGTTTAAGCCCTCCTCGGTTTCTGGCCTTACAACTCCGTAATTTTTACCCTCCGAGAAGTTAAGAGTAATTTACTGGCTCCACGTAGGCGTTATTCGGTTCTTCCTCCCTTTCGCTCCCAGTTATCTGCCTTTACCTCCGGTGAGTCTTACCAAATGAGGAACCACCCTCTTCCCTCGATCCGTTTCGGGAGTACAACGAAACCACCCTCTTGTTAATTGTCTGCCGTCTATGAACTTGATTCCCCGCAAAAGTCCAATGGGGATGCCACGAGATAAATGTTAGCAATATCGCGACGATGGTACCTCGACTACTTCGTTTTCAGGCCCTTTAATACGCTCCCGTTTAAACCGTTTTTGATGAAACCCTCGTGTTAAATGTATTATATTAATTAGGCTGCTAGGAAATGAGGGTAAGAAACTCATTTCCTTCAATCAGACATATTTCACGATTACAACGTTCTTAGTCCAATATCTTTGTTGCAATATCTTTATCTCAGCTCCAGTTAATATTAAAAAATACGCTACTTAAGCACGTCAACAATGATCAATTTTATTTTTACCAAGAGTGAAAGGTGACATTTGTAAACTGATTAATATCAATTTAAATATTTGCATACTTTAGAAGATTACGATTAAACATCGACCCTGAAAGGAGATAAACGATAACGATACTCGTATGATTAAAGTTAATAGGATTACCCTGTAAAATATGAGTATCGTTAACCATTTTACCAACTAATCTTCGATGTCCTTCAAGACGAATTTCTCCGAGACATAGTATAAAAGTTAATAAGAGTTGTAGTAAAGAATCAGAAGTAAATTATGAGATTTTATCTACTGTCCGAAAAAAAGGAAAGAAGGGCAAAGAATGTGAGGTCAATAGCAATATAGAGAACCGCGATAACTCAAGGTACAAATAGAAGATTGAGGGCACGTGCTTTCCTGTATATGTCACATCCGAGAGCGAGCTGATCACGTGCAATTCAAGATATTGCGGGTACAGTATCCACAATGATATGTATCAGAAAACTATCTCTGTATTGGAAGGAGGACCCTCATGCATCGAATCCCAGAAGCATTATTTAGCCGAGAAAAGTGCTGCCGACACCATTAATCCGATTGGACCCTTCGCCCTTAGGCCTTAGGGATCCATTATGTATTAGGAGGATCGACTCGCTCTCCGCTCGGCCGGATTAAAGTTCGACCGACCAAGGAAATGCGCTGACTCAACCTCCGAAAACCTGGACATCACTTCCTTCATAACAGATCCTCAAACTACTGTCGCGATTCGGTGAACAGAATTCTCAAATTCCAAGAATTCCAAACATCTACTGTGCGCTTTCCAACATAATATTCTTATCGTGCTCCTACTGATTTTGGAATCCATTTTATATCGAATGTCTACGAGACCGAATAACAGTACCGGTAACAAATAATAACAGCTTGGAAGTAGAAATATTCACGATGCTCTGGAACGATGTTCTTTTGGGAATAGATTTTAGAATGTATGAGATGCCTTGGAAAACGTGATATTAAAATTGCAAGAATTCTGAACATAATACTGACAAAATACAGGGTGCTCCGCATGAAATAAGTCACTCGATTATTTCCTTTAATCGCGATAATACGGAAAACATTTTATGGATTACACAAATGGCCTGAAATGGTCTATTTTACGTGAGGTATCCTGTATATCATTATTTATTTTCTGGTCCTTAAATAAATGAGCGAAAGTATCGTGAGCATATCGTAAAATTTGATACTCCAAACTTTGAAGTCACTAAAAATAAAAAATTCTTATCGCGACGTGAAAAAGATATTTCAAAAATTGCTGCACTATTATAGTGATATTGAGGAAAGAAAAGTATGAAGATCGTCTTAACACTTCCCAAACTTCTTATTCAGGGAAAACTTCATTAGAGGTAGAAATTTGTATCAACAAAGAAGAAGATCATAAGCACCTTCTTAGAAGTGGAGGAAGAAGAAGAATAAGAAAAAGGAACGGCGGGTTGGTGTACTCTTTTTTACAAGCTTGATCCCACAGCAGTTTCCGGTAACTTCTGAAAAGCTAAAATTGCGAACACGTAAAGCTGGAAAGCTCTTCCGTGGACGTTTTACGAGACAAAAGCCATATCGTTAAACTGCACGCAGGGTAGAAGAAAGGAAGGGGTAGGAAGACGCGAACTTCCGGCAAACCGGCATTCTTTCTTCTCCGGCCGTTTCTCTTTCGGCGAAGACTTGTTTTATTACAAGAAAGAAATGCACGGAGTTGTAACCACTTTTACACCATTATTATTCGCGACACTACTTGGAATTTTTATTTAAATATCCTGCAAATTGCCTCCAACAAATAAACATATTTTACCTTATAATCAAGATATATAATTACGATTATAATAATTATATATCTTGCAACTTAATATCTTAACTCATATAATATGTTATTTTACTAAATTAATTTCAACAATAAAATATTTATTTTATCCTCAATATAGCAACTGGATTTTTCATAGCCAACTAATTTTTAATATAAATGCGGTCGATGTATAGAATATATTATCTTCGTTCAGTAGCAAACCCTTTGATCCCCTCATTTTATTTTTACGTTAATATGCTACTATTCATGTTGTTGACATATTTCTCTAAGAATTACGAAAATAAAATGGTACCGAATGGAGCTATTGAGAAGAACATGATTGTTAAATAGCTCGTACGAAGAGGCAATTTGTTCCGAGAAAAAGGATTGTAAAATCTGTAGCATTAGTTAAGAGGAGTTACGAGATTCCCTCGGAAAAATAATTCGTCTACACTTCTCCCCTTTTCTGTCTACTTACAGCTTACTTAGAACTCGAAGATTGAGCGTTTCTTTATTGGAAAGACCCAATTCTCTTAACTGACTGACATCCGCAACAAAACACTTCGCCGAGCTTTTCTGGCAATTAGCTTTGGTTTATCTTTGCAAGTTTTGAACAACCCTTTCGAATGTTCGTTTCTTTGAAACATAATATATGAGTCAAAATGTGAATGTATACCGTGTGTTTAATGAATTTTATATTAAAAGTTCCACTTACCTTTCTCAATCTTGATTAGCGAACGAAGAATTAACTGAAGAAAAGAGGGGAGGATTGGAAGTAAGGCTGAATAGACTTCTGAAAATTCCACAAAACAAAAGAATATTAAAATTACATAAAGAAATATAATTATAAATTGAACACGTTTGTAGGGTGGATGGGCATAAAAATAACTTTGTCTGTAATCTAAGAAATTGAATATAGTCCAAAAAAAGGAAGTATTATTAAAGTACCACGTTATTGTAAATATCTTTTATTGGACTTTTAGGCGTCATTGGGTACAACGATTACACCACGTTGCTTATTTATAAAACCCAAGCGATCTGAAAAAAAGTCGGGTTTCTTCGAGTAGACTAAAGTCAAAATGAAGACATCAGGTATTCCCTCGTTTTTAATTCTCATATCTATAAGTAGTGACCGACCATTAAATCGAATTCTAGCCGAACCTCGCAACTGGAATCACGCGGGGGGGATAGTCTTTTATTCCTGGTCGGTAAGCCGGATTAATAAGTCTATGCTAAACAAATTAGGAACCACCGAATATTTCATGGAAAATGTCACGCAACGATATTCGAAGGAACTGGTTAGAAATCTGTTCCAAACGAGAGATCATCTACCGTAGGTTTTATTATCCCTTTCGTTACCAAACCGGAGGAAGATCAAAGTATAATAAAGAGACGAGCAACAACAATGTGTTTTCATCTTTCTTTTTTTCGCATTCACGTAATTCGCTAGTGTTAAGTTGAAATTTAGGACGTTCATCGGACAGAGTATAGAAATCTCCTCGTCGTAATAGTGTTCTCGTTGGAACGTTCGAACCGAAAGCTCACGTTATCGTGTTTTGTCTTTTCTCATTGAATCTTCCTGCTCTCAATGATCATGCGACATTCAGGGAAGGCGAACGAGAACTTATGGCTAAATAAAACTTTATAAAAATATATCAACGAATAATAAATATATCTCTAACAAATATACCGCGTTACGTATAGCCTATGCATTTACAGTCACTATATACACACTATATTTATACTACTTACCTAAAATAATATACAACAATTAATTCTGTCTGAATCTCCTATTCTGCTGTATTTTATCATCGGAATAATTGTTTCTTCGTTTTCGTTTTAGTTATACAAGTTAGGTAATTCCATCCTTCACCGAGTCTTCTTCTTATTTCCCTTCGTCCATTTCTTTTCTTCTCGCGTCTCGTTACGCTGAGATTAAATCGAGGAGAGAGACTCCCTTCGAAATTGTCGTATCGTTGCAGCATGTCGAAAACTTCGCAAAACTTGAATGAAAAATTGGTCTCCTCTTCTTTTCATTATTTCTTCTCTTTGTGTACCTCGTGCTCGGAATTGTGTATCCGGTTGTCGTCTTCCTTCGTCCATCCGTCCTCCTACTCCTCCTTTGATCCTCCGTTCATTCGTTTCCCTTACAAATTATCTATACAAATATTTACACGTCCTTTCACAGGAATGTCCCTCTTCGTTCGTTTCGCGATAATTACGTTAAGAATCGAAGCCTCGTTAAAAGGCCGCCGTAGAATAGTTTACAAATATTCTTCTATGTCGCTTAATATGTATCTCCACGTGGACGACGTTTCTCCATTTAAGGCCAGAGAAAGACATCGACTACATTGAAAGTTAGATCCTAATTCCAACGTATTCTTCCAGAGTTATCCCAGTTAGGCTTTCCAAGACACGATTACTCTTCAGAACCATCCTGCATTGGTTCGCTCCACGAATTAATCAAACAAACTACCCTGGTACATCGACTGGTTCACTTCGAGGATCATAAGATAGCGATTCGCAAAATATCCTCGGAATTAATGCGTCTCTTCCACTCCACGGAATTTCGAGGAAAATTTATTTTGACGAAGGAACGTCGAGGCCGGATCATCGCCGTCGAAAGTTCCGATAATTATCCGACGACATTAACGCCAATGAGACTCATCGTTCTATTACATCCATTAATTTTAAGTGCTTTTTTCTCGTTGCATTTCTTTGTAGCTTCTCTCTTCGAGTGTTCCTCTTGAGAATCATTTTTCCGTATTATTTACAAAAGTATCCACGAAGGTCCGAGGAGACCTCGCGAAGAATATTTCGCTGTTCTTTCAAGAAGTTAAGCTTTCTTCGAGTTTCTTTTGCCCCCGCCTATTTAGGAAATGCTTCTCGCCGAGGAAACCTCGCAGGATTCCTCAACGATGGTGCTCCTGAAGGATCACCAGAGTCAGACAAAGTAGAAGGTAAGTAAGACTTGCCGAACGGAAGTGGGCATGGCTGTACCCGGAAGCGCGTGTTACGTTCAACAAAACGGAAGCGTCGGCTACCCCTTCCGGCGATCGTACCAGGAGTAACCACTCTCCAGCGTGTGACGATTGAATCGTCTCGAAACTTAGCGTCGTCCTGTAACAGGATTCAGTGCCACCATCCTGGAACAAGACAAACAAATGAACGTGCAAATTGAATGGGATAAACTAATCAATTTTAATTTTTTACGATAAGGTGCAGTTTACGATAATGACAAATTATTGCTCCGGTTGCACGAATTTCAAGAGTACTGCGAGTTGTTTTAAATAGGAATATTTGTACAAAAATATTTGTGGAAACTTATTAAAAATGTTGGATGATAGAGGTACACATTATATTAGATAAGGTATATATTACTTCAGAACTCCCATAAAAAATAAAGAATAAGTAATTCGTATAATTCACGTAGAATAAGGAATCAGACTTTACAGGCCACTCGCGTGAAATTTCAAAAGTTACCCTACAAAGAAGGATATAATAATATATAGCAGAAAGAAGAGTCGTTCACAGCAAAGCGAAGAAACGTCGCTGTTTAAAATTTTGAAGTATGGTGTCCTCTGACACTGCTTCAAATTCCTTCGAGGGATATTTTTATCGCATAATGCTCATTAACTCGCGATTCGATAACGTTGATCCGGGCGTCTCTCTTATCTGCTACGATCCTGCTTAGGTCCTTACGATTAAACTTTCGCGTAAAACTTCCGCGGGAAGCTGCAAACTTCCGGCAACGTCCTACGTCCTCGCTTCAATTACCCTCCTCACCTTCTATCTTCCTTCGTTCTCTTATACTCTTCCTCTTCCAAGATAGATTTTATTACCCTCTTACTCTTCCGCAACCTTTCCCTGTCCCATATCCTTTTCCCCTTACCTTACCTTCCCGCCTCTCCTCTCCTCTCCATCGTCGTTCCTCGATCGAGACAGAATCAATTGTATTAAACCGACCGTACGTAAAATTCTCGATCAACTCCTCTTCTTATTAGATAATTGGCCCTGATAAACTGACAATCACTGTCAGATTTAAAGTCCCGAGATAATCGTCTCCTTACTCGCGGTTGGCTTACAGTTTATATCTTATTAAGATGAAAATAGATTTTCGAAGATTGGCCGAAGTCGGTGGATTACAAGGACTCCTTTGATAAGCTTAGGTGGTTGCGAAATTAAGTGATAATAGGATTAAGCTTGTTTTATGTATTTTTTTTAGCAATATGGTATCTTAAGCCAATTATATGGCTAACGGGATAAACATACTTGACAGGATTAATTCGATTATTTAATTATTTAATGAAGTGTTCTCTAATGACTTTAAATGTTAATTAATTTATAAGTATAATTAATCATTTAACGCTGCATTGTTGGATGGAGATTTTTATTCCAATTTTCTTGTGACTACTGCATTATTGATAACAACAATAATTTCTTATAATCTTGAGATTAATATGCAGATAAACTAGTAACTCGAGTAGCATTTGCTAATGGAATAGTTGGTGAATTTTACCGAATTGATTATCTAGGAAATGTGAAAGTTTTCCGGTAAATCTATATTCAACGCGATGCATCTTCGTCAGTGATTTTATTGGCGACGTGCGATCAAGGAGAAATACGTTCGCGTAATTGAATCGAGTGAACATGGGCCGATTCGACTGGTCCCGGTGATATTTCGCCCCAAGATTCGTAACAGACGTCGTCGGAGGTCTCGCGAGTTTTTCGCATGCAAGGAGTCGAAGTTTCTTGCTCCATTTAACTCCTCGTTCCACCCCCGCACGACATTTCATCCCTTTTTCCATCGTGGAAGCTGGTTTTCCCATCCTGGTATTCTCTATTCACGAGAATCTTTCCTTCTCCTATCCCCCTGTTACCCTCGCCGTCACTTTCTTTTCTTTGGTTCGACCTCGTCTTTGTCTCTCGCCGATTTCCCTTTTTCACGATTGTCTTTTGTCTTCTCCTCTTCCTGTCATATCCCTCCTATTCTTTTCTTTTCCTCCCAGGCTTTATAGATTTTCCCTTCTTCACGTACACACATACACAGGTATCCTCTCGCCTTCAAATATTTTTCTACTTCTCGGCTATCTTAAGTTCGTTGCTACGAAACATGTACCTTCGTGGCTCCTTCGTCTTGTTAGTCCGAATGGTATTTTTATGTACGAAATTTCTTCCTTGTTATTAAGTGCTCTTAAAGGACTCGGTATGCATGTACGATAAAGGAACGAGTTTCCTCATCGATTCAAATCCTTTTATCGATGAAATGTTTTCCTTAGAAACACTGCGAACGTCTTTTCATTGCGGATAGAGGTTGAATTACAACCCGCAGCTTTACGAGCACGATGGTGGATGTCATAAGATATATTATTCAAGGGAATATCGGAACCGAACAGTGGCTTGTACGAGCTGCCGTGAATCTTGATACAATCTCATGGACATCAAGGATGGACTAATTACCTTCAGCATGGGGATTATGATAACAATGTAGCGAGCTATCTTCGAGAAATACCTCCACCTCTTAGATACAATATTGGATGTCGACAAAATTCTGCCCATATTTTTTAATCAATTTTATAGCCTAATTATTAATGATCATCCAATATGTCTATACTTAAAATATCTAATTATCACAAAGAAATTCATTACACAAATTATTCGACAATCTGAAAATGAAACTTTAATAAATTATGCACGCTTGTACTAACAATAGGAATAAAATAGAACTTACACGAAAAATATGATAATATCGGTAAAAAAAATATAAATCCGCTTTTTCCTGGACGGATTAATTCTAAACAATAATGACTTCGAATTCACGAGGCAAACATTGATCGTGCATGTCAGCGGCGTTATATTCAAAATAGAATCTGGGTCAAAATAACTATGTTTACCGCAGCACGTGCACAACTCTGAGACTCATCCTGTCCCTCCTAACCCTCGCTGAGGAGCTGCAATTCCACGAATTAATTACCCGCCACTGCACTCCCGGATAACAAGGGATATAGAGAACGGCTAGGATAAATCACGTACTAACTACTATCAGTCGTGCTTTCCACGAATGCCTCGGAAATTTCACTCCTATTTACCCAGCCGTTCGAACGAAACTTCATAGACCCGGCATCGAAAACCGAAAAACAAAACTACACAGACTCACGGAATCTCTCCTATTTCTGATTCTCTTCGATGAGATTTTCGACGAACAAGATGTCTATCGGGGCCAAGTGGAATAGCGATATATGAAATGTTCGTACCAAAATTATTTGTCTGCAACGTCCTTTGTAAGACGTCTGCTTTGACGCACGAAGGAAATATGTAATATTCGTACTTGTTATATGTTGGAAATAATAAATATTTTGAAATAAATATAGAATATGCAGTGTATTATTGAATAAATATTATATTATATATATATATATATATATATATGCTGAACGCCTGTATTTTTCCAACCCTTATTATTATTACCCCCCCCCCCCCAAGGTTCATTAGGATAAGTTTCTTAAAATTATTTACTATTTATTTTCACGTAACTTCTTAAGAAACCAAGTTATTTACGATCGAGAAAGCGAAGGCTTTAAACAATAAATCGTTACAAGGGAAGTGAAAGAGGGGGTGGGAAGTATTTAAATGAAATCCGTAAATTTTTCGATAGAGCCGACGAAGGCCAATCGTTTCCCTACGGTGAGGTTGGAATTAAGAACCTTTCCGAGTGGAACAAAGGGAATTAAAAGTTAATAAAAACAAACGTAATACGAATGCATTAGCAAATCCTTCCAAAGCTTCGTCGTCTTTCCTTCATCCCTATGCCGCGTTCCACCGTCATTCCTGATTCCTGGGAAAAACGGTTAATCCGTCTTTTGTCCCGTTGCCCAGCCTGGATTCAGTCTCGACGGTTAAAAAGAAATACGATGCCACCCGAAATGAAATAAACCTCGGCTGCGTGTGTGTAAAATATTTCATTGTTCATCCACCGGTGTTTGTATGATTTGCAACCAACCGGTGTCTGATCCTGATTTCTTTTTCCACTCAGCCATAAAAGCGCGTTATTCGTATTCCGGGATAAATTTTCTTGGGAAAACAGGGAAATAAACTTCAGCACGGTGGATGTAAATTTCATTAGATGCTTGATTATATATTATAATTATTCGAATTGGGAATAATTTCGCATGAATTGGTTTACTCGGACACTAGTGTCCGAGACGATTAAATGTCATTTATATAATCGCTTTGATCCGGATATTTTTCATTATGCGAGTTATTAAGTTCTTATTATGACACAATTCTTCTAGGGATGAGAATAATTTAATTGGAGAACCGTGTGTTAATATTCTTATTTGACGGATGATAAAGAGATCGCTAAACGTTTGGAATGTAATTCGGTAATTATTATAATTAACGCGAAATATGTCGATAAATGAAAGAAAGAAATTAATTAGTGAACGGTGTGTCGATATTCTTGTTTACAGAATTTACGACAACCATTGTGCGAGTAGAATTTCAATGAAATATGCTGATGATTAAAAGAAATAAGTTAATTAGGACAGCGGGCACGACGTGACCATGTAATTAATTATAAAATATTCGATGGACAACTGAATATTGTAAACGTAATTTGTATCAATCATAAAGCCCGCGGAAAGAAATAATTTTGTTGCGCCATATGAAAATCTTCCAATTTATGTAATAACATAACGGCAAAAAAAATGTGAACTGTATATCGAATACCTTACTTTGAAACAATCGAAGGAAACCACTCAACTAAAAATATCTGGTGCAATCAACTAGTAAGAATCCATATTTAATATTTACACTGCAAATCTATAATCAACATCCCCTTAATAAAAATGGTGGTATCTTCTACAAGCAAGAATTTTTTAGAAAACAAATCGTTTCTGCAAAAACTAAGTGAAACGGGATTTCTACGCAGACACCTTTGAACCATGTAATTCCGAATTAAATTAATATTCGGAGTAAAAACTATAATTGATATCTTCTCAGCGAAAATATGGCGATATTTTATACGAACATGTACTTTTTACAAGAAACTATAATTAACATCACCTCCACAAAAAATGGTGGTTTACGAACAATCGCTTCGTACAAAAGAAACAACGTGAAGAGGGTTCTGGGACAGATATCTTTGATCCATGTAATTTTTAATTAAACGGGTAACTAAATGGATGTTTGAAAATAACGTTTTCCAGGGATGTTAAAAAAGCGTAGTTTACCTCGACAGCTAGTGCTCGTACGCCGTCTTTGGCGGGTTTGTCAGGTACGTAAACGTTTTCCTCGGACATCCAGAGAAGCTTCGTGTAGCTGGGCTCGGCGCAGAATTCGACGACGATATCCAAAGGCTCTCCTACCTTTGCCGTCACGCTCTGACTCGGTGGATGAACCATGGGTCGACCTGGAACAAAAATTCACAAACACCTCGCTTAACCCTTGTCGTCCCATTACGTTCACCCTCACTCCTTTGTCAGCTATAAATTTACCCTTCGCTACCACCGATACCGCTTCAACTCGCACCCTTTCACCCTCCACGCTTTGTGTTTACCGGAAGCTTTGTACCTTGTTGCCTATGAAAATATACCGCGTAAGTAGCCAAACAATCTCCTATTCATTGATTTCTCCACAAATTCTCTTAGATTCAATGGAAAGCAACCCTAAATATTCAAGCTCGGTTATTCAGAAACACGATTTAGCATCTGGCCATACAATCGGAAATTATGCCTTCAAAAATTGTCAAAAATTAAAAGTCACCAATTTCGCTCCTAAGTGGCCCAAATCGATGGTATACGATGCCTAATGATGTTCTAGGACCGAATTGGGTCGAAAGAAGTGGTTTAAAAATTTTTTCGGGCGAAAAACGGGTCGACCAAAAATCGCAAAAATGTTAAGGGGTATACCTTCAAAAATTGTCAAAAATTAAAAGTCGCCAAAATCGCTCCTACATGGCCCAAATCGATGGTATATGATGCCTAATGATGTTCTAGGACCGATTTGGGTCGAAAGAAGTGGTTTAAAAATTTTTGTTGCCCAAAAATGGGTGGACCCAAAATCGCAAAAATGTGAAGGGGTATACCTTCAAAAATTGGCAAAAATTAAAAGTCGCCAAAATCGCTCCTACATGGCCCAAATCGATGGTATATGATGCCTAATGATGTTCTAGGACCGATTTGGGTCGAAAGAAGTGGTTTAAAAATTTTTGTTGCCCAAAAATGGGTGGACCCAAAATCGCAAAAATGTGAAGGGGTATACCTTCAAAAATTGGCAAAAATTAAAAGTCGCCAAAATCGCTTCTACATGACCCAAATCGATGGTATACGATGCCTAATGATGTTCTAGGACCGATTTGGGTCGAAAGAAGTGGTTTAAAAATTTTTTTACCCCAAAAATGGGTCGACCCAGAATCGCAAAAATGTGAAGGGGTATACCTTCAAAAATTGTCAAAAATCAAAAGTCGCCAAAATCGCTTCTACATGACCCAAATCGATGGTATATGATGCCTAATGATGTTCTAGGACCGATTTGGGTCGAAAGAAGTGGTTTAAAAATTTTGTTGGCCCAAAAATGGGTCGACCCAGAATCGCAAAAATGTGAAGGGGTATACCTTCAAAAATTGTCAAAAATCAAAAGTCGCCAAAATCGCTCCTACATGGCCCAAATCGATGGTATATGATGCCTAATGATGTTCTAGGACCGATTTGGGTCGAAAGAAGTGGTTTAAAAATTTTTGTTGCCCAAAAATGGGTGGACCCAAAATCGCAAAAATGTGAAGGGGTATACCTTCAAAAATTGGCAAAAATTAAAAGTCGCCAAAATCGCTTCTACATGACCCAAATCGATGGTATACGATGCCTAATGATGTTCTAGGACCGATTTGGGTCGAAAGAAGTGGTTTAAAAATTTTTTTACCCCAAAAATGGGTCGACCCAGAATCGCAAAAATGTGAAGGGGTATACCTTCAAAAATTGTCAAAAATCAAAAGTCGCCAAAATCGCTTCTACATGACCCAAATCGATGGTATACGATGCCTAATGATGTTCTAAGATGATTCTGAGTCGAAAGAAGTGGATTAAAACATTTTTCTGCTCAGAAAATTACGTGAATCAATATCACATTATTTTTTTTATTAAATCGGATTTAGCACGGTGTGCCTGTTAAGACAAAGAGTAAGCGAATGACAGATATAAAAGAGGGGTGCAATAAATTCGCGAAAAGTTCTGGGAATGAAATAGAGGAACGACGTCCCATTCGGTGGCGATTTTGACCCCGTAAATTGTAGGTTCGGTGGCAGTTTGATGCAGGGGGGAGACGATTAGCAGCACTGTCACCCCGAGATCTAGCACCCTTCTCTGTTTACCGGCACCTTGTGCCTCGTTAACGGTGAGAGATCGTGCGGGTTGTTAGTGACCAAAGTAATGGGACGTAGGTACGACAAAACAAAAAACCTGGTCAAGACTTATTCGACGATGTCCACTATACCCGACTGACAATTAACGAACCGCAGACCCGCTTAATAAATTTCCAGAACCTATTGATTGGCCCGTTTCTTCGATGCTGGATTTACCAACAAAATGGCCTGTGATTTAAGAAGAACCTGCTCGATATATCACTCGGAAAGAAATCGTGGACAGTAAACGATTACGTGAACGACAATGGTGTGATCTATTTAGAAGACACTGCTATTAGTATGCTAATAGTATCGTTGTATCACAACTACAAAGTAAATATTAATTTTTCGCAACTTTTTTATCCTGGATGCTATTATCTCTCACGGAGGTGAATTTGATCAATGTTGTATTCGCAAATAAGGAATAAAAATCCGATGGAATTGGAATTACTTAAATACTGAGAAAGTAGCTCTGTTAAATAATCCGAATTCCATCGGGGGTTCGTAATTCCGCGAATGCAGAGGAGCACGTCAGTGATTAGCAGCGTGTTAACGATTATTGCGACGGGGAAAGAATCGTGAGAATGGCGTTACGGAATTCGCGTAAAATCCGGGGAATCCTCGAGGTATATTGTTATATCTCTGAGAAACGGGATATTCTCGGTCGAATTCCGTGTCTCTCGAATGGCTTTAGGTACGAGCTACGCTTTCGAAAAGAACCTCTTAGCAAGTTAAATGAGCCGTGGCCGATGGCTGTGGTACGTATAGTGATTCATTTCTTCGTGCTGTCTCGGAAAAACTTTTCTACCAGGAACGACCGTCATGGTAACGAATTTCTCTACTATCCTCGCAAACCCAGTACACCCTGCCCCCCCCCTCTCTTTCTCCTCTCGCCCCTTCCTCAAGTCAAACCAGATATCGTTTTGTTCTTCGAAAGTCCGATACGTCGAAAATCTGTACCTTCGTTCCTCTCTCGAAACAACCCCGAAGAGCTCCGAGCAAAAAAGTAGTTTATTTGGCCAGTCCTGGTTCGATTAATAGTGAAAGTTTCGTCGTCTATTTAGAGCGTACGATAAAGGACCGGATGAAACAAACTTTTGTGTTTTTAAGTGTGACGATAAAAAGATGAATTATCAAGTTGGTTTTGAAATAATTTAACATTATACTTGAAATTGGGCCGCAGTTAGGATTCGGTGCGATCGAAGTGGGAATATTATTAGAGGATGACTGACAGCGTATCGATATATTCCACGTGGATGGTGAGACTAAGGTAAATGGGAAAGAAAGATTTGCTAGAAACAACGGTTGACACAATATTGTCACGTTCTACTTTCTAAAAAGCTATTCGATTCAAAAGCAATTTGTGCGTGAAATTGCTGGGTATAACAGCCAACGGGAGCCAGCGGGAATCACGGAACGAATTACTCCTACACCCCCCTCAATACACGTACCTGCTTCCTAATTAATCGGTTAATTTCCAATTGCTGAATCGGAAACACAGTAAAACTGCGTGCTGTCGAACACGACTCACTTTGATTTAGAATATTGACTCTATTTATCTAGATACAAATAAACGTCCCGTAAAAAAATATTTAACAAAATTTGTATAATTTAATAATATGAACTTAATCAAAAATACTTCGCTCTATATTAAGAAAATTAATATTTCATGTTAATATCGTGGTATTATATTAATATTTTCATATTAGTACTATTATAATATTTAATGCAACTAAATCAAAATACATTGAGAAGCCGAATTGAATTAAGTTGTACTATGATTGATATTGTAATAGAACTATCACATATAAAGTATTATGATATTAGAAAATAACATACAAAAATGTAATATATTCATGAAAAGTTTCACATTTTCCATATAGAGTATGTTTTAATATTTAATACGGCGGACGTTGATTTATAAATGGAACAAAGAGATCAAGCGGGATCGTACATATTGGTTTGAGATTTGTGGGAACCTGGTGGGGTGGAACAAGTCCAAGATCGCACCTTTGGGAGGAGCGATACATCCTGGAAAGTTCTGACATTATCCGTGCGAGGATTCACTTGGTTACTCGTACTTCAGTCTGATAAGAATCAACGGCTATTCAAAGGGTACGATAACGTTCACGGGAGTAACATTGTTTCAAGGCGTGAGCCTCGGCCACAGTTATCTCCGCATTGTTCTCGATATTCATTAAAATAATCAAAGCAACCTTTACCCTCGGCTTTTGCTAAACAAATGCAAGGATTAATATCCTACTATCTTCAGCACCGAAACCCGCTTCCACCTTGGAACGTAATTAATCGTGCAGTCTCAAATCCAAGGGATGTAGAATTACCATCCATTCGTGAAATGTTAATTTTCTGATTAAACGAGGCGGAATGTAGAGATACGAAGATTATTATTTTTGTTGGAGAAGATGAAGATACTTGTGGGCGTTGATAGATGCTTATGAATAACCAGTCATGTTTTATTAGACCCTATTAGTCGCCTTTTACGACAGGCAGGGATACCATGGGTGAATTCTTTTCCCCCACCCATAGGGGAATGTTTATATTTAATATTCATATTTATCCTTATTCTGATATTCGAAACTCGATGCTCCAAGCTCGAAGTTTATAATCCCAAAAGTGAGAATGAAATTCGAGGTCCAAAAGAGGGACCGTAAAATTTTATTTAGAGCAAGTATAAAAATATTGACCGAACTGAAAGCAATTCGAGGAGAGTATTTTTGACAAACTGCGGTTAGATAGTGTTTGTGAATAAACACTAAGGCGTCTATTATTTATCAGCTCCCGCAAAGCAGCTCGTAGTATCGTTTGCGGTGGAAGAGTGGACCGATGATGGTATGGATATCCTCCCGAGTAAACCTAGGGGCACGGAAACGAGGGAGAAGACAAATTGGGGGCTTGGTGGCCCCTCGAGCTTTCAATTTGTCCTAAGTTAACAGTGATACCCGGTCACCCGTCCGGTATTACCACCTAAACTTTCAGGAATTTCGCTTTTCTTTGTTGGCTAAGGTAGAGGGATATGCACCATAGCCAGAAGTCCATCGGGAGCCCTTCAATGTTTGGTATCCTCCCGCGAAAAAAAGGGTTAATTTGCAATTTCGCAGGACTACCGTCAGTTTACCCAGGACCTTTTATATCTGAGCTTAGTTCCCTCTCCTCTTTTTAAAGGCCGGCGTCGATTTAAGCCGTATAACACGCTCGTGAAACGAGGCACGATATTACAGACATTGTAGGTGCTGAAAAACGTCCGATTCTTTTTATCCGGAGGGTGGGACGGCATCGATTCTCAGATTTCGTAGATACGTTTTTACCGCGGGGTCGTATTTTATTGGCAGGGTCGACTCTGAGCCACCTATAAGTTCGTATTCATATATTTTCTACCAACGATCTCGCATAAAATCGTTTGCATATATATAGACAGTAAAGTCTGGAAAAAATTGTATTCCCCCCGAACCTTCGTTTATTTTTCATGCGCGCCCTCGAAAAATCGAGATTCGAGTGAAATACCTCGAGGGTTTCTTTTTTCTTTTTTCTTTCCAAGAATACTTAACATCGTCCACGGCTATATCTGTGTATCGTGTCCCTCGATCTACATTCTAATATGGACCATTAAAAATCTCTTTAAGAACAAACGCTTCCCCTTCGTTAAGATCCACGGAAGATGACAATGTGGCTGTTAGTCTGAGAGCTCCCCTTCCCTCATAATATACCCTGATGAGAACAATGGCTACCAAGTGGTACCATCCATCTCTTCATTTTTGGCAGAGTCTTACTTTTACTTCTCTCTTACGCCACTGTCCATACTCGGAGATCTCTCCCTCTCTCGAGTAACTACGTCGAATACCGTCATTACCACCGCAGCATCCCTGCATCCGAGCGTTCTCCGGGTTTCCTCTCGAGTACTTCCCCCCGGGGGCCTCGTGTGAAGCTCCTGTAGGACTTCCACTTCTCCTCTAATAACTTTATGCATTGTTCTCCTTTTTTTTTCTTTTCATCCTCGAGTACACTGGAGCCACTTTCCACGGGGAATGTTTTCCCCCGACCACCCTTGTGTCAATTTCCGCAGTGACACTCTTGCGCGATATTTATGAGTGTAATTACGTGCACCGATTACCGACTAATTAAAACGATGTAATATCTTATTTAATTCTGAGTATTAATAAATATAGAAAATGAAATTCATCAAGTAATTATAAGAGGTGGTTTTTATTAGAATGTTAGTAATTTTATAGTTTTTAATTCTCTATGATGAACGTGGAGAAAGATTTTATTAGGTTCCGTTAGATGTAACGAACGAATCGTACCTCGTGAAGGTAAAGGGAGAAATTGATTAGAGTGAAAGACAAAACGTGTACATTGGCTGACAGTTTCTTTTGCGAGCAGTTGATGCAATTTGAAAATCACGTTCTTCTTTTGGAGTCCATCAGGAGGAATGCTTTTGCCGATCTAACTACACAACGAGTAGAAAGATGAAAGGAAAGGCGTCATAGAGAAGACACGGAGTACCCGCAGTGCCTCTGGAAAGAAGCCTTAACCGCATTTCCTGTCCCATTTTCGGGAGTGTCCCACATCGTGAGAAGGTACAAAAGCCGATTCCACGGAAATAAACCGCCAGAAGGCTGACTAAGCCGGCGGAAAGGAAAAAAAAAGCGAAGACAGAACGGATAGAGGGAACTTTTAACTTTGCCATCCCCACGAAAGCATGACCTCCTTTTAATATCCTTTTCTACGCGTACAGAAAGTCTACGAGAAATCAATCGTGAATGAACCAACACAGTCTCCCGATCGTACCATGAAACCCGCGCTTTTCCAGGGAAACTGTTTCTTTTAAAATGTGGTAACTGGATATCCAAGAGGTAATCAGAGCCAGATTGCACATCGCGGATTTTCTTGGTGAGCACAGTGGATTTTGAGGGAACTCGCAGGATAATGTAAGTTAATCCCTTAATCGGTGTTATTAGTCGAAATTTTATCCCGTGGCTTTAGCCGACACTTTCCCCAGATACCACACGATCTCTACTCAGTACGACCCACTGTTATTAAATATAGTAATAACATTTAGAAGTTAATTCACTTTTCGAGGAGCTTATTCTTGGTTTAAGGTTACGGAGGGTGAAATTGTAAAAGTATATTATATTCTTATGGTGCATTCGTTGAAAATAATTTCATTAAGTCAATGATATTAATTAATACAGTAATAAAGTATATAATACATTCTAATTATATCCAAAGTAATCTGAACCACTCTAACAATAAGTAATATTTAATAATATTAGTAATCCAACACGAAATCCTCTCTGTACTGATTGTCCTAATTACTATTTCCGAATTACTAAAGCAACGATGTATAATATAACCACGATTATTCGGAGTCACTGCACTCCATTGACTTATCCGTTCTAATTGGATTAATTAACTCACTAAATTGATATCATCGATGCTTAGGGCTATCAAATATTGTTCATTCGCGATTCATACAAGATAAAGCAGTGCACGTTCGAGGTGACCGTAATCATTCAAAGTGACTTTTATATCATCGATATGCTCGGTCAGCTTTGCCAACCGGTGAGAAGTACATATGCGGTTCTGGAAAGGCGAGGGAAGCGCGAGATCTACGGCACAGCTGGCCAGTTTCTCGATTCGATATATTACCGGGGAATGGGAGACCGCGGGATACCACGGGATAGCAGGGAAAACGGGGAAGAATATAACGTACATTTGTTCAGGACGTTCGGCTTATTCCGGATGTATAGGCATCTAGACGTGGATGTGTATATTTCAAAAGTATCCAAGCTACCCCAAAGACCCATCCTCCCAACCCCCCCTCGGAGGTGGCTAAGAAACGAATTCGGATCTGCTTATTTATTGCCGGGAATAACCCGACGTAACAAATCGACGTGAATCGGGAAAAAATTACGAAACCTTGCGATAGAATATTTCGCCGTTTCGTGAGATTTCGAGCATAAACTTGTCCTTTTGCGACCTGGATTTTCGACAGCCTTATCATTTTTCGACATATTTCCATTAATATCAAAGTTGACTATCATACTGCATTAAAAGTATTAAAATATACATATAGGAACTTAACGTTTAAGATATTTATTAATCGTAATAATAGTTCATTAATGGAATGCCAGAAGACTTAAAAATTTGGAATACAAATTCAATGCTTTTGGAACGGTTAAGGAACTAATTCATTTTCGTGCAAATATTTGAAATGAAATTTGTTACATTCCTAATAATAGTTTTATAAATAAATATTTTTTAAACACATTTATTCGCCTCCCAGCCATCAAGATAATTTAAATAAAAAGATTATCCCGGCACGAAAATTTTAATATTTCAATTGTAATTCGCGTGCCTGGAGGCCGCGTGGAAATAGCGTTTTCCAATTTAGGGATTAAAATGAGATATATCAAATATATCGGATAGTAGCCCCATGTGAAAATAAAAAATGATTAATTATAACATACATATAACAGAACGGTATTCTATTGCACTTAGGTGAATTGACTATTTGCCACTATTATATATAAATGTGCGATAATACTAAATGGTTCACAGTGAAAGAAATATGGAATAATATAATTACGAATTAAAGGTAACTGTATTTTGAGATATAATTATATCAGAATATATGAGAATAATTATATTGGTAGCAATTATATAATTCTTTATGTAATATTTTCATAAGAAATGTAATAACAGTTTAAAGGAAAATACTAGTTAATTTATCTGTCTACGTGATATATTTCCGATCGGTATGATTCCAGTCGAGATTTCACTGGGAAGGGGGAACGATGGAAACAAGTCCCGAGGGACGATACGTCGTTTACCTGGCTATCGGTTCGCATCCAACTTTCTACAGGCGTTTTGAAAGGGGGAAAGAAGAATGGTGGATTTGACCGGGTAGCAATAAGATAAATTATTGCAACTTCTAAACTCCTCCAGGTTCTTCCGAACGTCTCCCTTTAATTTATGTTATCCATGTCAAGATCGACCGACTTTTTACCAGGGAAATAATCGATCTATAAAAAATATTTAAGCTTTCGAATATAATATTATGTCGACGTATATTACAACGTATATTACGAGCAATTATTCAGATTAAATCCTTGACATAAATTCCAGATGTAAGTCAAGATTAAATAATCATCGATATCCAAATAGGAGTAAAATAATCATTCAGAATTACTCGGAAATAAAATCAATCGTGGAAACAATCGTGACACCGAAGATACGTTAAAAGCAAAGGTGCAATATTACGATTTATAGCGCGCTATAAAAACTAATTCGTGTCAAGATTATGCTTCACGTGGGAGCGTAATCGACCGATAAAAACCTCGTGCAGGGTCGTATTCCGCGAGTATAACCGGATCTTTGTGAATATGATGATTCAGCTTTGGAACAGAGATCGGATGAAATTTGAAGTTTCCAATGCATTCGCGGCCGACACTAACAATTATCGTAAAGGGAACTGCTCCGTGCAATTTCGCGGTGAACGTTTTCCAGTGATTAGTTATTCAGACCGCTCGCAGCGGTATACGGATCCTCAGTCTTCACAGAAATTCCATTCTGGATATTAATATATATATGTATGTATATACATATATCGGTTTTACCACTACGAAAGTGCTCTCTTGGCAGCTCGTATTCTATTTACACGATACCACCGATTCTGGAACGTGAGAGCTTTCCATTTGTTAATAAACATTCCCCCGGAATTCATAGTTTAAATTAGCGCGATACGATCGAGCTCGATATAGTCGCGGTTAATAAAGTATACGCCCTTAATTAATAAAGTATAATCGGATTATGGAAATACTTCCGAAGTGGCTGTCTTTGAATAATTATGTTATAAAAGACCGTTTTGAATTATGTTTTCCATTACATTGGAACAATGTGACAATATATTAAATAATACAGGAATTATGTAATATAGAATGGAGTTTTGAATTAAGTTTTATATACCTCATATATTGAAAAGCGGGAAGGTCAATTAACTTATTAATAGTTCCTCCACTCGAAGCATTAGAGAATTGCAATTAATAGGATTACTTCCGCGAGATCGGTATTGGAGATAAAAAGCAATTAATGCAATTAATCATCGCTATCAGTTATCCCGTGAATATCAATTTAATATTCGACTAATGGCGAGAATCCATCAATCGAATAGCGTGTGTCAACAAATTCGACAATTTTTGAATGCTTGCATAATATCAATTTAATATTCAATATTTACATAATTCACAAGAGACAATATTATTTTGTCCTTATTTCATAACTTTAATATATGCCACCGCACTAAGTAACGCTGAAACGCCATATTCTTTAGTCAAACATTTTTTAAACATTACCAAAAGCATATTTTTAAATGAATCACCAGCGTAAGTACGTTGACTAATTAATTCCATTGCAGTTGCCGCAAGTGCATGACATTATTATTCCGTATTTCTCGCGGTAGCCGCGGTAGGACACCTTAATTTGTTCACATTAAAAGGGACAAATTCAATCTGGCGGACTCTTAAAACGTGGTCCTAATTCCATCATACGTGGTTTCCAGGCGAGTTGCATAAATCGGGTTTCCTTCCGGGAGAAAACTGCTGGGTGGACCGGACCCGGTAAGTTTTAATGAAACGCAATGTGAGTTAGAAGGGAATGTTAAGCTCGCGCGGGAGTGTTATATAGGGCACGTAGCAAAGTTTGACGATACGGAGGGTTGCCGGTGTGTTATCGTGAACAAGACACGTGCCTTTCTTCCTTCGGCCCTTCCCCCCTTCCGCCCACGCTTCACCGAAACTTTAAATCGAAAGGTCCAAGTAACAAGACTGGCCAAAGATATGTGGCCACTGTCCGAAAGAGTTTTTACCTCGTCACTCGGCAAGATGGGAATTCATATCTAAACTGGAAACTGGGCTGCCTTCAACTACCGTGTACAAGAGATTTTATATTTTCCCGAGAAACGTGGAAAATAGAGATTTCGAAAAATATTCGGGGAAATATAAAAGTCGAGATAAATAGAACAATTAAAATATTAATAACTTCCTATACGATGAGGAAGGTAATATGCCACCGTGCCATATCAAATTGTTCAGGATTGTTTATCTTTAATTATCTGCCTTTATTTAAGAATGGAGTAGAATGATACGGTTAAATGTTTATCAAATAACGCAGTATTTTTCATCGGAATTGAAGATAATTGTTATTGGATTCCGAAGGAACTAATTCGCTTGATTATTGGTTATGATTCAATAAATGGTAACCAGTGATAATTGTAAGAAATAACTGGAAAATTGTTTGGAAATTAAATTGTTAAAATAATATACTGACTAATGAAGATTGCGAGCACGGTTGAGTTTGAAAATTGAGAATACTGAATTTAGGGAAAATAATATCATTTCCGAGAATAATTTGGGAAACATTTAATGGTACATTAAATCCATCGAAAATCCGTTTTTCGTTATACGATTCAGCCATGCAATTTTGTGTTAACGCGAGACCGCTGGGAAACATGAGATTCTTGTGTGGTTCCAGTTTCCCTCGTGGGATTTTCGAATATAATTCAAATACACGTCATGCAAGCTGAAAATCAAACTCATATTTCAAATATGAGCACTCGTATTATAGAAAAATTAATTAAGCGTCATATTACGATTATCGATCGCGTTCTATCAAAACATGTGCCACCATTCTATTCCAGTCTCGTTTTATACATCGTTCTTCGAAGGAGGTGAAACTCTTGAAAATGAAACGTCTCACGTTTCCCGATAACATATCATTCTCTCGATTCCGAGTCAAACGAAATTCTTCAAAGGTCCCGCATCTCATCGCGTCATAATATTATGCATTTAAATTCAGTGAAAAGTACAAAACGCAGAGTATCTATGCATACGAGATGGATTAAGTAGTATGGTCCTTTTAACCGTCTGCGTATCCTTAAATCCACGAATGCACTTTGAGCCGCGAATGGAATTTACCGAGCCCTTTTACCCGAGCAATAAGACTCGGAATGTCGATTTCACGAGAAACCAAGTCGAGGTGGAAATAGAAATTGATAATCCCTCGACATTCCACGAGAACTGCAACTTAAATGATACCCCGTACAAGTTCCTAAGGGTTAGCATATCTCTGTATAAATAAAATCGAGCGAGAATGTGTCCGTGAATTCACAGGGATATATTAATCATCGAAATCCTCGAGAGCCGTCGATTCATCGTAGACGTGGAAAGCCTTGCCGAGCTTTTACACCCAATAACTTGATATTCAAGTGGAAGTTGATCGACGTGAGCCACGATAAGTATGTCCATTAAGGTGGTCTAAAGTTTCCCGAGAAAAATGCTCGATCTGTGAGTATCGGTTTTCCCTGCAATGAACGATTTACTAGATGCACCGTGACAACTTGATACCTTTCAACCAAGGACTGACGGTTTATCCTGAGTCACGTTAATGCCGTTGATCGTTGATAACGATATTGATACGAGCATTAGTAAAGACGATCGGATAATTTGTTCACTTAAAATTGTACGTGAAATATCGCTACTGATTATGAATTTCATATTAAATACAGATAATTCTCGTATAATGTGGTGCATATACAACATAAAAGAAATAATATTTTGTGTTAATAATTTTATAAACTTGAATCATTTTCTTTTTGATTCTTTGAATACAATTTTCCGAATTAAATGAAACTCTACTTCCTTCTTGTCACCATAGACAAAGTTTATGTGTTATTTAAAAGAATTATTTTTAAATCATAAACATTTTGTATGTAACCCAAGTTTCACGTAACGCAATTTTTATAATGCAACATTCTTCTGGAATCCACCTGAGCGTTATAAGAGGGTTACCTGTATATTTTCTTAGTGGAGAAGATAGTGTCATATACAATTCTAGTTCTTCATATACACTGCCAGTGGGGATTTACGAAAAGTTATGAAAAGTTTTGCGGCGATAAATCATGCGAGTTAAAAATATGAAATTGTGTCTTACTTAAAAGTGACAAACTCACTGGTACTGAGTTCAGAGATAGGATACAAAGTGGAAGATGCCAAATACAAAGCGTGCCAAAACTCTTCTCGGCTCGCGTAATATGTATCGGTACTTTTCGCTGTCTCTTTCGATCATATCAAGGGAAAATAGAGCACTAAGAGAGCACGTGAAAAGAAGCTTGGCAGTAACACTATTGCGATTCTATTATTCTCACTTCCGCCACGAACTGCCGCTGCCATTAGGTTTTTGTTAACCCCACGCGATTATCGAGATTCAGAGACTTCCAGGCAAACGTGGAGAAGAATCGAGGAAGCGGACAGTTGAGAGAGAGGAAGATATATTTCATTCTCGCGTCTACCGACATTTTTGCACGTCCATTCTTTTGTCGCACTGACAACCCGTCGTATTCTTTCTTAAAACGAGATTCTATCCCATATCGAAAGTTTACAGCCAATGAACAATTATCGCTCTTGTCTACCGATCAATGATGAACGCCTTTCCCGTCTAACTCGACCTTAAACGTTCTTCGAAAGTGCATAAAATAAATCGTACGATTCTATAATCTTTATACTACACAATGTTTAAAATTGTACGTAATTAGTAATAATTATGGAAGCTGGATTTACTCCACCATGGCGTCTCTAATTTTCTAATAACGATTCCCCTCTCGATAAGCACTCTGGCCACTTCGTATCGACCTTCCACTCAAATTGGTGGGTGGTATGGTAAGGGGGTGGAGGGAAATCGAATATCGAGGGAAACTTATCTCAGAGGGGGAAAATACAATTTGAATGCAGCGTGAAACGGCAGGTCCAAACTCCATACGCGAAATGCCCGTTCGCCGACCCCGGTGCTCCGGAATCATCCTTTCTACCCTCACCCGTCACCCCCTTCTTTCTATAGCCACCTCCGCTCCCACATTGCACCCTCCCGAGTATAGCACAGCACATGCATACCAAATGTAAAACGACTCCCGCCAGTGCCAAAATATGGCATCGTATATTTGAAGCCCGAATAAGGGCTGGAAGGAAGGAAGGAAGTAAGCTAGGGTGCTGGTGATTGCCTCGGATCGACGAGTCTTCGGTGCACCCTCGGTTTATGATTCCCGATCGTGAAACGCCGGAATCGTCAGCGCAAAACTGCATTCTCTAAGACGTGAAATAAATCGGCAGATCATCGGAATTTGTCGATTCATCTGCCACGTGGAATTTCTCGATGGATATAGCTCGGGGAATGTGATCGAATTGAAATCATCATTCGATGTAATAAGTATCAAGTTGCTGATGTGTGTCGATGAAGCAATAATGTCGATCATAGATACATGGTAATACTGTTTTAAATATTATAGTAATGATATTATAGATACTAATCAAGCTGAATAATGATTTCTCTTATTTTATTAAGTCTATTATATTAATATGGAATTCCGTTAAAATTACAATTAGCCGCAAAGTTGTTGTGCATATTTAAATGATTAAACGTTAACTTTAAGATTCTACGTGAAATTGAATATTCATACGAAATACCCTTTTCATCTTATTCGAAAGGACACGTGTACCAGTGATATGACACGCTGCTCTTTAGAAATAAATTGTAACCTGTACTTTGTAAATGTCAACAAACATCTTCGGAAATGCACAACTGGCCGTCCGGCATGTATCGGTAAACGTAATGACCAGACATTTTCGCATGTCAATTCCCTCGTTTTAGTAACACGCAGAGTATAAATGGAGTTGTCGATATTATTCACAGCAGTGGACAAGGCATTGTTCTCCCGTATGTGAACCAGACTCCCGCCAGGAAACGGAAACCAGACCTACCGAAAACCCACCCCTATCTACTCGAGCACACATCCACCGGAACGGCCGAAACGTGTCGATCAATTTCTGTCATCTACCACCCGCGAATACAAAATTCAAAGACGTTCATTTTGCCCCTTAAACTTGATATTCGTTCCACGCTCCACGGTGTCCGCCACGTAATTTTTCTACGTACATTTTGAAAATTGGATATATTAAATATCGGATAAGGTTGCATTTTGTCGATGATCGGTTTTGTATTTCACGGAAGGAGGAAGGGAGTTGAAAGGCGGTAGAGGTTTTCCAGGAAAATACGATTTGCCCATGATTGGTCACATCTTAAGGTGAATGTAAGAGGTTTCGAGGGAAAAAGTGGTTGCACAAGGGGGTGGAAATACTGCGCAAAGCTTGCTGAGATTACTGTCGAACATGTCGACCGGTTTGGACATGGAGAAATTGTCCCTGGAAGACTCTGACGTTTCATTTTCTCCGTTGGCACTGCACCGGTACAACTACCATTTGTATTCCATAGTTACGCGACTCGATTCTACGTGGGCTACTTCGTTCTCTGACCATTCCGTCGCTAAAAAATTCGCTTTATTATATAAATTTCTGTTGCTGATTTCGTTCGGTTTAATATTCCTATACCATCCACTTTAATTCACCAAATGCTTTAATGGAACCTCGATTATCACACTTTCCTGTCGTTAAATTCCAAATGAAAATCCCATTGATTATTAATTACATAAAATATTCACACTTCGTACGATTTTCCCGATCGGATTAATGCACGTCCAATTTTTCAAATCATTTTGAATGATTTATGAACACTTCTTTTGCACGATTTAAAAATATAAGAATAACAACGGGTTTATCTCTAATTGCCTCGAGTGATTTTCATAATTCTCGACTAATAGAACTATGTAATTATCATCTAACAAATCGGCGCCACCAGAACCCAATAAAGGGATTGGATCAACACAGGCTGGACAATTACTGAAGCATGCGAGAGGCTTAGAAGAGGGTGGCATGTGAACAGGCCATCGCGAATACAATTCCTTGTGCACAATGCACGGCGGCAGGGAAGCCCGACGACATTATTAGAGGACCGACATCGCCAAATGAAAATCTCCACTCGATTTCCCGTGCTAAATGAGAAGAAAGCCGAAACATAATAAATCGGGGACGAGAACCGAAGAAAGACCTCCGGAGTTTCAATATAAGCCTTGTCACTATTCAATAACATTCCAACCAACTCTCTAGTTTGTTATCAAAGTACTACGTCAACGATCAGTTGACATAGATGTATTTTTCCGGCATATTTTTGTATTAAACAAAATTCATAAATTCGACGTTCAAGACTGCAAGCGTAATTATGTGTATTGTTCGATTTAATGACTTGAAATGAAAAAGAGAATACGTAGATTTTAGTTTTCCATAATGGGAATATTTTCGGAATACAAATGTTCAGACTATTTCGAGTGTTGATTTGCAAATCATTTTCCCGGTATTCAACATTTTCCCGATTAGTTACGTATTCGAAGAATTTATATTTTTTAAGTATAATTGTCCTGTTAATATTTTATAACAACGCAACGTATCATTGGGAAAATGATACCATAAATTCTTCTTTGAGTAAAAGAAAATAACTAACGAGGAGAGTTTGTCAGCGGTTACAGAGATTTTTCAACATTTTCATGTAGTACATGGTAGTACGGCCAGAACTAATTTTATTGCGCACAAGTTTTTGGTGCATCAGCCCACGGATTTTTCAAAAAAAGGGTTTCAAGTTAGTCGCGGGTTACGCAATAGAATTAGTTCTGGTTGTACTACGTCTCATGAAAATGTCGTTGAAAAGTCTCGGTAACCGCTGACAAACTCTCCTCGTGAGTCGCGCAAAGCTCAATGGAAAATTTATGGTAAAATGGAAAATCATATTATGCAATGTTTCAACGTGTATACAATGGCGGGAGGGGCAGTAATTTACAAAGAAGACCCTATCAAAGTGTCACTGACAGAAGGCTCGTACTCCTGGTGCAAAGTCTCGTAAAGTTTCCGGTGAGAGGCGAAATCTCTAACGTCACTTCCCGTAAGACCAACCTTCGGCCAAGCAGCTTACCTCTTTCCGACTTCCTCTAATTCCGTCATCACCAATATACTCGGTCTCGCTTGCTAGACGGTGATGAACTTTAACGAAGAATGCCTTTCAACTAAATAGTTTTATACCAACTATTAGTGACGCAGACCCCTCGTAACTTGACCCTGAAGAATTCCAACCACGTTCTCCTTTTAATTCATGACTTAACGGTATACTTAAACCGATAATTTTCTTCGTGCCCGATAAATTTCTTTAAACCACGAATTAAAATCCCATTAATATCCAAGAAGAAAAAATAATTCAAATACTTCTCCGAAGTAATACAGAAATGTTCAGTAAAACTGCGCCATCGATCTTAGAAAAATTCGTGATGAAAGGACATATCAGATTTTGATATGATCAGAATTTATTTATTACGCTTGAGACTTATATCTTTGATCCTATGTAGTATTATGAACAATTTTTATTCTTGGTATACATATTATTTATTTGATACAGCAATTTTCATAAATTGCCGTGTATTATATAACTTTGTCCGAAGATCCTATCTAGTCTGCCAAATGATGATTACAGGGACCAAAAATGGTGCTCACGAGAACGAACTAATTTCGTAAAATAGGGACTGTTGCTATTTCGGATTACTAGACCCTTGTGTGTCTTGCTTGACCAAGGATTTTTTTAATTGGATTTTTTAGTATTATTCTTAACAGCAACCTATACCAGATATTATAATCTGAAATATATAATAGTAAACATTATCATCGTAATCAACCACGATAATAACGAACGATCCAATCAAGTCGTGTTTAAATTAGTAACGTATCCGGGTTACTTTTATCAGTCGAATCAACTCGGACAAATTTATAACGTGCCATTTAGACCGGTGGTGCGTGCATATCAAAACCGGATTTGAATGGGGTGCATAATCGAGAAGATAAAATCGGCTTAGCCGGTGCGTCGCGTAACAGGAGCTAATTTATGGGTAGGTATTTTTCGTTGTAAGCATGGCCCCACTGTAATCTCGATGACCGCCGAGTAATAGAGTAACGTCCTGAAATCAATGGGGTGTCTAACGACTGCCTGGGGGCCAATAACTATACCGGGGTTAACGTAGGGAGTTATACGACAGGTAGATATAGTCTTTCTAATCAACGCCAGCAACGCGAGCTGCACTACGTTAACGACACAATGTACGATGGGAAATAAAGAGGCGAACACTCGAGATAATACAATACACGGCTAAAATACAAGCAAACAATCTGTTGCGCTGCGACTGACGTTTACAAGTACAATAATTGCTATCTTTATCGTACGCCGTGCAGACCCGTTGGCTCAATAAATATTGGACATTAATTGTCCCCGTAATGTGCATTCTTTTGTTCATCCCCCGTGAATTGTTCCTGGAACAGCCTTCCCGTTCTCGCGCGATTATTTGTAAGCCCTTGGAAATATCTCGTAAAAATAACCCTTTGATTATGCATTGTTCTGCTTGAAATGTATTTATGAATAAATGCAATATAATGTAAAGAGCTTGTTATATTGTTTAATATAGGATGCAATTCAATTTATATATTGGTCTCCGATCAAAGAGAGTTGTAACACCAATATATCTTTGGTGAGTGATCAAAGAGTTTTATTTGTTAATATTAATATTGTTATTAATATTAATTTTTTTAGGTGTTCTCAAGACTGTCTATTATCTCGGGTATGAATAATAATCGAATATCCTTCAAATTTGCAGATTCGCGACCTTTTATTTCGGTAAAAATAAGAGCAACTGATGTCTGACCACGGCTGGTTTATACTACTTAACGGCTTAAATTCACCTCTCTCAATTCTGCCGGTTGAGAACCTAGATTTTTTCAATGCGCATTCATATCTTAAACAGCACTTTTCGCGTTTCCTACTAATTTAACAAAATTTTAATTACACCGAAACGTTTCGAGCTCAAACATTTATGTTTGCGCCCATAAAGTATACCTTTCGCCAAAGTAATTTCACGAGCAATCAAATACAAGTCAAGATTGCTTAACCTAAATATGTAAAATTCTTTCGCGATAATTTACCGGGCCATTAATTTCACCGAGTTAGATGCAACGTTGACGTTTACATTTACAAGTGTGTTTAACCGATGCAATTTTACAAACAGTCAAATACAAGTGGTGAACCCGTGACCCGAACAGAGCCCAGGGTTAGGACAATACAACTAGGTAGTGCATTTGACACCTCGGATATGCTCGTCTCTGCAGCGATGATCGTTCGAACGACCAGCAACGGAGACAAGCATTCAAATAGCATACAGAGAATACTTGAATGTTCGCATTAAGCAACGTATGCTCGTGTTATTAAACGGGTCCCCCGGGTATTTAGGTAATCTCCAGTCCGTCTTGCCTACTACCAGCATTGTTCCAATGCTAAATACAGGATTACCGGCGAGTATACTTCACGATTCTTATCCACCAAGTAGATTATACTACTCTGAAGAATATCTATGAATAAACATTTTTATACTTGATATTCTGATGTTAATAAATTTCCCTATATCCCTGTATACTCGTTGTAGTGCAGTTGAAAACATATTTATTTTATTCTGAAAATATGCTACGAACTTGTAACTTGTTGCAAGAATTATGTTATACGTAATTATGGTTATGTTATACGTAATTATGGTTATATGTAATTAAGGATAATATCTTCGTGTTTTATTAATATCAAATTTTGGAGGTTTATTTATAAGAGAATGGAATAAAGTAGAATGTTTACGAATTCCTCGAATAACCTCGTAGAAGTGGCGCTTTTATTATGGTATATAAAATTTAGATTTCTTTCAAGATATCTCTTTTAGTATTTCTGCTAAACATTAGGAACGTGAGAGTCAGCGCAGATGCGACATATTCGTAAAAGTACAACGCGGTGCATTGTGTCTAAGATATATACTAAGAGCTCTGAAAGCACGATTTTTCACGTTATACACCAAGACAAGGTTCCATCGTGACCGTAAGGTTCACTTAACGCCTCCGCGGCTGCACCGTACACCGACAATTCATTTTGACCCAGTTTTTTAAATCAGATGAAGGAGACCAGGGTTGTAGGATCTCGATATCGTCTGCATAAACGGATATAGAAAATCGAAGCTGCATAATCTCACGAATCGAGAACACCCCACTTGACTTCCTTATTCGCTGTTTCCTCAACTTTCCTTTTGCTCTTACTTTAATTTCTCTCTTTCAATATTAGAGACGTCTGCGCCGCCTCCATGAACCCGCTATAATCATTCTTTGTGCAGGTAAAATAATCCAGATAAATTGTCGGTGTTCATTAGTCGCGAAGAATTGAACGAAACACTCGATACCACAAAGTTCTTCGATTGTCCTTAACCTCTCATAAAAGCTTGTAGAAAGATGACACCGATATCAAATATGACTTATTGATTCCAATTACTTCATCGAATATACTTTATATTATCACTTGAACTTCGGGAAATCTTAGCATACATTCAAACGAATGGTATCCTATCAATTAAATTATTACGTAGTTTAAACATCTCAATAAGTTTCCATAAATTTAGCCGCTTTTTTTTATGCGCGCATAACAGGATACGCAACTTCGCAAGGCGTTACTTGACAAGGGTGTACTTTAAGGGTTATCGAATCAAAATAGCTCGGTAACACTCGTTTAGCAAGCCATTACGAGGATTCTGGGAATCGTTGGAGTTTCAGGTATTATCTCACGTTAACCGAGATCATGGACTATTGATCTGGTAATGTCAAGTACGGCAAAGGGTCTTGGACCATCATAAACGTGCTGATCGATATCGAGAAACACGGAACAACCTGGAAGTGCCCAGGGCTAGTGGTACTCTGGTCGGTAGCATGGAAAACGGTCCAATTATAGATGACGCCTTTGATCGTGCTAGCGTGTTTAACTATATAGCGTTATGGGGAGAAACGGTTCGCTAAGGATCATCGTTAAATGCTATATTATTAATGATTCATGTTGAACGATAAACATAAATAATAATCAAACCTAGTATGAAACAAGCCTCACATTTTAGAGTCTTCTTGATCAAAGAACTCAACTACAGTCATTAAAAAAAAATTCAAACTAGAATTATCAACTACTTGGCTGTATTTGTACACTTGAGTATACGTCTTTAAAAATTAGAATGGGTGCCAACAATTAATTAAACAATTTAATTATGTCCATTATGCTACATGGGCCGCGAAAAATCTCAGGAAATGGAACGTTATGAATTTGAATATTTCTATGAAACTTTACGGAGTAAAAGCGGTGTGAAGAAATATATCCACAGAATTCTAATGCAGTTTAACAGACAGATAGTATAAAATAAGTTCGTTGAACGCATCCGAAATAAGTTCAATGTTCAGGACACTAAGCTTAATCGAGCATAAAGATTTAATCGGTGAAACGGTTAACTAGACACTGGTTAATAGATTTACGAGGAATCAAGACAACTTAGGTTAAGTATTAAACGTGAATTAAACTCTGATAGATCCTGGAAATCGACTGGCCGAGCTTGCGGTTAAACTTCGGTTGATACGTTAAACTAAGTTAAGCGAGATCGGTACCTTGATCGACCAACTTAATTTTCAGCTCTCCCACCGAAGGAGGTATAAAAATGATCGAATATCATCGCAAAGCATCTTCACAACTCTCATGAAAATTTATGTGTGAAAGTATGGAGGATATATCGTGAGTTTGATCGTAGAATGTTTCGTCAATATTTTGCGAAATCCAGAGATTCGTGGAAAAAGTCAATTCGTGTGCCAATGCGTTTGGTCGTTCAAAGAAATAGACGACCTCGGAGATTGCGAGTTTCTTCCGCATTGGGTGAAAAAAATTCCACGAAACTTGAAACCTCACCGTGAAGAAGCGGGACGCGCGTGAAAAACACACCGAGGACGTACTTCGTACCTTTTGTATCCCGTTGGGACCACTTCCATGTCCTTCTTTTTGCCAGATAAGCAGATGTCGGGCTGCTTACAAAATAAATAGCTGGCGAACGTATTACACTTCGCCTCTGCAAGAGACAGACACGTGTGTTTTTTATCGAGAGATCTTTACACTCATATATCATACTCACAAATCCGTACAAATTTAATCTTGGTCTTGAATCACCTGTCAAACATCTTGTTGAAGGGTCAAAGAAAATGGAAACGTCAAGAATAAGAAGATTGAGCAACGAGCAAAGAAATTAATATGAAGTCAGACTTAATTATGATACATCATAATATGTCTACAAATTCCACGAACTTAATTAAAAGCAAATAAATGAATTTAATAACCTAATTAAAAGCAGACATCTGTATATGATATTATTATACTTTATAGTTTCCAATAAATTTAGTTCGGTACAAAATTTAACTTTTTATGACAATGCTTCATCACTCGTTAGAAAATTATTATTTTAAATGCACCGGCTTTAGATTCTTATTACAGAGGTTGGAAAAAAATCGAGGAAGCATTACTATTATGGAGCGAAAGCATTTAATAAATTTCAATGAATTCCATCAGTAATTACAAGTCTCGAGTACTCTGTGCTCCTGAGAAGCGTTTTAACGACATCCCAGAAGTTAGAATTTTCGGCATTGTTTCCCACGAATTTCCGTGCACGCGGTAGACACGAACAGATTCTACGAGGAGCGACGGTAGTTAATTGAAAGTGTAAGAACTGCAAACACAGTGGAACAACGAGAACCCGACGTTTAACTAGTTTTTGCTCGCGCTTTAAATGTATCTTTACAAATGCGGGTGCTTTCGGGGGACGCAACGAAACGGAAGAAGTTCACTACCGACTCTAACGAAAGAGGTGCAGTAATCTTCGACAAATAAGAAACATTCATTACCCTGACTACCAACCTTAATATCGTTCATTATTCAATCCCTCCTTGTATTTTAAAGAATTTCCACGAGGATTTACAAAGTGCCTTGTTTAATCCTTCTAATTTCCTGACTGCATCGCGAGTAACGAAGAATAATTATAGAAGCAAAAACTTGTATTTCAACGTCACTCTATTATCATTTTTCACCTATATTTATCACTATATTTTATTACGGTGTACAAAAATGTTCTGGATATCTGTATTTCAATATAACTGGCTTTAGGGACCACGAAAAGTTATCCTGCAAGATTTGTCGAGGCGAGAGTTACGGTTCGAAAAATATAGTCTTCTCGAGCATCTGATAAGGGCACGGCTAGAACCAACGATGTAATCGGTGGAACGATGCAAAAAAATTCAATATCACCACAATGGTGTTCCACGATCGATTTGTATACGCGGTGTCCTAGGAAGTCCCGGGAGCTCGTCGGATTTCCTCCCTAACGCGAGATAGTGCCTGTTTGTCGGTCGTTCGCCGAGGGAAAAAACATATCCGGAAGCAGAAAGTCACGATTTTCGCGTCCGCAGTCGCCGACATTTGTTCGTTCGTGAATCGTGGCCCGGACTCTTTTGTTCCCACGACAATGAACGGCAAAACCGATCGGACACTGGCAATCGGCCTGTGATCAATACCTGTCACTTCTCCTGGTATAATGGACACTGGTATCAACCGAATCCCGTCTTCCGGATTCCCAGACCCTTCTTTTTACGCTGCTTTTTAGGCAATAGTAAAATGTCGACAAATATCAATATATCGTGAGCTTCGAGTTTAATCAAAATTCAATCACCCTGTCTTACTACCTGCTATGAAATATTAAAAAATATTTCATTGAGTCAAGTTCGACCGATTTTCATTTGGGTCGAAAGGTATCCTTTGTTCGCGGGATCAAAAAAAAATATGTTGACCCAAATTGGCAAAAATGTCATGAGTACCTTCAAAAATTGTCAAAAATAAAAAGTCGCCAAAATCGTTCCTACATGGCCCAAATCGATGGTATATGATGCCTAATGATGTTCTAGGACCGATTTGGGTCGAAAGAAGTGGTTTAAAAATTTTGTTAGCCCAAAAATGGGACGACCCAGAATCGCAAAAATGTGAAGGGGTATACCTTCAAAAATTGTCAAAAATCAAAAGTCGCCAAAATCGCTTCTACATGACCCAAATCAATGGTATACGATGCCTAATGATGTTCTAGGACCGATTTGGGTCGAAAGAAGTGGTTTAAAAATTTTGTTAGCCCAAAAATGGGACGACCCAGAATCGCAAAAATGTGAAGGGGTATACCTTCAAAAATTGTCAAAAATCAAAAGTCGCCAAAATCGCTTCTACATGACCCAAATCGATGGTATACGATGCCTAATGATGTTCTAGGACCGATTTGGTTCGAAAGAAGTGGTTTAAAAATTTTTTGGGCCCAAAAATGGGTCGACACGAAATCGAAAAAATGTGAAGGGGTATACCTTCAAAAATGATCAAAAATAAAAAGTCGCCAAAATCGCTCCTACATGGCCCAAATCGATGGTATACGATGCCTAATGATGTTCTAGGACCGATTTGGTTCGAAAGAAGTGGTTTAAAAATTTTTTTGGCCCAAAAATGGGTCGACACGAAATCGAAAAAATGTGAAGGGGTATACCTTCAAAAATGATCAAAAATAAAAAGTCGCCAAAATCGCTTCTACATGACCCAAATCAATGGTATACGATGCCTAATGATGTTCTAGGACCGATTTGGGTCGAAAGAAGTGGTTTAAAAATTTTGTTAGCCCAAAAATGGGACGACCCAGAATCGCAAAAATGTGAAGGGGTATACCTTCAAAAATGATCAAAATTTCGACCTCACCAGTTTATATCCTAAAGGGTCAAACTGATTCAAAAGTAATGATCCGTAGGATCATAAAGAAGCTACTACCCTCGTATAACATATGGGAAACAAATTCTCACAGAATACAGTCATCCCCCGGAACTTTCTAATCCCCAGTTTCACTCAATTCAGTGACAAAAGACCGTCGCTTGGGGGTGGTTCTAAAAAACGAAGTCAAGCTATTCGAGTGTCTATTTACAGCGACGGCGGTAATAAATGTTCCAAGATAATCTTCAAGCGAAGCCATTGATCGTGAACACGGTATCGGAACAATTTTATTAGCTACTCCGTGCTGTAAGGATCCAGCTGGAAAAGAAACGCGTGGTTCTTAGAGAGCCTATCATAAGCTTGGTCATGTAGCACGTAAAGGGAATAAAGTGGGCGAGCGTCGGTAATAAAAGTTGCCCTTAAGTGCTTCCCGCAAGCCTTCAAATAAATACATCTACACTGTGAGCATGTCACATGCTGACGGCATCCGGTCTTCTTCCTTCCTCCTTTTTCCGTGAAAAGGGAAAAGAATCACCGAAAAAGGTCATTGTCTTAAAACGACGGTACGTGACTCGGCTTCATCACGATCCACCCTCGCAACCCCTCCGCGATTGTCGGCTCACTAAACGTTGCTTTACGCCCTCGATATCAACCGTTTACGTTTCCTTCATATTCCCTATCGTGGCACGATACCATCTATTTATGACAAATAAACCGAATTATATGCTTTCAAAATTTAAGTGCCCTGCATTTCGCGGAGAGTCCTCGGGGTTTATGTGCCAAGATATCTCGATGTATCTAGTTGATAAGGTAAATGTAATAGGAAGCCTCCTAGATATTGGAAAAGCTTCGGATAATATATGGTATTTTTATTTAAAATTCTTTAATACTATTAATTTTCATGTGCTATTATTAGTATTCTTATATAATTTCTTTAATTTATTATTAAGAAGACATGCTGATCATATTTAATCGTTTATTACGAACCAAATGTATAATATTATTTATTATATTAACTGAAAGTCAGGAGAAAGAACTGTTCTTTAAAAGAACTCAGAGGGGTGGATGGTATGGTAGCCACGATTAATATGAAACGCCAGGGGATTTTTCCCTTGATTTATTTACCACGCAAAGTTTGCTGAGTGCAACAAATTTACGGTCTCTTTAAGCGGTAATGATACGAGGAGATATTACACGAAGCAGTTGTAAGAGGAGAAGTTCACTCACTTTAACATTCGGGGGAAACTTCGGAAATTAATTTTCAAACCTGACTTAAACAAATTCTCGGGATATTTACACGGTTGAGGGACTATCGATTTTAATTTATCCTGATTCATGTTAAAGCAATCTTATCACCCTCTGCTAATACCATTCCAAAATATTCCTTTATCCAGGCATAATCATAATAACATCTCTATACCAAATACAGCAAATAATTAAATAATTAACAATAAAATATTTTTATTATTTATGAGTTATACTAAAGAATTTAGTGTAACATAAAAGAAGTTATTCCTGAGTATTAAATTATTTAACAGTAAGATGATAGATTTCAGGAACATAAATATTAGTATCAAACCCAATATGTAACATCGTTAAATATTATATATTGGGCCCCAAAAAAATTCAATTCGAAATGTGTGATAGAACAGTAAGAAAGAAGCACGCTAATCACTTTCCCGAAATCTCGTGGCTAAAGCGAGATAAAGATCGCAACCGGGATTAAAGTAACCGGAGCAAGTTTCGTATCAGCGATTAAAGTTCATCTAGTAGTTCTTTTCCATCGGTAACTTGGAGGATCTTCGGTTTTTCAGATATGGCTCTTTCAATTTTAGCGGCGGCAGTAGTTGGACCCGAAGCCTCTCAGATTACGGTTATCTCAACGGGTCCGTTGAAACTCAACGTCCACGCAATATATCTAACTGGCCAGTGGCTCACCTTTAACCCCGTAACCGTATACAACGAAGAAGGCCGTTCCAATCTCTCTTTCTACTCGGAGAGTGCTCTCACACTTTCTCTCCATACACAAGTTCTACGGTGAGCTGGGAAGGCAAAGAGAGAAGGGTGGGTGACTCTGGCTCTCTTTTATACTAAATTCAGGGGTTAACCGTCTAGCCACCCTACCCTCTTACCTGACTCGCATGGAAAATAGCCAGTTCTTTGTCCTTATTTTCTTGCACCACTTATGTGTACATAACGTACGCGGATTAAGGGATATGTATGTGCCGGGATGGATATATAAATGCCAGACTTATGGTGAGCTACGTTTCCTAGGGATTTAGGCGCCTACCGAATACCAAGCTGTTTATCAGCTTTAATGGTAAGTATTATTAATGGGATTTCTATTAAGATTATATTCGCGGAAGATTTTGCACGATTTTGGCTATTAATGAACCGCTGGGAATTCCAAGTTATTATCGGTGAAATTATAGACAGAAATTTAAGAAGAAATGAGAAAGAAGGAAAAACAAGATATTTATAATAAAATAAAGATAATCAAATTGAAATATCAAATTGACTGTCCCTTGTACAGTCCAAAATATGTTCTACTGTATACATGTTATTCTGGGTTGAAAAAGGTTAAACTTCTTTGTCCCTACTTTTTAGAATCTCTTCTATTTACATAGATTTGTAGGCTGGAATATGTATCTGGACAGATATATAGATAGTGGCGTACAGCGAGCTCGGTATCTCCGGATTTCGGGAATCTCCATAATTTGGGTGGCCTAACATCGAAGATACCATCCGTAGAATAGATACGTGTTTGTTTCAATTCGGAATATTCATCGAGTCGAAAACTGGAAAGATTTCATTTCGCGATTATTTCTTCTCCTCGGTTGATTGGCTACGATTTATTTTCAATTTCCGTTGGAATGTCGTAATTACCGATGCCGAGGTACACGAAATGCATTTCTCGATACGAACTCCGTATATTAATTGAACTTTAACTTCGTGACTTATACAGCCTCGCAGATCGAATCGGGTTTCAACTGATTTTTTTTTTTTACGATCGGCCCATTGTTATTGCGAAAAGAACAGGATAAAGGTTAAATCACGAATAACCCGTCGATCGAGCCCAATCATTTCTACGCGTTGCTGAACGTGCTTTTTGTCGAGCAAGGGGTTTTAGCCGACAATACAAAAACACGTTGCGTAATCGAAAGAACGATACATTGCGTAAGACCAGGGATAACAATGATTTTCCACGATGGAAAAATCAATTACCTCTTCTGTCTCCATGAAAGAATGGTATATCGGAGAATTATATAACCTGCCATAAAAATACTGTTCGAAGTATAACAAGATATAACGACATTCGTTTATATTATATGCACGACTGCAAGTAATAGCGTCTTATTTATCGAGGGAAGAATATGATAAGGGAAGTCGAGAGGATTATTTTCCCGGTGGATTGGCGGAAGGCATCGATATTGTATGGAAATTCATTCGCAAGCGTAAACTCAATGCACCGGGGAAGTTTCTGGAAGGGTGGTTCTGGAGATGGTGGTCCAGGTAGGGTGGTCCAGGTCCAACGGTACATCTAGCATTCCGATTCGACTATGCCAGTCGCATGTTCGACTTGCTGAGTAAGCAAACATTTGCATCGTGACACACAGGGATCATCTCGACGGTACGGAGTTTACTTTCCAGATTCGCGTGTATATGTTCGCAGACAGCTTACCCGGGGGAAATCGGATTATAAGTGGATTCATGGTCCGGCGAGCCGATATGCCGCCCCCTTACTCGAGTCTCCTGCCTATCAATTAAGAACGATCCACTAGCTAGTCGACCGATTGATTTCCCCTACCCAACAAATTTTCCGCAATTATTTCCTTCTAGAAGACTCATGCATATCTACTTATTTATCCCTTTCATTCGACCTTACCGTATCCCGGATTAAAATCTAATTCGACTGCCATCGAAATTGCATATTTCATTACCGATATTAATTCTCTGTATCAAGAAACTTGTATGTAGTTTTCGGAAAATATAATTCTTAAAAAATTAGAAATTATTTATCCAATGGTAGAAGTTGATAGAAAATGACGCGTATCAGGGGAGGACCGAATGAAATTAAAACAGCGAAGCGAAACAACCAGAAGGAACTTGTCCACGGAAAATCCCGATATGAAAAGAAGGATCCAATTAACGCAAGGCGAAAAAAGATGTACGTTCGGTGAGTGACGAGAATTAATTTCAATTACTGTCGCTGATAAAATTACCGATGGAACTGAAGGTAAGAGGGCACGTTCGCCGGTGGTCTATTAACATCCACGTAACCAGAAATCGCAAGAGAATTCTTTGCCGAGGGGTAAATTGCCAGTCGGTGACCTGGCTGGCTTGCACCGGAAGAAAAAGAATCGCCGAACGAGAGGCGTGGAAGTGGAAACGCGATTGTGGACGAACGCCAGTGAAATAAGAATAATGGGATTCCACCTGGACCACACTTTTTACTTTTGTCTATCAGCGTTTCGATAATCTTGATGAAATAAAAAATATCGCAAGTAATGCAAGTGTCCCTGACACGTGAAATTTGGACACTTTGAAATTCAAATAGAAAACTGCAAAAATGTATTGCAACATAAAACACAGAATAAGAATATACGAAGAACATACTTGGGTCTTAGAAAATTTCTATTTTAATTTTACTGTCATTTCGTGCAGTGTATAAAGATGCCAAAAAATGTTACACTTTTTAAAGAAGTATAATATAAGAAAGAAAACATGTTTAAAGGTATTATAATTATGTATTTGGATGAAATAAACTTGTATCGCGTTTATAGCTACACCCTCGTAGTCGTCGTTATGATCCTTACCTCGCATTAAATAAAGGTAAGGAATTTGAAAAAAGTGCGAAATAAGGTACGGCATAAAATAGCAAACCGTAACAGCGTAAAATAGTCAGTAAAAGAAGCACTTCACCCGAAGGTTATTAATCGCACTTTCCATTAAAAAAGTAGTTACCCTCGTAAACCACAGGAAGTTCATAGAGAAGCGGTCATTTATCGAAAGTAGTTATTTTATGGACAATTCGGCGGCCGTAAAATAATTCAGGCAGTTTCACTGGTGCCCTGCTCGCTGTGGCATATATATATATATATACACATATATCTACAGAAATATGTATATACGGCATAACCGGGTAATAAGTCGTAAACTTCGAGGAGCTCGGGAAGAAGATTTGAGTTTCGGGAAACGGTGGTGGCAATGCAAATGCGTTGAAAATTACAGTGCTACGTAAATTGTTGCGATAACAACTTTCAAGGCTTCCTCGTGACTCGGAATCGTTCTCGTTCTCTCTCTAGCTCCCTCACTTTCCCCATCATCCTCTTTCTCTTTTTCTATCACTCTTTTTCTTTCTCCCTCTCTCCACAAGCCACGAAATACAAGAATGTTTAATTTCTCTGAGACCTCTATCTACCACTTCTGCATACTTTCGTTAGTGTCATTAAGACTCGCTATTTTGTTTCAACCACTCCGAGGCAAATGTATTCTTTCGCGTGTGTGGAATAAACCGAGGAATTTTTGTTACGCCGGATAATGTTCAGTGCATTAAGAGGTCTGTTGCAAATACTTCTCTGTGTTGGAGATATTTAAATTGAATGATTTTATGAGTATTAATATTCATAAGTAGGATCTATGAACTGCTTGGAGATATTTATTACGACGTGCCGCAAGAATAAGAATTTAAGCATAATACTTATGAATTCATATTTGATTCTTTAAATTATTATGAAATTCTATGGGCATGATAAAACGATTATTTTGATAGAGTACATTATATAATTTAAATATAAAAAAGATTTCTAACAACAGTCTTATAGTTTTTAAAATTATTAAGCTGCATCGGTTGCTTAATGTCTTCTTAATTAATGGGTCAATTTAGGGGATTCTTTTCTTACTTTTATAAATATTATTTATGATAAAATTTCATAGATGTCTTCCTAAATTCAGCTTAATTTATGAGAGTCTATATATGTATGTATATTCAGATGATTCCAAAATTCTACGTTCATCGCAATAAACCGTAATATTTCGAAGTCCTATCGACACACGTCACGGAATTTGATTCATGCGAAACATCGGCTGGGATTCATATTTAAAAAAGCACCCCCATACAAATCACGTCTAAGCCAAACCTAATTAACGCGCCGCGCATAAAAATGAAGCTCTCTCAGCGCGAAAGTTCGAGAGTTGAAAAAAACGTAAACATAAAACGTGAGTGCAATAATTTTCGAAATGGTTGTTATGGTGTTGTCTTTTCGAACAAAAGGAGAAGCGTATGCATGAAAAATTTTCCACAGACGATGGAAGCATCGCGGGGTCATGTCACGGTTTTCAAAAATAATGGAAACACAGAGCGCTGCCGCGGTTGGATTTCCTTGCCGAAAACAAAGGCGAGGGTGGAAAAAGCGCGTGCTGGAAAGTACAGAGACGAGAGAGAGAGAGGAGAGAGGAGAGAGGAGAAAGAGGAGAAACAAAATGCGCATACCGAGGCCGACAACACCCCGGCAGGGAACCGGTGTCGTCCGTCGAGATTAATGGCGCTTTTGCCGAAAATGCAATTTACCAGGCAATCGACACGCTACGATGATTTTCCCGACACACAAAACCCGTCAACCAAGTTTCTCGTTGCCAATGAAAAAGTATTGCACCGGCAGACCGTTTCGGCTTCCGAACGGATGCGCTGATCTCTCACAAATGAGTGAGAACCGAAGGGGGAAACCGAATCATTGCATATCCTACATTTGTCACCCCCCTTTCATCGATCTCACGCAAAAAAATCCAATCATTCTTCCTATCCAAAGTAATTCGATCGACAAATTCAGTAAAGAAAATTGAATGGAAACAATAATATTTTATATTCTTCAGAATAGCTGATTAAATTTCGGTAGAATATTAACGTAGCTGCGAAGGTTAATTTAATTCTTACTCAATCATACGGGAGCCGAATAGTGACGATTCTATCAGTGATTGATTAATTCCAAGATCACAGCGAGGATCCAATTATGAGTACACGTGTCTGATTATCGAACTCGATAATCAGAGGTAATAAAGTTACATTATCATCTGAAATCCCGCGTAGATTGCGGAAATTCCCTGCAGCAAAGTCGTGCCTCGTTTTCCGCTCTCGGAAGCATTTCGTTCGGAATTAACCGAGTATTAGTTCCTACGTACACGATAATAATGTCCCCGGTACACGGAGACCCCCCCCCCCCTCCTCCCCCAATTAGAATAAATGAACTTATCTACATGTTGATTTGTCGACGATACGTAGATGGTTTCATTATGGAGATAACGAAAACTGAACACGCCGGCTGACACAGATGGAATTAACAATAAATCCTGGTAAACGTCTGCTATTGTTATCAGGATTACCAAAATGTACTGTTTCTACTGACGCTCTAAATCACCATAGCACGTAAAATACAAATGCGTGCATCATTTAAAATCAGACATTTTAAACACTTTATGTATTAATTAAAACATTATATCATAGAAGTAAATGATTACATCACAGCATATTTAATTCATTGTTAAATTCAGTGTAATAATTCGAGAATTATGAACAGCACACGATGCAAAATATTAATTCCTCGTCATATGAAGTAATTACTGGCTTCAAATAAAAACTACGATAAATATGGAGCTTAAAATTAATAGTTAATAATAAGTTTCGATTGAAGAAATTAATTTCTTCCGTAATAAATCTACTTCTGAAATATAAGAGAGGGTTTAATTTCTAGGGAAATAAATAGAACAACCGCGAGTATAAGGAGGAACAATGAAGTCCATTGCGAAGTTTCTTCGCATTATTCGCGGCTGATTGTGAAAAAATACTTTGGAATGGTAAAGCTAGCAATGGGAGAACGATAATACGATGGAATTGCGCGAGCTATTTTCGATGCATTAATTTTTCAGCGCTTACGTGTAGCCGTGTTAGGCTAAGCATGAATTATGAACACATTACGGCTGGGATACAAATTGATTTATGGTCGCGGCGTCGCGCCGTGCATACCTAATATCCCTTGGTGATATTCTTCAAGCACGAGGCAACCCGGGTCAGGGAATACGATTAATCTGCATAGCGGATCGCCTCAGATTCGCTAATAGTTCTTTTATGATATTCCGCTCTCAACTTTACCCTAACCAAAGACATTTCGAAGATTTGAGAAGGTCATATTAAGATAACACGGTATCTTAGAAAGGCTGAGTTTCCTTTCGCATCTCGTACTTTTGATAATTCACAAATTACTACAGGAGATTTAAACAAATGCAATGAACATACTGTAAAGAAATAATTCTATTCTAACATCGGAAGAAATATAATTACTCTTCAACCGATTGGATTCATTAATGAACTTTATATCGTAATTTTCTGTTAAGATGTATGGAAATTATATTTAATGAGGAATTCATTTTTTGCGTCATATATTCTTTGTAATTTTTCAATTGGCTCTGAGGATGCTGATATTTATATACTTTACTGTAAATATGGAATATTAAATAATAATGATCGAAGCACTTGGAAAAGTATAGTGTGCTTGATATTCGAAGTATCGTAACGTGGAATTTTTAATAGTAGAGTAATTAAATATTTTTGGCCACATAAAAATAGGGGGAATACATGTTGGCGGGCTTAGCATGATTATTATAATGAGATTTATATAAATGCAACCAACGCATTCGCGGAATTGTGGTCCTTAATGGTTCACATTAAGCGACATGGTTCTATTCAGAGTAAGTTACGAGCAGTGGAGGCATTTTCGATTAGCGTACCAGAATTCCTAATAACACAACCGAATTTTGTTTAATCTTCCACTATTCCGCTCATTAATGCTGGAATGCATTTTGGATGCGTTCCGCATGTTAATTGCGTGCCTATTAAATTGCTGCCGCGATCATTATCCACTAAAATGCTTACCAATTATAATTATATTAAGTACCGGTCAATTAATAAATATGGCAAACTATTTTCAAACAACAATGGATTCGGCTTTGTCCTCGGAGGATTATGTTCCTACAAAATAATGCTCGTATTTATTGAACCGGTATCCGTTGAATTATCAATGGATACGGATGGATGATAATTCTGTCACTATTGCGAATTATATTTTGTTACGGAATAAATTATATTCATGAATAAGGGTATTTTATTTGTACCTCCCAAAACGAGTCTCCTATTATACTATTATTATATAATAATAATAATAAAGCATATAAATCTCCAATATATTCTATTTAATATATATATTCAGTGAATCTGCTCAGCCAGCGGTTCGTCAGATTCAACCTCGTCAATTAATTCAAACTAAAAATGAAAATCTTATCTATAACAATATAAATCATTTAAAGTTCCCTCGGGAGTATATTATCCTAATTCAGTCAGAATCAAGAACTCCAATTCTATGTTTAATCCCTCGAAAAATCCATAAGCAAAGAATACGAGTACGGATTGAGCAAGATCGAAGAAACAGTATCTCCTTATTCCAGCTTGTCAACCCTCGTCCAACTCCCGTTTAGCTCGCGGATCATCAGATTCATCCTCGCCAATCAACTCAAACCGAAAATGAAAATCTAATCTTCGTCGAAACGAACGGGACATATATAATCGTTACGAGGTCTTCTCGTATTCCCATGGTGAAATTAATCGAATATTGACCCGTTCGAGAGAAAGGGACGACACAAGAAAATCTAGCCACGAAGAAGCTGCTTCGAGAAATATCGCGGAAAAAGAGAGGTATATATGTATACATATATAGATGGAGACCGACGAAGAGGGGGTCGAAAGAGGGTAGTAAGAAAGGGAGAGAGGAGAAAATACACGTGACAGGAATGACAAAAAAGGTAATCCCAACTGACGGAGGCTGGATGCCAAGGGAGAAGCAAGACACGACAGAGAGCCATTGACTTCGAAGACCCTGTTTTCTGCGTTCATCCCCTCGGGGTGTCCGATGATTACATCCGCCCTTCCAAGTCTAAGGCGTCTTAGAAGACTTCGGGGATGAGAGCTAGTACTAGGGCTACTAGATACTACCTCCCGTGAGGCATCAACAATACTTATGACTACTCGGTTTAACGCTGCTTCTCCACTCGATTATCGTACCAAGTTTTTTTTTCGAGGATGCCGAGGGATCGGAGGTCCTAGGTTACTACTCACTGGGGTGTACTCAAGGAATTCTGATTCTGGCCATGGGTTCTTTATCGTGGATTTTGGGAAAGGTTTCGAGTCAATTGCTGTTGTTTCGAGTCATTAGGTTGTAGGCGTGTGCCACATTTATATGAGATTCGGGATTATTATTTAAGCCCGTGGAAGGTATGGGTGATCTACATCACCAGAAGATGATATTCTTATTCTAAGATTGTATTTTATATCGTAATATGCCTCTTTTTTGCTTAGACAATAAAATAATATTTTAGTCTAACAAGCATTGATGTCCTCTAAAATAAACGAAATGCTAAATTTATTCAATGATATTTTATCTTGTAATTTAAATATTATATATTTTATCTTATATTGCAAGATTCATATTTCAAATTGTAGACTTTAATAACATTCATATAAAATTCTGAATTATCAAGTGATTTTTAAATTCTGATATTTATTCTACAGTAATACTTATTCTATAATAAGAACAGAATTCTAGAGCGTAAGAACACTGTAAACATTGAACGGTCTGCTACTCTCACTCCCAACACTTTTTTTATTAAGCTAGGTTACCAACGCACGTGGTTTGTTTTGATCGTACCATAATACGATATCCGAGAGTCACCGATACCAATCCAAAAATGCAAACTACGTGATAATAAATATTTCTCTCGCAATACGACGACGGAAAGATTATTTTTACCCAGGAATACCGATTACTTGAATAAACGGGAAATATTGTATGCCTTCAAAGACCTGGCCTTACTGCTAGTATTTCCCACGGGACATTCACCATACTTATGATTCGTTTTAACAGCGTTTCACAGCTCTATTATCGTACCAACTGTTTCCGTAGAAACTACGGGGATGAACAAAAGAAAAGCCTTTTATGGTACACGAGGGTATAGTATTCGAGCACTGATCACGTACGCGAGTCGTTCATCGCAGTTTGCGAAAAGAAAGAATGTTACGCGTAACTACAGAATTTTATCAACTTCTACAATCATGTGTTCACCGTATATTCATGTAATCCACTAAGTACATTGCTCGAAAGATTTGTACTTCGAATGGCTGAATTGTCAGAGATTTTCAGAGATCCGATATAAAAACTGTGCTTAAACTGTAATTATGAATTCAAATCCTACCGATATCGCATACATTCTTTCTTTTCGTACTCAACACGAGATGATAGAATTTCATCGTGTAACATATTGTTACAAAAAATTGTAAAACGCTAGCAGTACCGCGAATATATTACTAACCATTAATTCTCGTATTATCTCTCGTATAAATGAGTCTGACACCATTCATCGTCGAATCAGACAATATACGTAATATATATGTGTACATACATGTCACCATCCGCAAGAAAGCAGTCATCGGCAAGCACTCAATCTTGTTTTTCCCCGCAAAAAAAGCACATTGACAGTGAATACTTTTTGTCTAAAATGGTCGATCGCACTATCGAAGAAGCGTGAACAAGTAGAGAGAGTGATAGGTGAAAGTAGAGGATCACTCGAAGCGTATTATCGAAGCGACTAATACCACGATGTCGATCGTGCGGGAACGTGCTGATAACTGACGAGGCGTGTAAGCTTACCGCGCGCGAAGCTCGTAAGTACACTGACGGCGGTGACTATGAATTTAATCATTGAAATTAAAGAAACTTAAAAATTTGGAATATTTAACACGTATGGTGATATTTGGAAAATAATATGGCTAATATTCAGGGACTAAATGCTACGTGGAAAAATAATTTTAATAATGCGGAATTTATTTAAATAGTTAAAGTACTCGGAGATACCAGAAACATGATTTATATGTATTTCAATATAATTATTAATCGCTATCAATAATTTACGGTACTGTACTTTAATTTATTTTTATTCGACTTTCGTGTACTACTGGCCCCAATATATGAAAAATTAATATTCCGATTATAATTTGATATTATATATGAGTTGAATTTTCATGAATTTGGTATTAATTGTTTCTCAGTTTCACAGGAATTGAGTGCACTTGCAAGGTATGAATATTTTAGAAATATTGGATGTTCGCAGAGGGTTGAAAAAAGGTTGTAACGCGGAGGAACTAGGTGGGGGATGGAAAATAGCGATTCCCTGAACGGCCGAGCGTTCACTCGTGTTTTTCGGACTCAGGCTCGTTAGAAGGCAATTTTTATTGACAACGAGGGATTTTTACAGTCGCGGTTACGCGACCCACCGTTTCGACTATGTCGTTGGTTTCGTTTGAACGTTGCGACTCCCATGGGAAACCCACCCCCGCCTTCGATGTACACCACCGTTTCCCAGAATTACATTTTGTTACGTGCTTCCCGCGCTCTTTTCCCTGACGTTCGTGTAAACGTAAAATGTATCGCTGTACGCTATTGTCGCTCGTTTCTTTCGCGCTTCGCGCACTCCCTTTTTTTTGTCAGCCAGCCTCATCGAGAACGTGACATTCGTCGCGCGACAAAAGTCAATCTCGATGGAGATTTTTCCGCGGGGACGACAATTTGCAGTGCGGTGCGTTCGTTATTCTAGAAAATATTATTCGCGATAATTGGTTTCATCGAGGTGTACTAGCTATTTAGTGAAACAATTTTTCAACTGATTTTTCATGTCTCCGAGCTCTCTTGTTTGTCGAACATACGTGGTACGAGTTTCCACGGATTTCATCAAGTTCCTCTCTTATTTCTGATAATTGAACGTCTGGATTTATATAAAATATTGAATACCGAAATGTGCGAGATTTATTCCCGAACTACCGATAGAGTCTTTTACCAAAGTGGAAAGTTTGTTCGCGGAGAAAGGGGTATTTTCGAAGGAGGAATTTTTCTTAAACTGTAGCATGTCTTCGACATTGGCTTGGAAGCAATCGTTCTAAGGAAGGTGGTTTGGTGGAGGAAACTTAGTACAACGATCGACCAGAAGCCTGAGATTGCTGCAGGGAAGATTGTTGAGAGGCTTCGTGACGGGTTTCCACAGAACACACTATGCCTGTGTACGTAGAAACAGAATTTCAACGGAAACCACCGGAATCACGACACTTCAAGTGTGTCACCTTTGGGTGTGATATTACGACGCCGTCTGCGGAATATTTGTGAAAAATTCCATTTGCTCCGAGTATATCGAAACACCATAAATACCTCCAATTTACGCAGTATTCTCTCTCAAAATAATTATTACACTAATAATAATGCATCGTTGTAATAAATCATCCCAGTACTTTAAATTACAAATCACTACACATCCATAATAAAATGCACCTAATCTTCTATCTGTGATCACACCCTGATTAACAGTTGAATAAAACATCTGAGAATTGCAATTCTCGGCGAATGAATAGTGAAAGACAATCGTGATTAAAAGGGTGATACAAGCTCCGCGAGTTGTCTTTGAATAAAAATCCTGGGGCTTGTTATGTACAGAGAGAAATTAAAGGTACAAAGGAGCAGGATAATGCAACCGGATGATCCAGCTTCCTCGCCTTTTTGGGGTGGATACCATAACTAAAACTTTGTCTCGTTAAAAAATTCAAACACGCCGTGAGCTATTGGCGCAGGCGATGAGAGAAGACCGGTCTTTTCTCGAAACAGTGATCTCCCTTCCCAACTTCCTTCCTGTGCTTTGACGTAACGTCACTCTTGCAAATTACTCGGTGATTGGCTGCCGCGTTTTATCAAGCATGCAAATCCGAAATAATTCTCCTATCGAATACGACTCTCTTATTCTTTTTGAATACCGAGAAAAAAAAGCTTATTCCACGAGTGGATGTTTCAAGAAATAAATACTCCCACTCGTTTTTCTATAAAAACTAGTAAATTGCAACTAAGTAATTTCTATATAAACGAGCGAGAACTTCCGGGAAATTTATCCAAAATTAACACGGTATAAGTGAAGTGCGCGAAGGAACGTTGTAACTTTTCTCATTTGTATTACCGGCTTAATGTAAGTTTATTTGATGCCATTTCACGAGTCCTGATTAATTAGGAAGTATCAAAGAGACACAGATTGTAATTAGTATAGTCGTTAGCTAGGAGAATCGCAAACGTTTCAATGACTTTTAAAAGCCATTAATTTATTAAACGTAAATGCCGATATAACATACAACACTTCAAGAAAGTGAGTCTAAAATTTGCTACTTAAACCGATCTCCCAGCTAATAAACTACTCGGATAATTAGCTAACCACATAATTAACGCCATACAGATTTACCATTTTCTATCATTAAATATCATACCCTTGCAAACTACAAACGTTTCAATGACTTTTAAAAGCCATTAATTTATTAAACTTAAGTACCAATATAAGATGTAATACTTAGACAAAGTAATACCAGAACATACTATATGAACAGATCTCTAGCTGGTTCACTAGTTGCATAATTAATTAACAAGATACGGGTTCATGAATTTTTGTCATTAAATATTCTACCAAACAATTCAGCGTATTAATTCGGCACAAAAATCAAGTACATAAAATGAATTTAATTCGAGTCTGGCCAGAGATCATCCGTAAAAATCATTGCTCTCAATATTGCAGCTGGTGATGCATGTAATCGAATCTTGAATGCATTCGAAAGTGTATGGATATAACTAGCGCGACAGGATCCGCAGCATCCACGTGGATAGGAAATAATCCAGCGCGATTTGGGTTTAAATGCCACTTAGGAAGTGGAGTATGTAGCTTAACATGTTATTATTATATGTAGGAGTTCCCGGTGGCGGTGTTCAAATACGCTTGCGGGCCCGTGAAAAGGAGATGAAAAACGTTACGCGCTTTAGCCCGAGACAACGTGAAGATTTAACGAAGGCTTAACAAGCTGTAGGTAAGTAAAGAGATAACTGCTGACTGCCAGGTTGCGCAGTTTAGTTACCATTTCTTTCCACCAACGGTGTAATAATTGCAATAAAAAACAGTGCCACCAAGAGAACGCGCAAATGAATACAATAGAGGACATGGCTGTCTTAAAGACACTTCAATGCGCGCCGTGAACTTCTCGATCTTTAGCGTCGACTATTTACAGTCACGTTGAAAAATATCCTGAGACATTCTCCAGGTTTAATTAAAGAGAAATTGTTTATTCTTTTCCTTTCACTTTAAACAGACGAAATCGTTCGATTGTACGTCTAAGAAAAGATACCTTTCGTGATAACAAATTGCGAGACTTTTTCTTCCCATTGATTATTGGATACCAGCCGGAACAGGTTTGTTATTTTCTTTACTGAATGGAAGCAATAATTGCTATGAAAAACTGTTAAAGGAAAATATTGATAGGTAACGGGAAGTTTGTTCTTATAAAAATATAATAAAATTGTAATGCATTCTGTCGGGAGTTCCTTTGGGCTATTATTGTTCTCATGCCGAATGGTATCCGTAATGAGAGTTTGAATCTTTCTGGTTTATTCGACTCGCAAACAATTCCTTTATCTCGCGAGAATAAAACGCGAAATATTTTTTCAACCGATTCTATAAAACGATACTTCGCGTTTCCAATATTCTTAAAATTCTACCTCCACGATGTTGGACGATATAATTTGATATAACTCGGAATCCCCGTAATCAAGTAATCCAACAATAACGTTATTACATTGACAAGCGAATATTCGCCGGGAAAGTTTCCCAGTGCCATTTTCCAGATCCCGAGGAAAGAGGTCAAGTGAATTATCGTGAAATCGGGAAGCGAGAAAGTCAGTCGTCGATTCGACGCGCCAGGAAAATACATCAAATTAGAACGAAACATATTGAAGCATCGAGATCGTCCTCCTGCGATCTCCTTCGTTCCACCCTCCCCCTTCATCCTCAACGTCTGTGCCTCACAGAACTTATTTCACGAAGAGAAGGAAATCATTCCGATAGGGTACGAAGCTGGAAAACGAAGAATAAAACTACATTCGAGTAGGCAGTTCGAGTAGTGGAATAATTTTCATGGCAATCCAGTATTTCTCTTTGTTGATCCCAGGGATACAGGAATCCTTTAGGAGGATGGCGTTCGACTGGTTGAACCGTCTTACACGCACGAGTTCCCTGAGCCGCAATCAATAAGAAGTCGGGATTGCTTCGAAGCGATTGCTCCAGGCTGGTGATGGAAGGAGTTTCGAGGGCAGATAGAACGAAGGATCAGAAAACGAGAGACGGATTATCGAACGGGGGAAAAAGAAATCTGCATCTATCATCGGAACGTATGTAGGACAAGGAAAAATAACCGGCGTGTGCGATAGGGCGTACACTGACAATGAATGAAAAGGGTGACGAGGGTATCCGTACCTTTTCATGGGACCGAGACATTCGCGTATTTCATGATCTCTACCAACTATCTTTCTTATTGTATACCGGATGTACTGAAACGAGTTGTTAGACGACCTGTAAACTACTCCAAGGTACGAGCGGAGATATTTGTCTGCGACAATGTTGCGAACTTCGATGAAAAGGATTCGAAAGGCGTGAATGAAAAATTGATGAAATCGCGGAACTTATAGAATCAAGGATGTACATCGATTTCCTAACTTTTTCCTATTTCTTGAAAGTGTAAAAATATGAGAAATATATGTATACATATCTACATGAAATATGGCATGTTTAATTACTGAAGTACCAACGGGAATTATTATACACAGTAAAATCATATTGAAGAGGGAAGATGACTTCGACTACGGAATAAATTTTGTTATCCATAAACTTACATCATTTCTGATATCCCATAATCCAAAGCACCCTAGTTCATCCAGCAAATGGTCATAATCCCTCGATGTAAAGAAGCGAGTGTGCAAACAGTTTACGGGAATGAGATTTTCGCGGAAGAGCAGAAAAGTTAAATGTTTGCAAACTCGTTGGTATCCAGTATTATACAACGTGAACGTACATTGGCGTGGTCCGCAGTTTTCCGCGAAAGGCTTTCTCATCTCGACGAGAGTCCGTGGCGCGTAGGAATGCTCTCGTGAAAAGTAGAGGGTTGGAAGTGCGGTTTTACCGCCTCGGTGGTAAGGATCGAGGACAAACAGAGGGCATTTTGTGACAGTAAAATCGTGGGATAGCTGTATGCTCTTGGATTTCCGATGGCACACCCTCTTCTAGTATTCCTTTCCATCCTGCCAACGAACCACTCGTCTCTTATCTTCGGAACGAGCGGGGATCGTCGATACGCCACTGGATGCTGCTCTACGAAGCTGACTTTACGAGCTACCAATTCCCATTCCACCTCATAAACTTGTTTTCCGTCGCCTTACGAACAATCTCGCGAAAGAAGACCAAATGAATCATACGTGTAGACTCTCTTGCGATCATTCTCTGAGAAAGTATGCGTTCGCTAGCATAAGTATTTATTCCAACTTTTAACCCATTCAGCCAACATTTTAGTCGTGCTTAACGTAGACCACTTGCGAATTTAATTTGTACAAATATAACTAGTATCTAGGACAAATATAATTATTTTACACAAATTATTGATAACGTTTTACTTTAACGTTCAAGACGTAATTAATGTCAAAATTTAAAGCATTCCTGTTATTAAATTATAAGAACTAACGGGGCATTAACGAATTATTAATGGTACAAGTGTTTCATTTGAAGAAAATAGCTACAAAATGTGATTTCAAATTGCATCTACGAATGTGAATCATAGTTGAACACTTTGGTCCAAGTCAAGTCACTACGAATTCAACTCGTTATTTCGGCTGAATGAGTTAGGTAGCTTGTCGAATAAATAATCTCCTTGTGATGTTATTTTCACAGTCACACGATAGTCGCAAAAAAAGTGTACACGAGTAACAAGAGTCAGATAGAAACTCCGTAAGAAAATGCAAGCTACATCTTGGATAAGTCGACCCTCGGAACATCGACGTCGACCTCATCTCACGAGACTCTTTGACAGGCGAAAAAGAAGCGAAAAAGAAACGAAAGAAAACGAAGAAGAGAAGGAAATCTAGCGAACCGATGTTTTCGAGAGTTCTAACACCGAGATAGATCTGGGAATACACGAGTTTTTAAATATAAATATCTATTATTTTCAGGGATGGTATAACATCCCTGATTATAAAGAGGAGTGGTTTAGATGCAACGAGGAATAATAAAGAATAATACGATCGTAGAAATTCAACGATCGAGTATAAAAACTTGAGAACGGGAAGAATGATATTCCGGATATTTGCATTGGGAGTAGAAAGAGAAACATATTTAATAACGCGGATATCGTGTATATGCATTGTGGGAATTCTATGGATTTTCTACGGTTTACCGCGTGTTTCAATACCTATTGTTGCGTTAGAATAATCCATGTAAAATACTCGCTGTATTCTTGTAATTTAATTAATACCTTTCCCCTTGGTAAAGCCAAAGTTAAAATGTATTTAATTACTGTGACCCGTATTAAGGATTTTCATGAATTTTAATGTACAACGATGACACAAAAGTTTGTAATTGCGGCGATTAAAAGGTATATTCGTGGAACGATACAAACATTTCAATGCCCAGAAACAGATGTGGCATTAATATTTTCCTTGTAATAAAATACGATGAAAGGAGAATTGTTTCCCGATTCAGCGGGAACCGCGAGAAATGAAATCGTGTATTTTCCCAGAAACACTGTTACCTCTGATAATTGTATTTTACCAAGGACCCGAGATACGAAGATTTAATCAAACGAGCGTTTTTGTTGCCCGTCGAAGAAACGAAGATTATTTCGGTGAACAATTAATACGCGTTAAAAGAGATTCGAATTTTTTTCATTCGCCGGTGCTCTCCCGTATATCGTAATTGGAATCGTTACTACAGTGAATTGTTGTTCTGAAATGTACAAGAAATATGTAACGGTACCGGAAATAAATTCCGCCTGCCTACAGGCGTACAAAAACAGTTAATGAATATGGACAATGCGAACGAAACAAACTAACCGAGCACTGTTTACGAGATAAAGTACAAAACCCGTAACTCCGCTTTTTTCTCCACAACGTTTTCTTATAATTGCTAAAACAATTGTTTAATTCCACGGAATTTATTTAAAACAAACTAAAATCCGAGATTTAAATATCCATCGAATATGTAGTGGATAAATAGTCCAAGTATTCGCCCGTATGAATACTAAAATAGTTATTGACGATTGACTGGCGAATTTATAGAGAACATCGGAAAACCGAAACTATATAGATTTAACGATGAACAGTCAAGCTCCGCCATAAAAAGGTTTGTATTATTCAAAACCATATTACTAACAGATCGATGAATAGTTGATGAAATAAATCCCGCTTTGTAGAGTATTAAAAGGGGATTCTCGGAATTGAAATATTTTTTATCCATAACAAAATCGGTATTAAATATCGTGTGCCCCAAACATTTTTTTTTAATATTTCTATTTGTACGCGACCGGTGAAAAAATGATCCGTCCGCGTTACAAAATACTCCGAATTGAACGCAAGCAGTAAAATAAAAAAAGCAGATCGAGAGTGTAATCGAGTTTGAAAGATTATCACAAATCTCCTGGTAGATTAAAAAAATGTAAACGATATCCGCACTTATCGTATTTGGACAAAACATTTTTTCATCTGCATATCTCAGTTATTATTATTTTATTTTTGTGTGCACTAATGAATTTATATCGATTTATTAACATTGATTTATAACATATATACGTAGATTAGAAAAATGTTAAGGTTGAAATATAATAAGATACTGAGATTGAACACTCACCGGTGACCTTGATACGATAAGGTAATTGAGCCCGCCACGTGTCCTGCATTTTCCGATCGGGTGCAACGCACCGATACTCTCCGGCTTCCTGGTAGACGACACGACTTAGGGCGAGAGGTCCTGGTCCACCGACTGGCTCCATTCCAGGACCATGGCCCCAGCATCCACCATCGCACTCCAAAGTCACTGCACCGCCGATCTGAACTTCCTTCCTTCGGGAATCCGTCGCTTCACCGTTCAACGCTTCCGCCTCGGTTTCCATGTCTGGGTCATCTAAATACCATTGAATTATATCTTCCTCGCGGAACATCAACTCCAGGAGACAACCCTTATCTTTCAATGATTTCAATGAATTCCGGAGGAATATTTTTATATGATTATAATAATGAAATTAGCAAAATTTATTAATATTTCAAGGGATATTGAGGAAGCATTATTGTCTGCCTAGGTTACGAATAGTATAATGATTATTTTAATTGTGACGATTAGTCACGATTAATTGATCTGAAAGTGTATGGGATGTTAAAGGCTTAATAAAATGATGTGTATAAACCGAGTGACAATGTTGATTTAGTTGAATCCACCGAGTCTTGTGAGTCATTAAATGTCTCGTTATGTGTAGATAGGTACATATGTACGTGGTTTATCCATAGATCGAACGAGATAGGTGATCCAACTCGGATGGCCGGGAATTTAAACGCTTTATCGGCGACACTTTACCGCATCCTCGTTACCAGAGAAAATAGAAATTTACCACATTGTCCATTAATTTATATCCGTGCGGTGCGTGGTCAAAATACATTGGGTACTTCCATCAATAATCCCTACTTCATTATCTAAACATTCATACAAACGCATTAGCATTTCTCTGGCAAATACAATATCCCTTTTAATTACGAAATGTCCTCGATACGAACAAAGTGAAATAATTTGTCTTTCGCAATTATTCGGCTATACAAATAAACCTTGCATTTCCAATACCTAAATCTTCTGTAATCCGACGTTAAATACGCTAATACATGTTAAATTTCCAATGGAAGAATACGCTCGAATGCGAGCGAACGTCAAATTTAAAACATAATTTAAATATTCAATTTAATGCCATAATCGGCGGTATTGATTTCGATTTTAAATATATACATTCACGTAACGCTTCAACGGGAAATATTTCATTGAAAATTCCAGATCACGGAATTTTGTACATGATTACACGAGCAAGAAGCGAAATTGGCAATGATATAAAAGAAATTCTCTAACAAGCGAATTTTAAGTCATTCGTTTTATATTATATAAACTTTGCACTTCAGATGTTGTCGGAATAATTCAGCATCGCCTTTCACAGAAAGTAATACGCCAAAGTATTATTATATTAATCCTGACTAATGATCCAAATGAGTAGTGACAAAAATACAAGTTTAATCCAAAATTACAATGTGTCGTTATTCGTCTCCGGATTTCTCGTCATCGATATCAACGAGGTCGTTTCGCATCAAGAATCAGGCGCACGTACGAGAGATAAAGTTGAGGCGAGAGGGCCATCCTCACGTGCGAGGTTCAACGAAATCTTTCCAGGGGATGTCGTGGTACCACCAGCCACCCTTCCTCGTCGTTCAATCCACCCCCTTTCCTTTCCCAATTCTACCTACCGAATTATACTTCTAGGATCGTTTGCTTTCGGGCTAACGCTGTGTCCACAAAGTGGCAAAGGGAAAGGGTGCCGATGGCAAGGCTAGCGGAGAATTAGAGTCGGACAGCCACGGTTGGAATTCGTAGGGGGTGGAGAAAGAAAGGTAGAGGGAAAGTAAAGAGAGGGAAAAGAGGCATAGGAGGAAGAGGAACAGTCCTTTGAGTTAGGAAGCTGATCCTCCGGCTCATCCTATAGCAAAACAAAGGGATCAAAGTGGTGGATGCGACGATAGGAGGATTTCACTTCCACCCTCCGCCCTCTTTTTCTCCCTACCGCCCACACTCTGATTTTCCAACTATACCTCGTTTGTCTTGTAGTTTGTTCGGAATTTTACAGCAAACACAATCGTGACGCTTTAACAAGCACCCGGAGCTACAGGGAATCCTACTTTTTCTTCGTTACAGCTTGTATACCTACTCCCTTTTTTAATCGTCTCTCCACTCGTTATCCGCGAATTTGATATGTCATAGTAATTCTAGTCGGTTAGTGGTATTTAATTCGCGATTTTACAATCCCACTGAAACTTTACCTCTCAGATCAATCGTTTAGAAATATTACGCTTTTTCCATTGTTCCTCTGTGCGCTAAAAGTTCTCGATACTTCAATACAATGCTGAATTCATGGTTATTCGAGACAAGTGAAATTTAAAGTCATTCACGAAATTCAACTTGTCGAAAGAATTTCATCTAAATTCTGCTACATTGGACGCACATAGGTCTCCTGTATGATTCTATCTGGGACACTATCTACAACCAATCGAAATTGGAGAGTCGCTTTAAAGCTAACGGTTACGTTATCCGTGGATAAGTAATCCGAGAGGAGATTCGAACGGTACGAGGTAGCGGTGTAATCGATAATTCCCACGAATGAGGATGGTTGGTTTATAGGTGTTCTCCAGCCATCTAAATTGTGTAGAGATTAGGTGCCCGGATACCCTTATCCAGGATCATGAGTACAAAAGGGTATGAGGAATCGAAGTAGACGAGTGAAAGGGTTATATCAAGAAGAAAAAGGGGGATGGAAGGGAAACTGAGAGTGAGAGTAAACGAGAGAAAGATTCCAAGGTTTGAGAGGCAGAAGGGGACGCAGCGCTTCACGGTTATAATGGCAAAATGGAAGGAATGGGTACTAGGTAGGAAATTTGCAAATTTTCACGACGAGGCACGGATAATTTCCGGTTGGCTCGGTGGTTTCCGCCCTTGACAAATGACTGTGGTTTCCGGTTATCGGCTACGGCGACGACACCCTTCGCATTCCGAATCACCGAGAATGTCTGCTCGAGTATTAGCTACGAGAATGGCTAGACAATATCTCCTCCCCAAAATGCATTGTCCCACTGAACATTACTTTTATATCGCTCCGGGTTATACTTGATTACTTATCACCCCCCCCCCCCCCCCCCCCCTATATAAACCGTGTCATTTAATATCATCTCCCGCGATCACCAACCTCGTTCTTCTCTTTCTCGGATATTACAATTTTCGTAAAACTTTGAACCCACTATTGATAATACTTCCGTAACATAATTGAGGCTGACTATACTCGTCCCTTATCTACTGCGGTACTCGGTGGTTTACAAGAAACCAATTTAACTGTTTATAAGTAAAATAAATGATAGTGTCTTTCAAGTAGGATGTAGCTGTAGAATTTCAATACAAAACCATTTAAATAAACCTGAAATAATGTTACAAATTGTGGTTCATCCTACTAATCATAAACATTAACAGCAACTGTGACCAGGACGATGTGGAAGGTAATATGTTCTGGATAAAAAAATATTCCCTTCAAGAACGGATTGGAAAGACGATAAAAAACTACTTACAGCGTACGTTGAGAAAGTAACCGATGCTGGTGAAAATGCCGAGGGTATGCCTGGTGTAACATCTGTACCAGCCGCTCTCGGCGCGAGTGATTTTTGTGAAGTTCAGCCATCCGTCATCGCTCTGCTCCACGGGGGGTGGGCCATTGTCTGAAACACAAGCGGAAATCTGCTGGATATACGAATTAACGCCCTGGAAACTCCATGCACATCCCGGCTTCGCGTGGATTTTGCGTTACCATCCAAGGATTTCGCGTCAGCTGACCAAGTCACCACCCGGCTTCTACCTAGGAGCCGCTAAATTCTATCCCGCAGTCTTCGTAAAGTTGCGGAATATGTTCGCGGATTTACGCGACTACCGATTAACTGGCTGAAATTATGCGGCCGAGGTTGGCTTGGTGCCAAAACGAAACCGGGCGACGTACTCGGTACACCGTGCCATGCATTATTAGCCTTTTATGTAATTCCTACGCACGATCCTGAAGTAACGGGGTGAAAAAAATGAACGAAGCTAACAAGTTGAAATTACTATTTAAATTCTGTTCCATTCGGTGAAACCATTTATACGTGTGCTAATGGAGCTACGTTGAAAAAGAATTTTAAATACTTTTGTTAAATATGAGGAAAGAGAAATGTGCTAAAACCGAATTTCATTATACAATATCTTAAATGAGTATTAGTATTGCCAATATCGAAAATAATTAAAGTGATCAATTTATAGTCCACAATAATAAAAGAATTTGTCTTAAATAACACTGGTGTGCTTCTTCATCAATGATGATTGGTTTACGCATAGTCACAATTTACTTATGCTTCCTCAAGAGTACTCTTGGAGAGATGTCAGTACATCCAGTAGGACCGAAGAAGTTGTCAGGAAGAATAAATAAAAATAATAAGCGGAAAGTGGTGAGCTGCTTTGGAGTTATTCATAAACACGGAAGTCACGACGGAGGGTGGATAAGGCGAGAGGTGAGAGGGAAAAAGACGAGAGCATCGATAGGGTGGATTTCGGTATCCTTTCTCCGGAGATCTTCCGTAAAAGTTTTATCCATCTATAGGCTTTATTCTTTCATCTTTGTTTTTACTTTATACCCAAGCCATCTCGTTCTACCTATAAGAAGAATAAGGGGATGGCACGACCAGGATTCGACGCAGCTGTCGGATTTGGTAGTTGGAACTATGTACATCGCGCGTCCTGAATGTGGAACAATGTCAGTGAGCTTCGAGGTACAAGGAAGAAGGAGTAAATCGTAGATCGCAGCACGAGAGAAAAGGAAACAGGGAAGAAGTGTGAGTCGAAGAAAGAGGATCAGGGTTGGTGCACGTACACCCCCGTTGGAGTTTTGTGGCGAAACTTTTATGTGGCCCGGCATAACGGTCTTAGGATACCAACGGAGAGGGATGCTGGGTGGTAGACTATCCTACTAAAGAGTGAGTTCGCCTTTTGCCGCTCTGCCAAACTACGCTCGATTGTGTTAACCATATCTACAGACTCGGCAAGATGTCGTGCTACTTTGTATGAAATAAGGCTGGCCCGTGACTTGGCCTAAAAACTACGGCATTTCTTCCAGTATCCCGTATGGGATCCTGGCAATTTGGCGGAGAAACAAACGAATCTGACTGAAAGTGAATCAAAAGGACCGGTATTAGGGGAAACTTCAAAGTACTCCGGACTTATTAGAATTCAGATGAAATAGTTCGGATGCTTCGTCGTGTTACAACTATTTTATTAGAGTTTTAGCTGCATCGTAACTACCATCCACTATCAGCATCATGCGCTGCGTAATTGAATCTTAAAGTTTTCTAATATACTACATTTCTGATATATCAGAATTATAATTCAAAATGATTAAGTAACTCATGGCTGTTTTATGGCGTACAATGGTGCATAATGAAACTAAGAATTTGTGACGGAATCGGAAAAGTCGAGGAAAGTTTAGGTGTCTGGAATTCCGAGGAAAGCTTAAATCGATCATACCGTATAGGTAATATATATTTGAATCTCGGCGGCATCGTATTATATGGTAGCTCCGAATGAACAATGATCGGATGGGGATCTACTTCCCCTGGAGCGGTTTCCCACAGCTGACGCCCTCGTAGGTTCTTTCGAAACGTCCGTAGGTCGAATGTATCGTCATGATAAATCGTTCGACGGACCCGTGATAAATTTGTTCTTTTTCATTTAAAATAACTGCACCCTAACCGACACGCTTTATGGCGATCATCGCACTCCGGTTATATTATCGATGAATAACGGTGCACCATCCTCATCCCTCATCGTTCTTCTATTTAAGATCATTCTTCTTAGACCCCAGAAAGGAGCTCAAATATGAGGAGAAATATTCAATGTTTTATCAACTCCTCGATATGCTGTTTAATCATTTTTGAACCGAAGAATATTTGGCTCTTTAATATCTCGGGATACTCCAGAGATACGTATGTACTTTTCTAAATGACCAATGTTTATCAAAGGATAATTAAAAGGAGTTCAATTAACTTCCTCGTAATATTATTGATTCAAAGAGGGTACATAGAGTCGGGATAATATATCGTAGGTAAAAGGACCGGTCAAAATATCCTGGAGTTTCCTTGACAGAGGGAGTTTTGAAGTAAAGCGTACGTGCTTTCCTCGAGGCATCTCGATTGGGACGTTTAATAAGAGTGGGCGATCCAAAAAGAAATTGGGATGGAAGGAAACGGTGGAAAGGGAAAGGGAAAAGGAGTGTCGCTGGTAGGAGGAGGTCTATAGCCCGAGGCGGGTACGTGATCCAAAGGATATTAAAGTATTTTAATTGCAACGGATTTCGCGGAACGCTGGGAGGATTTATTCGAAATCACTCGATCGAGTCTATGAATAGGGATTAAGCTCTCTTCCCTCTGTCGAAGGGTGGTGCAGACCGTAGGGCGAAATTCCAGACGTCAGGAGTAGAAGGCAGAAATAATTGAATATTTAATGGGATAACTAGCATATATCTGGTACGTCTACACAAGAATGGGGCTTACTTTATGGAACGTTACCCATCCATCAATACCGCAGGACCACGATTTTTCTGTCACGTTTATATTTTCCCTGGGTGTCTATCAATTATACTATCCGCTCGAGCGTATTATCGCGGGGAATATCAATTTCGAAAGCTCGATTGCTTCTCGGATAGGTATCGAGAAATAATTAATGAGGAGATGTAATCGTCTTTCCCTTCGCTTGATGAAATGGCACATTCTCATCCAGTAATAAAATGAATTCTTTATTCGGCAAGGGGCTTATAATATTTTTTCTTACCAAATTTTTAAGGATTTTAATCACTATATCATGGCTGGAGAACATCTTTTTGTTACAATTTATATTAAAAATACTATAAAACACATCATTCTATAAACGATGTTTACGAAACAATGACAGGAAAGGTATGCACATGCAATTAACTACGATTTAATTTGTATGCCAATGGAAAATACTATTTACGAATAAGTGAAAAATTTGATGAAAGACGTAGTAATAACGGATCGTTTATCATATTTCTTATTATGCACCGTGTACTGATAGTGGCAGAAAGCGATGGCTGCAGCTGCACTCAACGTTCTATGTAAATCAATAACGAAAGTAACGAGGCTTACGCGATTAACTCGTAGCTCAATAAATTTCATCACTCCGGATTTACGTAGACCGACTTTTTATGGAGGAGAATTTTATTCAACTCAATTATCTCAGCGGGCCACATAAATGAAATCCAAAAGATGTCATCCGATATAATTTCGTAAATAATAAAAATAAATTGGAAGTCTTAAATGCTTAATAATAAGATAATTCCAATAGCGGTGGTGTTCCATTTTAGTCAGAATTTCTGTATAAATTCATCGTTTTCAATGCACACAATTTTCGCGTCACGACGTGAGCGTTGAATGCCGATGAATTTTCACCGGATTACCGGAAAACAAGGTGACATAATTTCAATTGGCAGCTCGCGAAAGGTGCATCGACGTCGACGGTGATTCGCGAATCGCGGAGAAACTCTACGGGATGAACCTTTCGTGAAAAGTTTGCCGAGGTAGTCTGCGCGTTAAACGAATGTAATGGGTTTACCCATTTAAACGCTACAGTCTAATCAAGAAAGTGGTCTCTTTAGCATCGTGGAACTTCGCGAAAATCCTCCCTCGCTCTGCTACCTTCAGGTTCGAGTTACTCTGATTGACGATGAATAAAGGAAATTATACAGCGGTGAGCTTTTATTCGACGCTCCTGAGTACAAAGGACCGTCGTTACCGTTCCTCCAACATTTCCACGCTCCATATACTGCAAATCCTTTTCGTGAATTGCAATCGACCGGGGATATGACTACTTTAACTCAAAAAAGAAGCCTGCCAACTGTTACACCAGCCGCGCTGACAGCGAAAACAAAAACTTGATAAAAGAAGGATCGAATATTCTTAGAAGATGAACTGTGAAAATACGTGTTCGAAGTACACACTCGAAAGTACTATGTCTGAATGAAATTATAAAGCATTATCCGTCACTTTAAATTCGAGGATTTCAATGAGTCTCCGAGTTTAATTACCATGTATTAAATTGCAATTGCAAAAGGGAAACTTTAATAAAATCCCGATTCTCCGTGGAAACCAGGACCACTTACTACCCCTAAACCTAAAAGCTCTTTCACTATAACTTTCACTAAGAGGCTCGTAACGTTTTTTACGATTCACCTACACCCCTGCCTAAATCGTAACGTTGTCAGCTGTATAATAATTTATCATAATAATCCGTAACGGAGAAGAAGCGATATTAAGTTGAGATATATTACAGTGGCGAGAGTAGGAAAGATAGGAAGAGCATAATTCACCGTTTATTCGAAATTTCTCGGCGATGGCTATGTCGGTGCACGCTAACGCAGGGAAATTTGGTGGTTGTCGTTGAAGCAACCCACGAAAATCTTGTAACATGGTCGACGTGCTTGCATCGGGTTTACGAAGAGGAAGGGAGAGAAAGATAACAGGATGAGTGGAGGAAGAGAGGATGAATCTTTGAGCGTGGTTCCTGAAACAACGTTACACGGGGATCCAAGCAAAAGGTACATCCATTAAAATAAACGTTAATTCTCCCGGCGCCGGTTAGAGCGTACGTAAATGTCTCGCGGTACCCATTACGTAAAGCTGCACGTAGACGTTTACGCGCGTAACTGGCATAGGTGGTGCAAAATACAAAACCTAGTATGTAGGTTAATGCCGGTATCCTCGGCAAGGTTAGAGGTCGAAAACAGAAATCCTATTGTAGCCTGGTGTGTTTTATCGAAGGTGATTTCGAGGTATTTCGCAGGACTCTCGTAACCACACCGGATATACTTCTATTCCTTTATAGAAGTCCACCTCTGTGGATCGTAAAAACGTATCGCGGTTAAAAGGTGGCCGTGACCCGAAAGTACATCAGAATTCAAGGATCCCGACCCAGGCTGAAAATTCAAAGCCACCCTGGACTTACTAGTAAGGGTGTACAGAGAGGTGGAGGGGCAGGGAAGGAATTATAGAAGGTTTTAAATATTTATCAGAGCGGTGGGCAAGCACTTGGCCGGCAAAGTGAGTTTTCTCCTGACAAAGAGCAAGCCGACTGGTAATGAACTCAGTCTACCTGATAACGATTTCCTTTTTCTTCCCTCCGTTTCTTATCTCCTAATATAAATCAAGGTACTGTAATGTAATTCACAAACTTCGCCATTACAGTTTCATTATATTTCTCATTAACTTTTAAAATCAATCTACCTCGACCAGCGATCGCTAAACAGATTACTTCATTAATTCAACGAGCCTTACCTGCTTCGTTACGAGTACAGAAAGATATCGTCGATAAGACGTGAGAGGCTCCTCGTCCGAAGTTTTCTTTATCAAAGAAATAACTTCCCTATTCTCTCGCAACTATCATCATCGAAACTTAATTAGCCGGGACGGAGTTGTTGTGAATTTACGAACCGCCGAGACATTCGAAATGCGACTCCTTTCGACATCAAAGTAGATTATCGAGCATGGCCGACACTAGTAACGCGGAGTTGGATGAACGGGAACCAGAATGCATTCACGAAAGGATAATATCTGGGTCGAATACCTATCCGTAGGTTCCTCGATGAAAGGGTCGACGAATGGAAGGGTCTGAGAGTGGGTTTATCCATTGTCCCGATTCAACGGCATCGTGTCGCTCACGGTAGACTTACCGTTCTGATAATGTAATAATGTAATGTAATAATGTGATTACAGGGTGTACCGGCCTGCTTCATCCGACGCTTGAAAAGGGACGGTAGAACCGGGCCGGGAAATCTTAAAGGACGACATTGACGGGGATCTCAAATATCGAAGTTTCCCTTCGTTTTCGGGTCCACGACATCGTTATGCCATGCTCTCGACCAACATGTTTCGAATCTTAACTTCTCCGTGGGTTGCTGTTTACGGTAATTCAATTATGGCTTGGGTCTGCTTACACAAACCAAGCAACTTGTGAACGTAATGGACTAAGTCTATGTGAACACGTATATGTATTTGTACGTACGTTCTCTCAGAAGGGTAGCATAAGTTAGGTGCACGTGGGTGCATTGAGATACGTCTATGGAGGAACGCGGTGTAATACGAAATAATGCAATAGGTAACTCTCAGGTACAACCGAGTAGTTTACCACGCCATAGATACTCGGAAAATCATGAATACTCACGATGTATGTATGTACTACGATAATTACGAAACCACCATCGTGGTACCTTCTGGGAGACTGATTGATTAATATATTACATAGACACTGCATGTATACCTTAATGACACGATATGTTACAATTATCTTACGTTAGTATTCAATATTTAGTATTTCCATATTAATATTCCGAATTTGATGTTATAGATATTATTAGAAAAATGTACTGAAAATTATTTTAACTTTATTCAAAAATGTGGTTTTAGTATATCATTAGCTCTTTCGCTACTAGTTTTCACGCGTCCCTAAACTAGTAAATGTGTAATCGAACGAACGGCATGGAATTAATATAATTTCCATTTAACTAGAAAATAGAATAGCGTCGCAAATAATGCCGTATAATTATTCCACAAATTGTATCGAAAGCCATACGACTGGCTGCATATCGATAGGACAAAATTATTAAAGAATACTCCAATGAACAATCATTCCGTTCTACGGCATTTTATAAGTTTTAATTATGCAGGTTATTATGGGGTTTCTGTTGCACGGATTCATAAAGTATTCTATGCGCGAAAGTCAGTAAAGTGAATGGTAGTTGAAATATAGAAGTACGTAATTGGAATCGAACATGGTCTACCATCGACCGGGCAGAGTGGTTGCATTCATATGGAGAACGGGTCATTGGCGTGGATGGAAATGCAAACAGCTCGGACGCAGGAATACGTCCGACAAACGCAAATGCTGATCAGGCTAATAGAAGAATGGAAATGTTTTCATATTGAATACCGTGCGTTTTTTCAGATTAAAGACGAGGAACATAAAGGAACGCAAATCTTTCTGTCAATCATGGCGGAGTGAAAACATGAGTAAATATATGACTATGTATAACGCCCGCTACAAAGATATTCACCATGTATACTAATGGATCAAATAAAAATTAGAAAACTTTTCATGATTCCTCTGAAGTATTGTATCACAATAAAATTGTGGTAAATGAATCTATCGCTTAAATAAATCATAAATGGTGTTACTAATTCTCCATCCAAAAAGTTGTCCAATAAAAACTATCAGGTTGTTATACTTTAAGTAGCCAAGGTTCTATGTGCACCCTCCATGGTTTAAAAGTATTTTGTAAACGGTGTTGGAGAGTCGAGAAGTCGATGGAAATGTGTTCTCTAATTGTTCTTATATATGGAAAATTCCATTTCCTTGGCATAATATGTTAAACAAGCAACGAAACGCGGAGTAATACAATGTCGTTCTCACTTACCACGCTGCCAGATCGGCGTGCTGGCCGGATTGCTGTCCACCTCGCATTTCAGGCTGACAGACATCCCCTCGACGATCGGAATTCCAAAGCCAGGTAAACGTATTATCGCGAACGACGGAGTATCTGAAACAGGTATTAAGCAATTAGTGTCAGTGCCAACGTCGATGCTCGCCGTGGCTCTGTCGATTGTATCGGGGCGAATAGAAAAGAGACAGCCAAGTTATTTGAATATTTCTGGCCGATCCACCGTGAATACACGGCATGGCACACTTCGGGATTCAATTGACGATATACGGCTGAATTTGAAGCGACGTGTCACTAAATTCTATCAGCCGCGAGTGCTCCACATTCCAGTATGCCGTACTTTCATCGATATATCGGGGAGTATTGGGATATAGATTTGGCTTCGTTATCACATTTATGTGAAATAAACTAACATACGTAGTCAATCTTGAATTAAGGCCGAAGCAAGGCAGCCAAAAATTGGAAGATCACAAACGAATTGTTTCGAGTTAGAATATAATACATACAATAAAACTAGTATAATCGATGCGATATCAAAATCAAAAGTTAATTCGAATGATTTGTATAAATGGAAAACATATCGTTTATGAGATTTCGAACGCAAGATATGCCTCTAAAAATTCATTACTCGAATTAGAAACAGGTCACGTACCCGATCATTATGATCGAGATAAGCAAGCAAATACGATGGAAATAATTGAAAGCAGGGAGTGCTTAGAAATCAAACGTGATAATCGGCAGAATAGAAGCTTTAGATTCAACGAACGAGCTACCTGTTCTCTCTCCCTCTCTCATTCTCTTTCTCTTTCTCTCTCTAATTCTCTTTCCTATTCGTATAGGAGCTTTCCTTCCGAACCATTAACGACCAGCCTCGAACTAGGTGACAGAACTGAGGCATATCCAGTACGTGTACGTATAGTGGAACCATCGTGAAAGCGGTGAACCAAAATCGTCGTCGAACAAACGAGCTATAGATTCGGGGCCTCTAGTAATTAATGGGCAGAACAGTCAAGATTTTACGGTTGCCAGATTTCACTCGTTAAAACGCATCTTGCTGACGCCACTGCCGATCAAATCGAGCACCATCATACACCATAATCCCTGAGCGCGTTGTTCGTTCAACATGGACACCATATCCTGGAATGATTCGGGCGTTTGTTACCATGTTACAACGGCGTGCAGTTCGTTAAGGCGATAGAATAAATGGGTTAGTTGTCGGATGGCTAAATAAATTGGAGATGCATTAAATTGCACAATTGAAGGTACCAGCCGAAACCAACGGGGTAGAAATAGTAAGGGTGAAGCGGGCTGAGAGAAATGTAGATGAGCCGCGGAAAAATGTGAAAGAATGAGAGAAGAAATGAGAGGAGAAATGAAAGTAGTGAGAGAGAGAGAGAGTGCCTCCTCTCCTACGACTACAGGATGGCTCGAAGTTATTCACTCGGCTATAATAGTGCGGTGCTGAGACAATGGAAGCTTAATGAAAGCTACCCCTCCCAGTTTTCAGGCTTCGTCCTTCCTCGCTGTCTTCCGCTTTTCCTCTCTCGTTCCTCTCTCCGTTTCTCGCTCCTGTACTTTGTAGATATCTCCTAGACTACGAAGACTGCGCCAACCACCGTTGTATCCCCCGGTGCAGCGGCGTAAACAGCAAACAAAGCAAACAATGAGACACAGAAGTGTCCCACAGACCTCGATCGCTTAATGAGAACTTTAAAGCGCCTCCGCAAACTACCGGTCTGTCTGTTCCAGGACCGACACGTTCCACTATATCGTACGTGAGTGTTTCGACATTCCACTCCCTACACACACACTTGTTATTCCCATTTGGCACTCATCCAATAAATAGTATCCGCCAGAAGTTCAAAGTTGAATTCGCGAAATCGACTATTATTCTTCTTCATTTTTTAACCCCCTATCCTATCGACCATCCTGAATCTTCGTAAATTTTAAGACGAATCCTCCCGGATTTTTCTCTCTGACTTTCCTTCGCTACCGGGGAATCTTTTGAAAGAAATTTTTCCCGTCGTCCCTAGCTGGAACGCTCGTAAACCTTATACGGGCCGTTAAGCAAACCTATATACGAACGAGGAAAGAAAGAGAGAGATTTCACGTAGAACCCGGTGAATAGTGCGTGGTGAACATCGGAAAAAAGTCAATGTTAAAGATTTGTCCGCGAGTTTACAAACCGTTGTAATTTGTTATAAACCACGGCTGCCGGCGACGGCGACGATTCAACGCTCGAAAGAACTTCGGTATTACGTTATTTAAAAAAAACTTCTCATAATATTTAAATTTTATAATGATCCTGAATCGATCTCTGTTCCGACGCACAATCAAAGTGATCAACGCGCCGTGTAATGTCATCGCGGTCTGACTACGGTATATCGAATGTGAAAGGACCATGATGGAATTTCACAAAAATGCTTAACCAAAATTACAATGGAGGTTCGACGGGACAAAAGCATCGACCGCTTTTAAATCATTAAACCACTATTACTAACAGCACCGTTAACGGTACGACAAAACACTATTATTCGCACGGTATGTTCATGGGCCACGCGCAAACATTTGACGTGCATATTTAACAAGGAAATAGAGCAGTAAAAACAGATGGTAACAGCGGCATGAAAATGCATTCATTCATGAAAAACAGGAGCAACATGTATTAACTAGGTGGTCGATAATCGTGTAGAAATCGCGCAACTCCCCGCGGAACAATATTCCTGAGCCAACAGACGATGCGAGAAATGAGGATCTTCTATTTCGATTTCGCGTATCTCGTCTATCCGGCTTACACGGTTAAATCGAACGAGCAACGACTGTGTGATACGGTTTACGATATCAGGGAACCATTAGCCTGCCAATAGACTGTTAGACTTTAAGTTCCAGTTTATTGGGTCAACAGGCGTATTCACCACGTGCGAAAATTAACCTCCCCTGACACATTCATTGCATAAAGGCCGCCGTGATTTCCACCGGAAAGCTTTGGACAATGAATACTTCTGCAAGCCGTGTTTGTATTGGTTACCATTTACAATGTTACAATCAGCATTATTAGCCAACGTGTAAAGGGGATCACTGCATTAGGACAATAGCTCTGCATAGGCTTTGTTGCCAAGAAGTAAGTACGTTGGAATTGTATTAGGCCAGTAAATTGTATTACATAAATGTATCATGTATGACTAGGGAATTATTGTGATTTCAATTAATTTGGTGATATTTAAGTCAGGTGTTGGAATGCGAATAGGAGACTGGAATTCCAGATCAGAGTAAGATCAAGTTGTGAATTGTAATCGTAAGTTCATAGTTTCCTGGTCTGAAGCTTGGCAGTTATCCTCTGAGGAATTACCAAGGAAACTCTAGTAGCCTTGTTACCTTGCTAAGCATTCTCCTGTTTCTACCTAATTACCGAGGACCAAGAAGGCTTCATAAAGCACCTATTAATCTTGCTGAAGCACGTGGTATCTTAACCAAAACTATCCTGGATCGTTTAAAGAACTACACGCAACTATGTGAGATTATTAATACCACACAATGTACTCAATGAAAACTGACTCGGAAAATACTACTGTAATAAAAACGAGTTGTAATAAATTTGTTGAATGATTATATACTTCCAGTTGTATTATTACTTCCTTCACTTAAACCAGATCCAAGGTCCGAGGAGTTGGATTTAAATATTAAATAATAGAATCACATTCTACTATCATACACCGTGAAACCTCTGCGCGGAGTTGTTTCTGGAAACATCAATGAATAAATTTATGGGCGAAAATTTCTGAGAAGCACAGAAGTTTTGGTTAAACGATTTCAATAGCCCAGTCGTACAGCTAATGTAGCGTTCATCAGGGTGGAAGTGTATTATCGAGTCGGGTAGTTGGTTGAAAGTGTAACTAGGTTGAACTGGAGCCAGTAATGTTATCGTGACCTCCGCGTCCGCGTATTCACGAAGCTCGGCACTATTTCATAAATTTACAAGTTACTTTTGGTTTAGTGGAAATACCACTACATTTACGGTCTAAGGGTATAATTTAACATGGAGTTGTGCATGTAACTATGTTAGTAAAACATTACTCTGTAGTCATGGCCAGATTAAAATGAGTCGGTTCTTTGCGTTCGTTTGTGAATTTCCTCGATATACCAACCTGAATCCACCCCATTCAGCCAGGTAATGTAAACATTTTATCGTCTAGGGTGGTGCGAATCGGGTTCTAATTACAAGATACTATCTACTTGGATATTCGTACGGTCTTATAATGTGGCCAACGTTTTAATTATCGCATAAAAGCCTTTGAATATACGGGATACGATAATCGTCAAACGTAATCAAGGTAATAAAGATCTTATAAATTTCGAGATACCACGGGAAGGTGCGGTTTAAAAATAGATTTAAGGAAGATGTATTCGGAACCTTTAAAGTGTAATTCCAGGAAAATGGAATGAAAAGTATCAGCGTATAGATAAGATGGATTTATGTCAGAAGTAGAAGAATATAAGACTATCGAAAAACGATTAATCCCTGCGAAAGGTAGTAGATCGTCGGATGAAAAGGCAATATTACTCAGGGGGCCCCTAATTCAGCCTAATTGCTCGTTTATGCGAATCCTTGAAATATTTATGAAGCTTTATGAGAATTTTTCATCTCACGGGTATAGCATGGACCTTCAAGAATACCCGGGGTTCCCCTGTGCAAGCTTTAAGCTTCGAGGGTCGATTACATCAATATCAAAACTATTCGCGCGTCTGCTGGCTACCTCAAAACGAGGGAATTTATTCGTTCCGCTCTAAAAAAACCTTCTTAGAATTCATAGGAAATACCATCGTATCGTAACATCTATCTTCCTAATTATTTTGCGATTCGTTGAATAAAGCATCCCTTGTGTTGGGACCATTAAATTCATACGAAATACCTGCTACCTTTATGTTTTTATTACCGTACAAAAATGTTTAGATAGTAAGTCCATCTTGGAATATATTTCCAGTTCCAAAAATGATAAACCGTAGAGAGAGACGTAGCGTATGGAAATTTCATATTATGAATGCTTTATCTTTCCCTTTGTCAGGGAGCAGAAAATAATTCCTCTCTCAAGTGGACGGACAGTGACTTGTTTAAAAAAGCACATAATATCGCAGGCGGGAAAGGTATTCAGCATTCGACGAGGAACAGGCCGACGATAAAAAGAAATCTAACGACCAAGTGTACGTCGTTTTAATTTTTGAACGGTTGATGTGAGGGTAGAAGGACGATACCGAAATACGTGGGAGATGGGCGCAGAAGAACGTGGAGAACGAATAGGGAGGACAGAAAGAAAATCGTCAGCGCGTTGCTTTAATGAAGTGTCGTCCGCACCGACGGTGGACGTTCATTTTGCACGTACATGGAGCTTTTCGCTATGGCGTTGAAAATTACGCAGCGTGGTAGTACAGAGAACGGAGAGTCGACTGGGTTATACGTGAGAGAGAGAGATATATATATTCGCTGGGTTTGTAGCCGGTAGAAAAGCAGGAAAAGTGAGAAACGACGTGGTGACTTCGCGTCCGCCGAAAAAAACGAAACAGGGATGAGGAGGAAGTAGAAACGGTCACCGAACACGGACGTGAGAGCTGAAACTGATATTAATGCGAAGCGATGATGAAATACACAGGAAGAAAAGTTGGCTAAATGGCTCGATATAAATCAAGATTCCCTTAAGGGTACTTTAAACCAGAAAACATGTATATCTTGAATGGCATGAAATGGTCCTAGTGCGAATTTTGGCACCCCTCGCCGGACACTGATTCCGACCGTTAAAGTCCTTTTTCCACTTTGGTCGATTTTCGTCAACCATTGACGTGACCAAATATATTTCCTGATTATTTCTAACTTTTAAACTTTAGCGATTTGAATAAATAATTGGTCGACCCGTTACTATCTCAAATTACAATAATCCTACAAACTTCATATGTTGCACACGTAGAATATGGCGTGAATAGAATCGAGCGATGGTAATAGGAGGAAATGAAAATTACTAATAGCTTATGATAACAGTGGTTAACAGTGATCTTGCAGCAGTATTAGCATGTCACCCCTGAAATCCAAAGGGTCGCCGATGTTTCAAGTTATTCGAGCGAACCGTAAGACGGGTAAACATCAGCATGGAATAATATAGGTGGAAGGTATAGGATCTCCATGGGTATATATCCGAATGCGTGAGACAGCATGTATATGGTAATGCACCGGGTAGGGTAGACATTTGCAGCGATAACGATTCCGCATTCCGTATTAATCTGAATTTCAAATTTCTGCGCTATGGCACCTCCGCGCGTGGAATCGCTGACGAGGGGGTATCTCTTCGTTCCTCGACTTCCTACGAACCTACCAACCCCCCTACAATTTCTTTACACACTTCGGCTAACGTCAGCTGGCAAAAGTCACATAAAAATCAGACGTTTAATAATTCCACTTGTACCAGAAAAATAACTGTTTAAATTAAAAATGCTTATATATGAAATCGTGTATAATATATTGAAATGTTTCAAGTAAAATTCTTCTATGGTCTGTAATATTACGTTCCCAATTTCTATTTTCATATTGATGGATTATTAATAAATTAGGATATGATGTTTAGTAAAACGATGGAATATTTAGCATTTCCCTGATTTGGACGATAAAATAATATCATTCGACGTGAACGAGAATTGGTCGGTTCTCATTTAAACGAGGATATCCAAAACAGTCTACGAGGTTGGAAAGCACACAGTCGTCCCAGCTCGCTCTTTCAGAAGTACTAGAGTCGTATAAATTCTCGGGGATTCTATCTGGATCGAATGGAGGTCCCGTTCCTAATGGTTTTCTGGACGGTCCGAGGAATTATGCGAGTCTAATCCGCGTGGCTACCGTGGAAATCCGCTAAGCGGGATTCATGAGCCTTCCTAGCCAAGCATTCCCTACCAACGAAAGTGTTCGTGTATGAGAATATGCGAGTACATATACTTATCTACACATGGAATCGGCACAAAGAAAGGATAGGAGCAGTTTCATACCAAAAATGACCTATGCCAATCCTACAAAATTAACGTACTCGAAGTAAATCCCTAAATCAAATAGATTTATGGATCTTCTTACTTCAAGCGATGCTGATCGGGTTACCGAAAATAGAGGACATAAAAAACAGATTCCAGTCGATAGGTAGCGAGATTTTCACAATTCCCCCGCATCGATTGTGCAAAAAAAGAAAATCCCGTAACGTGAAATTGTTCCAATGGAAGGAGTTCCGAGCTGATGATCACAGAAAGCTTCGTCTCCACCGATACCGTTTTGGAATACTAATACGAGCTTCGACCGTTAGTGATGTCAAAGACTTTTTGCATAGAAGAGCCCCGTACGTGAGTCCAATAAGAATGCGATCCTATACGCGAAAGAGATAAGGGATATATGTGTTTTCGCAATCGGAATCGGAAATGATTTCCTATTGCAATGCCGACAATCTTACGTCCTTCGATAAATCGGCATCCTATTTTTTGCCTTCAACGTACATACGTGATCCACCCGATACGTGCATCCAAATATCAAATCAGATCACTTTATCAAATACATGCTCGAAATGCATTTAATAATTGAGTTTAAAAATAACTGATATTCGTAATTCCAGACAATAAAAAGGTATGTTCCTATTTCATTATGATGCTAAAGATTCCAATAGCAAACGTCAATGAAATTGATTGAAGCCTCATTAATAATAAATGAGAAGCAATTTCGTTGGAAGGAAGAAAATCACTTGGCTCTGGGGACTTTTGTACAGTGGTTTATAACGACGGTGTCCAACCACCGACTGTGTAATACTACTCACAATCAGTATTAAGGAGGCTTACGGTCTTAAGCCGGTCGTTGCTAAATTGACGAAGCTCATTACCCCCTCGGAGGAAACCCTTTTTCTATCTAACTATCTAGTTAACCAGGGTCTACGTATACTCTAGTAAAAATGCATTTTTACATTCCATAAAGGAACTTTATTCCTTGGTCTCGAATGGGGTCGAAAGTAGGAGTTAAAGCTCCTGGAAAACAGATGAATGGACGATCTGAAAATGTCTGCCTTCGTTGGAGGCTAGAAAGTAACGCAAAGCATGATAAAGAAGAAGTGAGCTTAGGCTGGTATATGCAAAAGAATTCTAATATAAGAATGTATAATTTCCGTCAATACTATAATACATTCTAAATTCTACCGCCAATTTAATCATAGAGCAGTATAACTTAAATAACATTATTTATGTAGCAACCCTCTTCGAATTACCGGAGTCTCGGAATACGTAAAACCCTGGCGAAGTAATGCTTCTTTAAAGGAACGGTATTAGATTGCAATCAAGGCAAAGTTCAAGCATACTTGTTTGTGGAACCCTTTATCTTGTTCCCGAACAGAAAAGTAGGAAGCTACGTTTCATGGAAGTCAATGAACGAGAGCTTAAGTTTTATACTTCCCCGATGCCGAAAGGGTGAAAGGAAGGCTGTGAAACGTGAGAGTGGAAAGTTGAACTATAACAAGTGCTATCCCAAGCTACATTACGCTAGATAGGAGGATACAAATGATTATTAAAACGCGATACCCGGGGGCTGTACACATACACAGATATGTACGCTGCAAGTAATGTTTCATGCGCTTTACTTTGGTACTTGCTTTTTTCTGTTCATTCGTGCAACCACCGACGCCAGGGAAACTCCGTTTTCAACCATTACCTTCTTATTGGTCCACAGTTCGCAAAAAAAATGTTAATTATCGAATTTCGATGGGAAACGTCAAAAGAAACGAACGAGCAACGAGCAAAGGTGTAAATAAGTCTGGGAATTATTTTTCTTTCGCGGACACCGGTCAAATTGAAACTTCGATCTCGCAAATGAAAACCACGTGTACGATTTCGCAATTAATCATTTTCGAACGAAATCCGCTCAGCCGAATGACACGGCACAGTTTTGAAATTTATTTTTGATTCCATCGAAACATCCAGGATTCTTCGATTCAAATCTCCCACGATCGTCGTCTTTCCTATTTCTCGTTCCCTTCTCCACTTTATTATGTTTACTATATCAAAGAGCGTTCAATTATCGAATTCCAATAACGCGATGAACAGAAAACCCCGACAAAGCTAAACCATAGATGGAAAAATTATATTTTCCCTCGATTTTCTAAGAAATTGAAAATACCAATAGAGATCAAAGATTCAAGGAGGGAAGGGAAAGATAGAGAAGAGGGTGATGTCGAAACAAAGAAATATCGTTTTCAAGGGGGATTGCGTAAGGGATGAATACGGACAATATAACAAGTCAAAGTGACGAAGAGAGTGGGAGGAAGAAGGGGAAATAAAGAGATAGATAAAAGAGGTAAACAGTAAGGGGATGCAAGGAGAGATGAGTACGAGAGCAAAAGATGTTTATGTAACCCAATTTTCCGGGCGATTGGCGCGGGTTTCCCCGACTTCTCATCTTCGTCCTTCCTCGTTATATTCCCTTTATCTCTCTATATGCTACCCGACATTCTCATCCTCTTGCTCTCTCACTCTCTCTGTCTCTACATACACACACATGTAAATATATATATCGGACATACCGTGTTTCCCTTTGTTCCATATCTAAGGTTGGAATTTCATCTTGATTTAGAGGAATGGGAGGGTTGCTTTCTCTTTACGCGAGAACACGAGGTACGTGCAAATAGTGAAGTCGTAGAGAGCTACAGAGAAATCAAGCAAGAAGACGAAACGGGAGGAAACCGGAGGAAAGCGAAGAGTAAAACGGAAAGTAAGATGTGCGAGGTAAGTCAGGAAAAGCTAGAGTGTGTAGTTCCAAGGGAAAAGCTATAGGATAGAGAGAAAAGCTTTCGGTAAAGATAGAGGACGTTGTTTGTTGCCTCATTGCCCACGGGTAACTGCCAACAACAAAAACATTGTATGCCGACTAACGTTATGTCCTATTACAGAACTTGTCCACCCGCTTTTCTTTTTTATTTCTTTCACGTCCACCATTTTTCCTTGCGTTCCTACATCGTCTTCTCCACGATATATTACCCGTTTATAGCCGTTAATACGAGAAATCGTGTAATCTCGATAAATGAGGCCCGTGGAACTAAAAGATGCTATCACTCACTGGAACTTTCCTTGGAATGGAAAGAACAATTAATGGAAGAGTTAGGAATATTAATATCTGCGATAAACAGACCACTGGTATATTTCTAGAGTAATAAAAATAATAAATTCTCCTTAATACGTGTCTAAAATACATTTAAAATACAAGGACTTGATAAACTGTTACTATAAGAACTGGAAGGTGAAAGTTGAAAGAGTGTGTTCTTCGGCATTGATAAGATTAAGTTGGTCTGTTACGTGATTTCTTGTTCGACTTTAGTACTCTAAGAAATATGAGTGTAATAAACAGCGAATTACTCCACGATCGGTGGAACCGATGGACCAAGGAATTACAAACGTTTCGAGAGATGAATACTAGCGCACTTAACCAGGGTAATGCAGTCAGCTGCCACTTCGAATCCTCCTTTCCCGGACAAGTTAACTTCCGACTTGAAGCGTCTTCGTGATCCTCACTTTGACTATCGGCAAAGAGGATATCTCAGTTGGCATCTCTGGATTAAATGGAAGGGAAGATTGGCCATGGGATCCGACGGATTAAATGAATTTTCAATGGAACTCGAGAGGATCGAAGATCCTAAGTGAGAATCAACGAGAGAAACAGAAGGCACGACGCCGCCTACCGATGTATAACTATATATCTACATGGTTCCCTCGTTTCTTCTCGCTCTTTGTTTGTTACTCCCTATCTCTCACTCTGATATTACCATTGTTCCTTCCAAGTTTCAGGCACCGGTGTATTTTCCTTGAAAAATCGCGAGGGTAAAAGTCGAATGAGAAGAAAGATAAAAGGGGATTGCTAGGGGGTGAAAGGGTGGTCGAGGAATAGCGGAGTAAAAGGCGAACGAGGATCACTCTCCTGAACAACGTAACGGGTATTGGCCTCTTTTGGCCCGGAGACAACTCTCGCTAATCCCCCTTTATCCAGGGCTAACGTAACTTTGCGTTTCACTCGAGAATACCTTATGGTCTTGTAACGTCGCGGCAACCGTCCAAACCGTCTCGTTTCTCCGTCCCCCAAACCTACCAAAGTCGTACTAAGGCATCCTTACTGGAAGATCGTGGCGCAACTTTTACGCGGGAAGATATACCTTGGCTTGCTCAAAATTTGCGCAGCCATTTTCCAACGAGATCTAACAAATAACTAACAAACTTCCACACTTTGAAACTGCACGCTCTACTTCTTGAAGATTGATTATCAGTGGATCGGAATTAATTAATGTTTCAGACTTCGCCTGATTTTATCTACTTAGATCGTATTAAATGCATTAACGAGATTATAGCTGTTGCTTAGGTCGTACAATTATTCATTCAAATCCTGGAGGGTTTTACATGTATTATGAAGATGTGCAAACAAGATGTAGCGGCAAGATACATTGAAATTCAGTTTGAATCGAAAATCTCTTCACGATTTTATCGAAACCAGCAAAGCGCCCTAGAAAATAGAGCATGCATACGGGATGTTCCCTTACAGTTTTTTGATGGATGAGACGTAGAATTCTATTATTCCACGACCCTGAACATCATATGGCAAACACTTTGCCCATATTGATTCTCAAGATGAGAAACAAGAAGAACATATAAAACCCTGAATAAAAATTAAATCACCAAAATCAATGCATAAGACACCCATATAATTCCTTGCTCTAAAATAATCACTAACTGCTCCTTCGCGAAATAAATTAGAAATAAGAATAATCTAATCAACAAATAAAATATCTAGATAAATCGAAGGTGTAGAAAAAGAAAGACGCAAGTTACCCGTAATCAGATTATTCCCTTATCCACCACAATGTCCTATATCATCCAAGATTCCAAGAGCTACAAGTAGAAATTCCTTGCGAGCAGACGCGTAGAAGGAAAAGGAGTTTCCCTCGAGAGAATAGGAACAGAAGAAAGTCCTGTCCCTTAATAGAACCACGGAAGATGTCTCCGTGGTTGGTTCCACCCTTGCTCGAAGGAAACTCCGAGTACACCCTTCTTCCTCCCTCTTCGTCGATCGCGAAGCGAGACTTGTAAATCAATTACAAGTCCCAGGGCGCGGGTACCTTGAGAAATGGCACGTACCAAACCCAGCCAAGTTTCGGGCGCTGACGTGATCGGCAAACTCATGCACACCGAGTCTTAGTTCACGACTACAAAATGGTAACTACGGAAGGGTGAAGGGAAACCAGAGGGAGAAAGCATCGTCGATAATAGAAATCGTACCGCAACTCGTCTTCCGGTCTTCCCGATCAAGGGTGATTCCACGCTTTCGGTTAGCATCCGCTGTTCCGGCGAGTCACGTTTATGGGTACCCGTCACGGGGACAGATGAAAGCAGATCGTTAACGGCTGTAACGAGGCTCGTTCTGTAATCCAAAGACCAACCCACTGTGGCTTCGATAGTTCGTAACCGACATTCGTCCTCCCGGACAATTAGTTAAATTACTATCCCCGATGAAAATCATTGACGTCCTTGTGGTCGATTGGCCTCGTTAGACCTCCATGAAACTCGACGCGCTTCGAGGAGTCCATCCCCCTTTATTTTCTCCCGCCAATGGCGAGTGGAGAGCATAAAGGAAAATTTATGGGATTTCATTTAGGGAACACCTTTGATTATCGATGTAAATTTCTTCGTCGACAGAAACGTCTAAGGGTGGCTCTTTATTCGTCATTCTCCCTGGATATTGTTCTTTTTATTAAATTGCTCGGTACGATTTTCCTCGCGGGAGGTTCTTGTCAGATTTATCGGGAGAAACGGGTACTAATATTTCTAATAAGATTTCTAATTTTATATCGACTCGTTACTGCTTAATGAGATATCATTTGGGGAGTTTTGATATAGTCTGTCCTGATTGATAGGTTAAATATTCAATGTAATTGAAATTTGATGGTCGCGTCAGACTCTTTTATGAATCTTGATTGCTTTTGAAGGACAGATATCCAACGTGTTACGTTTATCAGAATCGACCACACGAACAATCAACATCGGCTGATGGCAGCTCGTTGAAGCTTTCTGGTTTCAGGTTGACAACGTCTATCGTACGTACGATTAGTGGAATTATAACTTCGGTAAAACTACTTAAATAGACGTGATTCATTATTGCGTTGGTTAGTTATGTGACGAGAAAGTTTTGACATGCTCCTTCCATAAAATATAAATTCCTCTCACCGACGAAGCATCTTCGATCTTCGTTATAAACATCGATTTTAAATACCGAACGAAAACATCTCTTATTACCAGTAAACGATATTTAAAATATAAAGCGATATTCGTTGGTCGAGCGGTAAGAACAAACCTGACAAATTAATGGTATTAATTCCACCAACGATGATGGAATCCGTAAAGAAGAATATAGTGAAAAATAATGAATTGAAGAGCATAACATACATTAATGACATTCTTCGCACAAAGAGATTATAAGGTGAAAGCATAATAGAACCTTTCTTCGTGAATACGTTATGCTGTGATAACGATGGAATTGAAATGAAACAAGTTTAGGTATTCCTACTCGTATGATGAAAAGCAGGGCAACAAACACATTAAAATAATTACTAACCGTTGTGGCTCCAAATGAATAGCTTGCCACATGCACGGCATTACACTTTAACCCACTGCGAAACTTTAGAAATGTGGAATATTATATACCTCCTCGTGGCTCTCTAGATTTAGCACGATTTTACACCTATCCTTTTCACCTTTCACTCGCATCTAATTTATAATCGTCCGAAAAATATCTCCCCATTACGAATTCGGATCAATGATATTCAAACGAATGCATACCCGATTTTTCATCTGCAGCATTTCACGAGGTGCGCACCGGAATATCGTGAAAAACCGGGAGAAACATCGACGTCACCTTTCACCGTCAAAGAAAAACACGCATACATACATACGTACACACCACCGACTTACGTCCAGAACCGAGATCTATCTTTCAAATCTGACTGGTGCAGAACAGGAGAACGAAAGGACGCGACACGGATGCAGAACATTGCACTCGGCCTTCACGAGACACGAGCTAGAGAAGCGAATACCTCGAGCTTGGAATTTGTCCTCATTACCAAGTCAACGAGCTAAGGCGAATAAGATTTCCTAGCGTGGCACGAGGGGTCTTTGCTGTCTCGTCTTGACTGTTCATGATGAATTGCCCGCCAAGAAAAAAAGTCATTACTGGGGAATCGTTTTAACCGCCCCTGATGCATCAGCCTAATGATTCCGACTAACTGATGCAGTTCCATATCGTTACTTCTTCCGTTATTTGATCTCAACATTCATTAAGGGGATGTACAATTAGTGCGGTAAAGTGAATTTCTGAGCTCTAACTAGTTACATTATTTACTTCGATTATTATTCAAAACATGGTCTATAAAATATTTTAGTGCGAATTTAATTTCGCTAAGCTTAGACACATCAGCATTTAAAAGTTTTAGAGAAATTAAATAATTGCATTGTTAACTGCACCCTGACTGAATTTTTATATCAGCATTCTCATTATTTCGAAAAATTCTAATTGGCCTCCCTAGGAGGCCGTATAAGAATGAAATGCCGCTATATTTAATATTACTTTCAACACATAAATGAACAAATATATATTATTATTATATCCGATAATCATAATTGAATCATGTATTTACGATGCAGAGTGTTCCGCAACACAATGGCAATCCTGCTAATTATGTTTTCGAACACCCAGCACAATAGGCATAAACGTAGAATACCGCTTACAAATGATACAACACATTGTTACAATGTAAACGATCGTGTAATACGTATACGCGAAGTAGTATATCAGAGGAAGGAGAGTGCAAAAGCACCTGTTATTCTCAGCCCATTATTCCAGGGTCCATTGTTAACCAGGACCGGTTAGATCTCCAAGGAAAATAGCCTTTAACGTTCGGGGGTGGTAATCTAAACTCAGTATCTCTTTGAATCGTTTCATCCCCCGGTGGAACACTGGTTTCGAGACGATCGAATCTACCTATCATCGAAGAAACGATCCGGTTTCACCTGGACGATATCTCGAAAGAGTATCGCAAACAAACGCTCGACGATACTCCAGGTACTCGTCGAGAATCAGTGAGATGAAATTAACGAGCTTGCGAGTCACTATGTCACTCAAATGTCCGCACTCTTTTAGTATCTGCTTAGATACTCAGGAACTACCACTTGTCTGGATACTTATCTAACTCCTGAAGTAGTTTTAACTAGCGACTCTTCGATGGAAGAACTTTTCAAGGCGCATTTATAATGTGGAATATGACTTAATTGCTTGTTGCGCTTTAGTCATCTAAGAACACGATTTTATTATATATATTATAAATACATGTAGATGTTATTTATAAATAAAATATATACTTGATGGACACCCTGAATCATAATTTGTCAATGTAATATGCTAATATAAATGATAATTCTCGGAAAGCAGATCTAAGCCCACAAATTAGTTGGTGGTTCATCAAGAGCAATGGTGATAATCCTCGTTTGACTTAAACGCGATAATGCCATAATCTATGCGAGGAGTATAGATACCATGGGTGATATTATGTACCGATGCATTTCCTGGATAGATATGCAATAGGAGGGAGCTTAGGGGCCACGTGTAAATGCTAGTCCCTAGGTATATATAAATGAATGGTGAGCCTTAGGGTGTTAGATTTGAATATGATTGATTGAGAACACCTACGAAGCCGACGTGAATGGGCACACACACAAGGAGAAAGCTTGCTTTAGTAAGGAGCTGCCAGCTAGGTAAGGGTTGCTGAGCAAGGAGGAGAAACTTAAGAAGATGGAGCGTGACACTGACGTGTCCCATGACACCTCCGTGGAAACCATACATTCCTGCTCGAACACGACGATGAACCTCGATTGTCGAACTTTAAAGATATTCCAGGATGTTTAATACACTTTTTCCTATATTTATTATTGAATTCCAACGCGATCTGTATCAAACCTGAAGAAATCATTCCATTCCTGGAGAAATCATGATATGTGATATTCCTTCGTTATACTTTATTGGAATACTTCTTATTTAGCCAAATTTAAGAACAAGTTTGTACCAGAAATAAAATGGGTATAAAAGTATATAAAATTCTACATATATACTGGAGGATGCAGGAATATCGTGTATAATTCTTATCTTATTCCATAATAAATATCCGTATTCTTTTACGAGGTACACATATAAAACAATAACTTGGGAATATATGAAGAATTGGTGGATTTTAGTAGTGGCTCGCACAGTGCTCAACGAAGTGCATCAAGGCAGAAAGTGGCGACAGTTTTTCCTTCGGCTTGACGTACGTACCAGTATTTCGTTCTGACGTTAGAGAAGCGAACAAAACCAATACGGTACGTAGAAACACGTATATACAAGAAGAGGAACCGCGTACGAGGCAGAACCGCTCTCGAATTTCACGTCTAAGTAACGGGTTGTTACGTGCTTTCCACGCAAAAGAAAAGTAACTCCTTCGTTACCCGCATACTTCGCGATATTACAAGAGAAGACGAAGCACCGTAAAGTTTCACTTTGCTTTCGAAATTAAATTGCCGTCAGACCAAAACTAGAGAAGCAGAAAGGGCGAAAGAGAGAGAGAGAGCGCGAGGAGGGTAGAATGGTAGTAGAAGAAAGTCCCTATTTCTTGGAATCTTATTTTAGATAGCAGCGTTCCCTCAGTCTCTCTAAGAGAGGAAAAAGCTAAAAAAGGGGGGGAATAAAAAAGAGAGAATCCAGTCTAATTTGCTCTTTTCCTGAGTTCCATAATTTCACGCAATCGAGATGTATGCGGCGCCGTGGAAAGCTTCTTCTCGTTCCACGGGACTCAACGATGAAAAAGGATCAAGCTACCCCTCCTTGCTTTTGTCGACCTAACGATACGTATATACTCCATATTACCACCGACTAGGGTCTGTGTATGTGTATTCTAAATACACTTACACCCACGCGTATACGTGCGCATTAGTATAGACGCACATGTGACTATAGGGCTGAAAGGCACACCCCTCCAAAAAAGGAAGTGGTAGATAAAAAAACGAGAAAAACGAGAGCGTACAGCGGGTCCAATTTCGTCCCCTTTGAGAAAGAGATATCGGCGTCATTCATGCCGAGGCTTTTCGCGCCCTCTCACCGTAAGGGGAACGTAATTATAGGTATCCCTTTCATCCGTCCGTAGGATAGATAGATTCACCGAGCCAACTAATCCAGCTAATCCCTCTTCTAGGCTTTCAACATTGCTCCTCTTCGCGGCTTTCCACCATCCTCCTCATCCCCGTCCTCTCTGCAGCATCACCCTTCCAGGACCGCTCTATTCTTTTCCTCCGCCACGTATCGGTTTTATTAAACACGTGTCCTGCCGATCCAATCGCTTAATTCCTGGCAAAACTAACGCGAAACACGTCGCATCGGATTCGACTTCACCCGGACGACGACAGGACCCTGATAAAATTGCCTCGGCTCAATTTCGCTAATGGGCTTCGCCGATCGAATGCAAAGTCAAAAGCATTTCTGGATAATATTCATTTTGCTCCGTAATTCTGCAAGGTTTTTGTGTGATTGATTCGATCCGGAATTATGCCGTGAATCGGTGGAAATTGCTTTTTTCGTGCCCGGAGATGTAATTTTGTTAACGTGAACGATAATTAATGGATCTTAGTACTACGATCTAAGTTAAAGGATATTCTAAAATGTATTCGTATCGTGGAGAAGAGACCAACCACAGCAATTTTAATTCGATTATCTCGTCATTAATTTAGTGTTATTAAAAGATATTATCGTTGCATTGCACTGCCTTTATCTAGTGGAAAATTCACAAGTATTACTTAGCGTTTGATAATAACAGTTAATGTATTATAATATGCAAAAGTTTTGAACATTAAAAATCTAAAATTAATTGTATGAGAGGTATATAAAGCATCAGCGGAAATCGACACGTTCACTCATCCTGTGATTATCAAACTGATAATACAGAAAAGGATGAAATTCCGCAAGTCAGAATAATTGCAAAAGAATATAAATAACTGCAGGAAATTCCGGGGAGAGTACACCTGGCAAAAGTCAAACTAAATAACCAGGGAACCCGGTCAGCAAAATCAACAACCTGTTGATATTTGGCGTATTTAAGAAGCGGCGTACGCGCTGTGTATCGCATTATTTTTTCATCGAATTAAACCGAAACTAACAATCCGTATCAACAATTACCACATCGAACAAATCTTTACCGCCAAACTCGATGAAAGCAGATCACTCTGAATTTGAATCATACTGTTCGCTAATGTCTCAAGATATATCAATATAAAAAAAATAAGTATTAATAGAACCATATAAACAGCTAATATTCGATCTTTAACTTTTTAAAGATTCGTATCTTTAACTTAAACGTGGCCCACTGCAAGATAAAATAAAAAATATTCGAAAAATAGTAATTGCAGTCATTGATAATGTTACTTCATAAATAGTGTTTCATTTTCACGTAGACAGTTCGCAAACAGAATTACAATGAAAATAATAATTGTATGAAATAATGATAAGATTCCTTACAGAGTTTTAATCTTAATGTAAAATATGTAATTTGATAGTTAAACTTGTCTGACGCTTTTATGGAGATTCGTTCGAAAGACTATTTTAATCTTGATAATTCTGTTGCAAGTGGATGTTCAGATGTTAGGAACTAGGAACATTTTTACTTGACGATCGATAGCATCATTTTGATAAGCGCATCATCTTACGAGTTTGTATTTCGCCCGGAAGTTATATCGATCTCGATATAGTTCCCGGTTACCTTCAATAGCCAGTTACCCGAGAGTTTTGCATCTTATCAGGAGAAGTGGCGTTGTAGGATCGCGAAACTTTTCAACAAGTTCGAATAAATAGCAGCTGGCTCTTTTTAGTGCCGCTAAATCTTACGTGCATCAAAATAGTCGACCAACTAAAAACGTGATCGCGGAACTTCCACGAGTTAGGAAACGGGACAACCCCATATTTTCAACCCCATTACCAACAAGAAAAAATAACTTCCGAAAGTGGAGAAATTTTCCCGCTTAAGAATTTTCATTTACAAATCGAATTTTATCTGCAATATTGTCACATAATCGTTAGAACTCCGATAAAAATTTTCCAGTCACTGAGACTTCGAACTCCCTTGAATCATATGCTTTATAAATATCTAACTTGAAGTTGAAAAATATATTATTTCATATTTTTCATCTCCCGAGTGGATAAATATATTTTGTAAATGACAGAATTTTTGACTCACCTTGAATTCTGCGTGTTACTTAGATTTAAAGGTAATTTCATTTTGGAACTGATGTACAGAAAATTGATGGAAGTTATACAAAATCTACTGAGTGGATAATTGGTGCTTTTTATCTTTTATTATCGACTACCGTATACTGTGAATATTTATTAAAATGCAGATAGTCCTATAATCATAAACAAACATAACAAATGTGCTCCATATTTTTCAAAGCATAAGAAACTCTAAAGTGGCAATTAGTAGGACGATTTTCAAGCGGTTGGAATAAATAAGAATGGTATTATCTGCTAGCCGAAGAAAAACCACAATGGCATTCTTTGTAAAACCGAAAGGTCCTCGACACAATACTTCCATTCATTCCTTTCAAGAATCAATTCTAAGGGACCAATAAACACAAGGAAAAAGAAAATTCCACATTTCTATCGTGGCACCAATATTCAAACTGTATTCGATATTTATTGATAACACTACACCAAACATCTATGAATTCAAAGCAACCCAATCCACGATACATTCGAATATCAAAAGAATACATAAAAAATTATTATTTTTAATAGCTTTATAAAGATGAAGGAAAGTTTGGAAGAGATTTGATACTTATCCTCGCGGAAAATTTGCTTTCAAAGTTGTCTACGTAGGTTTCACCCAGTGTCTGCCGTGACATCGGAGGCACAAATGCAAGCCGAATAAATTCGCGAAGAAAAAGGGAAAAGAAAGACGGTACCCGTAGGATTTCGCTATCGGAAGAAATCGCTCGAAAGGCACCCGCATCTTCAACCCGAAACTCGAAGGTGCAAGCTGTTCGTGTAGAAAATATGCATCTTCGAGGGGTTCCGCCCGAACGCTTACGCCCGTATCATCTTTGACACTATGTGTACTCTCCCCGAAAAATATCTATTCACCTCGAAATTATCCAGAAACGATTATCTCAGGAATATTTTGTTTTCAAATTTACGCATAGAAATCTAATTTTTTCAATTTTTCTACGTTTCGTAATACTTGTTCACGAACTGGGTTAAGTTTTAAAAGCGCTCAAAATCTCTGGTAATAATTATGTTTCAAAATTAATCTATTAAAATCCAGCAATCTATTAAAATCCCAATTAGCAGATTTGATGAAATTTTAATATTTCGTTATTTTTAAATACGCGCATATTAGGTTGCGTGTATAAAAATACTCGAAATCGATAGATGCTGATAATTTCAAGTTTGATTAAAATTAATCGATTTTCCAAGCGTTTATAATTAATTATTATTGGCAAAGGTTCTAAGTAAAAAATATTTTCTTGGAACAGCTGCAAACCATAATTAATCGTTATTAGCAAGCGAAAGAACTATCGACCGCGTGTCTTCACCGTTCATCTGGAATTCCACCCTATTCCTCGGCTACTTTTTCGTCGGCCACTAAACGACTCTCGTTGAACTTCCGCTCAACGAACTAAGTTGCCTTTCTTCGCTGGTACCTTAACCCGCCCAACCCTTACAGGAGTTTGGACAGGCGTGAAAGGATTAAAGGAGCGAAATAATGTCGTGGATAGTTACAATGGGTGCTCCTTGCACACACCGCGATTCAAGTGAAACACTCTCTAAGAGCTGCGAACGATGAAATAGTTCTCTCTCCAAGGATATAATCTAGAATAAAGACCACGATACTCGCGACCCTTTCGAGGATTTGAAAGAAGAGAGAGTTAGAACGAGCGGAGAAGAAAAAGAAGCAAGAGTGGTATAAGAAGAAGACGAAGAGGGCAAAGAATAATAAGAAGAACCAGTCTCGTGTGGTATATATTCCCAGTTTTGACTTTAGCTTTTAGCATGAAGTGAAGAAAGAAAAGAGAGAGGGGATTGCACTCGTACGAGGGTCTACGAGGTTTTTGTTCGTGCGGTAGAGTTAATCTCTCGTCCCGGAGAGTTTCTCCTGAAAACTGACGTGGCTGAAACTCCTTCAGAAAGTAGCACCGGTGCGTTTGTAGAGCGATGTACACGAGTTCAGGATCACGTCGGTGGATACCGCGCGAAAGGTAGAAAAGCAAGTGGCGAAAGAGGTGTAGCGAGAGAAAATATACTCCCGTCGGCGCATTATACACAACGTTACCACACGATCTCTTTTAACTTTTTCTCTATACCGGATATCAAGTTTGCGTGGCAACTTTCCTGCTCGGTGTTTAAATACCGCACTGCCAGAACGCGGACACTTCCACCCTTCCTCTGACCGAAGAACATCGGTGTTATTTAACCGGGTAACGAAGATCCGACTTAATTAAATTTATATTTCAATTTCGATGGTAGCCGGGGTTTTGCTGTCTTTCTACGGCTTCTCTCTTTACTTTATCCTCTGTGCCAGAACGGGAGCATTACTCTCACTCTACTTTCTCTCCAGTTTCCAGGAAACCAGCATTCCTAGTTCTAATATCGCGGAAATCCCCACCTGCTCGTTGCTACCGGTCTCTCTCTCCCGGGGAAAAACGATCCGCAGAATTATTGTGCTTCCTGGCTGGCTCGCCTTGAATTAAGCCCATTTTCAAAGTCCGAGCCGCAGTGATGCTCCCTCCTTTTTTTTCTCCCTCGCTTTTTACTCTCCCTCGCTCTTTATTACCTCCAGGTATCGCGATTTCTCCCGCGGTAATATTTCAACGAATTATACCGCGCGCATGCAAGTCCCCGAGAATTAGTTTACGCCGGAGCATACCGAGTCCTCAACACGGTGCTTGGAAAATAATATTCTTTCGAGTCCCATTCGTGCCTCGTAACGGTTCAAATTAATGTTATATTTTTCGAGTTACGGGGATATTATCGTTTTCGGGCATTTTTAAGTATTCAGAAAAATACCGAATAATAGTTCGAGATAGAGGACCCGAAATGTCGCGGCATAACAAAATATATAATATACCCATACAAATGAAATTAAACAATTAGTAAATATCTACAAATCCAAACAAGTCGTTAATTGGATCATATACCTAAAAGGATTAAATTCGTTCTTGGAGTCGGTTTCTCGGAGGGGATGATTTAATAAATGCGATTAATCAGAGCACACAATAAATCTCCGTAAACCTTTTGCATAATAAATCAAAATAGGAGATAATGAATAATTATAAGACTCACATTGAACGTCGAGGAGGATGCTGGCGTTCATGGGGATGTTGAGAGTAACGTGACGCGCGACACAGGCTATGGTGGCATTGTGGTGACCTCGTAGGACCTTGAGGTGAGCCCCACTGCGTCTTCCGGAGGTGGAGGGCAAAACAGTGAGGTTGTCCGGTGGTTGCTCTGGGCCATCTAAAGTCGCCTGAGACAGCGTCATCCCCCATGCCAACACTGGTGGTGGATTCCCACCCTCAACAGCACACTCAACAGTTAAGTCCGAGCCCTCCTTCACAGGTACAAACTGATTTCCTGGATCTAATCTGCGACCATCTATCAGCAGATACGTCCCCCGTGGTTTATCTGCAATAATAAATGCCGCCCTATATACTACCGTTTCCTCAATGACAAATAATGTTGTCAATGTCAAAGCCGAACGATCATAACAACGATACTGTTAATGCACCATTGAAATTTAATATCTTGTTTTTAATTCATAGTTGCGATGAATGCAGAGAAAACATAATGTGTCGATCACTAAATATTACATCGGATTTCGATTTTACAATATATAATATCGACGGTATACTTTCAGAGACTCCAGAATTGGATATTTTACAATACGAGTATTAAATACATATAATACACGAAGATTATTACGTTTTGGACAGCGTCAAAATCACCATGGAGAACTAATTACTTCATTGCGCATTCGTTCGGAATGTAATTCTGTGATTGATAATATCTGATTAGTTTCGTTATCACGTGTAATTATATGCCGCGAATATCATATCTGATATGAACCCCCAAGCGTTAGACACTTTGGACATTTTGTATGATTGATTACGAATATTATACAGAGATATTTTATGCGCCAATATCGTAGTATTCCACTCTTGATTGAGATTACAAAATATTTCAATGATCATATGTTATAAAATGCATGGAAATTATGATATAAACTACGAATATAAAACATCATAATTTTTAAATACTGCACGATGAATTCTTAGTACGTCTATATGTTATAATTGCAGCATTAATTGTTATAATACACCGCAGAATAATTTCGTAAATATACATTGGATTTGTCTGGATTCAATTTCAAGCTCGCTTGGCCGACAATGGAAATAAAAGTTTTGACTGCAAGATTCCTTTGAAACCGGGGAACAATATGTGAAGAACAGTGGTTTATTGGGTGCAGTATCCGTTACGAATCCGGTGTGCTTTACGAGGGTAAGACGACACTTACTGAACAAAACTTTCTAGCCGGCTGGTTTTCTTATTTCGTCGAATAGTTTAACCGTTCATCCGAATCGAGTACCCTTAAGGGGCTGACGTTACGAAATACTTCAGACAAATTTTCTTGAATCTAAACATTTGCGAACCAATAGAGCCACTTCTAGCCAGCCAACTTTCAATTGATTTCAAACTAACAGTAAATTATACCATGCTTGCACTTACGAACAAATTTGCGAGTACTAAGGGTCAAGCACGACTTCGTGGGCTCTTTATGCTCTAGGTCATTTAAGGGTTTAAATATCCTCGTTGAATGAATCAGTTGAATGAAAGTCCCCGAATAAGTGTCCATGACTAAGGAGTCCGTGAAAATATTTTGATGCAACAAAGTGCATTCGAAAGAGCGGTCTTTTTTCTACGAAGTAACTGGCGGACAAAAATATCGTAAACCAACAGAGTAAATAAAATACAAATATACAATGTGAAGCGTGATAAAAAATTTGATAGAATAAGTCCAGGTTACAATTGTGTTCCAAATCTGTACAACTGGTTACAGACCAGTTCAAGACTTGGCGAGGTTACAGCTGGCTACGCGGAAGGAAAGTTAACATCGCGAGCACCACGGGATTTCCAAAAGCGCCATGGAACTTAAGCCAATGCAAGAATTTGGGTTCTCTCCACCAACCCAGAAAGAGATTTATTTCGTTCACCGATAACCACGGATTTCCAGGATGAAAGAACTCCCGGATAAAGATACGTATGTAGGTGCCTTTATAATCATGATATATAACCGAGCATTAATATCAGCTTTGACGCGTAATATCGTCTGATAACCGGGGGAAATGTGAAAGCCAATTTTCCGGCTGAATCGGAAAATTCGTACCTCGGCGATGGTACGAAACGAAAGGAAGAATAAATTTTAATTAGTGGGAAGGTAATAAGAGTAATAAGTATCGCGACTGTTTGGGTCGGCCGATCGTATTCATAATAATTGAATAGCGTGGGAAGTTCCTTCCACTTCCATGTTCTTCCTTGAGTTTCCACCTCGATAAGATCCAGTCACGTTCATTAAATTTTCCCATGCTGTCTGGCTTGCCAAAACGGATGGCGGAGACGCTCTCGAAATAGATCGTTGAGTAAGCGAAAACGTGCTAAGCTTCCCAACAATCAGACTTGTAATTCGTCCCTCCAAACACCGAGTGATTTTATACAAAGAGATACAAGAACGTCCCCGCTTAATGGAACGATTAACGAGGGACGGGAAACGAGTGGCTTTAAATTATTTATGAATTATAAATATCAGGGATTTGGATCGTGCTAGTTATATTTACATTTATCTGCAAATATTGCTGGAGATTTTTGGGTTGACGTTTGTATGTTAAATATTTTTATAATTAAAACGCTGAGTTGTAGTATGACTTATGAAGCGAAGTATGAAGACGTATTAAACTACCTCAAAAGACATTGTTGTTTTGATATTCTATGAAATGTTATTAAAATTCTCTTCCTGGAATTTCTGCGTATTTAAGTGCTTCCTATGATGTAATTAGTTAATATTATATTTATAATTTTTATGGTAAACTGGACGGTGCATTAATTCTATGACGGATAGGGCGGTATTTGGAAGCAAAAGATTTGATTTTAACGAAGGCACGTTATCTCAAATGTTTTTCAATTCTTCCAATACGATGCATCACCGGAGCGGCGGTGGTTCATTTATTCACGGTACTATTCACCTCGAAATATCGAAGAGAACAAAAAGTGCACGGAAGCAACAGAAATCGTCCTTGGTTCTCGTTCACTTCCTCTATCTGCAATTTCATCGAAATTTTTGCAATATAAGCTGTGCTGTCCGTGAATATCGAAGTTGCGCATCACGTTCTATAAACTGAAAAGAAACTATACATCCACCCCGACAAATCTATCTACATGGTTTCAAACTTCTCGTCCTGCCATTTTCCACTAAACTAACGTCACCCTATTCATGCTATTTTTACAACCCCAGTTAAACTCGACGTACCGTAATTTTTCTAATATCTGTAAAAATATCTTCCCCTAAATCTATCCGCGATCTACCGCATTCTTTTATCATTTAACAGCGGCGAAATTAATTAAAACCTTTCGTGTATAGGGATGAGTTAAACTAGTTAATTCGACCGTCGATCGAGCATTTTATTCCTCCAATGGGAAACAGTTCGATTACAGCCACAATCGCCGAGTAAAATTGCAAGTGTGTAAACATAAAACTGGTTCTATATCACGCAAAATCTGATTAAAAGTTTAGTGTATTTTCGGAGGAAAAATTCACCTGTTTCGGATGGATCTAAAAAGGAGAAGTTTCCAAGTTAAAGGATTGACGCGAGTATATCCGGAATCGTAAGAAGGATCTACAAAAAATCCGACTGAACTTTGCATATACTTTTCGCTCGAACTTTTTGCCGAAAAATCACAAAGCTGATACCTTGGAAGCTTTCCAGATCTGTGTAACGCGATCGTGAATCGAGAAAAGGAAAAGAAGTCGAGGTGGAGGAAGATTCTTTTAACCGCGGTTTTATATATTCCATTATAAGCATATGCTACGTCTTCAAGTTCCAACGGATGCAACAGTAAACCCTGATAATATTCAGAAATGTTACCCTTCGACTTAAGCAAGCTGCAACATTAATTCTTTACCCAAATACTGGAATTACATAAATGATCATGGTCATGTTCCCTTAAGAGTGATATTAACGTAGAAGAAGTGATAATTAATCGAGGCACTTAATACACTATATAATGTCCAAATCGATAATATATGATGCCTAATGATGTTCTATGACCGATTTGGGTCGAAAGAAGTGGTTTAAAAATTTTTTTTGCCCAAAAACAGGTCGACCAAAAATCGCAAAAATGTGAAGGGGTATACCTTCAAAAATTGTCAAAAATTAAAAGTCGCCAAAATCGCTCCTACATGGCCCAAATCGATGGTATATGATGCCTAATGATGTTCTAGGACCGATTTGGGTCGAAAGAAGTGGTTTAAAAATTTTTCCGGGCAAAAAATGGGTCGACCCAAGATCGCAAAAATGTGAAGGGGTATACCTTCAAAAATTGTCAAAAATTAAAAGTCGCCAAAATCGCTCCTACATGGCCCAAATCGATGGTACATGATGCCTAATGATGTTCTATGACCGATTTGGGTCGAAAGAAGTGGTTTAAAAAATTTTTTGGCCCAAAAATGGGTCGACCCAAAATCGCAAAAATGTGAAGGGGTATACCTTCAAAAATTGTCAAAAATTAAAAGTCGCCAAAATCGCTCCTACATGGCCCAAATCGATGGTACATGATGCCTAATGATGTTCTAGGACCGATTTGGGTCGAAAGAAGTGGTTTAAAAATTTTTTTTGCCCAAAAACAGGTCGACCAAAAATCGCAAAAATGTGAAGGGGTATACCTTCAAAAATTGTCAAAAATTAAAAGTCGCCAAAATCGCTCCTACATGGCCCAAATCGATGGTACATGATGCCTAATGATGTTCTAGGACCGATTTGGGTCGAAAGAAGTGGTTTAAAAATTTTTTTTGCCCAAAAACAGGTCGACCAAAAATCGCAAAAATGTGAAGGGGTATACCTTCAAAAATTGTCAAAAATTAAAAGTCGCCAAAATCGCTCCTACATGGCCCAAATCGATGGTACATGATGCCTAATGATGTTCTAGGACCGATTTGGGTCGAAAGAAGTGGTTTAAAAATTTTTTTTGCCCAAAAATGGGTCGACCCAAAATCGCAAAAATGTGAAGGGGTACACCTTCAAAAATTGTCAAAAATTAAAAGTCGCCAAAATCGCTCCTACATGGCCCAAATCGATGGTATATGATGCCTAATGATGTTCTAGGACCGATTTGGGTCGAAAGAAGTGGTTTAAAAATTTTTCCGGGCAAAAAATGGGTCGACCCAAGATCGCAAAAATGTGAAGGGGTATACCTTCAAAAATTGTCAAAAATTAAAAGTCGCCAAAATCGCTCCTACATGGCCCAAATCGATGGTACATGATGCCTAATGATGTTCTAGGACCGATTTGGGTCGAAAGAAGTGGTTTAAAAAATTTTTTGGCCCAAAAATGGGTCGACCCAAAATCGCAAAAATGTGAAGGGGTATACCTTCAAAAATTGTCAAAAATTAAAAGTCGCCAAAATCGCTCCTACATGGCCCAAATCGATGGTACACGATGCCTAATGATGTTCTAGGATGATTTTGGATCGAACCAAGCGAATTAGAGTATATTTCTATTGGAAGAATCTTTTAATCACATTATATTCTACAAGTTAGGTAATTACCAATTAAAAGCAATATTCGAAATATACCTCGCAAATGCTCATGGAGACGCATAAACGAAATAATTTTTAAATGAATTTCCCTAATACCCTGTAATTACAGTGATGATAATATTCATTTCAAACACCGTGGCAAATTTAACTTCTTGATTTAAAAGAGGTGTGAGTTTATGGATTCAGCCTTGAACTGAAATTGCACGATAAATTCCCCTCGAATCTTTCGCTCGCGCTTAAAATGTTACCGCTTTGAAGGATCCGAAAAAAGCCGCTAGGAAATACCGTCAAAAGAGGAAATTCGCGTGGGTCAGGAATAGTTTTTGTTTGCTGAATCCAGGGTGGAGAAAAAAAATGTAATCTCTCGGCTAGGACTCAAGTTCAAAGGGGGTGCATCGCAGATTTTATCGTACCCAACTAGAAATAAAGTGGCTTAATCTCCACCCTTCATGGAATACCCCATCGATCTAGGTCGCGCAATTAAAACAGTTTCAACCCCGGGTACACATGTCAAGATACGTTGAAAGCACAGATTAATACCTCTCGAGAGGTTTAATTGCAACTTTCATCGTATTATGCACTTGAAATATTTTCGGATTCAAACTTCACGAAAAATTCATTTATCTACATATTAATGCTACCTCCATGTATGCACATCATATCATTTAAGGATAATTATATCAGCAATAATTTCGCCGGGGAAGCCGGGATCTGTCGCGAATAAAATTATTACAGTAATTAATACTCGTATAAGTACATAGATAATAATTCATGCTGTTCATAATCCTACAAATCCTTAGTTGGTTAATCTTCATGATTTATGCATCTTATACTATTAAATATAATAAAATTACGATAATAAAACGACGCTTAGATATTTCCAAAGAGAATTTGAAAATAAAACTAATACGCGTAAATATAGAATTTTGTAAATAAAGCTAATATATGTATATATAAATGAAATACTTAAATTATTTTTGCATGCTAGTAAAATACATTCAGGTAAAATGAAATGATGAAATTACATCAATTTTCAGAGAATTCGAAAACAGAACAAAATAAGGAATCTTTACTTCACCCAAAATCTCCATAATTTGCAATAAACAAATTCTAAAAATTCGAGTAAGCGATTCGAAAGTGGCACTACTGATTTAATGTCCAATAACGAAGTCGATTTTCGAAACAATCAAAAGAGGACACATCGAAGGTAATAGGAGAAATTGCTCGTAAACGCGAGAGAAATTTCCAATTTTACGAGGCAGCTGTAGGAAGGGGCGGGAAAAAGAATGATTGTTTCTGAAAGTCAGAGGAGGAATATGTTGGAGAGCGTTCGCTTAAGTATCGCAGAAGGGGATACAGCAGGTGTTAATGCGGAAACATAACGGTAAAAACAATTCCAAAGCGTGCGAGGCGACGCATTTCGCACATATGGTGCCGTGTCTACCCCAGGAGAGAATCCTGGACCAGGGCTATCTATATTCCCTAAAATTTCACGGTATTGCACTCTCCACCCACACCACCTCCGCCACCCTCTTCATCCCTCCAGCCCGCGATCGAATTCTCCCAAATATCAAGGGACTCGTTCAATCTAAACTCGAAAAACGCCTCCGCGAGGAAATATATCTTGGATTTCTTTTGCTTTACTTTTGTGCTGGGGTTGTCTTTAAGTACACGTGGATGAATAAATATATTCTGTAGTTGCGAAACTTTGAAAAAAATTTGAAATATTAATTTTGAATAAACGAATGTTGCTATCTATAATTTATTATATGTTGTCATATACTATTGTATAATATAAAAAGCGATGCTATATATTTAATTAATAATTATGTAATTGTTCGTTATGTATGAAAATGCTTGTGTGAAATGTTTGTAATAATACGAAGAAATTAATAAAGCTCGTTCAAAGTGCTTCTCTGAACTCTTTAAAAAAATCCTCGCAATTATGTTGTTTCTCGCAAACTAATTTCACTTCGTTAATTGCACTCCATAATACAACATTTTCCTCATTAAAAGTGTCAGGAATCTAAAAGTTACAACAATTCTTGCTGCAGTTGGATAGTAAATAAACGTTCGTTACAACGATTATGACTCTATTTCGCAGAACGTTGATTCACTTTCCCGTTATAAACTCTTTCCGTCCTCGAAGTCCGTAATAAATTTCATTAAAATTGTTATTGCATTACTAATTCCTCGCTCGCTTAATCCGAGCGATCAAATTCACGAGGTTGTTAAGAAAGTCGAGGAGGAAGAGATAAAAAGTCGAAATCTCGAAGTCACCTTCGGGAATTATTATAATCGAATGAGCTCTAATCAAGTTTACTTTAAACGGGTCGTCTTCATAATTCTCGAGAAGGAATAGTAATATTCTTAATATTAATTGAATTCCAAGCCAGCTATTGTGCCCGGTGCAACTTAATTTTAGTAATCAAGGACGTTGTTACTAAAAGATTCATTGTCATTCATTAAGAAGGTTTAATGCACGCGGATCTTGTAATGGCTCGCCTTAACATCGAACTAGCAGCAGATGTACTTCCAAGGAAACTCGCGGAACAACCCGAGAGAAATTTCCTTCCCAGATTTACCCCGCACTGCTTTACTACGTAGAACCAAGATATTTAAAAGTATATCACGAAACTCTGGCCAGGGAATTAATTAATTATTGTTTCTTGGATTCTTAAAAGCACGTTCTACCCAATAACGACTTCGAGACTATGAAACGAAAGGTATTTCTGCCGTCGAGACGGTCGCGCACTTCGGTATCCAAGAAACTCGAAGGAAACGTTAAATATTCAGGCCAAGTCCTGGCAATTCCACTTCCAAGGAATGTTTTTGAAAGTCGTTTAAGTGGTGAGACATTTCAGCGTTAACGAGACTCACCCCCCCCCCCCTTCTTTCTTTCCTTTTATTTCGCGAATACTTGCGGATGTAATATATAAATAGATATTACTTTCACATTGCTACTAGGCGAATGCTAATAATAAAAGGAATAGGAGGAAAGAAGGGCCACAGTGCTCAAGCGCTTTTAGGAAAATGAATCGTTAAAAGAATAATGCAATTAGAATAAGCATTTGAATAAATGTAAGGACGCCTGAATATTTATGGTATTTATAACGAACACCAATAATTATGTAAGCCTGCTAGTTAATCTTCATCGTTTATTCATGCACGGAAATCCAATATTAAAGTAGTAATATATTGGAGAGAATAATTAGAGGGATAGATAATTATGATTATCGAATTATAAATTCCACGGTTGAGATATTTAAGCGTGCCTTCGAAATGAATATTTTTAACTTCATTTCTTATTGCATGGAAGCAACTCACGATATTCTTAATAACTTATATTACAGTTTAATAATATTAACACAATAAGGCCACTGTATACTCTTACAGATTTTCACCTTTGTCTTAACTTCTTATGTATTCTATTTAATTAAAAAGTTATTATAATAGGCTCCAAACTTAATAAACTAAAACAACGAAGTCGGGTAAAGGGGTTTCTGAAAATTCTGGGAAAGCCAATATACTGGCTTTTCGATACCAAATCATATACGTATTGATGTAATAAATAATTGTTTCCTGGAATAAAGATTGAGTATGTTCTCTAAAGAATTGAGTTCGCAGAATTGATAATTAATTCGATACGAGATTAAAACATAAAGTTTCGTATAACAACGTCTTAAGAGTGTTATATTAAAAGCCTTATTAGAATTTATTAACCAACTCGATATACTTAACATAACGCACAGTTCCGACCATACTTATAGGTTAGGTTACCACTCGTATATCGAAGCTCACATATTAACAGCTACATATTACGCAATAAATAGATGAGTAATATAATCTAACCTCACAGATCATCCCCTGATAACATTATTCATCCCTATCCTGGTGCTTTTGTCGAGTTTGGAGAAAATATTTCTGAGCTTTCGGCCGCGCCAAGCCAAGCATCCCTCGCCACTTCGTTAAAGTTTTTCACTGTTAAACGACCGAATTCTAACACTACACACGCCTATGGAATACTGTGAGACGATACTGAAACTGTTTTTAATTGCAAAAGTTCCGAATTTACAAAAAATTCGCGAAATTATGCCGTTTTAATGGGAGCGATTGGAAACACATACATATACTGAACACTTATGTCGCGCACTGCGAAGAGTGATGGCGGGGGGCGCTCAAGTTCATGGCCGGGCCTTACGTTCTGGCTCTACGGTAGTATTTATAGTGAGGAATGCTAATTCCTTCCGTTTGTTTTGTTTTGTTTTGGTGTTATTATTAGATGTAGTTCACTGCCTTGGAGCGATAATGTTTTTAGAAATGTACAGCACTAACTGTTTGCATTGAAAGTAATGAAATAATATTATGTTTCAAGACTTGATATCCACATACACGAATATTATAAGACTAAACTCATGTCTTACGATTATAAATATTTCTTTTGTATGAGAATTATAATTATTTTGTACCGAAATAAAATAATTGATCACTTCCAAATGCCCTGATATGCAAAATTTTAATATTTAAGAGATACGAATAGTGAAAATATATAAATGTATGGAATTTATTTATTAGATTACATGTGGAATGAATGTAACTCGGAGTAGAAATATCATCTAAAAAAATATGAGATTGACTTGTGAATTCAATTAAAGCACTGTCTAATTTAATTTCGTGTACCTTATATAAGTACCTTATATACCTTATATACAAATTTTTTTGTCGGATTTCTTTATTGCAGTATTATGAAGAATAAATTCGTCAGCAATAAAACTGGCAAAAGGAGCCGAGCAAGAAGAAGGACAGCTCAATCGAGCTAGGAATTTCGAAAGCTTCATCGAGCAACGATGTCTCCTCCAATAATCATCTTAACACTTTCACGACCGGTGACACCACAGTGGTGTCATGGGCCGGCCAGTCGTTGTGTGCCGGTGGCACTCCCGTGGTGCCTTTGATAGGCCAGTCGTTATTTGCCGGTGACTCCCATTGGCAAGCTATTTGCAAAGTTTTTTAGAACGTCAGTTGCTTAACCCTTTGACTGCTAAATAGTCTATCTCGAAGCGCTTTTTTTTTAATTCTTCCAAATTTTTTTTGAATTCTCGAAGAATTTTGTTTTATATTTGTACGTTTTAATAATTATCACACAAAGGAAAAATATTGTTGTATAATAATGTTGAATTATTTCGTGAATTTACGTAAAGTTTTTTTAAATTAATTCTTCAAAAATATTGCCGGCGCCGGGCGACGTTTCGCTGCGCAAACATGCGGTCGTGAAAGTGTTAAGGTTCCTTCGGGCGAGCAATAAAATAGACAAGATTTAGAGTGATTCCCTGAGGGTAACCCATGGCAGACTTCGCAAATCCCCACGCATGGCTGCGTTCAATCGACATCGCCATTTTCGTTGTACTGTATTTGGTGCGGAAAGATTAGCTAGTCACCAATCTTTTACCTCTACTGCTACACCAGATTATTCTATCTTGTTGGTCAAACTTACCCTCTTTATCTTCTATCACTCTTTCATCGATCCAAAAACTACTTTATTCACGAATAATTATGATCGTCAAACTAGAAAAATCTCCATTGATTTCACGTGTTTTTTTTCAAGTTTCGAACGAACCTCTACATATTTTCTAAGTGCATAATTAATTACTATTAATTCTAGTTTATTTTAATAGAACGTACCCTTTCTACATAAAATGCAGAACAATTAATATGCAGAAGAAAATCAATTCAGTGTCAGCTTTAGTCAATGTGTCTTATGAAATAAAGTTTATTCTATATATCGGCATTTTTTGTTATTTAATTATTGAACCGTTATTATCACGCTAGTTTAATTCTTCATAGTAACGATATTATTCGAGATTCTTTAAAAGAGGTGCGTAAGTACTGCTCGAAAGTGTAAGTTGCTAATTGGTGTAATACCGAATGGAAAGTTCGCGTGGTGAATATCCGAGGGTTGTAATTTCGTCGACGATCATTTCTAGGGTGAAAGCGTTGGGGAGCCGTCGAAAGCATTTCAGTTAAAGGACAAAGGTGCGAGGTGTAAAATGAAGCAGGCGCCACGATGAGAAGCAAGAATTAAGCATAAAATGTCGGTACTCCTATCGGGCAAGTGTGAAATGCTTACAAGCACTTTTGCACGTGAGTGAAGTATGTTTGCATGCGAATGCTCGATGTTTGGCGGTAGTGCCTTACCACCGAAAAGAATATCTCGTTGCGTTTTACTGTGCGCAACAAAGGCGCAACAGGTGCGCTCACCCAAAGAGCGGATGCTCGAAAGGAAACGAGTCGAAGCGACAAAGAATTTCCCTACCATTTTTAAATATATAATATATGTATATACACTTAAACCTCATTCACATAATTATGACTAATATTCGGCACTAAACGAAACAAGAAGTGCGCGAAATATACTGCAAACTTTCTGTATGTTTCCTAGAATATTGCAGAACTTGCATCGTTCTATTTTGATCAAATGAATATTTCATAAGTATACGATTAATGGTAGTCAATATATTTTATGCAATAATAATTTGTCTGTATATCAAAATTATTATGTCGCGGATTGTATCGAAAGACTTTACGATGCCAGTTAAAAATATTATCGTTCCCGAGAACAAGTGATTTGCATAGCTCGATATAGAAATCTAAATCGGTTTATCATCGAGTGTAACTGCATGGTTATCGTGTTCGATATTTCATGGATTATCTCTGGCGAGCAATTTTACATATTATTTTGCAATTCCAAGTCGGCCGGTACACAATACGGCTTAAAACAACTTGGGTTATATTGAATCAACGTGACACTGATTAACGAGGCTCGAATGGGATCCGATAAAATATACGCTATTCTGAAATTGTGTTTACCAGAAGGTAGTTTAAATGATCGATAATACTTGAAATTGCGATGAAAATACGGCTAAAATATTATCGCTTTCCTATAATGTTATCATTCAAGCTAATTTTTCCTTGCCTTTCGAGTAACGTTAAAGCACATTTCATTCATACTTTTGATTAAATCATTGCTCTTTTATGACAATATATGCAACGTAAGATTCTACGCGAAAAATATAGGTCTAAGTTGAATTAGCACCAAAATGGATTTCGGCCAATTTCTAGAACTTCCGGGATAGTAGTAAAGAGAAAGGATAGGCTAACAATGATAACAAGGAACAGTCGAACATTTACTTCGCGATAATGTTCCGCTTGTAATTAGGATGCCTAAGTGCCACTCAGACTTATCGTAATAATTTCCAAGGCAAATTCGCCATATTTCACTTTACCACTCGACAGCCTTTGAGCATCCCTTCGGAGAGTGAAATTCCTTATATAAGGAAGGTTCCCGCGCGTAAACTATGTGACGGAAAAGGCCTACCTTTATTAGACTACTTAGTCACCCCTTTTTCTCCGTTTCCGCGGGAGCCCCGTAGCAGGAAACAATTCCAAATGGCGTGGACATAAACCGGATGACTTTTTTATCGGCAAAATAACAATTAACTTGTACACGGCTTTCTAATTGACTCAAGGTGGACTAGGAAGACACAAACGAACCGTTCGCAAGGCTATTATCGGTATGAAACCACCTGTCAGTGATCACCGCTTGGCTGTACGTCAACACTAAACGAGGTTCCTGCATTCCTTTGATATGCAAAGTAGTGCCATGCAAATACTTTCGCCAACCAAAAAGTTCTCTCTAACCCCGAGATACGAGCCGATACATTCTCTGTTTTCAAGGTAAACTGCTCCCTCGTGAACATTCGCAAATTACTTCACGATGGTTTCAAGTCTGCCTCGCGTATATATTTAATAATTATGATTTAAGGTAGAACGTGGATTATGAAATTTCGTAGGGGCGGACTTCTTAATTCAAATTTAAATTTCAATTCGTTCTTTAAACGTCTCATTGATGATGCGACGTTTTCGTAAGAGGTCTAGAGGGGAAGTTGTAACATTGAGATTTTATCATGGATAACAGAAATTATGGTGAACTGACACGAGGGTTGGTCCAACGTCTACCGAGACAGGTTGAAATTTTTCAAGGGTGGCAGGGGCCGGGTTCGCTATGAAGCGAAGGGCGAGATGGAGAGGATTCTTTTAAAATGCAAATATCCACGGTGGAAGGCATACGAAAGAAATGTTGCTTCTTATAAGGCAGAGATTCTCGGGCATATCGGCCCGGGATAACTTCGTCGCTTTAACGCTCATGATAAAAGTCCGGCATACACTTTCCTATTATACCAGAGAGAATCTTCCTCTTACTGGAAGTTAAAGGAAGTACTAAATTATCCAAGACTCACCCCTCCATCGTACTGCGAATTAACGGTGTGGAAAATAAATTTCAACTTTATAAACGAAATACTAAATCCCCAGTTACCCAAGGATACAATTAATCGAACCCAATAAAAATCCCTCAAATTTATATGCAAACTTTTCCTACCTCGCATAATTACTTCCACCCAGTCGGAATAACGAGAAAGTGAGCTAAGTTCTTTCACAATGAACTACATGGAACGCAATTCAACTGCAAACGAAATACGATAAAGCGCGAGGGAACTCGTTTCCGTACAATAGTCAAACTCAAACTGAACATCTCGTAGGCGTGGAGCAAGGAAGATGAAGTAGAGGGAGAAGAAGATGTTGCCGAAGAAAGTAGACGATGAAGAAGCAAAACGAGTATTTCGAAAATTCTCGAGGGAATGCAAACTAGGATGCATGCATTGATGCACCTCGCGAAATTACTTATTCAGTTGCTTCCAGTTTGACGCAATTCGTGGAATCGTCGTGAGGCTACATACGAGTGTGACGGCATCGTCACTCGCGGCTCGACAAAGGGACGTACACTTGAAAACGTCGTTGCGTTTCGTTCCCCTTTATTCCATCCCCCCCGAGAAACATCTCGTTGTACCGATGTAGAGGCATTTCCTAGAGGAAATCCCAGATTCCTCGATGGATAGTGGATGGATGAGAAAAGAGCGGGAAGTGCGGGTAGGGCTGGTGCCCCGGGGAACTGTACGGTGCTGGGAAATTTCACCCTCGAACAGCCGACAGGCAGTCAGGCAAGCAGACACGGGCGATGGATGAGATGCTAACGAGACGCGAAACGATCGACTCTCTACTCCCGCCAAGACAGAGCCGCCAAGTCGCCCGTGAAATGGTTTTCCTTTACTACTCGAACACCCTCTGCAAACGATGCTTTACCTTTCCCTCTACACTCGATACGCGAGACAGATCTATTTCCTAGGATTAAGCCACAATCGTCTACCGTCCTATTCAAACTGTTTTCTTTGTGGCATTATGCTTGATCGAAACGACCGATGTTGGTTTCAGGTGAAAATTGGGGTGAAATTATACCGATTGAATCTTCGCGATGTTTATCTCCGTTATAACATAGTAGATTTTTATTCAATTGTGATATCAATAGATTAAGGAACTGGATACAATGACGTCTATGATAATCATATTTAATAAGAACGTAAGCTTCCCGAGCTTCGTTTAGGACTTTTAATCTTCGATATGTATTATACTATAGACTACCCAAGGAAATTACTTCAGTATTGAAGAGAGATGTTTAGGGAACAGGCGGACAGCACGAGCGTAGGGTGGCATCAAACAACAGAGATTTGCACCCTCTTACCAAAGGTACGGTTATTGCTCGGGAATCCTCGGGGAGCGAAGGGTGTAGATGAAGCTTCCTCCCACGGGAGTCCAGAACCACCTTGCATTCAAGGATGTTCTCGGTATAGACTTTGATCAGCGATGCTTTGCACGCGGCTAATCCGCTAATCTCTCACGTAGTTGCAATAAAATGAAGGGTATAAAAAGTATGAGAAGAGCTGTCTGTGAGGAATAGGAGAACAGGATGCTAACCGTAAACCAAGGACGAAAAGAAACGCAAGATAGTCAAGAATAAACGGTGATAGTAGAGGGAAGTGTAGGAGGGGGTGGATCTCTAATAACGGTGTTATATAGTTGGTAGATCGGTCGTTACCTCGGTTGGGTAGTGTCAATTTTTCAACACTTTATATACGTCCTTAGCTTGCGCCAACCAATATTTATCACCGACACTCTATCTATCGCTCGCCGCTGGCAAATCTCTTTGAGAGCGATCTTATTGATGAAGCACGAGCTGTACGGCTACGAGAAAAATTGACAATCGACTACGGTACGAGGCTGCGCTGGAAACGAGGGTAGTACTATAGGGTGAAGAACGCCGTGATTTATATCATAATCCGGTGGACCAACCTTCTCCCCGTTCTTTCTCGATACCGCGACAGATGCCTGAAAATTAACACCTCTCCCCTTAACTATTTTTATCACGTTTTCAACTTGATCGTCTTTGTCAACTCCAATTATTTATAATCCTCGAAAGTTTTACTTGATCCGTGGCACCTTATAATTGGAGTGATATTTATCTTTGTTATTTACTAAAAAATTATAAAATCAATGTATTCCACGGATGCAACAGAAGTAAATAAATCTGTACGCTTCGCCAGCATTTATTTGATTGAATCTCATTTAATGGTGGGAAATCATTTATTCTACCGTGGTACTAAAAATTTCTGTTTTGTCCGCTGCTTCCAGTATGTGTTACAATTAAGTTAATGTTCGTATAGATCATAGAATAAATAGAAATAGTGTACTTCTTGCAAAAATAGGAGAAGATCGTGCTCGGTGTCTGGATGGCAAATGGTCGTTACTTTTTCAACAAAATGGGATACGTGTAAAGCAGAGAGTCCAGCCAAAGTAACAACTACCTCATACCGCGCTATATTCTGGTAACGTTGGAATCGAAATGAGAAAGAACTACGTGCATGTTTGTTTTGTAGTTTTCCCACACGCTGTGAGGATGATCGAGAGCTTTCTGCCGCCCCCCGTAGAAAATAAATGACAATGGGGTTGTTTCCCTGCTTGATTACGATTTCCTCGTTCTTATCTATCCCTACACCTCTAACCATCGAAACATATTTTTTATCTCCACGTCGATAGATGACTAATGATATTCACCCTATACAATTATTGTGATTTTAATCGACTCCATCAAAGTACTACGGTTTAATACAATATTCAATATATTTACAGACGAAGGATCTAAAAAGATCGAAAGACTACTCAACCCAAGTTTCGACTCCACTTTTCAATATCACGAAAATATATCACCGGTTTTAAACCGCAACGAAGAATGAAAAAGCGTCTTTTAAAAAGACGAGTGCCCATAGATCAACCTAAGAAGTACAATATATTGTCGAGACTGGTTTCATGACTTTCAATACCGGTAGTCCACGTAGCTGTCCTATAGATATGGTATCTATACATACACGTATATATTTCCCAGTCGTAAGTTCTGGTCTCCATTTCGATCTTACCGTGCAGAGATTCTTAAGGGCGTTCTATGTTTGCCGTACTCTTCAATTCGTCGCCGTTGACAATACCCAGAAAGACGTCTTTACTTTCTTCAAATTCGCGATCAAAGTTTCCAGACATTTCCATGCGTGTTTGGCGGGGGATTACATATGGAGCAAAAAGATCCAGAGAGGAAATGATCTTCTTATGATACCGAGAGGGGGAGATGAGAGTTTGCTAAGCTTCAGGGATGTGCTAGGGAGAAAAATCGGCGGGGTTCATTATGCCGAATCGCCTGTATAAAAGAGTCATCATCGTTGAACGCTGCCATCAAGGTTGTAAGAGCTGGCTCGTGCTTAGATGCACTTCCTACTGCCAGAATACTCGACCTTTTCAACCTCCTCTTAAAAGGAACGTCCATTCCTCGAAATTAAACGGCAGGAAATCGCGGAGACATAATCTGGGGCTGGATTCTTTTCTACGAGGAATCTACGATAAAGTACAACGAGCTCCGAGATAGTAGAAAGAAATACACTGTATACTCCTTCCTTGAATCAGGAATGTAGAAAGAGGGTAAATCGGATAGTTCTTAAGAAGGACGTAAAAATAATTGCAGTAAATTATAACGGATGTTAATAAAAACTTTATAACACGACCAAGTGTAAGAGATATTAATAAAGCCTAGAAATGGGTCTGCAGATAATGAGAGTTTTCAAGCGAATAACGGAAGATAAATGGAAATATGAAAAGGATGGAATAATTTTTTCTAGCGATTAATAAGAACAATGGAATTATATACATAGATAAGCACCGGATCCATAGATAGTGGCATGAAGCAGAGATTACGGATGCAGGGATTGCGGTCTTGATTCATCATTGAATCGTACCGAGCACCAGAGATTGTTCCACCAGTATTTGCGTGGTAGCTGAACAAGCAACGAAACGACTGACCGTACATAGCTAACTAATTACGGCGTTCCTCGCAAGCCAGAAAACAGAACAATGCCCTGTGTATCAGTTCCCGGGCCACGATCCGAACACCGGCGAGAGGACACGTACCATGAAAGCAATTAATTAACTCCTATCCAGCGAAACCAGTCACCGAAGTTAAGACCGATCATCTATCTCCGAGATCTTCGGAAGATGGGAGCTCCGCTGATAAAGCGGCAGGGCTTTAAACCTTGATCCTTCTTTCACCGGTCATAATAGGATATTAAAAATTAATTTCTCCAAATTTGATGGAAGATCGTAATCTCGAATTCATTCGTTACTCGAAGGACATCAACGACTGAAATTTTAATTTAAAGTTGGGGGAGAATTATCGACGCAGATGCCTGCGAATCAACACGCAATTACGAACACTACGCTCGGAAGATTAAATTTAATTTTCATGAGCCAACGTGATGATTGGGCTGAGAATATATACAGTGGCGATTATTAGCGATGGAATTTAATCGAAACAAGAGTGGGTTGATTTTCTTTGTCAATTGAAACAGTAGGCATCGTATGTCAGTGACCAGTACTAAATGCACGGTAGCGGTAACGTCGTAAAGCCAAGAGTGCTTTTGGTTGGAATGACAGCCTTTCGAGTGCACCGCCGGCCGGAAGCTCGAGGTTATTGACTTGGCACTCCACTTCGGTATGGTCCGTCGACACATCTACACAGTGTACACTGTACACTCACGCACGTTGGTTCGATGAGATCGAGGTGGAAAAAGGATGGGAAAGTCGAGAGAAAGTGGGAGAAATGAATGAGGGACAGCCTGAAAGGGCGGACCTGCTAACCGTTACTGGGAGAGCTTTTAGAAACGGAAATTTCTTCTTTCACTGATCGCGCTACAACTCTCTATACTTCGAATATTTCCACCTTTGAAACTAGACGTCATTACGATAATTAACTTTATAATAGGTTCCCTTAGCATTCACCGGTGTAATGAGTTATCTGACGTACATATGTATAATAAGAAAAGTTACGATGATATCACTCCCTAGTTAAATAACTCCATCGTGAACACGAGTTATAACTCGTAATATCTGCATTTCTGATTTAGTATATCTACGTAATACGCGAAGTTAATTCGGAAGCAGCAGGTTGTACGTTGCAACCGGTGAAAATTAAGCAGAAAATTATCATCCTAAACGGTATACATCCAGTTAGCGTTTACGGAGATGTACTATTAAAACTACTAATGTTCCGCGGCAACGTTTCACGAATCAATTGCAAACTCTAGTTATAGGAATAGTGGCAGTAACGAGTAGTAGTAGGGATCAAGTAGATTTTCGAAATAAGCCTTTTTAAAGCCTCACCTCCGAACCAGATATTCAAATAAATCGTCCGGGTTCAATCCGCTAATGATGGAACTTGTGATCGGTTTCATGTTCGATCAAACATACATATCCCCTCGAATTTCTAATGTGCAGTAATGTTTAATCGGTAATAGGAAAATTTCAAATGCTCGGAACTGACATAATCATTATGGAACGCTAGGAAATTCAATGTACGATGACTCCCGTTCATAATTGAAGGGAAAATTAAATTACTGTGTACGGCTGGATAGAACGTGCATCGTGTTCCACCGATGTAATACTAGCTTCGGTATGTCTGATCGACTGTAAATGTCACGTTATCTACGAATAACTAACGTTCAACGATTTCTCGATTAATTAGGAGGTAACGTTAAATCACTAGGCATGAAAATTCGCCGAATGCTAATTTCCCGTGGCCCGCCGAAAAGTACCGTGAAGTGACGCAATGCACGAACAGTCGAGAGGTCACCGATATTGGAGTACTGTTCCATTAATTACGTGGAAACCTTTAGCTAATCAATGGGTAGTTAGTGGCCAATGGTTAGCTCGCGTCAATAATCACTGGCCAACGTGGTAGTATAGTGCAGGGCTTTGATGCGCTAATTTACACCACCTGCATTAATGCCCTTGTCCCACTGCGCCGAAACGACGATTGTCTAAGTGGCTGTTCGATCCGCAGGTAGGAATGCGCGAAATTCCGTATACCACGGAATATGTTAACGAGCCACTTGATCGCGTGACCATAAACATGTCTCTGTCACATGCACCGCAATATCGACTATTCTGCATCCAAACCTGATCATTGTCAAACGAAAAGTATGATTGATGATCGTCATTCTTTATTATACGACACGCGAACTTCGTCATCGAACTATTCTTAACTTGAATTTCCATCGACCGATATTATTAAAATTATGCAAACTTGTATCGTGCTTACGATGCACCCGCAGTTATTACAAATATTGACAAGTTTCTTAAACGAAGGGATTTCTCGAGCTCGGTTGTTGAAGTTAAAGGAGAAGGTAGTATACAAACATGATTAAGTTGAAAAATATGAAGTTGAAGGTACTAGAAAATTTACTAACTGCGGTACGGAGTAAGTGTTCTTTACGCTTGCATATCTGACTATTATGCTCGTTGGCCTGTTATAAACACCCCGTGTAAACGTCCCCATGACACTGGGCTCGCTCGTTTCTCCCTATACTCGAGTACTTCCGCCCTTCCCGCTTTTGAGCGTCGCCGACAACGGTAGAAACAATGAACAACTCGAGTCTCCTCGGTAAACTTTTCCTTTTGTTCTCCGTCCTACGAGAAACTGTACGCCAGACAAAAAGACATCCTTGCTTCGTTTACGACTAAACAATACTTTTATCTTTTAAATTGCACCCTAGATGAAACGACTATTTTTTTTAACTAATGAGATACAGCGAGTAATATAATGGCATTTAATGATTGCAATATTATTGTTATAACGATCCATGCACGGAGAACCTTCTACTATTAATTTCCATGTACTTCGTATATTAGAGTGTGATGTAAGAATTTGAAATATGGGCACAAAGCGAAGCCTCCGAAAGAACAAGTTAATCAACGACTGGTTGGAACCATGTACTTAAGTTAAGGAGCAGAAATTTGTCAAAAGACAATATTGCGAGAGGCAAGAGAAACATGGACAGGGAAGTGGAATTCAACGAATTTCGTTGGTATAGTTCCAGCGATGGAGTTTCGCTATTAGAAGTAACAGTAGTATCAGCCGGAGTGGAGCGTCTGGTAAAGGGGAAAACCTCGATATTGGTCGGACAGTGGAATGCCCTCTGTTCACGTCGGACAACAAGATTTCTCTGTACTTTATACTGGCCTCGTCAGCCTTATAGAGTAGTAGATGGAAGTTAAGGGAAAAAACGAACGAGGATCGAAGGGGTCAGTGGAGAGTTAAAAGGAAAGTCAAGGAGATCGAAAGATAGCGATTGGAAGAAAGTACCGGTAAGCTGGCAGTAGTCGAGCCGTTGTCAGGGTCAGACCTTTCCACAACACGAAAGCCACGCGTGGCCTTACGATCGCCTTGCCTCGAGGACGTACTGGTAAATTGAATTTTGTACAAGAAAAGGCAAGAGCCATTGAGAAACTAGGTGGATAAAATACAACGGAAAAACGAGATCGAGTAGAGTCGAGCCGAGAAAGCTTCTGGTGAGAAACGTTCGTTCCTGCTCTCGTAAACTCAAATTAATCGAATGTTCCGAAATGAGGAAGGAATGGACGATAACGAGAGAAAGAGAACCAGGGACATTTCCCTGAATATCTTCGACATATCCGGCACTCGGTGCGGTATGGAGAAGGACCTTACGATTTCCGCCCCTCGACATTTCTATCTATTTGTCGAATAAAATACGGAGGATCCAGCGGAGAAGCCGCATAAAACGTACATTATTCTCAACTTTTTCTCGCTCAGAGATTCGGATAGCTAGAGCACCGAGGGCGGTAGGCAAATCTATCCCCATCAGAACCAGAACTACGTTACCAGTTATACCAACTTTCCCTTCCGTTCCTGCTCTTTTACTTCAAACCACGTAAAGAATGGGGTAGTTGCACTCTCGCGTAATCCCGAGAACTTGAAAATCACGATTACACGTAACATGCATTATATTAATTCTTCCAATCGCGAATCATTACGTAAGAAATATATCACGCGTCGAGAGAAACGAATAATACAGAATAAACGTGACGGAACGAACCTGACGAAAACGCAACGACAGGGGAGTACGATGAACAAACAAAAAGCAGGGCGAAAGCATGCAGAAAATGCGCAGCAATACGTGGGGATGATGGCTGTCCTCTGTGTTATACGAGTCGACGAAAAATAATAGCTGGCCCTGTCCTTCGTGCAGTTCCTGGCTGGATATTAAAAACAAAAGTGGTCCGGGGTGGAGGGTGGTTGGCATGGAAGGTTCATTTGGAACGTGATTCGAGCGGGACCGAAAGAGGGTTGAAGTGCGTGACACGTCGAGCCACCGAGAGAGCGAACCCCGATTGTTTCGCTTCCCGGTGGCATTGTTTCGGCATGTACGTACGTTCCGCCGCGGAGACAAGTGCGCCGAGCAAACCGCCGCGGCTGACGGCGTCCGTCACCCCCGAAAAAAAAATGTTTACGCCAGATGCATATTCATGCGGCAGGATGCTCTCGTAGTGGTCCAAGTGACGCGGATTAATATGCATAAAACCACGAAATTATTCAGAGAATCGGTTCTTTCCACGATGTCCTGATGAATTTGATCTCTGACATTGAGATATCGCAAAAAACGCCCTCGATATACTGTCCGTTTTTCTTTATATATCTACGGTATAAGATCGAGATACAACCAATTTTTTCCACCGATTTATGTACGTCGAGACTCCTGACAAATTATTCGATCGATCATTATTTTGTAGTAGTCCCTTGAAATATATTACTCGTTTGAAAATATAAGGTGATTTATGTTCTATTGGGAAAGGATTTTTAGATTGTGTTAAAAAGTGGGAAGGTGTAATGTTTCACTCACCGATCAGGACGAGTTTCACGGGCCTGCCGGAGAGAAGTTTTCCTTGATCATCCTCTAAGGTACATTCCCAAATACCATCGTCTTCTAGGCGAACATTATCAATGTGTAATGCTGCTGTTGTTGAATCGCCGATGTATCGGTGTCCAGTTCCACTCATCTCCGTTCTGGTGTCGATTGTGATCATGTCGACTGGACTTCCTTCGTGCAGCCATGTTGCTGGTCGTATTCTATAACTTCTCACCAAAATAATACATTTACTTGGAAATTCTAAAGCAGTGATATTAACAAGTGTATCATAATATTCCTTAAAGACTACACCGAGAGTCATTTCATGAAATAATAGTAATATCAACAAAGTTAGACATACAAATTCCGGAGTATTTTTGTATAATTCGTAACAAGGAAAAACAATTACCTGGCTCCAGGCAAGAGTAATCTCGAATAATTTCCTTCTAGCTCGCACGGCAGTACGACCTTGCTGTGAGGTTTTACAAGTAGTTCCAGAGGTGGCTTTGACGAGGCATATGCCACATCCGAGGAAACTGAAACATTGCTTGTACTGGAGGAACTGGTAGACCATGACTCCTCTTCAGGGGCCAACAGTGCCGCGGGCTGTGCCACGTCGTCGGATAGAGAAATCAACGACGGACTGGACGTCGTTGTACTCGTACTCGTTGTGGTCCTTCTAGCACGTCGGCTACCCTCCTGTCTTCCACGAAGAGCGAAAACCCCTGCCTCGTTTACCGAACCTGGAACGAGAAAATGAGTCTATTAGTTTAAGCCCCAAAGTATATAACAACTTATATAAATCTCCGCAGTATTGCAGCAAAATATGAATTATGGACATACCATGAAGTGAAAAATGTCATGTCAATAAAAGTTACATTTAACAAGCAATGAATAGTATTGATTCCCTATAATTCGTTATTAATAAAGTTCCAACTGATTCGATTAAATTAGATGACGAATACCGTGCATTAATTCTCAAAGACAAACGGAAGGTAAGAAAGTTAGATTGGATGGATAAGGCATAAATTTCCTTGAGGAATAACTTCCTGCTATTCCATCGATAAGATTTCATGGATCTTGGATCAAACGCGATTCCGTTGCATTTACTACGAATTCGTTTTGTATCCTGGAGGATCAAACATTGTCATTGCAATTACATTTCATGAGGAAATAACAGACGAAATTAGAGACCCCTCAGGTCTCTATCCAGGGGTAAATATTCTGAAGACTAGGGGTTGATCGAGTTAGCGCAGCCCTGGAATTCGATAAAGCCACGACAAGAACGTCGTTTCGCAGGGAACGAGGGTTACTTCCTATCCAGACGGCACTCCTAACGCCCGCCTGGTCCCACCGAAAACTGCCTATCGGGGTTGCTCGACCAACGTTCCACCAGGAAAACTAATTATGGCTTCGATGAGCCGCAAATAGCTGCAACTACCTAACATAAATAAGACCTCTTCTAGGTCCTACTCTATTCACCCTCTTACCCTAACTTTCATAGACACCCCAAACGGAAGGAAAAGCGCAAGGTAGACGGTGAACGAACGTATTCCTGTTTCGCTTGCTGGGAACCTCTAAGATAATCACTTCGTTATAATTAAAATACAAATATACAATACTAAGGATCCACATCAAATGATGAATTACACGTTCCTGGACCATTTAATGATATAAGACACGCAGACGACAGACTAATAATTAATATTATGAAAGGAAAGCTAAATCTACCCAGAATGAGATTCAATGTTCCTCTAACAAGTATTAAGTGTTAGAACTTCGGTTATGCTCCAGGTCCAACGCGGAGGCTGACTAATTATGGTAGATTAGATGAGACTCGGAAAGTAGAATGTACCAAGAGCGACGGAAGCCTGTAACACGATCACAATATCGCGGTACCGGCCAATGGCGAACGGTCGGTGTTCATCATCGTTCCCGATGGTATACCCGACTAGTTATACACAGGAATCGAGTGGATGTTGTTCGACGTTGATGCATGCATTATTCAGCCGGTGTATCCATTCATTATTCATGTCATGATCAATGGATGTCAACAGAACACGATCTGTATCTGATCACGTCGCTATGACAGAAAGTGAAAGCACACACCGTTTGAACATGCTTCGAGGAACATGGTAATATCGTTTAGAATCTAATAAAACGAATTAAAGGGTAGACGGATTTCGACTGCAACGGGAAACCTATCTTTAGACACCGATCCACTTCGATTGATTTATCACCGTACTGATAATCCCTTTCATTCATTCTTAATGTATTCTCTTCATTCACAAGTAATCCATCGCATGCTGACCATTTAAATTCGGTAAATCGCAACGATAATAATTGATGCACTCTTCTGGGTATTTTAATTATACGTCTAGCTTTCCCTTTACTAGAAATATATTAACTATGCACGTATATAATTAATATTTATATTTTCAAAGTAATACTATAATTATGCAATGTGTGATGATTCTGATAATCATAATGACCTAAAACAATATTGATTTTCTCTTCGTGTAATAAAATGATTAGATGTTGAAATGATCTGTGGTGTACGAATTATTTATTCAGTGGCTCTATGTGATTATTTTTCATTACCTTAGTAAATTTGTATTTTTGTAGTTTATTCGCGGTTATGAATATGTTCATCCAATTTCCACGATTTCCGCGTATTCTGAGTTTGCTATTCTCTTTGAAGCGGCTGTAAACTCGTAGAGCAATAAAGAGGAGAATAAGCGGAGCGAAGATGTACGTTCATGTATATTTCTTAGTTATTTAATACAGCAGCTTGTTAGGAAGCTTCAAGTGTCCCAGGCGGTTAGAACTAAGTAAGAGGCACAAAGTGACGCTTTATGCTAGAATAGCGCGGGATATATACTTGCGGGTTGCGACAATGCAAGGTTGTAAAGCGGTTAAGAGGATTTGTCACCTCGTGTCACTGGATAAACTCCTTTTCCTCGCGCGTGTGAAATTCTGTCGCTGCGGCTGGGATCTTCGATGTCACGATTTCTCCTACTTCCCTCTACCCACCCACCTCTCCAATCCCCATCGTCCTTTTGTTCACGGCGCATCAAACGTGAAATATGCGAGTTCGCCCCGGGAATTCCGGTAATTTGCAAAGAGGAATTGGGAAACTCGACTTCGTCCCTAATCCCCCTCGGAGTACGAGATTTGTCGAACGCTGCACGAGCAACGAGAAACTTTCTGTCGCGAAACGCACGTGATACTACCAACTTTCTTACAAGTTTCGCCACTATACCATCCCCCTTTCACTGCAATTTTAATTGCTGATTATTTCTCGACTCTCGGTAACTACGGGTGAGATTTTAATAGATTATAAATAGAGTGCAAATGTAAATATATTATTCGTGTGATAAGAAGTAAGTCGTGAATAAATGTCCATGAGAAATAGTGTCAAATTTCGGGAGACGGATCAATCCTAATTCGAAATTCATAGGTGAGAACCTCGCGTGTCCTACTGACGAAAAATTCCAAATAGCCTGAGAGAATCTCACACGATATAAAAGCAGTACGCGTGGTTCTTCGGGAAAATAAAAAAGTGGTGTCCTGTGACAGCAGCATCCTTGCTGGTTGTATATAAAACGATAAAGATCACAGGCCACGTCTCTAGAGCACGTCCACGGGAGAAATAAGAGATATACAAGTCGAAAGAAGTTCACAGGGGAGATGAGGAAAGAGAGGCTAGAGAGTCAAGAGAGAAAGAGAAGGAGAGGATTCAGTGGTATGGATGTATATCGCCGAGGGAATTTATCTTTCGTGAAATTCACAGCACGAACGTCTTTGATGGGAACCGGAGTGATTCTCGGCTGAGGTGCGCCTCTTTCTACTTCGGGAATCCCTCTGTTCTCTTCGTTCCGATCCTCTAATCTCTCTTCACCCTTTAGTCCTATCCTCTGGGTATCCTCGGTATCCTGGGTGTCATCCCACGCTAAGCCCTCTGTAATACCCTCCGCTACCGGAACCGGTTACGTACTTCCTATTCGTTCCGGTCCACGGCAAGTAATACCAATCACTACGACACGCTTTCGTTAATTCGAATCGATGAGTAAGTATCGGATACCGGAACGAAATGCTCCGCGTAATCTTTCACCGGTAAAATACGCGACGCTCTAAGTACCTTCATTATTCCTCCGATCTGGGAATTAAAGGAATTACTTCGACATACCGGAGTACCTGGATCCTGAAATATTTTCCAGCTGCACGGATATTTTTCATGCTTCGTTTATTGTACCCGATAACATATTAGTCAATATTGTATCCTTTAATACTTTATAAATATCCAACATCTATTCTAGTTCTTCATTTTAGTATTTAGTACGTATTACTTCGTAGTACAGCATTAAATTATTACATTTGTTATTATGTAACATATTACTTTAAAGGGGTACAAATATTATGTACGAACAATTAGTTCAGAGATACGTGTCTATCCAAGTAGTCCGAATAGAGCCACCGCTTCCATAGTCGATAATGATCGAAGATAAAAATTGTAGTTGGAATTATTCTTCCGCTTGAAGTTCAAAAAATGTAAGTTCTAGCGGAAGCTTGTTAAAACGAACCAGTATGTATAGAGTATCAAAGAGAGAATAAAAGAGAAATTCTTCCAGGTAACTGGTATCTTCCGTTCTGGTTGAAAAGCATGTGGAACCAGGTGCAAGTAACTAGAAATCGTTAGGATCGATAGTACGATAACGGTTACAATCGTTGACCGTAAACATCCGGGGACCATGGGGCATCCATTTGTTTTTAAGCACCGCCGATACTTTATGAAACTGTGTACTCTCTTATTGCACGATCTAACCAAGCCAAACCGGCACCGAATACTTACTTTATTTTTACGCTGCAGTTACCGTTCGCAAGTTTGCTTATTCCTTTATGGCATTACTCGATTCCAAGGAAAACATTCAACAAGACTAAGTACTTTGTCCCTATTTAAATTCTTGCGCTTATACACGAAACTTTGACTGTTTCGCCGGAACGGCGATCTATAACCACGAACTGATCTCCCTACGATTTAAACTGGAAATCTGTTTGAAGTTTCTCTGATATTTTACTTCTCCTATCATTATTGCTAGCTCCCCTATCGATTACCTTTAACGGAATGTGTACTTTTCAAGTTGTCCCGTAAAGTCGTTCGAGTATAATGTTATTCCACGAAATACAGTATTTATAGAACATGGCAGTTTTATAATATTATTTATAAATAGATCGATATCAAATTAATTGGAGCTTTTCCAGTAAGTAAAAAGCACGTATAGATACCGATATAAATAAACTATTAACACCACAGTTAAATTTGCATCCTTCCTAAGGTTGTCTCATAAAGTCGTTCGAGCTAAATATTACTGGATGAAATTCATATAATTGAAAATTAAATTTATTGACATTTGACAAATGTAACATATTAATTGACAGACGTAAATAAACTATGAAATCCACAATAAAATTTCCATTTTCCCTATCTTTCTAGGAATCTCAATCTCAGTTGAAATCGGCGATCAACATTAATCTCCCCGATCATTTTCAAATCTCATATTCTGAGAAAGATTATCGTCTCTTAATTAATGATTCCCGATCAATTTTTCGCGCCCGTAACGAGCCACTACTTGATTATCCTTTACCCAGAGATCCATAATTACGGTGCAAAAACCTGAATCCCCTACACGTGGATAGTGACGCTGATTAAAACCGCCGCATGAAAATCGCTGTTTCGATGATTCCGCGGGATTCTTATCGTTTTAATTACTACGGACGTGGAGAGGTCGAGGAACAAGGACAAGGGGAGAAGAGAGGGAACTTTTCTTTTGAGCTCGACTGTGGATTACATTCGGGTTTGTTCGAGGGAAGCCCTTCATCGTGGAACCGCGGATAGAGTTCCATTAGCGACACCGGTCTGTCCATCCAGCCAGTGGATTGAGCGGGATTCTAATCTAACCGCAGGGCATGCCTTCTAATATAGATAGGCTTGATTAATTCCGTGGCGAGGCAGTAACGCGTGTGATCCGCGCCTACGAACCGGATGATTACCGGCTGTAACATTGTTACACGTATACGACCAGCTGACCGGACCCGGTTACATCCAACCAACCATCGGATATATCTAACCCGCATGCAGACCAAAAGGAATATGCCGCTGCAAACTATGCAAATTAAATTCAAGGGCACTCACTGCCAGACGGCAAACCACTTCCCTGTCGTAAAAATGAGTACGGCGATGCGGAGGATTCGCGCGAGCACTCGTACGATCGAGTGCTTTTGCGATACTCGTCGACTATCTCGACAACGATTGGAGGATTACGAGGTATAAACATGCCATATGTCCCTGTATGGTAGATGTAGGTATTATAGATATCATTCGAGGGAATAGAATGATAAAGCTAGTAAAATGATTCATATTTAATGATTAATAAGAATTGGTAGATTTAGGGTGGAATTGCTGTAGTTATAATTATTTAAGGGGACCGTGAATTTAATTAAATGTGATTGGAAAAATTGACTAAAATAGTTTTGATTGAATCGGTTTGTAACTTGTTAATCCTCTCGTTCATCGGACAATTGATGTTTCAATTAAGTGAACGTCACATTCAATAAAGTCTAGGTTGTCCACTATGATTAAGAGAAATTGAATGATTCACTAGTGCGTTGTCAATTTTTATTGGTGCTCGAAAAGTTAAAAGCTTTCGGGCAAGTTTCTTTGAACATTTTTTATGGTGAAATATTAGTAGTCCTTGTTTGGCCGAGAGCCACTTCGGGGACTAAAAAGGAATCTTTGTTCAAAGAAAGTGCTTAGTAGCTCATATATAGGCTCGGGATTCGAGATATTGAGTGATTGATAGACTTTCAGAGTGGAAGCTACAGCTCCTTCGAAGTTTTCTGATGTTCGGCCAACTACACAGAAATCCGGACGTTGAATGCACCCGATGCCAAACCGGAAATCACCTCCTACCATCTTTCGTAACCCGAGTTGGACTCTCCGGCACGGTGTGTACGGCACTGATGCACTTCCACCTAATTGTTATCGTTACGTTTGATCGTTTTGCATAATCGCGGAATCCACGGTTCCGCTCGATTGTGCCAAAAGGGAATCCGTTTTCCTCGGGATGAACTTCGCACAATTCCGACCAGATAAAAGTCCGTTCCTCGTGTAAATCGTTGCCATTGTAACTCCACGGTTATTCAGAGAAGGAAGTTGGATTATTATAACCGACATTTTCCCGGAAGACGATAATTACACGGAATGAGTTCCGAAAGTAAGAATGCAAAGGACAGGAAAAGTGGTCTCCGAAGGAAAATATCAAAATAACTTTGGAGTGTATTAAAATATTTTTCAATTATTGTTTCTCATTGAGTTTCAATTTTGTAACTTGCTCAAATATCAGTAAATTCGAAGGGTGCCTAAGAGATTTCTACGAAGAAATTCAGTTTCATTGATTTACAAAAGGTCTCAGACAGGGATCGTTTAGCCGGGAAATTCCGATACGAGTGAAAGATTAATTAAAGCCCAGCCACCGTGTAATGAGAGCATTGCTTTCCACTTAAGATTACGCCCGGTGCAATTTCGAGACGGTAGAAACTTCGGCACCTGCCGCTTAATAACGTATAGCCTAGCTGTTACCGTCAATTGTGGCGCATAAATAAGGCCAACTTAATTTCACGCCATAGTCTGCCGTTAGAAATATCTTCCAGGTGTCTCTTTGTTAGTTAACGAACCAACGGTGGAGGACACTTTAGACATACTCGTTAACGACGGTTCCTCGGTATACTACTAGGAAGATTGACATCTCTCGTCGTTATTCTCTCTTTCGGTTGAAGACCCATTCACCCATCCACCCACTCCCCTACCAACCTCTTTCGACCCACTAAATCACTGGTTACCACCAGTGACTGACGTTATTAATGAGCCACTAATAGTGGCTGCACATACAAGTGTTTCGTATTCCCGCTCGGCCACTCATCGTCCACCAATTACCAATAATTGTTATCGTCCCGAGGACCCAGCTTTACTACAAATCACGTCCTATCAAAATCGATCGACATTCCTGTCTTATAATCCACCGAATTTTACCATTCCTCTACCAAGCTATGTCAGTTATCGACAGATTATCTTAGATCGAATAACCTTCCATTTTTATGCTAATCAATATTTCAAGAGAATTGAAAAGATTTCCTGGAGGAACGTTCAATAGATTGGTAAGCTAATACATATTAAATCGAAGACATTAGAAATGTTTTTCGATGGAGCTTCTAGGTGAACCCGAAGACCCAATGTATATTGTATATGGGTTACCAGGAATACGCTTAAGTGTCATCGTACGATGGAACGAAAGAGAGAAAAGAGCTAACTGAAAAATACATTCCCTTTCTTGGCTGGTGAATATCCAGCCTGAAGAACTTCCATGAATATAGGGTAGGGGCATCCAGTAGGACCTTAAGGAAATGCAGAAAGTACATAAAACGACGCGTTTTCCCTCAGCAGAGATACTTTTATCGCTTACACATTTAGCGCCGCCGTGGGAATTGCCTCGACGAACGACCGCCACCCGCGCTATGCAGGAAAAAACGAGAGCGGTGCATTCGGAAACAGAGGTAGGAAAAACAGGGTGAGAATCATAGAACTGGGGCAAAGAGGAAGAAAGAATGACCTGAATGTATACGCAGACCCTATTCGCGACGGAAAGTAATTTCAGTGCACACATCGTAAACCACGCGAATAAAGAATCTCTTTATGAGGCTGCTAATGGAATTATCATAGGGGTACCACTTGCGATTGGTCACGAGGTTGGCATTTGAAATTCCTACGACATTTCTAGCACGCGTCCGTCAAGCTGGAAGTTCCACTGCGGGAGGGCGATTATTTTGCGATCGAAAACGTCGATACACTCGTCAGTGTACTCACGGAAATGAGGTCCCTTGGAAACTCCGGATCCTCGACAGCGTCTTCCGTCTCGGGAATTATACACGCCGGTACGTGTATGCCAGCAAAGTTAAACGTCAATCTAGAATTCGCTATGCAAAATGTTTCCAAAACAAGTTTCCTTTGTCGCTAGCAAACCGCCCGACAACAGCTGTGACTGCAGCTCAACTTTCGGTAATACGAACTCGATTTTCAATGGGGACCTGCGATGTTATTAACTGATTACGTATTACGCCTCAGAATTTTCTTCAGGTGTCTGGACGGTTACTCTTCTATTTGCCGGGAAATTGGAATATCACTGAGGAACACCCAAGTGGAATGCTCGAAACTGCTGAAGTCTTCGAGACAGTTTGAACTCTTGAATCCTGAAACCTTGGTGACAGGGGAGGCAAGAAATAACGAGGAGAAGTCGCAAGAAACAGCTCGTTAGAATCGTATGGGGAAGAGCCAACTTCCTTTCAATTGTTATTTGACAATGAGAAGCTTGTACTTCTTTAAAAATAGTATTGTTAAACAAGAATTAGAATCAATTAATTATATCCTATGTTATATTTATCGTTCTGCGTTATAGACATTAAACGTGCAACTAATATTCCTATGCATTAAATCGAGAAAAACGAAATAATAATATTGTAATTACATCAAAGAAAATAAATCAAGCAAAAATGTAATCATCATATATTCGTGTCTTATTTTATATTCCCTTTAATTTGACCGAAAATTGTTTGTCTTTGCGAGCTTGAAAAATTATATGTATAACATGTTACGATTATATTTAAAAGCATAAAATAAATGTAATACATTACACGAATCGCCGTTATGACGGATGACAGATCGGATTAAAAATATTGCTATGCATTTATCAACATTTTGGTTTGATGCTTTCCCAATGAGAATAATCGGCAAAAAACATAACCAATAACTGTTTCGGCCGGTCTTTAAATCGAGGTTTTACGGCAGTCGCATGCCTGATTTTAGAAGATAAAATTCCTGCACGCGTTTCGATGGTGCCCTAGGCGCCGAAATCGCAGTAAATCGTGCCAGACAATTTTAAGCCCTGACACGTCCATTACGCGATTATTCCCCGCGCTATCGCTGCTACACCATTGGATTTTATGAATTAGTAACGCTTCAGCTTCCGCGATCTACTGACCTAGTCATTTTACGCGAGAAACCCTGCAAATTCTCTGGAAATCTTAATTATGTCCCGGTATATGAATTTATAATTAATAATAATAATTAAAATTATTGGTCCAATTATGTAAATATGTCTTTCATATTTTCAATTTAATTTTAAGATAATTATGTACCCTATCCCAGCCTTAGTCGTTTTCCACGAGAAGCCCTGAAAACTCTGTGAGAAACTTAATTATGTTCATCAATATCAATTTATAATTAATGTAATAATTATCGATTGGAGTATACAGCTACGTCGTTCATATTTTCACTGAAATATTAAAGTAATTATTATATATACCTACAAATAAGCATTATTAAGCCGCAGCTTCTATGGAGCTCAAAGCGCAAAGGAGATGAAGAAGAAGTCCGAAAATGCGGTGAGTAAAGATTGAACTAGAAGTTGTAGGAAAGTGAAAGAAGAGTGGATAGATAATTGCCAGGAAGTTCGTTCGTGGATATTATCGGTAAAAAGCTTTTACAATTAAGTCAGAGCTGATAGAAGCCTCCCGACTGGTTGATGTAAAAATAAAGTAAGAGACTTCCACTTCGCGGAACGAAGACATAATAAGATGAAACATAATTACTGGGCTCTTACGGAACTTTTCTAACAAACTAGAATTCTCGCGTTACTTTTCACCAATAAACATCAAATGTCACTGTCAAATCAAACTTCTCGACGTCTCGAAAATTCTATTTATTTTTACCACCTTTTCAAACAATTCCCTATTATTGCCAGTATATGTTATGTACATAATGTTTAGTATCAATCTTCTCGATTAATTGAATTGATCAATTACTCTCATTTATTAACTCTGTTGAAGATAAATGAATCAATGTATCAATTACGAGAAATTCAGCCCTCAGATATGAATACACAGTATAATAATATAATATAAGACTCCTAGTTATATTTTAATAATATTGCTACTTGCTTCAAAAGGTGTCCGATATACCAAATTATTAAATGTATCACACTCTTCTTGCAATTTCCAGAAACGCTTGCAACTTTTACTCAGACATACATATATCAACAAAGTTGAGCAACATAAAAAAACTCGACAAGTAACATATGCCACGGTGTCCAAAATTATAGATCCGTTCATCGATAAATGTGGTTAAACTCAGTGGAAAGCATATCGCACGTATAGAATGAAAAGTTTGACGCGAAAGCAACCGCCCAGCACAACCACCGTCACCCCTTCACTTTCATCAATTTGCAGACTCTTGTCTCGCTTCCTCTTACTTACAGTTCCGTGTCACGGTGGGTTTCCCTCGATCTCACATTGACTTTCCTATAGGTTCTATTGTTCGCACGATTTTCACGGTTCAAAGGCGACAGATAGCCACCCGATGGTTTGCCAAGTTCGGCGGCAAACTTCGGCAGCTCCCGTGGAAACCGTCCCCACGGAGTCTCGGAGCTCGTCGAGCGCATCAGCCGGAAAAGCCCTCGGTAAACCGAATCTACAAGTCCGATGTAAAAATATCAGGAGAGACTCTAACGATGATAGCGGCTAGCTTATAATTTGTTTGCATTCCACGGTGCTCGGAGCAATTATCAAAGTTTCGGCTCTCCAGTTAGAAGTTTAACCAAAGACATCTACTAAGGAATACCGGGCTCTTCTATGAATGAATAGAAACGAGCTGCGGAAGATTCTAAGTGGTACCCTCGAGTGTTGGAATTGCGTCAGTATGTAAACTTCTGGTATGTAAACGAGCGGTTTTCTGTAAGATACATTTATAGAAGGCAAACTGTACTCGGTGAATTTTTATTTCTCTTAAGGAGCATACTTCTTGAAGTATAAAGAAGATTCAAGCTATCTTCCATGGTTTTATCTTATTGGCTGAATATGTATGTACTTATGTACAGATATACGTATCTGTTTCACGAGCTAAATCATATTATTTGTAATAAGACGTACCTTCGAAGGATAGAAATAAAGGAATATAACCCTATGCCGTACCCTTTCCACGTTTAAATCTTTCTCCTCACTTTGATCGTTTTCTTTGGCTTCAACAAGGGGGTATAAGAGTTTCAAGGGTACAAACCAGTATCTTATATTTAGATCTCTTTCTTTGGACGATTTCTGTGCCGCCTTTTCTTAGGAATATAAGAGACGAGCACTTTCCAAGAGAATAACAACGGTATCGCTTTCTCCCTTTCTCTCTTGTCGAAAGTAACTCCTCCCTTTCCATTCCGAGCAAATAATCCCGGTCCTCCTGGCCCTCCCAGGCAACGCACACCTTTCCCGAGCATTTTGAACGCTGACAAAGAGGCGATAGTAAATCCTGAATATAATGTAATAGCCTCGGTTGGGCGTTGGTAGCCCGATTGTTCCTCCTATAACGATCCACTCCCATGGAAAACGCCTCCGAAGACAGTGAAGAATTACCATAGTCCGCATATATCAACTGAATCAATGTCTGCACACTATTCGCAGATTTTTCACGAGCACTGATTTTTTATTTCCATTTTTCTGAACCATAAATATCTTCGATGTCGATGGACTTTGGATTCCAAGTTATACCGAATTCTTTGAACTACGCAGGATTAATTGTAAGTAAGTAATCAAACTGTCAAAGGGTTTCAGAAGTGAACAAATAAACATTGCAAAGCGGAAAACCGTCGCCGATTAACGATGCGATCAAATTTACGCGAGCTGCTTCGATCCAACAATATTTTTTCTACCATATCGTATTACACAGAATTTCATAAATTTCGTGGATCGTGCAGTATGATCCAATAATACAATAAATAATATAACACACGTGTATCCCTAGAATATTTACATTTCCTCTATCCGTGAAACATCATCTGTACTCGCAACATTAAATAAACGTATAACAAATACCGATATTCCGTTTCAAACATTTCCACGGTTGCACGTAAATAACCAAACACCGGTTGTTGCGCGAATATGGGAAAATTAAAAAATATTAGCTAACACGGAAATCGAGATATCATCCGACATTTTATTCGTTCGTAAAATCCGTTTGTATTTAAAAATCATCCTTCATCCCTCGCCAATGAAGTATGCCGAACATTTGTATCGAGTAAGTTACAATCGCGTTGTATCGCTAAATTTCAGATACGTGGTATCGGGGGGTGGGAAATAAAAGGAAGATCTTTATGAAGAGATCTCTATTTACTAACGTCGAGGAAATTAATTCGCGCGATTTATCAGGGGAGGGAATCGTGTGGTACAATTTTCCAGCACGATTCCTGTTCGCCTAGATACGCTTACAAGCCCCGATGTTCGCCGGTTCGTTCGTTTCCACCAGCCCCCCTCCCCCCTGGCCAACCCCTGCTCGAAGTGCACACTATCAAATGAAATGAATGACACGAAACGGTGCTACGAGAACGCGGATATTTAGCGTTTTCCGATATACGAGGCGATTTCGACCCCCGTAGCCCGACGCTGTTATTACCGTCGGAGAACTCCGGGGTGAACCGGGCCGTATAGCTTTTGTTTTCTCTCTTAAAAATGATTACAACGTACCACCGATTTCAGTTCCGTCCGCGGGGAACCTGCGCTTTACCTACCCTCTCTAGTTTCAAATCGTTCCACCCCATCAGCAATAATGTTTATTACACCCCCGTAGAGTAAACTGTCCGCTCATTTCCTACATCCACCCCTGAATTTCCTCGTTTAATTTTTATAATAAAACTGTACTGTTCTGCGACGATGTTCGCTCGAAGAATACGCTCGTGGAAGTAATCAGTTGGTAATACGAGATTGTTGAACGTATTTGTTATTGGTTTAGAGTGATGTTCCTGGTGATGGTTTTGTTGTACGTCTTTTGTAATGCGGATTGGTTCTGGTGTTTATATGATTGGTACAAGATAAAGTAAGAGGGGGTTGGTTTGATAGGAAAATGTTCCGAGACAACCCCCTGCGTGCTTACTTTTAGCCCTCGAGCTTTCTTCGAGTCTCTTGGTAACTTAGTGAACGCCTTGCCGTTGTACGTGACGAAGGTAACAAGAACCAAATCGCTTTGTCAACGCACCCTTACTTCTACCACCCCCTGGGAGGCTTAAGTCTCTTCGTGTACCACGCTACAAGACGGAGTCTCTTCAAGCCTTTAACGTTGTTTCAAAGTATAGGAATTCGGTATAATTTATCGAGAAATTCGTCGGTTTGTGTGAAAATAATTGTCGAGTTAACGTGGAAGCGTATCAAAGATTCTCGATACTGATAATTATGTTCATACAACATTCAATAAAGTATTGGAAATGAAATTCGATATCGCGTGTTTGCACAGTTTATGGCGTAGTAAGAGGTTTAATGAAATTCACGTAAATTATAGGAGACTAATGGAGCGAGTCGCTTGACAGTTTCAGCGACGCTTGAAAATTGAGTTGTTCGCGAGTTTAAAGTACCATACGAAAATATACGGGGCATGTGAGAAATTGATCGTCCTTGGAAATTGAAGCCCGTTACGCAGAGTGATCGTAGTCCCGTGTTAAAGTGCAACGAACGGTGACACTAAATGGCATAATACTATTATTCGACTATCCAGTTATTCTCTGCTTCTTTTCAGATCGACTTCGAGAAGGCTTTTATGTCTTTCAGGACATCCAGACCGCCCCGAATTAATCATTCAGTCAATAACGGTCAATACTTTTCAAAAATACCGATTCAACAAGTTTTATTCACCGTCGCCCTCTTGGTTTTATTACGAGTCATTTTTCATTGATATTAAAACCCATATATCGAACCGTGCCTAATGACTCCAATTATAACCCACTAATTTCTTTCTTAGAACAGTTTTTAAGCGTTGCTAGAAAGTCCTCGAATTAATCAAACTAAAAATATGTCTTTGGTAGTCGTAGAAATAAACTTCTATATTTATCACGAATCCTCACAAAAGAAATCGTCCCATGCTTTATTTGGCAGGAATAATTAATTTATTGACGTTTGCATCAGGTGTGCGACGACTATTTCTCCATTAACGAATAAATGTAATATTTTCCAATGGAAAGGTTCCTGTAGCATACGATTTATATAGCATTAAGATGCTACTGTTGTATAAAATATCTATAAGATATCCTAAAATAAATTACTTTATAAATGTCACCAAAGACACCGCTGATAAACTTACGTTTTAAACACGTTTTCAGAAATTGGTTCTTGATGCTCGAACAAAAGAAGTTTGTATAACACTTTAACTGAGTGTCTCGTACGATAAATTGTTGGAGAATTGCCGCGGAGCGCAGGCTCGTCTGTTTGTCAGAAGTAATAACGAGAGGGCAAGGATAAATCGCGAGTTCCTTGCCGGTTTCACTCGACTCTGTATTTTCCGGTTCCTTCTGGTTCCTTCTGGTTCGTTCTGGTTCCACAGATCAATTTCAGGGAGCACGCGAACAAGAAGGAGGAGAGGAAAGGAATAGGAGCGTGGAGTCTTCCACGGTGGATGAGCATTAGTCCGTGTCTCCTTTCGTTTGCTCGCTCTTTCCAGAGTCAGAGTGGTCTCGTTACTTTTGTTTTCCCGAGTCCGGGAGACTCGGAGGGATACCTCTGAAAGGTGACTCCACGGTGGCTTCAAGACGCCTAATCTTATTTGCACTTTTCCGTGGCTTCACCGTCTCCGAGTTTCCTTCCGTTCGCCATTTACCTACCGCCTGGAATTCTACCAGGGGCTAATGCACCGCCACGACTCTTTCCCTCCCTACCTCCCTCTTCGGCTTTATTGCGTATGCAACATTGCAAAATGCACGAGCCCGCGATTCCGAGGTATTAGCAGCCAAAATTTCTTGCGGTTTCCATTTCCATCTCCTCTTACTCCTTTCAGGACGAATGGTTTTGTTTTGAAGTCACTTTAAGATTCCAACTTCTTAATGCTCGTAGAGGGAGATATTTTATTATAATTGATGGTCGTATTTTAATTAAAAATAATTTGTATCACATCTAACGCGGCTTGTTGAAAATTAATTAGTACGAGAGTCGTATTGAATCTTGCATAATTTTTAATGATCCTCGTAGGGATTAGGTCGTACAAGTTCACGAAGTATTGTAATGTATAAGTAAGATCGTTATTACGAGGAAGGATAGGGGATGAATGATTAATGGGCGGCATTACGTAATGAGAATCATCTCTTGTTCTTGGATCACGATTAAAAATACAAGGTGCTCGTCTGTCTCTTCTGAAAAGCCAGACAGGTGATGCGAGAGAAGTTTCGCCCTCTAAATTAAGGTTGAACTTCATTATTTTTACATTAGGCGTAAGTAACTTCGACATAGAAAGGAAGCAGAGAGGGGGTGCCGTTCGGGCTAAACCATATCGAAATAAAATCCCGAACGCTTTTAGCGGACGTCTAATTATTCCACTTGGAAATTATTCACCATGCCACGATATTTTCCAAAAAATAATCAGCCTGAAGCGTCTAGTTATCTACCATCCGAGTAAAGAGGAACTATTATAAGTATTCTATAATTCACTTTCCCGTAATAAACGCTCGGAGCTCTAAAACTTTTCCAACGCTCTCTCTAGTACCTTGAGAATTTACGCGGATAACTTTTATGAGCTCAAATAATTACATTCACCACGTCACGATATACATATATACATACATACTCACATAACATTCATAGGTATACTCTTCCGGGAAATAAGAGGAAAAAATATAAAAATAGGTCAATAATAAATAGCAAAGCGTAAAGTGAAGCAACAAAATGCAATGGTATAAAACGTGGAAGCATTTAAGAGGATTTCTTTTATGAGGTATGCGTAAAGGAATTTGTACAATTATAAAAGTGTACAAAAACAAAGTGATATTTCTGCAGTCCTCTATAAAAAGAGATCCAACGAAACTTAACAAATGTGATAATCAATAAGCACACACACCCAGGCTGAAGAACAAAACACAGGGTCCACTATCTGTTTAGAGACAATAGTGGGCCTGATGCTAACGCGAATAAATTTTATAAATACGATTCCTCGAAATATATTTCGTTTCGAATAAAGTATAGAAAGGTACAAGAAAACCCATGCGTATATGCGCATATACTTGGATAAGGTAAAGTGGGAGAGAATTTAATTCAAAATTTCTGAGAAGGAAAATTACCGGCTTTCAAGCCGTCGCAAAGTGAGGAAAGGTAATGCGGATGGTTTCCGTGGTAGCCTCCGGTAGACAGGCCTTTTCATCGTTGAGCAGTGCGGCCTGCATTTTATTTAATATTAGCCTGGTTACCGGGTTAAATTGTCGGGCGGAGACCCGGGCCGAAAATTTGCATCTTAATCGGACCCTATTACTGTAACGTCGTTGCAACGGTTCAGTCAGTCTAGCTGGCAGCTAGATGTTACACGTTTCGGTGAAACACGAGGCTTTCGAGGGCAACTGGAAATGCAAAAGCGGTTTTGATGCAAGCGGTTCAGGCGTGGCCGATTGCACCGCGCTGCTACTACCCGATCCACCTCGTACCGGATAATCGAACCGATTCACCCACCTGAATACGCCCATCTGATTGACTCCCATTGTTACCGATCACTCATCGTTTCCGCCACGAATTGCTTCCGCCTCTCGAAAGTTTGCTAACCTACCCCTTCCTCTCTCTCTTTCTCTCTCTCCCGCCATGTTTTCCTGTCATTTCTTCTCGTTCTCTCAGCCGTGTTTCCCAATATCGCCCACTCCGCTCCGTTTCGTTTGGGGAAAAAAATCTAAATCGTTCGGTAATTCAAGTGCGGGATCATCGTGCACCGCTTTTGATTCTTGGAGTGTTCGGAAATGAGAGCTTTAATTGTGAGTGTAACGAGTAAATGAATCAATCAGGGATGGTATTCAAATATATTTGAATTGCTAGATGCAACCGTAATAGTTAGAGTAATTACGTACGCGATTAAAGTAAAAATAGGGTGGTGCTCTTTTCTATTCAAATTTTATCCACCGCTTGCACTTCTCATACATTTCACCGCATATCCACTTTGCAGAAAAATCGGGTATGTCTCAGAATTTTATGAATATCAAATTAAATTTATTTCCAAGAAATTATCGTGAAAAATGATGGTATTCTTTGCTTCGATAAACGAAGTAAAAATTCCTTCCGTGAGTTAATTCAATTTCAATAAATGCCAAGAAGCAGTGCAAATATAATTTTAAAATCATTCGAATTATATGATGTTCAATCTTAGCAATCTTTTTATAGTATGAATTTAATGAAAATATAAGTCTTCAGACGGGTGGATAAGATTCGGAATAACATCATTATGGTTTTCGTGCAGTTTCCAGGAAAGTGCTCATGCACGAACGCCAACCACTGAGAATTAAACAAGGCCCTCCACCCCGACTTCCCCTCACGAGCATTCCTATCATAGAATGCTCTCACGGAAACCTCTTCTTTGGCGACCCACCAATATTCACTAGGATCTAGAAGGTATTTGAGCCACAGAGGAAAGTATAGGAAATTCCAAACCAACCCCTCGCTTTCCTTCTTCCAACACCTTTCGCAAAATCCCACGTCTGTCAACCCAAAGGATCTCACAGAATTTCTTCTAACCGTACATTTGAATATGAAAGTTTTGATTTCATCTCAAATAATTATTGTTTGCCTCATAATAATTAGATCTCATACCTATATGAGAATATAGTGAAGATTTATATTGAATATTTGAATATTTGTAATATATAATATATATTGAATATTTATTACTAGCTCTAATAGTAGCACATTTAATTGTACAACTTATTGGAACGATACTAGAAAAGAAGGCGCAACCCGTCTTTCTCGAACCTATTCCTGTGTGTACTCCTTATGTGATTATTTCTAACGATTATTTCGAATACAAGTTTCCACTTGCAATTGCATTGTGCAAAAATAATAATAATAAGCATGAAATCAATGTGAAATATATATTCGCAATGTGTCCACATCTTGCCAGTTCCGCGGTACAAGCAGCCGCCGCATGCGGTACCGAACAGTGTCTCCTGGGGCCACATCGTCTCATTAATCAGGGCAATCTCCTGGCACAATATTGAAAATTCCTTGTGCACACCCATGCACACTGCAAATTCTCGGCCGTCGAGGCTGCGCGATTTCAAGTATTCGCGAAAGGAGCAACTACCTCTTTCGATCCCTGCGAAACCCTTTACCCCATTTCAACCTCTGTCTTTCGATGTAAGAGACGTATGCTTGTACGCTTTTATTTTCTTCGTTCTCCTTCAGTCTCTCCCATTTATTCCCTTTTACCTAACGGCCTTTGTATTCGTGGAATAAGTAGCAAAAAGCCAGTCTATGATTACCATTCTCTCACGAAGCCTTTCTTTCTTTACCCTTTGCAAATGTCGCTCTTAATGGTATACTTCTAAGAACTTAATTGCAGTGAATTTATATCGAGAATGCAAGGCGCAAGGAAGATACATTGGGACTGATTAACGTCCAACGCGATTTCAGGACCGATTAAACCCATGGTTGTCCTCTACTGTTTTCTCACTGAGGTATTTCTATTTCTCCCTCGTCGTTCTTCTTCTTCTTCTGATTCTGAGAGATAAGAGAGAACCCAAGATACTATCGTTTACTGACTTTCACTTTGTTAATGTTAATGGAAGGTATCCTTGCCGGACGATCTATAAAGTTCTCTAATTAAATCGACGCGAAGAAATTATAGCGAGGTTGGTGTCTGGTACGTGTGATATTAATGACAAGGGTGGCATTTAAATTAGAAATTTTTGCTGTTCCAGTAAATCGTTTCTGGTACGCTGATATGACCCCGAACGATTTTTAATTTTTCGCCAAAATCCGAGCCAAGCGAGATATCCTCAATTTAAAGTGGTCACGATGAAATACACATTGAATTTATATTATGCAAATTTTTCTATCCATTAAACGTCCATTTCTCTCACTCCGTGTTTATTACCCGACGCTTTTACGAAATTTCGAATGTCCATTAGTCACCGAATGTCGTTTATCCTCCGAGTGTCATATAATGGGCGCACCATCGTGTTTCCAGAATATTTCGTTACACACTTCACGAGATTTGTACGAAATTCATTGGTAAAACCTGAACCACGTTCCGCTAGTACGTTACCGCGCGGGAACGAAAACGGTACAAAACAGAATCGTCTTTGAAGGGTAGCGGAGGGGGTAGTATTTGGAAATGACGACGGTGCACCAAAGTGGATATCGATTCGAGCGATAAGATGCTCAGAGATATTCCACGGTTAATTCTCAGGGCGATGTTGCCGTGAAAAAGGATCGACTATTTCTCTCCCCACTCATTTCCCGCCCTTTTTTTCTACCCTCGGCGAATAAAACCGTTCGGTGAATTTGCAAACGGAGCAGGAAGAAATGATCATTGCAGGAATAGGTTTGAACCCTCTTGGCCTTTGGACTCCGGGAAACCACCGTTAACCACCCACAGGATCGTTTCCCTTGAAACAATTGAACCACTCTTAATTTATCACCCCCCAGACCAGCATGCAACGAATTCCACGGGAAATAAATTATTGTAGGTGCCCCACCGTCGAGAATTCAGGAGGGCAAGTAATTCACGGACGAATTTGTTCTGGTTCCCTGCGGGAGGGTAGGTGTTCGAAAGGAAGTAACGTGACTCGCGTTAAGTCCTGGATTTATATCCTTATATGCCGCTTTATGCTCCCCGATGTGTCCACTGGTTCTTTAACTTACGAAACTACCAACATAAACGTACTATTTTACCGACTAAAAAGCGTATAACAATAAACAGTACGTCGTCCCTTTAAGCGAATAAGTAGAGAAATAAAAATGATTTGTATAACCAGTGAATAATTCGGAAATTACTTATTACGTTGGAGATGCCATACATCTATGCAGAAGTCACAATGTATTTTTGATTGTCTAATAAATTATAGATGAGCTCTAACATCTTCAACCCCTATAAGACGCCTATAATCCAAGATTAATATTGAATAAAGAATTCAATTGTCGGGATGAAGGGATCAGGGCGCGAATGTGATACTTATTCACAGAGAAAGTAACATCTGCCGTAAAATACCTTCTGTATCCGACAGGTCATATTACAAATAGGAAGGTTAGTGGCATCTGTATTAATATTATGACAAGTTGAGAGGATAGTGGTTTTTCAGCCCCCGCGTGTACTTTATACGATCCGACAGAGTCCGTGATGGATAATCTACTTATCATTCCATAACCCTGAGACACTTCCCGGAGTCAGCCATACTTCATACTTCGTACTTCCTTTCATCCTTCTTTGCTCACTTTCTTTACAATATACTAACATGAGAGCTGCAGTCAACGAGAAACGAGAAAATGAGGATTCAGGGACTCGCTCCACGGCTGTAAAAGTTTATTGGAAAAATGAAATGACACCGGGTAATCACGACGCATCACTACTATATGAGGACTTTATCCTTTCAATAAGGAGTGCTAGGAAACTCCTTGCTTTAATACTGAGTTATATTACAGCGCGATACCAGTGATACGGTAGTCAGAAAAACACAATAACTTTAAACTCGTATTGTTACGTACCATTGTAAGAAACTGCACATATTTACTATGATTCTGGAATTGTTACTTTTATTTAATATATTGAAGTGTACCGATGACCGAATATTAACATATTAAAACTGATTCTAAGGATTAGATTGGATAGTCTGGAATCAGGATTATGTATTTAAATCAGACCGAGAATTTATTGTAACAGATGACTGGACGTAATAGTCTGGCCTGGACGGATATCGAGTAAATACCTAGGTACACATACAATTGACCACTATGCGCTCACTGTTTCGGTATTCGCCGGAAGTAATCAATGGTCCTACACGGTGCGTGACGATTCAATTACAAACCGACGACGCAGACTTGTCGGAATTAACCGTGGATAAAGCCAGATCGAATTGTCGCGAGCGTGCATCACGAAAACAGGTATACCCAGGTACTCTTCCCCTACCAAACTCCACCGACGGCGACAGCGACATAAATATTTCACGCGTAAATCCGGAAACCCGTAAATCTTTAAGTGCTCCGCGAGAAAATGGCCAGAAACGGAAGAAACCCGAAATCAACGAGTCGCCATGAAAGATTTATTCGACGTAACACACATTAAGAGCACCGTGTACGAATAATCGATACATCGCTGGGAATAGAAATAGAATTTATAATAGCACTGCTAGAAATAGAGAGAAATCATTTATAAAATGTTCAATATATATTCGGTAATGAAATATCACTGTAGTAATAAGAAATTGAATATTCTCACTAGCCATCTGTTCGCGGTGTTCTTTTTAAATTAAGGAATTTCCAACAAGCGCGAAATGATTGTATTATAACCGTACAAATTGAATAAGCTATAAGAAATTGATTTAAATAATGCTCCAATTTTAATGTTGAATATTGACACAATATACTCATGAATAACGAGTTTAAAGTACTCCTCGTATTGTTGAATCACGCTTAACTTGTCAAAAGAGATTACAGAGACTCGTATTAACAAAGAGATACTAGATATGCTGGCGAATAAGATTATAACTGGATAATGGCCGGTAATGTTGGAGTGCAGTAATTAACATGAATGTATAATCGCGTACTATATAATTACTTTGTGGGATAACTGCAACTCGCTTAACGGTCATTTATCGTAGGTTTACATTGGCATACTACGGGCAGAAATAAACAATCCGCTACGTGATTCGACCCACAAATATTTGATAGCGTACCAACAAAATAATACGCGCTACAGCGATACAGCAAAAAAAAGGTGATAACAAGGGACGTGCATATTTCAACGATATCGTCGATTCCAAGTTTTTCTTCGAGCATTTTTCTTCTATCTCGAAGAAACTAGAATAAGGTTTGAAATTTTCTTACGCAAGACTCTCTCGTAAAAACAGAATCTCAGACGTATATCGAGGTAGAGAAATGAATGTACGAGCCCTTAAAATACAAAGAAACGCGTTTGAAGAAAATCGACGTGATTTCTTGTCAAGCAATTTCTCCGGTGCTCTCGAATGTCAAGTTACTGATAAATAAAGTGTCGTATAAAATTCAAACGCTGATACGTCCCAGGATCGATGGTTAGAATAACTGCATAAAGCATGTCAAAACTATCGTGCCACTTTACGTTCGACATGAACGTGAACAGCTTGTAGAATATTTATGCATGTAACTTTACAGCGCGATGTAACCTCGTCGATCGAACGATTGCAGTTTCAAGAATTTTATCGTGTGTAGCGGAGCATGGACATGTCAGAAGATCGTATCGTACCATCGATCCCGGATATCTCGTAGAACGAGAAACTCTAGTTTCCTGCTTTTATCGAGTTTCCCGTAAAATAAAAATTTTATCGCAACCACTATCGGGCCTACGACACTTGGCCTTCTATCCTCTTAACGCCGGTAATGCCTTCGAATATATACACGGACGAGCATATACAGACACCCGCGCACATAAATCGAAATCTCTTGGACGTCGATTGTACACTCGACTAATTAAATTCCCGTCGATCCCACGCATTTCCCCGTAACGGAGAAAATCGGAATTCTCATTCGGCACGTAGAAAACGTAGGAACTCTGGGGTAAAAGGAGAGAATCTAATGGAAAGAAAAGAAGAAAAATCGAGGAGAAGAAAGTCTGCGAAAGTATAGAATGACGCCGGAGATGTGTCGAAACCATAGATTCAGCTGTTCTCTCGCTCCCGCGCGTATATGTACACGGAAGATAACATATATGTGAAAAGTATATATTCGCGTGATCGTGCTGGAAAGCAAAGGGGTGGTGCTTCCTTCTTCGAAAATGTAGGAAGAAGAGGACAAGTGGTTCGATGTGGTTCGAGGTGGTTCCCATCGAAACGCAGCCTGCAAACATCGAGAAAACTTCGAAAGGGGAAGTAATACCGCCGAGTGGGAAGTTCTGAATGTCCGCTAACAATCTGTGCACTTAGAAATCTTGGTCAACCTAGGCGTCTCTATATCTTCCTTTACCGCACGTTGCTTTCTCGCATTTATTGAGAACCACTGGGACCCGGTCTACAAATACCACGACTTGTTTTATAAGACAGAAATTCTAATTTATAATCACGTTCTGTGTTTGTTTCATACTTTTTTCCGCTTCCTTCGTCTTCCATCCGCCTCGCCCTCCGATACTGGGTGACCTATAAACTCGCTCGATCTCACTCCTATATTCATTCGCAGCGCGCAACCGGGAAAACTTTAATAGAGCACGACTTCGGAAAAACAGGAAGTTCCATCAGGTACAACCGGATATTACCATATTCGAATGCCTTGCCCATGCCTCGGGCCAAATATTACGTCACGCGTAATCATTCGTTACTTTTTCACTTATTGACTTTGATTAATCATAGTTCTTGAACTACGAATGGAATGAACAGTGAGATGTTCAAAGACTGATGATTATTTATGATTATATTTGTGTCCATATTTATATTCATGAATACTAAAAGATCCTTGATATAGCAGATGCTGGAAACTTATTGCAAAGTCTAGGAAGAGGTATCTCGCGAAAGAATACGTTGGAAATAGAAACCTCAAGGAATCATCTCGTATCTCGTTCGGAAAGAATATCCGAAAGGATTAATTCTACCGTCAATAAAGCAGGACCATCCAATTACAAGCATTCTTCTGTAACATCCTCAATTCTCCAGTCAGTAGCCAGATTAGGAGACCAGTTGGAACGTATAGATAAAGTGGATGGCGGGAAGAAAAAGTTCAAAGGAAAAAATCGAATGTCCTGCAGTCGAAATTAAAACAAACCAGTCTGCATGGAGAGCGGAAATAGTTGGGACCAATTAGCTTCGGAAAGCCCCCTGCGATTCTTTAATTGGAGTCGGATCACGAAGCTATCCTTTCAAGTACAAGGATCAACAAAGACCACCCGTCCTTTGTAGAACGAAATTTCTACCAAACCCAAGTCGTATCAAATGCATCAAAGAATGTAGATTATAAAATAGCACCAAGAAAATAATGCAACTGATTAGTTCTTGTTAAAATGAAACAAAACGCGAGGCTACTTTCGCATATAAAATTAGCGACTAAGTAGAAACGGCCGTATTATGTCAGACAGAAAAGTGCTCGAATAGAAGCATGTACAGCTAGTCAGCCAACAATTCAAGAATAAAATTTTCTACGTGGAAACTAAACCGCACGATATTCAAATAAGGAATACTAGAATAAAATCTTAGAAATTGAATTCTTTTACAAATAAATTAATAAAGTCCACACGCAAGGAAACCTTATACGAGTAAGCCACGGCAAAGTACATAAACGGGGATGCATATTTCATAAAAATTAATTAAAAGTTTCTTTTAACTAAAGAAAGTCGTCTCGATCGATTGCAAGTAATTTCTCATAAAAGGTTTCAGTGGGGTTTAAGAATCTTGAATGTCGACGTGCTATATGAAGTGAAGTGGCTCTGTAAGTCATCCCATTATTGCGGCTTTCATCGATCGCAGACACGATAAGGACACGTAAGGATAGATATCCTTTCGAATAACCTGTAACCGTCTGCAATTCGAGAGCAAACAGAAGAATACCCACGGAGAAGCATAAAGGGGAATGTCTTTGCACGTTATGCAAATTATGGGGAATGGATAATAAAACGGAAACGTAAAGGCAAACTATCCCCTAATACTTCTACTCGGCAGCTCCCATAAATTCGACTCTTTGCCCTGTATCAACGAGATTCTTTCCCGGTACGTTCTTCTTCCTTCGTACCTGTTTTACGTCAGCCATTGCCAATGATGCCACCATATAATCTTCGAGTAACCTCGTTTCTCTACCGTTCTTCTATCTGCTTCTTCTTTATCTCCCGAAGAACATGTTCTTATGGATATAGCGCAAACGTTATATACGTTTCTTGGACACACGTATCTATGTACACAAATATATTGGATATACGGTAGCTTACAAAACTCCTCTTACAACCCGTTCAATATTTTCTATGTAAATGTATAGTTTCAAGTTAAATATCTACTGATATATATATTTAAACAAATAAGCCAGGTACAGAATTTAATAAAACAGCTTCAGCATTCAATATTATATCGTTTCAGGATTATCTGCCATTTGATGTGACTCTAAATAAATAATATCGTTATGGACTTATCGCCTTATTTATTTAATATTTCCAATATATAATATTATCCCCGTGGATTTATGACCTATTGTGTTGATCACAAAGTTCGTGCGATTTGTATCAGATTTTTTACTGGGAAATGATGGATTTTTATTAACACGGCATTACGAAGCTGTCTAAAATATAAGCAAATATTATAAGTTAAAGCAGACAATATATTATTGAATAGAAGTTTGAGAAAATATACAAAATTGAATAAAAGTCGTTTCTATTTACATGTTAAAAACCATACGAACTTTTTGGCCAGCCTAATAGTTCTATTTGATATTTTTAATATACAATAATAACACTATGGATTTATCACCTAGTTGGATTTAATATCAAAGATACTGCATAAAGTCATATAAGACTTTTTTGTTGACTATGCATTTATAGTTATATCGTAACAACGAATCGAAAGCATGATATGGAGGAAGTTTTTGAGACTCTACGTCGAAGAAGATTCTCGTGTGCATGTGATGGGAACGAGTACCCTTTGTTACGAGGAAGCGGAATCACGTTATCGAGCCTTCTTCTCTCATCCCGTTGCTATGGTTATCCTCGACACGATGTACACCAGTCACTTAATAGATATGAAATGTTCAAAGAACTAGATCTTCCCGCGCCAATCTTGACTCTTAAATGCGATATTATAATGCAGCTATCGCGTAAAGTACATCGTAAAGAGTAATAGATAAGATTTTATTTCAAACAGAAATATTCGATATTCATATTATACTTGACTTGTTATTTCCACTGTTAAATGTAACTTACATCGAATAACGATCATTTACCTTTTTCAAGTTAGCTTATCGATAACATCGTATATGATTTAATTCGGTGCATTTATTATCTGGATAGATAGTCCGATTGTAATTCCGAGCGAATAAATTTTTCAATATTTACGATTAGATGAGTGATCTCATTATTTCCGAGAGCAGAATATTCCGTGCAATAATGAACGATTGACCCGATGATATCAAAATGAATTATCAATGCGCCAGTGCGTCACGTTCAATTGTCGCATTATTCGGATAGCCTGCCTTGAAATTATTAACTGCCCATACAAATTGATATATACCTGAGTTATTTAAACTTATAATAATTTATCGGTGTATGTTCACGATAATCATTCGGATTTGACAATGCCCATAATGATCAACCCTTTACTGTTTCCATCAGAATGTCACTTGCATAAATATATGCCAAAAATCCCACGTAACTCGTGCACATTGTGAATATATAAAATCAATATTTATAAAGAAATATATTAAGGTGCAACGATTCCAATTTAAATATCATTGTTGTTAAGACAAGCACAAAGAAACTCGCATATCGGTCGACGATCTCAAGAATCTTTCAGGGCTGGCATTAAAAGAATTTTCACTGCAAATGCCAACTCTTATGGGTCACATTTTTCAGAGGAATACTTTTCACCCCGTCTCCTGGCATAAATTCCTAGGTGCAATAAAAGTCCTAAGAAAGTGGCGGATTCTCTAGGTTCATTATTCAAGTTATTATTTTCCTAATTACCAGGCTGTTAGTAAGGTTTTAATTGCGAATTAACATAGAAAGAGCCGAAATTATCCTCGCGAGATGAAATACGGGGGGGGGGGGGGGGGTTGAATTTTGGTATCGAGTGAGTCGGAATTCGCGGGGGAAACTTCATCTTACTCGAGACAAGGATATTCTACTTTCTAGGAGGACGCTACTTTCTCCGTGAAAGCGTAGTCCGGACGTTGGCGCAATTAGGAAACAACTGCGTTGGCGGACAGCCACTCGCTTCGTTGGATAATTGGTTTCCTCTTACCTCGTTGTCTCGATTGCCGCTCGAGCGACGTCCGCGAACTGCTAATTGCCACGACGTGTATTCCGCACCTATCCCCCTCTCTTCCTTCCTACTTCCATCCTCTGCTTGTGCAACAATCGCGAATAAGGATAAAACGATCGGAACAAAATAAACCCATTGATTGATTAGACCACAAAGCGTACGTGAAAATAAGTCGAAGCACAATGCTTGTCATTCTCTTAATTCCTTGAAGAAATTACATCTACAGTATTTCCGTTCCATACTTTTTTACCAGTGCACCAATCGGAAGTATAGCTGAAAATAAGAGGGAGACAATGAAACGATCGGTTGATAGATTGGACCTCAAAGTATACGAGGGAATAAGGCAAAGGACAATTCCCAGCGTCCTTGTAATTTTCTGGAAGAGCCACTCTTTCCTATTACTATTTCATACCTTCCCCAGTGCTACAATTGGAGATAAGGGTGGAAAAAAGAAAGGGAAACGATCGACTGATTGATTGCACTTCAGACTACACCTGAAAATAGGGGAGAGGACAATTCTCATTATTCCTCTAATCATTTACCTATCACTGGCTTGTCGGATTAATCCTACATCAGGGATGAAACCAATTAAATCATAATTAGAAAAAGCGCGGTGAGAATCTGCTACGTTATTTATTACTAAAAGTAGCGATATTCTTTTATTCCTCTGTTCTTCGTCGAGGAATAAAATCACAAAAGTTCTTAAAAGAAAGAGGTCCACTATAAAGCGAAATTATTGTCCCAAATAAGAACGACGGGGTGTTCCGAAAGAAATGTTATTTTTATAGGTTACGAGGGGGCTGTCTCGAATATTTGTAAATCAATATCGGGAATAATATTTATTGGTTATGGGGGGTGGAGCGGTGAGAGTCGCGAAAATAGGGGATGAAAAGTCGGTTATCCTGGAATGCATGTCGCCAGGGTAGTAAGAAACCTATAGAGACTCATAGTAAGAGGAAAAGTAAGAACTAGGTAGGGCAGCCAGTTCGCTCTCGAAGCAAGACGGGCCGCGATAAAGGAATTTATGTCCGCGCGAGATTTACGTCCCCTTACGCTTTTACAAGGTACGCCAAGGAGGATATGCTTGCAATACCGCCACTAACACGTACGGTACACTTTCTAGTATCTGTACCTACACAACTATGAGCTGTGCTCGAAAAATAGCACCGTCTCTTTCTCGCGGAATATGCTAATTTCGAAGCTTATTGCTCGTCTTTGCCCTTCGCTCGTCTCGATGATTCTAAATTAAACTATAACCTTCAGCCTTTTTTATTACAAAGTTCAATCATTCAGAATCTGAACAGCTTAATGTAGCCATTTTATTTAATAAAGGTCTTTTCCTATTAAATATTTAAAAATGATGTAGTAGTAATTCTTATGCAAATACCTCGAGCTCGTAATTTTATTAATTTTAAAAACGTGGTAAAAGTGGTGGTTGAGGAATTTAAAATGAATTCAATAATTCATTACTAAAATTCAACCTTAAATTATTATTATAATATTTTAATATCACATTAGAATTTATGACCATGCCAGGAAGTTTAGGTACACCAATGTTATTCCGCACAGATTTCAGGATTTCCTGACGCCAGGTTGTAATACATATATTTATTAAAATTCCATAAAAACAGGCCATGAAAAAATCTTATACTCGAGGGACTGCAGAGGAGCACTCTCGTATTATAAAATAATATTTCCGGAACACCATGTACGTATGCTGGTAAAAGTACATATGGGATGCGAATTTACTCTGCCTCCGGAGACAATCTCAAACGGTTGAATTCTTTCGAAAATCGTCTCCCTACGTTCACCCACCGTGTCACAGCTGGCAGGAAACCCTTTCGAGGAACTGCGGAGGGCATACGAGCCCTTAACGGAGTTTACTTCTATCCCAGACCTCTTTTCCACACAACGCTACCCACTCCATACACCGTATTCTCACTCGATTTTCCTTGAGCACTGTTGGTCTCCTGATGGCATTCACCCTTCCTGCACCATGCACTCCGGATCAATCGAATTTGCACAGTTACACGCAATATCTATTACGCGGGGTTATTTGCTTTTAAACCAGAAAATAAATATTCTCTCCGAGGAACCCAATGCTATTCTGTGAAAAAGTCTTTTCGATGTAAAGTACTTGATTCAAGTGAAACAAATATTGAACCGCATCCAAACATTTATACCATGATAACCGAGGGTTGGATTATAGGATCGTATATTAAATTTATTTTCTGTGAACCAACAAATGACCAAGCCATACGTGCGAATTCCCATACGTATTTTTACTGAAGTATTCAAGGATCACCATGGGAAGATACATCGCGAGGAGGTCGACAAAGAAACAATAAAATATTTCCCCGGGGAGGTGAACCAGGAAAAGAGCGAAGCCTTTCAGTTGGCACGTTCAATGCGAGGGAAGTCTTTGGTAAGCAACAGTAACGGCGGCTAAGGGAAAGGAAAAGACTCCATTGCGTGGCTGGCGATAAAAGAGTGCGGTACCAGTCTGAATAGGAGGAAAAGTCGCCGGCGAACGATACGTCGGGAAGAAAGGAACGAAGAAAAAGGAAGAGGAGGAAGAATTCGGTGGAAAAAAAGAAGGAGAAAGGTGAACTCGTTCGTATAAGAATCATGGAAGAAGTGCAAAAGGAATGGAGTTGGAAAAGATGCAGAAAAGGACGTGGCGGGGGGTTGGATCGTCGGTGTTCCATTGCGGTGGTTGCAAGCGGCCGTGTAACGTGTAGCCAGACCGAATAAACAAAAAGAAAACCCTCGCGGGAAAGCTTCATTAAGCAAACGCCAGCGGGTTCATGTTGTAGGTGGATACGGTGGATGGAGGTTCCTAGCCGAGAAGAAGTGGGGCTTGACGATAGTGCGGAAAGAAAAGGGAAGAATAAACGAGCCTCGGGTTAGAGGAAGAAGAGAAAACGGAAAAAGAGCTGTAGAAGAGGAGGAGTAGGGAGGCACTGAGAGAAAGAAGGGGTTGGCATAAACTGTCCCCTTTGTGTGGGAAATTGCGTTTTAATTCCCGCATTCAACCTCCCCGTTACCAAGCCAGTAGCACTCGTATACACGCCATACACGACTTTCATGCATTTTACATAGTCACCACCTGCCGGCACATTGCGCCGCACCATGTAAAGACCCGTCGAGGATATACGATGCCTGGACCCGAAAGAGGCGCTTATCAACGGCCAAAAACCTCTTCCCTCTGACTACTATTACGACTTTCGAGTCGCCTCCAATTGCCAGAAAAAATATGCAATAACGGATGAAGGTTCACCTCCAAAGAGAACACTTTGATCCTCCCGGTTAGGATAATTCACTTGTGTTTAACTCTATTAATTACCCGTGGTACCTTTCACGCAGGATTTCTCACGTTAGAGACTCTTCCTTAATAAATATTTAAATTGATTTAAGGAATAAAGTAAGTTGCTTTGAAAGTGCACCTTAATTACTATTACATAACTTCAAATACTAAGGAATCTGGTGTAGAAGGGATATGAAAAGAAATTCGTGGGATTCTGAAGGTTGAAATACATGTATAATGTATAAATGGTGAAAACATGTTGTAAGTGAGAACACGTGGAATGTAGTATTCTTGACTATATGAAGAGTAACGTAATATTCAGGTAGATCGTGAAATTATACGAGAAACATTCTAATGAAGTTTTCAAGTACCTCTTGTAATTATACTCGTCGTTACATAAACGCATCCCTAATTTCCAGGGACCTGAATATTCTACACACTCCCGGCACTGGCTGGAAACGTTTAAAACTTCCTCGACGTTTGCAAGCATCACTTCCAACCATAATAACCGCACGAAATCAAAGGGAAACGATTTTCTGATAATATTCATTACCGCCACACGGTTCGAAGGAGAATCAAAGAGGAAGAGAGCGAGAGAAATAAGGGATGAAGGGGGGCGAGGATAAACAAACAAACTTCATAGGAGGAGGAAAATGACGTAAACAACGTGGAATTGGAGAAACGCCAAACGTGGCGATGCACTGATTGTTTACTAGAAATAATTGCTAAGCTAATTGAGTTTGAGTTTGGGTTGACTTATCCACACAAAGCCCACTAATCCCACTGTCTAAGTAGACTCGTATTTAAACGTGGTAGATGCCGGATTAATTTGAGAGATACGGAGCATCAGGAAGACGTGCTTTCTTGCCCTGAACCGAACCTATGTGTTTGCTTTACCCTCGACCGAGGTCGAGATTGAACATAAACTGAATGCACCTCTGAATTCTCGATCCCAGTTACTAGGAATGCTCAACAATATTGCAAACAAACCATCCAGCACTTAACAAAAGAGATTCTACTCGAAGAACGGATCCGTGGAATTCGAAGTAACAATGTAACTAACACGCTTCAGATGCATCACGTTTAATTACCCGATTATAGTAAGGCTCGATATTCAAATAATTGATACAACATAATTATTGCATTCAAAAGTAACGAAGCAATCATTGTATCATGTATAAATAATTTTAACTTCAAATTCTCAAATAGATTAAGTAACAAGAAAAATTTGCTGAAGTCAGGAGAATATATTTCTATCATCTCCTTTGGTTCCTTCTCAAGTGTCTGTTATATTTGAAATTTGTAATCGAACAAGGCACAACGATTAACCCATCAATGAATAAAAATCAAAACCAACTTCATTTTCGTTGCACATAAAAATATGGAGAAACTAGGATGTACGTCTGTTAGAATACAGTTAACGAATATGAACCCGCGCGTAGAGCGTAATCCACGGAAGGTGAGGAAAAGAGGAAACAATTTCGAAAGTATTATCTCATAGGATAGAATATCCAGGGCACTGACGACAGGAAAATATAGTTCTATAATGTTCTTTAGTCTCTGAGAAAAAGAGGGAAGATAGGGAATACGAGAGACAAAGACGATTCCTTTGTCGTAAATGCGGTGCAATATTCTCGGCGCCCTCGGGAATGCAGATTTGGTGACGCAGACTGGCCCCACGGCGAAATGTTTTCTTAGTCATCCTTACATCCTCATATACCGTATTACTATCACTCCCTTCTACCCCTTTTCTCTCCCATTTCTCCATTTTCAATGTCTCCTACACTTTGACCCTTTGATCCCCTCCACCTTTGCGTATCATTAAGAAAATCCTCTACACGAAGACACTTTTTAATATGTATAATAAGGATGAAGACTATCTTCAGTGGAACGTTTCCTGATTCAATTGAGTTTACTAATAATCAATGTTAATAAAATTTGTGTTAGGGCGCCGAATAACTTTACTGAGTATCCTTGTCATTGCCAAATATCCATTTAAGTCTAACTCGAATCTGGGGAATTTTGATTAACGTAAAACGAACCGATATGAGGAGCATCCTAGCAAACAGAATTTATTACTAGGAGTAATAAGAAAGATTTATCGAGGCGTCCAAGTTGAATGCTAGGGAGTCTGGGTAGACGTCCTTGTTCATTAGTAATCGTGCAAATCTTTCCGAGCCACTTGGCGAAGGGTCAGTCGCCCGTACAAGGTTCATGGAAGGATACCATAGGATGAAAGACGTAAATAGAAAGAGAGAACTGAACAAACCGTAGATAAGGGTTAGCGGTGATTGCCCCATAAAAAATGTATTCCACGAGCCCCAACCTTTTTCCCTTTCTCTTTCATCGTTGCCTGTCTTCTTCCCTTCCACGGGATATTGCCATCTTCGATCCCTCGAGCAACAAGCCACGAGTGTTGGAACATCGCGAATTCATACGCGTATTCGTGTATCTCCGATATTCTCTGCGATCGGCACGCATACTGGGTGTTTCGGAAATAGTGCCGTAAAATATGCAAAGAAATTTGGAGCGAGAAAAATTCCACCATAAAGATGGGTACTTATGTTCTCCTATTTTGCGAAAGGTGTACCTTGACAATTTATGTCTTGGTGTACAAACATATTCCGCATATCAAGTATATCAAATAAATATTAAAAAATAAAATAGATAAACTTCTCTCCCATTATTATTTATTAAAATTCATTTATCATAATTTATTCATTCTGTTTGAAGTGCCATTTTTCGAAACACCCTATACATGAAACAATGCGTCCTCTTTATACTGGACGGACGTCTCCGGTACCCTCTTTTACCCTCTGTTTACGATTGTTTGTTTCTGTCTGCCAAACCTCGGACCTTTTACCCCGGACACCCTTTTCTCTTCTTTCTCCACTACTCAACGAATGTATATCGTCCCCCTGACGCTCTTCGGCAGAAGAGTTCCAAAGGGGAGGACCGACATTGATACCAAACGATATTCCCCCACCGATGAAAACAGGAACTCCACAAGCACGTATTGACCCCGGCTAAGATTTCAGTTTGGATACGCGAATTGACACTCTCCTTCCTCCCGGAAGTAGCTACTTCGAGAGCCGAAAAATATTTTTCTAGGTGCATCCTCTTGTTTTTTCTTTCGCCGAAATATCCGGGTAAAAGGTTTCAAATAAAATTCTCCGAGGTGAAGAGATTGTCAATTCGCAAACTCAGAAATATTAGAATTTTTATTGGGCCTTGTTAATGCAGATGGAATTATTTACGGAATTCATTATCCGATAATCGTTATCACGTACGAGTCCTTTTAAAATAATTTCATGTATACTCAAGGATATAATATAGTTAGAATATTTCGCTCGAAAAGTTCGGAATCGTATTATTTCAAAGTTCTGAACCGTGAAAATTTCCACCGCAAGCAACTGGAATATTAGCGGGTACTAATTGCGGCTTACTAAGTTACGCACTCAGCATCGAGTGCATTATATAATAATGCAGTGTGCATGGTATAAATATAAAGAGATAATAACGGCAGGTTTGCCTGGCCATATCTGCATCAGGAAGAATAACACTTTACGGGGCACCGAGTAATTCTGCAATTCATTTAATTCGATACACATTTCTGAATTACTTTATTGCCTGATTACTATTCGAGTGTCTACTTACTTTGTAATGAAACATGTCTCTCTAGATTTATTTATGCGAATTAATACGAACTCGATATTAAATATAATATTCAAAGTATTACTGGTAACCATCAATTTAATGAGACGTACATTAAATTGATATTAACCCTGATTTTATTTGAAACACAATTATTTGATGCATATTATTCTTGGGATAAGAGGAAGAAAACGTAGCGAGCGAAATATTCTTTTTTATTCTATCGTGTGGAACATGACTAGGTTTATTATGTATACACATAAATACTGATGGTTAAAATATAGCGAGGTATAACACCATGTTTCGGACTAGTTCGGGCTCCTATAACTCCTCGGGATCCAGCAAGTTTCCTGGAATTATGAAGCTCAACGCGTGTAGTGCATGTGCTATGAACGTCGCAATGAATGCACTACATATTAGAAATGAGTCATCCAAAAAGCAGTCGAGCAGAAATCAGAACGAACAAATCGTATTACATCAAGATTGTTTGGAACATTCAACATTCATATTAAATCGAAATTATTAATGTCCTCTACTTTGGTCCGACATGGAAATCCACGAATTTCAAGCATAAATTCCACGTAATATTATAAGGATTTTTCAAAGAAATTTTCCGAGAGTGTTGTGAGTATTTGAATTTTAAATTCACGCGAATTTGTCGGTTACCCTCGGAAGATCCATAAGAAATATCGATGAAAACAGATCTGCATATCGATGGTGTGTTATAAACAGAAGTTTGCATATTGCGCTGGCTCCTACAATATTCCAACATATTCTATGCAAAGTACCTATTACATATGGTTGAAACAGAGGATGCACTAAATGGAATGTGTGCACCGGTATCTCGTATTATTATTGAATATAAAGTAGCCAAGTCTTTATTTTATGGCATTCTTGAATACCACTTGTAATGCATGAAAACTATTTTATTTCGGCCGTATTCTGCTATGACATAACTCTTGAAAATTGTGGAACATAAATGTGTCGCATAATTATACCCGTATTAAAGATACAGCGTTATCAGTGAATTAAAATTTAAATATGATAATGCACCATTAAACGATTAAAAGAGTAAGATACAATCATTCTTCAAGATTTAAGTAAAAAGTTGACCAAATACAGAAGGATTTTATTCATAGTAAATTCAAATGTTTCCGACAAGCAACTTTCAAGGAAGAAAATATCAGAACGTAACTGTCAGTGATACAAGATAAAGAATGGAGTATGGAGAACGACGAATGAAGAAACGTAATTTACTACTTTCCGTAAAAACAACGCGATAGTCCGAGGGGACGTCAAATGTAATCCAGATAAATTGCATGCAACTGCATTACTTTTCGCTTCCTGCCCTATCAGAAACATTAAACTCGTAATAACCTGAATATGATGACTAATATTCCACGGAAATGATGCACCCATTCGGATAGAAAAAATAAATCCTCTCTGGCAACAAATCTCGGGAAATCGACGTGGTTGTCAATTCCGCGGCGAAATAATGTTATAACTGTTTACGGCCTGGCATTTGTCCAACTGATAGGCATAAATATTTCAAGCGGTGACTCGTTGATGATAACGTGTCACCAGTCGAAGATTTACCTCTTAAAGAATTTCCATTCCCTACCAACTTTCAAGATTGGAACTCGCGTTCGAATAAGAAAGCGCGCTGGAGAAAGAATTGCCAAACAAACATTTCCGAACGAGTATGCCCGAATAAACATCCCAAGCAACTGGGTAACCAAATTTACAATTCGTTGATGTGCAATATGCAAAATACTGCACAGTGTACACTGACCTATATCCGAGGTTTACTTAACCCATAATAATATGAACTGAGAAGTACATGAATATTATATATATACTATAAGGCGGGGCTACTTGAAACAGTTAAGCAAAGTGGCAGGATAACAAATTATAAAATATCTGTGAATTTGCAACAAAGTAATAGAAATTAATTATTATCTGTTTCTATCTACTTTTAATAAGTTCCATTACCATTCGTTAAACATGTTCTATTAAAAGTAATAGAACATGTTTCAACGAAATCGTTTTTACGAAGACGAATGGCAAGCCCGTACTTCAACCCTTTTAATCGGCTCTTACGATAGGCAGGAATACCGTGGGTGTATTCTAACCCCGACCCACAAGGGTGTAAGGAATTTTTAAAAATCTTTCCATTTTTGGACTTTTGGGTCGACCTACTTTTTGACCAGAAAAAATAATTAAACCGATTCTTTCGACCCAAAACAGTCATAACACATCATTAGGCACCATACACCATCGATTTGGGTCATGTAGGAGCAATTTTGGCGACTTTTAATTTTTGACAAATTTTGAAGGTATACCCCTTCACATTTTTGCGATTTTGGGTCGACCCATTTTTGGGCCAAAAAATTTTTTAAACCACTTCTTTCGACCCAAATCGGTCCTAGAACATCATTAGGCATCATATACCATCGATTTGGGCCATGTAGGAGCGATTTTGGCGACTTTTAATTTTTGACAATTTTTGAAGGTATACCCCTTCACATTTTTGCGATTTTGGGTCGACCCATTTTTGGGCCAAAAAATTTTTTAAACCACTTCTTTCGACCCAAATCGGTCCTAGAACATCATTAGGCATCATATACCATCGATTTGGGCCATGTAGGAGCGATTTTGGCGACTTTTAATTTTTGACAATTTTTGAAGGTATACCCCTTCACATTTTTGCGATTTTGGGTCGACCTGTTTTTCGCCCAAAAAAATTTGTAAACCACTTCTTTCGACACAAATCGGTCCTAGAACATCATTAGGCATCATATACCATCGATTTGGGCCATGTAGGAGCGATTTTGGCGACTTTTAATTTTTGACAATTTTTGAAGGTATACCCCTTCACATTTTAGCGATTTTGGGTCGACCCATTTTTGGGCCAAAAAATTTTTTAAACCACTTCCTTCGACCCAAATCGGTCCTAGATCATCATTAGGCATCATATACCATCGATTTGGGCCATGTAGGAGCGATTTTGGCGACTTTTAATTTTTGACAATTTTTGAAGGTATACCCCTTCACATTTTTGCGATTTTGGGTCGACCCATTTTTGGGCCAAAAAATTTTTTAAACCACTTCTTTCGACCCAAATCGGTTCTAGAACATCATTAGGCATCATATACCATCGATTTGGGCCATGTAGGAGCGATTTTGGCGACTTTTAATTTTTTACAATTTTTGAAGGTATACCCCTTCACATTTTTGCGATTTTGGGTCGACCTGTTTTTCGCCCAAAAAAATTTTTAAACCACTTCTTTCGACCCAAATCGGTCCTAGAACATCATTAGGCATCATATACCATCGATTTGGGCCATGTAGGAGCGATTTTGGCGACTTTTAATTTTTGACAATTTTTGAAGGTATACCCCTTCACATTTTTGCGATTTTGGGTCGACCCATTTTTGGGCCAAAAAATTTTTTAGACCACTTCTTTCGACCCAAATCGGTCCTAGAACATCATTAGGCATCATATACCATCGATTTGGGCCATGTAGGAGCGATTTTGGCGACTTTTAATTTTTGACAATTTTTGAAGGTATACCCCTTTACATTTTTGCGATTTTGGGTCGACTCATTTTTTGCCCAAAAAAATTTTTAAACCACTTCTTTCGACCCAAATCGGTCCTAGAACATCATTAGGCATCGTATACCATCGATTTGGGCCATGTAGGAGCGATTTTGGTGACTTTTAATTTTTGACAATTTTTGAAGGTATACCCCTTCACATTTTTGCGATTTTGGGTCGACCCATTTTTGGGCCAAAAAAATTTTTAAACCACTTCTTTCGACCCAAATCGGTCCTAGAACATCATTAGGCATCATATACCATCGATTTGGGCCATGTAGGAGCGATTTTGGCGACTTTTAATTTTTGACAATTTTTGAAGGTATACCCCTTCACATTTTTGCGATTTTGGGTCGACCCATTTTTGGGCCAAAAAATTTTTTAGACCACTTCTTTCGACCCAAATCGGTCCTAGAACATCATTAGGCATCATATACCATCGATTTGGGCCATGTAGGAGCGATTTTGGCGACTTTTAATTTTTGACAATTTTTGAAGGTATACCCCTTCACATTTTAGCGATTTTGGGTCGACCCATTTTTGGGCCAAAAAATTTTTTAAACCACTTCCTTCGACCCAAATCGGTCCTAGATCATCATTAGGCATCATATACCATCGATTTGGGCCATGTAGGAGCGATTTTGGCGACTTTTAATTTTTGACAATTTTTGAAGGTATACCCCTTCACATTTTTGCGATTTTGGGTCGACCCATTTTTGGGCCAAAAAATTTTTTAAACCACTTCTTTCGACCCAAATCGGTTCTAGAACATCATTAGGCATCATATACCATCGATTTGGGCCATGTAGGAGCGATTTTGGCGACTTTTAATTTTTGACAATTTTTGAAGGTATACCCCTTCACATTTTTGCGATTTTGGGTCGACCCATTTTTGGGCCAAAAAATTTTTTAGACCACTTCTTTCGACCCAAATCGGTCCTAGAACATCATTAGGCATCATATACCATCGATTTGGGCCATGTAGGAGCGATTTTGGCGACTTTTAATTTTTGACAATTTTTGAAGGTATACCCCTTCACATTTTTGCGATTTTGGGTCGACCCATTTTTGGGCCAAAAAAATTTTTAAACCACTTCTTTCGACCCAAATCGGTCCTAGAACATCATTAGGCATCATATACCATCGATTTGGGCCATGTAGCAGCGATTTTGGCGACTTTTAATTTTTTACGATTATTGCACGTCGATACGGTTTTCAATAGCCACAACTTAAAAATATCTCATACATATATCCAAGATACATGTACAACTAATTTATGAACCATAAGGGAAAATTATACAAAAAATATGCACGTGAAACGATTCCAGAAAATCTGACCGACTATTCCTCAACCCGACTCTTAATTCAAATTCCATAGCCACAAAGGAGTGACTGAAGTAACAGGTACTCCTTCTTCTCGAAGGACATACGTCTTTGTCTTTTGGTGGAGGCGATTACAAAACGAGTTTGTCACGCAATGGTCGGGAATCACGAAGGGCCATCGATCTTGTGGAATCCTCGACATTCACGCCGTTTTATATCGCACATTCATGCACGTGCCTACCGAGAATACACCCTTCTGATACCTCACAATAAATAGCACGATATAAGTGCGTTAAACATAAGGCGTTTCCAAGAAAAATACCAACACTTTGTCAGTGGAATATGTAGCCAATTCTTCACGACAAATATATTTCTTTCTCCCCCGAAGACATCCGGTATACAACATGAATATTAAAGCCCTTGCGTCTCTTAATCATCAAGGATCAAGTTTGTCTTGACGTCACGCATATTTTTTAAGTCTTTTTTCCGTTCCATGAGAAAAATTACTGTATTTCTTATCCGGATAAGATGTACATAGAATAGTGTCGTGAAATATATAAGGTACTCTCGATGGTGTATGTCGAGCTAAAAAGAAGTCAGACACTCGTGGTGGCTCGATCGGAAAAGGCATCGACTGGGTACGTGACACAAAGGGACAGGAAGAGAAGACGCTGCCCTAGCAGTGATAGGTTTTTTACTTCCGGTATCCATCTGCTCGTGAACCGCTTGGTTTCGGGATAGTACGTGAACTTTATAACTGCAAGGAAACCGGTAATGGAGTATAGGTATACCGTAACAATACCACCGCAAACCAGTCCGCCACCGTATTCCTTCCACGTATCTCTCTGTGGACCACAAAGATCGCTTGTCACGAGAACCAACCTTCGTTCAACTATCGACTGCTGTAATTCTGCTTCAACTATAAAGTGAAACTATTGAGCGTCGTTCCCTTCGAGGAATAACAATTCTTTCCATTCGGAGAAATTATTATGTTTTGCGACGATGTTTATAAAATTCGTGGAGAATATTTTATCGTTCTATTATGAGAGATGAAGTTTATTTATAAGAGACATTTTATAGCTTTTAGTGACAGGAAGTCTTATATAAATAACTTATGTGGGTTAAGTAAGATTCAAGCTCCGTTGGTGCGATTTAAGTTGAACTCAATCGTTTGATCCATCTACAAAGATCTCTTTGTGCACCTGCAATAGGTCAAGTCTGGCTTTAACTGTTTGTAAGTACTTTATATTCCTCTTTGGATGGCTACTTTCGTAAAACGACCGTCATCGTGAACCAATTCTCCGTAAAACTTCAAATTTGTACTTTGAGAATTTGATAAAATATGTATTAAAATTTTCATGAAATCCACATATGATTGCGAACGTGCTTTGTATAAGATTTTTTAAATTTCTCAACCCTGATATACCCTTCGTAAAATATTGATAAAACTGGATAGCACACTGATGAAAAGTACCAAAATCAATAAATTCATCGACAATCATTTTCGTGAAAATCCTGCATGTAAAACTGAATCGAAAACATTCAAAGGTAGTGTATTTTTGGTAAGTGGAATAGTTAAGGTATTTTAGTGTACAAATGAAATTGTCTGCAATTCATCGAATGTCGAATGATCAGCAGTAGCAGCAGGCAATCAATCTAGTAAATAGTCGACAGGAATGGGAAATACAGCAATCTCGACGATACGTCGTAAAGTTCTAACCATCGAATCTAGTTGATCGTCTCTCGTATCGTTAATCCAGGATTCACTGGAATATTTTACGATGCCACTACTACCGGCTTTTACTATTAGTGCGACTACACGAAATAATCAAGAGTGGCCGTATTTCCAACAATACAGCCACACGTACCCCATAAACCTACAAAATTAACGGAAACCAACATTTTCCCACAAAGTAGATTATAACCAAATATCATCCGCAAAATGTTTCAACAAAATTGGACGACCCTCATCATTATACTTGTAACTCATTGAATCGTACAAAATGTATGAAACATTTTAACACGTCTAACTCGATAGGAATTTCAATATATATTTGAATATATAAAATTGATTTTACTTTTTCATTTATAACTTATTTATTCCATTGCTTAATAGCAATGCTTTACAAGAAACTATTAGAAGTAAATATAGCTCAGTTGGAAATTCACAGAAAATGATATTTAAATAAAGCATTTTCAAAATGACTGGTTTACTTGTAAATCATATAGCTCGAAGCATATGTTATCTAGACGAGAGACGTGTAACATTAATACTACTATTCTCGAAGCAGCTAACAACTACTAGTGCACCCTGAGCCAGGTACAACACTCTTGGCTCTTGTAGGTGGCTACTTACACGAGCATATCGACCGTAGGAGTTATCTTGTGACGTAATTATAACTTGTAGTTTCTAGTACTTTAGTTCAGTGAAGGGTGCTGTAAGGAGGAACAAGGAGAATAACTCGAAGTCTGAGGGTTCGTAGTTTGCTTACTAGTAGAGAGGACGGTATATGGGGTCGAAGGAGCAGAGCATTCAAGGAGGAACTGTATAGAGACAGTACGAGAGACGGAGAAGAATCTCAGACAAACAGTTGGGAGAAAGCGGGAGAGAAAGGAAGAGAAAGGGGTAAACCGGAGATCCGACTGTGCTTAGGAGCGCGGCAACTTCCTCTTTATCCGCGACGACTTGGTGGCTCCAGGCCTTCTTGGAAACGAGCTAGTCATCTGCCTCTGTCACCGCGTACTCGCTTCAACATCGTGATCCTAGCCAAAGACACAACTGAGTCTTCCAAGACGCCACTTTAACGACATATTTAGAGATAACCGTTCACCACAGCCTCCTCCCCCTCACCGTCAATGCGTGCTATCGGTACTAATTGCTAATGACGCGATTCTAAGTCTCTTTGAAGCTTAAACTGTTCATGAAACATATTACTTTATTTTGGAGGGAGATGTTCGGCTGAACTGTGGGGTATGAATCTACTTGCACTGTGGAGATGGATGTTGAGACATGAATTAATGTCACGATACAACTTCGAAGTTCTATGTAAGTTCATTAATGAAATATGATGAATATCATCCATTAAATATGTAGAATTTAGCTTCGAATATTTGAGGTCAAATATATTAATAAGGTTATGACCGAAGTTGAATTTCAATGAAATAAAGGAGCAGTAATAAAAAAATCATACATGGAATTTTCACCGGTAATTTGACACCATAAGTGACCAGAGAGAAAAGGGAGGGTAGAAGAAAAAAGTCCTCTATTTCCGGGATACTCGTTGGTTACTCTAACGGTCGTTGGACCACGAAACCTCTGGCTTCAACTACGTTTCCGGATGTTACACTCGAGTCGACACTTCGAGCATTGTTGGCCGGGCGCGAACGAGCGACCAGCACTTTTCGCAGGCCCTTTTTGCCTTGAAGCCCTCCGGGATACGCGGTGAAGCCGCAATTAGTGATTGTCCCACGCTTTCAGCAATTAAGCTCGAAACGATGTTGAAAAACCACTAGGAACGACCGCCACGGCTAATCCCTCTCTGTCTTAAACGACAGCTCCACGGCTTTTAGTTTTACCAGTTACCTTCGCCATTCCAGAAACCATAAGCCGCGAGAATCTTTCGGAAATTTTATTCTTTTCCAGTATACTAATTACCAGAAACCAGGATCAAAAATAATTCCTTTAGTGCCATGATTAATTCCCCATTAATTATTTGTCTTGTGAGTGTAAGGTGCTTCGAAAAGGATTGTTTTTACGCGAATATATAGAATGTTAATATTACTTGGATTCGAATGGTGAAAAGGAAACCAATTACTCTAAGTACATTATTCACGTTACAAAAGAAATAAGCGGTTTTAAATGACCAGATGGTTGGAAAATTGGTTATACTCGAGAAGAGTAGCTCAACACGGTCGGCAGCAACCCCATACAACTATCACGTTCAATCTCGGTTCCAGTTACCGTAACACGAGTCCGGTGTCTTCTTGCATGGCGAAATAGCATGCTTTACATTCGTAATTTTATAACACCAATACCGGAATTTTCTTGCACACACCTTGCGTGGATGTTGTTATTAAAACTTGGTGATCCGACAAATTACACGGCAGTCGGGAGTACGATAAGGATAATCGGTCGTAATGAGGTTTCCAGTTTACAAAGATTCTTAATTACAGTATTTCGGGAATTAGTTTCAAGTGCAAGGAGCTTACAAAGTACTTATTATTTCTTCACCACTAATTCCTACTTAGAAATATGTCAAAAATATCTTTCATCATTGGACACATAATTTTTGTTTAAATACTTTTACACTAATATTATTATGAATTCAAGAAATTATTAGTCAAGAAATAATAATATTTTTCGGAGATTGAAGATGATTTTTAATAACTTGACAAATGTCGCCATGTTTTTATGAAAATCATAAATACGTCTGCAACTACTTGTGCTCTGGTTAGCTCGTTACCATATATATATATATAAATTATATTAAATCAAAGGAATGCGAGTGAAAGCTAAGTGGGAATTCTAACGAGTCGAAATAACTCGTGAAAAGGACAAAGGGGTGGGCAAAGGGATCCCTTGTTAAGCTTCACGAATTTTTTCCGGTAAATCTGCGAAGGTACCAAGGTGTCCGTTGAGATTTATTGTCGGGATAAAAAGATGAAGGGAAAAACAACGGGTCTCGCGTTTCCGTCTTTTCTTACTCCCTTAGATTCTCCTTTCTTCCCTGCGTCTACTTTTCCCTTTTATTCCAGTTTCGTCCCTTGAGGCATCCAAGCAAGGTTTATCGAGTGCCGCGAGAAGTGATCGATCAGATCGTATTCTTAGAACGCTACGACTTCCAATCAATGGCTACTGAATCACCATGGATTTAGATATAACGAGACGTCTCGACAACTTCCTAAGACTTCTAGGTAGAAATATAAAGGAAAATATATATTGGACTTTTTTGAAAACCGTGCTTTTTACTATTGATACAAGCCAAGTCTAATGGATTATATATGTCGAATCGGCGAGGAAAGTTGAACGCAAAACCCATACATCAATATTAAGTACACACACCACTACCTGCTCGAACGCTACAAATACGATAATCATAAAATCGCATTATGCCCTGATAGCATTATCATCTCCAAGGGTATAATGTTGCAAATACCTCGGGATTATTGCACCAACTGTTTGACTATTATCGATATACAGGGATCATTTACAACTTTGATTAATGTTTATCTCGATATAGTAGTACGGTGTATTTCATTGTAACGTTTGACACTTCTTGACAGTCCCTTTAATATTACGCACCAAACAATGCCATATAAATTAGCACATTGAAGTTGTTTAAATACACTGATATATTAATCCTCCTTAATGGATATTTCTATGTACGCGTTTAAATATGCAAGTGCACGTGTTATTGGTAATAAGGAAAAAAGGTAGTTCTGGGAAGTATATATCTTGGTAACATGACGTTCATGTTCAGCGGTTTGCTCGGTACAATTTCCGCGTAATTACTGAAACAAGCCCGAAACAACTCTCGTTAAAACTGTCCCGCCTAAAGTGGGACGGTGTCTGGAGGCAGGGACGAAGGTGGTGGAAGTGGAAGCGCGCCAGGAGGCAGCCCTGCTGGAATAAGGTTCAAAAAGAATCCCGTAGAATGAGTCTCAAATTAAAGCCAGCCACCCACAAAATTGTTGTAATTATTGCTTCGAGCCTTTAACGAGAGCACGGCAAAAAGTCCAAAAGGTAAAAGAAGAGAGAATAATACAAAGAATTCTCTAAAATGATCATTTTCGTGGATCCGTAAGGAATCTGGTTTAAATAGCATTTTATCCGCAAGATTAATCAGATCGTACTGCTTCATATTCGACAATTGATTAAACCTTTAATTGGATCCGATGAATAATTATGAATAAGTAGTAAATATCAGTCGAACGATTGAATAATTATCAAGGTTCAAAACAAACGAATTATGAATTATTCAGGCTGCCTTCGATATAAGTGGACCTTCTCAAAATAATTATCCATCGGCGGCGAATGATGGAATACTTTAATCAATAATAAAGATTGATACGGAATAATGAATTACTGCCGACCGTGAATTTAATTGATGTACCATGTTGAGGAATCAATATATACGGAAAAGTAAAAATATTATTTTAAGTTTCAGTTTAATTCAAGTAGAACAAGTAGAATGAGTCGCAACATAGTCCGGCAATAAAATCTACTACTAGAACTATCGCGTCATACCGAAAATAATATGAAAAAATAAATTGTCCAAGAATTATATGAGCTAATTGAATACTTTTAGTACTTCTAAATTCCTCATGCACTATGAACTTATTATGTTCCATACCTTGAATATAAAGGAATACAAAAAGTAACGACCATATAAATGCAGTTGCTTCTCCATGGAAAGTTTTTTATAAACTTTTGAATATATTAACCGCACTGTAAAATATATCTATTGGAAAATCATTGATTCATGGCCACGTGAATTTTTCAACGTTAGAAACAATCTTTTTATACATTTTAGTTAATTGCAAATCTGATCTGATGGAAATGGAAATTCGGGGTTATATTCGTGTACTTTCGACGTTAGATTCTCGCAGTCTGCGAGTTCTAATACTCCCAGAGCATCGGCAGTTTTCCGATAGTACCTCGGAGACATGATTCGCGCATATAGCATGCTATGCTCTTTTGTGCAGTGCTCGTTAGTCGATACTGTCCCTTTCCTTAGAAGCTCAAAGAACACTCGAAATATTCACCAGAAAGTCCTCGTCCTCGTAACCCATATTCCCTTCTCTGTTTTCTATGCACTATCGGAAGATTAAATCCAGGCCAAAGAAAAACCCGTGAAACACCTGCACTATAATATCACATTGCCAGCCCAGCCGAAAAGTTAAGGAAATTCCGATATCAGGATTTCACGTTTTAACGACTTACGGGACTTGTGAAATTACTTTTAATAATAACTCGACCGAATCTTAAAATATCACGGTCCAATTTTAAAATACACCGACAAATTAAAACCGGCTATCTCTTATGGTTACATAAGGTAATGAAATATAAATATTTAAGTTCGAAACACTCAATTACCCCTTATTATTCACTGGAATAAAATCGGAATCTTTCATTGGCCGAGTGTACAAGATTTCACGTACTACGATGCTGTCGATATATTTTTTATCTTCTTAATACCTGGTAATCTTGTAAATGACAAAGTTGAAAGATTGAAAAACATCGTGATAGTGGGGAAATTTCTACGTCAACGTTTGGGTACACTATCGAGCACCGTTTCAATAGAACTTGGAAGGACAGATCCGATAGAGTAACCAATTCAATCGGGAGCAAGCAGTTGCTAGCCGGTAACAGTATTGACAACTATTGATACTTTCACGCCTCAGAATTACACGATCGTGATAAAGTGTTCTAGTTTTAATGACAAGTTCGTTCGGGCTGGGATATTAAATGTATCCTAGATAACACGCTCGCCTAGATATCCGCGATTTTTGACAGCTCTCCAGCCGTGGTTTATAATTTCCGAAATCAAAACACGTGATTGATTCGTTAACAATATTCTTAACCTAGTTCAGATTTGTAATTGAAATGTGATATTCGGTTTCATCGATACACGACGTTGTCATTAAAAGAAGAATGCATTAAAAATATGTAAAACGCAATGTAAACTTCAACTGAAAATAAATTCAATGAAAAACATTTATATAAGAGAAGGATGATTAAAATAACATAAAAATGAAAAGCAAACATGTGCTCACTCTTCTAAATCGTGATTTAAACCTCAAATCCAAATTTAAATATCGAAATATTATTTTTCTCTAATATTGCGGCTTTCTTCCAGAGAAAGGGATTTTATAAAATAAAATCATATATGATGAAATATTCTGTAGACACGCAATTGTATATTTTATAGTATAATATAGAATTCGACATTTCATATTTTCCTCTTTTTGCTAACTTTAAATTTATATTTGGATCTATTTGCTATCGTTTTTAATGGAACGTTTAAAACTCGATTTAAAGAACAATCATAATCAAATCGAATCAAAATTCGACGGTCCTTCTCACGATTCATATTTGATTAAATATTTAACGATGAGCCACGGCGGCTTAAATCATTTCTATGTGTACAAAGCATCCGAGATCAGCTTTCAGAAAAAAGAATGACAAGGCCGACGACAGAAGGATAATTTTTGGAGAGGAGGTACAGTCGAATGGCGCGGATGGGGCCAACCGGAAGGATATTTTCCTGGTCGTAAGGAGCGAGGATTACAGAGCAGCGCAAGCTCGAGGGTAGCTAAAGCCTCTGTCTGGAATTGCCCGAAAAACCGACGATGAGAGGCTCCTCCATCCAGACCAATTACCTTCTTTTCTCTACTTCTCTCATCTTCCATCCTCTTTTCTTACTCAACCCTTCCCTACACCCCCTTAGGGTGTTCGAGAACCCCTCTACCGTCGCAGAAATTTCGCTCGCGTTCAATTTTAGCCACAGGATAAAGGATAAGTGCCAAAGTCGTCTTTCTCATCTACCCCTCCTCATAACCCACCATGTCACCTTCGTCGGATTCCCTTTCTCGCTTTTACTACTATTTTCTTTTTGTTACATCAAACGCAACCTCGATTTGACTTCGAGTATCTCGAAGTTGAAAGATGAGGAATCGAATATTTACAAGTTGTTTGGCCTGGTTGTAAAAATATTCCCGAAGTACCCTGATGGGTGAAAGTCTCTGTGTGTCCAGGACAAAAATGATTTCAAGCCAACAGCAAATATAAGGTTCAATTTTATCTAAGGAATAAAATATAAGTGGCGAACTTGTCGATCTAATCTTCATTCCTTTGTGAACCCTTGTCACTTCATCGTTTTCTTCACCCAACTTCTACCACTATTTTATTTTTCTTCATTCCCGAGGTAGATTCGTGGGGGACCTTCGGGTATCTATGAAGCCCGTGAAATCGAACCTTTTCGATTCGGTTGCCAAAATATCCTCAGGGTGATTCAACAGATATTGCCAAACAAATTCAGTTTTCGTCCCAAAAAAGTTCTCGATCAAGGTACTTATACGTATGTAATACAGCAGGGTATTATAAGTTAAATGGTTGGAAAATCACGGGATAAGTCCCGCGAAAAAAGAATAAATATTAATCGATGTAGTAAAATCTATGTCATTTGGATTGCGGATTTTCAGGCGAAAATGTTTGGAAATTTCCATGGAATTATTACACGTTCAGGCTACAAATCGTAAACTTTTAATTTCACGTGATTTACGAGGGAGAAGTACGCACTCTCACTTCACGCAGCTGATCGATAACGAGAGTGAAATTGAAATTGGCTGGCGTGCCACCGACTGCTCTAGATCCGCACTTTCAAGAGTTATCGCAGAAATTAAATGCACCTCCGTCTCTTCGTCCATTTAAATCATCGAGAATTGATAACCCGGTAAACTAACGTATATTTCAATTGACACAGTCTCCGACCTTGGCGTATAACGTATCAAATAATCGAGCTATTACGGACGCGAACAAATTGCAAGACAATCATTTAGCAAATTAAAGAACAGGAATTATTATGTAACCGGAATGCGTCACTTTACTAGGTCATCAAATAAATAAAATACTGTATCACCAGATAAATCTAATTAATTTCAAGCAATGTAACAAATTCATGAGTGAATATTAATTTGATATAATAACTTTTTAATTGTAATTCTTTTAATCTGTTATGTGATATGGGAATTTTATGAATGACGCTGCATAAAGTAATGAAAAAAATCGATACATTATTAAATTAATTTCATAAGCATACCAAGTTTTTCCACCGATCGAACTATTCCTATTTAAAATGACCCAGAAGAAATCAGGGTCTCAGTTAATCAGTAGGAATAGTTTTGCCAGCATAATGAAAAAATGTGGCTTGCTCGGAAGTTTGGCGTGCAGCATTGTGACAATGGCAGTAAACCGGTGGCCTAATTTCACACTCCAGCCAATTAACTCGACACATTCCTCTTTCCACATTCAAGATGACCTTACACCTTACCTTCTATTCTGGCTGTTTCAAATTGCAACACACGGCGTGCCAATTACTTCGCTATCCCGTATATGCGAATACTTTTCCCACTTCGTTATTGCCTACGGCAGAACAATGGCTATGATGTTTAAGCACAGACAATTTCATACTTCGATAGTACTTGGCACAAGCATAATCCTCATCCCGGCTCTATTTACGGATGCCAATTAACTAACGCTTGCATAATCAAGATAATAAAGGATTTCGGGACAACAACAGAATTACTTTACATCAAAGTAAAAGCGCAAATACACGATAAGGATATTCTATAATATGTAAGGAAATGATTATATTATCAATTTAATCAGATTTTAATAAAATCATATTTGCTAAAGCGATATATTAAGCATTAATTCAATGAAATTCCACGATGAAAATAAAAGTAGTAATTAAAGCTTAATATTATTAATATATCGTAATTTTAAACCGGTTTTATGATTAATTTTTAATCGCCATTGTAAATTCTCAAGTAATTACAATACTAATTTTCTCTTTCGATGAATATTAATTAACTTGGGAAGGGCAGATATTAAAGCGAGAGGATTAATACGAAAAATTTATACCCGTTACTTGAGAAGCCCTGTCTCCGAAACTCCTGAGTAGGTGAAACGTTCATTTTATCGTAACTGCCCGTAATTTTTCATCCCCTCGAGATGAGCCCTATACTCTGCGATAACACGTTTCATATCTGACGTTGGGATTATGAGGTGAAATAATTGTTTCGAAGTCCAACGTTAACCGTGCAGGTTGAAGGGCTATTCGGTTCTAGCTGGATTGTACTTACGCGCCCTTTCGTTCCGTCCGATTTCATTTCAACGTCGGTGCATTGCCTATTTCCACCCTCCTCCCACGGCACCCTTTAACACCCTTTGACTACTAGCACAGCGATCCATCACCCATAACAGCTTCGCTCGTAGAGAAGAGGTGTGAAAACGCGAGTAGTGAAAAGGCGAATCGCCGTTACGGCTCGCTGGAAACTTGAAAATAATAAATTGTCTCCATTAGCGACCGACCTGCTCCAACTGTCCGGGCAACGGCATATCCGGCTGCGAGTTACGTTTTAACGCGGATACTTTGTTCCCCTAACTGCAAATTTCGCGACTGTCATCGGTGATCATTTTTGTCTGTCTCGAGTTTTAGTCGTTAACAGTGATATTTATATTCAAGTGTGGAAGTATAAAAGTCTGATATCATTCAGAAAAGTGGACAAATTGGGCAGAGATGAAATGTACTGAGAATAATACTTCACATGTGGAAGATAAAAATTTCCATGGAAATATGTCATTGGAAACTAATCGTTTCATTAACTGCCGTCATAATTCAAGCTTACTTGAATTGGAATATAAATTTTAGGAATCGATGAATTATAAATTAACCAAGATTAAGGAATAATTATCTAAAGATTGCAAAGAGAATATGGTCCTCCAAAATAGTGAAGGAAATAGTTATTTTAGTCTGGTTTGGGGAAATATAAATAAATGTATGTCGAAGCCGAATGTATTTCCGGTAGTACTGGTATTAAAAGAGCAAAAGTATTCCAACATATGTGAAATCTGGTTGTAGATTACTTATGAATGACAGCTTGTGGATTCAAGGATGTCTGAGTGAAGTGGGTCCACTTCTCGTACTCTGACACGTGTACGTATCCACCTCACGGAGTAAAAGAACCCACTTCAAGGTACAAAGAAGTTCCCCGATCTATGGAGAGGTAGTAGATACATCAACTCTTTTTACAGGTCTATCCTTTGCAGAAGTGCCACGAGTTCTGCCCGAGATAGTACATAAATCTACATGGGCAGCCGTCTCGCAAAAACTGGCATATGATTTTCAAAGACGTCGTTAAAGTTTCATAGAAAAACTATAGCCGATCTTCGCCTGACTAATATATCATCATAAGAATACATATTTTCTAGATCAATTTTAATTAACTATGATATATGAATCCTATATGACATTAATAGGTGATATGGTATAAAATAAATATATAACTATAACCATATTCGATGAAATTATTGGAAGTGCTTTGAATAGCTACTTTCCGAAATAATAACATTACGCCTAGGCTATACTTTGTAAATACAAACGTACCGTCGGTTCTGCTTTTGTGTAAGCTAATAAAGCTCGAAAGCAAAATGCTTTTCCGTAGCTGGAGAAACAAAGATAAGTATATTAAACGGATTTCAAGTGCTTTCTGTTGCTGCGGCAACAAAGATAAGTGTATTAAACGGATTTCGCTTCGAGGCCGAAGACGATGACGAGCCACTTTGTTAATTGAGTTTCGTCCTTACCGTACGTACGGGTATACTTCTCCTGAGGGTATTAAGCAGCGCAGCTTGCATTAGCTTCAAGTATCGACGGTGATCCGCGAATAGGAGCCTTAAGAATACTAACAGAACTCGCATTTCACCAACAGTTTCAACCTTACTCCATTGACTACCTAATTCCACCGAATGCAACTAAAACCTTTTACATCAACCGATTCCAATAAGGAATAAAGTATACAGTGTTAATAGTTTAGATATAATACTTTCTCTCCTCGAAAACATACTTTAAAACGATTTTCCTTACCAAGTACAAGGAATCTTAGTATACAACCAAAACCCGAGCGATTGTCTCGATTTTCATGAACGCTGGGAAGTTCGGTGTGTTACGAGATTCAAATCGAATTGGGGAAACTCGACGGAATGACAGGAAGCTTGCATCTGCTACCGACAATGCTTGCCACCCGAGCGAATCAACATAGAATATACTCCTCCACCGAGCAAGAAGCAACTTCGCGTTTTCCTCTTCTCGTTATCGCACTTCACCAGGTTTTCCCTCCCGCCTCCACCCCCACGCGAACTTTGCGGGATCTAATTGAGAATAATGACAAGTGCTGTCGTTCGTTCGGCTTTCCTCTTTAATTAACTTCCTATTATTTTATTGGTAATTACATCTCTCGTATCGAGAGCCTTATATATTTGATTCGGGGCAATTGTTTTAATTTGCACGCTGAATATAATGTCGACGGTAGTTGAAGTTTAATCAACGGATTATTTAAATAACATCATGTATGTAATAGTATGGATAGTGTGGATAGTTAAAATCGTAAAATCTCGATGAAAATAAATGATAAAATGAGAATATTTGTAAGCTATGAATGTAATGTGAAGCAAAAGTGTAAATCAAAAAATGGGCGATACTACATGCATACCACGATGCGACCAATAGTGGAAAGCAATATACAGGTTTTAACTTGTGTCCTCTTTACCGAGGAATAAAAAAAGGCATGTTACTCTTTCCCCCCCCTCTCGTCCTCGTGTCCTCTTTGATACCTACCCGGATATGTAGTTGAATTCGTTTCCCTCCCTTTCGTTTATTTTCTGTCGATTTTTCCATACCGCTTTTTCGGACTCATCGTATGATATTAAAGGGGCTCCAACGTAGTATGAGTCGATCAGACATTTTATAGCATACATTTTGATGGGAATGCAATTTGGTTCCAATTCCAAAGTCCACTCCGAGAGTAGATCACTGCATACGATCGAAAATCAACCGGCGAAATATTTTCTATCCCCGCATAAATAACGCGAATCGAAGACCAAAACAGTATCGCGAAACTGGTTGGAAAATATTAGGAAATACGAGACTGATATTCCATCTAATAAGAGTCGAACAGATTCGTACGAGTACTGTGAATGACATTGTTTTTAGCTGGTGAATTGTTGACAATTTCTTCAACAATTCTAACCTTCATTAGCGAGGACCGATTAAACAAAGAAGATTTAACTAATAATATCTCTTTCGGGGGAGTTACCTAAATGGTAGCCTGAATAATAGCGGGAAGTTGAAAGGATAAAGGGATATAAATATATAGATAAAGAGATATAGAGAAAAGAGATTGGAAAGAGATTCCGAGGGCGGAAATAGGGAGGCAGTATCCCTAGTTTCTTCGAATTCCTGGTTAGCTCGGCCAAAAGGAAAGCCATTGCAACACCTTCCCGGGCGTTTCTACTCCATAGATACGCGGTAGTTACCAAACCGTAGAAAGGACGACGATAGAAGAGAGGATAAAACGAGCTAGGGACCACCGAACTAATCAGACTCGACCAATCCGAGTCCTTTCCCCGAGGAGAATCCTTCCTCCCGGCGGACAGGATAATTTAAACTTTCCTGCAGGATGCACACCGCTCGCGTATCTCGATCACTCTACTAAACAGAATTAGATACGAGCATCAAATTCAAACGTTAACCACCCCAAGGACCGAGTGAAACGTACTCTTTCTCACTCGCCCGTTCACCTATTTTCATTTCGTTCTCTCCCCCTCTCTCTCTCTCTCTCTCTCTCTCTCTCTCTATCGTACACGCACTATCATTTGTTTATTCTCCGCTTGATAACAAGGTATATGAACATTCGTCGAATATATTTCGTAGAATCCCGGAGGATACTTGACATTCAAGAAGAATTGCATCCCGTGGACGGGGAAAAATTAACTTGCGATACTTTACCTCGCGCGACAGGATAATTTAAACTTTCCCAGCACTCGTGAATATCATTCGAGCTTAATTACTAGCCAGATGTCAGAGCAAAGGTTCGTTGTATGGGGATGTATGTATTACGTGCGTGTATTACAGAACTTGATTTATTTTGCATAAGGTCGAATACGAGACCACCAAGCATACGTAATTGTGACAGTCTGAGCGCGAAACTTATTTGTAGGTCTTAATTATTGTAATAATACGATTTTGTTTATATGAAAAAAATATCCATTCGGTTTTTGTACACACGACTTTCACAACTGCTTTGACTCGACCTTTAAAGTACACCTCTGTGCGCAACAAAGTGAACGGTTACTGTCCACGACTACCACGGAGAACAGATTACTTTCGTATAAAAATTCCCTTTGATAATATTACTAAAACTCCCAATACACAATATTTTTGTTAGAAATCTTTGATTGCTGTCGTCAGATTCTCCCTTGATTTCAAATAATTAAATCTGTGCACTGCCACGATTGTACGCGAAGTAAATATTTATGATACCACAACCAATTAAAAATGTGACCTTCTGCCTCTTAAAATGCTTTTAATGTTAATTATTTTCACGCATGTCTTGACGACAAATTATATTTATTTTTACGTTTATTCACGCTTCTCTTATTTAATATAATTAATATCGACTAAATTAATGTTGAATAATTAAAACAGCTGTTAGAGTTACACAGATATTAATTTAGAAATAATTTTCTACAGCATGCATTCTGCTTGCCGTCGCATTAACAGATCCAATCGAACTTTCACAATTCTCCTATCGTTCACAGACTGTCGACTCTCTTGTCAATGTACCAGGCCAAATCCCTGTCTTCGACAACTGATTGAGTCTTAAATGAATGCCGAGCCCTTAATTCGATTTTGATCGACATCCAAAGATGCGCGTACCTTTAAACCGATTCGTACGCGCGAGAATACGCTGATCGCAAATATACTATATCTCCTATCATTCTGCTTCATCATTCCTCTCTACGAGTGGCTGTAGAGAACCAAAAATTCACCGATACCATCGAGACCGAGCCAATTTAACTTTCGTAGAAGAGCCGAAAGTAAGCCATGCTGTGCCCTATCTGACTAGAGGCTATACGGATCCTTTTGATGAAAACGTGAGTACGAATCGTCGATGGAAAAGGATCTCAACCTTTCACCGTAGATTCGACTAACAGAATACATTACTTTTTAACGAGTCACGCTATTGACTGCCAGGATTATCCTCGAATTTTCACGAGATCAGGATTCTAGCCGAACTTTTCGTATCTTTAATTATATGATAAATAATTCTATAATTATTATATGTAGTTAGAGATACGAAGCATTGAACGAGTCTTATGAGAAAGCATATACAATCATGGATGTCGCGTATGAGAGAATAACAGTTTACTGGTGAATTTTTTAAATTGTATGTATATTCAATTACAATGTATGCATTGGTTAAAACCGCGACAATTTGCGTTACATTTAACCGCGTAAACCGAGAATTTAGATAATAATCAATTGTCAAATGTCAGTGAAATTTCGAAGTGGAAGCCGCTTGTGCATCGAGGCACATACGTTAAAAGCATTCGTCGAAATGGGACAGCGATTTATGTGGCTCATAATCGTTCTCGAACATCTTTATTTTACTGGCATTTCTGGTTAATTCATCGGTGGTCCATCCATTTTTCTACGTCCCCCCTCCGTCCATTACAAAATGCCCTCGTTAATTGGGAGAGGCTTACGCCAATTACGCAAATGGGGGACTTTGAACGAGTATTAACAGTCGAGAGTATTATTCATACAAATTAACGTTTAAATTCGTGACATATTTCACTTCAATTCCACGTAGCAATAATGCATTCCGCGAAATAACCGATATATACCATGTCAGAAATAATAAACAAAATTTCTGGGTTTGGTACTCGGTTCACGAACATTATTACGAAAGATTAGAAAATATTTCATATTGAATATTTATTAAACATGATATTATTCGGAACAATAAACTCACCACCCCTCGGAGTATCGGTGGGTCCGGTGCGTTGTCTCAACCCTGTAACACGGAATAAAATGGTTTATTAAATATTAGTTCATTTATATCGTATTTAATAATGTGGGAAATATATTCCTATAACCAGTGCCTGGTTAAATATTTATTATAGCCGTGGCAGAGAAAATTCTAGATTAATTGGGGTGCAATAAAAACTTTCAAAATCTACGCTCGACTTTTCGAGTTCTTGCCTCTAAAGGTACTCCTGATGTTTTCGGCCCCCAGCTGAAAATTACTCTCGACCCATTCTCAAGTTCGGGGGAAATTAATTTTCCTAAATATTCGAAAATTATCGCGAGAACCATCGTATCCGGTTTGGACGTTTAAGTAAACCGATCCATTCGCTCGCAAACTGATGCATCTTCATCACCATATTTTAATGAATTCCCATTGCCTAATAATCGATGGCGAACCCTCTCAAAGTATTTCTGCCTCAACTTCCTAGATATTCACGAAACCGTAAATTGTTTATGCAGCAGTGATTTCTATATATTTCTATAAATAATTTTCTTGAAGGTTAAAGTTGGCCGTAATATTGTTAATATGTAATATGTAGTTTTTTAGCGGCTATTAATCTATAAATGTTTGTGGTAATAATTTCCAAAAAATGCAATCGATTATATACATAATTAATTCCCTTAGAGAACAATGTACCGTGTAAAAGCTCAAACATTAAAGGGGTGTTGAAAAGTTGTATTCATGAGAAGCAATAAACACTTCCCGGTAATCTTTCGATCTCTAGTCCTCACTTGCAAAACATAAAGGACGAAGTTAACGTACTTACAACCTCATCAGAGTTCACATAGCACCACGATGCACCCTTTTTTATAAGATCTTCGTCCCTCGCATTCACCCCGTGTAACTATGCCGTAACTTTCACATTCAAAGTTCAGGGAGGGTGATGTTTAAGCAGAACCGACAACCATAGACCCCCATCCCAAGAACCACGGGATTCGCTGAATTACAAATCGGACGTGGCGCGACAGTACACGTTGGATAAAAGCAACGACTCCCGTGTAAAAAAGAGGGAGGAAGGGATGAAGGAAGGAAGGAAGGAAGGAAGTGAGGATGGAAAGGAAAACGGGGGATATTTCAATCTCGTTCCCGTTCGTTCCTTCCTTCCTTCCATGGTTCCTCCGATGCATCGAGTTCGAAAACTTTCGCTTCCCGACTCGCGTCCGGCTGACTGAGTTTTTCCAAGTGGTATAGAAAGCAGATCCTAGTTCACCGGCCATGCACATTTTTAGCACTCAACCCCGACACACCCCTCCGCCTTCGTCCCACCACCGATCCCTATCTCTTTTCTACGTTTACCGTATCGAGACTTTGAAAAACCGGGAATGGCCTTCCATTTCAACTCGGTAGTTTGTTTAACGAAGCGACTGGCTAACGTGGATACAACTCCATCCCTCGTTTTTCTAGATGAAAACTTTAGTCGCTCTTAATTCTATTTACTAAAACTCGCAGGAAGTTTAGGGAATACGTTGGATTAATGGACGCGCTTGTAAATTCTCGAACTCGGCGTAGAACGTTATCTGCTTGCTCTCCCAAATAGAAATTCGAAGTTGAATTTAACGTTACATCCCCGCCGGGTTTTATTGGATGCGTTCGTTAAGGCCACGCTTAATAAGATAGTCCAATTTAATTGAGAAGAGAAATGTTTACGACTCGAGAATAAATGATACTACTTTTACACTGGTTTCATTATGGTCGGTAGTACAAGGAAGTAGATCCGTTTAAAACGAGGAAGTAAGGGTTAACGATCAGTTGTAAAAATATATCGGGAAGTAACGTAAACGACTCCGCGGCAACGAGCGTGTACCTCGTTCGCTGTTACTAAAGTAGAATCGATGTTGTAAACTGGTCTACCATCATAAAAATAAAATACTCCTTTCGATTGTTTTTACTAGACTTGTCTGACAGTAGAATTCAAAAGTCAACCATCGGTATAATAATAAAATTCCTCGTAAACAATACACGTATCACTACGAGTAATAGTAGTTGGGCATATAACCCTGAAGGACGACATTTTTTCCTGAAATTCAACTCCATAGTTCACCTGACCACGGCTCTAAAAGGAACTTTCATTTTTTGCGAATCGACGGACGGATGCACCGTGATTAATTGATCGCCATTCTCAGGATTTATGGCGGTCGATTAACGCCCGTTGGTGACGGCTCAACCGTGCGACCAACTACGAGAAGATTCATCAACCGAAAGAGTATCTGTCACACCCCCCCGAAAAATAACAACGGGAGAAATATAGAGGTGTTCGCCAAAAGGGGTTGGAATCCTGGCGAGAGAAAGATAGAAGGAAAAAAAGATTGGTAACGATCTTACGAGGAAAAACGAACGAGAGAAAACCTGACGACGTCTAACGGAGGACCAAACCCACGAAGACGACGACAATGATGCTCGATTTTTGCCTTCCCATGGTATATGGAGCTCTACGGGTTTTCGTACACTTACTTTCATACATCTCCGCGACAATATGTATCTGGTGTACACATAGGAGGGCTGTAAGCCGAACACCCTTCTAAACGGGGGGTGAGAAAGATAAGAGGAACGTGGGTAGACTCGGTACTCTCTGCCACCGATAAGAGATCGCACCTAACTTAACCCAGTCTTTCCTCAACGATCTACGACCGAGGAGCAACCCTTACGAACGATTGAGAAGAGACTTCGATCGCATCTTATATTACTATCACCAACCGCGGAATATTTTATGTTAGCATTAACGATCCTAGATATGGGACTTTATTAACCTAAAATTTAAAGCGGTTTTGCGGAATATCTTTTCAATTCAATATGAATAGTGAAATGCAATTCCCGGCGCGAAACGACTAGAATTGGAATATTTTTCACCTGTATTGAAAAGTAATATTTGTTTTCACCGTTATGGAATTTTAGATCAATCCCAATTCAAAACAATTTATTAATTCAAGGGATTCAGATTTTGGATGTTACGATCAATTCTGCATACCATTCAGGTATTTCAATACACGAAATAATGTATTTGGAAATTCGCCACTTTTGTATACTTCTAGAATAATGTTACAGGAAGAATTTTTTGCAAGTGTATTGCATTCTTTAATATAGCAAGGAATGCAATAAAATACAACGATAATATGATTTATATTTGTTCAGTTTTACTGTGACTATAATTTCGCAGGAATCGTAATAAAGTTAATACAATTATCCGACATAAAATACTAAAATACGATGCATTTTCCTTGATTCGATTTTCGAAATAAATTCGTTATAACAATCGGTGACTTTATCGGGGCGTGAAAGCGCAGTGCGGCAAAAATTGTTCGCACTTTCGGAAATCACAAAATGCATTACGTTTAGCGCCGAGGGGAAAAAAGGGGTACGTAATTCGCGAACGAAATGGAACAGTAGATCGTCCATCGAAACGCTCCCACTATTTAGGTATATTTCGGTGTAATTACAGGTTAATCCGTTTCACGACAAATTTGCTTAACAGCCAAATGTGTTCCGTGATCACCAAACGGTTCACTGAGAAAGAGGAAGGGAGTTGCTCGATTTTACAAAACGAGTCCATACCACTATTATTTCAGTAAATTCCGCAAATCATTATGCCAAGAACTATTAGTGTATCAGTGTTTAATAAACCCGTTACACACAAATCTGTACTAGATAAAATATTTCTTGACGAATATATAAAAGATGCCATATTTCTTATACAACTAATATGTTTAATAACTTACTCATTATTATATTCTATTTAGATAAAATGTCACATTATATTTATTCTGCATCTTCCGGTATATAAAGGTTCTTATTTAGTTCAATCTATGATAAGAATTTTGCATATTTTTCAAACACAGTGGATGGAGGAAAATATTTTTGTTAGACAATACTTTATCGAGTGGTTATCTTCGGTTTATGAGTAATGGCGACAGCAGTGAATAGCACTCGAGGAATTAAAGGAACTTTATATCCGACATATGGAATCGAACTGAAACTGTAACCGTCAGAGGAAGGGAAATCGAAAAGCGCAATCTAGAAAGAAATTAATACCTCTTTCAACGATGTAATATTCGTTAAACTCATGAACCGGACAACGTATGAGAAACTTTTCAGGATTATTCATCTTGGAAACAGGGGAAAATCCTTTGGTGTAATGTCAAACGCAGTTCTACGTGTATACAGAGTGCATATAGCGAACAATTTGTATTGTTGTCAAATCAATTCCCCCATTCGAAATAAAATAATAAGATAATAACGTCGTTTCTCCTCTAGAGCGACCTATTTTTTGTTCGACCATGCAACGGGAGAAATAAAAATTCATTCGACAATAGCCGGGAAAATTAGTTTTAAAAATCGCAATTGGATCTTCGATGAGAAAACATGAGAAAACATAAGAAATTATTGGCCAGACTTTCATTAAAATTTTTCATTTAACCAACAGCTCGAGTTGTATAATTGCGTCATTTATCCAACGCACAATCGGGCCAATTAAAAGGTTGTAATTATAACAAACCTTTTCCGAGACAAATATTACAAGAATATTCGTATACATCGTCCAACTATTTATAAAAATATAATAAACAATTCTGGGAATGCGATCACGAGACGGATGTATAGAGACGCATGGATGGAAGAAAGAGTGTACAAAAATAATGTTCACTCACGAATTTTCCGTGCTTTTCCGATGACCCAGAAAGCGAGTAATTCCACGTTGCTGAGGAACACACTACATGTTGAAACTATGCAAAGTCATTCGCCATTTCCGTGACACGCTAGAGAGTCTTTTTGATTCACGACAAACGGTTCGACTTTGACGGAAACACTGTTCTCTAGAAGCACGCTGGCGCGAAATAAACGTAGGGTAAAGAACGAGGAACACGATCAAGAACAAAGAAGAATTAATCACGCACTGGAAGACAATCGATGCCACGAGTTAAGGATGAACGAGTAATGGACGAACGCGCCATGTTGTTAGAACGATCGTAACAGTATCACGGCGAAGTGACTTAGAGCGAAGCGTCGACAATGACGCGACAATGGAATACTGTGTTTACGTTTCACGGTATACTCGGCAAGCGTAATAACATTGCTTTATGGTGGGATTGAAAGTTGACGGTAAACAGTAATGTGAAATGTAGGTCATACTTAAATGAAAAACTTCGTGAACTAAAATATTTGTGTTTCAGAAATTTATATAATACGTGTATGCATATGCATACGTGTATTATAAATTCTAGTGAAATTTATGGACTCATATCTGATCTACAAATTATAAATGTATTAACAAATATACTAAATGCCGAAAGTAAAGATACTACATTTTTCAACACATCGAGTGTACCAGGAAAATGTGGCCGGGAGGTTTATAATCTCTGTTGAAATGAAAAATTCAAATTGATTTGTGCCGCGTATGTAAATCGGAAATCCTTGCAGCAGGCTTGTCATATTTAAGTGTAGCATCGTTTAATTGGTTGGTGTAGGTAGAGGCAAAGGATCGTATTGTATATGGACAGTACCAAAAATTAAATCGGCGCTTAAAACAAAGCACGCGCACGGATATCTCTGCTAATGAATATTCAGGAGCACAAGGCTTCATAAGCATCCCGGTTCCAGGATTCCAAACGCGGGTTGCAGGATGGTGAATCGTTAAACTGAAATTTAATCCCCGGACGCACATGTGCCGCACGCTACTCACTAATCTAGGAAGGAAGTCATATAATCTTCCTTTTTTCGGGAACACCTTATCGATATCCAGATTTTTAAGCAGCGTCATTCGAGCCGTATTAGTCGACCGGAATAATCAATAGCGTGTGTCATTCACAAAGAAAGCAATAATTAGACTCCAGGTTAATCTTTAATAATGCGCAAAAATCGCGTATTTTTTGATAACTACATTCCTTCGATTAAATATCGTATAAGAAATACAACCAGGAAAACCTTTAGTTATAAAGAATCAAAACTATTGGAAATTCATTCTAATAACTTCAATGCATTGAATGAAATATGAGACTCATTAACATGCAAAGAATATATTATTATAATTATGAATATCTATACATTTATACATTCGGTCGGACAAAGTAAAAATTTTCAGAATTAATGTAACCCGGCTCACGTAACGTTTAAGTTTCTTCTAGACTTATTCATTCATTAAGCCAGAAAAATCAAAGGGGAAATGATGCCATAAAAGATTCTCTTTGAGGAATACTTAGCGCGGCTATATTTCAAGGTTTTCTTGGTCTGCCAGTAAACCACTTCGTTACGCAATCAAATGGAAAAGCACTATTGACGAAACCTTAGATAAATGCAGTTGCAGATTGCGTAAACATTTCCAACGTTCGCGCAGTTCACCCGCGTTACAATGACTTCGAAAAAGAAGGGTGTACTTACAGGGCAAATGTCAAATCGTTACTCGAAACTTTGCCACTGCAACAAGATTACGAGGAACCCTCACCCCCCATTGGCCCACCTGGCAAGTCGAAAGCTGTGCCAGACGAGTTGAATATAAATGAACGGAACCCTGAAGACGAACTGGATCGATCGAGTGCACGTGATAAGGCGGGGCGTGATGCTGCGTGACACCTTCTTTTTGAGCTTCTTCGAGCTTGGGAACACGTGCGGAACCTTCCGAGGGACTATTTCGATATCAAGAATCTCCCACGAAATTCGATACAAGACGTTATCCTTTCACGAGGAGGAACAATCGTCCACTGTAAGTTCATTCAAGATCGAACATTATATAAGAACCTCCTGATAAAACTCTCTTACGTAATTGAGAAATGATTTCGATTAAAAGTACATTATTACATCGATGTATTTAATGAGGATACGTAGTGTAAAATGTTCTGATTAAATGTGTTCCATTGTATATTTCATACTTGAAAGCAAAATACAAATTGATGAAGGTGTACCATGTATTTCTTTGATACTTAAAAGACTTTCTTATATTACCACCTGAACTTTGAACAAATCTGCAAAAGCACGAAGAAAAGGAGCGAAGTAGCCCGGGAAGTTCTAAGGGAGACTTTTAAAAAATTATCCTCACGCGCTGTTAATCTCGCAGCATCTCAAAGTAAATAAAACTTTCGACTCGTGTCCATTTCGCTTGACCCACCTTCTCCATTCTGGCTCTCACTGGTTTTTCTTCTTCATCCACCGTATCCACGTTCCCGCCACCCTACCCTCGACCAGCGAACGAACCACCGCCGCAATATCGTACGTGATTTAAGAAAAGTTTTCTCCCAAATTGTTTGCGTTATAACCTCTTGGAGTGCTTCCAGCATAACGCTGCCTAAGATAAGAATTTCGTTCACAATTTCTCGTGCCGCTGTCACGAAGCAATATCCAGAGAAAGAATAGACGAGGAATGAAATCAAAAGCATCGAAACTGATGAAAGCAAAGTTCCAAAGAATACTGTACACATCCATGCCAAGAAATAATTGACGTAATATCGAGATATAGGCTTCACGACAAACTTCCTTCTTACAGAGATAATACGATAATATTCATTTATCTTACTCCTCGATTTTTATATTTTTTATTGAGTAGATAAAACATTGGTTATACCGAAGAAAGTTATGTCAATATTTGAATATAGGACGGTAATCATTGACATCGTGAAAGTCAACAAAGTCCTCGTGGACTTAGAAGATCAGGCGACGTAATCTACCGTTAATTAATGATTCGAATATCATTTATCATTAGGGTCACTTTATGCCCCGAGACCTCCGGCTTAAGAAAAAAGTCGAGCCGTAGTATCCTTGGAAACGAATCTACTTTCTTCGTCTATATATTGTGACGTATATACCTAAACGTTACATCTGGCCCTTCCATTGCATCTCCCAGCATCTTTCCACGTTCTCGGCTTTCTTTAATTAAATAACTTCAAGACACTATCCGTTACTTCATCTATCCAGTGGACCATTCGTCCGTCTACAGTCCTTGTTTTCAGGTCCGAACACAGGATGCCCATTAAGTGAATTCACAGAATTCGATATCTCCGATATCTAGTTGCTTATCCCCCTAAACCACCGTTTCCTCCTTCACCAATTCCCCTTCACCTCTCACGAAATCGCTCCTTCAGCAGTTACCTCACATTCCGCATGCTTCGTATAATTAATGGAAATTACCCCGTCCCTATTCACCTTGCATATATCTCCTTACTATCTGCAAAATCCTAAATCCCCAAGAATATACTGGAAATTATTTGGGTCGACTCTTTGGGTCACTCTCTATCCAATACGAATTCAACCTGCTAGTAAACATCATTTTCCTACGTCCACCGAAGTTTTTCATATAAAATACCTCGTAATCCAATGAAACGATAATACGTGGAAAAAATATATTTTTCTAAATGAATTTATATAAAAATGTGTATGTATAAGTAAGTGTAACAGACACTTAAAAGTGCACCGAGATTACTGTTAAACTGTGGTATTTAGTAAAGCCTTGTAGTACAAGTAACCCTCGTTATTTATCGGCTGGTATTAGTCCTTTTTCTTGTCTACCATGTCGGTGTCTCCGGTATTCAAGGAAGAAGGGGTGGCGCAGACCCGAAATCACGAAGAAACGTGACGGATAGGAAGGAAGAAGGAAGAAGGAAGGAAGGAAGGAAGGGAGAATCGAGAGGAAGAAAGTATATCGGTAGGGTTGTCTTGTCAGGCCATCCATTATTCAAGTCGCGCAGCTTACAAGTGCACCACGCCACGCACGGCTCCTCATTAATTCGCTTTATGTGTTTGCTTAGTACTGCTGGCTAACCTGTCAGAGACTTTCGACTTTACAACACGTTCGGCTTCCTCGACATATATCCTCAAAGATGGATTAATACCCTTACAAATATTTCCGACTCTATTCTTTGAATTTCTGCAATATTATTAAAGACTCCTGAAATTTGGACGATTTCCATCGAATAAGTCAGACAAATAATAAATAGGAAATGCCAAATCGTCGAAATTAATACACTGAATGCAAAAAGCATGTTTAACTACATCGAGTGGAATTACTAAAGCAACATACTCGAAATTCCTCATAAAAATTGTTCCAATATCAGCTCTGTTTTTTTCGTTCGAGTATACATCAAACGATAAAGGCGGTGCAGTATGTCGAAAATATCAAAACAAGATTTGAATCACGAAGTCTCCATAATATCCGAAAAATACGTCAATTGTTTGTAAATAAAAATGATTCGGAATAAATGCATGAAATAAATATTTTTTTTCGACCATTCCCGTAAAAAGTCTGGGGAAATATTCGATGGCTGGAAGCGTTATATCCGATATAATCTCCGAAAGCGGGCAGGGTGTTCTATGGTAGCGCATGACACGAGGAATGGCATATCTATCCTGAATCAGTGATCGCCGGTGATATGCAATGGACATCGAGTTGCATAACCACAATCGAAATTTCGAAGCGTCCGCATCGATGCGGAGGACCGCGGATCTCCTGTATTTCCGCGCGACCGGCATCCAAAACGAGGATCCCCAGGATACCATATTTTCACTGAGTTTCATCCCCTGCTAATCCTACCAAGACTTCAAACTCGAGGATATACTTTAATCACTGGCATTTAATGATGAGAATACTCCGGCAAATAAAAGGAATAACTTAAACAAATCTTAATGATAGATTTTAAGTAGAATAGATCGAATACCAATCTTCCTTTATATTACAAAGAAAAGATTATGAAGTGCTACTGCATAATGTATCGGCGTTATTCATAAATAAGAAACATCGAAGTACCCGAGCTTAATAAAAATTCCGTAAGTTCGAAATCAAAGAGGAGTTTCTACATTGAAGTCCATGGTCATCTAATGTAAGAGAATATAAATACGACTTATTTCGTATTAATAAATACGATATCTGGAACAGCAATAATATGGGCAATCCAATAAATATTTCAACAGTCGAAGTTAAAGTAAGAGCACTTGGTTAGAGGTCGATGGTACTCGAAGGTAAGAAACGATTGAACCACAGGGGATTTGATAAAGTGCAGTTGATACATTTGCTGCGTTAATAAATGCAGTCGGATTAATAAATGATATCGTTTCTTATCCGAGTTAAAACTATATCATCCATTGCGCGCCCTTCCACCATCCATCGTCTTAATTACTGGGCTGTCGTGCACGTCTTAGGTGGCTCGCTTCATTTCGAGAAGTAGATCGAGCAGATTAAGTCTTCAACGGATAATATGTAGGCGTTAGCACGCTGGAAATTAGCGAGCTTTTAAAGGCGCGCAACACCTATAAATAAAGGTAAAGTACGTATCACGTGAACAGTCGGCAAACTTTTTTACACCTCGTTCACGCGATATTCCTTCTGCGAGTGAAAACTTTCGAAAATTTCCATTATTAATCCGAATCCTCTCGATAGAGCCAGTCTTGGCTTATATCGCCGATATAAAACTCCATCGGATTTTATTCTTCCTACTTTACGTTCGTGTATCGTTCATCCGAGCGTAAGAAACACGAGACAAGATAAAAAGAGATTCTCCTTTCCCTTGACAATAGCGTGTCGCGTGTGATTTATTTTTCCATCAATATGATTGGATACTTGATCCTGATGGATGATCAACATCAGTCAACGTTGCCTTTACTCGCGAATCCACAACCTCCTTTTCAGTTTATAAAGAAAGTCATAAAGTGACTTTATCATGCTAATATAAAAGTATCTCGTGTACCGGGTGTAGTACGAATTAAATTTTCAACGACAAATATCCCTCACTTTGTTTACGTAACCGTGTAAATTCCCCGCGTTTAATACTGTGAGAGTACCTTCCGTAGAACTTCAATGGAAACCTCGAGCTACTATGTAGGAGTATAATTTTATTCCTACGAGGCTTTGACCCAAGTGTAAATGGCCAAATACGGTGCACCTATTTAACCACACGTACACCTGTGGTCTCTATTGCATATCCTCACTCTAACCAACTGTGCCCTCGTATCGCAACGTTAGTTTTCACTATGTTTGCCCTTTGATAAATTCCCGAGTGTCCGCGCCTATACGATCCGAATTCACTTCGCTTAACTTCCATATGCACATTCCGTTATCGTTACTGATATCTACCTTCAATTTCGCATTTTACACGATACCTTTGCGTCCTGTCTGGCACTATCAACGCTGATTAACCAAATATGCAATAAAACCAACGTACACGAATTATACAAATACTTCTATGTCTACAAACTTCGCCCCTGATTCACTTATTACATCTATTATTCTACGATTTAAAATAAATTGATTTTTTTCTTTGTTTCATCGGTTTGTTATTCGAAAAAAATAAAACGAGTATAAAAATTCTTTTCACGACGAAAGTGTTTCATCGATTTTTTTAGAAATTGGCAATATAGCCCCTTTACCCTCAAGAGTCGTTATATCCTCCATCCTCGCAAACGACACCCGAGACTGAGAACCGGACACGTACTTAAAACTTTAAATACGTTGATTCTAACTTTCTCCAGGTAGTACTTTACTGGTAGTATAAGCGGAAGTTCGTAAGCAAATATAAACGAAAGGCGTCTACTAGGAGACAAAGAGAAAGAGAGAAGGTGGGGGAGGGTGTAAGGGGACAGGGAGAAGGTTAGTTCGTTACGAGTTACGTCATGGGTTGCGTAACACGGCTAATCGCTTCCAGGTTTACGCGCTTATTACGAGGGGTAGAACGTGGACGTGTTGGGGTGAATCGATGTAAAGCTCGGACTACACAGCCCGATAAATCAGTTCACTAAATTGAAGCGCGTGTTACTCGCGATATCTGCGAGAGAATCGAACCACGATTTCGAAACTTTTTCGGTACACGGACGAATAAAATTAATTAAACGGTATGCGGGCCCTCAAAGGATCATCGAATTCACGATTGTAAAGAAGGTGACGTAAAGAAGGGATTGCGAAGGTGACACGGTTTCGTGGGTTAGAAATAATCGTATTATTCTATAGAATTTTTAGAAAGAGAAATGTCCTTCTACCGTAATCCTTTGTTATGTCGTTAATCTCTCAACCCCTTGATAACCACCCCGACTAACTCATTTTCCTGAGAATATTCGAGCCTTAAAAGGTGTCGAGTCATTCGGCTTTCTCATTAAGTTATATTCGCCTCTAAAGCACGCCCTTTCCCTGACCTGTCGTTACTGTGATCTTAATTACCGAAACTGGTGAAAGTACTTCGCCTCCGTTTTCTTCTTGCTCTTCTGTTACTGTTCCTGCTTCGACTTCAAAACGATTCGTTGGTTTGGTAACTCGTCCTGCCCGAAAAGTGGCTCATCGCCGATTCTTTCTGTGCTCACGTAATCAAAGGAAAGCCGAATTGAAAAGCTTTCTTGGCGAAATTAAAAAAGTCGAAACTAATTTCACAGAAAAAATGTAAGATATAAATGAAATTTGGAGAATTAATTTGAGTTACATTTTACGAAGTGTAACGAACGTAAATGGGTGAAAATATTCTATCAACCTATTAATTTTCGATAAAGAATATGACTCAAATTATTACCTTCATATACATCAAAGTTGGAAAATAAAAAATGTATACAATAAAGATTTATTAAAACTAAACGACTATTATGAGTACGTTATTTTTACTCACGTTTTAACCTCGACACAGCTACATTAATCGTACCAGTTAATTAACATAACTGTTAGGCAATATATATATACAGAGAACGCGACTCGTTTTCCTTTCGTGTGATTGCATGTATGGAAATATTGTTGGCAAGAACATAACGTGAACCACGCAAGTTGAAATATCGGCTTTTTATCACGAGTTCCATGCCTCCAGTTGAATATAAGAATAATACTTTCCTAATTATGCATTTGTGCTTTAATCAGAAAACCTTTGCACATTGTAACTCAGCCATAATACTACTCAACAATTATCAATTAACTTCAACTTTTATACAAACAACTACATTTATAACTACGATTATTATTCCCACAATATTCATAAATATAATAAATATAATTACTTTCCATTTATAACATTCAAAACATACCAAAGATAGATCAAAGAGATTCATAAGACTTGGTCAATTAATAGCGTGAGGTAAACTATTAGCATAGGATGCAACAGGGAACCATAAGCCAGTGCAGTTTATATGTACACATTGGAAGACGAACCCTCTGTGGCTATCCACGCGATTAGTGTTCTACATCCTTTCCTAGGATTCACGGCTTATTCGTGATAATGGCGAGCTCTAACGATATTTCATGCCGACCCTATATCAAGTGAAACTGCATATGCAAGTACGATCATAGATAACAAGCGTCAGCTTTGTCCGGGACGTTGTCGCGCGAATATACCTCGATTTTGAGAATCGTGTGAAACCAGGAAATTGCGGTCTTCTACCTCTGCATAATGCATTGATCTCCGTCAATTGTTCAATCATTTTTGTAACAAATTCTTTTTTGTTTTAGATTATTTAGACTCTTTAAAGGGTGTCCTTTGACGACTACGTCCGTTATGAACATTTAATATATTATATAAATTATTTTCTTAAAGTAAAATTATAGTGAAATTATAATTCTTAAGCTCCATGCGTGTAACGGAGAATAAGAAATGCATCAAAATAAAGCCGTTGGAAACTTATAATATTAGCGGATCGTGGTAAGAAGAGTTCATAAAAAGTGATGACGCGGTGTGAGCAATGTTCAAACCCGTTTCATGAAATTTTGTGGAATAGATTTTCATTTGGCATGAATCAAGTTCCTGGGGTGTTACGGAGCCGTAATGGTAGTGTGCCACCTCGGTATCTGCGAATGAAAACTGACGGGGCTTCAAGCCACACCGGAACGTTCCGAGCCGTCGCGTCAAAGTAAAAGTTCATTCGAGCACATTAACCACACTAATTACAACGTTATTTCGTGACAGCGTGAATCATCAGGCTTTAACATATTTTTGTGCCTTTTATTTTGAAACTTTCGCGTACAAATAGAGTCGGTTCTTTCATCTAAAACCAATTCATTATTGATCCCACTCAAATTCCTGACATCATTAAAAGCAACTTTAGAGTTCAACTAGAATTGCAAATATATTCTTTTATATGTTTTCATAAAGAAGTAATTCACGACAGTTTCAAAATGAACGATACATATATTCATATAATCAAAGGAGATAATATAGTTATAAATTTGAGAGTTCTTCCAATTTATTTCTAAACGCCCTTGTTATTCTACACGATGTAAAAATTTCTATTCCGCGATAAATAAAAACTCTGACGATGATAATAAACAGTGATGATCATTTGTTAACGATAAGCCATGTATTTGGAGATTCGAAAACATATGGAGAACGAGTTATAGGTGGGGAGGTGGGGGCGCGGTAGAATGCAATAGTAACGGCCGTTTGTTGTTACGAAAATGGCTTAAGCCAGCGTTAATTAAGGGAGGCTTTAGCTGGTGCCGACTATAATCACCCGCGGCAGGCGTCGCCATGGTGACTGCAGAATGCGTAGAAAATGGCTGCGAAATGAGAAAATGAATGAACCACCGGGTGAACGAGAAAGACAGAATGGTGCAACTGTTTTTATGCAATGCCTCAGGGACCATGGGTCATTTGTCAGCCATTTCCGTTTGTCTCTTTATCTTACTTTACGAGACAACTCGTCTATGCTAACTAGTAGACGCTACCGTTCTCCATCTAAACCCTCGCATTCGTCAGGATCTGATGTCATTATCCAAACTCCGGTAATTAATGAATAAAGATCAACCCACCGTACCCTTATCCCGCTTTGGTCGCAATGATTCTATCAAAGCGGTCACAAGAGATATTTATTATATTTTCTGGAATCAACTGTCTTTATAAAAATATTTATCTACTAGTACATCTTAGTATGCTTCTGGAGCACCATTCTTATTCATTTTATTTTCTAATAAAAGGTTCATTGTTCATTTCCTAACAAAGCATTCTCGAGCTACCAATGTAACTTACATATATACAATCCAAACATAATTATATAATCCTTGCTAAACTGACCATTGTACGAAATTCCAGAATATTTATTAACAGAGTCCAGTGTGGAAATACTGTTCTACAACGTTACACGCGAAGGTTCAAATGAGTCAGTGAAATTTGCGGTATAATTACGTCAATACGATTCAATTAGAGGGAGGAATCGTAGACATAAAATAAGACGTTATGACAACGCACATACGTGTAATCCGATTATTAAACAAACGAAACACCAGTAGAGCGATTTCGTAGTAGCAAATGCCATTAATTAGTTTGAACCGTCCCCTGTGTAACGTAACGATTATGTCCTGCGGATTAATTCAATTTGTCCGAACATCACCAAATTTAATTACATATTGAATCAGTCGGCGAATTATCATAAAAATTGTCGAAATATGTGTGCAATTAATTTTTTTAGCGTGTGGTTTCAGGGTACAGAATCTAATTAGAGGGAAGTAACCCAAAAACCATAGTTTTCTTATGAGGATTGTTTGACAACTGGAACCGAGAACAGCGCACACATAACACGAAGTAATTGGGTACTGTCTATCGCTATCGGTTGCCAGCATGGAACAGAGAGGATCGGTCGGAGAATGGTTAAACAGAGGGAAGCCGATTAATGCAAATGTCTAACCTATTGCGGTGTATGGCATAGGCTGAACTAACGGCAAGGCGGATTCGAGGTGGGAGAATATGGGGGTGGGTGAAACGGGGAAAACGGTGTACGAGGGAGGATGCAGGTGTGAGAGGGAGAGAGAAATATATAGAGAGAATTTAGTGGATACATCGAAGGAGAGAGAGAACGGGGTGGATAGAGGAGGTTCGGGAAGGTCTATTCTGAACTACCCTGTACCAAACTGGACCTGCTCCACGACGGCTCGACCGCAACGCTTCAATTTAGAATGCTAATCAGGCAACCCATCGTCCTACCCCCTGCCCTTATGCCGACAGTTTAATGTCTATACGTGTATCCATCCCTTAATCTGCCAACGGTTTGCTGCTTCACCAGGAGAGAGTCGCCTTCAAACGTAAGCCACTGCCACTATATCAGTGTCTCCTATATAAGAGTCTACTGTCAATGTAGAGGGATATTGCGCGATAGTATTCTCCAAGAACGAGAAGAGAAACGAAGATAGAGATAGAGATGGAGAGGAAGAGGAAGGGAGTATCCTTGCATTTCTCAGGATGCATCGTACACTTGGTAGACCTTTGATCCCGTGACGGAAGGACGAGTACCTGTCGAGGATCGTCTCGAGGACCATTGAGTAACGGTCGAGTTAGTACAGCCTCGGTTCACTCTTAAAGAGCAAAAGACGTTTGCGAATGACACCGAGAAATTCTGTATCGGAGGAATCCGGGGCTTTCAATGGATCCCTATTCAAACGCATATTTCAAAGAAGTTGGTATTTTTTGAAACCATAAGATGAGGTAGCTTTATTTAACCATCGGAGAAGTTTAATTATGAGGATAGCCTGAATTGACTTCCCTGGTAATAATAACGTAGATATTCCCTTGGGTATTCACTGGATGTCTTCCTCCTTATAATTTCAAGCGGAGAATAATCCTTTTCCGATAACCAAGGATGTGCTACAGAGTGATCCAAAGTATATCAGCGAAGAACCTCCACGTGCAATCATGTACCCATTTCCTTGGGGAATATTTACTTAATTTGATGTCAAATAATTAATACACTCCGAAAGAATGATTATATTATTGCGACGAAATTGTCAGTAATAGCCGTTCATCCCATGAAATATGCTCTTATTTAAAAATTGCTCGAAATAATTCTCAAATTTCTGGATAATAAAATAGAGTTATATAAAAGTAAAATAAACATTTCTATCAATATAATCTTTCAACAAAATACTCTGACCTCGTTTTGCCCTATATTTAAATTATGAACCCTCTTTCAAGATAAAATAATAAAAATATATTTTTAGCAATGTAAATGAAGGCAAACTTGATCTTAATTATTAAATCACAATGCTTAATGAGCCGCCGTTAGATCTGGTGGTTTATTATTCAGCTAAAATTATCACCAGAGATAATCACGGAAACCAAATGTAGAGATCTTCAGGATTAAATCAGTTTCCTAAAACCTTCCCCGTTCGCTGACGGAGATATCTCAATACCTAAAGTGTTTCAGCTCGAAGCTCGGGCAGCGAGCGGAAGACAGAATTCCAATTAAACATTTACCGTCCGCGAAAATCTTCCCGACGCCTTACGTAACTTCACTCAGCCCGCGATCTCAACTTACTGAATCATTTATTAATTCACCGATGAGACTACTTTGCTATATAGAAGGAGGGCACGGATACATACACTCAAACCGTCGCTGTAATTGGTAGACTTGTTAATTATCTGATAACGACGATTTCGCTCTCCCAATGTCTCGAAAGGTTCACCGGTATACAGCCCTATCGTGTATAACAAAGGGAATAATTAATGACGCAGGACGCACCCTTCTGTCGCTCTAATTTACAATTTACATGATGCACACCGACGTATCAATGTTTTGATTAGTGGAACACTTTCTTTTCCACGAAACATACCCACACAAAAGATTACTCTTAATTACAAGGGTGCATGACGACGAGGTAAGAACATTTGAAAAACATCTCCTTTTCATTAAAGTTTCATTGGGCTCGGTGGGATGCAAAGCCGAAATAACAAAGTAATTTACGATACGCTACAACGTTTATGCCACCCGAAATGGAACGAATGGATTTACCGCGACCAAGAAAATCCAATACAACGGTACACTGCGGAAACGACGTGCATAACGAACGATAGAAACAATCAGAAATTATGTATTAATATTCTACTCCTAATAACGTAACAGGATACATCTTCTTATAGGATTAATATGGGATATTAACTAAAGTTCTCCTTGATAGGAGAATAGGAGAATATTCACAAGGTGAATATGAAAATCGATTATTAAAATTGTATTATATCTACCTCGTATATCATCCTCGGACTAATAAATTCGAGAATCCAGGTTACCAGTGATTATCGTAAAAAGTAGTTAGTTAGGATCAAAATTATATCCACGTAGTGAAATCGTGGACTAATTAAATTTTAATTGTACGATTCCGCGGTGAGGCTGGTTTCGCTTGTTGCGTGGATTGCAGAATTTGCAGGATCGACAGGTGGCGATGACTATTTGAAAGCTGGTCGAGGAACCCACGTTGATTGCAAACATGGTCACGTTCTTCCACGAAGCTATATATCAATCTCGAAAGACGTGCTAATCACGATTCGCGCACTCGTTCCGTGATAACCGTGCTATTTCGTTGCATTTCCGGTATGGAATTTTCATTCGAACGTACCACCTGTGCTTTCCATATACCCTCGTTACATATTGTAAAATAAACCTTTAATATTTTGATGGGTGATCCTCCGGAACACGTTGGAATACATCCACGTAACTCTCAGCCGTGGACTGACAGGTAATATATATTCTGTCTCTACCGATTAATCCGAAACATCTCGCTGATCCGCGATTAAACTTTCAGATTTAATGTCCCGTAGATGTTTGCTACCGGTATTTATAAAGACCGCTCTAGTATTTATTATCTCTGACAATATAAATTGTGTTTACTCTGCTGACATACTTCCGCGAGATTCACCGTCACTGACAAACTTTTTGATCTCGTTACGACGTTGTTTTTATGGTAATGGATTATCGCGTTCTTAATCAACCCCTGTCCCATTGTATTTCATCTCTTGTAAATAAAGAATAATATAAATGATAGGTAATTCATAAAACTGACTGCACCCGGTGTTTATTTGCACCTAATTAATATCAATGAGATAACGCGTGGATAATAATGTTTGATTTTTAACTTTATAGTATACGAACATTTGTAAAGGACACGTATCACGCGGATTAATCGAAAGCTTCAGAGACACGGACGTAAATCAAAAATCAGATAAATTAAAGATGGTTTTAATCGGTTTAGCTCGGCTTGATAGCCGGATGAACAAAATTGGGTACGAAGTATCTCGGAGATTTACGAGGATCCCATATTCAAAAGCAGTCGACACGGAATGACCACTCGAAATTCAGAAATTCAGGAACAGGCGAGCGCGAAGCGGAGCGAGCACCCCATCGGGCTGTGGGGTGGCTATCGTTCCAACGTTTCTCACCCTTCCGTTCACCCCCTCGGTCTGTATGCTCGTGCTTCCCGCTTCCGTTGGTACGGACACATTTGATATACGGGACAGTATATGCATCAGAGGGTGGAAGGGTGGAAGGGTCGTATATAGATTAGCAAAGGTGCGAGAGAGGCACAATAGAGTGTAATCAACGCCGAGAGCTCTGCTCAGGCCGCATCGTCCACGTTAATATTAAATCGCGGCTCCTGCGGTTGTCTCGAGTGCTTATCTCGGATCTTTCACCGCCTCTTCGTCATATAGTTGCCGACATCGCTGGTTGTTCATACTCTCTCACTCGCTCCCTCCTACTCAGTTGGTTCTGAGCCACCCCTAAACTTCCACCCTATCCGTGTACCTATACCTTCCGTTAACTCTCCTACATGCTGTGCACGATGAGAAATCTTCGATATTGCACGTTGGGGACACCATACTATACCTAGAATCCCCCTCGCTCCCTTTATGATTTCACCATCGATTCACCCTCATCTTTAACCTCCCACCTATATCCACACCCTTCGTGGCTCGTCTTCTATCATCCACCTGCTCGCAGAACCGTGATTTTACGATATGATCTAGTGGCCGGATTATCTAAGCTCGTTATTGTTAGAAGGATAATTGAAGCAGGTTTGGTGAACGTCTAAGAGCGTGTAATGGACTCCGAGAAGATAATCATGATAAAGCGTGTGATATGTAGGCGTCGATATATACACTTTCATTGAGAGATTTAATTATACGAATGAACGAAAATTATCGTTAAACGAAACCATATTACTACGATGATATAAAGTTTCAATTTTGAAATATTAAACATATGGGATTTTGTAATAATAGTTCCAACGTGTGAAACGATTTGCAGGAGTTGTAATTAAATCTCCAAATCTTGTATGCGAAGCCCACGTTGAAATTCGCGAGGCTCGTAATATTGTATACTGTTGGGAATTTAAAATTAACTATTGCAATGGGGGAATTCACGCGAACGTAAATTCCGTGTAATTTGAAATCGATAGACGTTGCTGTGAATAATGTATAATGTTTAACGATGAATATTCACAACCATAACTGGGAATATTCAATGTCATGCAGGAATGATAAGTAGGCCAGACTGATTTTCGAACGAGAACAGCTGACCGGAGGAGTGGTAACGATGTGCGAGAATACGCATGAATTTTCAGTATGTGATTTCGAGTACACGCGAAATTATCACTGATAATCCCCTGGACTCGTTACACGCGAGATTATAAACAATTTTCATTTTACGCGTTGGATTAAATCCCCCAAAAATATCATACTCGTGAAAACCCGCGGAGATAAAACTTTCTTACCTTTATCTTGTACTCGTAAAACTGATTTCCATATTAAATAACCACCGGCTTGGATAAGACGAAATGCAGAGCTGCCTGTCTCTCTTTCTTAACCATAATAACCGTCTCGACACTTTTACGATCCTAAGGAGGCCGAGGAATTTCAAATGCAAAACCGTAAAACTTTTATGTGTTAAGTGCGGTAGAAATTATGGTGCAATCAATATTAGGATTTAGAACAGAGAACTATGTCGTCGAACCATTAATTTGAACACTAATAAATCCAATGAGAATAGGATGCGCTAAATCCATGACTGCTTGCAGAAAAGTAAATGATTTGGAAGATAATATATCATTCTTATCAATCCTTAAGTGATATGCAAGTAAATTATAATTTTTTTGACGACATCGTAGTTTGTTATAATCACACATTGAAAATCATGAGAGAGACTACTTTCGGAAGAAAGTATGTATTCGAGTAGTAGAACTCCATCGTCGAAATCTGTATTCATTGTCGAGGGGTGGTAGTTCAGAACATTAGCGTTATCTCGGGTAACGTTGGCTTTCGTTATCTTCGAAGATAACTGCTACCATTAAGGAGAAGAAAATGATCCTGTCAGAAGGGAGAAGAAAATTTAATTCCTTCTTATACCTCCCTCCGCGTACTGATTTTCAGGATATCTCGGCTTCTGCGTTATCAGGCATGTTTTATATACACGACGATCGTAATAAAACCCCCGGAGTTTCTGTGCTCTCCCTTCCTTCACATAAACAATTTTCATGTTATAGTCCCGGCAACAATATCCCCGTGTCAACACCAGGACAAAATTATTTTCTGCGCGGTGCTGTATAAGATGCCAAGTGTCAGTCGAATAAACTAAATTTGATATCAAATGCTAATAGAAATATATCGTAATAGAAATTATATCTATGTACGTATAAGAATATTTGTATAATTCGTAATTATTTTTTATACGAGTAGAGATGAGTTTTAGGATCAGTTCGAATGAAAGTTTTCGGCGTGAGATTTATTTGAGGAACACAAGTAATTCCCTGGTGTATCCAATCGAAGATCTTTTCAAGTTCCTCGTTCCTTGGCATCTTTACGCATTGATTTTCTGGAATTCGAACGAAAAGCACGACACAGCCGTAGTGTGTTACTTGATGTTACGAGCGTACACCGCATCGAAAGCCGTCGAGATTCCTTTTTCGTTTCCTCCCCGGTCGTACGGTGAGTATAGGTTTTGCCATCCAGAAGTAATATCAAAGTTCAAAGCAGGATGGCAGAATTGCTAGGTGAGCGCCTAGCCATCCCATGCTCCTCCTATTTGAACGTGATATTACGAGCCACGTGTATCTACTTGGTACACCCATCGTTTCGACTGCATTTTAATATACAGTCTTTTTTTGTTTACCTTTAAATATTCCTCCGCGCGACAATGGAAGTTTCTATAGCTTTGTAAAAAAAAACACCGGCGTCGGGTATTCGTCGAGATATGTTTCTACATGGAATAATATTGGAATATTCGTGATCGAAACAATACGTTCTACCGCGAATGGAGTAAGTTACGCAATAATGAGAGCTTTGAAAGTATTTCAACGAAAGGTATTATATGTAAGAGAATGTCGTTTTTAAGAAATAAAATCGCGGGCTGGTTTAAAGAAATCATTTCTATCTTTAATCGTGGAAATGCTAAAAGACTCATTCACTTAGAAATTGAATGATTTGAATAACCAACGAATGTAAGCGGGTACTCGACATATAAATTAAACGGATAACTTTGAACATATTACCTTCACGTTCCTTCGTGTATGGATATTTACATTTCCCTTGCATACAAATAATTTTATTACGTATAAATACTACGAGTGAAAACCATTTCGTATAAAAATGTGGGGCAAAGCGGGGAAAAAAATATTTGTTATTTTTGTGCGGATTTTTTAATTCCGTGATGGTAAAATTATTATGTAGTCCTCTATAGAATGTAAAGGAGTTAGTTTTAATTATACAAGGGATACTTCCAATTAAAATAATACATCAAAATATCTACCTATACAAAAGTTAAGGAGTGTCTGACCCAATGTTGCCTCATATCCCTGAATAACTAAAACTGTGGTGTAGAAAGTAAAGGAATTAAATGCAACTTCATTTTCGAGCAAAATCTTATGCGACACTTGATGTACTGAATATTTAAATTTATTTCAAGAAGCAAATGATACGTGTGATAAATAGTAAATCCAGCATTATTGATAATCATCGCAAAAAGATTGTTGCGAAATATGTATGAAACTGGAAACACGTGGATGATTCGCATGTCGCATCACAGGAACAAACCACAGAAAGCCTATTTGCTCACGGGGTGGTCCTTTGTGTCTAGGATTTCGTTTAGCATCGAATTTCGTTTGGAGAGCTTGGGATGCAAGCCATTCGACGTTTCGTAGTCAAGAGCATTTTGGTGTTCCCGTCACGCTAAGCCTGTAAACTCCCGCCATAAACCCGCATATGGTAAACCGGCATGATACTGACTAAATCGTGGAAATATTTCGGGCCGATACTTTTTCCGGGAATTCGGTTTTATCCTTTTTGCATATTTTATTCGTTAGAAGTCTTCACATCTACCCGGAGGCAGGTATGTATAGAAAAGCTCCTAAAGCTTCAGTTTTGCATGTTTCCATCGAATAATACGGTATTTGCATAACTTTGGTGTAAGTTAAGTTAATGTCATGTTCAGGTGTTTCCAGCTTGTTGCTGGGAACGCTTTGTTGAAAAGTGGAAAGTTTTGTGAAGTCAGTTGGAAATTTAAAGAAAAAATAAATATAAATGTAGTAGATAATTACAATGATGCTAAAAGTATTTAAACTCGAAAATTTTAATATTTATTATAAAACCTCGAATAAGATAGTAGATTTATTCGTGTATGGTTATAGAAATAGTTTTGTAATAAACTCATGAATAATTTACGAGAATATCTTCGGCATGCATGGTGAATCATTAAATATCATGGATTTCTTCTTCGAGCGACAATAAAGGCTCGCAACTTCTCCCGGAGAATCTAACAAGTTTGATGAAAATTCTCGGGGACTTGCAAGCTCCTTCACGGGTTTCGAATGCGTAAAAGCATCCCAGACTAAGAAGTTCGGTCAACAGGCACAAAACAAACTGACGTGCCGACTAAACATTAGAAACTTTGAAGCAATCAACATTTTCGAAATAGTCTTAGAACTACGTCGATTAACGCACGTACTTAATGAACTTCCTTCTCCGGCCTGGATTCAACTCTATTAATTTACTATGCAAGTTAAACTCGACACGAAACAATATATTGAGCGCACAACAATTATTATCCCGGGACGATAAAACTGGTTATTGTCGAATAAGGTACAAACAAATGTCGTAAAACAAACTTAAATGTTTCATTAAAAAGTTCCTAGCTGATCTCCACCGCGGTATATTAGGTGCTTAACGCGGGAACACTCGAAAAGCGAGAAAGTTCTAATCTCTCCCCCGTAACTTTTTAAAGCCTCAAATTAACAGCACGTATAACTACGTGCAACATCCACCTACGTGTCCCATGCAATATTTCTGCCGTTTCCAGTGCCATGCTCAGACAAAACCTTCATCCCCATTGTCTCAGAGCGAAGCTTGCATTTCGAATTTTCCGTTAATGAAATTGCGGTGGATGTTCTGTTATCGATCCTATGGTGGAGAAATGCTACATGGGGGTTGCATTGGTTAAATAGAGAATCGTGCGTTGGAACAAGGAGCTGAGTGGGAAGAGAATCTACGAGGTAGATGGAGAGACGAAAGAGGAAAAGAATAAAGAGAACGAGGCGTAACAGAAGGTAGGAAGCATGGCAATGAATTAACATACCAAAGGCAGACTCTCCAAAACTCAGAAAATACGACCCTCCTATTTTTTACTTCTCTCCGGTACGTTATTATAGCAGGATGCTAGAAGTTACAGGGATGAAGGTAAAGCCAGGAACGTTAGCACTTAATGAAAATCTACAGGACTTAACGTCCCTGTCCGTAACTCATCCACTCCTATTTTCACGAGCGAGTATTCCCAGTATTCGTACCCTCTGCTATCTCATTAATCTTTTACCATCGATATACCCTTGTTTCAACGTATATACCCTAAGACAATCAAAGTGGTTCTCACGGAGATTGATAGAATCCGATTTACACAATCAATAAGGTCTGAGTATTGTTTAGGAAAGAACCGGTTACCTTCGATACCGTTACGTTCTCCAGTACCAGTTTAATTATTTATTGCTGATATACAGGACAATGCTATTATATAATACCTCGTCGATCGAATGGTATTATCGACTTAAAACTCATAATTCCTTTCCTGTAAACTTTCGATATGGTCCTCTAAACGTATCGTTCGAAGGAACACCAAATGTTCGAAGAGCCTAGTATGGTTCTCTAAGTACATGTGCAGTGCACGGTCGAAAAGTTTCCCAGGATAAGAAGTCCGGCTTGTAACGAGAGAAACGAGCCAGAAGTTTATCAAAGAGGTACGTGATCCTTGCACTTAACGACTAGTCTTCTTCGACTCGAGAAGTCCTGGTGTCCAAGTAGACGACGACCACCGCAAGATAGTACCGTCTACGTGGACAAGGATTTCTCAAATTGGTTTTGTTCGAATCTGTACACTTTCCGGAAACTAACTACTACGCAAACTTACCCTCCAATGGGAACATAAGAAATTAAACGTTAGATGCACCGTTATCAGGAAGAAACATCTCGTTAATGATGGTTACGAAGTTATATGCGACATGATAGTTAAGTATTATTATCGACTTGTAACAAGTTAAATAATGTATGAAATGTAATGTAGGAAGAACGTGAAATCGTTAAAATAAATAGTAATATTATTATTGAATTTATATCTCGTTGACCCGTGGAAATTGACAAGCTACGATTTCGCCGTAAGTAATGAATTTCCTTTACCTTTGATCCATAATAAGTTGAGTCTCTCTGAACACGGTAACGAGTATGCTTCACCTAGTCAAAGTAAATTCAGTAAGCATTTTCAACGTCAAGTGCAATATCCCTGACCATCGATGTTAAAGCCCTTTATACATAAAACAAAAACCTTGTTTAATGGTAATCACCCTTCTCTTTGCTTAAGTAACATTGACTTTCCTCAAAGAATTCTGCCCTTAGTACTTTGCCAGTTTACTTCCTTAAATTAAATGCTTAATTCATCTACCGACTTGTCTAACTTATAAAATACTTCGACTACACTGTTCCCAAATAAACAAATCAAAATGAAACCAACGATGAAAAATAATCAGAGCTCCAGCACAGCTCTGCTGGGAGTTTAATTTATATTACATTCACCCGTAAATACACGGATCATTAAGAATCTACATGACATTAACTACCGGCATTCTGTATATAGAGTACCAGCAGAGTCGGCAAATCTGGGAAAACCAACGCGGAGCTGGCGTGTGTGAACCGAAATGGTGATGGTACAAGCAAGAAGAGCAACAAATGTTGCTCGGTGCTAATAACTCCAGCGTTACATAGCCCACAAAAAGGCCGCTTTCGAGCCGCGGGATATTTTGGCTGGCAACTCTGACCACCGCCAAAATTACTATCCATACTGATCGTTTCTACTATCACCAAAACGGTAGATACCGCTTAGATTATAATACACGTACCACACGAACGATATACACGCACATAAAATGTCCGTTATTATTCCAGGATTACAGTAAAGGCGATTCAATCGTGCGACAATAGAAAACATCCTAAAAAAATATCATGCCAGAGATGAAATTATCATCGTAAAAAATCACGATTCGGAAAACAGCGATAAAGAAAATAATCCTATTTACTTTTGTCGTTTATTGCACAATTATATCTGTATAAAGTATTCGCCGAGGTACGATATTATAAAACCTCCCAGTTGAAGCAATAACTGATAGGATTGCGACTAACTGAATAGAATTAAAAGTTTCATTGAATGGAATTAAAAGTTTCAGGAATTTAATGCTTCTTTTTATGGTTTCGCATCGAGTACATTATTTTAACTACAATAGGCTTAGCGAACTGAATAATATTAAAGGATATTAATGTGGGATTGTTTTCTAAGAGATAATTGTTACGATATTATTCGTGGTTAGTGCATAAGTGTAAAATGTGTATGAAACTCTAGAGAGTTATAAGATCGTCGTATAACAAAACTTGAAGAGAAAGGACTTTTTTGAAGGCAAGAGAAGGATAACGAGGATGAGTCTCACTGCAGGATCCAAAAAATCAGTGGAAACTGCAGAGAGTCTGGTATAACGTGTATGTAACTTGGTAAGTGGAGGCACTCTTATGGTAACCTGGCATCCTGCCAGCTTCCCTTCTCTGCGACTTTGAATGTGCTTCAAAGAACAACCCCGTTCGTCCGTAGTTAGTGAAAACTATTCGATCGAATCACCCTCGTATCCTGATTGACCGTGATTTTACGCGGTCAGGCTATTTCACCGACTATATTAAATTTCAACGATATAAAGTAAGAACAACTTGCTCCGCCATCGAGTTTAAAATAGAAAATGTAAGAGAAAGAATATAATACTTTATATAGGTTATTGTTAATAGAGAGAATTTATATCGTGGGAAAAACGGCGGAGAATTGTTGGAGTAGAATGTAATACGTGATGTTTCATGGTTCGAGAAAGTAGATTCTGAGATTTCATCGATTCTCTTTGGGATAACAGAACCCGTAAGTTACAATTAACTGGAATCACAGAGAGAAACGGAGACACGTTGGATTGATCGTAACTGTCACATCCTGTTTCAAGACTTGCGAATATTACTCCACTCACATGGAACGTAGCTATGTACCTCGTGGCAATTTCCAAAATCGTGAATACCGCTATCTCTCTCCCAGATAACTTTCTGCATATATTTACAGACACTGTCTGCTAAACTACACAAACCTCTCGAACCCCTCGACTAGCTTTGATACTACTCACGACAATTCGTATCGCAAGTTACATAGCCCAGAGGCGATCTATCTCGAACTAGGGTGGTTACTGCATACATCTACGTGCCACTGAAGAGAATAGATTTTGTTTTCACTGTGGTTCAAATTTCCTGAAATTGATTGCCTCGCGCTTCGCCATTCTTACCATAAATAGATACCACCAAAAATTAATATTTGAATGGACATTTCATGAAACACCACTGGGAATTTCTGTCTTATATTTTACTAGATAACCACGATCTAAGAGAATTCTATTAAGAACAGTAATATGTCGTGAGGGTGATATGAAAACTGTAATACCAAGAAAAGTATTAGTACGATATGAAAATTGTAATATGAGATAGATATCGAAGATTACATTTAAGTCCGTGTAATTTATGACGAAACACCGACTTGTATTATTAAAGTGTTGCAGTGGAAGAGGATGTAGGGGGAGACTATCGTTTCAACGCAAACCGGAATTGCGCTGAAGCCAGATCCAATTTCTGTAATACGCAACGCTGCCGATCAACGTTATTCGGTAACGTCTCCGAGTAGCTCCAAGATTTCATTTCGTTTCCCTGCCGAGGAGGCAAGGTTTCCTCTTATCTCCGGAGAACGCGAGTTCTTGCGGGATATTCCCGGGAGAAATTGTCGCAGCCTTATTCCCAAGTGTCTTATACCTTTCGACTATCATCCGATCGCAGTCTTCCAATTCTATACGTAGACGAATCTCATTGTCTACTCACACCCCCTCGTTCCTCCTCAGACTACCACCACTCCAACGACTCTCACCGCTCTCATCCTTTTTCCATTCGTGACCTACCTACCGCTAAAACGAAAGGGACTCCCTTCGATCCCACCAGTTCCAGAAGAACGAACACGGCGGAGAAACACGGAGGAGGACCACGAAAGCCAAGAACCTGATTTGCCTTGAAAATGGATTTTTACCACTGATGCAACTCAAGAAACATTGGTATCTCGACATCTCGATGTCACTCCGCCTCTGACACGAATAGATTCTTCGTGTGATTCCTGACACTAACGACTCTTCGAAACGAGGAGAGTCTCAGACAACAATGAAATACAACCATCGAATATTTCTCCTCAGATTCCTCTTCGTGAACAAATACGCAAATCAATGTTATTTCCTTCCTCTGTAATTCCGTGTTTTTCAATCTACGTTGAATGTGTATATAGAAGAACATATGTCGATATAATATCCGACACATATGGATCGAATACTCGAAAGAACTAATAAAAAGTTTCAAGGAGAGTGAAATATCTGTGGAATCTTTGGTAGTGAAATGAATCAAGAGTTCTAGGGATAATTTTGATATGGAGAGTGCTTATAACTATAGATATCACTCGGCAAATTTAATGGTCCTTGCACATTGAAGAAATATTATGTATCTCTGCTGAGTTTCACTTTTTTACACCTTTAGTCGTTAATTTGGGATAAAGGTCGTACCTAATGTAAGAGATAAAATAAATTGCACTCTTTATTTTCTTAACGAGAGTAGCCGGTTATAATTACACTTTGAATTATTAAGATGGTAAATTAGTGAGAGAAACCTACTTAAAACGTGTGCGGAGTGTCTTAGACTTTTTGTATGCCCATACTCGAGAGATAAATGTAAATATCTAGATGTTTGTGTTCGGGAAAAATAAATTTGCATCCCTATGAGAATATGTATGTTCATATAAATATTTATGAAACTATCAACGAAACAAAAAATACCTTAAGCAAACTCCTGTGTATTAAAAACGTGCCTTTCGACCACCATGTCGGACAATACACCACAAAGTCCCTTCATTCCATCGATTTAAATGGTTCTAGGGATTTTACAAATTTTATTAACCCGCGCTACACCAAATATTGGCGATGGAATATACGACTACTAAATTATTCCAAACACCGTCGATATTTTAGGCAAATCCAACTCAAAAAATACTCGAGGGATTGAATAGAATTTTTGTGGAGTTTGAGATCGAGTGACAACGATGGTACGTTTTTAAAGGTGACTTTCACATAATCCTCTATTAGAGGTCTCATGCGACCTCGTGGAAATAAGATCCTTAAGAAACGATTGTGGATCCGAGGATAAAGGATATAGTAGTCGGCGGAGGGTGAAAAAAAATTGAGAAGAAAGGAAGGAAAAAGCAGATAGCAAGTGGGATCTAAGTGATTGCCGGAAGTGACATCGGCAGACGAGTAAACGGTTTATCGCGAGGCTAACGAGGCAGTCCGCGCGACTTTACCGCGCTCGGTTTCGCGCCGTTCCTCAATGGAAACGGGATCAGGGTATACCTCCTCCACCCCCTCAAATAAATCCTCTTTTTACGACAGAGATTTATGAAAGCCATTCCCTACAACGTTCCGTTTCCCCTTCCTCGCGTTTCTTCGTCCCTAACCTACTCCATCTTTCTCTCTTTTCGAGATTTAAAGGGAAGGGATTGCAAGCGAGGATCTCCTTCTTGGTTGGCTGGTGTAAGGATGGGCTCAAGCCGAGCACTGGAACCCAACAGAGCCTGAGTATCCTGGATTCCGGGCAGTTTCGGGCAAAATGAGGTAATTAGGATGCAGACGAGAAACGATGTTTCCCCATCCTTCTTTTACCTATCTCACTTTCCCTCTATCCCTCTTCATTTTGTCTCGTTTATCTGCGTTTCCTCCGACTCCGCCTCTCTTCCTCCCATACTACATACTGCACAAAGTGCAGAGGCACAGTGCTAAATCAAAACCATCGCGCTAAGAAGTCTTTAAGCGTCTCGCGTATATGCAAATCGCGGCACTGTACGTTATCCTGGAAGACGACGGTGGATTCCACATCCTTAAGAAGAGGGCGAGGTAAAACGTGCTAAAACGAACGTAATTTTTTATACCAACGCTTGAGGACAAGAATTATTAATAATACTACGTGGGTAGTCACATTTGATATATTGGTTTCCTGAAAACAAATAGTATGGAAAATTGAATTTTTTATATCTGGAACAAGTGGAAGGAAGCAAGTGAAAAATGCTAAAAAATGCAGTAAAATAAATGTTTTTTATATTTCTCCACCCAACAAACATTTTTACGAATCCAATTCGTAAGATCACATGCGGAACTAGACTGTAAACTTTGCAAGCTCTCGCAATCCACGGAAGAAGACAAACACGTAAGGGCCTAGCCGAGAATAAGGAAGGGTGGTACTAAAAGTGAGGAAGACAGAGAGAAAGAAATCCAGCTTAAACTCCGAGAAGATATAAAAGGGGTTGGATCGAGGGACGGGACGAGTAGAACCCGAAAACCGTGCGCCAAAGGGTGGTAGAAATAAGTAGAGAAGAAAGAAGATCTATATGGATCCGTGGAAGAAAAGAAGGAAGGATGAGGTCGAGTAAGGGGTCTCCTCTAATTCGCGCGGCTTCTAACCACTTCCTTTCTAGCTAGGTGGTCGACGACACTCATGGCAGTGAAGTGTGCCTCAAGTACCGGAAAGGGTACTTTCGTTTGGAACGCGGCCAGGGTGCTTCCGTTGCCGTAGCAAGCCCTGATGCAAATGTCTTGCTCACTGGAAGAATCACAATCAGAAACCGGAGGCTAACAATCGAGTCGTAAACCTACGATGCGTGTAATCATACCGAAACCTGCTGGGAATCGGTTTCCTCGGATTTCACGGTATCTATGGCAATGCTCTCGATGACGGTAGAGAAACGCAACGGCTTCATTAACGGCAATTTATCACTTGGATCGGTTGGTATGGGCAAAAGGGGGAGGCCACCAGCACCAGCCACCACCATTAACCCCCTAAGGTCGTTAGGTTGCGGTTTGACATGAGAACATGCCCATAACACTGTTCGGTTATACGTAGCTAACGTATACCAGCTATCTACCGGGTGGCAAAGGCACTGGATCTCATTGGCCTGCCCCCATTGCACCCCCATAGAACGCGTAAAGCAACCGATGCCATCGAAAGGGGAAAACGTGGGAGACAGAGAGCAGTCGGGAAGAGATAGAGACAGAGATCGTGGACCTCGAAGGTAGGCCGGACGAGTAAACGAACGTTGCCATCAGAGGAAGAGAAGTATAGTTCCTCTGTTACGTCACAAGCTAACCATTAGCGGTCCTACAGCCTCGTGTTTAAACACCACGTTATTGAATTGGTTACCTACGCCTCTGTCCCGAATATCGCGCTTCGTGTTACACGTTCCATCGCCAACATTAAAACCAACGAGAACCTACATCCCCCGCTATCAAAGATCTTGGACCTTATCAGAAATTTTACATGTTAACCGGATGAAAGTGACAAGCATATATCTCTAACTCATCTGGAGCTTGTAAGTCCTTTTCATATAAAAAAGGACCTTATAAATGTAATATACTAAATACATGTATTTTGATTATAGGAGATACTTGGAAATATGGTAAAAGTATAAATTATACTGGAAAAGATTTAATGGAGACATCAAATTTAGATAAATGCATGTAAATCCAAGTGGTTACAGCTTATACATAGATAACATTACTGCTATTTCCATCCTAACTCGGAAGCGATATTACATTCATCCGAATTCATCTTGTATGATAAGTACTATCGATGGGAAAGTTTGCTCGCAATTTGAATCCGATATGTCGCTGTTCAATTTGGTATCTAGCAAATTCGGCTTGTAGGAACTAGCTACCGTTTCTGCAGGACGAGATGCATAATTCAGAATTCGGATAAAATCGATTGATGCAAGGACGGAGATATGGACCACTAACAGGATAACGTTAAGCCTGCGAAAATGCTTACTTTCAGAACGTTAATAACTCTGCAAAATAAATTAAAACTAGCCAAAGTTATCTGGAATTATTTAAATATTCTTCATAAAATATTGTATTATTAAATATAGTTATATGTATATTCGATGTATTTATAATGAAAGTTTAAAACACCTTTTTGAAATAAAACAACTTTATAAAGGAGTGTGTGAAGTATGTATAAAATTGAGCAGTAATATTTAAATATATTAGTGGTGAGTGGTACGAATTATAGGTAGATTTAGGTATTCCGGAACGGCATTTGCGATATTGCTTGGAAGCTGGGATAATCGTTGGAATTCCGCTCTATCCGATACTATATTTGGAATTCTGTATTAACTTCGTGATGCTAGGAGCCGGGACTATGAATAAATCAATTCATAAATAAATATTAATATATGCTCATGTTAGAATATAAAATATAAAAATTCAGCCCCATCCCACTAGGATGTAAACGGGCCACAACAAATTTCTGGAATAAATCCAATTTTATGAATGTAGACGTACATACGTGAATATTATCGATATTTTTTAATAAACGCTCGAACGAGACTGGCTGTGATTTAATAAAAATATTACATCGTACATTTAACTATATAACTATCACAGAATAAACATACAAATATCCGAGATAATAGAAAACGTTTGTTTTATAAACCCTGTGATAATAATAATATTTCTAAAACGAACTATTGAAATGTGCTTAAAAAAATATACGATACCCAGAAACAAAAATCATCGACAGCATATTTCATGAATATGCATATATTATGACAACTATTTCTCGTGAATAATCTTCTTTTAATTAAAACCACCCACGCCGAGACTCATATAGAAAATGTAATCATTTATCGACCAGAATTAGACGTGCATGTAATTTAAGTTTCTCCATATCAGCTAACTGAACCTGCCTTTGCATCCGGATAATCCGTGCGAGAACCAAGATTTTCAGATTAAGTAATCGAGGAGTCTCTAAATGAACGTATCACATTCAAAAGTAAATGTTGCATGCTTTAGATAAATCCGGCACCCGGACTCAAGGATATATTGAGGGCCTGCGTAAAGGATGGAAAACGTGATATTTAATGCATGAAATATTTAAATTATATTAATCACGTACAAAATAAATATGTAAATTATACTTCATCAAATAGAAGCATATACTTCCAGTGAAAAGAACTTCCGACATGAATGCAATAAAAACTAATTAAAACAAAAACCCTGAACGATAATGAAGTATTATGTTATAGATTAATCGAGAGTACTTTCATACCTCTATGAATGAACATAGGATATGAAGTAACACGATAATAATTAAAATGAAGGACTCCTTAAATTTCATAACATACAGTAATATGTAGGTAGGGAAAGGGGAAGCTCTTCGCTCTAAAAGCGAAGAGTGTTAGCAGCCGATGATCCCGAATACTTTTGGCGAAAGGGTCGTTACTTCCATTTCTTTAATTAAGAAATAATTAGCCGGAGATCCTCGTGGAAATTTCGGTATGGGAGTGAAAGCGAGTTGCTTTATGTACTTGAAAGCGGCAGACCGCTCTTTCCACTTTCGAGGTACTGCTCTCCCTCGAACTTTCGCGGTAACTCCTGGCTCTACAATTTCAGCCTACAGCTTCGCAGAATCATGCGCGTGTTAAAGGTGAACTCCACTCTCTTCCTCTTCCACTTTCATCTCCTCTTCCTTACTCTCCCTCTTCTTTTCTACCCTCGGATTATTAATTTCGTTAATTTCCCCTCGGTTTTCAGAATTCATCTGTTCGTTCGTTAGACCACAGCACCGCCTTTACTTCGCCCCACGTAGAAGATTTTTAAAGTCCATAACAAGTGCTCGCCAAACGAAACTCTCCTGGTCCGGTTACTCACCAAAATTATGGAATTCGATATTTCTCGTTTAGCTCGAATGCTATTTGCCCTTGGAGAGGAAGTGGTATTTTAAGCCGAACAACTTCTACATACTTAATACAAACTTCTACGGAGTCCTAAGTTCTCACGATAAATTTACTACTTTAATGATACATGGTTAAAATGCCCACACGACGGTGTGTACTTTTTACAAGATTTATTTAAGAAAATGTTTTAGAATGTATTTCACGGGAAACGTAGAAAGTGTATCTAAAATTCATTTCCGTTTCATGGCAGGTGTATATGTTCTTCTTAACTAGATCCTATGAATATGGATCTACACAAATATGAGTTGTAGTAATATTTGTAATAAGAATGGAGATGTTCGAGACAATCAGAGAAGCGTGTGAAATAATATTTCACGATATTAAACGAATATCTTGCTACGGAAGTAAATTGTAATTAAAAGAATTCTCATGCTATTAAAATTAAAGGACGAGGACAATTATAAATAGTTGAAGAAGTAATATATTCCGAATGAGTTAATTGAAAAACTTGTCGCTCGTCAGAGAAATTAAAAGTACACATAATAATATCGTTGATAAAGCATGGTTACAATTCGGTACTGCATTCAAATATTATTCTGTGCGATCAACAAGGAAGTTTTCCAAGGAGAGTAGCTCCACCGGGTATATTGAAAAAAGTCAGCAAGGACGCAACGAAAAGTGACGGAACGAAGTGAATATTGGCCATCTCCGAGCTTCGACGTCATTAAAACTTTTAGATTGCATAAGAATGGCTTCTCCAGAGCCCGTCTCTGGCACTCCTCGAAGAACGTCATGTCAAGCAAGAAATTCCTGTTCGGCCAAGCGGTAATTACGAGACTCGATGATAAATTAAATCGGGAAAAAGGACATTACTTTTTACACCCCAAGAACTCTGCATATTTCTACTTTCTCTGCTTCCTCTCGAGGTAGATTCAATGTACACGATTTCCAATCAAATTTATCCTTCAAAAGTAACGGTAGATGTTTCACCATTGACGTTTCAAAGGAAGCAATATTTCATTCGATAAAACTTCTACAAAAATATGCATATTCTACTCGAATTTTAATTACATATATCATAATTGCCTTCAACAAATTTATAAACGCAGAATATTCGACAACAATTATGTACTTCTTTCTAAGACAAAGCAATTCCTTTATTATTGTATAACTTGATAGAAATACTCTCTGACAAATCTCGGAACTAAACAGCAGGAAATTCCCAGCAATTTGTGACCCTATGCGCACAATCTTTTCGAGAGTAATGAACTTCTCGTGGAGTAACAAGGGCGAGGGTTGAACTATTCATTCAGGATAGGGTTGAACTACTTGTGGAAGGCGTTCGAGCGTGCTAGAAATACGCCAGAGCGGGGTCACTATTGCAATCCGTACACAAAACTTTACAACGGATATTACAGTGTCTAGTTTACGTACTCGACTCCCCTGCCGAAAATAGCTGCCCGTTTAAACTAGACCGAATCATTTAGCCAAAGGGGACGCCCAACAAAACAGAAAGTATTCTGGATGCCAGGTAAATATTCCAGCTATACCGAACTGAAACTGAAATTTTGTTTACTTCCAATTATAGGAGGAATATTTTGGATACGTGAAACAAAACTAGTGTACTAATAGAAATATTTCTATATTTCTCATAGAAGTACTACCATTGAAGATGATGTCATGTACTCCTATTATAGGGTTGACATAAACTACTTAAAATTTCAAATAGAATAAGTCAGCCATTGCAGTCCAGCCACAATATTTAAAGAGCGGAGCTCATATGGCATAGAAATAAATATTAATTTATCATAAATTGGCATAAAAATGATATTATTAAAAGGGTCATGTAATTCATTGGATGCGCAATTGAATAGAAGTGTACGTAAAAAGCCAGGATTATCAGGACAGATCTATATTAATATTGTAAAGTTGGCCGTGTCAGGTTTACGAGTATAATAAATTTTCGGATGCGGCCCTCGAGCGAATATAATGCATTTCTGTATATGATGGTCAGAAGCAAAGCCGGCGGTTCTCCATAAGCGTGTTTAATAAAAAGTCATGATGGAATCTAGATAAAATTTTCTGAGGATACAGCCTCGTGGCACATTACTGTCGGCAGCTGTGTTCGGTTAGCTGGCAATCCAGATTAGTGTCATCGCGAGCAATAAATTCCGGAAGCTGGCCGTACTTTAAAAGGTTTACCAGCATCGGTGCATCACGATAATATCGATACAGCTTAAAATAATTCACCTTACGCAAACTATTTGCTCGATAAGCCGTAAACTCTCCATAAAATGCCCGATACACGAGTAAATAACCTCTGTCCTCGATAATAAAAAATCAGTAGAGAAATACGAGTGTTCGATCGTAAAGTAATAATTTATCCCGTCATGCTAATAGACCGCGGAATTTCCACGAATATTTCTTCCAAATATTAATAAAGCTTAATTAATTTAACCTTATTCTCTTTTGTTGGAAATCTATAAACGAGCGTGTTTTATGATACCATAACAAACTGAAATTATTGTAAATACAAGTAGGCTACAGATTGTACAATAGGATATTCAGCATTGAATATTGGAAAGTTCCACACCCTGGTATACCCGCAGGAATGTTGGTTTTGATTGATAAAGGTTTGCAGTTCACGAGTTTATTTAATGAATAACAAGGCGCTTTCATTATAGGAGAAACATAACAATTGTAGTTCCTGTAAATAGTTTCGAATAAAAGACGGTCCCTTTTGCCAGCCGAAACAGAAACGGATGCCTCAATTGCGTCGCGATAGAGGTGAAAAGGTGTATATGAAATACTAGGTCACCCTTTTTCCACAGGAAGTTACACTCGTACACTTTGTTGATGAATATGTACATCTCTTAAAACTCTCGTGACCTACCTACAACCAGTATTATCGTTTCGATGCACATTGCACACGCTTCCTCTCCAACACGTGTCTCATTTTTACTTCCACCTTCTCGTTTTCGCACGGAGATTATCGAGATGGAAAAACCCATGAAACTAATTTCTCATCATTACAAAGTTACACTAATAATTATCAATACCATACAAAAGACGCGAAGATTATATATGGAATAATCAAGTACACATTAGACCCCTTAATTAAATTTTAAACTTCATCTTCCACCTGTTCCCATCCCGATCTTTGAAGTGCAACGAAAAGTGCAGTAAGTAGTCTATAATCACTCACGTGAGATTAACTTCGCTGAAGTTTTTTCAGACTGACAGGGCCATTTGAGCATCAAATTAAGGTCAGGCACGTCAAACGGAATAAAAAAAAGTTTCCAGATGGTGCCGTCAATAATTTGACATTTGAGTCGAGCACGATTGAGTTATATCGCGCGCCGATGATATACATACATATGTATATACCAGGACGACGGTGTACTCGAAAGTTTATTGAGAATTTCTTTTTAATTAAACTTACGATTAGTGTTTTTATCTACCTCGCGTTTGTTTTAAAACCTACCTACCTACCACGAAATATGGAACATCTATATTTCGTAATAAAATTGGTATCCAGAAATGTAGGTAGAAATTAATTAGCAAATGCACAAGCGGTATCTAGCAACGAGAACGAAATGCGAATGACGTCGAGGAATAAAGAGAACGGAAAGGGACACGGCACTTCCTCAAATTCTGTAAGATCTACTCTCCATTTTTCCGGCGCTTTAAGCCGCGGAGAAGGAACTCTTTAGAGGAGAGAATTAGAGAGAAGAATCCCAACATAAATAGTATTTCCTAATGAGTTGGCCTGTGTTGCTTGGAAAGTCCAGGGAGACCAGCTTGCCCGCAGAGGGATGGCCCAAGAAATTAAGAGAGACCTCGGTCCTCCGAGGTTTAAGGCGAGTTTATGCTCCAATTACCTCGTTTGCAGCATTAACTCGTACCCGTACACCTTCCCTCTTTAACACTCTCTATCCATCTTTCTCCAGTTTATAAGCGAACGAAGACCGGGATGTAAAGATGTGGATGGAAATGGAAGCGAAACGTGGAGAGGAAGCAAGCAAGATATATCGAACGAGAGGAACCTTTGCAAATGTACCCTCGGTAACTACAAGCCGCGTAAGGATTACGGATTGGACGGAGGTACGAGCATCGACTCCAAGTGCGCGCAAGGATCACAAGTTAGGAAGTCGTAACCGGTTCTGGATTAACCTCGTCGCAGGCGATACCTTTGCCTGAATACGAAATATATAGAGACTCGGCATAGATGAGGCTTTGCTTCCTCTTCCAGTCGTTAAGAATATATCCCACCGAGTGTAGAGGGTACACGTGCATCGATGCTAGTGGGGCAAAAAAATCCCACGATTCGTTCTTCCGCAATTAATTAAAATACGGGGCCTCCTTAAAGGTACATATTGAAATTGTTCAAGTAACTTGGAATATTAAGATACACATTGGCATAGTATAAAGAGGATGTAATAAATGATCGGATGTAGGACCAATTTCTTATACATAGATAATTAAAGCCGAAGAATACGAATGATTAAGTTTAATGACCCGTGTCACTGATTTCTTCAGGGTTTTTTTTGTACCCGACGAATATATGTGGTTCCTTTCATGGAGTGTTATATGGGTTGTACTAAAAATAAAATTCGTTAGGGGTCTGAATGAATATATGATTCTTTTACGAGGACAAATTTTGTCTGTGCTCATGCGTGACCGCAAGGGCTTTGAAAGAAGCCGTTTCTCTTTCCGTAGGTTACCGAAGTACTCATATTCCCAATCCCCTCGCACATATGGGCTTCGTAGATTCGTCGAAACCATAAATCTCCTCTGAAGGTTTAACGGGCGGAACTTATATTTATAAAACATGCATGAACAACGAAAATTCTTGAAACAGTTTCATATGAAATGCATATAACTAAAAGCAAACCGCGTGCATTAGAATTTAATGTGTGTTATCAATTATTTTAGGTCAATATAAGCGACAAAAAGATATGCGAACTTTTACTGTCTATCTATCTGTTACTAGTTCCTTATTATTATCTGTTTATACAAATACCGGTATTAAACGTTAACTATCTGAACTAAAAGTATACTGCAAACTGATTATAATTTTCAGAACTGGCTACTAAAATATGGATGAGTAACCTTCAGAGGGAGCGGCGTGCTTTAGTATTTGAAAGCTGAATTAGTTAATAGCAGTTGGTGTTAGATTTCACGTGTGCAATGTCTCCGGTGGTGTTCTTTTATGGGGAATCAAACTATCCCAGAGGGATACGTAAGTACTTGTGATTCTATGCTGGGCACATTTCATTGAAGTTTCACGCAGAACAGAGTAAGCTACCGTGCTACGTATTCTCGGCATTCACGGTTTAATCAGAATCCAACTCGAATTCACCGCGAAAAGCAAGTTTAGTTACTCAGAAACTATATATACCGTGGAGGATAGTCCAGCATATTGATCTATATTTTCGAAAGTTATTAAAATCTGCCCTATTCACGATAATTACTACTGTGCTGCAATGCCCAGTACTCAAATTCCCTCGAAACAGACTACAACCCTTCTGAAAGCCTTTTTACATTTCAAGATATGATTATAACTTCATAAATGATATTAACTTTCTACATAGGTTATAATCGTGCATAAAATTATTCAATTGACTCATTCCAAGAAAACGAACTGTTCAAAGGGCTCGAAGAAGTCGGGTGGTTTTATGACTGTACATTGTACACGAAGGAGGAAAAAGGTGAAATGTATATTCGACGAGGGTACATGTCGAGCATAAAAGTTAGTGGAACAGGAGGAAGAACTGTCGTGGATTGTCCTGGGTGCTAAACTGGACTCTCGTATAGGTGTTCCATCGTGTGGTAGAGCATGTTAGATCAGAGGAGTAGATATAATCGCGGGTAAATGGTCCGTAAGTAACAGTCGAGGAAAACGCTTGAACGATCATCGTTCCATTCCCATTGTACGGGCACCTTTGGACCACCGACAGATAGATACATGCACCACCGTTACTGCCATCCTCGACACTAGCAAACCCTGTATCTTGATTATATTCCATTTAGGAGTCCGCCTTCCAACCCACGGAACCACCGACCCACACTAGGCATTTCCACACCGAGATATCTCGTTTGTCACGGGGTTACCTTCAACCACCAATTTCTTGCTCGAAACATGCTCGATTAGTACCGACAACTTCTACGAACGTCATTACCGAACTGTCTGCAACTAACAGCCGTAGAAACATGTTCGAAATTGTACTTCCCATGGCAAGTAAGAACATACTCGTGTTATATGTGTAATTTCGAATTTGAGCATGTAAATACTTTGTTCAGGTACAACCGAATCTATAGAAAGCGTCTTGATATTATTCTGCATTATTATACGAGGAACCTGAGCGTACAAAATAGAGCTTATATCGTGAATGTCGAGTCAAAAAGATCTTTTCAAAATGTTCATCAAGGAATTCGCAATGGAGCTTAGGATACACAAGGTACGCTATGAGAGAAAAGGCTATTACATTTTCCATTGCGCTCGGCGCACTTTCGAAACGCTTAAACGCCGGTGCATTTTACCTATGAAATGTTCTTGTGTATCATTCTGGCCCGTTTATCTCGTCTGGAATCTGTCTTCGAGTGCACCAGCGTATTTCCGAGAATTCTAGCCAGCAACTTCGATTTACTCTCAATATTCTCTCTCTGTATTGTTAACGGCAGTTCTAATGGGCTCCTGAGACACAGGACCTTTGGGAAATTCATCAAGATACTACTCGCTCTTCCTTCCATTAAAGCGTACACAGTTTGATATCTCAAACTTTTATCAATGCAAGCGTACGATATTAATATTCATCATATTTGAACTGCACTATTCCGATACCGATACCATGCGATTATAATGATACTCAATTTCCATAGTGATTTGTATCTTCGATAAAATTCTATTATCTTTAAAGGTATCTTATAACAAATAAGGTAATGCATATCTTCTGAATTATGCAAGGGATCATCTTCGAACCACCAGTCACAAAGTTGAACACGGAGAAAGATGTAGAACTTCTCGGAGGTGATATTCGATCTCTATATCTTGAAGTTATTATAATAGTAACTCCGTAGATCCAGTTGTAGCAGCTGTACGACCTGATCCGATGAAATTTAATCACATCTTGCCGACGTTACGATATAGTATCCATAAATCTTTGAATCGACGTCCGGCCGAACTGAAAATGTCCCTTGGAAGGTATTTCTCGGTGGCGCAGCTTTCCCAACATTAAAACTCCTTATCCGAGCGAGAGCTTATCCTCGGTTTCACCCACTGACGCTACTACCCCACGTCGATTTCCTGGACAGTTCTTCCTCCGTACTTCTCTCTGCCTCTCTCGCTCCTTCCCTCTTTACCAAGATCCTTCGATACCTCAACCGATCGACCCTTTTCCCCACTTTACATTCCACTCGGCTAGATTTATTCGTCGAGACATATTGCAGTTGCAAGAACCAACGGTAATCTCTGACCCTCCGGGCGACTCATCTCAAGTCTGTAAGTCGGGCAATTGTTGCGCACGACACAATGCAGTAACCTACACAGCATCCGGAGTTATCGAAAGTCGATCCAACTTCGGATTTCCGATTTTTCCTGAGCCACGCTAGAGTTCACTCGAAAAACCGACCTATTGCAGTTCCAAATTACCAGTCTACGGAATTCCAACCACTATTTTTCAAATATCTCTACACTTCGCGTTCGCAGTTACAATTTCTTCGTAAATTGAATCCACGATATTTTTCATTTCGAAGGACATTTATTATAATCCAACCTGACTGTGAAATATGTTATGGGATCCATAAATCCTCAGCTATAAAAATCATCTTTAATATAAATTGCATCTGATGACGGTCACTGGAGCATTTACAGTGCTTCGTGTCGCGACAACGTCAAAATCGATTTACGCACGGAAGTGTCATTGTTATTAATATTACTGACATTATCGCCATGGCAGTGCATCTGTTACACGCGGAGTCCGTGAGCGATATTACCGGTGTGGTTGAAACTGGTTGTCCTGCACGTACACCTACTAAAGGGATGGACCGTAGATCAACGCTTAACGAAACAACGTGACGTAGAAACGCGAAGCCAAGTGCCGACCGGAATTAACATATGGGTAAACACAGGTAATACGCCCCGAACTCTGGAATATTGCTCCAGGCTGGTCGACCAGTATCACTATCTAGAACAGTCATCTCAATATTGCGCTTCTCCGTGTTTCTAGCACACCCCCATAACCTACCACAAAACGATGGAATCCGTTTGCCGTACCTTTACCACGATCCTATCACTGATCTCACCGATCAGAACTTGTGATTCCATCATGAGCAAATTGAGGGTGATAAGAGATACCGAATCCATGATTACACCAATAATGTACATATAGAAATACTACTTCAAATAAAACCATTCTTGCTGGATTTATTCTTTGAGTCCGAATATGTTTATTTACTAAAATATATAGCCTTTAATAAGTACTCGATTTCTAACGTATCCATTACATGATAAACACCGTTAGATAAAACCATTGTAATTTCCCCAGTTATCTTATCATGGTCCCATTACGATGCCGATCATCCCCCAACGATAAGAAGTTCCTAGCGCGAGTACTAGACTCCATCTGTTTAATATGGTAGCTGGTATTATTCTTAAAAAGTGGAAGTACGACATTAGCAGGGTACGGCCGTTGTAACGATTCTGTAGCTATCATAAGTTGGCTCGTTACATCAGCGATACTGTGCAACCATACTACAGATTGTATGTGCTTTCATGTAGCTAGCAGAGCCACCAGAGGCACGTAAAAGGCGAAGGGCCGAGAGGGATGAAAAAGCAACTATAGAGGAAACCTCATGGAAAAGGGGAAGAGTTTACATTGTGTTATCTGCGTAGTTTATACTTCTCATACAGGGCGTAGTGGGGTATGTCTATATACATTAGATAGGGGTGAGGTGTCTCCGTGTTCCGAATACACCGGCGGACATCAACCAGGGAATCTAAAAAAGTTAATATCTGCCGTACCAGCGACAGCGTGCTTGGACTTCAAAGCAGATTTGTTTTCGCATTTTCAGGTTTATTTGGCTCACTCGACTGCCGCGTGAACTCACTCCTATTACACAACTGTTTCCTTCGACTTTACACGGTATCTGAGACTTCTCTTGGCACATTCTAGGAACATATTTCACATGAAGTTTCAAAATAAATATTGAAAAAAAGCTTGGTAAAAAAGACACCAAGATTCTTCCTATTCGAAGATATGAGCGCGTCATTGCAATGACTTCGATGCAATAATCAAATTTACATTACGAATTATATTATATGAAGTATTATTTTGAAACTACATAACAAAGCATTGTTTGTTGGCACTAATACAATATTTGTCCTGATTTCATCAAGAATATGCTCCAAGTTTTAGTGAAAAATGTTAGACACCTTGTACACCTGTTCCCTTTTATAAAGTGGTTGGCGAGGTGGCGGGTTGAAGTCGCATTCCATTTCGCGGTAACCGTGGCTCGGCACTTGTATGCACGAACGAACCTCTTGAACCTCTCGACGATGTGAACAGCACCTGTTTTTTTTCCCCGTAATCACAAAGGGGCAACAGTTGCACGAGTTTCAAAATGTTCTCAATTAACCCTCTCCTGGATAAAATGTTCTTTTTTCTCTCCCCGAGTATGACACGTCGAGTGAGCACCGAATATTGTTGCCTGAAATATTTGGGTCAAGTGTAGCCGCCCCGAAGACAATCCCGCGCGTATGTCGGGTAAATGTAAATTAACGAAGAAGTGCAATATATCTTTCGTATTTCTAAAAATCCAGGAACTCGTTAAATATGTGGTAACAAGGTTATCAGTTTTTTCCATGTAAATGACGCAGTAAAATTCGAATAATTCCATCAGACTTTGGAACGTCTTTCGTACTCGATGCTGATATTTAGGTGAAGGAGTTGTAGAACGTTCTAGGAGTCTACAATTATGACAGTTTTTAGTAGCTTCTTTTAGAGACTGAAGATGATTTAAATGCGGAAATTATTATTTCGGACAATATTTAATTTCAGTTAATTAAAACGCTAACGAGCCGACCATGTTGAAATGTAACAGAACAAATTTAATTAAGAAAATGCGATAATATGATTGAATTACCCGCAATCACGATACACGAAATATTATGTTTGTCGAATTAATTATAACGAAATCAATTCGTTGATGACAAGTGGAAAACTCTTGGCCATTATCGTTATGCATCGACCGCCAAGTCGTGCGGAGGCTGCCAAACGGCTGCACCTTTTTATATGCATACAAAATGAAATTACATTTCACGGATTTTATTTCGGTCGACGAGTTTGCCACAACGGGAAATGAATCGGTAATTCTACTAATGATTTCGTCCACTGCAGATCCTCCACTTAATACCATACAGGACTAATTAAGCAAGTCAAACGAAACAAATATTCTTATAAATACACCAGGATAATTTTCATATAAAACTGTCTCTCCCATATTTTTTATCGTCCACCCTTTGCCAAATAAATATTTCGTACTAATTCTATTCCTCGATTCTACCGTTCTGGAACGAATATCTGTATTAAATTCAGGATTAATTTCCATCCGTCGTAGTTTTACTGTTTTCATTTCAATAAAGATATACGTTTTTGTTCGAATTTAAATAAAAGATAGGTCTAGTATGCTGAAAATTAATCCGCACTTTAATTTCAGTATTTATTTAAGAACATCGGAAGAGGAAAATAAAACTAGTTCGAAATATTCATTTACTAAATGACTGATATAAGCGGCTTAGAAAAAGGGAGGCTTGTTTATGTTAGTCATACACGAATCATGTACACCGCGTACGCAAACTAGCCGGGACTAGAAAAAATGAAGTTGGGCCTCGTATACGCAACTATCCAGCTTTTATGTTTCACGTCAGCAGCGAGTCCAGTATATATTTTGTCGGACAACGAACGAGTCTGGCAGAACCGCGAGTGACCACCCTGCCGGATGAAGCTTCGCTATAATATTTTTTTCGCCCTCCGTGTCCCACCTCTTTTTTGACGACCGACGTCCCTGGTGTAGATTACAGTCGAAAAAAAGGAAGAAACCAGGAGAAAAGTAAAATGGAGAAAAAAGGATGGTAGAGAAGACACGTAGGTGATTCGGGCGCGCGAGCATTATCGTTGAATTTAGAAATCCGCGCGTAGACCATTTTCCAAGGGAAAGGCCACTTCCTGGCATGGTGAGCCAGGAACCGTTGCAGACCCGTATTTTATTCGTTTGCGGTGGACTAGGTTGAACCCAGTCTGGCTCTGGCTTCTCTCTGCCAGTTTATAATGGCACTGGATGCGAAGATCGCGGACAAAAGGCTGGACGGCCGAACCACTGGCCGGTTGGGACAGAGATAGAAAAATTCAGCCGCGGAGCTGACTGAGTTCCGGCTGTGTCCATTCGACAAACGAGCTACGTATCCTACGCACAATAGGGACCTGCGCGAGATCATGACCCGTCTGCACACCGACGACTCTACCAATCTCATCCTCCACCTCCTTTTCCTCCTTTTTTTATTTCCCCATCCGCACGCTGCTTGCCTTTTCGTATATCCTTCGTGGAATTAAACGGAGATTTATCGGTGAAGGTTAGAGACTCGTCCAACCGAGGTTTGTTCCAGGACATTAACGTACGTCCCGGAATTATGTAAGCTACATCGTTGGATTTTCCAACCTTGGCAGAACAAACATCCTACAGGATTTAACCGTTCTCCGAAGATTTTTAAGGGGCATTATTCATTAGAATCTCTTGGGATTTTAATATTTAATCGTTGGATTGATAGAAGTTATTCTAACCAGTTCTTCCGTAGGATTTATTAATATCTACTTCTGTGTGGTTGCAATTTTGTATATTATAATTGGACTTTGAAATGACGAGTGATATTGGAATAATTGAATGGCACCGAATTGTTCGTAAGTATAAAGACACTTGTTATAGGAACAGTATCACTTTGTTTCGAATGTTTATTAGTTGAACATAATGAAAAGGGTATTATTGAGAGGTAACGGTGGCGTTGTATAGGTGATAGTTCTAGAGACAAAGAGCCCGAGAGTCAATTATTTTCACTTCTATCGCATTCAACGGATTCGCTATGTTTTTTCAGGAGACACGAAATCACGAACGAACGATTGGGTAGCACTCCGATGCGGGAGGATACCCGAATCGGCGATCGATTTAAACCTCTGTCATGGCCGGGAAATGTTCGAGCGTAAAACGAAAGAGGAAATTACCGTTTCCAGCTCCGTAAGCGGTACCAACTTACATGCACTGTTCACTCAGCCGAGCAAGAAATCACAAATTTTGATACGGACACCGGGATCGTAAACTTTTATTAAAGCTGACACTGTCTTCTCTCTGGATATGAATTATTCTACCTTGGTTTCTCTCAAAAAATCAATGTACGATGGCGGAAGATATTAGTCGTTTTATATTCAAAATTAATCTTCTTAAGAAATGAATTGGAGGGTGAATATTTAAAATACTAATGTAAATGAATGAGGAATATATTCTCTTTTATTACTTGGAACCGTGTGCTCAATATAATTACGAGAGAAACTGTACATCAGCTCTTTTATTCTTCCGTAATCGTAAGAGACACATGCATTTCACGAGACAACGTGACAGAGATAACTAATGTCAGACCCTCGCATAAGATTCAGCCACACTTTGTTCCAGATTTAGAAAGGGTATCCCGAAACCCGATGGAAACTTAGATCGAGATTATGTCAAAGAGAACAACTCGGAGATAACAGCCGTTTCGTGTCGGCGTAAAACTGCAGCTGCTCTGGAATATGTCACCGCTATTATTCCTTCAAAAGAGCTTCTACCTTCGTCTATGTTTCAAAGAACGAACAATGACGAGTCTTACAAAACGTTCTCTCTTGTTTCTTCCAAAAAATTCGTACTATTCTAGAACTCTTGGTATATAATTACTTGATTAATGTGTCTGGTAAATCTGCTCTCCGAAATAATCCATGAAATCAATCTTATTTAAACGTCAAGATAGGAAAGGGTGAAAGTCAGAAACACGTCGTTGACACGCAGGAAAGTTAACTGGAGGTCCATTTAGGTCGAGGTACTTGAAACCCTAAAGTTGGAGACGTTCGAGTATATGGATGGCAAGAGTTAACAAGGTTAATCAACGTCCCCCTGATCATCGATACAATATTGCATTGTAACGCCTTAGGTTGATCAACCATGACCTTAACAAACTCGAATATTCTCTAGCAGGTATTAGATATCCCTCGAACCTCTTAAGATCCCTGAGAAGAGGATCAAGACCGTTAGACGTGTTCCGACATCCTGACATTGACGTACCGTTAGTTTGATACGGGATCGAACCAAACCAAGGAGAACTGACGAAGAGGGTGGAAGCTATGGAAGGGTGGTAACGAAGGCTATAACATCGGCTGAGATTGGCTTTGGCGTGTTGGTACGTCGTATCTCATTTGAATTTAGATTCATCCTTCTCTTACTCTCCTTCTATGAACACTTTTCTCTCTTACCACCACACCCTCTGTATTTTCTTGTTCATGGCGCAGCCTTCGGCACTCCATGCGTCTACGAATTCGGGAGAGAGAAAGAACAAGAAGATGAAGAGGAGGAAAGGCAGAACCCCGAAGCGCTTTCCATCCAAGAAAACCAAACGCACCCTCCGATCAAGAGAATTCGAGAAATACGTCCTTAATGTTCGAGGACTTCCCTTCACTTTAACTTACTCGGCAAACGAATGCCGAGGTTTCCGTTTCATTAGAATTTTAATTTGCTTTTCATTTCAATGCTTCCAATTCGTAAAAGACGGGATTACTTTATGGATCAAGGACCTACCTGATTGAACCAGGTATTTCAGATTGGCCCTTGGCTTCAGGAATATTTATGAAACTGTTATTCATTAATTCTTAAAACATATTTCGACATAAAACTATACAAGTACTTCGTCCGCCAATCTTCAAATATACATATCAGCAAATAATAAAACTCGAGTTTCGTTTTCAACGAGGATCATAAATTACTTCGAAAAGCATTTTCGCGTAAAAGGAAGACGCGGATAGTAAAATGTTTGACATATAACACTTGAAATATTTTGTTCTTTTATACAGAGCCACCAAGAAAAATATGTGGGTACACGGGATATAAGTAGATGAGGTCTTTGTCTCGCGATCTCAAGCGCGAAAGAAAAATATCAGCAATTTTACAAATCCGTCTGTACTGCTGTCGAAAGAGAGTGGGAGATGAGCGCGAGGGTAAAAGAAAAGGTAAAGGTACAAAAATATCGGCAAATAACGGAGGAAAGAGGAAAACTCAGGAACAACGAGGAAAGAATTCTCGAAAAGAAGTTCCTCCTTCGTTTGTTCGTTCGACGATTCGATGGTTGGAAAGGTCGAGGATCTCTCTAGGATGGTAGAATATAGGAATTTGAAGCAGAGAGAATAAGCTCGACGGTGGGGTTGTTGCAGGAGGCGGAGGACGCTGTGAGTTATCGCGGCAACTATCTGCTCAACTGGCCGGATTTATTTCTATAGGTACAATCTGCTGTGCAAAATAAAGTATTTTGAAAATAAGAGGGAAGACGCGCGATGGAGCCTCCGAGATATCACCGGCTATTTGTTCCACGAAGGACGTGCGCCCAACCGAGCACACGTCCTCCTATGTTCCGCGAAATATTTCCCTATGCCAAATATATTTTGATGTCATCTGGTCCATCTAATTTTATGCATATCAACATCAACTTTTCAGGCTATCAGCTAAAAATATCTCTGAATTTTTAAATCTGAGGATTATTGAAAAATCAATAACAAATTATGTACGATGAAAATCTTCCTAAATTATAGTGAATAATTCCATTGGAAGGAAGACGATAATGGTGATCTTACTTAAGTATTTGTTACTTAAGAATGCACTTTTATGAATATTAAAATTTTATTGGATTAACGATGGAATTTTATTGGGATCTTATTATTGGTAGATAATAAAAAATCATTATTGAAAATGGACACTAGATTCTGGAATGACAATGGTAGTAAATACGCGCATCATACTTCTTTTGCTTATCTGGAATTTATTTTCCTCGGGTGCCAGGTGAATTAACAGGATGAACCCATTATATGGTTATGATTATTAGCGGAATATACGGATTGGAAAATACGGGGCCGTGTTAAAATTCACGGAGAACTGTGACAGAATTCGCCAACGGAATGCAACGGTATTACGAGTGCATGTGCGTCTATACACATTGAAAATAAATTGTACGAGTAATTCGTAGAATAATATGGTTAATACGGCGTACATTATGAGAGAAGAACGTATTACACGCTAAATTATTTTCGTTGTTCGCTTTAATTTGTAATATCGTTACAGTGTAACTAATTTTATTTACCCTTTTATTTAGTAGAGATTTATCCAACCCGTTATGATCATAAAGGAGAACAGTGCCCGAATAAAAGAGTTTGGATACCATAAATTGTAAAATAAACTCAACTTTTTATCATTAAGAGGTACGATCGATAATATATATTCCGCACGCTCGCAAAATATTCTTCCACAGTTTAAAAAAAGTGGTATAATATACGTGTATCGATAAATTTCTACTGCCCCTAACTCGTGGAAAAATTGCGAGAACGTGATCTTCCTTGGAGTACCGCGAGAAACTGGAACGAGAATTTCGAATGGACCAAGATAGCTTATCGATAGAATGTGGAAGGTTGGAGGACTTTACCGAACACATTATTCCTCCGCAATATTCTTCAAACATCCTCCAGAAAAATGCATTTTTCGGTTCGGCCACCCGGTAATACTAGATAAAGTGGATTAACAGTTTTACTTATGCAAATCCACTTTGAACCTCAAATTGGGTGGCCGAAGGTGGCCAAGAATCGCCAAGAGTTTACCGATTCCACTCGCATCGTGGTTATTTCAAGGAAAATGTTTGCTCGCGCAATCACTTCGGAGGAATGCAAAGTTGGAAGCCCGCAATTATTATGTAGACGAGGCGCAATGTTTGGAAGACATAGATTCGATTTGCATCGAATCACAATAGCGAGAAGATAGAAAAGTCAAAGAGTCTGCTCCCAATCGTATCTCCACGTTGCGCTGGAAATACTCTTGTAGATATAATCTTTGTAATACATACTGTAATTTATCAATTTGAAAGGTAATTACCTTGACATTGGATAACGTTATCAGTCAAATTTTTCAAAGTAATTTTTCCGAGAGCAAACGTGAATCAACGAGGATTCCAGACGATAACGAGGAATACCGAAGCAATTATGGGTGGAGTTAGGACAGTGATTTAGGTTGGCTCTTATCTCACTCACCCTCGCATGGAGGGTGCTTCAACTATCCCCCTCTGATCGTTATAAACCACTTTCTTTTGCGAAGAGCAACCATGGGTCACCTCGTTGTTCGATAATAGTTTTTATTGGTATCTAAAGAACCACCCATATACCTCCGTATTAAAAGCTATCGAAACAAACATGAAAAATGAATTTCGACTTTCGAGGTCGGGCAAAAATACACTGAAAATATATATCGCCGGGGAATGCGATATAAAAAGGTGGCGGAATCACGTGGATGGTAGAATGATAAAAACATTCGGAAAGTTAGATGCAAAAATAACAAAGCTACCGGAATAGAATTCGACAGTGACATTCGTTCGAGATACGGAGATCAAATTCGAGCAGAAAACGTTATTTGCATCGCGAGGCAGATTTATTTGGTGGTCATGGCGATTCTGTGACCGGGCGCAATCCCAATGCCAACGATTCCCACTGATACAAATCGCGATTCCTCCTTTCCGTGGTAACCGAACGACCAAGAGAACTACGTACCGAAGAGAAAATACTGAGTTCCTGGGTTAAAATAGCATCGCATGAGGATGGGAATGTGCTTTCGAAAGCTCGAATGTAAATTAAATGCTTGGAAATACTTCGATCTTCCGGGCAATGGATCATTTATACGACTGCAGGTGCAGTTAATAAATTGAAGAATATTTAAATAAAAGAATTAATTTTTTCATACATATACGATATTAAATTGAAAATTATTATTTAAATATATTTATGTTGCTTCGTTTTTAATTCAATAAATAGAATAATTTAAAATGCAAACGCTATCGTCAGATTTTGATTTAAGCATATCGGTACTTAATTCTTTGTGGTTACTTAAATTACTAATTTTGTCTATAAAAGACCATAAATTACTGTACCCGATGTTATTCTAAGGAATAAAGAATTAATTGCTTTTACGTAAGCGAAGTGCGATTTATAGCTGAATAATAAATAAATTTATATAAAAAGGGTGACGAAAAAGATTTTCCTTTTCGTAATAAAAAGACCGAATGTTTTTGCGCGCTCTAAATTCGAGCTCTGACAAATAACGTCTCATCGTAAGCCCTTTATAAAAACCATGCACCACCCAGTCCCTTTTTGTGTGACTTTATAATATTTAATTTTCTTGTACGATCAGATGTCCCTCTGAAACAACTTTTCCATCTGAGACGCTGCAATCTTTTTTTTACTCATGTTCCTTTTTCTCCGTCTCCCATGGTTGAAGCCTGACTATTACTGAATTCAAGCAACCCCCGTTATGAGAATAATGGAAACGTGAGCGGACTACTAGCAGACGAGACACACTCGAATAACTAACTCACGCTGATATCACCGGTACTCAATTTCTATGGGGAGGGCTTTAATTCGTCCGTGGAATTTCTCAACTATTTACTTCTTCCACAAACAACTACTCGGATATCGTGAATGTGAATTATGTCTGCGGTTGCTTCCTACCCTATCAGGAAGTTTATCGTATACATGATGTGCAATTAATTTATACTATTCGCAGGAATTCTAAAGTTATAATTCACCTAGCTAGTACAATTATATCTGAATAGTTCCATGAACTGCACTTTTTCAAATAATATGATTCAATGTATGTGTAAATAATAAATATAGTAATGTGTATGTCAATGAAACGTTATTAATCCTGAGGGAAGATGACAAGAATTAATATTGAAATTTATCGATGTATTATTAGATGTTGATATTAAACGACTGAGCTACAGATTCAGGATATCTGAATTAATAAACAGTGTGTTAAACTACAGTCTTCAAATAATTAATTATAATCCTGTTTCTGAATACTCTATTTCAAGAAAATCCAATCAATCAATTCCAAGAAGCAAATATATTACTTATGAGCACACCAATAAGATACGTTACAAGATAATAATTGTTGTCGAAGAAAAACCTGCCAGCGATATAATAGATGCGATCTGGAAAGAAAAAAGAGATCTTGAATTTCGAGGGAGAGATGGAATATCCCGACTGATGGTCGCGACAAACTAATTTCTTAAGGCGATGCACTTGGACGATTAACTCGAAATATAGATAGATCGCAGTGACGAAAGAGAGGGATGTAGTGGAGGAGAAGTCAAGCATAGAGAAGAAAGTTTAGGAAAGGCGATCAATCAATGGCCTCAGGATGTCTCAAAATTGCGAAGCACATCGTGGAAGTCTACGAAACAGGGTAAAGACGACCCTTTCGCCGTCCCTTTTGCGATCTAACGCAGTGGATCAGTCAGTAATTGATCAGACGCCGAAAGAGTAAACACTCCTTCGTTGATTGATGAACTAATCAACCTTACACTCGACTATCCTTGGATTCTCGGTATCTCCTTTCACGAATTAACTCTTCCCATCGCGAGAAACCTTTTAAGATCATCCACTGGAGATGAGATTTTCACGGTATGTCTCTCCGCGTAACCTGACAATCTATTAACACGGAGTTTCGAACGATGAGAAAAAAAATATTTAATCTACGTGTCGACGTCAAAGTTATGTCAGTAGTAAATACTCTACTAAAATGATGAAAAGTTTTACAACAAAATGGGCAGAACGGGTAGAGCAAGAGAACGAGAGTGAGAGGAGAAAAGAGAAAGGGTGTTGCTATGTCATCGTCCACTTGAACGGTAAATTGAAAAACTGGCTAAATCGCCAACAGCTTGGAAAAGCTGCGTGCATGTTTTCAGAGTTTTTCGATAAAAGTTCGCGAAAAAATTACGCTCCCAGCTGTAGCTCTCGCTTGGGAAAATATTTGTTCCTAGTTGCATTACGCCGGATAAAAGCATTTAGATAACTGCTAGCTTACTGCATTTTAATTAGGTAAATTAACGATAAGTCGGTGCTGATATATTTCGAGCAAAACGGATTTGCTTTGTTAATAATTTTATGACTTTTAACAAAACATTGTCGTCCTTCGACTTTACTCGAAGCGACGAGTAAAAGGAATAAATTCCTATAAAACAATACGGATAATGACAAACGAAAATCAGTACAAAGCGAAGATTAATTTTATGAAACTTGATTCTAGATCTTCCTCTTTGAGTCTTATACTTATTTCGGACGAAGCAGAGAAAATATTATGGGAAATTTAAATTAATTTCCGAGGAGATGGAAACGAGTCAAATTAACTACTACTATTACCGGAGAAGAGAAACACGGGGCGAAATTCTTGCACGTTATTACTATGCTCTAGACGTCTACCACTTCTTACTGCTCTACCTCATAATTCTTCTACGAATGCTGTATTGAAAATAATTTAATATTCCTACATCAAATTTCTTTCTTCCCGTTTCCTTTAATCTCTTAAAAAAGCCAACTTCCTAGATTAACCATAATCGGAGCATAACAATCTCGCTTGACAATAAATGAAATTCCCTTTATAATTTTATCATTCCTGGCAATTTTATAAGAACGCAGTAGTAATTCGTCTTAATAAAACGCGTGGAATAACCGCGATACAAAATAAAAAAATAAATAATTTGCGGTTGAAAATGGTCAAAAGCGTACTTAATTGCAATGACTTGTTAACTTTGCTGAACCAAATGAGTTTCATCTACCAGAAATATAATACATGGCCAACAGTGAATTATGGGTGAACTCGCCTTCGCAATGAACGTGGTGAACTTTGTATATTAACCAAAAAGCAACAAAGGGTGAATTTCACTTCCAATAAAAAGCGAATGTTCCATGCTAAATGTACAGTCTAAAATAATACAGAAATAAATTAAAATTGAAATCCTGGATAATATCAAATCGATATTAAACTCATATTATTGAAGAGAGATATCACTGAGAATCAATTCAAGTTTGTTATGGATTTTACATATACATATGTTTTATTACGCAAACATGAAAGATGGCATAATCGTAATCGCACGTCAAAGTGGAGAAATATAGATTCATGAAACTCCGATAATAATTCACAAATGAATCGTTGGAAATTAATTGTGATATTTTAATAATCCGGGAAACATGAACTTCTCACTCGTTGGTTTGAAAGAAAGTGGAAAGAAACGGGAAGAAAGAGGAACTAAAGTCCGTGATTATGGCAAAGCACTTGGTCCTCAAGAAGATTCTCCATTCCCGTAAAACAATATTGTCCAATGTTTCATTTTCAAAAGAACAAACGCAGGCAGCTTTTCCTTTTACGTTTTTCTCGCTGGCTGCATAAACAAATCACGGAGAACGTGGTGGGAAAATGTATAATTCATAACTTTACGATAGACAGTAGAAAATGCAAAATGGTAGACAATTAATATCGCAGGACTGTTTGTCATTCGTGCATACATCGGCAGAAATGTAACGTACAATAAATTAACTTCGGGCGCCGGGTTCAACAAATGATTAAATACTCGTAAAACACTACCAAGTAGATTTCCCCGTATGAATGCGCGCCAGTTTAATATTCAATTTGATACCTTTATTTATAGGGTACAATGTAACACGTTATTTTCCCGCCCAGGCAAAATTACGAAGAAACTATCTCCAAGTCATAATTAACTTTATATTACTGACTCGTGGAAATAATTAACGTAAAAGGAATACAAGAAGCTAGCTTGTATGAATGGTTCATACTTTCGAATATACCGTAAAATTACCAAAATACTTTTTGAAATTAAAGTTTAATAAACTCCCTCCAGGTTATAATCATATGTGATATAATTATGTAAATAATGTAGTAACTATGCGCGAAAAAGTTAGTATAAAGTACATCTGTTTCAAGATGGAAGGGGATGTCGATAATATAAGATCGATTAGGAAAAAGTATGGTCTTCTCTCCACTTATGATTCATCTTTCTTTTGACTGGTATATGCTAAAGAACAGAACACCGAAACGCATTACTTTTGGTTATTCCGGCTTACATTGAGAAATGAAAGAGATATTGATCGAGAAAGTTTCATTACACGGTTGAACATTATTTCGGAAACATACATTAAAATTGCATTAGAAGGAGAAATGGCGTTGGAGCGTCCCCATAATTCATATAACACACGTATAACAACCAACGTGCAAAATGATTCGAGTCTCGTTTTCGTCCCCGATGTATAACACGGGAATTTCATCCTCCCGGTTTCCCTCGTTCTGATTAATATCTTGGTTTCATCGGGATTTTTACACTCGAATAAAAAGAATACCGAATGACCTCTCACGATTCTTAATCCACCTACTTTGTCAACGTAAAAAGGAATAATAAATCTCAATCTCGTCCTATCGTTTTCTCATCATGAGAATTATTATTCCGACATCTTTTTAACGTTACCCACTTCAAGATCTCTGCAAGTATAATACCTGGGCCATTCGAATTTATGCTCAATTTAACAATTCCTTTCCGCAGGATATTATTAATCCTGGTAAATGTTCGCGTTAAAACGAGGATCGTACACTAATCCATATTAATATGAGATAACCATGAATGTCTTCTAATCTAGTGTAAAAGCATATAACATATACAATCTAGGATGACATGAAACGAGAATTAAAAAGATTATCGTGAGATAAACTTGGGACATGTAATTGTGAAACGTGTCTCGGCAACATAAAATCGGATGAAAATGGAAGACGCCCCTGACTTGGTGTACCTGACGGACGTCAGTAAAAAACCAGTGGTTAGAGGAGTGGAAAAAATGAGATTAGCGTTGCCAGTTGGGGGAGTTCGCATCTTCTAAATGCAAATTACTTGCGCCTTGGCGAGACGGTAACAGGACTGCCGTAGAGTAAGAGCCCGCGACAATTTGTCGTGCAACATCAGCGTACGCCTCGTTATACCGAGTTTTCCGGTAACACGGATGTCTACTCGTAAATTTCCATAAACCTTTCGCTGATGACAATGCAATTATGCCGAGTACGATTTGCCTCGTTCGAGAAACTGCATTCACAGAGGATCTTGAACAAACGATCTATTCCGATCCGTTTCTCTTCGAACCTACAGAAAGGTTACCCGTCTTCTTCTTCTGCTTCTTCATTCGACCCCTCGATACGACTAACTTTCATTATTTCCCCCCCCCCCCCTGATTCGAGAGAAAGGACGAAGGGGACGTACACTTGAACGGTGCAATAAGAGAGACGGTGAATAAAAGGGGGTCCTAAGTCTGTAATTACAATTAGGATAAATACCGATTTAACTACCAATGGCGGTGCCACAACGATCCAGACCCGAACCCGATGTGTCCTTTCTCTCTTTGTGAACCGTTCTGCGCGACGAATCGAACGAATCAACCGTTTTCCACAATCCAATAAAGTCCTTTTCCGTCGTGGCTATCCACTCGCGTGAACAAGTAATTTGAATACAATTGTCTATCCCTACTCCAACCTCTTCTTCGCCAACGAGACAACGTGAAATTTACGCGATTACAAATGGATTAATTGTCGCCGTAATTGCGGGACAATTAACTGGGCTCCGGAATGTATTATCTGACATCCTTAGAAATTAATGGAATCCTAATGAAATGCTTGCCGGTCTGACAGAACTATTTTTCTTCCTACAATAATGCTAAACCGTGGAAAGATAACTCGATGTGAAGACCCGAGAATACGACTCCAGAGACTTTCACCTGCGAATAATTTATTTTCGTATTACGATAAATTCCTCCTCGGAAAAACTTTCTTCATTCGTTCCGATGAAATTTTAATATAATTGTTAGACGATAAAATACACGAACACCCACGACATCCAAGAAGTGGGATTTCCAAGTCGATTCTCAGGGGAGCTTCAGCGGACACGATTGAAAGTATCAAGTATTATGGTATTATTGTCCTAAGAGAAAGTAATTGAAGATAAAAGGAAATCAGTTTAAAGTGAGGATTCCGTGGAAACGACATTCGATGACAATCACGGGGAATTTACGGCGAACCACCCTAAAATAATTTATTTCAAGAATACAACCAATTCCGGCAAATGACTAATCTTTGAGGTAATTGTTTCTCGATTTCCTCTCAGGAAATTGCTCAAGATAGGGGAAGTATTTGAAACTTCCGTAGACGGAAACGACGGATTAATGGAAAGTGCTACGGGCAATGACCCGCATCATTGAACCAACGAGTTCTGTGAATCGCATGGAAATGTGGTTTAATTGAACCCCTGTTCATTTCTCTTCTCTCTTCTTGCATTTATGTAAATTAACACTGTCGATAATTTTCCGCTGTTTACAAACCGTAAAATTACCGAAGAAAAAGACATTGGTATCCTCAAAAAGGTTTGGAATTATCAGCTGATTACACCGTAACATTTTCCTACTACTATATTACAAATATGATCGAAAATGTAAATAAAACTAATCGAGAAATCAAATTAAAAGACTGAAGTATAACGATGACGACACTTGCCTTTTTTGTGAGCCTTTTTATTTTTTTCATCGAAATTCAAGCGCACAATAAACGTAGACGAGGAAGCCGTCAGACTAGGAAGAAAAAACGGAAACTGTGTCAGGGTAAATTGCACGGCAACTCGGTGTTCGGTAACACGTGACTGTGACACGAGCTTTCCAATTAATCAGAAATAAACGGTGCCAACGACCGCGCAACGAAAACTGGCGTTAGCTACGAATGTTATTTATCGTCAAGTATGTATGATGTGTTCCACGCTGGCTGTTATTTAAACAATTGTCTAAACGTCATTGCGCAACGCATTATGCTCGTGCCGGGGAGCACCAAGTTTGTTAGAATTTCCTATTACAACCGCCCTCGTTACCCGCAAAAACAAAACGTTTGTTGAAAAGTGTAGAACGAAACATTTATTCGTGGTATGTACTCACCCGCTGGTAGGTATTCAACTTTAACGTTAATGTGTATGCACACGCGTTATACAACTATTTGGAAACTTCGTAAGCTAATGAGATTGAATAATGATATTAACATTTTACATACATTAAATAAATAATTTTTAAATAAAATAGTTCTTCATGAACGTAGTAATATAAATCACATGTGGCAGTTACTTTCTTGCATTTCCAACACAAGGTTCGACTAAAAATCGCAAAAATGTAAAGGGGTATACCTTCAAAAATTGTCAAAAATTAAAAGTCGCCAAAATCGCTCCTACATGGCCCAAATCGGTGGTATACGATGCCTAATGATGTTCTAGGACCGATTTGGGTCGAAAGAAGTGGTTTAAACATTTTTTTTGTCAAAAAATGGGTCGACCCAAAATCGCAGAAATGTAAAGGGGTATACCTTCAAAAATTGTCAAAAATTAAAAGTCACCAAAATCGCTCCTACATGGCCCAAATCGGTGGTATACGATGCCTAATGATGTTCTAGGACCGATTTGGGTCGAAAGAAGTGGTTTAAACATTTTTTTTGTCAAAAAATGGGTCGACCCAAAATCGCAGAAATGTAAAGGGGTATACCTTCAAAAATTGTCAAAAATTAAAAGTCACCAAAATCGCTCCTACATGGCCCAAATCGATGGTATACGATGCCTAATGATGTTCTAGGACCGATTTGGGTCGAAAGAAGTGGTTTAAAAATTTTTTTGGGCAAAAAATGGGTCGACCCAAAATCTCAAAAATGTAAAGGGGTATACCTTCAAAAATTGTCAAAAATTAAAAGTCGCCAAAATCGCTCCTACATGGCCCAAATCGGTGGTATACGATGCCTAATGATGTTCTAGGACCGATTTGGGTCGAAAGAAGTGGTTTAAACATTTTTTTTGTCAAAAAATGGGTCGACCCAAAATCGCAGAAATGTAAAGGGGTATACCTTCAAAAATTGTCAAAAATTAAAAGTCGCCAAAATCGCTCCTACATGGCCCAAATCGATGGTATACGATGCCTAATGATGTTCTAGGACCGATTTGGGTCGAAAGAAGTGGTTTAAAAATTTTTTTGGGCAAAAAATGGGTCGACCCAAAATCTCAAAAATGTAAAGGGGTATACCTTCAAAAATTGTCAAAATTTAAAAGTCGCCAAAATCGCTCCTACATGGCCCAAATCGGTGGTATACGATGCCTAATGATGTTCTAGGACCGATTTGGGTCGAAAGAAGTGGTTTAAACATTTTTTTTGTCAAAAAATGGGTCGACCCAAAATCGCAGAAATGTAAAGGGGTATACCTTCAAAAATTGTCAAAAATTAAAAGTCGCCAAAATCGCTCCTACATGGCCCAAATCGATGGTATACGATGCCTAATGATGTTCTAGGACCGATTTGGGTCGAAAGTGGTTTAAAAATTTTTTTGGGCAAAAAATGGGTCGACCCAAAATCTCAAAAATGTAAAGGGGTATACCTTCAAAAATTGTCAAAATTTAAAGTCGCCAAAATCGCTCCTACATGGCCCAAATCGGTGGTATACGATGCCTAATGATGTTCTAGGACCGATTTGGGTCGAAAGAAGTGGTTTAAACATTTTTTTTGTCAAAAAATGGGTCGACCCAAAATCGCAGAAATGTAAAGGGGTATACCTTCAAAAATTGTCAAAAATTAAAAGTCACCAAAATCGCTCCTACATGGCCCAAATCGATGGTATACGATGCCTAATGATGTTCTAGGACCGATTTGGGTCGAAAGAAGTGGTTTAAAAATTTTTTTTGGCAAAAAATGGGTCGACCCAAAATCGCAAAAATGTAAAGGGGTATACCTTCAAAAATTGTCAAAAATTAAAAGTCGACAAAATCGCTCCTACATGGCCCAAATCGATGGTATACGATGCCTAATGATGTTCTAGGACCGATTTGGGTCGAAAGAAGTGGTTTAAACATTTTTTTTGTCAAAAAATGGGTCGACCCAAAATCGCAGAAATGTAAAGGGGTATACCTTCAAAAATTGTCAAAAATTAAAAGTCACCAAAATCGCTCCTACATGGCCCAAATCGGTGGTATACGATGCCTAATGATGTTCTAGGACCGATTTGGGTCGAAAGAAGTGGTTTAAACATTTTTTTTGTCAAAAAATGGGTCGACCCAAAATCGCAGAAATGTAAAGGGGTATACCTTCAAAAATTGTCAAAAATTAAAAGTCGCCAAAATCGCTCCTACATGGCCCAAATCGATGGTATACGATGCCTAATGATGTTCTAGGACCGATTTGGGTCGAAAGAAGTGGTTTAAAAATTTTTTTGGGCAAAAAATGGGTCGACCCAAAATCGCAGAAATGTAAAGGGGTATACCTTCAAAAATTGTCAAAAATTAAAAGTCGCCAAAATCGCTCCTACATGGCCCAAATCGGTGGTATACGATGCCTAATGATGTTCTAGGACCGATTTTGGTCGAAAGAAGTGGTTTAAAAATTTTTTTGGGCAAAAAATGGGTCGACCCAAAATCGCAGAAATGTAAAGGGGTATTTCAAGTTGCGCACTTTCGTTCGCAAGTAATCCAAATCGATTCTAAATGTACCTAAACATGTTCTAGAGTCATAATTTCGTGAAGAAAATCCAAGTGTCTCCAATAGCCCCACCTTACTCAAGTAAAGCAAATATATTATGAAATAGAGAATAATCGTGTGCTAGAAAAAGTCTCTGGGATGCAGATATTAAAAGTGTGAATATAACTAGGGACATATATTTAAGTGGGAGCCACTTGAACGCAACTGCTAGAAATATTATAAGAATAAATTCATCGTGGGTCATTAAGTTTGACCGCAATTGCTAATGTTTCCATTTTGCAACAAGTAGAAATCGCCAAGCAGTGATTATACTCAGCACGTTGTAACCACCGTAGACTGTGGTGCCTGAAGACAGTCGAAGCTTTGTACCCAATTATTTTTAATGTCTCATTGTATTCTCCCTTGCATCGCCATTAAGGTTAATAGCCCGCACTGCTCAAGGCGCATCGTTCCTTTTTCGTCGGCGGGTCATAATTAAAGTCAATCGCGTTACCGGAAACGGTCCATTAGACGCATTCTCGGACGCGAAACCCAGTCAATCGGTTCTCCCAGACACACCCAATCCATCCTGTAATTCCCTTAATTCTTTCTCTACCTCTTCCCTGTCTTCTATCCCGATAAATATGAACTTTCCGAGTACAAAGGGCAACAGGGTTAGGTGCGCAACTACTTGTTCATGGAGACCACGAAGAAAGAGTCGCGCTCCTTCTTTTTCGTTGTTCGTGGTCTCACGAGACTAACACATGGCGTGCTTTTGTGCTAAATACAGAACGTAAATCAGCTTTTATGTCTACGCGTATTTTTGTCCCTCTCGTGCAATAACCCCGTTGTAACATCGCGGGAGAGACAGTGGAAGTATGTAGACAGGTCCACCGGATCGTAAGATCCACGAATGATATTCTCTTTCCTTGAACCTTGCTTTTACAGGGAAAATATTATATGGAATTCATCGAGATACGGTATTCACAATGTCCATGAATACACAGTATATTTCAATATAAAATAGTTATTCGACGAGAAAATTGACGAAAGGTAGATATTTTTAAAAATATGACCGAGATATCCGGCAAATACTGATAATTATGCATCATATATGATGTGATCTGGAAACCACATCATCGAGATAAGTGATGATACCGGTATCATGGTTTAATTCATGAAAAATAGGTGATTCGACAATAGGGTGTTTTACGAATAGAATCATTGGTCTGTTCTGACACATAAATCAAAATATAGAGATTTCCGTGTATGCACGCAAGCGTAGAAAAGTACGTTGACCGTTTCTCGTGTCCCGATAGCTTATCCATAACGATTGAACGAGTTTGTCGAAGCGTAAATGTAACGATAATGCGACGGTCTGCTTCTGTCCGGTTACATTCTCTCGTCTCTTCTTCATCCACCCTCTCCTATCTCTTTCGACGCTTTTGTCTATCCATCGATTTGTGCACGCGCCATCATTACCGGGAGATAATGCCCCTATATTCGACGTCGAGCAGATTGCAGAGGTTTCCTTCGTACAGTAAATTGTGAAAAAGGTGGAACCCCTTGGAAAGCCGGATGGTTCGAGACGAACGACTCTATCATACATCGGACGATCCATTATTTATATTTTTCGTCTCGCACACAGACGGAACACACAAAAACTCCGTGATGTATATAGAGGACAAAAGGTAGTTGCTTATCGTCTGACGAATGTGCATCGACTCATTCGACGGAAAACCGTTTGCGGAGCGGATGCGCCTTCATGAAAGATGTAAGATAAAGGGTACGCCAGAAACTGCTGAAAATTTCATTCCGCGGCACGTGGAATTTACGCGGTGCCTGTGTAATACGTTCACGTGCACCAAAATTGCGGATCAAAGGATCAGAAGTAGCTGTTTTATTAGTGTGCATGACTTTGTGGTGTGGCAGAACTATCAGGTATTCTATGAAAATTACTATCACAAAGAGATGCCTGCGAATAGAGATCTTCCAGCATGAAATAGTTTCTTCAGACGCCTCGCCTCCTATAATATTTCATTACCATTTTAATGGAATTTGATCAATATTAAAATTCCAACTACTATGTTTCCTATGAAAGTGTAATTTACATAATCCTTGGAACGAACTAATATTCTACCATGGATACCCGGAAATATATCACATACTACCAGTATTATATCTATATTAATCATCAATTGTAACTCTACACCTGCCACGCAAAATTATACGCGGAGATTGCAAATATCGACAGAATTGACGAATCGAATATGATCAATTCCTAGCAACCTGTGACCACAGCTATCCATTCGATAAATTTCATTTATTCGGAAATATAATCTCCATATTAAATTACCTATATATATGCACACATAATTTTATAGTACTGTATATGTATCAGAATTAACAGTTATCAATCTCTAACGTACAATTACAAATCATATGTCCACGGTTTAAATTTCCCCATTCTTTCCAAAGGAACAGGACAAAGATTATAAACCACAGAAGGTGTAAAGTAAACAAACGTCGTAAAGAAGATAGGAAATCAAAAGGGAGCATTAAAAGTTGTCGATGCGTTCGGTGCACGACGGTCGTTGCCAGAAAGGACTCCCTTGGGACAACATAGGGGTGGCAACGGTGGCAGTGCCGTAAGGGTGGGAAGCCATTTCGCTCATCTGCCGAGTCATAAAGCAGATACTACAGTTCTATTCTCGAAAATACATAAATCTTTGCCGGCGGCTCGGCGTAATGTACGAGAAATGAGTCCTCGCGTAAAATAAATGATCGGTTCACCCTGCCACCCCCAACTTATCCCCAAGCGGCACATTGGCCAGAACTTCGCGAAGAATTCGTCGGATTCAATAAGATCGGTGGAAATGTCGTTAATGATAGGATCAATGCTCCTTCTCAGGATAGTGAGGATTTAAATTTACGAGCGCAGAATTTTGTCAAGCTTGATAAGCGATGTGACAAGGAGGCTTCTGTAGGATGGATACAAAGTAATATTTCTTTCTACCATTCTGGTTGCTTCCTTTACAATTATTCTTTATAATTTAGAAATTTTTGCAAATATAACAATTGTGAGTAACAATGTAACAATTCAGAGTGTCTCTGAATGATAATTTTCAGATCGATAGATCTTGTCGATGGTTTTAAAGTTATTAGTTAAACAAAATGTGAATGTTGGCCAATCTTTAAGGGCGCGCATTTTATCAACTTGTCTCTTTAAAATGCCTATCGCACTCGTAAATTCCTTGAGCTGTCTAAAGGTACTTTTCCGAGGCATGCAAGAGATGCGCAGCTTTTATCGGTGCAATGTTGCACTCCGAGGATGCCAGAATCGCTGACACTGACACTGAGACGCTCGCAAAGATAGACGAGAAAGCAAAATCACGAATTCCATATCATAATATGCCTCCCTTATTTACTGGATCAACTATAATAAAATCTACGCGGTTAATAATTCTATGTCGATAACATATCCCAATATAAAACGATACAGTTAACATATTTCCGTGCTAACGAGGAATTCACAATGGAAGTATGCAAATTACGTGATTTTGAATTTCATAATTAATTTGTCAATCAGGCCGTGGGTAGTTTATTATATCGGTGCACACGGTAGATTTGATCTCGACTATGAATAAATAGAATAATGAATATTAGATTCGGAATTCTAAAGAAGTCAATATTGAATATCGTTATTCATTATTCCCACGATTGACTTTAGGCTCATTAATCCAGAAGATGCGTTTTAATTATCGAAACGCGGGAACGCGTGTCACGCGTGACCCATTTCACTCTGAATTCGGTTATTTCGTTGAGCGCCGCGTTAATGGGATCTCACCTTCAGGAATAACGAGCACGGAGACTACGCGATATCCCTGAACATTAGAGAAAATATTTATCTCGTAAAAAATGATACCGCGGATATAAAACTATCTGAGATGAAAGAATACTATTCCCGTTCACATAAAGATTCGCAAACGTTCCGAGCCTTCTAGTTGAATTCCTTCCGGTAATGTTACCCTCGTATCGTTTAAATCTCATTTAACACGAAGACACTACGTGCGTATATCTAAATTCACGAGGATGCAATAGTTTGCATCGTACGCCATGGATAGCTATAGTTCAACGAAACGTAATATTTATGCGGGGTACGATAGAGCCGGTGCAATGATATTTCCAAAATAAATCTTCAAAACAAATAAAAAGTATGGCGGTGGTCCGAAGCTCATAATTCCTGTAGAAATGTGCATCGATCGAACGCACCTCGGTGGTTTTGTGAAATGAATACGCTCTGGCCCCGTCGATTACGCTCGGAACCGTAATCTCTAATGCGTAATATCGCTGTTCACGGTGAAATGAACAGTACCAATGAAACGAAGCAAACCAGACACGCGGGGATACCTGAGTAAAGAGGCTACGGTCAATAATTCTGTAACCGTTTCGCCATCATGATGATCATCGAACATCCAGAATCGAATAGTGAGGGAAAAAAATACATAAAGAATTACGATTTGATTAATTCCGCATCTGTCGCGCTGGCAATAAAATGTTTATTTTCCCGGCGGGCAACAAGCCGGTTCGAAATCACGAACTCACTCGACAAATTGCGTGTACAAAGCCCCGGGTTTATTAGGTTCATAATATTTCCCTGCGAGTTGTTTCTATTGAGAGGCTATTTTTCAAAAAATTCTATAGCGAGTCGGAGAATATATTATCGCTGCACCGAGATCCGATAGTATAATTTCTACCTGCGATAAAGAACAGCTACCATTCGAAAACAAGTTTTCGAACAATATTTCCTTTTAATAAACAATTTTTCGTCAGATATGTATCTCTATATGCATTTATGTTGATCGCTTTACACGAGCATTTTGTAGATTTTTTTTATCAATTGTAATTTACACTGTGATTTCCAAGTAATTTTGTGTATGGGTTACTACATGGAACTTTGTACAATTTGTAGAGTTCGAAGTGCACCAGGAAGGCAAGAAGACGGAACGGGATTGGCAAATAAATGGAACAGGGAAAAATTCTTTTCCCTGGAAAAATCACAAGAACAAAATAAACAGACCTTGGGAATATACAGTATCATAACACCCCCATAAGAAGAACGTCACAAAAATCACGGCTGTATATAATAGCCATAGAAATATACAAATACTTGTAACTTATTTTATTCGCGTATTTCGTCCCCATCGATATCAATACAGTTAAATTTTTTTAAAATCTGCAAAAATACAACGAAATTGGGAAAGAATCAGTGCGAGGTTTTTGTGAAAATCCATGAAATCGCGAGATATTACGAACGATTAATACAGTTTGCAGTGAAAACACGGTAAGAAAAGTGGGTAATGAAAATACCCGGGAAAATGTCGAGGCAAGAAGAAAGGAAGCCAGGTAAATGTCCTTAGATGGGATGGGAAGAAGCCAGGCCGTCGGCGAGAAACGTCGAAAAACAGACGATATTACGTATGAAAATCTGCGTCATGTAAGTACATCGGCTTACGTTAAGTCCCCAAAGAAACAGATGGCAAAAAGATCAGTGATAAAGAAGCCACCGACTACTATGAATATAATTATAATAATGTCCGTCGGGGTTTTAATTCGAGGAAGATGGAACGAGTAAGAAATTGAACGATGACGAAGAAGACCGAAGAAGTACAAGATAGAGAGTAGGTGAAATGAATATTTTTCTCTCCAGTAAGAAAGAGAAGATAAAAAGACATGGTAAACAGAAAGGACAGATAGAAAGAAAGGTAGTTCTCTCCTTTATAAAAAACAAGAGAATATCAGGCACCTCACACCCATCGTGACAACGTACGCATCCCATTCTGGCCTCAACGTCCTTTGAGCCAAGCCACCACACCGTTCACGCCCTCTTTGCAACCCTCTCTCTCACTTTTTCTCTTACCCCTAAAGCTTGGACCGCCACCACCCTCTCATACAAGCCTGGATACGAGTCGACCGAATACCGCGAAAAAGAGAGAAAAAGGGAAAAAGCGGGGTTAGTACTACCGTTGTGTCGTCCCTGCCTTTTCACGATGCGTCGCGTATATCCCCGACTAAACAGGCCATTTCATCACGTTTCGTTTCCCTGTGCCTCGTTACATCCTCTCTTTTTCTTACCCCCTTATTCTTTTACGCTCGTTTTTATCTTCCTTTGCCCTATCTTGCGCGTTACATTCTTTTTTCTTACTATGTCTCAGCTCCTTTTCACGACGTATATTTTTATTTCCTGATATATGTGGGCCGAGTGTCTATCAATTGGTTACGCGTGTTTTAAGAGAGATCACTTGATACCATCTAGAAGCTGGGGTGGGAATGGTACGCGATGATACGTTCAACCCTTTGAAATGTGGTTCTTATAAGGAGGGTTAAGAGAATTTCTTTGTATCGCCGGAGTAGGTAATTAAGCAGTGATAATGAAAGCCATCGAGAATTCGAATGGCTGGAAGCAACAATGATCAAAGGGTGTGTAAAGATATTGCGAGGTAAAATTTAAATAAGCTACATCAAGAATACGATATGATGAATATTTTGATCTGATTAGAATGTACTTGTTTCGTTGAGTTTGAGAAAAGGTATCAATTATTCGATAATAATAAATATTTACAACCAATTGCACATATCACACATTAATACATGAAGAATGTTAAATAGAGATTGTGCATGATATTAGAAAAATAAATATGGCTTAACTAAAGGTCTAAAATGAAAATTAGGCATTTCCTTTAGGTACAAAGAAAACTTCCGGCAACACCTTTAAACCTCCTTTAACTTGCAATGAATTTTCTTTAAAGCATCGTGTTTTTTCACGACACGTAACGGTCGCATTACTTTTAATATAATAAGTTAAGTTCTTATTATGAAACTCATCAAATAATTCACTCTTTCTTACAAGCATATATAAACGATGTGTCGTAACAATATGATTAAAAATGTATAAGCAACGTTTATAATTGACAATGTATTCTCGTTTTTGTACTTTAGTGGCATATTTATTGGTGCATCGTAGTGCTTTCCCCGAGTAAAAAGAAATCTGTGTTAAAGAGGGTTAAGGGTATAATAATGCACGATGAAAAAGTTTGGACTTACGAGTTGCGAAGGATATCTCAGGCAGCAGGACTATGGAGAATAATCCAGCCACCAGAAGCGTGGTCAGGAAGAACGATCCCGAGCTGTAGCCCATCACGGCATCACTACCGATTTCCACCCTTCACAGTAGTCCTCACCGAAACACCGATTTAATCACGAACGCGTCGTTCTTTTCCAGTTTAACTTTCAAGCTTGTCACTGTCACTCCGCAAACATCCGGTTGTCATCCGTGCAAGAGAATCCATTCGTGAACCGGACACGTCGTATAATCCAGCATCAGTGTGGTAGCACCTCCGCACGAAATTGCAGTTTGTTCACGTCACGTGACGTTGTCAATTTTTTTGCACGCGTCATTCATCTCTATCGATCTCCGAAACCCACCGACGATCTATTAAGACCTTATATACTCGATTTCGCACTTCACAAAACCAATCCTGGTATCTTCATTGCCGAAAACGTATATCGAAAGGTTATTCCTTCAATACTCCAGCCTCCGTTTCACGCTCGCCGATTTACCCCCATCCTTTTCTCCTCCTACAATTCATCGAGTGAATTTTTTCACAAGAAAATTCATATTGAATCGCCCCGTCCTTCGGAGGACTATTTTTATTACTATTCCACCCAAGCCAACCCCAACATCCTTCTCGACTAAGATTCAATATGAATTGACTCTATTGATGAAAAATAATAACCGCTCACGGTCCCTTTGAATGGCTGGCCTTCTTTAAGAGATTTAAATCAACTGATGCAATTTCTCCGAATGCATAGTAACCAACCAATTATTGAAGTTTAGGGGAACCGGTTGAATCTCCTCAGGCGGAATGTCGATGTAGAGGACTTGTTAAACTTCCTTACTAAAGACTCGTTTTCGACGATGTAATTCCAATCGAAGAAGTTACTTGTTTCTAGGATGATTGAGCTCGTCGATCCTTCGGTAACAATTGTTATTCAAGACATATCGCTGGAAGTTCATTTTATATACGATAAGACTGAATTACAAAGTGCAAGCTTCTGTCAACATAACCCATTACGCGTCGCTTAGCAAATTATTTTTGTTTATATTGTCGAATGTCTGTGGTAAGTAAAACTATTTCGTACAAGAAGTATTTATGTGTCGTAGAATTACGTGCGCGTACATGCTATTGGATCGAACTCGAAGTGTAATTAACAAACGAACAATTGATCGAAAGCACTCGATTTGGCACGGCACTTCGCGATGCGTTAACACCAAACAAGCCACTGCTGAAATCAAAATAATTACAGTGGGGATAATGGTAGCGCGTTCTTGCTTCCATTCCGTTTGAATCGATGCCACAACAGCATCCGTAGAAAATGATATTCCACAATCGACGATTTAATGGACCGCGAGTCATTTAACATTTGCTTTTCGTGCCGATGATTTACACGAAATTGAAGTATCCTGCTGTATTGCTCTTTCATATTCTATACGAAAATTCATTACAGTACAAGGTAAACAATTACACGAATCACGTTATTACGCTACCGGATATAAATCCAACCCCTCAAATTAATCATCCTCGACAGACACCACACATCTCAAAATAATTGTTAATTGAATCGGTTTCACGGTGAGAACCGGAATTTTACATTGCTCGAGCAACTGTATTACAACAGTATGGAATTATTAAAACACGAGGTTGCAAGCCGTAACACCGCATTTAAATAAGTTGTATAACTTGCGTTTATGAGTCAGAGTCGAGCGGTAGGAGAGGTAGATGAAACTGATGCTACCGGTGGAATATTTTGCAGCAGTAACCTTCATGTTTGTTATTACGAGATTCGTGCGTTTATAACAGGACAATATAACCGTAACTGAAGGAAGTAGGTCGCAGAACGTATTTACGTGATGCATATCTTGGTATTGGTTCATTCCCACCTCTAATCATTGGCCCGCAAGCTGGATAGACAAAGTCCCTTGTGCATATGCATTAAGCACAGGATTTGTCTCAACTGCTTCTACAAGCGCCCTACTAACTTATTTCTATCCGGAAAATGTTCGATTTATTCCACCGAATCGAGCGCTATTCTCTCTTATTATTATACAAATCTGCAATTTTCAGTATTCCGGACTCGTAAGTGTCAGCTAATAACGAATGTCCTTATTCTAACGTGTATTAGTAGCTAATCAATTGGCTAGGATTGACTTTAAAAAAATGTTTGCTGAAGTAGGGATTGGGATTGAATGAATATAATTGATATAAAATAGGGTACGTTAAAAGCACGTGGCTGTCATCGATGGCAAGAGCATAAAAATTTCGAAGAATCTCGATGGACGGTATCCACGATAATACCTCGATAAAGGATCAGCAATTCCCATTAAGCGTAGCACGTCTCTCGACTACGGGAATTCTGAATAAAAGCACGCAGCATGAAAGGGCCAGGCTTTGACGGTTTGGAGAGTTCAAATATCATCACGCCCACGCACACACGTGCCCGGTAAAGTCGATCGACGAGCTCTTTCCTTGTCATTGATAAGTACGGAATTCCTGAAAACGAGGAAAAAAGAGAAGAGTCCAGAGAGCTTTGTTGCTCCGAAAAGGGCTTTGCTCCATGCTGGTCTTTAGTCCCACATTTCGTCCTCTACAGCCATCCGCTTTTCAAGACACACATTCTACACCCTTATCCCTCTTACAACCCTTTTTCCCACGGAATCTCTACACATCCCCCATTAACCAGAACCGACCATCCCACGTTTCGCGATCCCACAAAAATCTGAGCATTAATGTCCATTATTAGACGTACCGAATCTGGTCATAGTTGCTCTGTCAAACTTGAAGATGAACAGAATATGAATAGAATGATAGACCAAACAAAATATACACGGATGCAATTAGTTGACTAGATGCGGCGTAGATCGACAAACGTACTCGAAGTATACACTGTGACACACGATCTCGAAACTGAACGATGAAAGAACCAGAACAACGGAAAGAGATGTCAAGGAATAGAAGAGGCCTGGACGCGAGACGCGAAACGCGAAACGAGCGAGCTTCGAGTGTGCTTTCGGCTCTGGCTCTGCTTTCGAAACTGAGTCGAGAGAGAGAGTATCATCGGAGTTTCGAGGGATTCACAACCACCCCTACTTCCCTACCATAAAGCCGACCCCTGTCTCTCTGTAACCCGCGTTCTCCATCTCCCCTATATTTCCCCTAGCCTGGTAACCCCACCTAAGCGTTCAGACATCCCCACTATCAGCTTTATACAGGCAACACCACCCCAGCCGTTCCTTGGCTTGCGCCTCTCGTTTCTCTACGCGCAGTCGAATCCAGGCACGTGCGCCACTACCAACTCCGGATCTCCACGGATCGCATGCAACCTTAAAAATACACCTCGTTACTCTCCCATCGTCCTTTTCCATGCAAACTTTCTCCCTTTTTTATATCTGCACCGAGGGGATGATAAGTTTGGTATGCCACTATAAAAATACTCGGTTGACAAAACCCTATGAAGGGGGATGAGTACTTTGATTCGACGCGGTTGAAACCGTATCGAATTTGTTTTCTTTTTGGTTGGCGTTGGATAGTTTAGAAAATAGAGGGGACAGAATGGCATAATATGTGATCGTTCGAGAGAATTTTTAGCTGTAAATCTTTATCCATCTTATAAACATAGAATTGGATTTAGCCTAGCTCAGTTTTTTTGTTACTTATAAAAGTAGCCATTACGATGGGTACTAATATCTATGAATTGAGAACATACATGTGCAAATAAATAATGGAATCATTTTAGTGGTTGATTTTATTTCACTGCACCTTCGTGTTTACGCATTTCAAGCCACTGAATTAATAACAGGGAATTCTGCTTACGTGACAGAAGTATATGTGGCTTGGTTTCAATTATAATTTTCGCGTATGAGAGAAAAATGGATCTACGTGATTTGCTTTTTAAAAGGAACCTGCCGACGTACGGATGTGCACGTACGTGCAACCACGAATCAAGCATTTTAAAGAAATCTGAGCACACGTGTTAGGTATATGAAGATTAAAGCATCTATGTGAACGGATATAGATAGAATGAACGGGGTAGTTTCAACCCGGCAAAGATATCCACTTGTAAGCCTGACATTTAAACCAGGATGAAACGAGAACGATCATTTACACTTAAAGTACCAAAAACAAGCTTATGAAAACAGATGTCCCTGAAATTAAACATACCATTCAAAAACCATGTTATTCCTTTAAACAAAAGCTTTGGCACAACCGCAAAAATGCGAACGGAAGGACTTGTCTTAACTCCAATCACGTCTCGTGAAAAACTGTATCTTCTCTCAAGAGAGCTATTTCCTATTTTACGATATCTACGGGGTGCTATAAACAAGCCCCGTCTAAAAATGAAAAGTATGAAAAGAACACAGAGTGCGAAGCCAAAGAAGACCTTTCGATGAAAAGTGTTCTTAAAGCGTATGTCCTGTCTATTCTTTGGTGATACCGAGATTTAGAATTGTCCATAGAAGGTATACGGACCACAAACGAAGGCCCGAGACCACTGAAACCACCGAAACTTTACTATTATATTCTTTTTATAGATAACTCATAGAAACCGCCTTGCAATTGATAGTTCTCCCTATTCAATAAAATCCAACAACTCCTTCCATATTTATTAAATCTCAATATTCTTCATCGGCAGTTGTTAACATCTATAATGCTTCTTCCTTATGTATTTTATTATATCCATGTGATAAATCATGAATTTTTATGTAGAATTAAATTGATTCAAACTAAAAATCACTTAACACCTCCGTGATTTATGATTACTAAGAAAAGCTGGCGAAAGGAGTTTGGAGGAGTTTCCATAGTCCACAGGAAAGTTCAGTGATCTGCCCTTTTGTCAAAACAATGTGTGCCGGATCCGTGGCGCGTGTTCTTACTTCCGGGCCTGGGCGATAAAGTTCGCCAATATTAACATCTTCGTTGGGTGCTGTAATTTTCAGGGTGGGCTGATATACTGCAGCGTTTCGTTGCGACGGTACCCGTATTACAGCTAATATTTCTCCTCCGTACAGAACGAAAATTGAGTACTTTATAAGGAGGTGGGACATTAATAACTCTTAGAACCGGCCGGTATTTTCAGGACAGCTTAAAAGCCCCTACGGCCGCATCGATGATGCATTATATGCTTGCAGAACAAGTGACACGTATCGCACCCTTCCACTACTCAACTCTCGATGCAACCTCCCACGAGGAATACATAAAAAATTGCTCACGAAAATTTGTTTAAATCCGGTACATTCTTTTTCATTGGTCACTATCCGCTGTAAATTTTCTATTGAAAAATCGATTAATCTAATTTACGTTTTCCTATACGCGATGAAAATGTACGATGCATGTCCTAGTTCCGTGGATATTGTAGAGTACAACATGATATTTATAACAATGTACGTAGCGCAACCCTGTTTCGAAAGGACAATGAATGGTGATTGCGAAAACGAGCCGAAGCCCAGGTAAAAAGCGATATAATGAGAGTTCATTATATCCGCGCGTTTTTGCGTCCATTTATATACTCGTCGACAATTTACGAGTAATCGAACTCCCGGAATTGATACTTGAGCAACAATGTTTTCATCAATAAACCGTGAATTAAAGCAACTAGTATCTCGTGTTCTAATGAACTTGGTTCCCGTGTAATACCCAATCTCCACATATTTGCACCACGTTTCACGCACGTACACATATACATACGTGCGTTCCTCCCTCTTCCTCCCTTTTCCTATTATTCGATCTACAAAATCCACCCTAACTCCCGAGAATAATCGGTCTTACCTACTTCAATCACAATTTTCTCTTAATAGCATTTCTGTCCTGGTAAATGTATTTCTTGTAACAGGGAACTTAATTATAACATACTCTGTGCATGGTACTCATTAACATTGTACTTAATTACGGTACCATTACTAGAAAGATACTCTGATTAAACCTCTTCTTCGAACGATGATACGTGAATTAACAGAGATTAGTGAAGCACGAAATAAATCTCCAATTTAATAATAATCACAATTGATGAGCTTAATCCCAAGGTTTATGTACACGAATCATTAAGTAAGACATGCATTCACCAAGAAATCCATAATTATCGCGACTTCCTGTTAATTCATCTATCTTCCGAATGACATACACGTACCACTAATAGATCGATATTTAGGGATGATTTTTTATCGAGGGATGTCACAATGCCGGGTGGTCCGTTAGCACAAGAAGAAGTTACGCCCGTGATTAGGACAGAATAAATATAGAGAGAAAGAGAGAGAAAAAGAAACGACAGAAAAATCGTGATAGACGAGGAAGAAAAACCGAAGGGTGGAAAAGAGATAGAAGCCTTTCGAACTCTTAATTCGCCTGCGGCCAGCCCCTTTCTCGAGCAACCCCTCTCGATCCTCCACACCCCATCATCGAAGAAGGTTGTAGAAAGCCGCGCGTCCCTGGCCCCACATCTACGGTAACCATGGAAACAGACGCATAGTCGTCTCCATCCTCGTCAACCCCGTGTACCTTCACACAACCCTCTAGAAATTCGTCTCTATACGTGTAGGACATTCGTACGCACATACAGACACACGCGTGCTGATGTATCATCACGATGTTAAAGGAGTGTATGTGGGGATGGTTGGCGTGTGCAAAAGCACGTCCGCAAATGACATTTGCGCGTGGTTGAGAACATGAGTTACGGGGGATGAGAACGGAGGCAGAGGGTGAAACAAAACGCGGAAAGGAATGGGAAAGTAGAGTCAACGAAGACACGTCTCTCGGATATATCTTGCGTTTTTGAAGGCAGGGATCCTTTGTAGAGCAAAATGTGCTAAGAACTTTGTGCACCCTTTATTTTTACAAAAAGATCTACCTACTCCGTAAATGAAGGTCTTTGCATTAAATGAAACAGGAGTAATGGAAACTTGCTACATTTAATCATTTTAATTCGAGTACATTTTTTCCTTGGGCTTTTTAACATTGTGTTTGATGATACGTATTTAATATATTATTGGACTGATAAATGTAGGGTAACTATCGTGTCCTAGCAATTATTCTTCCACACTTCAGGCTCGAAACAGATCCGTGAATTATGGCCTGTTTACGGTCCAAGGGAAGGCATTACCTCGAGAGCAATAAATGTCGGCTACCAAGAGAATATCACCTGTACTATATACACTGTACACTATTCTACACATATCCCGCCGATTAACCTCAAGATTCAGAGCACTCCACTTCTTTCTAGATTTCTGCTATTTATTTAAATATTTATTCACATATACAACTCATTATTTAAAGGACTCATGAGATCATTTAAATTTTAATTAAATTTGAAAAAATCTAAACAATCCTTTAGTAGAATACTCATGATGTTCACACAGTGCTTTTTGCATTTTAAACTGAACATTAAGCTTAAAAGTCAATGTAGTGAACTGTTGAGACAGCTATAAAAATAAACCGTTCTCGCTCGGCAATCGAGAAAGGAATTTTTCACATAGTAACATCTGCCGGCATTTGTACCATTCGGCAGTCTTCAACCTTACTCGGTGGCATAGACAAACCTTTGTTGGTTGAATATAAGCCTGGAGGGTTTCGGAGGACAGTGCCACGAAAAGGCTAAACGACGATATCTCTTTCAGTGAATCAGGATAGATGAAAGTCAGTAACGGAACGCAGAAGAAAGGAATCCTACGGGTTCCTAAGAAGATACCGGTTCTTATGTTTCAATCTTTGGTCTACTGCTGTGAAGTCTTACCGATGGTTTAGGGCCGAAAAGCAGAGAATAATAATTTCCATAACACTTGAGAAGATTACCTATTAAATTGAAGTTTTTAAATTAAAATCATATTTATCTAAGACATTCTTCATCCAACAGTATTATGTACATGAAAGGGAACAGTGATTAAAAAATAATAAAAACTGCTTAAGGTAGGAAAGTAAAGAGAGAAAGGTCACTCTTAATTACACCGTATTACTTCGGTAAATTAGTAATTCCGAAATACTACAAGGGACACGACACTTAAGTGGTAACGTTCGCCGTTTGAAGATAAAGTCTGCTGGTTTGGAGGGGTAAACCGACCGCAATGAATCGAGATAAAAAGTCGTGGCATTAGAGTAGCGAAAGAGAGAACGGGCTAGGTCAATGTGTTTTCCAGCATCAGCCGTCGAAAAAGGGTGGAAAACCGCAGAAGCTCAGGAGAAGAAAATCCGTGTATTTATTTGACACTCGTTTATTTTATTTCACACTGGAATCGAAAAAATGAGTGCCGTTAAAGGTGAACATTCGAATGATGGTTTTACACTGCCGCATCAAGATAACGCGAGGGTGCTCTGTTTCAGAAATCAATGCACCGCAATAACCGGACAATGCACTCGCCTCGGTTCATCGCATTGAACCACGGCATCAAAAAGCTATTACACGGAATGAAAATACGTTTCAAAGGCCGAGCAACTACGTCCATGGGAGAGGGATGCATCGAATGAAAGAGAAGGAAAGGAAGGACCGAAAAGAGACAGTAGGTCATGCATGAACAAAGCTGTCCGCCAGATGAACAGGAAGGGAGTGTAACATCCCGTGACATTTTCCCTCACATGCATTGACACCGACGGATCCCTTAGGGACAATGCTTGGATTACAATGTTTTCGGGTACACACTAAATCGTACATGACCTAGACAACGGGGACACCAACTGATGTTCTTTTAAAAACATGTATATCCAAAAATCACTTCTATGAAATAATCATAAGTGTTACTTTGTATGTCCAGTTATAATGTAATTATTTGATTCTACGAGAATTAGCAATGTAATTGGTCTCTTAATAATAATTGTGATATATATTTCTGAAGTTTCTTAGCATTAATTTGAACGTAAACCTGAAACTAGTAACTGCTCCATCATTTACGGGCGGAAGTTTATACATTATTAATGTATGTATCACCATTATAAGTATATTTAAATTAATACTTTTACTTCAGGATAAAGTTTAATATTAAATGTATCTATTATTATTGGGGTCTTAACGAATTTCACCCTTCTGGATTCGATACACATCCCCGGCATTGAAATCTAATATACAGTGATACACCGGCGCGCGTACTGATAAGACCTCAGTGTTACTTCTCCCGCGTATGTCTTGTTTAATTATTAATCACTATTCTTTACTGAATTATAATATCGCGAATATGATATTAATCGATTGTTTGTTTATGTGTGTATTTATCAAACAGATTTAAAAATAAAATAAATACTTGTTTGCCATAAGATGATTTGCAGTCGCGATGAAAGTTTTAATATTTATTAATATCCTAAGTATTCCACACATTGGACATTAAGGTGAAAGTGAATATGCAAGAAAATTGTCATCGAATGCAACTACAGGAGAAAAAGGTAAGTTTTTAAGAAATGTATTAGTTGGGTTAGAAGCTTTTCAAATAAAAATCTAAATTCGTCTCTAGTTTGTTCTATACTTTCTATTTGTATTTCTTTTTATTTTCCGGTTTTATTTATGAATAAAGGAAACGACACTGTAGTGCTCACCGGATTCAACTGTGAAATAACAGTATATCGCACTGATTTTGGTTCACAGGAATGATCAGATATTTCGATTTCAATCAAAACTGTAAGTATGGCCAATAAAGTTAGATTTTTTGTCGTTCATGGTTAAAGTTTCCATTGAAACTGGAACACCAAACCTTTCTTTGTAATATAACTCGGTTAAATCTGATATTTTTTGGTGTGTTGTAATTCGTCATTGTACAATCGGTATATTTTCTTATGCTAGTCTAGCGAAAGAGATAAGATCCAATCTTTATAACAATTACAGTGTCATTACCTTATTAAAGAATTGTATTAATATCATTGTTATTGTCGGCAGAAAAAATTAGTTGAGATATTATTTTGTGACTAATATATAATTGCGATAAAAAATATAATTAACGATAGTATAAAAAACACATGGACGTTGCTAGTAGCAGTTGGCTTACTATTCTCAATGATTGATTCACTACTCAGCAAAGATTCAGGAGGTGGAAGCTGGGGTATCAAAGACCCCTGCCACTCTTTTCAGACCCCATAAATCAGGGAACGATTACACGTGTAAATATACTTCCCCTCACCCCGTGTACCAGCTGTGCTTTCCGGAAATGCCCCTTACGACCTGTTTACGTGCGAATCAATGCGCGTGAAAAATCGCGGAGGGAGCACGCGCCCCGTCTTTTTGAGAGCGTAGAAAATCGGCTTGTCACACGCTAAACAATCCAACAGTAAAGTCCGTATATAAACATCAAATACGTATTAGGATTAAGATAAAAAAAAGTCTATGTGCATAGGTGCTTCCATTCTCCATTTTCATTTAATGCATCGCGTCCTAAAAATTCTGTGGCCGATATTTCCTACTCAATTAATTATAAATGGTAATAAGCAAATGTTGAATGAAACCATTGATAATCACTTTAATCAGTGAAACCCACTATATTACAATACGTGTAAAATGATTAAGTTTTTCGACTAGATTTGCATAAAAGTCTACCTTTCGAGTAAAGAATTAAAAAGTAATAGGTTTACGTAATACGCTTGGTAAGCATACTAGATTTGAAACAACTAATTTTATGAACCTGTGCAAATTCATAGGGATAAATAAACCTTAATGATATCGAAAAGCAAGCCGATGCCAAGAACTAGAATTTGCTTGGCAACATAGAGTTGCGGTAAAGTACGTCGAAAGCTAGCGCACAGTTTAAAACAAACCTCCCCTCCTCCCCCTCCTTATGATGCAGTCTATATTATAGTCCGTATAACGTATGCGCTAGAACGTGCAGTTAAATTTATGCATTTTGTTCATACACTGCAATGTAGTGTTGCGATCGATGAGATTCTGGACTGTGCGCAATCATATTTATATGTAAATGCATATACCCGTTGAAAAAACAGTTGATGAGATGGAAGGTTTGATCAAACTGCCATTGTGATTACACATGACACTGCAAAGTATGAACCACAAAACGCTCGCCTCGCTCATTTAATTTATTATACACAATATTGCTTTATTCTATTTCAAAGTATTTGTAGATGTACCTTTATTTAATTCATTGTATAATGATGTGTAGTTTATTGTTCATACTCAGTAGTGTCTGCATTCGAGAAAAAGATTATCCTGTACGTTTCCCTTATACATAACTTTTAAGATAAACAGAGGTTTTTATCAGCTTTTATCATTAGCCAACAATTTTGATCATTTACGCGTATCAACTATTGATACTGTATGTAGAACGGAGTCTGTTAGACTATAAAAAATAGAATAGATCGAAAGGATCAAGATGCATTGTAACAGTAGAACCAACAGCCGAGCCGTGGTTGCCCGATTTTTTCGCCGACAATGGAATTTCCTGGCTGACTGACGGCTCGGTCGCCGTCGATTCATGGAGCGATCATCCGTGAATTCCCTTGCTTCTTTACATTCCGCAATAACAACGCGACATCGCAGATGCCAGAGGCATATGCATACACGTATATATATACTTGTAATACTCGGGACAGAAAGAACGAATAGAAGATAAAAGTAATAGATTTCGGAATATCCGGTCTTTGATCCCTCCCTGCTCTACTCCGCCACTCTTTCCACTTCTCCTGTCTTCCTCTCGTTCATCTCTCATGAAACCTTCCGCGATATCACCTGATATTTCTTCTAACCAATTGTCCATAGCCCCAAGGAACGATCTGATTGCAAATGTTTATACAAAGAATGTTGTCTTTTATCTTCTCCGTCCTATCCTCTCTACCATTTTCATATTCTATGCGAACACACGGCTTTTAATATGACTTTTCTGATACACGGAATGAGCCTATGAAACCGAGCACGTTTAAGGTGCGACGAATAATTACGAGTTCTATCTAAAGAACTAGATACGTGATTTAATGAAAATTTCAGATTTCTTTATTGCCGTTCAGATTGAATGTACTACCGGGGATATTATTAATTGAGGAAGCACGTAATTGAGCAGCCATTATCTAAAACTAGAGTTGTGCTGTTAGGAGTTAGAGATTAATTATTATTAAAGCTTCTTGGCCCCATGAGTACTCTGGGGCAGGGATGATAGTGAACCAACGTAATGCTTATGATCTAATATCTACTCGATAATTTTCCCTATGCACAAGATTATTATGCGTGTACCACCAAGTATTTTCCAAGGCGGTTAACATGATTCCGACATCATACGATAGTAATGATTAATCATTATTATCTAATATAGAAAGATATTACATAACTAGTACTTAATAAAGAAGTGTATTAATTGTCCTAAAGAACGAACAGAAATAAAGAAAGAAGGAGAAAGATGCGGAGTTTAGCGGAAAATTTCAATATAACATTTCCGATCATTATTAACAGAATACAACTTATAACTAACTCTAACACCTGCTATTAAGTACGAAAGCAAGACGAATAAAAAGGCAGAGCAATCAAGAATGCACTAAAAATGAGCATCGATTTATGGCGTTTGAACTAGGTAAAATAAAATTGCTAAATATTTTCTCACCAGCTCGGACCTTTTATCAAACGGTATGAGAAAATTGGAACATGTTGTAAATTTACTCACACCCTGAAATAATAAATAATAAACGATGGTATTCTAAGTGTTTCCAAACTCGAGGACTCAAATACACTTATTTAAACTCAAATTAAATGGCACTTACAAAGCCGAAACTAATTTGAATCACATCTTAAAAGAGTTCGTGTCACCGTCCAAAATTAGATTGGATCGAGCACACCCTACACCTGAGAATGGTGGAAGTCGCACTTGCAGTGTACTATTTTTGGGATAAAAAATCGTGATTATGAAGCCTTTATTGGAAAATGTAAGATACCCTATTTGTGCTTATATAAAAGAAATATTATTATCTCCAATGTTCCATACCATTGAGAGTAGATTAAACAGTTGACAACCTGCATATAACGAGGGAAAAAATGAAACAAATGGATGCTTTCACATTATCCCCGATTTAAAATAAGCTACTATCGGCAAATTTAGTACCAATTCTCATGCGAAGGAGCAGTGTGATCTAAATCCGCAAGCGGCCGATAACGTTGAATGTGATATGAAAATGATAACTGGATGCTAGTACCCCAAAATCATGCGATACGAAAGTACATTGGGTGATGAAAATTTCAACCATTCTTTAAGGTATGCACCTTGACATTTTTACGATGTTGGCTAAACCTATTTTCTGACCAAAGAAGTATCTAACCCACCGTGAATATTTGGTATTAAAACTTGAATGTAATCATTCTATGGGTAAGGCAGAATGACCAGCATGATGGTAAAACTAAATAGAGGATAACTGTAAAAACAAGATCTAAAATATGATTTAAACTTATGAAATTATTTGCTTATCAGAAATTAAGCATATTGTGTAATAAAAGAAATATTATTTTCTAAATTGTACAAAGATGTCAACTTGTATTTCCATTCTATACACTTTCGAAAACACATTCTCTTTTAGTTTTAAATTCTTTGCGAAAGAAAAATCCTTCGAAACACGATACTTTTGCGATCCAAGTCAAGATCGACCGTAAAGCTTGATCGTTGAAATTTATCAGTGGTAATTTATTCGTTAAGAAATTTCTAGAAACCATTCGGCTGTATATTAATTTTCTTACACTTAAGAAATGGATAATACGATTTTGGTATTGGAATGAAGTTGTTTTTAATAAAGGTGCCAAAGACATTGTTTGTCTAGATATATACCGCCGAATGTGAACGTGCGGAAATTTGATATCTGGGCATAATTTCATGGAAATATACATATATTTACAATAGTTCATAACGAACACCGTTGAAGTTTGCCAGTATTACTTTTGTTTAGCAGTCACAAATTTGGCGCCAGATTCTAAACGAAAAAATATATATATTCAGAATGTATGAAATAGTGTAACTTTCTTGCAATGATTCCGAAATAAGAAAACGGTGCGAGTTTTGGAGCACCAGATTTCAGATTTTTATTGTTGCAAGATCAAGTTTTGAAAGCAATGAAAACTTTAACGTTCATTTCAGCCAGAACTATAGAAACGAAAGAACTGAACAAACAATTCAATAATCAACTGGTTTGAAAGCAGATCATCTCCAGAAACTCCAGCCTGCCTCGAATCACTAGAACGAATAATCCAAGCAACGATCATCTTTTGTTCCACCCTTTATATACCAACACCGAGAATCGATTTATATCCTAGGTCATCCTTTTCCATTCTTTTCTATTCGGTTCACATCGTATTATAATACTAATCGAAAGATTATCACGCATATTATTTTCAGATACCGATTAGAAAGAAACATTCGCAGGTTAATAAACTCCGGGACAAGGCTGTCCAGGTTATATACATAACATGCATAGTGTTTTAATATGCAAGCCGAGGTGCTTACCATTTCGCATCACTGTGAACGATATCCGCCATACACAAAAATAACCGTTTTTGCTCATTTTAGTGCTAAAAACGTAAAAGCACAACATGCAATTATTTTTAAGTAGCCATTCGCTTGACATTATTATTGATACGTTTACGACACAAAATCAGAAAACTATAGTTCGTAACGGTATCGTCAACAATGTCAACCCAGATCTCACCGCGAGGAGGTTGCTACTTACGGAGATCCGCATGCACTACTTCTACATTTAAAAAGCCCCAAAAGCAAAGCAGCATAAACAAAGCACCATAAGCAAGGCGGCATAAACAAAGCAGCATAAGCAAAGTATCATAAACAAAGCAAGCATAAGCATACCACCATTAAGCATCCCAACATAAGCATACCAAACATAAGCATACCACCATTAAGCATCCCAGCATAAGCATACCACCATTACGCATCCCAGCATAAGCATACCACATTACGCATCCCAGCATAAGCATACCACATTCAACATACGAGCATAAGCGTACCATCATACCATACCATCATACCATACCAACACAAAACACCATCACACCATGCCAATAAATCGCACCTCCATACCATACCAACACAAAACACCAACACACCATGCCAATAAATCGCACCTCCATTCCATACCAACACAACACACCATCATACCATACCAATAAATCGCACCATCATACCATACCAACCCAACACACCATCATACCATACCAATAAAACACACCATCATACCATACCAACACAACACACCATCATACCATACCAACCCAACACACCATCATCCCATACCAATACAACACACCATCATACCATACCATCATACCATACCAAAACAACACACCATCATACCATACCAACCCAACACACCATCATCCCATACCAATACAACACACCATCATACCATACCATCATACCATACCAACACAACACACCATCATACCATACCATCATACCATACCAACACAACACACCATCATACCATACCAACCCATAACACCATCATACCAAACCATCATACCAAACCAACACAACACACCATCATACCAAACCAACGCAACACACCACCATACCATACCAACAAATCACACCTCCATACCATACTAAAACATCCCACCATCATACCATACCAACACAAGCATACAAGTAAATGCACCGCCATCAGCGACGCCAAAGCAATACACAAGAAAAAGAAAAATGGCACGGCGGACCATCACAAACAAATATAATAATCAATATAACGATATCCGCGAATACCGCGAATTTTTCCGCTCTAATAAACCGAAGGTGAGACGAGGCCCGGCAATGGCAGTCGCTCACAATACCCGAGAAAAAGAAAAGATGGCACGGCGGACCATCACGCATAAATATAATAATTACTATAACGAAATCCGCGAATACCGCGAATTTGTCCGCTCTAATAAACCGAAGGTGAGACGAGGCCGGGCGATGGCAGTCGATCACAAATCCCGAAAAAATAAAATATGGCACGGCGGACCATCACAAATAAATATAATAATTAATATAACGAAATCCGCGAATTTGTCCGCTCTAATAAACCGAAGGTGAGACGAGGCCCGGCGATGGCAGTCGATCACAAATCCCGAAAAAATAAAATATGGCACGGCGGACCATCACAAATAAATATAATAATTAATACAACGAAATCCGCGAATACCGCGAATTTGTCCGCTCTAATAAACCGAAGGTGAGACGAGGCCCGGCGATGGCAGTCGCTCACAAATCCCGAAAAAATAAAAGATGGCACGGCGGACCATCACAAATAAATATAATAATTAATACAACGAAATCCGCGAACACCGCGAATTTGTCCGCTATAATAAACCGAAGGTGAGACGAGGCACGGCGATGGCAGTCGCTCACAATACCCGAGAAAAAGAAGAGATGGCACGGCGGACCATCACCCATAAATATAATAATTAATATACCGAAATCCGCGAATACCGCGAATTTGTCCGCTTAACTAAACCGAAGGTGAGACGAGGCCAGGCGATGGCAGTCGCTCACAAATCCCGAAAAAATAAAAGATGGCACGGCGGACCATCACAAATAAATATAATAATTACAATAACGAAATCCGCGAATTTGTCCGCTCTAATAAACCGAAGGTGAGACGAGGCCGGGCGATGGCAGTCGATCACAAATCCCGAAAAAATAAAATATGGCACGGCGGACCATCACAAATAAATATAATAATTAATATAACGAAATCCGCGAATTTGTCCGCTCTAATAAACCGAAGGTGAGACGAGGCCCGGCGATGGCAGTCGCTCACAAATCCCGAAAAAATAAAAGATGGCACGGCGGACCATCACAAATAAATATAATAATTAATACAACGAAATCCGCGAATACCGCGAATTTGTCCGCTCTAATAAACCGAAGGTGAGACGAGGCCCGGCGATGTTAGTCGCTCACAAATCCCGAAAAAATAAAAGATGGCACGGCGGACCATCACAAATAAATATAATAATTTATACAACGAAATCCGCGAATACCGCAAATTTGTCCGCTATAATAAACCGAAGGTGAGACGAGGCACGGCGATGGCAGTCTCTCACAATACCCAAGAAAAAGAAAAGATGGCACGGCGGTCCATCACACATAAATATAATAATTAATATAACGAAATCCCCGAATACCGCGAATTTGTCCGCTCTAATAAACCGGAGGTGAGACGAGGCCCGGCGATGGCAGTCGCTCACAAATCCCGAAAAAATAAAAGATGGCACGGCGGACCATCACAAATAAATATAATAATTACAATAACGAAATCCGCGAATTTGTCCGCTCTAATAAACCGAAGGTGAGACGAGGCCCGGCGATGGCAGTCGATCACAAATCCCGAAAAAATAAAATATGGCACGGCGGACCATCACAAATAAATATAATAATTACAATAACGAAATCCGCGAATTTGTCCGCTCGAATAAACCGAAGGTGAGACGAGGCACGGCGATGGCAGTCGCTCACAAATCCCGAAAAAATAAAAGATGGCACGGCGGACCATCACAAATAAATATAATAATTAATACAACGAAATCCGCGAATACCGCGAATTTGTCCGCTATAATAAACCGAAGGTGAGACGAGGCCCGGCGATGGCAGTCGCTCACAATACCCGAGAAAAAGAAGAGATGGCACGGCGGACCATCACACATAAATATAATAATTAATATAACGAAATCCGCGAATACCGCGAATTTGTCCGCTGAACTAAAGCCGAAGGTGAGACGAGGCACGGCGATGGCAGTCGCTCACAATACCCGAGAAAAAGAAAAGATGGCACGGCGGACCATCACACATAAATATAATAATTAATATAACGAAATCCGCGAATACCGCGAATTTGTCCGCTCTAATAAACCGAAGGTGAGACGAGGCCCGGCGATGGCAGTCGCTCACAAATCCCGAAAAAATAGAAGATGGCACGGCGGACCATCACAAATAAATATAATAATTAATATAACGAAATCCGCGAATTTGTCCGCTCTAATAAACCGAAGGTGAGACGAGGCCCGGCGATGGCAGTCGCTCACAAATCCCGAAAAAATAAAAGATGGCACGGCGGACCATCACAAATAAATATAATAATTAATACAACGAAATCCGCGAATTTGTCCGCTCTAATAAACCGAAGGTGAGACGAGGCCCGGCGATGGCAGTCGCTCACAAATCCCGAAAAAATAAAAGATGGCACGGCGGACCATCACAAATAAATATAATAATTAATATAACGAAATCCACGAATACCGCGAATTTCTCCGCTATAATAAACCGAAGGTGAGACGAGGCACGGCGATGGCAGTCGCTCACAATACCCGAGAAAAAGAAAAGATGGCACGGCGGACCATCACGCATAAATATAATAATTAATATAACGAAATCCGCGAATACCGCGAATTTGTCCGCTCTAATAAACCGAAGGTGAGACGAGGCCCGGCGATGGCAGTCGCTCACAAATCCCGAAAAAATAGAAGATGGCACGGCGGACCATCACAAATAAATATAATAATTAATATAACGAAATCCGCGAATTTGTCCGCTCTAATAAACCGAAGGTGAGACGAGGCCCGGCGATGGCAGTCGCTCACAAATCCCGAAAAAATAAAAGATGGCACGGCGGACCATCACAAATAAATATAATAATTAATACAACGAAATCCGCGAATACCGCGAATTTGTCCGCTATAATAAACCGAAGGTGAGACGAGGCCCGGCGATGGCAGTCGCTCACAAATCCCGAAAAAATAAAAGATGGCACGGCGGACCATCACAAATAAATATAATAATTAATACAACGAAATCCGCGAACACCGCGAATTTGTCCGCTCTAATAAACCGCAAGTGAGACGAGGCCCGGCGATGGCAGACGCTCACAAATCCCGAAAAAATAAAAGATGGCACGGTGGACCATCACAAATAAATATAATAATTAATATAACGAAATCCACGAATACCGCGAATTTCTCCGCTCTAATAAACCGAAGGTGAGACGAGGCACGGCGATGGCAGTCGCTCACAATACCCGAGAAAAAGAAGAGATGGCACGGCGGACCATCACCCATAAATATAATAATTAATATACCGAAATCCGCGAATACCGCGAATTTGTCCGCTTAACTAAACCGAAGGTGAGACGAGGCCAGGCGATGGCAGTCGCTCACAATACCCGAAAAAATAAAAGATGGCACGGCGGACCACCACGAATAAATATAATAATTAATATAACGGATCCGCGAATACCGCGAATTTGTCCGCTCTAATAAACCGAAGGTGAGACGAGGCCCGGCGATGGCAGTCGCTCACAAATCCCGATAAAATAGAAGATGGCACGGCGGACCATCACAAATAAATATAATAATTAATATAACGAAATCCGCGAATTTGTCCGCTCTAATAAACCGAAGGTGAGACGAGGCCCGGCGATGGCAGTCGCTCACAAATCCCGAAAAAAAAAAAGATGGCACGGCGGACCATCACAAATAAATATAATAATTAATACAACGAAATCCGCGAATACCGCGAATTTGTCCGCTATAATAAACCGAAGGTGAGACGAGGCCCGGCGATGGCAGTCGCTCACAAATCCCGAAAAAATAAAAGATGGCACGGCGGACCATCACAAATAAATATAATAATTAATACAACGAAATCCGCGAATACCGCGAATTTGTCCGCTATAATAAACCGAAGGTGAGACGAGGCCCGGCGATGGCAGTCGCTCACAAATCCCGAAAAAATAAAAGATGGCACGGCGGACCATCACAAATAAATATAATAATTAATACAACGAAATCCGCGAATACCGCGAATTTGTCCGCTATAATAAACCGAAGGTGAGACGAGGCCCGGCGATGGCAGTCGCTCACAATACCCGAGAAAAAGAAAAGATGGCACGGCGGACCATCACCCATAAATATAATAATTAATATACCGAAATCCGCGAATACCGCGAATTTGTCCGCTGAACTAAAGCCGAAGGTGAGACGAGGCACGGCGATGGCAGTCGCTCACAATACCCGAGAAAAAGAAAAGATGGCACGGCGGACCATCACACATAAATATAATAATTAATATAACGAAATCCGCGAATACCGCGAATTTGTCCGCTCTAATAAACCGAAGGTGAGACGAGGCCCGGCGATGGCAGTCGCTCACAAATCCCGAAAAAATAGAAGATGGCACGGCGGACCATCACAAATAAATATAATAATTAATATAACGAAATCCGCGAATTTGTCCGCTCTAATAAACCGAAGGTGAGACGAGGCCCGGCGATGGCAGTCGCTCACAAATCCCGAAAAAATAAAAGATGGCACGGTGGACCATCACAAATAAATATAATAATTAATATAACGAAATCCACGAATACCGCGAATTTCTCCGCTATAATAAACCGAAGGTGAGACGAGGCACGGCGATGGCAGTCGCTCACAATACCCGAGAAAAAGAAAAGATGGCACGGCGGACCATCACGCATAAATATAATAATTAATATAACGAAATCCGCGAATACCGCGAATTTGTCCGCTCTAATAAACCGAAGGTGAGACGAGGCCCGGCGATGGCAGTCGCTCACAAATCCCGAAAAAATAGAAGATGGCACGGCGGACCATCACAAATAAATATAATAATTAATATAACGAAATCCGCGAATTTGTCCGCTCTAATAAACCGAAGGTGAGACGAGGCCCGGCGATGGCAGTCGCTCACAAATCCCGAAAAAATAAAAGATGGCACGGCGGACCATCACAAATAAATATAATAATTAATACAACGAAATCCGCGAATACCGCGAATTTGTCCGCTATAATAAACCGAAGGTGAGACGAGGCCCGGCGATGGCAGTCGCTCACAAATCCCGAAAAAATAAAAGATGGCACGGCGGACCATCACAAATAAATATAATAATTAATACAACGAAATCCGCGAATACCGCGAATTTGTCCGCTCTAATAAACCGAAGGTGAGACGAGGCCCGGCGATGGCAGTCGCTCACAAATCCCGAAAAAATAAAAGATGGCACGGCGGACCATCACAAATAAATATAATAATTAATACAACGAAATCCGCGAACACCGCGAATTTGTCCGCTCTAATAAACCGAAGGTGAGACGAGGCCCGGCGATGGCAGTCGCTCACAAATCCCGAAAAAATAAAAGATGGCACGGCGGACCATCACAAATAAATATAATAATTAATACAACGAAATCCGCGAACACCGCGAATTTGTCCGCTCTAATAAACCGCAAGTGAGACGAGGCCCGGCGATGGCAGACGCTCACAAATCCCGAAAAAATAAAAGATGGCACGGTGGACCATCACAAATAAATATAATAATTAATATAACGAAATCCACGAATACCGCGAATTTCTCCGCTCTAATAAACCGAAGGTGAGACGAGGCACGGCGATGGCAGTCGCTCACAATACCCGAGAAAAAGAAGAGATGGCACGGCGGACCATCACCCATAAATATAATAATTAATATACCGAAATCCGCGAATACCGCGAATTTGTCCGCTTAACTAAACCGAAGGTGAGACGAGGCCAGGCGATGGCAGTCGCTCACAATACCCGAAAAAATAAAAGATGGCACGGCGGACCACCACGAATAAATATAATAATTAATATAACGGATCCGCGAATACCGCGAATTTGTCCGCTCTAATAAACCGAAGGTGAGACGAGGCCCGGCGATGGCAGTCGCTCACAAATCCCGATAAAATAGAAGATGGCACGGCGGACCATCACAAATAAATATAATAATTAATATAACGAAATCCGCGAATTTGTCCGCTCTAATAAACCGAAGGTGAGACGAGGCCCGGCGATGGCAGTCGCTCACAAATCCCGAAAAAATAAAAGATGGCACGGCGGACCATCACAAATAAATATAATAATTAATACAACGAAATCCGCGAATACCGCGAATTTGTCCGCTCTAATAAACCGAAGGTGAGACGAGGCACGGCGATGGCAGTCGCTCACAATACCCGAGAAAAAGAAAAGATGGCACGGCGGACCATCACACATAAATATAATAATTAATATAACGAAATCCGCGAATACCGCGAATTTGTCCGCTCTAATAAACCGAAGGTGAGACGAGGCACGGCGATGGCAGTCGCTCACAATACCCGAGAAAAAGAAAAGATGGCACGGCGGACCACCACACATAAATATAATAATTAATATAACGAAATCCGCGAATACCGCGAATTTGTCCGCTCTAATAAACCGAAGGTGAGACGAGGCACGGCGATGGCAGTCGCTCACAATACCCGAGAAAAAGAAAAGATGGCACGGCGGACCATCACACATAAATATAATAATTAATATAACGAAATCCGCGAATACCGCGAATTTGCCCGCTCTAATAAACCGAAGGTGAGACGAGGCACGGCGATGGCAGTCGCTCACAATACCCGAGAAAAAGAAAAGATGGCACGGCGGACCATCACACATAAATATAATAATTAATATAACGAAATCCGCGAATACCGCGAATTTGTCCGCTCTAATAAACCGAAGGTGAGACGAGGCACGACGATGGCAGTCGCTCACAATACCCGAGAAAAAGAAAAGATGGCACGGCGGACCATCACACATAAATATAATAATTAATATGACGAAAGCCGCGAATACCGCGAATTTGTCCGCTCTAATAAACCGAAGGTGAGACGAGGCACGGCGATGGCAGTCGCTCACAATACCCGAGAAAAAGAAAAGATGGCACGGCGGACCATCACACATAAATATAATAATTAATATAACGAAATCCGCGAATACCGCGAATTTGTCCGCTCTAATAAACCGAAGGTGAGACGAGGCACGGCGATGGCAGTCGCTCACAATACCCGAGAAAAAGAAAAGATGGCACGGCGGACCACCACACATAAATATAATAATTAATATAACGAAATCTGCGAATACCGCGAATTTGTCCGCTCTAATAAACCGAAGGTGAGACGAGGCCCAGCGATGGCAGTCGCTCACAATACCCGAGAAAAAGAAAAGATGGCACGGCGGACCATCACACATAAATATAAGAATTAAAATAACGAAATCCGCGAATACCGCGAATTTGTCCGCTTAACTAAAACCGAAGGTGAGACGAGGCACAGCGATGGCAGTCGCTCACAATACCCGAGAAAAAGAAAAGATGGCACGGCGGACCATCACACATAAATATAATAATTAATATAACGAAATCCGCGAATACCGCGAATTTGTCCGCTCTAATAAACCGAAGGTGAGACGAGGCCCAGCGATGGCAGTCGCTCACAATACCCGAGAAAAAGAAAAGATGGCACGGCGGACCATCACACATAAATATAATAATTAAAATAACGAAATCCGCGAATACCGCGAATTTGTCCGCTTAACTAAAACCGAAGGTGAGACGAGGCACAGCGATGGCAGTCGCTCACAATACCCGAGAAAAAGAAAAGATGGCACGGCGGACCATCACACATAAATATAATAATTAATATAACGAAATCCGCGAATACCGCGAATTTGTCCGCTCTAATAAACCGAAGGTGAGACGAGGCACGGCGATGGCAGTCGCTCACAATACCCGAGAAAAAGAAAAGATGGCACGGCGGACCATCACACATAAATATAATAATTAATATAACGAAATCCGCGAATACCGCGAATTTGTCCGCTTAACTAAAACCGAAGGTGAGACGAGGCACGGCGATGGCAGTCGCTCACAATACCCGAGAAAAAGAAAAGATGGCACGGCGGACCATCACACATAAATATAATAATTAATATAACGAAATCCGCGAATACCGCGAATTTGTCCGCTCTAATAAACCGAAGGTGAGACGAGGCACGGCGATGGCAGTCGCTCACAATACCCGAGAAAAAGAAAAGATGGCACGGCGGACCATCACACATAAATATAATAATTAATATAACGAAATCCGCGAATACCGCGAATTTGTCCGCTCTAATAAACCGAAGGTGAGACGAGGCACGGCGATGGCAGTCGCTCACAATACCCGAGAAAAAGAAAAGATGGCACGGCGGACCACCACACATAAATATAATAATTAATATAACGAAATCCGCGAATACCGCGAATTTGTCCGCTTAACTAAAACCGAAGGTGAGACGAGGCACGGCGATGGCAGTCGCTCACAATACCCGAGAAAAAGAAAAGATGGCACGGCGGACCATCACACATAAATATAATAATTAATATAACGAAATCCGCGAATACCGCGAATTTGTCCGCTCTAATAAACCGAAGGTGAGACGAGGCACGGCGATGGCAGTCGCTCACAATACCCGGGAAAAAGAAAAGATGGCACGGCGGACCATCACACATAAATATAATAATTAATATAACGAAATCCGCGAATACCGCGAATTTGTCCGCTCTAATAAACCGAAGGTGAGACGAGGCACGGCGATGGCAGTCGCTCACAATACCCGGGAAAAAGAAAAGATGGCACGGCGGACCATCACACATAAATATAATAATTAATATAACGAAATCCGCGAATACCGCGAATTTGTCCGCTTAACTAAAACCGAAGGTGAGACGAGGCACGGCGATGGCAGTCGCTCACAATACCCGAGAAAAAGAAAAGATGGCACGGCGGACCATCACACATAAATATAATAATTAATATAACGAAATCCGCGAATACCGCGAATTTGTCCGCTCTAATAAACCGAAGGTGAGACGAGGCACGGCGATGGCAGTCGCTCACAATACCCGAGAAAAAGAAAAGATGGCACGGCGGACCACCACACATAAATATAATAATTAATATAACGAAATCCGCGAATACCGCGAATTTGTCCGCTTAACTAAAACCGAAGGTGAGACGAGGCACGGCGATGGCAGTCGCTCACAATACCCGAGAAAAAGAAAAGATGGCACGGCGGACCATCACACATAAATATAATAATTAATATAACGAAATCCGCGAATACCGCGAATTTGTCCGCTCTAATAAACCGAAGGTGAGACGAGGCACGGCGATGGCAGTCGCTCACAATACCCGGGAAAAAGAAAAGATGGCACGGCGGACCATCACACATAAATATAATAATTAATATAACGAAATCCGCGAATACCGCGAATTTGTCCGCTCTAATAAACCGAAGGTGAGACGAGGCACGGCGATGGCAGTCGCTCACAATACCCGAGAAAAAGAAAAGATGGCACGGCGGACCATCACGAATAAATATAATAATTAATATAACGAAATCCGCGAATTTGTCCCCTCAAATAAACCGAAGGTGAGACGAGGCCCAGCGATGGCAGTCGCTCACAACACCCGAGAAAAAGAAAAAATGGCACGGCGGACCATCAAGCATAAATATAATAATTAATATAACGAAATCCGCGAATTTTTCCCCTCAAATAAACCGAAGGTGAGACGAGGCCCAACGATGGCAGTCGCTCACAATACCCCAGAAAAAGAAAAGATGGGACGGCGTACCATCACAAATATATATAATAATTAATATAACGAAATCCCCGAATACCGCGAATTTTTCCGCTTAAATAAACTAAGGGTGAGACGAGGCCCGGCGATGGCACTCGCTCACAATGCCCGAGAAAAAAAAGATGGCACGGCGGACCATCAATAAATAAGATAATAATTAATAACGAAAATTCCACAAGTGTCACGACCATTGACGACATTTTTCCGTGTCAATTGATAATCCCGAAAAAGATGAAACGCAAGCAGTCATCATTCCCACGTATTTTTGATTACTCCTCACCCCCCTCCAACCATTAATTAATTAAAATAATTAAATTATAAATGTCCTCGACTAACAACTGCATACATTGGGCTTGACCGAATACTAGCACGGCGTTCCGAGTCGCAACCGGAAACGCAATGAAAATACGCGGGGCTACCTTAGTGTTTGCTGAAGTATTTGGGGGACAAGTTTATGACTACGATGACCACGCAAAGCCATCGTTCACTCGCACGCTTAAAAGTATCCCACAAACCCCCTTGAATTTAATTAAAATAAATAAATAATAAATGTCCTCGACTAACAACGGCATACATTGGGCTTGACCGAATACTAGCACGGCGGTCCGAATCGCAAACGAAAAAGCGATCCCCTCCAAGTTGAGAAAGCGACGAATGTCGGAAACGGAAACGCAATGAAACTACGCGGGGCTACCTTCGTGTTTGCTGAAGTAAGTGGGGGGACAAGTTTATGACTAAGATGACCACGCAAAGCCATCGTTCACTCGCGCGCTTAAAAGTATCCCACTACCCCCCTTGAATTTAATTAAAAAAATTAATTATAAATGTCCCCATCTGACAACTGCGCACACTGGGCTCGACCGAGTACTAACACCGCGTTCCGAGTCCACACGAGAAGGCAATAAGGCCCGACTGCGGAAACGCAATGAGAATACGCAGGGCTCTCTTAGTTTGCTGAAGCATTTGGGGGACAAGTTTATGACTAGGATGACCACGCAAAGCCATCGTTCACTCGCACGCTTAAAAGTATCCCACTACCCCCCTTGAATTTAATTAAAATAAATAAATTATAAATGTCCTCGACTAACAACGGCAGACATTGGGCTTGACCGAATACTAGCACGGCGTTCCGAATCGCAAACGAAAAAGCGATCCCCTCCAAGTTGAGAAAGCGACGAATGTCGGAAACGGAAACGCAATGAAACTACGCGGGGCTACCTTCGTGTTTGCTGAAGTAAGTGGGGGGACAAGTTTATGACTAAGATGACCACGCAAAGCCATCGTTCACTCGCGCGCTTAAAAGTATCCCACTACCCCCCTTGAATTTAATTAAAAAAATTAATTATAAATGTCCCCATCTGACAACTGCGCACACTGGGCTCGACCGAGTACTAACACCGCGTTCCGAGTCCACACGAGAAGGCAATAAGGCCCGACTGCGGAAACGCAATGAGAATACGCAGGGCTCTCTTAGTTTGCTGAAGCATTTGGGGGACAAGTTTATGACTAGGATGACCACGCAAAGCCATCGTTCACTCGCACGCTTAAAAGTATCCCACTACCCCCCTTGAATTTAATTAAAATAAATGAATTATAAATGTCCTCGACTAACAACGGCAGACATTGGGCTTGACCGAATACTAGCACGGCGTTCCGAATCGCAAACGAAAAAGCGATCCCCTCCAAGTTGAGAAAGCGACGAATGTCGGAAACGGAAACGCAATGAAACTACGCGGGGCTACCTTCGTGTTTGCTGAAGTAAGTGGGGGGACAAGTTTATGACTAAGATGACCACGCAAAGCCATCGTTCACTCGCGCGCTTAAAAGTATCCCACTACCCCCCTTGAATTTAATTAAAAAAATAAATTATAAATGTCCCCATCTGACAACTGCGCACACTGGGCTCGACCGAGTACTAACACCGCGTTCCGAGTCCACACGAGAAGGCAATAAGGCCCGACTGCGGAAACGCAATGAGAATACGCAGGGCTCTCTTAGTTTGCTGAAGCATTTGGGGGACAAGTTTATGACTAGGATGACCACGCAAAGCCATCGTTCACTCGCACGCTTAAAAGTATCCCACTACCCCCCTTGAATTTAATTAAAATAAATGAATTATAAATGTCCTCGACTAACAACGGCAGACATTGGGCTTGACCGAATACTAGCACGGCGTTCCGAATCGCAAACGAAAAAGCGATCCCCTCCAAGTTGAGAAAGCGACGAATGTCGGAAACGGAAACGCAATGAAACTACGCGGGGCTACCTTCGTGTTTGCTGAAGTAAGTGGGGGGACAAGTTTATGACTAAGATGACCACGCAAAGCCATCGTTCACTCGCGCGCTTAAAAGTATCCCACTACCCCCCTTGAATTTAATTAAAAAAATTAATTATAAATGTCCCCATCTGACAACTGCGCACACTGGGCTCGACCGAGTACTAACACCGCGTTCCGAGTCCACACGAGAAGGCAATAAGGCCCGACTGCGGAAACGCAATGAGAATACGCAGGGCTCTCTTAGTTTGCTGAAGCATTTGGGGGACAAGTTTATGACTAGGATGACCACGCAAAGCCATCGTTCACTCGCACGCTTAAAAGTATCCCACTACCCCCCTTGAATTTAATTAAAATAAATGAATTATAAATGTCCTCGACTAACAACGGCAGACATTGGGCTTGACCGAATACTAGCACGGCGTTCCGAATCGCAAACGAAAAAGCGATCCCCTCCAAGTTGAGAAAGCGACGAATGTCGGAAACGGAAACGCAATGAAACTACGCGGGGCTACCTTCGTGTTTGCTGAAGTAAGTGGGGGGACAAGTTTATGACTAAGATGACCACGCAAAGCCATCGTTCACTCGCGCGCTTAAAAGTATCCCACTACCCCCCTTGAATTTAATTAAAAAAATTAATTATAAATGTCCCCATCTGACAACTGCGCACACTGGGCTCGACCGAGTACTAACACCGCGTTCCGAGTCCACACGAGAAGGCAATAAGGCCCGACTGCGGAAACGCAATGAGAATACGCAGGGCTCTCTTAGTTTGCTGAAGCATTTGGGGGACAAGTTTATGACTAGGATGACCACGCAAAGCCATCGTTCACTCGCACGCTTAAAAGTATCCCACTACCCCCCTTGAATTTAATTAAAATAAATGAATTATAAATGTCCTCGACTAACAACGGCAGACATTGGGCTTGACCGAATACTAGCACGGCGTTCCGAATCGCAAACGAAAAAGCGATCCCCTCCAAGTTGAGAAAGCGACGAATGTCGGAAACGGAAACGCAATGAAACTACGCGGGGCTACCTTCGTGTTTGCTGAAGTAAGTGGGGGGACAAGTTTATGACTAAGATGACCACGCAAAGCCATCGTTCACTCGCGCGCTTAAAAGTATCCCACTACCCCCCTTGAATTTAATTAAAAAAATTAATTATAAATGTCCCCATCTGACAACTGCGCACACTGGGCTCGACCGAGTACTAACACCGCGTTCCGAGTCCACACGAGAAGGCAATAAGGCCCGACTGCGGAAACGCAATGAGAATACGCAGGGCTCTCTTAGTTTGCTGAAGCATTTGGGGGACAAGTTTATGACTAAGATGACCACGCAAAGCCATCCTTGGAACGCACTCTTCCTTAGTCTAAAACCCGTGAGGATGATGACTGTTTATTCCGACAAAACCCGATCGAAAACCCGCGATAATCTAGAATCTAGAATCGAGAATGCGATAGTCCGGAGATAACATAATTAATTTAATTAAACGAAAGGTGAGACGAGATAAAAGATGACATCCCGAAACACAATTATAAATAAACGCGGAAAATTAATTAGAGCCCGACGCGTAACTAAAAATACAATTCTATTCCCTAACAAGATCGCATCCCGAAAAACAATTATAAATGAACGTGAATAATTAATCCGTACCCGACGCGTAATTAAAGTACAATTTGGTTTCCTAAAAAGACTATGTCCCGAAAGACTTATAAATAAACGCGAATAATTAATTAGAACCCGATGCATAGTTAGAAGGGCAATTCGATTCCCTAAAAAGATGGTATCCCGAAACACAATTATAAATAAACGCGAATAATTAATCCGAACCCGATGCCTAATTAAAAATACAATTAGATTCCCGAAAAAGGTGGCATTCCGAACCACAATTTGAATTAAACGCAAATATGTAATTAAGTCCTGTGAATAGAATGCAATTAACAAGAAAGGTAAGGGAGCTCGAAAATTCAAAAAATTCTTATTTGAAAACTTTTTTAGTTCAGGAGTGAGTTCACTCCTTTGAACTGTTTTTGGGTACCAACGAAATAAAGCTTTGTAATCACGATGAATTACTTATGTTTGTGCAAGTTTTCAGAATTCTTTGAGTTTTCGGTTTCCCTTACTTTGCTGGTAAGCTGAAAACATATAATAATATATAAAACGATTATTAATGACACATATAAAACATATTAATGACAATAAATGCAATAATAGTGGGCAGAGTGGCAATTAAAAGCAATGACTATCCATTCGTGAAGGGATACTCATTGTTCATTCTCTTCGGCTCTTCAATTCGCCTCTTCGGCACTTCAATTCGCCTCTTCAGCGCTTTAATTCGCCTCTTCTTTCTTCGGACTCAATTTGAGTCCAACACTTTTGCTGCCCAAATTTGGGGTAGCAATCAGTGTCCGGGTCTAAAACCACGGGCACTACTTAAAACTAACAATTGCGATAATCGCAACTTCAGGATCAAGAGACAGACTGTTTGGGCCTACTTTTAAGCAGCTGCTCATGTCCTGGCCTGTCCTACTTAAAATATAGCAATCACACCACTAAGTATGTTACCTGCCTCCCTTAGCTATATTTAAAATTTTGCAAAGCCAATCACACCAACACAATTACTCCACGGTTCTCTCACATAACCAGGGTGCAAAAGCCTACTCTAGGGAGAAGGTCCCGGGACCCCTCCGTCACCCTAGTTTATTACACATATCACACTCTAAAAATGTACGTACCAATTCCTGAAATCGACTGAAGAAGTTGGCGATGTCGCTTTTTAGAAGTAAATAAATGAAAATATAAGCTTTTAAAAGGTATAAATCCCGAAATATAAACTGTTAATTTTAACAGTATGAAATATAGTTACAAACTATATTATAAATGAACAGTGCTATACGTATTATATTTTGACCGTGATAAACGGTGAAAATATTATTATTGAAAATGATTATCATTTTGATTCGATTCTAAAAAATATGATAAAAGTGTTTAGTATCCGACGGAAATTCCACGTGCCTAACCACACATACACACAAACGTGGAAAGTACATCGTGCATAATCACCAATGCTTCGTCAGTCGCCAACAAAAATATAAAAAATATAAATATGAACCGCACCCATCCGCCATTTATTCAAAAGACAGCTGCGTCAAGCGAATAAAATGAGCTTAGAAATGAGCACAGTTCCAACCACTTACTTTGCGTATGAATATCTGAAAATCCTAATCTCAAATATTTATTAATTTGAAGTCTAACGGATTGGGGGAATAATATTTCTTGACTTTATATTTAATAAAAAAGTTAACTTTAATTTATATAAGGTTTGATTGTAATATATTATCTCAAGGTAAATCAAGGAGAATAAATGAATGATAGAATCAAATACTGATGAAAGTAATAACTTTGTATAAATTTCATTAATAATATATCAATTGAAAGTTTAAAGTCTCAATTAGTTACAGTGAGTGAAATTTAATGAATTGCGATTCAATTCAAAATTTATATTTAATGGGAAAGTAACATCTTAGGCGATTCTGTTATCAATGTAAATTCTTTATAAGCAGCATGACTGAAAGATGAGTACACTGATTTCAAAATCGGCCTGCCGCTAATTGTCTTCTTGCTCATTAAATCTACTATATTTAGCAGTCAAATTGAGTATACTAGTTAAATATTTCCATTTAATTATTATTATATTAAAAATTTATAATAAAGATATAATATATTTCGTGAAGTCGGAGGGTCATCCGACTTCTTCACTACGTAAATCAGAATTCCTGATATAATTAATGTAAAGACAATAAAATATATTAGGAATTTGTAATAAAAATATAGTGTATTTCGTGAAATCGGAGGGTCATCCGACTTCTACACTATGTGAATAAGAATATTTAATATAATTAATGGAATGACAATAAAAGATATTAGGAATTGATAATAAAAATATAGTGTATTTCGCGAAATCGGAGGGTCATCCGACTTCTACACTATGTGAATAAGAATTTCTAATATAATTAATGGAATGACAATAAAACATATTAGGAATTGGTAATAAAAACATAATGTATTTCGTGAAATCGGAGGGTCATCCGACTTCTACATTATGCGTAATTAATGGAATAACAATAAATTACGAAAGACAAGAAGACTCTGTACTGAGCTAAATAAATAAAAAACCATGTGCGAGATAAATCTCGCTGCCACAATGCCCGAAAATCAAAATTACAACTAATCTCCGTACCGGTTCGGACCTTTCATCCTACGGTATGAGGAGACCAGAGGGACACCAAAAAAATGACTCACCCCCAGCCGACAGCATATTTCTCCGAAAATCGGTGGAGGAAGATAACGGTTCTGCGTAATGTGTTGCTCCACTTGTAATTCCTCTTGAGGTTTTGTTCGTCGAAGAATCACCTACATAAACCAAAATGTTATTAATACGATCAAGAAAATAAATACATTGCATAGATAATTAACAATAAGGTTATACTGTTTTACAAAGAATTGGAAGTTATTAATTTTTATTGTAATAACCGGTGCTATTGTCCGTAACGTTCTGCAATCTTTAAAGTGATTTCGCAGATCTTTGTTCATAAAGTTTTAATGATATTAAATGAAAAACGTCTTAACACTCTAGGGCCTAAATTGATAATAAAGAATCAAACAAGTTTAGTTCAGAATTTTAATTTAAAATCATTTAATTTCAAAGTAATTTAAAATAATTTAATTTCAAAATTAATACTTGGATGATTAAAAATTAATTATTTCATAATCTTAAATTTATTTCAGGTTCTAAAACGTTTCAAAATGAATACTTGGATAATTAAAAATTAATTATTTCATAAACTCAAAATTAATAATTTAATGATATTAAATTTAGTTCAGGGTCTAAAAAGTTTCAAAATTGAAAATTGGATGATTGAAACTTGTTATTAATTAAAATTGTTGTTAATTGTTTATGACAATAATGTCATAAACTCAAAATTAATAGTAACAATCTTAAAATAAATAATTCGATAATCTCAAAGTACATTTTCGCATATAATTTCATATAAGGATAATATACTAGTAGCTTTTCTAGATATTTCATAATAAAGTTTGCAACAATAATTCATATAATTAACTGTATTAAATGAGCCATCTTTGGCACCGAAATATATTTCTACTACTTTCATTTATATTTTAAAATGACTTTATGTAGTACAAGTACCAATAAAGTAAGTGGTTGCAGTATAAGAAAGTAGTACAAGTAGATCTAAGTTCAGACGTTCAAAACGTTATTCTACTTTAGGTATATTTTTTCAAATGGAAATCCGAAAAATTGTATAAATCAGAATTTATAAGATCGTAAAATAAGGATATTTATGTTTAATAATATTTTATGTACAATTGGACTTGTACGAATTTTTGCATGTTTTGTCAGTCAATTTAGAAACATTAAACAGGCAAGATATCAAAAACTACAAGATTCTATTTTCCTGATATTATATTTAATTTTGTTTTAATATTAACAAATTTTACTAAATCCATTTTAATTTATATCAACCAAGCAGTATTTTCATAAAGCCATTATTATAAAAAGTTAATTAAACAATTAACTTACCAATATCCGCGTCGCGGTGTAGTTTCAGCCAATCCGATCACCGCAAATTTGAAGTTTCCAGCGTCAGAATAAACTCGTTATTTCGTGGGCTGCTTTTGTTATTCTATAAAACACAAAGAAATAAGTTATTTCCACTGACAAATGTAAACGAATTTTTTTTTATATTCCGACACAAATTAGAATCAAGAATTTTTAACGAACCTGTGAAGTCAGCAGCCCGTTGTCGACTGGTTCGCCTTCAAATGTTGCAGAATCGGATTCGCCGTGCACTATTCACTATTCACTGTTCACTGTAATAAATAAAAACATGAATTATTATAATTGATAAATATAGACGAATATTTGCATATATTCAGAACAAGGTCGAGTTATTTACACACCTGTTTTTCATTCTTCTTTCTGAAATTGAAACCAAACTATTTCTTGCCAAAATTTGTTTGAACAAATTTTTCATTCACCTGAAAAAATTAAAAAAAAACATTGTAAGTCAATATACGCATATGAAATATTTAATAGTATGAAGTAAACAAGCAATTCAGATCGCAAATATTAAATATTTGACAAAGAGAGAATTGTATTAATTGCATATGGAATCTCCAAAGTTGTTATTTAGTGTGGTAAATGAATTTCGATATATGGTATTTAATTAAAATATTTCAATTAGAACTTTGACATGTGATTGTTTAGATAATTTTAAGTAAGAAACTGTTAAGATTTAATATTGCAATATAAAAAGCATGTGTCGATCTTCTCATGTAGAAATAATTTATTAAAATAATTGTTAATTAATTATTATTAATAAATAATTATTAATTAACAATGGCATATGAAGAGAGATTTAGAATAATTTCATAATCAGTAGTATATTTTCAGCTTTTCGATTTATATAATAAATGGCTGTCTGATTCCGACTTCATCTCAAAAAATTTCTTATGAAAGAATTAAAATTTGCTTTTATTATATATTTTGTAAGTTTCATCCATATTTCAATAATTCGCAAATAAGTTACGTTCGAACTCACTTGCGAAGTCGCTTCGATACATCGCACCATATTTCGAATTTCTTGAACGACATTTGGAATTCGACAAAATATTAATCGCAAACTGTTCATCAATAAAAACAATTTAACTAACTAGAAGCAACAAACTATTTAAAGGAATTTCGAAATTTAAACAATTGTTGAAGCTATCATTCGATAATAGATTTATTACAAATAAATGTCTAACGTACTAAATCCGATCGTAATAAATTCAAATCAAATTGAAGATAATATAATATTCCAAAATAGTTAATGAATGAATAAATTAAATGGTTTCAAATTAATAATGGACTTACCCAATTTGCATCGCCTCCAACTCCAGCAGTTGCACGAAAGCAAGCCGTTCGTCTTTATTCTTTAATTTTCTATTTGCGGTATACTGTCTCGGAGGTGTCTTCATGTTTTCTTAATTATTCTGTAATAAATCAGAAAAATAATTAAGTACCTCATCAATGACATGTGTTGAATGCATAATTAAAGTGAATCCAAGTGTTCCACATACCGTCTTTCAAAGCTGTCGATCTTCCAAAGACTTTTCTGCACTTTGCCAAACTGCACCACTTCTTCCCGAAAAAGCCGTTAGAATGACATGGCCTCTCTTCACTGGCAGTTTAAAAAGTCAGGGGTGCCACACTCTTTTTTTGCGAGACAGCGTTGCTACTCTTTTCACAGCACAGCCTCCCCATTGCGCGAGGGAGCAGAACTTCGTCTTGGTTCGTTCTTTGGTTGGTGCGCATGAACTGACACGCACCACTTGCAAGCACCAATCAGAGAGCGCGCAGCATCGTATGAGGCCTGCTAATCAGAATTTCAATTTGACCGTTATATTTAATTAAACAATTTCACGCTATTACCATTTATTTGAATAAAACAACTGGGAATACGGTTAATGGGAGATCTCAAAAACATGAATTTTTACCGATGTACAATAGAAATTGTTTAAATATATAACATATTCGTTGAATTTAAGTATTCACTTTTTGTTCTTTCGAAGTTACTTTCGAATTCAATTATTTATTAGCGCTGAAAAGAACTGTTTGAGAGCCGTTCCTTATATAACTCATTTGCGAATATAATTCGAATGGAATTGAAGTTAATATAATATTCGAATTAATGAATTGATTAAATTCTTTCGAATTAATAATGGACTCACCTAATTCTGCATCACCTCCAAGCTCCAACGGTTGCATCAAAGTCAGCCAGGTCCTTTTTTGTTTTCCAGTTTTCCGCTCTTTATTACTCTGTAATCAATCAGAAAAGTAATTAGGCACCTCGTTAACGACATACGCCAAAAGCATAACTAAAGCGAATAAAATTTTACCACATACCTTCTTTAATTGCTGCCGATCTTCCAACGACTCCTTTCAAATATGGCGAACTGCGTCGTTTCATCTAGAAAAAACCGTTGCAACATTTCAATATGGCGGTCTTCATCCGCTATGGCCTTTGAAGGAGCCCGATGGCTACCAGTGGGGCTTCGCTTCTCTTCAAGACACCGTTGAGGCACCATTGGTCCACTGGATTGGGCGAGCCCCCCCATTGGGCTGGTTTCCTTCTTGAGGCGATCCGGGAGAGCTTCTTCTGATATCCTTCTTCTAGGTACCTCAGGATTACGAATGACGGGAGTCACCAAAATCATCTACGTTTTATACCTCGGAGTGCATCCTCCCGCGCACCAATCACAGGCATCACTCGCAAGTACCAATTAGCGAAGATGTATCCGAACAAGGCGAATCAGGATCTTATTCTGGCCGTTATATTTAATTAATAATATTTAGACTATTTATTTAATTAATGTAAATTGACACTATTCTTAATGGGAGACCAAAAAACATGAATAGTTAATAGTTTAGATTAAAAACTATTTAAATACCTCAAAATATTAATATTCTTCTTCCTATACCGTGGCGCGCGCAGGGTCGCGAAAGATTGCGCGCGGGATGGTGAAGAATTACTCCTCCTGTCAACAATTTTTTTGACTATATTTAACACTTTACGATTTCAATTGCCTCACCACTGTATAACGATAGAGGTATGTAAGATTTCTAAGCGATCAAACTAATATATTTGTTTTAAATGTAGCGTAGACGAAAAGGGATTTCAGTTACTTACGTAATCACTCGCAGATTTACCCTTCATTAGTTGGTAACCCTTCCTCGTCTTTGTCTTGCTTTTCCGTATTTAACTAACTTCGAGAGTATCGTAAAAACGTGGTCTTCCGCGGCAAGCGAAATAATTTGATGAAACAATAAAATCAAGAAGCACTCGAACTATTCACGAGGTAACTGTATTAAATTAAAGAAATATCATTGAATTTCACGAAATTACTACGACGAAGTTGTACGATTGCTTTGAAATTGTAGTAAATGATCGAATTTTGAGTCAGTAACCCCGTGTTGTGAATGATCCGTTTTACCGTTCTGCCGTTCGGTCCAGCGACTGAAGACGTTTGTGTCCGCTTATTATTTAGCAACGTGCACCCCATCCCATCACGGAAGATGTAAGTGGCACCAACGACATAATCGAAGGTAAGATTATTAAATTATTAATTCTTAATTAAAGCAGATAGTACAAATTATTATTTAAACATTTATCAGTAATCAATACCACTATCTTGTTATTGGCATTCATAATTTCCTTTACATCCTTTGTTGTACTTGGTAAAGAGGCGCTACAGTCTTCTGCCAAAAAAGCATAGTTTAAACGATTAAAACTTGATTACCCAAGGAACTGATCAACTTGTTGACTGGATCAACAAGTGGCGCTGATTGCATGTAAAAAACAGTCGGGAATGCTACTGAATCAGAACAGTAGTTTTAAATGGTGCTGTTAGAAATTAAATTAAAAATCACGTTATACTAAAAAACTGTGTAGGTGTGGATTGTTGGAGATTATCATGATTCAGGTTTCGGTATTGTTCTGATAAATTAACCCTTTGCAGTCGGAAGCTGCTGTCGCGCCTATGCGAAATCGTATCGGCGAATTCTGAAAGAAGGAGATACTGTAAATTTACACACGGAAAGGGCCTCCTACATTTGTCAATCTCAGGTACAGTCGCTTGGATTTACCTTCCTTTTTATATTATAGACGAGATATAAGTAGACCAAGCACTAAATGGGCTTTCGTGTTTCCACTTAAAAAATACCGACGGGGTAAAAATCAACGCAAGAAAAGGTGCCCCCTGCAGAAACGAGTCAAAGAATTCCGTACTGCAACCACTCAACAGCACACCCTAAAAAAAAGACGTGGCGGACGAACTACAATAAATTGAGTAGGAATGTATGTACCTATCTTATTCACAAGTGTATGTATATATATAATACTTATAAGTGTAGTACACTGTATAAAAAAAGTATAGTTCATTGCGAAAAAATAGGCGAACGATATTCCAAACTTATTCACTAAGCGAGGTGTCTAGCTTCTAATTAAAGTATACGTATAAAGCAGATACTAGCTCGGTTGTAATTTTAGAAGAATTCTAATTTCTAATTCTCCACTTACACTTATTACAGATTTCCGGAGCACACCACGCGCAGGTTGCGCGTGATGTAAAACAGCCATATATATATTATATTTTTCATTATTCTATAGTTATTAAATAAATACGCCACTACTTCATCATCATCGTGAGAATAAAAATAAATTATTACTTTGAAAAAAGAATAAAGACAAAGTGGCTCAAAATGCCGAATAAATTAAGTAAATAATAATAAAATGATATAAATTTTTGCAATATGAGTCGGCAAATATGTTTAAACATTAGTTAAACTTGACAAGGCACGCTCCGCGATTGCATTTTTAGAAAATTCCTTGTCATTTACACAAGATTTGTAAGGCCAGTATAAAAGGAAAATAATTTTTATTGATTGTAAAACATTCTGTGGACTTTTGTCAATAAAATGATGTAAGTTACATTTGCAATATTAATTTGCAAATATCTTTAAACATTAGTTAAAGTTGACAAGACACACTCCGCGATTGCATTTGTTGAAAATTACTCGTCATTTGAACAAGATTTGTGAGGTGAGTAGAAAAGTAAAATAGTTTTTATTGATTGCAAAAAATTCTCTGGATTTTTGCGAATAAAATCATGTAAGCTACATTTGCAATATTAATTTGCAAATATGTTTAAACACTAGTTCAATTTGGTGACGCACTTTCCACGTTCACATTCTTATAACGTTCCTTCTATTTTGAACAAGATTTGTGACGTCAGTATAAAAGTGAAATAGTTTTCGTTGATTGCAAAAGATTGTGTGAAGTTTTGCGAATAAAACGATATGTATTAAATTTGCAATATCAATCTACAAGTATGTTTAAACATTAGTTGAAGTTGGCGAGACACAATCCACTTATTCGGTCTTCGAGACTCTTTTCAAATTTAAATAAAAATTGTGACGTAAATATAAAAGATGGACAGTTTTCATTGATTGCAAAAGATTCTGCGGACTTTTGCGAATAGAATGATATAAATTACATGTGCAAAATAAATTTGCAAGTATGTTTAAATATTAGTTAAAGTTTGCGATACATGTTTCGCGCGCCCATTCGTCAAAACTCTTTTTAACTTTGCATACAAATTGTGACGTAAATATAAAAGTTAGACAATCTTTCTTTATTGCAAAACATTCTGTGGACTTTTGCGAATTAAATGATATGAGTTACATTTCCAAAATAAATTTGCAAGTATGTTGAAAAATTAGGTAAAGTTGGCGACACACGCTCCGCACGCTCGTTTTTCGAGACTCTTTTTAAATTTGCATAAAATTTGGACCTCTGACGAGAATTCCAAATACTCTATGCGGTAGAGCAGACATTTTTCTTTGAAAAGCATTCCTGAAACACGTAGAACGGTTTTTGGTTTCGAAAATAAAAGCCAAAAAGTCGCGGAAGCCACGGATTGTCAGTAGGGTCCTACTGTCATCTAATTTAAATGAAATTTGATAGGGTGAATACTTCATGCAAAATTAATTTCATCTTTATAAATAGGTTCCTAGTTAAATCAGAAATGATTATTGTTTAAACATTTTTTTCCTACGTGTCCTAATAAACAAGTTATTGAAAGAAAACAATTTGCGTTTTTTATTGTGGTAAGGGCCAAAGTCGTGGGCAGAAAAAATGCCGTCCATCTAGCGGCGGAAGGTGGAACTAAAATCGCTATTCCCCTCCTTTGTTTACCATCCGTAACAACGAAATTAATGCCAAGAATCATGCCATGTGCTCCATCTAGCGGTACACAGGTGGAACTAAGCTCCAAGAATCGTGTATGTGGCTCCATCTAGCGGTGAAACGACACTATCAACTCCCCTCCATACTGTACCTTCAGCAAGAGTCAAATTCATGGACAAAAAAAATGCCGTCCATCTAGCGGCGGAAGGTGGAACTAAAATCGCTATTCCCCTCCTTTGTTTACCATCCGTAATAACGAAATTAATGCCAAGAATCATGCCATGTGCTCCATCTAGCGGTACACAGGTGGAACTAAGCTCCAAGAATCATGCCATTTAGTCCAGTTAGCGGTCGACAGGTGGAACTACAATCGCTACACCGCTCCAATGACGGGATTATTTTCAAGAAAATTTCGTTTCTCTTGTTCAGTGGCCGTCTGGCACTTATTTGTTAAATTGAATTAAAAGCCATTTTAGTTCCACCTTTGACCGCTAAATGGACGGCATTTTTTTCTGCCCATGAATTGACCATTGCTCAGGGTACACTATGGAGGGGAGTTGATAGTGTCGTTCCACCGCTAGATGGAGCCACATACACGATTTTCGGTGCTTAGTTCCACCTTTCGGCCGCTAGATGGACGACATTTTTTCTGCCCATGACTTTGGCCCTTACCACAATAAAAAACGCAAATTGTTTTCTTTCAATAACTTGTTTATTAGGACACGTAGGAAAAAAATGTTTAAACAATAATCATTTCTGATTTAACTAGGGACCTATTTATAAAGATGAAATTAATTTTGCATGAAGTATTCACCCTATCAAATTTCATTTAAATTAGATGACAGTAGGACCCTACTGAAAATCCGTGCCTTCCGCGACTTTTTGGCTTTTATTTTCAAAACCAAAGACCGTTCTACGTGTTTCAGGAATGCTTTTCAAAGAAAAATGTCTGCTCTACCGCATAGAGTATTTGGAATTCTCGTCAGAGGTCCAAATTTTATGCAAATTTAAAAAGAGTCTCGAAAAACGAGCGTGCGGGGCGTGTCTCGCCAACTTTAACTAATTTTTCAACATACTTGCAAATTTATTTTGGAAATGTAACTCATATCATTTTATTCGCAAAAGTCCACAGAATGTTTTTCAATAAAGAAAGATTGTCTAACTTTTATATTTACGTCACAATTTGTATGCAAAGTTAAAAAGAGTGTTGACGAATGAGCGCGCGAAACATGTATCGCCAACTTTAACTAATATTTAAACATACTTGCAAATTTATTTTGCACATGTAATTTATATCATTCTATTCACAAAAGTCCGCAGAATCTTTTGCAATCAATGAAAACTGTCCATCTTTTATATTTACGTCACAATTTTTAGTCAAATTTGAAAAGAGTCTTAAAGACCGAGTACGTGGATTGTGCCTCGCCAACTTTAACTAATGTTTAAACATACTTGCAGATTTATTTTGGAAATCTAATTTATATCATTTTATACGCAAAAGTCCACAGAATTTTTTGCAATAAGCGAAAACTGTCCATCTTTTATATTTACGTCACAATTTTTATTTAAATTTGAAAAGAGTCTCGAAGACCGAGTACGTGGATTTTGTCTCGCCAACTTCAACTAATGTTTAAACATACTTGCAGATTGATATTGCAAATGTAGTACACATCATTTTCTTCGCAAAAGTCCGCAGAATCTTTTGCAATCAATGAAAACTGTCTAACTTTTATACTTACGTCACAATTTTTAGTCAAATTTGAAAAGAGTCTTAAAGACCGAGTACGTGGATTGTGCCTCGCCAACTTTAACTAATGTTTAAACATACTTGCAGATTTATTTTGGAAATCTAATTTATATCGTTTTATACGCAAAAGTCCACAGAATTTTTTGCAATAAGCGAAAACTGTCCATCTTTTATATTTACGTCACAATTTTTATTTAAATTTGAAAAGAGTCTCGAAGACCGAGTACGTCGATTTTGTCTCGTCAACTTCAACTAATGTTTAAACATACTTGCAGATTGATATTGCAAATGTAGTACACATCATTTTGTTCGCAAAAGTCCACAGAATATTTTGCAATAAGCGAAAACTGTCTAACTTTAATACTTACGTCACAATTTTTATGCAAATTTGGAAAGAGTCTCGAAGAATCAGAGCGCGGAATGTGTCTCGGCAACTTTAATTAATGTTTAAACATATTTGCAAATTTATTTTGGAAATGTCATTTATGTCATTTTATTCGCAAAAGTCCACAGAATATTTTGCAATAAGCGAAAACTGTCTAACTTTAATACTTACGTCACAATTTTTATGCAAATTTGGAGAGAGTCTCGCAGAATCAGGGCGCGAAATGTGTCGCGCCAAATTTAACTAATGTTTAAACATACTTGCAGATTTATTTTGAAAATCTAATTTATATCGTTTTATACGCAAAAGTCCACAGAATATTTTGCAATCAGCGAAAACTGTCTAACTTTGATACTTACGTCACAACTTGTATGCAAATTTGGAGAGAGTCTCGCAGAATCAGAGCGCGGAATGTGTCTCGGCAACTTTAATTAATGTTTAAACAGATTTGCAAATTTATTTTGGAAATGTCATTTATGTCATTTTATTCGCAAAAGTCCACAGAATATTTTGCAATAAGCGAAAACTGTCTAACTTTAATACTTACGTCACAATTTTTATGCAAATTTGGAGAGAGTCTCGCAGAATCAGGGCGCGAAATGTGTCTCGGCAAATTTAATTAATGTTTAAACATATTTGCAAATTTATTTTGGAAATGTAATTTATGTCATTTTATTCGCAAAAGTCCACAGAATATTTTGCAATAAGCGAAAACTGTCTAACTTTAATACTTACGTCACAATTTTTATGCAAATTTGGAGAGAGTCTCGCAGAATCAGGGCGCGAAATGTGTCTCGCCAAATTTAACTAATGTTTAAACATACTTGCAGATTTATTTTGAAAATCTAATTTATATCGTTTTATACGCAAAAGTCCACAGAATATTTTGCAATAAGCGAAAACTGTCTAACTTTGATACTTACGTCACAACTTGTATGCAAATTTGGAGAGAGTCTCGCAGAATCAGAGCACGAAATGGGTCTCGGCAACTTTAATTAATGTTTAAACATATTGGCAAATTTATTTTGGAAATGTAATTTATGTCATTTTATTCCCAAAAGTCCACAGAATATTTTGCAATAAGCGAAAACTGTCTAACTTTTATACTTACCTCACAATTTTTATGCAAATTTGGAAAGTGTCTGGAAAAATCAATGCTCGGAATGTGTCTCGCCAACTTTAACTAATGTTCAAACGTGTTTGAAAATTTATTTTGCAAATTAATTTATTACATTTTATTCAAATTCACATTATAAGTACACACAATATAAGGTCTAATGCATATTCTTTCATTGAATTATTTAATAACAGTATACAGTAATGTAATTAAATAATAATAAATTAATAAAGACTCATTCGGAACTGAAAGAGCTTCGGTAAGTGAGTGTCGATACATTGCTGTATTCCTATTACAATACAATTAATTTTTTTTAAAAGTACAAGTACAAATTGCTATATGAACGCATAAATAGATATTTAATTTAATTTAATTTATTTTACGGGTAATGACCCTTAATAGTACAAATAGTTTGACAAAAATAGATATAGATAATTAACTTTGCATACTAAATAAAGTTTCTAAAGTATAGTTTATCGCTGAAAGATAGCCAAGCGAAATCCGACTAGGTATTCCCAACTTATTTGCTAAGCGTGGTGTCAAACCCATTAAAGTATCGCACCTTCCTCGCATAATTAACCGTCGAATATTGTTTATTTTCTTCGGCCGTTAACGATCATATTCGTATAATTATTAACTTTTTCGCTTTTTGGAAAACATTTTTACATGCATTTTCAAACATTTTTGCAAATGACGTTATAATTGATGCATTACATACCAATGCATTCAAATGATTCCCCTTCGGCGGCGGACAAGCAGTCGTTTAATAAAGAAATTCCTTTGGGTTCGCCTGAGATCTTATTAAATTGTTATTATTTCATCAGATCCCTTGTTAATAATTAATTAATACAAGTAATATTCTAATAACTAAGTTGTAATTTAATGAATTTATTAAATTATCGATGCAGAATAAAGTTTGCCGCGAGTTTGCACTTCTTGAGGTGATGGAATATTACAATTCAGAGATATTATGCTTTTATTATTCTATTAAAATGCAGCTTTTCGATGCACCAAAGGTTGCATGGTGCATACGATTAACTCGTGAGCGATAAGTGCAACGATCGTTGCAACGATAAATAATTTTTTTAAACAATTAATCAAGATATGGTAGAGATATTGTTTTAATTTCTGCAACGGTTGTGCTTTTTTGTGGTAATGTGATCGGCATTTCTTCTTCAAACAAACTTAATCATACTTTAATTATCACATTTTTACAGCCACTCGATTCAGGAGTTGATGTAATTGTTAGTTAACAATTAAACCTTATGAAAAACACACCAATTGTTTACTGCTAATTTGAACAGCATTTAACAATTTATTTCGAGTAGTTGGTAATTAATGAAATGCCAGACTGTATAATGACGTATAAATTGCTAAAATTTATAGAAATTTAAGTACTTGAAATGTTAGTTAACATACTGAGTTCATTATTATGAACAATTTTGGCTTTAAACATGCTTGTTCTAAGTTTACGTGCAATAAATGCACTGAATAGGGGTGAGGTACAAGGCATATTCATTCTTGGGCTATGTATTATTTGTTAATAACTCGTTAAAATTAATTATTTAAGAAATGTTTAAGAATAAGTAGGTGTTAGTAGGGCCTACGTGCCAGAACGCCGACTCCCCACTCTCCGACCATGCGCGTTGCGCGTGGATCTTAGGCGCGGGGTGTGGATACGGTCTCTCGCCGGTCGTTCCTCGAGTAGTGCGGACGTGTTGACAGCGTGCTCCTATTTTTCACTTTTATTTCTTCAAAATTTTACTTTTTTGTTTCGAAACGTGTTTCTATAAGTGCCACGAAACTTCCTCGGTGTGATTTTGTAACTTTTTTAATAATTAATTAGTGAATTTTCGTGATTTTCGTCATAGCGTCACTTTTCTCGTGACGTACTTCGCAAGTTTCGTGGCGTAGTAATTTTCTATTTCGGATTTTCTAAGATTTTCGTCGGTCTCATATCAATTAGAGTTCAATCTCCGTAAATTTCGCATAATTAATTCCTAATTTTCGTCTGGAAGAGGGTTTTCTTGGCCAACTACGCAATTAACGCGACGGTTTGGTTCGTATTGCATCATAACCTTTCAAAGTCGAATCTTGTTTACGGGGCAACTACGCTAGCGACGCTTTCTGTTTCTTTCTAACTTTGATCCGTGAATAATAGTATTCTTATCTCTGATAATTAATTTAAATAATTCTCACTCCTCTGTACTAGCAGTGCACTAGTACTTGAATATTCGTTTTCCTTAAAGTTGCGTATTCCACGTTGCTTGGCTTTCTCGTTACGTTCTCAGGAATTGAACGTTCATTAGATCAAGAGACGCGACCTGATTTTTCAGTGAATGTACTCGACTTTGCTCCTCTTTGTATCATCGAGATTTCACTCTCTTCAGGTAGCGCGATATTTCATATCGTGTTTGTTAACTCCTTTCTTTCGTTGCTCGATATCCATTCATCCGTTATATAAACATACAAAGGGCTTAACATTTCGCTCGAAGTGTGTGTCTAATATGCGATTGCATTTTCGTCTTAAATTTTTGGAAGTACATAAACCTAATTTCCGTAAGTTTTCTCGAGAAACTTCGATCTTGCCAATTAAAGTTTCTTGAAAAACGAGGAAGTCGGTTTATTTCCTAAGGTAAAACTTTGGCTTTATACTCGATTTTGGCTACGACGATAGTCATTCACCATGAATTGAAAATATATTTAATGATATTCGTATTTAATTTTTAATGATATTACTAGAACTGAACAAACGCTTGGCTTGAATATTTCTTGTGTTTAATGCTACTTCTTTCCAGCAATTTTTTGATCGCGCGCAATGCGATCTTAGAGTCACTTGCTTCCGAAAAAAGTTCGCGGAAATTAGATTCAGTGTTGTTCGCCGGAAATAAGAGTTCGGTCGCGATATTAGTATTTAGAGTTATAAAAATCTTTTGCAATTTGCTCGTCCGCGATAATTCGAGTCAAAAGGCGATTCCTGCGGAGAGGATCTCCATCGGGCATGGCTGCAGCGAAGGGACCGGTAAGTTTCGAAATCCACATTTTATTTCTCTTTTTCAATTCTAATTTTCCAGTAAGAAAATATTGTTAAATTCAGTCTTACATTATATTGGGTATTTTTACGAACGTTGTCTTATGATGGATTTCTTCTCTCTTGTTACAGGATTCATCAGTGTGTGAATAAAATATCGCGAGGTAGGGAGTGCATCTTTTTCGCCGGAAAAAATTGAATCGGTCGCGACTTATACCTTGCTGAATAATGGACTTTAAAATCCGTTTCGCGAGTGTTAACTTCAAGTCCGGTTCCAGGTTCCAGTTATTTGAGTTCCGTATTTTGTGATCGCGTGCAATGCGATCTTAGATAAAATTCGCGGAAATTAGAATCAGTGTTGTTCGCCGGAAATAAGTATACGGTCGCGATGTTAGATGTTAGTATTCAGAGTTATAAAAATCTTTTACAATTTGCTCGTCCGCGATAATTAGAGTCAAAAGGCGATTCCTGCGGAGAGGTCCTCCATCGGGCATGGCTGCAGCGAAGGGATCGGTAAGTTTCAAAATCCATTTTTATTTCTCTTTTTCAATCCTAATTTTCCTGTAAAAAAATATTTGGCAACTCAATCTTTCATTATATTGGGTATTTTTATGAACGTTGTCTTATCATGAATTTCTTCTCTCTCGTTACAGGATAAAATATCGGGAGTGCATCTTTTTTCGCCGGAGAAAATAAAGTCGGCCGCGACTTAAAACTTGCTACATAATGGACTCTAAAATCCGTTTCGGGAGTGTTAAATTCACGCTCGTAAGTTCCAGCTGCTCCAGCATCATCTTCATCATTGTCTTCAACACCATCTTCAACATCAACCTACTACAGGCAGTTTCAAGACATCGCCGAGTGAGTCACAATGGTTTCAATATTTTTTATACCTTCTGACCCGATTTTCAATTTTCAAAGTTTTAAATTTAGAGTCTTGTCCCCCCGGTATCCTATGCCGTAGGACGATTGATCCGAATCGGTATGGGGTGCCGGTTATAATTGTTTCTAAATATTTGCGAGCATAGCGACCGCGAGCAGATTCTACTTGTGGAATCTGCTCGTGTGTAGCATCAACATTGAATGTTTCATATTTATTAGCTGAGGTAGGCCTTCTTGTCTTGTTTGTAGTTTCGCGGTTTCAATTATAATATGCATGCGCGGATTATTTCCGCCGATTGTAGAGTCTCGTACCGTGGAATCGCGAATCGCGAATACGCGAGTCGCATGAATTAATTGCGACTTTATTTCACTTTATTCGATTAAAATTGGATCATGCATCCGATTTGATATTATATATTAGTCCTTATTAATTTGATTATACATGAATCTGTATTCATTAATGTGCATTTCGCTTCGTGCGAATTTCGTTCGTACGCTTGACGCAAAAAATGATTTGTTGATATGAGCAAGAAGGCAATTCGCGACGGGTAGATTCCGGAGTCGAACGACGAATGTAATGTCTTCGATGAAGGGGTCGCCCGAGGTTACTTAAAGATTTCAATTTCCATATGTACTTTTCAGTACGTATTTTCATATATATATTAGTTGAACTTGAATTTTTCTGAATATTAAATGAAATATTGTGATACCCCTTTGACACGCGTCACTGAAATAAAGAATACATCCTTCCCTACCCTCGTATAAATCAATTCTTCAGCCCTCCCTTTATGCAAATGATTTAAAGTAAAGTCAATTTAGTCCGCTCAGATACTTATTCTTCCACTCTGTTAAATGGATTATTTAGTCAGGATTTTCAGCAAACCTCAAGCTCCTGTGTACTGTGTTCATTTATTTAGTCTTAAGGCATGTCCATTTTATTTAGCTCGCAATTATCCGTGGATCTTAGATGTGATACGGATGAATGCGGGCGGTGGGCATGGGTTAATTTTAATATTCCCTAATGATGTGTGGCGGCTGGCGGAGGATTTCGCGGTCCGTGCACGACGCATTTCCACACTTGTGTATGATCGGTTGTTTTCGTGGGATTGCGTCGGTTTTTAACTTTTAAGTACAGCCATGAACTTCCTTGCGAGGTTGGCGAGCCCCCAGGGGCCCGTCTACCTCACTTGGACGTGAATCTCTTTACTTTTGCTATCCATAATGTCGTAATAGATTTTAAAATATAGTCATCTGCTATATTTTATACTTTAACGACTATGAATATTCATAGTCTTTAGACGCGAGTAGCTTCCTTTTATTCAAGTTAAATTAACTTGAGATAGAGTCGACTATCTTCCAGTTACTTCGTATAGTATCCCTCTCGACACAGCATTACCACGGGGCGCCGTCTTTCGACATAAGTCGTCTCTTATGTGGTGACCCCTCCGAAAATACCTATTCCTAAAAAATAGCCTATACGAAGTAATTCTTGGAACGCGAGTTTATATTTGCATATATGCTCAAAGCATAAAAATTCGCAATGGACGCAGCCTCTGTCAGTCGATTTCAGGAAAAAGGGTACGTACATTTTCGTGATATGAGTTGGTATCGAGTTCGGGTGTCGGAGGGGTCCCGGGACCTTCTCCCTAGTGTAGGCTTTGCACCCAGGGCTCATGAATGAGAACCGTGGAGTGGGTTGATGCTGATTGTGTTGGTGTGCCTGATTTGCTTTTTGCCATTTTAAATATAGCTTGAGGGAGGCAGGTAGCATATCTTCTCTAACTTTGTGTGCTTGATTATGAGTTAATTTTAAGTAGGTAGGGCCAGGGCTGAGGACTCACCTTCGGTTAGCAATAGGCGTTGTTTTGTAAAGGTGTGATCCCTCACCTGGGAACTGTTAATAAATTAGTATATCATCACGGATATGCTAAAGTGTTAATGTATTCATAAGTATTAATCCTAGAACGCACGTAGTTTAAGAGGCTGCAGTGGTTCTTAAACACCGGTTTCTGAATTCGCTGAGTCCTTAAATCACGGACTAGTAAGGTTGTTCTTTCAGCACGTGGATTGTATTCTGCTTGGACATTCGATTAAATGTGTACAGGTACGAGCATCCATTTCGTTAATATGAAATGGCTGGGCGTGCGCTGTGCTAGGATACCAGTAAACTTTTTATTATATATCTAACTTCATATCTAATTTCTGTCGAAGTAAAGTCAATCTCAATATTATATTCAAGTATTTTTCGGAGAATGGCACCGAAAATATCCTATTCGTGGGTACTCGAGAATGTTTCACCGCAGGATATTCCGGAGAACGTTCAATCTTTGAATGTTAAAGGGTATTCGACGGATGAATGTTCGCGGATATTCAAGAATAATTCAAGTTATATAAATGTAGTAAATGTAGTTTATGAGCTGGTTTATTGCACCGGAACACTCGTCGTTTCTGTGGAACCACCAGTTCTTTGTACGAAAAGGGAATGTCCGAGCAAATACTTTTCACGCAACGCGGGATGAAGAGCCAAGTGCGAAGAGCCCAAGTGCGAAGAGCCCAAGTGGCGAAGACCTATTTAATGACGATTCATCTTCGGATGGATCGTCATTCTTATGCTATTAAGTCGCTATGCTCGCTAATTATATTTTATTCTGCCCACCCTGCCCCCGTACCCCCATACCCCCTTGTGAACCTGGGACGCAAACATCCGCGTCGCGAATCTTTAAGAAATTTGATGATTAAAGTTAAAGTTATATTTATTCCAATAATAGTTTCATATCCCTACAAAGTTTTTACTCTTTCAGGCAAACTTTTATTATAAATAACTTGAGATAGAGTCAATTATCTTCCAGTTGCTTCGTATAGTATCCCTCTCTACACAGCATTACCACGGGGCGCTGTCTTGCGACATAAGTCGTCTCTTATGTGGTGACCCATAATGTCCGAAAAGACACCCTTCCTAAAAAATCCAAACTATACGAAGTAATTATATTATTAGAATCGGGTCAGTTTTTATATTTCTAGGTAACATAAATATTATTGAAATCGAGTCAATTTTTATATTTATAGATTCTATGATTTCAAATCTTTTTCGAAGAAGTATATTATGAGTAATTTTTATTGAATTAGTAGTGTTCGAACTCCGTTGCCCCGCGTCCCCAGGGTTCACACACGAAAGCTGAAATTACGGCTTTCATTATATCTGGAATGGTCATATTTGGAATATGACAATAAGGCCTAAAATTGGTTGAATGATAGTTCCAACCAATTCATCATAGAAAGGCCTGTTGGAGAATATAATAATACGAACTCCTTCAAGACTCATTATTATAACAATAATAACAATGAATAATATTACTTAAATCAAGCATTAAATGCAAAATAATAGATTTCACGTTCCATGTATATATGGAGCATACTCAAATATCATTTCTGGCACATATTGTCCGGACATTGCAATTTTTAAGATCCCAAAGAGGAAGAGAATATTTGTCTGCCAGCTCTTTAACGTAAATTGTAACTATGTATATAGAAATAGAAATATATAGTTGAAATTTATGCTGAAAAGTATGGAGGATGAATTTTGTTGGAATTGTTGCGCGATTAAAAATTGTTATCCAGCAAATATATATTTTATATTATAAATGAAGAATTGTATCACAATATATATTTTGCCCAATCTAATGCACTTGGCAACGTATCCGAATAAATACTTTCGATAAAGTGTCTTGAAGGAGTTGAATGCCCAAAAAGAGGCACAAGAAGGAAGGGACCCCCATGAGAATTTTGAACTCTCCGGAGAGTTGAGCCTTGTTTGCACAAAATCCTTTGGGGGGACGTAGGAGAACTGGTTCATTGCACGAGTATAAACTCCGAGGGCGGTTTGTCGTAGACTTTCCAGGTCTTGAACTGGATCGATTGAAACAATTGAGAGGGTTGTACGGAGTCCACTGTGGCAACTCTATCCGGATAGAGTTCGGACCGTCATTGCGAAAATTCTCGATGATTTGTTTGATCGAAACAGTTCGAGGTGCCGAGGGGGTTGTAGCGATTGTAAAAGCTAACTGACGAGTCACTCGAACCGGTTCACTTAGCTCTTCAGAACAATCATTTTGTATAAAAGCAAGACAAGTAACAAGTAAACAATACAGATTTTCTATCTGTCGAATATGTTATGTTTCATATTGAATAATAATGATACAAAGGTTATAGGTTGATGAGAGAGAAGGTGTAATTAATTCTGTATATATTTATTGATATTATTAATGAAATTGCTTATGACAATGGAAATGAAATGAATTTTAAAGTAGCATAAAAGAGGGTTCTGGAGAGTTAAGCTAGCTCAATGAAAAATGATATAATCGTCAGAATGACGACATCAAAAAAGCCAAGCGTTTGTGAAAGGTTGTTTTTCATTGCATAAGATTGTTGAAACATCTTATTATGGATGATTTATAGTGAAATTTTCTGTCTTTTGCACTTTCCGTGCTTCCATCAAGTATTTACTTCAAGTATTTACTTGAACTATTTATTCGGGTATAATGTGCTTTTCAAGCATTCTTGTTTTGCTTTGCTTTCCTTTCTTGGGAAGGTATATGGACATTTTTTTTGTGTAGTCAAGGATGATGTTAATTTTCAATTGCATATAAAAGACATACATGAGAGTGAAGTTTGTTGGCCCTTTGTCGCGACGCCGCGGTCCTTTTCTTGAGACTTTTGAGGAATCAACATAAAATCGGAATAAAATCGGGATAAAATCGGAATAAAATAGAGATAAAACCGGGATAAAAATGGTAGTTTGTGTTATGTCCATTTTGCCTAGTCCCCAGTCAGCCGTGGATCTCAGATGTGAATCGGATGGATGTGGACAGTGGACATGATTTAATTTTGGTATTTTAACCAATTATAATCTGCGACTGGCAGGGGATTTTGCGATCCGTGCACGACGTATTTCCACATGTGTGCGTGTGCGGTAATTTCTGTGGAATTGCGTCGGTTTTTGAGTTTTGGTAAAGCGATCAATTTTCTTGCGAGGTTGGCGGCCCGAGGGCTTTGTCTACCTCGCTTGAAAGTGAATCTCTTTACTTTAGCCGGCCGATTTAATCTACCAAACCATGGTCTACTCTTGACTATGTATGTTTTTTCGACTATAAATACACGTAGTCTTCGATCTCAAGTAACTTCCTTTTAATCAAGTTATGTCAGCTTGATATAGAGTCGATTTTCTTCCGGTTACTTCGTACAGAGAGCTCCTGTATGACGTAAATGGAATCGCGATCGCGGAATGTACCGCAAAAAGGTACCTGTAGTATACTTTGAATTTTTCTTATGCTTAAAGCATATTCGCTGTAGATCACAGCCTTTTGCCAGTCGATTTCAGGATAATTGGTATCGTGTTTTTCCGTGGTATGAGTTTTGTATCGGGTTCGGGTGTCGGAAGGGTCCCGGGACCTTCTCCCTGAGTGAGGTGTGTTGGTGTGATTGAGTTGCTTTTTTGCCATTTCTAAATATACCGTTCGGTAAGCAGGTAACATTCATTCTCTAGCTTTGTGTGCATGGTGAATATTTGATTTTAAGTAGGGCCAGGGCAGAGGATTCACCTTCGGTTAGCACTCCGAGGCGTTTTCATAAAAGGTGATATCCCTCACCTGGGAACTGTTGATACCTTAGTATATCTCGGCCGATATGCTAATGTATTAATGTATTTATAAGTTCATCGAATTTCGTTTTAAATTCCGTTTTCTAATCGTCCGGGATGACGATTGTAGGGTTTGGAACGACTGACGAGACAATTATCATCTTGGTTCACAATAGCTTTGCCTCGGGTAGGTCGAGTCAACTACCTTTTTATAACTCGTGCAAAGCGAGGTGTTTACCGTTTTGCGTGAGTGTACAAAGGGAATTTTGTTCAGTTCAGCATATACTTTTTATGCTGAATATAAATTAGAGTTAAAATTTTATTGAAATGATTGGGAGGTAGGATCCTACCTCCCGCCCTTCGATAGGGCGGGTCTCGAAGCAGCCTCCTCCACGTGGTGAGACCTGGGCAATCGGAATTATTTATAATGTAATAATGATACGAAAATTATTTTAAGCCATCCTCTTATAATATCAAATTTATTTCGAATTATAGAAGTCAAAGCTCGAATTATTTCGTATTCCTTTACGGAACAAAAACCAGCATTATAATTTAGTTGCCGGTCTTATTACACCATAAATAATTGCGAGCCAATCGGCTGCAGGTTATTTTACATTTATAAGTGAAATAAACATTTTATTTATAAATGTAAAATAATCAATCCACAACACTGGTAAATTGTGGATTCGTATTATGAAGGAATTAAATTTAATATTGATCCACCATCTACCATTTGGACCATATAGGAACTAAATTCACCACTTTTAAGTGTTTAGCATTTTTGCGATTTTGGATTCACCCCTTTTTGGCTGAAAAAAATTTTTAATCCACTTCTTTCGACCCATATCGGTCCTAGAACATCATTAGGCATCATATACCATCGATTTGGGCCATGTAGGGGCGATTTTGGCGACTTTTAATTTTTGTCAATTTTTGAAGGTATACCCCTTCACATTTTTGCGATTTTGCGTCGACCACTTTTTGGTACAACAAAATTTTTAAACCACTTCTTTCGACCCAAATCCGTCCTAGAACATCATTAGGCATCATATACCATCGATTTGGGCTATGTAGGAGCGATTTTGGCAACTTTTAATTTTTGTCAATTTTTGAAGGTATACCCCTTCACATTTTTGCGACTTGGGTCGCCCCATTTTTGGCCCAAAAAAATTTTTAAACCACTTCTTTCGACCCATATCGGTCCTAGAACATCATTAGGCATCATATACCATCGATTTGGGCTATGTAGGAGCGATTTTGGCGACTTTTAATTTTTGACAATTTTTTAAGGTATACCCCTTCACATTTTTGCGACTTGGGTCGCCCCATTTTTGGCCCAAAAAAATTTTTAAACCACTTCTTTCGACCCATATCGGTCCTAGAACATCATTAGGCATCATATACCATCGATTTGGGCCATGTAGGGGCGCTTTTGGCGACTTTTAATTTTTGTCAATTTTTGAAGGTATACCCCTTCACATTTTTGCGATTTTGCGTCGACCACTTTTTGGCCCAAAAAAATTTTTAAACCACTTCTTTCGACCCAAATCGGTCCTAGAACATCATTAGGCATCATATACCATCGATTTGGGCTATGTAGGAGCGATTTTGGCGACTTTTAATTTTTGACAATTTTTGAAGGTATACCCCTTCACATTTTTGCGATTTTGGATCGACCCATTTTTGACCGAAACAATTTTTTAAAGGACTTCTTTCGACCCAAATCGGTCCTAGAACATCATTAGGCATCATATACCATCGATTCTGATCATCTAGAAGCGATTTTGGCGACTTTTAATTTTTGACAATTTTTTAAGGTATACCCCTTCACATTTTTGCGATTTTGGGTCGACCCATTTTTGGCCTAAAAAAATTTGTAAACCACTTTCTTCGACCCAAATTGGTCCTAGAACATCATTAGGCATCATATACCATCGATTTGGGCCATGTAGGGGCGCTTTTGGCGACTTTTAATTTTTGTCAATTTTTGAAGGTATACCCCTTCACATTTTTGCGATTTTGCGTCGACCACTTTTTGGCCCAAAAAAATTTTTAAACCACTTCTTTCGACCCAAATCGGTCCTAGAACATCATTAGGCATCATATACCATCGATTTGGGCTATGTAGGAGCGATTTTGGCGACTTTTAATTTTTGACAATTTTTGAAGGTATACCCCTTCACATTTTTGCGATTTTGGATCGACCCATTTTTGACCGAAACAATTTTTTAAAGGACTTCTTTCGACCCAAATCGGTCCTAGAACATCATTAGGCATCATATACCATCGATTCTGATCATCTAGAAGCGATTTTGGCGACTTTTAATTTTTGACAATTTTTTAAGGTATACCCCTTCACATTTTTGCGATTTTGGGTCGACCCATTTTTCGGCAAAAGAAATTTTTAAACCACTTCTTTCGACCCAAATCGGTCCTAGAACATCATTAGGCATCATATACCATCGATTTGGGCCATGTAGGAGCGATTTTGGCGACTTTCATTTTTTGACAATTTTTGAAGGTATACGCCTTCACATTTTTGCGATTTTGAGTCGACCCATTTTTGGGCCAATATAGGGCCAAGTATAGAACTAATGCTGAATTATAATACTTACGGCTCGTATTATTTCGTATTCCATTCTGGGATTACCAGCATTATAATTTAATTATCGATCTTATTGCATCGTAAATACTTTCGAGCTAATCGACTGCTAACTGTTTATTTTACATTTATAAGTAGAATGAACTTTTTACTATACTATAATTTACTTTACTATAATCCATAACATCCGTAATAACGTACGAAGTGTTCGGCTTGTTTGTTCTAATTTGCGGAGTCTTGTTACTGGGGTTGTACCCTGATAAGGCATTTGCACATAATCAATGTATGTACGCACTGATCAGGAATTTAAAATGCACACAAATGTAGACAAATTATAAAGAATATACGGCTGGCGGTAATTTGTTACATCACTGTATATACCATCGATGGTTATATACTTATAGTGGTGTAACAGGAGTAGCAATGGCGCAAAAAATAGTCGCGAAACAAACGCTTACTTATTTGCTAGGAAAATGTGTCCCTTCATCGAAGCAAAACGCAGCGAAAATACGCGTAACGCGTAATGTTCTCGATAGGAATATTTTAATGGTATGTGGTTTAATGCCTAATAGTAGCATCATTAATCATGGTATTTAGAGGTTATGACGGGGTATTATGACTTTACAGTATTTTAAAGAAGGCGAGTTTATTTACGCTGATGATCCTCAGAAATCTTGTAAAACTGGTGATACCGTTTTGATACAAAGTTTACCAGAAAAACTGACTCGGCACATTACTCATAAGGTATGTTCTTGGATGTAGTTCATTAGGTATTACTTCATAGTTCATTAGGCATTACTTTCCTACTATAAATAAACGTTTACATGAATATGTTATTAAATAAACTTCGACCTCTGTTCCTTTTTTTACAATTGTTTTCATAGGTTGTTAAAGTTGTATATCCATTGGGTGATATGGTTGATCCTATTAGTGGTAAACTCATTGTTGCTGGAAAGTATAGGTATGTGCTCCTGATAACCAAAAAAATTAAAACACATTTGTTGAAGATATTAATTATGTATGATACACTAGGGAGGAAGTTGAGGAAAATACTGCATTGTATGGGAAATTGGAGACAGCCTTTGATTATCAAAAGGCTCCTCCAAGAGGTTCTCAAGAAGACAAGCGAGATTTTACACATAAAAAATCATATATCAAATATCATGAAGATCCTGATGATCCACAACCATATGCAATCAATCCTTAATTGTACTTAAAGTTTATAATATTTACAAAATATAAATACATGTAAAAACTAGACTGAAACTTTTGTGAAATTTTTAATTCATTGGGATCATGATACAAGAAGTATATATCAAAACACAGCATTTCTGAAAAATATGTTTTATTATATCCAAGAAAAAGATCGGATTTTGAAAGACAACAATCTTGGTAAAAGAATGATCTGTGAATATGTGCAATTTGCACTTATTTGCCTATAAGTTATTACTTTTTGAAATAGTAACAAAAGAAGTATAATACAACACTTTCCTAATCATGTAGCAATATTATCAATGATATACAATTTCCAGATATATATTTCCTGTATAATTAAATACAAATCATTCATTTCTATTTATAATATTCTGTTTTGTAAAACTGTAATATGTAATGTTTCACACTTTCAGCCATCATAAAATCTTGCTCTGCATCAGAGTTCTATAAATATATTAACGTTAATGTAATCAATAATAGATATTTATGCAATTCTGTGGTTTGATCTTTACAAATAATACGATTCATAGACTCTTCACAAAGAAATTATTAGTCTTGTGGAGGTCATTCTGAAAGAAATTCCCTTTCAAGTGCAGCACCCATTGCATTCCATTCTCGATCATCCTCATTGTCCACATCAAGATCATCTATCGAATCTTGAGAATTATCGCCTAAGTCCAAATCATCTGGTAGATCTTCTCCTCTTCTGAAACGTGTTACAGGATCATCGTCGTCATCATCGTCATTGTCCTCATCGTCGTCATTCTCATAACTATCGCCCTCATCTGCCGATGCATTTTCGTTGTCTAAACTTGTACTGACTTTCTTTTTCTTCTTTGCTGGCTGATTTATTTCGTCTACTATAAAAAAGTCATTAAAACTTTTAAATTATACTTATGCTTTCCTCATCCACATAATAATTAGTTTGAGAAACTGAACATACGATCTTCATAATCTTCCCATTCGATACTTCTACGACGTCCTCTACTCTCTTCCTCATCTCTCTGTTCTCCATACACGTTGTCTTCCAGCTCAAATGTTAGTACTTCCATTTCTTGATCCTCCATATCTTCTTCGACTTCTTTATCCATAATTTCTATTTCCTCTGGTGTAAACGACATTAAAGGATTGATACTATCGGCAAAACTATCTCCTGCTCTTTCTTGTTCTTCCACATGTTCTGGACTACTGCAGTGTGGCGGTGGTATTCTAGATGCCCGAGCCTGTGATATATGTAGATTTCTGATTAAAGCACAAGAAATTGTTTGAATAAATTATATATGTGTATGGAAAATGATAAAGTCGAAGTACCTCTACCTTTGCCGTAAGCGGAAATAGTCGTTCGTCCACATGTTCCCAACGTTCCGCACAAGTCCAGAGCCAGTCTGGATTTACGATTTTTATATTACCATTCTTTTTTGCAGTATTTGCCTTAGCAGTGCCAGGCCTAATCGCAACCAAATGTGTGGTTTTTTCAGTTATATCCTGATACACGATAAATTCGTAGTAGTAAGGAAGAACAAAATCTATTGTCATAGATATGTTGAATACGATATTACCTGTGATACTTCTGCACCAAACGCTCTTGCTACTTTATATGCGCGACTTTGGTGAAGTTTTTGATGTGTAGGTATTAACCCGCTAAAAACTATGTGGACCCCTTTTAGTACTTGCGCTCGCACTCGCGGAATTATGTCTCTTAAGGATTTACGGCCTGATTCTTTATCGAATTCAGAGTAAAACTCTGCGTGAATTCTTCGAAGAATATCTTCCAGATATAATAAATAATCGTCGTCATCCTCGTCCGGAATATTATTTTCCTCTGTTTTCTTTTCTACAGACTTCTCTGCTTCCTTTTCAACTTCTGTATTTGATGATTCTTGCGTTTTCTCGATCTCTTGTTCAATCTTATTATCTAAATTATTATCAGGACTATTTGTTTCATTAATACCTGCATTACTTTCATTATTAATTTCGGTATTTTCATCTTCCCCTGTTTCCACCTCACATTCATTTTCTTTTTTATCTAACAGTACTTCTTTCTTAATATCATCTTCTATTGTAGTTTTTTCATTTGAAGATTCAAGTATACCATTCTTATTATCCTCATTTGTAATATCCTGTACAAGGTTTTCATTAATGGCTGATATATCAGATAAGCTTGGTGCATCGTTTTTTTCAAGGCCAGGTGGAGCATGGATATCACCAGTATGTCGGAAAAAATGATAAGGTTTAACTTGAACCAAATTTCCACATCCTTGCCACACATCTTCTCTATCGTCTATAATACATACTAAATCATCTCCACAGGGAAATAAGGCCCTATAGTAAATCAGTTAATAAGACCTCTTCAAATATATTTTGTGAATTAGAAGAAAAAGAGTAGATACAAAATAATATGTTATAAAAAGTGCTCCAAAAATGAGGAATTTTATAACCTAATTAAACATTGTTTTAGTCTTATATTTTGCATTTATAAACGTACTTGAGATTAGCTGTCTTAGATGCAGGGTCAAAACATTCATCCCTTGAGAGTATCCTATGAGAAAATAGGTTTCCATCTTTATCCAACAAAGCAGCCACTGTATGTGCATAATTTCTTGCCCCAAAAGTACATATGTGCAATTCGTATAAACGACTCATTTGTGATAAAAAACGACGTGTATTTGGCCTTAATCGTGTATGATACCATGGAGAATTTGGACCATACAGTTGATAATGATATACATCCTATTAGAAAAATATTGAGCATGCAGGTTAATAATACATTGATGTATAAATGTCATATTTTTGTTATTCAGATACCTTCATGTTAGCAGGAATATTATCGTTTGTAGTATGGACAATAGTTTGATCAAGATCTACAAGTAATGCTAACTTGCGATCTCTGAGTAGACGCTGTTCATCTTCCTTGCCAATTTTTTCAGCCAATTCTGGACATACTTTTAACTCTGGAATGCTATGTACCATTGGTACACTAGCTTGTGATAATGCCTTCTTTTCGTCATCATTCCCAGCAACTTCCACTCTCAAATCTACTCCACATTCAGCACATAAATCTTTCATAACAGTAGGATGTCTGCATCCTTCTAATGTTAATATCACTTGCCTGAAACACTAATCACTTATGCAAACACTGAATAGCTATCATGACATGTTAAGAGAATAACAACCATATTATAAGTACTAAAATGTATTATCAGAAACAAACTAGATCAGTGTATGTACTAAATAAATATATTAATAATAGACCTAAATAAATAAAGTATAAAGGACTAACAAGAAAACATAGTCTCATAAGTATAATTAATATGATATATAATTTAAGAAATACATTTAAGAAAAAATTGTACCCAGGTTGAACAATTTCTCCTTCCTTTGCTAATAATTTGATAATACGGCCAAAACGAGTGGCTCGAAATTTCTTTTCAGGACCTTTTGTAGCTTCTGATCCTTCAGGTACATTCTGATATAAAAACAGAACTCTACCCACTGAAACCAATGTATCCATCCGGACTCTCCATTTTAGTATCTTTCCTGCCTGCCCGCCGCTTGGAAATGTAATCTCTATTGTTCCCATTACTCCTTAATGCTTATCATTCATAAATTAATAACTAATTTTGTATTTCAAATAAAATGGTCAATCAAACGGTGAACCGTTCAGCGTATTTGCGCGGGAGAGCATATAAACACGTCGAATTCTCGTATCCCCACTGATGCGATTTTTGGATCTACAACTCCCAAAAACTGCGGATACCTCTCCCAGAATTTGTTTAATCAACCTTTATTCTATGAAAATCATATGCTTGTCAAACTTCATTTTTTTCTATACTGTATATTAAGGTTATCGCGTGTAAAAAGTTGACATAGATGTAAACGCACATGTAACGTCTGCAGACGTCATCGCACTTATCTAAGTTCAGATAATTTCACTACATCTTATGAACCAGTATTAAATATTTGATATAAAAAGAATCATGTAACGCATTAATATTTGAACAAACAAAATTTGTTATTTATTTAAACAATTCATTTGTATATAATTGAAGTTCTAAGGGTATGATCACTTAAAATACGTGGTTCTTTATAAATTATATTTTATATGTTGGTACGCGGCTGCACAGTCTCAGATCCCAAACAGTTTCAAATTGAACGACACCAGCGAAAGTTTTGATTTATTTCTTAGTAAATAATTTTTAATATAAAATGGAATGTACTGTTGACAGTCCTTTGCCTAGTACAAGCCGCATAACGTTACATACTCTCCGTACACCCCGCATTGGAGAAAGACAAAGATTTAGTTTGGCAGTTCGATCTGCACTCGTTAACGACGATGAAAATGCAGCTAGTTTGAACGGTAGTTATTTCTCTACGTCATTTATTACACACAAAAATAAACATTATTCCATTTATTATAATTCGCCTTAGACTACTAATTTATTATTTCACGTCGATTCAGGATTATTTAAGTGGAATTTTAATTTACTGGATGCTGAATCTGAGTGTTACTTGTGTGTCAACTGATAAATATAAATTCGAAAGTATTATATGTTTACATGCTTAATGAATATTAAATAATAATGTAGTAGTAAAAAGTAGAAGATCCATTTGATAAGCCAATATTAATTAGACAATTAATTTTAGAATTATTGAGTCAGACATGGACAATTTTTGGGGTATCTGCTTTATTTGAATTTAATCAGGATGAAGTGTGCTTGAAAATGTATGCCAAACGAATGAGAGAATATGTTGCAACTAGATTAACAAAGGAAGATGTTATGTATGATGCCACATTTAAAGTCAGAGAAAATCTGGGACCAAGGCCAAGCCCACAGGATCATCTACCAATACAGGTGTTATCTAAATTGTAGAACATAATAATGGTTATTAAATAATCAATATACCTAATATAATGATAAGAAACTTTTAATTCTTTTGAAGTGTCATTACAAACAGTGACAAAATCATTATTATTAGTTGTATGGCATAAGAAAAAACTGCAAGCATAAATTCAATCTTTTCAGATTGAAGTGGTTGCTAAAACTATTGGCCGTGAGGAAAATATTAAAAAATGTATATATAAAGGAATACTTTTGTCATGGAAAACAACAAGCAATGAGAAAAATAATGGTAATTCTGTAAGATTACCATTATTACTATGCCGTGGCACACGCAGTTGTATGGAAGCTGTACATAGTATGTTAAGTCATATGTTTGATTGTATGGTACTTGCATTACCTGCTAAAGAAGAAGATTTAATGTGGCTTCTACCTATTGTACTTGCTTCAACTAATGCAGAAGATGATCCTAAAGCTAATGATATGGTTGCATTAGAATATATAATACCAGGATTGCCAGTTACTGATACAATCACAGTGAAATTTAAAGTATTAGATTTAACAAAGATGTTATCTGTGTATGTTTATAATGCAACCCCAATAATTCCATTTAATTTATTTATTTTTTACTCAACACATTTTATATATGAATATTTATAGCATCACTGGAGATGAAAGTGATAGCACAAATGTGGAGACTGTTCTTGACTTAGAACACATAGAAAAGTTTTATGAAGTGTTAAATACACAAATGTTGGACTTTGCCTGTTTACGATTAGGATTATGTACATTACGTAGGATTAATTTACCAGCTTTAACAATAATGGAAAACAGAGTAAGAAAATTACATGTGGAATACAGTAAAAAAAGTAGATGCAAATTTTAATTTCCTTCTTTTTTTTAGATGAAAGTAAATGACATAGATGCATTAAACCATGTACTGTTGTATTTAAACAAAAAGGCTGTGGGTGTTCTACATTCATTAAATTTTAATGTTTGACTTCTTCTAGATCTGCTATTTTAATATTTATATTTTATAAGAGTTTAAGATACATTGACAATTTAAATAAAAAATACACAGTAACATTTCTGATATTTCTGTCTGTTGTATAAAATGACTAATAATATTTCAATGGGTGTTAATAATAAGTTTTTATTTTAAAAGCTAAAAACCTGATAAATGTTACAACTGAAATAGAATTGATAATAAAGGAGATATATGTATATACACATTATAATAGATAATAATATATATATATATATATCTATTATAATGGCAAATTAATATGTACATTTTAATATAACATCAATTATGTTTCACTTCAACAAGAAGATCGTTTATTACTGTAAAAGTTTTGTGTTCTAGGCAACCTCTTCGGAAATTTCCATCTAAAAAATAGATAACTTGGATAACATTTAATAATACAAGTTATATACAAAAAATACAAATTACACTTACATGAGTATTTGACAATTCATGTTTCTTCTTTGCTTTACTGCTTAAAATATAGTGCCTAAAATCTATATAGTCATCAGGCTTTTCATCAAATGCTGATGGAACAAATATTCCAAGTACTTCAGATAACATAAATGGTTTCAACCATGTCACAAGAGGTGTATGACCTTTAGTATATTGTCCTTCGCGATGATAAAATAATAAACCATCTAAAGGAGGTAAAGGAGGAAGTTCTGCCAATGCCATACTTATATCATTTTTACAGCTAACATTAGGCAAAGATAAGATTGGAAATGTATTGCTATAAGTTCCTCTTCCTTGTAACTCCCTTATATCTTGTAATTGAGAGTTCAACCAAAAAAATCGGAATTCAGTCTAAAAGAAAGTAAAGGTTGAATTCACAATTTATCAACACATATAAAATTTCAGATATATAACTTTGACACAATACATCACAGTTCAAAAGAGACTGATTGGACCATGCAAGGACATCCAAAGCATAATATGTCCTTTGTTCTTTGATCCATAAACAGTCTAGAATGGTACAACTACTCCTATGCTCTGTTGGATTTCCTCCTGGAAGGGCTGAGTGAAATTTTCCAAGCCGATTTCCACGTCTATTGTATGCTTTGGTTATACCCTTCATATTAAAAATTCAAACAAGTTATATGAAATAACTTTGTAAATATAATATATAATAATACATACCTTGCATGCAACCACCAAAGTCCTCTTTCCTTGAGGACAAGGTACAATTATCCATTTCTCTAAAAAGTCCTGTGGTACTTCCAACATCCATTCAGACAACATTAATTGATTTGCATAATATTTACATCGTTTTTGAGAATAATAGGTTTTTCTTTCATTTTGGTCAATCTCCATATATTCTTCACCTTCATCTTCTTCAGAATTAAAAGCCCCATCTAATATTCCACGTCCAGCATTAAATGTATTTTCTCTACACCTATATAAATTTTGACTTTAATTCTATTTATTTCGCAAAGCATTTATAGTTATTTCACAAAGGAAATGTGTTTACTTTTTTTGAAATTGTAACAAACGTTGTCTCCTCACTTCTTGTGGTGTATCGATATTATCGGTATCTAATTTATAATAATTTTTCCGAATCGGTTTTTTGTAAAGTGCAGCCCATGCACTACCCCTAGCCTTTTCATTTGCATTTATTAAATCTTGACCTACTTGACTTGCCATAATTATTTTAATAGTTTGTTTTCAATAAATTAACACGGGTAATGATACTGCATCTGTTTATCATTGTTCGATACGTCATATAAAGATAAGAATCGCTTTAAATATAACTGTATCAATAACTCATTCACAAGTGTTTTACAATTAACTCCGTGTAAAAACTCTATTGCAATTATGCATTTTGTACAAATGTTGAGTATAATAAACAGATGTGAACTGTTAGTTGTACTCAGGTTGATCACCGTATAGATAAATAATTATGAGAGTTATTGATGATTATATTTGGGAATCATACGTTTCTTCGGCCCATATTATTGTATCATCGTTTATAGAATGACTGGTAATCATTCAATACTTTGACGGACTGGTTGATTTCGCGTGTTTTTTTTTCAGTCATCTAACTTCCTTCGTATTGTCCTTCATAAATGAAAATACAAAACTATAAAGGAATAAACATCAAGGAATATAGTAAATATTTTTGCGTTTCATGATTGGCAGCACGTGGTCATTGATTGAGTACCAACTTCGTGAAGGCTGGATATATGCTATATAGTTTACAAACGTGTCAATGCACTTCCGTTTCTGACAAAGCAATGTCAAACGTTTACCTAAATTTATGACGTGTTATTTAATCAAGACAAAACTGGGTAGAAATAACCCGCCACGATGATAGAACTTTTACTACTTTTTACATTACTGTTCAATGGTGTAAACACAAAATTAGAGTTGTAAAATCACTTGTCAAGAAATCTGTGTTCCTGTCATACAAATATAAATCATTCTGTATTTGTAAAAATATACAACAAAAATAACGATGGTTGATCAACAGTTAAATAATTTAATCAAATGGTTGGACACCTTTGATCTTCAAGCTCCACACTCTACTATAGATGACATAAGTGATGGTGTTGCCTTAGCAGAAGCTCTGGCACAGATTGCCCCAGAATGGTTTACTGTTGCATGGAAAACAAAAATTAAGACTGATGTTGGTTCTAATTGGCGACTTAAAGTAAGCAATCTTAAGAAAATTGTGGAAGCTGTAATGGAGTACTATGTAGAATGCTTGAACCAGCAATTGTCAGGATACATTAAACCTGATGCAATTAAAATTGGGGAACATTCTGATAGTCATGAATTGAGACGTTTATTGCAACTGATTCTTGGTTGTGCTGTTAATTGTAATCAAAAACAACAGTACATAACCAGAATCATGACCACAGAAGAGACAGTTCAGCAAGCTATTATGCAAAGTATTCAGGACTTAGAAAGTAGCATGCATGGACCCAGATTAAGTTTGGGCACTAGCCTTAATTTTGAATCTTTGGATATTGCTGATGGTAATCAGCAAAGACTATTAGCTGAATTGCAATCAGCTGTAGATATGAAGGAGCAACTAGCTCAAAGGTGTCATGAACTTGATCAACAACTTTCACTTTTGCAAGAGGAAAAAGTAGCATTGATAACAGAGAATAAAAAACTTCAGGAGAGATTAGATGAATTTGAAAATCCAGAAGAGTCTGGTTCTATGTTGAAATACTCTGGTCTTAGAAAACAGGTTGAAGCATTAAAGGATGAGCTATTCAAGGTGGAGACGTCTAGGGATGATTATAGACTAAAAGTAGAATTATTAGAAAAAGAAGTATTGGAATTACAATCAAAACAAGAGGACTTACAAAAAGCAGCACATAAAGCCAATCATCTAAAGGATGAAATAGATGCTCTCAGAGAAACTGCAGATAAAGTGTCTAAGTATGAACTTACTATAGAGTCATATAAAAAGAAGATGGAAGATATTAGTGATTTAAGAAGACAAGTTAAAATTTTGGAAGATAAAAATCTAGAACATTTACAATGTAAAATAGATTATGAAGAAGAAGTGAAAAGAACTGCCATGCTTCGTAATCACTTAGAAGTTTGTAAACAACAACTTGCAGAGGTTCATCATAAGCTGGATGAGCTAAGCAATAAATATGATAAGCTTGAGTTTGATGGCAAGAAAATGGAGGCAAAATTGAGTGCTTTGCAAAGAGAAAAGGACAGATTAATTATAGAGAGAGATGCATTAAAAGAAACAAATGAGGAACTGAAATGCACACAATTACAAGCAGCAGAAAATATGGCAAAACCTAGTGCAGATAATAATGTGGCCAGTACTGAAATGCTTCCTCTAGAAATCAAAGAGAAGCTTTTATGTTTGCAGCACGAAAATAAAATGCTTAAACTTAAGCAAAAAGGAAATGAAGAAAAGTTACCTACTGTACAAGCTTTATTAGAAGATTCGGAAGAACGTTTGAATACACTCAGGGCTCAAAATAGAAAAGCAAATCAGAGAATAATCGAACTAGAAAATAAGTTGGAAGAGGCAATTGGAAATCAATCAACTGGGGAGAATAAAAGCGATAATCCGAGTTTAGGACAAAAAGTTGTGCAACTCCAAGATGAATTAAGAAGGATACAAACAGAAAAAGAACGTTTAGCACTTCAAGTAGAAGAGCGTGAAAATATGCTGCAAGCACAAAAGCAGAAGGCTTTCACCCTTCAAGAAAAATTAACCCGTCGAGAATACGATAACGCGGCACTAGAAGAACGCTATAAAAAATATGTAGAAAAAGCCAAAAGCGTTATAAAAAGCTTGGATCCTAAGCAGAATAATTCATCTCCAAGTGAAGTCGTTGTATTGCGAAATCAAATCATGGAACAGCGCAAAATTATTGAAGAAATGGAACGATCGTTAAAGGATTATAAGTCGTTGAGGGAAATGGAAGAAAAATTGATGGTGTCTGCCTTTTATCGGTTGGGATTATCTTGCCACAGAGAAGCAATAGATCAACGCCTGGCCGCTTTAAGTTCGGGCCAAGGACAATCATTTTTAGCAAGACAAAGACAACCGTCTGTTCGGCGCCATCCGCCTTATAATTCTAAATGAGAAGGAATGAATAACTATTTATATTTGTAGAAATTTTTAATCGAACACAAAGCGCGTAGTAACTGTAAATACAAAATTGATTTAATATCATAAATATAGAATATATCAATTTCATTTTTAATCTCTGTTATATTATTTGAAAGTTTATAAAATTCGAACTTACATTTATTTTATAATGCAGAACATATCTCTCTTTATTTCAGAAATAAGTTTTAGTATTTAGTGAATATTGTTTTTGACGTCTATTTAAAAATTAAATCATTTTCGAGAATTTAAAGATAAACACTTGACATGGTATCTAATGTACACATTATAAATTCTGCTGCAAACATTTGAAATGAAAGAAAAGCGAGAAATTTTCACCACTCTCGCCGCTTTTTCTATTTTAAGCATTGCTGCATTTGAGTGTACCTGTTTGTTCCTGTGCTTTCCAATTTTAAACAATATTGATATACATGTTCCATAAATGCTGAACAACATGACTAAGTGGTTTACACCTTCTTCACTACAGAGTATAAACCCTTTAAAATCTGTATTCATGTTTTTTCGCAGTATTTATATATCACATTACATAATATTTATTTTACAAATGTAAATTTTAAGTAAATTAAAAATTTAGGAGTAATAAGGACAGGGCAATAGAATCTGATGTATAACATTAAATAAAGTCAATTAAAGAAATCCGAGTTTCATCAAAATAACTTATTTATATTTACATTAATACCATCATAGGAACAAATTCAAATTTGTACATATATATATAAAGTTGCACCAAAGACATAAAGGTATATGCAAATTAATTGCAATTTACTGATCTATATTTTTTTGGAACAGACACTTTATAGTTTCTATTCGGATTTCTGTACACCTGTTCTAATGTGGAAGCATAACACCTTATCTCCCTGAGTTTATAAACATAAAATATTTAAACAAGTTTATAACAGTATAGCAAGTTTCACCAAGTTTCTACAAATATGACTAAGGATATAAGCATGGTGCATTATTTTAGTGATATAAACATTTAATTGTAATTTACTTCTTTCATGTTTGTAGTACTTCAAAATTACTCATAGTTAATATAATCTGTACACAAATAACTGTGCTTCAAAGTACATAATAGTACACCACATATCTTTCTCTTTTATTTTGCACCTTTTATTATATCTGTATACTTGGTAAACACATTGTTTCTAGTATAATCAACCGATCATTATGCATCTTATCAACAAAACTAGATTTCCTGGCATTTTGTAATGCAGGCTTTGAAATTTGCGACTTAGATACATTTTGTAAATCAGAATAACATCTCTGATAATAAAATACTGCTGACAGGAGATCCCAAACACTAAATTCTGGCCATAATACATCAGCAAAATAAATGCATGTATTGGAATTCTGAAGCAAGTGAAAGAAAAATATTGTATGTTAACAGTTTGCTGATAATAGTGAAATAAAGAAAAATGTTTTTTCACTCACTTGCCACATCATAAAATCACTCAATCTTACTTCCCCAGAAGTACGAATTAATAAATCAGGGCTTGGTGACTTGTATGTGTATAAACATTCAGATATTAGATGTTCATCAATATCTTCTGGAAGAATGTTGCCATTTTTTACACCTTCAACTGCATCTTTAACAGCATTTGTAATTTCATCTCTTGCTGTAATATTTATTAAAATTAGTTATGGAAGTAAGCCTTATGTGATAGATTAAAAAAAGGTTGTTAAATATACTAACATGTATAAGCAAATGCAACATTCAGGAATGACTTTGTATTATCTTTAGTAAGAGTCATAGCTTCTGCTATTAATTGTCTTACATTTTCTGGTATCAGAGTCAGATTTCCTACTACACGAATACATATACCATGTTCCATTAATTTGTCTCTATAACATAATAGTTGCTTTTTTAAATATCCAAGTCAATAGTATCACATGTGTTCCATACAATTTTACATTTTACATGTTACCTCTCATCCAGCAATCTTTGAAATTTTTGCCTTGCAAGCTCCATTAAAGCATCTACCTCTTCCTTAGACCTTTTAAAATTTTCTTTACTAAAAGCAAATACTGTGACTTCTGGTATACCAAGCTCTATGCACCATTGTAGAGTTTCTGTTAACTTGTCAAATCTGTAACAGATCATACATGGAAACATGAATATAAATTATTTCTAGTATATACAACATATCTACAACATATAAATATTATACATTTATACACATATGATGAATATGAACCTTTAACTTGTTTCTTTACATCATGGAAATTTAATACCATCTGCATTATTGAAAATTGGAACAATCTTGTATTGTTTATTAAAAAAGCATACCCTTTAGAATGGCCAACCACTTTCTCCACCTTCTCTTTGTTGGCATATCTCCTATTGCCATCCATTATAAATGCTACATGTTTAGGCATCTGTCCTGTTTTTAAGATTGCAACAATCCACCCTTGAAACCAATTCAGAGTACTGTTCCTTATCCACGACATAATGGATGAGGATTTCAGTGGATGTTGATGTGCTAAATTCTATGGTAGATTCAAAACAACCTGTATTCCAAAAGAAAAGATTTAATTAGATCGATTGTGTTTTACCATAGATTCTTGAATATTCACTGATGAATAAAGAAACACTTAATATAAAAATAAAAAAAGTCACCGGAGAAATATAAGGGATTTTGATTAGGTAATTATTTTCTTATAAATTATTAGTTTAACGAATACCTTGTATTCAGTTTTATATATATACGGAAGACGTTGTATGCTACTTTTGCCTGTAAACTCTATGTCTTAAATAAACTTGAAATCGTCGGTTTATTTATAAAAAGGGAATGCATTCGTAACACGTCACCTTTTATAATGAATAGTCTATTAGCATCATTATCCTACTGACACGTCTCCGTTTAACCTTATCGCAGTTCCGATAGGCATATTTCTTATCGGAAATAATGCATGGGATTATCTATTAAATTCTCTGCTCCATTTTTTTATTTATAATATCCTATGAAATTATGCTGGCTCATTGTCAAGCGCATTTGAAATCTTTCCAGAAATTTAAAGAACCACGGAAAATTGAGTGGAATGCGCGCATCGATAGTACGAGTGGCACTCGAGTTACCTAACGTCCATCTTGATGCCTCGGGTTTTATCAAGATAAATATTTTACGCATTTCTTTTTTTATTATTATTCGTGCTGAATTTGTTACGATTCCACTAAAAACTGTTTTAGTGTGGAAGGAGAACCGTTTAGAAATCTAATAAGGGTATTGCATAATTCGAGTGCACCTCACGAGTTATTTTTTCATCGAAGAAACATCGTTGTTTGCGTTCTTCAACCAGCAACGTATTTATTTAAGCAACGTCATGGGATTAAAGTTCTGTTAATGGTTTTGTTCATTGTATTATTAATTCGTACAACTCTCATAAACTAGTGGATTACATTTAACTTAATTTACTCGATTTAAACGATCTGTAAAGGTTGCGACTTTATTGGTCATCCCACCCTATAAAGTTAGGATGATGTTTCTACCGATGAAACTTTTTATTTATTGAATCACGGGGATAAACTTTTAGCGATAGTTTTCATATTTTTGTAATATTTTATAACTACAACAACTATTATTTCTTTGGATTAATATATTTTTGTCGTTATAATGATCTTAAAATTTAATGTTCATCCGTTCTAGTATGTTTGTTGCTTCTGGGATTTCTTATTGTTCTAAACTTTAAACTTCAAACGTACCGCGTTCACCGATGCAGATACTGATGACTGTTATGTTTCTCGGTGATGCAACGAAATAATGCATAGTTCACATTAAAAAAATGTTGAGAAATTAAAATAAATAAGGAGCAGATTGTGTTTATCAAAATAGAATTAAATATGGATTAAAATCAAGGGAATGACTGATTTGTACCAAGTAATATTATATAAAATAAAGATTGTCGGGGGGTTCCTTGGAATAAACGTACATCCCTGGTTTAGTATGGTAGGATGTTAAGGCTGTTGGGGGGGGGACTACTTTCCGTTGAGGAGGTGAGCGTGCGTGTGCGTCTCGCGGTCGAGACCTCGCGAGAGAGAAAATGAAATCTGAAATGGTTATTGCCGCGCTATGACCCAAAAAAGTAAATGTTTCTCTTTGTCTGTGAGTGAATAATAATCGATTGGCCAAGTGAAATGGAGGCCACCGTGTCCAGGAAAGAGTCTACAATAGGCCCAGGTAAAAGAATGAGTGCGATAAGCGCCCCTTACCGTTCCGCAACGAAGCGAGCGTGCGGTTCTTTCCCTAAGCACAGCGTTCTTTCTTACAGAACTGTACTTCCTGATCGCCAAATTCTTGGCGGCGGGGCCTTGTCGAGAAGCCGCAGCGGTAAGTAAATAATATTTTCTTCGAAACTCGTAATTCCGACGTTTCGTAGCGTGACGAGAAAACGTTACGTTTCAGGTGTTGAAGCGCGAATTGGAGCAGGCTAAGGTAAGAGGATTGGTCAGAGTTGACGTTTTGCCGGGGTGACACTATACATACCCATCGACTCCACATGGTTTGCACGTGGTTTCTGCTTGTCAAAACATTAGAATCTCAAGGTCGCCGACCTTGATGCACGAAGAATACCCCGAAATCTGTATCGTGCTAAAAATCGATCGGCTGATCAATCAATTTTTTCACGATTTTTTAAATTTTGTCTAGGTTTTACCACAGAGACTCGATTGGGAAGGGCACGTGCATAATCAGTCGTTTGACGAATTGGTAAGTAAAATCCACCCCCTCATAATGGTTTGTCTGAAAGCAGTTTATTTTGCATTTAAAAATTAATGTCATGTTTAAAATAATAAATAACACGTGGCATTAATTTGAATTGCACTGAATTTAGTTTTGATGCATTGTAAGGTGGTCGAGGAATAATGCCGGTGTGTACGAAGTACCCCCTATTAGGATGCTACCCCCTTTTCAGCCCCACTCTGCAATCCTCCTACTCGGTTCTATGCCGTCGTTGCACAAGATGCTCCCCACCACTCGCTTTTCAACCAATAAACGCTCACTTCCGGCCTTCTTGCGCGAGCTGATCAATGAATATATATGCCCAGACCTTATTTATAGAAACTGGTCTCGTGCGCGACGAGTGGGGAATCGAGATTGGTCGTATAATACCGTCTGCGTTCTGATAGGTCGAAAAGCGGGACTACTTTACGAACTACTTAAAATTTTCCCGCTTCACTCGTACGATCATCGTACCTCACTATTTTCTTATTTTTATTGTTTTTTATGAACTTTTTTTAATCAACATTTCTTTTATTCCACCACATCTATCTACAGAGTTTTTCGCGCCTCAAACAGTTTTTAAATCTTATATCGTCCTGATTTGATGGAATCTTATAGTTAAAATATTTGTATCTATAGTTTACTTTACTGCATTTTAATATATTTATAATTGATATAAGGAGAGTGATAGATATATTATCGTATTTTACATAGGAAAGGAAATATCCTCACATTGGACCAAAGCATTTATTGCAAATATGTGCCAGAATCGGTCCTGTGCTAGAAAAAGAAGTGCCCCCATGTATTCCAGGGGCAATATCTCTTCTTGGAGCAGGGAGGCAATCTTTGTTACGTACACACGAAGGTAAAGAGAAGTGATCTGTTGTGTTTTATAGCTTATTAATTGAATATTTCATATATAAGTTCAATTTATCGTATAATATGAATCTATTGTAGATGTATTAAGACAAGTACAAAGCATTGTCTCTTACTCTGGAAGACTAGGTGGAAAACCTTTTTTATCTTATAGTTTCTCAGTGCCTAATATAGGTAAGCACAATCAGAATTAGTTTTTATTAGTACACTTTAAAATAACGTATGAAACACAATTAATATTGCACACAATTTTTTCCCATGGTTAGTTCGAGTACTTCAAGGACGAGAAAATTCGGGTCCTCTCAGTCGCCGAGACGCGATCCCAACAAAGTTCTATAATAAAATGCAATTGTACAGACATACCTTAGGACATTTATCCGCAGTATATTGCGTTCTTTACGATCGTACCGGGAAATATATTATCACTGGTGCCGACGATTTACTTGTAAAAGTGTGGAGTTCCGTAGACGGACGATTATTAGCGACTTTCCGCGGTGCTTCTGCTGAAATTATGGATATCGCGGTAAATTTCGATAATACTTTACTTGCTGCCGGAAGTTTGGATCGAATATTGAGGGTCTGGTGTTTTCAAACTATGTCGCCTGTGAGTGATTTTCTCTCTTTAAAATGCTTAGCTCTACATTAATCTCGATATTGACGATTCATTTCTATATTATGAACTTCCATTCCTGCATTAAGGTTGCAGTTTTATCTGGACATTCGGGCATGATTACTTCCGTAAACTTCTGCCCCATTTCATGCAGTGGTGTGTACTATTTGGTTTCTACAAGTAGCGATGGATCGGTTGCGTTTTGGTCACATACAAAAAAGGGAAATGAAAGAGCAGTCTTTCAGTGAGTTTCGAAATACATCATTATTTTCTGAAAAACTGGCTTTAACAATTCGAAAAATGTATAATAATTTCCATCTTCAGACCAAAACCGATCCAATACCACGAGAAAATGCGGCCTGGCCAGGCACAAATGATATGTGCTTCATTCAGTCCTGGAGGAGCTTTTATGGCTGCTGGTTCTGCGGATCATCATGTGCGAGTTTACGCGATGTTAGGCGATGAAGGCCCACGAAGGGTATTAGAAGTCGAGGCACATTCTGACACAGTTGACAGCATTCAATGGGCTCATAGTGGGTTAAAATTTATTTCTGGTTCTAAAGACGGTACCGCAAATGTGTGGCATTTTGAACAACAGCAGTGGATGCATATACGTTTATTAATGACCACAAAACTTCCTGGGTAATTAAATTTTTTCCTAATAATCGAATAATGACTTTTAACTATAGATCATCAGGGGAACAATAATAACGAAATTAACTACACTTTGCAGAGAATCAGAAACTGACGACGATACGAATAAAAAAGCCAAAGTTACGATGGTTAGTTGGGATATAAGTGACGAATGGGTAATTACGGCTGTGAATGATAGCTCGTTAAAAGTGTGGAATGCAAAGTCAGGCGAATTAATCAGAGTTCTTCGTGGACATAAAGATGAGGTTTTCGTACTGGAATCACATCCGATTGATCCTCGTGTTATACTGAGTGCCGGCCATGACGGGCAACTTATTATATGGGATGTTTTAAATCCCGAACCAATGGCTTGTTTTCAAAATTTTATTGAGGGTCAAGGCAATGGAGCAGTTTTCGACGCGAAATGGTCTCCTGATGGCAATATGCTTGCAGCGACAGATTCTCATGGACATCTTTTAATATACGGATTCGGATCGGGTGTACAAAAATTAAAAATAGTAAGGTTTATGATGTTTTTATGCGCTGTTCATATGCTTTTAAAGACGGCAAATATAACAAATTCTATCATTATGTAGGTACCAAAAGAATTGTTCTTCCACACGGATTATAGGCCATTGATACGGGACGCAAATAATTATGTTTTGGACGAACAAACGCAAACTGCTCCACATTTAATGCCTCCACCATTCCTGGTGGATGTTGACGGAAATCCTTACCCGCCTGCTCTACAGAGATTAGTTCCAGGCCGAGAAAATTGTAGAGGAGAACAATTAGTACCAAATATTGCAGTTGGTGCTGGAGGTATGTTAATAAACGGCTGAGATAAATTCCTTGCAAATTTTATTAACGTTATAAAATTGTATGGGATTTAACAGGGATGCAAGAAGTAATAGAAGGTCTTCCAGTACCAGAGCCACGATCGAATATCGATCGATTAATTGAAGCTCTTGCACAAAGACAAAATATTAATGTTGAAGGTGAAGGTGGTGATGAAAGGGAGGATAATCTAAACGAACAATTAATTCGTCATATGGCTAGTCCACGTGGAAGTAGATCTGGATTAAGAAGAGCTGGTGATGTTGAAGGAGTCCGACAAAGTAGTGGAAATTGGCAAAGAGATAACACCACACCTTGGAATAAGCCTCTTCTTGCTCGACCCATGAATCCAGCTGTTACGGAGACGCAATATGACATACTGTAATTTTTTAAAAATTTATATAATTAAAGACTTCAATCGGAAACGTTACTTTGTAAGATGGAACGTTTTAATTGTTATAGGCACGCTATGGCTGAAATGGAACTGGAGAATTGGAGGCGCGAAATGAAGAGAAGGCCGCAGCCAACATCAAACATTATGGAGGCTGAAGGAAATATAGGTAATCGGTTAGCAAATCGAAAACGTAATAGGACAACTAGACACGGTTATAGAACGAGAGCTACGCGTGGTGAAGAACTGGAAGATGATGAATTCGAGGTATTTTTTAGAGAATTTTTATGTCGCACCTCAGTCGCATTATAGATAATAATCAAAATGTTGCAATGTGCAGAATCCAGATAATGCGGGAACTTCAGGCAGTTCTGCCAGTAGTAATAGCAACGATTCCACCGCGCATGAAGAAGACTTATGTTCAGATAGTTCTACTTCAGACTCTAGTACTGAATATTCAGATTGGATAGCAGACCATGGATTAAATCTTGAACCACCTAAACGTAGTAAACGTAAACCCGTGAAAAAAAGATCTGCTACACCGCCAAGTGATACAGATCGAAGACGTAGTAAACGTCCAAAGACAAAAGTACATATATATCTCACGTTTTTTAAATTACATTGCTATTTCCTGTGTATTAATTGTTATATTCATTGGTGATTATACCAGGTTGTCACATTACCTGATGGTATTGACGATGAAGTTCCTGAAGCATTCCGGCCTTCGGAATGGCTTACTGAAATAATACCACGAAAAGCTCCATATTATCCACAAATGGGTGATGAAATTGTGTACTTCCGACAAGGGCATCAACTTTATTTAAATGCTGTTAGAAATAAAAAAGTATATGAACTTAGTCCACGATGTGAACCATGGAATAAAGTTAACATAAGAGTGAGTAAAATTACTTTATTTTTAAACGAATATCGCTATGTAAAAATTTTGAATTATATGAATTTTTAGGCTCAAGAATTTGTAAAGGTAGTAGGTATAAAATATGAAATCCGCCCGCCCCGTCTGTGTTGCTTAAAATTGGCAGTGATGGATGAAAATGGCCGATTAACAGGAGAAAACTTTACTATAAAATATCACGATATGGCCGACGTATTGGATTTCTTAGTGTTACGGCAAACCTTTGATACGGCATTAGCTCGTAGTTGGTCAGAAGGTGACCGATTTCGCTGTATGATTGACGATGGGTGGTGGATGGGACAGATAGAATCAATGGGACCCTTGGATGAAGATTTCCCAGAATCGTTTTTTATGTGCTTCGGTGTCAGATGGGATAATGGCGAATATGAGAGAATGAGCCCTTGGGATCTTGAACCAATTGATGAAGAGAGTACGTTTATTTTTTTTATTTATACAAACCGACATACTATCTTTAGCATAATCCTCAATGTTATTAATGATAGGACTTCCCGATGAGATTGGAGGTGCCGTTCCAGTACTACCAGAAGAAATACAAGCAATACTGTACCAGCCTCAGGCAGAGGAATGGCCAATGGGAGATAGAGAAGCTACGTGCCGTAGAATTATACGCGGTCTGGATCAAGTGATGAGTCTTGCAATTGCCGAACCTTTTGTAGCACCAGTAGATCTCAATATTTATCCAGCATATGCCTTCGTTGTGGAATATCCTATCGATTTATCGACCATAAAAGCAAGATTCGAAAATCATTTCTACCGAAGAATTACATCAGCGCAATTTGATGTCAGATATTTGGCAACAAACGCTGAACAATTCAATGAGACTCACAGTCACATAGTGAAACAAGCAAGAATAGTTTCGGATTTATGTCTACGGATTATAAAGTAAGATATATTCTTTTGTTAATCTAATCAGATTTCAATTACATAGATATAACACCATTTAAGTTATAGGAAAGCCTAAAACATTGTTTAATTTAATATACAGAGAAACTACTGAATTGGATGTTCCTGCCGTTTATCATCAATTAGTAGATACGTATCATTCCTCTGACTCAGAGGTCGACGTAGAAGATGCAAAAGATAAGCCCTCTACAAGTACTCAAAAAGCAACGTCAAGCAGAAGTTTGCGTTCTCAAGAAGTAGTTGAAGACTGGAAAGTAGAATGTCGTCAATTATTAGAGTGTTTATGGCAATGCGAAGATTCCATTCCATTCAGGTTGGAGAAACTTTAGATAAGAATATAATAGAATTACGATAGTTTGTAATAACACACATCCTAATTCTAATTATAAAATACTTTATAATAATATTACAGAGAACCTGTGGATAGATTGGAACACCCAGATTATCATCAGATAATAGATACACCTATGGATTTACGTACAGTGAAAGAAGACCTGCTAGGTGGAAATTATGAAACTCCCTTAGAATTTGCCAAAGATATGAGACTAATGTTTACGAATAGTAGGAATTATAACACGAATAAACGCTCGAGGGTATGTTTGTACTTACTGATCTAAAAAGATATGTAAAAAGTATCATTTACAACAAAGTATTTGAGCATTGGCAAAATCGTTTTTCAGATATATTCAATGACAATAAGACTATCGGCTATGTTCGAAGAACATATGCGCAGAATTTTATCTAATTGGAAATCTGCAAGAAGACGAAATAATAATGCAAAAGCTAATACAAAGGGTAAAGGAAAAACGGGAAAAGTTCGTATAACGAATGGCACTGGTATGTTTATTGTTTTGGACGATTTGTTGGCTGAAAATGGGGGAACCTAAGCGATTCATAACAAATCCTGTTCACAGGACCGCCGAAGTCGAAAGCGCCTCGCACGGATGACGACGATATGAATACTTCTGACGATTTGGACGAAGAGGAAAAACGGAACAAAGCAAACATTTGTGCACCTGGTATGGGTTCTTATTCTTTAACCACTATTTTAATCTTATGTGAACTTTTACGATTGTTTTATATTTAATAGGTCCATCCCGATTGACAAACGGGCATACCAAACGTCCTGGGAACTCATCTCGACCAATGATAAAACTTAGAATATCTCGATCTGCTGTAGCCAAAAAGACAAAAGAGAGTGAAAGTGAAGGCAGTGACTCTGAAGCTACGGTAGAGAGTGAAAGTAGTGGTAGTGTACCTGTTAGAAGGACACGAGGTAGAAAGACAGTAACTAGTGGTAGTGCTGACAGTGATTCTGGAGATGTCTACACTCCTTCGGGACGTGGGAAACAGACTCGGAAGAATCGTGGCAAAAACAATAAAAACAGTAAACCAACTAAATCTAAATCGAAGCCATATGTGGCACCTGTAGTTGATGACGATGACGACGATGAAGATGACGATAAAGACGAAGATGAACAATTTGTAGCCCATGAATCTACAGACGAAGAAAGCGAGGAGGAAGTGATTCATAGAAGTGGAACAAGATCACGAAAATTGACATTATTACCTGATGAAGAGAGAAACTCGAAATACAAAACAAACAACAGTAAAAATAATAATGCTGAAAGTCAAAGCGAAGAGGAGGAGGACGAAGAGGAAGCACAATCTCATCACGAAAGCGGTGATCAAGATTCAGATAGTGACGATTCAGATAATCTGTTTGCACCATCAAGAACTCAAAGAAGGGCTCGTGCTTTAAGAGAAGGGCAAAATGAGGAAGTAACACAACATTCTAGAAGAAGTGGCAAACGGCCACGGTATAATGAAGAAAGCGACGAAAGCAATACGGCACCGGTACGAAATCGACGTAAAATCAAACGACGATATTATGCTGAAGAAAGCGATGATAGTCCACCGGAACCGGGCATCAGTATAAGCAGTAGAGGTCGTGTACGTAAAATGACAGCACGCGCGCGTGCTTTCCTTTTAGAATCACCCTAACAGCATCTCATAAAACAGCAACACGAAAATGTACATTGCGAATTTTTTCAGAAAAAATCATACAGGCAGCCGAGAACAATTTAACAATTTCAAATATTGTTCAATAAGTTTTGTTCTCTGAAAGAGTTCTGACGGTATCCTTTACTGCTGCATTACAGTAAAATTGTGTATATGCCGGGATATGATTGCCTGAAAATCTTAGGATAAGCTCATACACAGACTGTATGCATCAACACTTGAGATTGTCGTATAGCAATTTAAGGTAAACACTGCTACAAAGTACTTCCATTATTATGAAGCACATCGAGAATACCGTTTTTTATGTTTCATTTTACTGAGAATGTTAAGAAAATGTATGAGGAGTTTTCAAGACCGGATGGAACAATAATTTTATGTTTACATATACTGCTATTGTTATAATATCACATTATACTTACTTCCTTGATATCTGGACATAATAGCAGTTGAAACGCTAAGTATCCAGATAGAGAATTATTATTTAATTATAATTCAAACTGTTATTAATGTGTGCTATTTAAAGAGATAGAGGTATAAAAGTATTCCCCGTGAATATCGAACGTCTATATAATTATAGCGATGAAAAAGAAATGAGAAGAATATGAGATAATATTTGTATTAAATTGTTGATGGAAAATATGTTGTACCTGGAATGAATAATGCCCATCTCGTTCAGGGAATACTAATATAAGATTAGCTTTACAAGTTCATTGTCTTGCTTGTGCGACAAAGGTCAAGAGTGACAAGTGAAAAGCTACTTTCATGCTAAAACCTTAAGATGTAAGCAAAGTTAAATTATTCACGCTTACTACTCATTGAATCGTTTCTTTTTCTCTCTTGACATCTAAATATCGCATTGACAGCAGTTATGTTACTAATAACACGAAATCATTTCTAATTACGATGGCAACACGTATAAATAGGTACAAATTGATCGACGGCTTTTACGTTTTTTCAGGGGCACATACGTAATTTTGTGTTTCGTACACAGATTAAAACAAATAAATAGCTGACTTTCCATATCGACGATTATTCGTGCGATATTTGTGATTCTGAATTTCTTATCCACTAAATATTGTGAATCTTAAATTTATCTTAATATATCCAAAAAAACGAGAAAATTACCGTGATTCAGAGCGAAATACGTTGCAATGAACTGCACATTGGGAATGTATTCTGTACTTATCTTAAATATTTTGTAAATTATATTGAAAGGGGCAGTGCCTTTATGAACATCATTATTTATTTGAAGAAGTATGGTGTTACAGATTCGATTCTTTCATAAGCAAAGTAAAATCAAGTGATTTGTTCCTTGAATGAAATTAATTTAGTATTAGTGGCACTGTTTTTCAACCTTACAATTATACTTAACGGTACAATATGTCATACTGTAAATATAGAAAACGTTTGAAATGGACGCAAGTTCTTTTTTTATGAGAAAAACAGATTATAGTATAGAGAAATACCGCGTGCTTTGTATGGACTATAGGGTGTAATATCAACTTTTTACATGCAATTTATATGTCTGTTAACATTGGATTAAGGAAACAGTGTGGTTATATGAATTTTAACAATTTTTCATATATGCAAAGAATTACACATTTTCCAGGTTTATCTAGTGTAAAGAATCAAGTTAAACATTTCGTTATGCAATAGAATAAAAAAGATCTTTTCAAGACAGTTATGCAAACAGCAAACTAACAACATAGGACATAAGAATATGTGCACAAATATTGGAAGTCTTGACTGTCTCAAGTCATTGTGATATTAGTATAAGAATTATCAAATAATGCGATTATATTAATATTAGTAATTAGGGTTATAATGATATTTTTTTAATAAAGCTTCGAATAAGTGAGTCATATCATGTAGACTCGAACGAAATTAAATTTCCGACTAAAATAAGTTAAGTAACGATAATGTTAACTTCGTTCATTTGATCAGTTAATTGTATAATGATTAACACACTTTACATGAACCTAAGCCTCAGAATTAATATAATTATTTTCATTGTATATAGATATCGTTCAATAATATGCTCTTATTAATAGGACAATGAATATTTGAATTTGTATAAACTTCGAAACTTTATCCTGTTTTCGAATTAGCGTGCAGTTTTTTTCAAACCCACCGCTATCAAATAAAAAACATTCAATTGTTTCGTATCCATTTAGGATTTACTTTAATATCCGTAATAATTATAATCATACTCCTTTTCTTTTTTATAATATTTAATATTTGATTATATTCATAGCATCAACTGTTGATTGAAGTAGCTTGTATATGCAACAAAATTAACTGTTAATGCAGTATGAATGATTTCAGTGTATTTTTTCAAGGAGTTATTTGATATATATAAATGAGTTAAATAATTTTCAAATCATTTCTATGCAGAAATATTCTAATAACCTAAAATATCGCAAAAAATACATCTTCCATGTACAACAAACCCCTCCCTTTACAATCGATGGCAACCCGCTATATTGACTACTCAAGGCATTTTGAACACACAATTAGCATAATTAAATGTCTATTAGAAGCACAAAATTGATGTTGATAAATAATCGAACTTCCTATTAATAACAGATCTCAAAAATGCAAATTCTACGTCATTAAATATTCAGATGTGCATAAAATCCTTACTTTTAGATTGCCCTGATTTAAGCTCTTGACTAACGTAGTTTAACGTTTGAAATGTACTCAACCATTAACAATCCAAGCCTCCTTTCAAGAAAAGTAGAGATGGTTTGCTGCGTGTATCTAAAAAGACAGTGAAAACATAATTTGTAGTCTAATAGTATTAATTTACATAAATAAATTAAATATATCAATACGCTTTCCGTTTGTGCACAACTTGATGTGTTACAATTCATTCTACTAACTTAGATTTAAGCAAACATCAACATGATTTAAGTTTCATTTGTAATGTGTGTTGATTATTAATTTTATTATATGAATTAAGTCTATATTATTTTTGTTGTTCCGATATTAAAACAAATTTAATATGTGTACCTATGTAGATAAAGTTTTAATGTTGGTTATACTGCATCCGCATCATCATCGCAGTCATGTCTTCCGGCAAGAGGTCGCGCGTTTCTCTCTGACGGTGGACCCTTTTCCGGTAGGGTAACAAAATGACTGGCTTCAGTAATAAGGTGTGTGCATTAACTTTCGTTAATTTACGTCGTATAATACTCTTTCCTCTTTATAAACATGTATCTCGACCTTCATATTATACGTAAGGAACTAATTAATATATTTCCACGACTTTATAATATAAATTAATTAGAAAAATGTGTTACTATTGTTTGGTGTTGCTGGACTTCATACACGTGTTTTTCTATAGTCCTTTCTTCTATTTCGAAGATCAAATAGATATCTTTTAGCGAAATCAATATAATATTATAATAAAGTATGATTATTTTCTTGTTCTAAAGTATTAATTCAATTAATTTGAATTCATTTTGACACGTGGAGTCCATTGTCGCCGACATCGACATGTGTGTACACTAAGTTGATTGATACAGTATTGTTAGATTAAATCGAAGAGGTTCTTAATTATCATTTTATTGTTAAACGTTTCAAATTTTCCTTATTTTATTCATTTTCAGCCAATCTTAATCGATGGCCGTGGCCATCTACTTGGCCGTTTGGCAGCAATCATTGCCAAAACAATTCTACAGGGCAACAAAGTGATTGTCGTCCGTAGCGAACAGCTTAATATCTCCGGTAACTTTTTCAGGTTTGTAAATAATAACACGTTATAGGATGGGAATAAATTTACGTATATGTAGATAAGTTTATCCATATATGAAAGTATACATAAAATACCATTAAGTTATTAATGTTCAGTTAGAAATAAAATGTAAACAATTTTGTGATATAGAAGTGCTGTTAATGTTTTAGGAACAAACTGAAGTTCATGTCCTTCTTGCGCAAAAGATGTAATGTAAATCCAGCACGTGGTCCTTTCCACTTCCGTGCTCCCAGTAAAATCCTTTGGAAGACTGTAAGAGGTACATTCATATTCAATATTTTTCTATATTAGTTAATAAGTTGTGATATGCAATGATTACATACATCTTACCTACATTATTTGAAAATGTTATGAAACAAATTCTTTTTATGAGACTTATAAGCATGTTATGCATAGGCTATTATATATTAAGGGTAAACAAATTTAATCTACTTAATGTATATATAGGAATGATTCCTCACAAGACACAAAGGGGTAAGGATGCTCTTAGGAGGTTGAAGGTTTATGAAGGTTGTCCTCCACCATATGACCGCAGAAAGAGGGTTGTTGTACCAGGTGCAATGAGAGTTATGTGCCTCAAACCTGGTAGAAAAGTAAGTTTGAACAATTATTTTTACAATTTACTGTTATAGTTTACAATGATGGTATGGTAATTTGCGCCTGAGGATATAATTTATCTTTTGTGATGTCACTTCTAACTGAGTTTAAACTTTGAATAAATAATGAAACTTAAATGTTAGAAGAGCAATGTGTACTCAAATCTCTTATTTTTTTTGTTCCAGTACTGTCATGTCGGCAGATTGTCCCATGAGGTAGGATGGAAATACAAGGCAGTTGTACGTACTTTGGAGAACAAGAGACGTGTTAGATCAATTGTTGAAGTACAAAAGAGGAACAAACTTAAGGTAGAAATCGTATATAAAATGCAAGGAATATGGCTCTACTTATTATTGTTGTATTCTTTATTAATGAATATTTATTTGTTTTAGAAACTCACGAAACAAGCTGGAGAAGCGGTATCGAAATCCACCGCACCATACACGGCAATTATCAATAACTTTGGATATAATTGATATACGCGTTATAAAAATAATAAAGCTTCATAAACCTTTTAATAACCCTCCTCATTTTACCTTAAACAACTTCATTATGTAGTTTCTATTTGCTCTGGTAAAAGATAAAAACTTAGCCAACTAAGTTATCAAGTTTTCTGGTCGATTATGCATGCCCTTATCTTTCATGAATCTCCTTAGTAGTTCCAAGCATCTAATCCTATCAGCTTAAAATGTATACAAACCATCGAAACGTAATCATTAATTCTTTGGCTGTCACGGGCCGATGCATTGGCCCCATGCGTTTACATTAAAATTATCGCTCCTCCAAGTTTCAAGTGGCTTTCGTTTACACTTATTCGTTATCTGTGATACATAGTCCTCTCTGCATATGAGGATACAATTCCACAAATTTTCCTGTGGGAAAGGGGCATTTTCTTTATAAAGCTATTCAGAAGCGTATATATCAAATCGGCCCGTGGCAGCCAAAAGGTTAAGCAAATAGTAAAATCAAGGAAAACATGTTATAATTAAAACCACAAGATATACAAATTAGATTTGTTTATTTATGTATCACTGTACAAATTTAATGTTCTATACTATCTACTGTAAAAACAACTGTTCCTCGTTTATCGTTATCATCCTCGTCGTGTTCATCTAGCTCTTCTTCGTCCTCTGAAGTGGAAGAAGAACTGGAGTTCCCCACATCTTTTTTACGGTAATTACTTATATTTTCAGGCAAAGCTCCACCAACTTTATGCAAACCAAGTTGTTCGGCTAATCTTTCGGCCGCGTGTTTTGCTTGCACTTCCTATATTATCATGATATCGTAAGTATAATAATGAAAGTATATAAAAAAAATTACTGATGTTAAGACAATTACTTGTAACTTATCAGATTGTTCTTTTTGCAGTTTCAATGATTCAGTTAGACCTAAAACTTTAGCTGCACCATGTATTGTAAGTGGTGGTGTGGCTGCAGTAACTTCCCAATTTTTATCCTGTTTTCTTTCCTTTTCTTTCATAGGATCATGTACATTTGATTTAGTTGTTTTATAAGGTTTAAACTGTTCTCTTTTCTTTTCTTGGCCTTCTTGTGATTTTTCAACTTTGTCAATAATATGCTTTATATATTCCATATTTACATATTCTGTCTTGAAAGATTCTATTTCAGCCAAGTCTTCTGGCTTTATTAACTCTTCCTCTGGTTGTAAATGAATAATTTTTTTCTTATGCACACCTGCGCCAGTAGGCTGGTGAAGTGTAATATATTAGTATATTGAGTCAGATGATACTTAATAATAGTGATTAATATGAAAATTACTTGTGCCAATATTTTCAATGGATCTTCATCATCATCACTATCTAATTCAACAACTTTTATAGTATTCGCTTTTTCTTTATATTTTCCTGTCCATTCCAACTCATTCATTGCAGCTTTGCCTTCAGAGGCTATATTAAGTCGTGATAAAAGACTTGCTGCTTTTTCTACAGCATTCTTATGCTCAAGTTCTTTAATTATCTTATCACGGAACAACTTAATTTTGTCTCCCTTATCAGGAAGTTTTAATATAAAGTTCCTAAAAGATTCTTTGTTACTAATGAAAAAACTTCATTGTAATTAATGCTTGAGGCCCTACCTACTTATTGGCAAGGATTTTGTTTTGCCTCTCTAAGAGTTCCTCCAATTCAAACTTTTCCTTCTTCCCTAAATCATCAATGTATCCCTGACTCTCTTTCTTGGAAGGGGAAGGTACATCGCCCGGGATTCTTTTTATTATATTTTTCTGATACATTTTGTTCCTTGATATTTATTAATATTGAATTACTTTAAAAGTGAATTACTTTTCAATCCTATAATGTACATAATGCCAGAATTTTGTTTTTAGACAGGGTTAAGGGTGTTAGGTATAAAAACCTTTTTTCACGATACGGTAATAGAAACTTATAAGTTGCATGATTTTTATACCTCGTTATGCCTGACATTGACTGAAATTCATTATAGTTATCATCGAATACTTTTTATTCCGCAGATTACAAATAATAACATATTTTAACTATAAAGTTCATTCTTGTAAAACCTGAAAGAACAAAACGTTACTGTCTTTTTCACGTTTGTGTGTAACATCGCACAAAACAGACGTGTTTTGTATATATGCACAGCCGCAGCAAAAATAGTGTACAGTCCGAAGTTACTGTAGTAGTGAGGTTCAAGAGATATACACCACTTTTGGACTGACGTTTTTGAACTATGTCTCTTTTATGAGCAGCATATTTCGATGTTGATTTATATCAGAATGTACAAATGAAAGAAAATAACGGCTGGAATTTATCGGAATTATCGCGAAAAATTTAAATGTGCCAGCATTTGTAGTGCCTGCCTTCAGATTATAAATAAATCGTTTGCTGGCACGGTACATATTAAAGATATTTTTCTTAAGAATTCGCAGATCCTTAACTCTATTAATAAGTATCACTTACTTCCGAGCATTTTATGATCAATATCACTTTGTTAATTTATAATAGCATTCTTTAAACAATGCACGGAACTTCGATAATTACCTATGTACTTCTAAAGTAATTCCATGGATCTACTGTACACGTCTATCATATATACATTTCGTACATATATATGTTTATATATATATAAATGTTTACCCCGTTGAAAAACGTTTAGTGAATTTCAAGTCAAAATGGAGCACACGTGTTGCGTGACATTACGTGACGTAATTGGTGACGTTTTTGAAATAGTCGGTTAAACTAAAGCGGATTGGGCGAAATAGATCGTTAGGACCAATGATACACGTCGTATCTCCGCAATGGTCCGCGTAACGTGTTCCGCCATTTTGTTATTATTTTCGAAAATCTTTAGGTTGGGTTTAAGGAGGACTTAGCTCAGCCGCTTTAGCCGATTTCTCGTAGTAAAAGTGTAATAAATAAAGTACGAAGGGTTGGATGAGATCACGGGGAAATAGATAGAGCACGGCAGAAAACGGCCTCGGTGGGTATCGCACGCTTTTAAGAGAGAGTGGTGGAGCACTCTACGGTGACGATCAGGCTCCGCAAACGCACAGCAGTGAGAGACAGGAAAGACGAGCGAGAGAGAAACGGTTGCGAGAGATAGAGAGAGAAAGAACGAGACGGTGAGGTGCAGCGAGTGTGTGAAACGAGGAACGAAATTGGTTGCGCGCGGGAATCAGCGGTTGTGTGTTTGGCCCTTCTCTGCTTGTGATTTATTACGAGAGATTGTGATTGCTGGTGCGGAACGTGTGTTTTTTACCGTCGAGTTGAGAATCTGCGTATGGGAGTTAATGCGGTATGTCCGTACTTCATTTACGACACTTTATCCGTTAGACAACGACGCAATGAGTAAAGTGCACCCGGGCTTAGAGACTATTCCGTTCTCAAACGTTTTATTGTTGTCACCTTTTAATGCCCTTATACTGCATAACGAATACGTATATTAAAATGTAATGCGCAAATGATTTTGTTTATACAATTAAGAAACGTTGTGTAGAAGAAATTTTACATAACCTTGTTTGCGATTGTCAAATGTAGGTTAGGTCGGGCGGTCGCAGTGCGGTGACCTCCCTTGCTGCACATTAGCAGCGAGTTTTTTCGTTTATTTCTTGATTCAGATTTATTTTATACCATTCCAATTTACCATGATTCTTTCATAATGACTTTAGGGGTATCTGCAATGGTTAATGAAAGACTACTATGATCTCTATCAAGATCACAATTAACATTGTTTTCTTTTAGTAAGATATTACCATATATTAGTTTTTATCAAACTTTTACATTGTTATGTGTACATTCCAGCAAGAATGATTAGAAAACTATTTAAAGGGTTACTTAAATATAGTACAATGTTTATTAGAGATACACTTTCATCCACCAATGTATATAATGCTTATTGACTAGCAGTTCTTTACAAGTTCTTATATATGGGACAGACATTTAATCTGTTGCAACTGTTTATGATAACAGTTTAATACTATGTCTTTAGTTTTTGTATTTATATAAATGTTTACTGAATGATGGAATACATTAGTAGCATTTTTTATGACTGTTATATTTATACTGGACTATTGATATACATCTGTATGTTCCTTGGCAGTATATCTGCAAAATATTATATGAAGGGTAATTATTTTACAGATAGAGTGTGTGAGATAGTAAGACTTGTTTACAATAAATAATGGCAACTTTAGCAGAACAAGCATCCAAGTTATTGGACTTTAATCAGAAGCTTGACATAACGCTTCTTGATAATGTAGTGGTTTGTATGTATACTGGGATAGGAGAGCAACAAAGGGTTGCACAGGAAGTATTAACCACACTGAAAGAACATCCAAATGCATGGACACGTGTAGATACCATTCTAGAATATTCACAGGTGACAAGATGTTTGCTTACATATATACTGTTACTGTGAAAATGATTAGGTTTACTTATGTGTGTATCTGTGTGCATTTAGAACCAACAAACAAAGTATTATGCTTTACAAATATTGGAACAAGTAATAAAGACACGATGGAAAGTATTACCACGAAATCAATGTGAGGGTATAAAAAAGTATATAGTAGGCCTTATTATAAAAACAAGCAGTGACCCAGAAACAATGGAAGCTTCAAAAGTTTACCTTAATAAACTGAATATGATTTTAGTACAGGTATATATAGCGTAACAAATGAAATAGTGTTTTCAGTAACTGAAATTATTAATTTTATAATAGGTCTTAAAACGTGAATGGCCAAAAAATTGGGAGTCTTTTATTGGTGATATTGTCGGAGCAAGTAAAACAAACGAGAGTCTTTGTCAAAATAATATGGCAATTTTGAAACTATTGTCAGAGGAAGTATTTGACTTTTCTAGTGGACAAATGACACAGACAAAGGCAAAGCACTTAAAGGACACAATGTGTAGCGAGTTTTCACAAATTTTCCAACTTTGTCAGTTTGTCTTGGACAATTCACAAAATGTTCCACTAGTAGCAGTTACTTTAGAAACACTTCTAAGGTTTTTAAATTGGATTCCCCTTGGATATATTTTTGAAACAAAACTGATAACTACCTTGATATTCAAGGTGATATACTTTTCATACTAATGTATTTGGGAACAGGTTTTAACATAACTCTCTTCTTCTAACATTATTTTTCTAATTCTATAGTTTTTGAATGTACCAATATTCAGAAATGTCACATTGAAATGTTTGACCGAAATTGCCGCGGTTACCGTGGTTACCTACAATGATGTATTTGTGGTATTATTTATGAATATAATGCAGCAGTTAGAACAAATGCTTCCACTTGACACAAATATACGCCAGGCATATGCAGCTGGTCATGACCAAGAACAAAACTTTATTCAAAATCTAGCAATGTTTCTGTGCACATTTCTGAAAGAACATGGCGCGTTAATAGAAAAGAAACAAGTGAATGACACACTTCTGAAAGCATTGCATTACTTGGTGTTGATTTCGGAAGTTGAGGATGTGGAAATATTCAAAATTTGTCTGGAATATTGGAATGGTTTGGCAATAGATTTGTACAGAGCAAATGCATTTATGGCACCATCACAGTTATTTATGCCTAAGAATGCATCGATAGATCCCAGAAGATTATTCTATATCCCTGTTTTATCGAAAATACGGTATATTATGATTAGCCGAATGGCCAAACCAGAAGAAGTACTTGTAGTAGAGAATGAAAATGGGGAAGTTGTTAGAGAATTCATGAAAGACACTGACTCAATTAATTTATACAAGAATATGAGAGAAACTCTTGTATACCTCACACATTTTGACTATATGGATACTGAAAGGGTAATGACAGAAAAACTGCAAAATCAAGTCAATGGCTCAGAGTGGTCTTGGAAGAATCTCAATACGGTACGTGGTTCTTTCACACCTGCTAAACCCAAGAAATCGTTTTGTATGTTGTTTTGAATGTGTACTTTATGATAATCTTTCAAATTTATTTATTTAGTTATGCTGGGCAATTGGTAGTATTTCTGGTGCAATGCACGAGGAAGACGAGAAACGGTTTTTAGTAACTGTGATTAAGGATTTGCTTGGTTTGTGTGAGCAAAAGAAAGGCAAAGATAACAAAGCCATAATTGCCAGCAACATTATGTATGTAGTTGGGCAGTATCCCCGATTTCTCAGAGCCCACTGGAAATTCCTAAAGACTGTTGTAAATAAACTGTTTGAGTTTATGCATGGTAAGGGTATAGATTTACAAACAATGAGTTGTACAGTGAATGTGAATTGAGCTTGAATTATTAATGCATATTTTTTTAGAAACACACGATGGTGTACAAGATATGGCCTGTGACACATTCATTAAAATAGCATTAAAATGTAGGAGACACTTTGTTACAGTACAAGTAGGGGAAGCAGTACCATTCATTGACGAAATTCTTTCTACTATCAGCAGTATCATTTGTGACCTCCAAACCCAGCAGGTAAACTAATTTATTTCGTTGTGTAATAACATGAAAGCTATGTATAAATCAATGCCTTCTAGTACAATTAAACTGCTGTGAAATTTGAGATCAAATATAATTCAAATAGAACATTAGTTGATTACTTATACTTATCTGTGTACAAATAGGTGCATACATTTTATGAAGCAGTCGGCTATATGATAAGTGCACAAGTTGATATTGTAGTTCAAGAACAGTTGATAGAAAAATATATGCTTTTGCCGAATCAAGTTTGGGATGATATTATAAGTCAAGCATCAAAAGTAAGTGATAGGAATTTAACATGATGACCACGCATAGTGAAAAGAACAATTTTACGAAAATGGTTTACTTTTAGAATGTAGATGTATTAAAAGATTCAGAAGCTGTAAAACAACTCGCTAGCATTTTAAAAACGAACGTTAGAGCTTGTAAAGCTCTTGGACATCAATACGTGATACAGTTAGGGAGAATATATTTAGATATGTTGAATGTTTATAAGGTATGTTTATTATATTTAAAATAATGAGTTATTTGCAGAATGTGTTAATGCAATGAAATGTTTGCCAGGTTATGAGTGAGAATATAAGTGCCGCAATAGCTGTGAATGGTGAGACAGTAATGGAGCAGTCTTTAATTAAAAGTATGAGAGTGGTAAAGAAAGAAACATTAAAATTGATCTCAGACTGGGTCAGTAAGACAACTGATCATCAAATGGTAATACTCTTTTTTTACTCAGGGTATTTGAAGCAACTTATTCTTCGACTGGCATTTAGTATTATTATGTTATTACTGCTTCAGATTATTTAATTATTCCCCATCGTTTCTTGACTATTCTTAGGTCTTGGAAAATTTCATACCGCCATTATTGGATGCCGTGTTATTAGATTACCAAAAAACAAATGTCCACTGTGCTAGAGAACCAGAGGTGCTAAGTGCTATGGCTACAATCGTAAATAAACTAGAAGGTCATATCACTAGTGAAGTACCTAAAATATTTGATGCCGTGTTCGAATGTACTCTCGAAATGATCAACAAAGATTTTGAAGAATTTCCAGAGCATCGAACAAATTTCTTTCTGCTCCTCCAGGTAAATATTATACTGTTCGTGAAAGATGAACAGCACTATACAAACACAAAGATAGAGATGGTGTCATTAAATATCCTCTGTTTTCAATGTTTTATTCAGGCGGTCAATGTACACTGTTTCCCCGCATTTCTTTCAATTCCACCAGCACAGTTCAAACTTGTTCTTGATTCAATAATATGGGCTTTCAAGCACACGATGAGAAATGTTGCAGACACGGGATTGCAAATACTCTATCAGCTACTTCAAAATATCGAAAATGAGCAAGCTGCTCAAAGTTTTTACCAAACGTACTTCACAGACATCCTACAACATATTTTCAGTGTAGTAACGGATACGTCTCATATAGCGGGTAATTATATAACAATCATTTTTATTAATGATATTTTAATCTTGGGTTTTATACATGTAAGATGATATTTTGTTACAGGACTTACAATGCATGCTACGATTTTGGCATACATGTTTTCACTGGTTGAACAGGGACGAATTCAAGTTCCACTTGGTCCAGTACCAGATAACACTGTGTATGTTCAAGAGTTTGTTGCAAGGTTGCTCCGAGCTGCATTTCCACATTTAACAGATAATCAGATAAAAATCACTGTACAAGGTTTATTCAATCTTGATCAAGATATACCAGAATTTAAAGAGCATCTTAGAGATTTTCTTGTTCAAATCAGAGTAAGTGACATTTATTATGACTTTGGTAGATAATTTGTTGAACTACCTCTCGAGAATATGGAATATGGTAAAACCGGTGTGATTGAGTATGCAAGCACACACATGTATGTTTACAGGAATACACTGGTGAGGATGATACTGATCTCTATTTGGAAGAACGGGAGGCTGCTTTACAGTATGCACAAGAAGAGAAGAGGCGACAGCAAATGGCAGTCCCGGGTATACTTAATCCACACGAAATGCCGGAGGAGATGCAGGACTGAATTTCCAGTCATTTTTACAAATTATTTACTGCACTTTTGAATGAAAAACATTCTGTTACAGAGAGTACCGTATCTTTTGATCTGCATCTTCTCCCACAATGTCTACCACGACTACCATCAGTGCAGATACATATTACATACTTTTTAAAGCCAAGTTCACAGTATGACACTTTTGTTAAGGAGGTAAGCCCGAATCGTGGTGACTGTTTATCTGTTATAGGATTTTAAAGAAATTAAAGATTTTGTTCTGGGTAACAAGTGAATGCCTGCTGAACGATACTATTTCATGTAAAAATGACAAATAACATTTGTATATCAATATTAATGTTAGTAATTTACATTTTCTACAAAACGAATATGATGTAGTAGTTACTCTCATTCTTCAGAAATGTATAAAGGGACATTTCGAATATAATCTATTTTAGTGAAATACAATGCCACATACAGCAGTATTTCACTGATTAGTGTTTCTTCTGTAACATTGTATCTTACTAGAATAATCGTTTTCCATGGTACAATACTTTTATTTCAAACTGTTGTAAAGTGCAAAGTCAAGCATAATATTTCAAAAGTAGTACACAATGACTTTTTGTAATATGAAGAATGGCTGATATGACTGCTTTCTTGATTGAATTCCTTTACTTGCATAAGTAATTGTATAAATAACATTTTGGTCTGCAATGGGTACAGAACACAGGGTTGAAGTGATTTCACATGGAAATATAACGGTCGAAAATTGGAACCACATGTAACGATGAAAAGCAACTTATGTACACGATATAGGGCTTTTACGTTATTTTTGGTGATCAATAGGGTAATACACAATATGTAAGAATGTCCTAAATTTGTTAGAATAAAGGGCAGCTATTATAATTACACGATGGTTCTAAAGATTGCACGTTCAATAACACCATGTGGAAGGTGTATTCCATTCGCTAGAAAAGACCAACAATGTTTAATAACATGTAAATAGTTCAATAGATAAATAAAGAACTCAATTTGATTTTTTAAACGATAGAAAACAATGATTACCATTTTCATGCGTTATATATCTGCTAAGTTGACAGTATAGGTAGATTTCTCCTTTTCCGCGGTACATTAACTTTGAAGTATATCAATGTTTATTACTTAACGTACATAAAATAGTGTCGTCATAGCAGGCCATGAGGGTGATATAACTGTCCTAAATGAATATGAGTGTTTTTATCTACGTAAAGTTGTACAATAATATAGTAATACGATCGATTGCGAGTCATAAGGTGGGTTTTGTAAATTAAACTGAGTATCATACACATTAGCATTTTTTAGGTTTCTTCAATTCATTATCTCCTTTCAGTACTCATTGATCGATGCTTATAAAACTATTTCCAAGCCACGCATATTTACATCGTGCTTTCATCTTTTTACGGAAGATAGGTATTGCCTCTTATCTTTCAGCATGTAGAAGTTCCAACTCATCGAAATTCATATTTTAAACAATATAAATCAGGTCAATGTACGCTTTAAATCTTTACCTTTTTGCCAGAATTAATAACTTAGACTCTGATTCAACCATTCATTAACAGTCTATTAAAACGCATGATTTCGTATAAATGTAGTTAGTAGTATTTGTTTTTGTTAATATATATCGGAGCTAAAATTTTGCATTTGGCAGTAATTACGGGTATTTATCTGATATCTATACGCAGTCGTAAATTTTTATGGTATCTTTGACATTCATGTAGTAAAAGTTCCATCAGAATGATCGGATACCCAAAAACAGGTCTCATTTATTTGCCGGGAGAAGCCAATGTAAATTTGCTGTTCAACCGGTGGTGTTTCATGACGAAATAACGGCAATTCGTTATACGACTGAATATGTATTAAAATGTGATCTTTATTATTCATCTTGTATTATGAATTTTGAATATTTGGTTGATCACAAAGTGTAATTTCTCTGCTAAATGTATAAGTGCTGCTAGCTGTTTAAAATGAATGCAAGTGCATCCAGTGATCTTCATAATTGGATAAATCTAGATAGCAAAAGGTCAAAATATTTTCTATAAGTGTCGTGTCCTTTTTATAAAACAAGTAGCATTATAAAAAATTAGACACCTTTGATCGATAATTCTGATTCTTCGAATTGTCTGTGTGATCAGGAATGTTCTACACCATTTATCTGTTAATTTATCTCGGCCGGCGGGACTTGTTAAAGATTCCAAGAAATAAAAAAACAGTTCTAAATTCGAAGGCAAGGCAGATTCTTCTAATGATTCGAGCTTGCCTCCATCGTGATAAATGCTACAAGTGCTTTGACTCTCAAATCACAAGTAATATTAGCGCATGGTAACACAATTTAATACATGTTTAACATTGATATCTGAATTATAGAAGAAACGAAATCTATGCGGATAGCGATGAATAAATAAACGTTGTTCAACAATTTCCACAATGATCTGTTTCTGAGAAAAAGTGATAAAAAAATGTAAAAATGCTTCGTTCCGTTCGTGAATTTAACATATACTTTCATAACATAAAACTAGCATTATCATTGTAGCAACAGATTCACTGCCCGTATAGTACTTTGCTTTTTCGACGCGGATAATTAATGAGAAAGGGGAAATAGCTGTGAGAGGAATGAGATTAGGGGAAAGTACTATTACTGCATTTTAATGGAAGTGCCAGTGTTTTGTATTATATCAAGAAAACCAATCGAAAAGTAGCTTTGTTTGGAACTCTGAAGCCATTACATTTGATACCATGCGACTCTCGGGTTTCAAGCTTGGCCACTACTTACTGCAAAACGGATGGATTTAAGAGAGAGGAATCAAATGATACTTAATTCCGTTATTCTTTATATGTAAGCTGTATTTATTTGCAGGGAATATTACAAAAAAGAACAAAGTTCGAATGGCATTCTAAGTGACTCGTATTCGTGGATGTACGTTTGTCAACATTTATTGCAAGAAAACTGATTTCTAATGAATAGATGTAATATGTTACAGGATGTATTTAGTCCTACATAGTTCTATGTGGTAAGACTATGTGTAATGAGAAAAATGCTTAACGATCGTAAGTATCGAAGTAACGGTCATAACGAGGGACGTGAAAAGATAGTAAAGCCACGGCTCTGTGTTTTATATAGTTGTCCAATTTCTTGCGACAGATTACGAAATTTAAAATATATTCTTTTCGAAACACTAAATGTGCTCTTCGACGCGAATAAGTACAGCTAAGAGATACGATTAAAAATATTAAAATGATTTTTTTCGGTGTGTACCAATGACGAAACATTAACGGCCCGATTCAGACCACTTCCGGTGTATCAGAACCTTCTATTATTTCCGGTTTAATTGCGATAGGGATGAAGTAGGAAGGAGCCACGCAAAGTAATAAGTTACAAACAGGATGAGATAAAAATGTTGTAGGATATACAGTAATTGTACACTTCATTAATATTAACGAAAATCCTATGAGGCATTTCGTGTCTAAGGACAAATCGCGCCGAATGACTGGAATTTTTTTTATGATTCTGTGTTTAAGCATCTTCGAATGGGCGAGATGTTTGAACGGATTACCGCGGGTTGCCCTTTGATTGATTGTTCAGTAATTAGAAAAAAGAAAACCATTTGATTCTTGTGTTATCCACGCGAATGACGAAAGCGCACTTATATTTTGATTTACATCGATTTTCTATCGATGGAAGATTTCAACTTTGAAGATGGTCTCTTCCGCTCCGTTGTAAGGTTTCATTCGATTCTGAGAGTGGAGTTTAGCAAATAGATTCTTCTAAGCTGTTGAATAATGGCATTAGTCTTATAAGTTGTCGGGGATCATGTGACATAGTTGTGAGTACTGAGTACATAGTTATGGAATGGTCCGTCACGCGTGTTTGAGTGAGTGGATGTAATAAGTTAAGAGTTCTACCAGTTATTCATTATAACGACAAAAGTATGTAAAGAGTTTAATAATACTTACTAATAAAATAAAAAATGTCACTATAAAAACGGGTACCATGTTTTGTTGTGATCGTACTTTTCGTTATAAATAATTAGTCTCTCTTCTCAGTCTTTACAATTGTGGAACTTTAAACTTTTCTTACTCCAGTTCATTGGAATATATACCAATTTGTGGATTTATATATTATTCGTACTGCTTCGATCTGACGATATTCTATATTTTCCACACGGAAATAGTTTTAATAAAATCGAATGTTTTTTTAAAAAATCAGGAAAAGTAATCGTAAGGTTGCTAAGAAAAACAGGACGAGGAGCTTATATATTTTACTTTATTTTATTATATAACTTATTAACTTAAAGTTAAAAAAAGTGCGGCATACTTTCTTATAATTTAGCGAAGAAATGCCACAGGTACTATACTATGAGCTTGTTGAAATTCAAACGATTACTATATATGTTCACCATAGACGTGATACAGGATAGATTAAGCTTCAAATGTGTTTTTATCATCTGCCGTGAAGTATGTTGAATACAATTTCAGGGCTTACTTAAATACGAGATTTGACGCGTTAGTTATTCATCTATAGCTCCTTAAGTTTGAGTTTGGAAATTTTAAATATTTTCGCACGACCGTTGTCAGTTAATTTTTGTATAAATTAACTTGTTGAACGAAATCGTGCAATAAACGTTCGATGAAACTTATTCATTTATACAATGGGAGCGAGCACGTACTTTCATCGTAATTTATTTTTGTTGACTCAACTAGTTGAACCAACCGATGAATTTAAGAAGTACTTTCGGGAGGTACATTTCCCATGAAAATATTTTTGTAATTGTTTGTGGTATTACACTTTTTATTTAATTCAACAAAACTTGACATGTACGTGTTTACGTTCGGATAATTGCAGGGTATGTTTGATAAGCCCAACACTGCGGGATTTATATGTGTCTCTCATTATTTATTAATGATATATAACACAGAACGTTTTAAAAAGTTGATACAATGGCCAGTGACATGTAAGAAAACAGAGGCAAAATATCGTAATGATGTCAGAGATTATTTGACTACTATATCCTCAGAAAATCCTGACATTGGGTTCCCAGCTATACTTGCTTCTCACTTGTTTCATGCTGGTGGAAATAAGTTTACAATTATTATGTGGAAGTTGTCTGAAGTTGTAGTAAGGACATATATTAGACGGGAAAGTAAGATATCTTTCATGCATTGATAACAAAATTTGAAATCTCACTTTAGAAAATAAGCTAATACTTTATAAACTCTATTCGTATCTTTCTTTTATTTGTACTGATGACACATGAGTACTTGAACTATAGCTTTTGGAAGTACTCTTTTAATATATAGATTATTATGTCTATTAAATATGTTAGATTTATATTACAATAGTGAGTAATTTAATATTATTAGTATCATAACTTTTATATGGTTGATCTGATTTATATTACAGCTGATTATGGAATATTACCACTCCCTAAAACAGGAATTACAAGCAGTTTAAGTAAAAAGTTTTTGCATGAAACTAACACAAAGATTCATATGGATACTTTAACACATCATAAACAATTTATGTGCTTGCAACAATATGCTAATGGTGCTTTAAAGTAATTGTTCATTCACTTAATATTCATATATTTAACAGATGTCAATAGCTATGTTCAATATCTGTATTTTATATTCAGGGCAGAGAGTGACAGATTAAGGCAAATTAAAACTGAAATTTTTGAAACAGAAAAATTAATAACCAGCCATACTTCTTGTGCACCTGTTCATGCATCAATTAAAAAGCGTTTGATGGATGTTAATGATAAAGATATTATACCTAGTTTGTATTATCCCAAATTATTTAATTTGCAAATTTCATAATTACATATTTCTCTAACTTATTTCTTCCAAATAACTATTTAATGTACATCATTTTCAGTATGGAAATCAAGTATAAATGAAAGTATAAAGCACATGGAAGATCAAAATTTTATATTAAAACAGATAGAAAACCTGTCTGAGAAAATATGCAATCTACTAATTAGTAATAGCAGTGATGGAAAAGTATTAGATTCAAAGCAATTAGTTAGGATAGATGCTTCTACAATGTCAGAGTCATTTCCACATGAGATTCAGGTCAGCTCACTGATTATTTAGTTTTATCAAAGTAACTGACATGAAGACTAAAAAGTGTTATATTTTATTTTACAGTGTCTTCTCTATCATGTATATAAGGATGACAAATTAATATTACATAATTTTATATCACTGTTCAATTTAATATTAAAACAATTATTAGACAAATTTAAGTCCACTTGCCTAATAGAGTTCTCACAGTGTATATCACAATTGGAGGCATGCTGTGAGGACATGAAATTAATGTTGAATTATTTTCAAACTACATTGTCCGATATTGTAAAAAATACGGCCGAAATGCAGAATATTTTATCTCAAAAAAGATTTATGCAGATTCATAGTGATAATACACTGCCTATTATGACTAATGTTCATCTTTTGGCATCACCACATATCACATTTGACACAGATTGTGAAACTGAGAAGACTGATTTACAAAAACGATTGGAACTTACTCCAGTAGAAGGTAAAATTTGTAGTCTGATCAAACTTTCAAAAATTATATGTTATAAAACGATTTAATGTAACAAATATTGTATAATAATTTTTAGGTGCACATAAAGCATTATTTGCGAGATATAAACGTGTAAATCAGAATCAGACAACCCAGGGATCACAATTAAGATCCAATTTATTAGTCTCACGAATCAATTTTGATGAAACAATTTCAATAAATAACAGTAACAAACAAGTATCATCACGTATGAGCATTATAATGCCAAAACTTAACGTATCAGTTACAAAACAATCGGAAAAGTATTCTCGATTATTTTCTACCCGCTCAAAGAAAAATAATAGAACAGGTTTGTGGCTTAGTTTGAGATTCTTAGTATTTGATAATCAAGAAATTAAATTAACTATATGCTTCTATACGTACAGCAAACACAAGTATTATGTCCCTACCATCTTCTTCAAATGCTAACTCTACAGCAATAGGAAATGCAGTAGGAGAAATGCCTAATATATCAGAACTTAGTTTAGATATAACTACTAAAAGTATGTGCTGCCTTGACGAATATTCTACACCCGAAAAATTCATTCAAAACGAAGATAAATCGAAAAGTACATCAAAGAAAAATTCTGTTGAGGTTTATTATCCAGTAGAGATCAATAAACCAGAACTAAGGGTAACAAATGAAATAATAATTACCAGCAATGAAAACAACTGTATCATACAAATGGAAAAACCCATACAAAAGCGGCGTTCTATCGGAGACCTAGTTGAACGATACAAAAGATATCTTGAACATAGAAATCATACACCAAGTCTCAAAATCAGTCATATAGAATATGAGGATGAATAGTTATAAACATATAGTTATAACAAAGACTAACTTGGTAGAAAAAAGATATTATGTGTGGAATTAAATATATTTCTATTCTTTTCTGCAAACATTAAAGAATGCTTTTTTTCAATTTAATTCTCTACAAAAAGCAATCAAGTTTTGTAAATTCAAGAAGGGTCTGAGATTCTTGTGTATAGTAAGTTGTTTTACACACTTCAAGAAATGAAACTACAATAATTCTATTTCCTGTATCATTATTTTAATACTAAATTTACTCTGATCAACTGAATTTAGATATTTAAACTGAACATTTTTTATTAAATGTTTTTCTATTTGAATTTCGAATATTCCAAATTTTTTTAAACGGACTTTTACAAATCTACCGCATTTAAAATATAATACGAATCACCGTATAATATGCATCCAGATTGATTAGGATTTTATTTTGTCTGGCGCCTATATATCCAAAATCATAAAACATTTAGAGACAACTTCCGCTGGGATCGTATTATTTCTTTGAATTCTACCGCCCTTCAAAAATCATCCCTAAAATATCATACTGCAGTAGAATGAGTATGCAACCGAACCCTGATCGTTTAATGCGTATTACCCGTGGTATACATACAAGGGGTGCATTAGTGACAGGTTCATAGAAACATCCTTAATATACCGCCGGCGGTGAAGTTATGTTTATGTGCTGATTTAAGGTTACAATATTCGAAAACTCATATATTTTAGGAAAGTATAAGCTTATAATAAATTATGTATACTTAAAATGATGTCACAATTCGAAGTTGCAATATAAGCTCTTTGTGGGAAACATTCGGAACGACTTGAAAGTATGAAGCTTGTAAAACCGAATTGGGTTACTCACGATGGTATATAAAAACTAATTGCTCGTAGTATATATTCTACTTTATTTTTAAATATATAGATCATCCTGAAAATTAATTAATGTTCTTTAGGATACTCAATATTCTCTGTGGATATTCATCCCAATGGAAAAAGATTTGCTACAGGTGGCCAAGGTATTTGCACCATTGATTGTTAAATAAATCACTTTAATAATTATGATTGTTATATAATTGCGTGGCAACTGACACTCTTTTTATATTGATCTGTTTACATCATCATACCATTTATAAGCTTGTGTTTTTTGTCAATATGTTATTATTTGTACTATTATAATTTATATAGAAATATCATTTCTATTAAATTCAGGAGGTGATTCAGGAAGAGTTGTCATATGGAATATGGAACCAGTTATTGATGAAGCTATTGAATTAGATGAGAATGTTCCTAAAATGCTTTGCCAATTAGATAATCACCTTGGTACAGATACATTAAATTATTCTGTATTACTAGATTCATAAATGTTGTCCACCATAATAAGCAGATATATATTATTTTTAGCTTGTGTAAATTGTGTTAGGTGGAGTAATACAGGGTTATTAGCATCTGGTGGGGTAGATAAATTAATCATGATTTGGAGGTTGTCAGGGGGATCAGGTGGTACATCGTTATTTGGTGGAAAGTCTAATGTAGAAATGTGGAGATGTATTGCTACATTACGTTCACATGAGGCTGATGTACTTGACCTTGCTTGGGCCCCTCATAGTCCATTATTGGCATCTGCATCAGTAGATAACAGTGTAATAATTTGGGATGCCTCAAAGTTTCCAGCTGTGGTAGCTGTATTGAAAGGACATACAGGATTTGTCAAGGGGGTTACTTGGGATCCAGTAGGAAAATACTTAGCTTCTCAGTCTGATGATAAAACATTGAGAGTATGGCGTACCTCTGACTGGACAGAGGAAGCATTGATATCAGAACCATTTGAAGAATGTGGTGGAACCACTCATGTATTAAGACTCTCTTGGAGTCCAGATGGACAATATTTAGTATCAGCCCATGCAATGAATGGAGGTGGGCCTACTGCACAAATTATTGAAAGAGATGGTTGGACACAGGATAAAGATTTTGTTGGCCATAGAAAAGCAATCACATGTGTGGTATGTGAAAAATACTCTGCACATTTGTTTACAATCATTAATATTTTGAGAGAATGTATTTATTCAGATTAATTGGACAATGACACTTGTTTATTTCTCATTGTAGAGGTTTAATGGAAACATTTTACAAAAAAAGCAATCAGGTTCATCCAAACCACAGCAGTATTGTTGTCTTGCTATAGGATCTCGAGATCGTTCATTATCTGTATGGCTAACCTCGCTTAAAAGGCCTTTAGTGGTAATACATGAGCTATTTACACACTCTGTCTTAGATGCTAGTTGGTCACCTTGTGGTCTCCGACTTGCTGCTTGTTCCTGGGATGGATCTGTTGTATTCATTGAATTTACTCAAGAAGAACTAGGTCAACCATTAGATCCAGCTGAGCAAGTAATGCTAGCCTTGTATCTTTTATTATCTTCACCGCGGAATTGCACATTTAATATTTTTGTATTTCAACATAGAGCAGTCTTCACGAGCGTTTATATGGAAAGTCACTAGTGCAAGGTGGTTGCATGGTAATGGAAGCACCAGAACTTCTTACTTTAAAAACCTCAGCATCATCAAATCAAGCAACAGAAACTGCTCCCCCTGTAACTTTAGCACAACCACCAGCCGCTAGTACAACTGTTACTACCAAAGCTCCATACAATAGACAGATTGAAACTATTACACCAGATGGAAAAAGACGTATTACACCAATGTTCATACCTCCACCCTCTGATACACAGTATGGTTTTCTTATATCTGCATGTAAGAATAAGAGTATATTAAGAATTTGAACAAATTATTCTAACAACAAACTTTTCAGTGATACATTGGGTAGTGGAGGATCAGGAACGAAGTTTTCAACTGAAGGCAAAAGTTCGATAATTATAGAAAAAGTATATGACGTCTCTCCTAATAGTACAGCTCCAGTAAATTCATCGGTTATAAATACACCACCGTCTACACTTACTTTAAAACGGCGTGAACAATCAACACCAAAAGCATCACATTCCGCCTTAACTAAAAAGCCGAAAGTTGCACCTGAGCGCAACACAAATCAAATGATTCTTCCTGCATTAAAGCCATGTAATTCATTATCTCAACAGGCTGGCCATTATGCAGTGACTGTTACTAATAGCCAAGGCTTGGCCCACTTGCAAGTATTTAGGGGTACAGATTCAGAAGCAACTTGGGACTTGTATCTAGGATACAGTGCTGTAGCTTTAGCAGCTTCACCAGCTGTTATAGCATTGGGTTTAGAGGATGGTAGTCTTCATACGTTCCATCCCGCGAAAGGTTGTCGACCAGCTCCGCCATTGGCTCCACCCGCACCTCTGGCAAAAATTCATGCAGTCGGAAATGCGGTAACAATGTTCATGTTTCTTAACTGCTACGTGAAGTACCTCGGTTTTTGAAGTATCTTCTTGTATATTCAAGATATAAGAAAGGCTACATCTGAAAACAATAGATAGGTCTCTTATAATATGCATATTATTTTAGGTAATGGTCATTTCATGCTGTGGAGCAGTACGTGTATGGGAGATTGGAAATACGTGTAGAATGATAGTTTCTACATCTGCCGCACATTTAGCAGTACCTGGAACTTCTATATTATCTTGCACATTGTATAATGGCATGCCTCATTTAGCTTTTACGAACGCCAGAGCATACATATATCACAAAGAAATGGGTAGAAATGTTTATGTCTAGTTCTTGCCCATTTTCCTTATTTCGGGAACTACAGCAATAAAATCATATTCATTGTAGGCACATGGCTATTAATTGGCGATAGCCAAGATCCTGTTTGGCGCTGGGCGTCGTTTAATGTATCAAGTACGTCTAGAAGTAGGAGTCCTAGAGGTCCTCTCTCATCTTTGCAAGAAGGATTGCTCAGAACTGCGGGAAATACTTTACCTAATCCAAGACTCCCGCATAGTGCTCCAAGTGTTGTATCGTATTTGGAACAGCAGTTACTTGCTTCTAAAGCTCTTGGCAGTTCTCAGGAATACGTGCATTGGCTTATGGCCTTAGTATCCTTTTTTTTGACACAAGGTAAAGTTTTATTTTCATTTTACCAATATTAATCTACAGCACGCATCTCTAGGGAAATTCTTTGTTTAGATGGATTAGAAAAACGTTTGAGATTAATTTTGGATGACCTATTGGGTCCAAGTCATACATCAGCCTCTAAGAGTATATGGGACCCTATGATTCTGGTAGGATTAATCATCAGTTTTGTACGCTAGGTGTCTTGTTTTTAATTACGCGCAATGTTAATTTTTTATTTAGGGTATGAAAAAGCACAAACTATTAGGCGATGTATTGTCCGTTATTGGTGGACACCTTCGTTGGCAAAGATTGTACCTTGAATACACAGAGCAGCTAACAGCATTGAAGAATAAGACTAGTTGAAAGTTTCTTTTCAAGGTATAGGTCTTTGGCAGTATGCATGCAATTTGCATTGTAATTAGAGTTTTTGTATATTTTTAACGACAAATCCGTGTGACAAAGATAAGACTGTACAGTTTTTATATTATATGCGGCGTGATAATTAAAGTAGGTATTATAATAAGAAACGGAAGATCTATTATACATATTTCATGGATCCTTGGAACAAATCATACTTTTTGACTATTTACACAAAGGTTTTTATAAATTCCTGTTTCTATTAATCTCTGAGGAAATTTGTATACAAATCATCTGGTAGGACAACTCAGGGGGATTAAAACAGATTTATTAGTACAAGGAAATAAAACCCATTTCTAAATCAGCGCGCGTGGTTATATAATTGAATTTTTTTTTAAATAACCGAATGTAAATCCCTATATTATTTTGGACAATTTATTGAGTTGATTATGTTTTCAAAAGATGGAAGTCTTACATTATTTAAGGAACGAAAGTCAGTATTAAAATATGTGCGGCAATATGTACAAACAAGGATTACGAGAAGGGAGAACGCAAAACGCATTAGTCAATTAAAAATTTTAACAATTTTATGTCATTTTCATACAATATATTACGAACAAGATGCATTAATAGCATCCGCAATGAGATATTGCTAGATACTGTATTATCACAAAAGTTTGATAAAATACAACGCGTCACAAGAATCATTAGCATCAATATCAAAGTATTTCAAAAATTTCGCATTACCAGTATCAATTATCATTATTATTAAATTTTTATATATAACCATATATAGCATACATATTTAAAATATACAATAAAAGAAATATATTTTAAGCTCATACTCGTGATCATATGGTTTGGAATACATAGCCTTTGGATGTTATCTCATGAGTTATGAATACTTGATGTATTTCATACGACTTCATTCAACTACAATAACCGTTTAAAATCTATGAAATACATCAGACGCATATAATTAAACATTAAATTATTATGAAGTGAATTTTTAGCTTTCTCGGAAATACGCGTAAACATTTAAAGACCTTCATACAATACCGAAGCTGCCCCATTAACAAAATGTAGTTTCAACTACCAAAGAGAAAAATTAGTAACCTGTGTGCATTAAAGTTGAATGACATTATGTAATAAATATTACAATTAGGGCCAAGTATAAAACAAATTCTATGCGTTGATGACCAGGAAATCTTTGATTTCTATATATATGTATCAAACTGCACAATTAATACAGAAACTATTCAATGTTGTGTATAGCGAAAATGAATACAATATTCTTGTACGTCTGCATTTGTAGTATAGTATTCAAATATACGTATTTCGAAATTGGACGTTTGGAAATGCAATATCTTGAAAATGAAATACAAGAAAGATTATCTATATTTACGAATGTATTTGGAGAACACTTTGATTATAATCAACCTGTACGAAAAGATGGATTAGTAAAGGATCGCAAATATTAATTATAAAGCATATACTGAAAAATATAGATCTGCTGTGATCTGCGTTTTACTGTATTAGTTCAAAACTGTAGGCAAGTATGTAGCAGTTTTAAAATCACAGGTGCAAAATCTACTAAAATATTTAGGCTATTTATTTGTCTGTAAATTGACAATGTAAGTTGTAGGATAATAATATTATAAATAACTTTGATACTGCTCAATCTTAAGGAAGAAATGTTTTGATTAAATTCCATTGATAAAAGATTTAATAATATGCGATTAACTAGGAATACAAAAGGCTGGTTTAAAAGTTGCAATCCTCCAAAATTATTCTAAAAATAAGTCATCATTAAAATTAAATATTTTTCTTAACTTATGACTCTACTTTATGACTCGAAGTCGGACTAGAATGGTTTACTTTATTCATCAAAATTAATTGAATGCTACTGCTTTCCACTATCGTGATACAACAAACTTTCTTTATGTCTTACTTCAATAATGCACCGTTTAAAGACGTGTTCGATACACTCAACTTGAAATTGAGTTAGTACTATTCAAGCTATCACAGAAATCAAGTTACGGTTGACTTCATAACATTGATATTGTGGAAAATAGAAGATGATGAATAGTAACAACGACTGTTATAGTTCATAAATTCAATGATTTCAATACCCATAAGGTATGACTATTCTGCAATAACATTCAGTGCTCATATGTGCCTCCTTCCAATATATTTGTAACAATGATAAAATATTAAAATGCTCTAATTGTACTTTCGTTCGAATGTTTGTCTTGTAAATTACATATCGAGCAACAACTGCAAAGTCTCATGTGTGTAATAAGACTTAAGAAAATCGATTTGTAAGTAGAAGATACAATGTAGTTTTATTCTGTAGAGAAATCATTTAATATATTATTTGAGCTTGATATCATCGTGCTCAAGTAGATATATTTAACTGGGATATGTAAGTGCAGTAATCTGAATAGAATTATTGATAGATATTCGATACCTGTTTTGAAAAATAAGTTTAAGTTCCGCGTAAGGAAACTAGTACCTCATTCATCTCCTACGAAAAATCTATTTTCGTTACTCTCAAATGCTCCATTCGAAAATTGATTAATAAAAAACCTGTTATAGAGCGAGAGGAAAACCTATTTATGTAGAACATAACACAAGGTTTTATGTTTTAACTAAACAACTACACAGCTATCCAATTTGATTAATATCCTGTTACTTATCTTATATTTCAGTGACAAGACTGAAATTTCATATTTAAGGCTACAACATTATAATCCCTTTAGTACACTTTAAATTGCTGGGCTATTATTAGGTAAACCCTCGACAGAAGCAACACATAATTACTACATCATTAGTAACCCCTTGTATCAGATTTGCACAAAAGAGGGAAATGGAAGACTTGCTTCAAGCAATATAATAAGACAATAGTTCCATAATACTTAAAATTAAATATGAAAACAACATCTAGCAAAACTGGAATGCATAAAAGCCTTTGTATTCAACATCTTACTAATTGGAATTCTTTTGTAAAGATCAGATACATTTAGAAAATCCGAATTTGATGGAATTATGTCATACTTCAAAAAATGAATTTTAGTATAAAATATTTAAGATTACAACCTATTGTGCGTTACATGTTTAAACTTGCAGCATGAAAAGTAAATAACATTTGCAACAATGCAGATATTTCTTTTAGTTAAAAGCCTTAAGTGCTATCTCAATATGATGCAGGCCACAATATGTTTTATTATTGACACTGTCACGTTTTTTCAACAATTCTTAATTAGATCCAATGTGACTCACACTATTACAATAAACTTCATTAGAACAATAATCCTCATATCAATATCACCACCATAATTAGTCGAAATTAATTTTGCAAACACTATGTAAATTGAATATTTTATGATCATATGAGTTTATCTGACTTCTTCCAATTTTAAAGTACTGCAGTTAACAGTTTAAACTATCTTGCTCTATTCTTACCTATTTCCCAGCTTATAATATTATTTGAGATGACTAGTCACTGTCCAGGACAGCTTCTTTTAATTCAGATTCATCAACAAAATGATTTTTTGAGTTTCTTTCTTCAACAGACTTAACACACTGTGAGAACATATTAATCAATTAGTAACATATTAATGTTGTACAAATGTTGACTATATATTCACAGTACACTTACATCTTCAACTCGTATTCGTGGTGCTGCAATTTGCTCAGGAAAATGCCATGGTTTGCAACTTGGATTATGAAGTAACTTCCAATCTGGATAAGCTACAGATGCTTTATGAAGTTTTTTTACCATCTGTAATAATATTGATATGTATTGAGGATACTCAGTGGCAATGTATAAAACTTTGTTCATACAATGTATGAAACTTATATTTTACCTTTGGTGCAAATATTTGTGTAACTTTGTTAACTAACCAAACTGGTAGTTTTCCATGTGGATCAGTATGAGATACATATCCTAATTCTGAACCATCACCATTTCTTGATGGTCTAACAATATATCCTTAAATGCAAAACCTTTATATTCTATGTTTTAAGAAGAGGTTTTCTAGTACCTCTTAATTTCTAATTGCTTTACCTGTAAGATAAGATGTTGCACGCACAAAATGTTTTCTTGGTGGATAGTCTTTATGAAAGACAGAATGATTTAAAATCAGTTGCTCTAAACCAGTATCCAGCCATGATCTTTGAAGAACAAAATCTCTATTTTTTAAGGGTGATGGGCAGGCCACTAAAACATAGAGAAAAGTTCTACTGTTTCAATTTGCATAAACAGAAAGTACATATTTATGGTGGTCTAATACTTACTGGAGTAATAGCCAATATCATTATTTGGATTAAAAAAACCAATGTCCTTTGATTCAATCATATGAGTATCCCATACTTTCCTATATTCTGGATCATGTAATACATCATATAATGTTTCTGGCAACACATCAGCAAATCTTGTTCTAATCTGTAGTGATATTAAAGCCTCATGAATTTTGGAAAATGTATAAGATGCTTAGTATTCATTATAAAAGGATTGTACTTACTTTTACCATTCTAAAGCTAATACCTGGCACAGACTTTGTCCAAACTGATAAGTCTGGCTTATTATAATCTAATTTCCAGTCATTATTATCATCATACAACTTTTTAAGTTTTTCAAAATCTCTATCTTCTGCAATCTTTACAATTCCAATATCCATTTTAGAACAATATTGTCCAAGAATCATTTAACATAACTGAACTTCAATTGCACTAGCCCTAAAGAAATAATCAGTTATAAAGCTGTATAGAAAATCAAATGCTGGTGTATGATGCAAACATAGCAATAATACCTCCTATTTAAGATTTAAGTTCAAAGTAGTTTCATAAAAAATCTACTGTATAGATATTCAAGTCTGTCATGTAATAGGCCTGATCCAGTCATCCAACTTTTGCTAGGATAGTTTCAAACATTATTCCTTTTGTTAAAGGATAATCAGATTCAAGTTAGGAGTTTAAATTCCATTTATACTGTAAAGAAAATTTAATTTAATTCTGGCACTTGATTTACACTCTGTATTTTTTAATCAATTTAAAATGTATACTAATAGGGAAGCATATGCTGTTGACTTCTTTACTTATTCATTTCTGTCTTCTTCTCAGACTAATTTATAATCTCATGTTTTGCTTTAGAAACACTTTTGCAACATCTTAGGTATAAGTTCTTTATGACATTAAGAGTGCAATACAATAGGACAGTTTTTGAGTGCATGCATTTGTGCTATAATTTGATATATGTGTTGATTATGTTATATATTAAGTGCGACACGATTCCTGCAACTACTTATCTAAAAGCGATGATGAGTCTCACCGATAGTTCTTACCGACTTTTGTTGCCGGTACAAAGGTATAGGATGATAGTTTATTAGAAAAGTATATTAAATATCCTCGAGACAATCCTTTTTAGTCAGTGAATCCCGAGGAATCCTTTACTAACTATCGCGGTATCATTCTATACTTATGGTCTAGGCCACATCTTTTTCCACAGCATGAACCTTTTACTTTATTGATTGACGTTCAGTGAATTTATTACTGGCACCATCATATCTTTAATCATGCTATCTGACAGAGGGTCTTTGCCCTTTAAATCATGTCTGTGTCAAGTATAGCTTAATGAATTCTTAATTATTATGAAATGAAACTTTTAAATAAAATGAAGCTTTTGTTTGTTATTAGATTGTTAGGCGATGTCAGTCTTGAACTGGGAACTTGATCGTCACCACTCGTCGCTGATCGCAGATGATCGTTGTTCACTGTATCGTATCTTACATTAAACAGTGATGAAATTTCAACGACTGGCGATTATCGAAAACAAGTTTGAAGATAAGATTCCGCATGTTTTATTGCATCATTTAAATACGTATTATTAGGCTACGTTTTGTATTTCGAGTAACAGAGCCGGCGGCCAATAACCTTGAGTATTATCACTTTTTACTGGTACTATTCTTTTTAGACATACTTATCAGCTACTCATTTTTATATTTCTATTCTATCAGATAGTTATTTTATACATTAATTTAATATTACGTTAGTCCCTAATTCATTTTAGTAATTTTTACTTAGAGTATAACACATCCTAATTTTGTATTTGTTTTTCAGACCAATTAACATTCACACTATGACACCAGAAATGTCAATAAATACTGGTGATTCTAATCTGGATATTAAAATTAATGAATGGTTAAAGTGGAATCAGGTAATTATGCTAATGTTTAACTAAACAAACAAGATCTTTGTCTTTATATTATCTTTGTAAAATAGGATCCAAATGCAGAAAAAGCAGTCCAAGATCTTATTCAGAGTTGTGACAAAAATGTATTAAATAAACTATTTCTTGAGAGACTTGAATTTGGTACAGCTGGTTTAAGAGGTCGAATGGGACCTGGATATAGTCAGATGAATGATTTAGTTATAGTACAAACTGGTCAAGGATTAGCAAAATACTTAACTGAAACAGTACTTAATGCAGAATACAAAGGGGTAGTAATAGGATATGATGGACGTCATTGTAGCAAAAGGTTGGTATCATAAATGCATGCTTGTTAGACATGTTTGGATCATGATTTATTTTATTCCAGATTTGCAGAATTGACTGCTGCAATCTTTGTCGCACATAACGTTAAAGTTTACCTTTTCTCTGACATTGTACCTACACCATTTGTACCGTATGCTATAATGAAATATGAATGTGCAGCAGGTGTAATGGTCACTGCATCACATAATCCAAAAGAGGATAATGGTTACAAGGTCTATTGGGAAAATGGTGCACAAATTATTTCACCCCATGATAAGAAAATTCAAAAGTATATTCTTGAAAACCTTGAACCAGATGAACTTTCTTGGCAAGTGGATAAAGTCTACGAAAGCCCACTATATAAAAATCCATGGGGTGAAGTTATGGAATCTTATTTTCTTGAACTTAAACAGACTATTCTTTATCCAGAAATAAATAGAAATACCATATTAAAGTTCACATATACTCCAATGCATGGTGTTGGTTACCAATATATGATTGCTGCTTTTGATGTTGCAAATTTTAAGGTAGTATAAATTGCAAATAGGATATAACAAACATATAATGCTCTCCATAAAATTTCGAATATTTAAGCAATTTTGTATTTCAGCCATTTATAACAGTTAAAGAACAAAAAGATCCAGATCCCGAATTTCCAACTGTTAAATTTCCAAATCCTGAAGAAGGGAAAAGTGCTCTTGATCTTAGTATAAAAAAAGCAAATGAAAATGCATCTTCCATTATACTTGCAAATGATCCTGATGCTGATAGACTTGCATGTGCAACAAAAACTAAAACGTATGTATTTTAAATATTTTTTTCCCCAATATAGTAGTAATCTGATGTTTCTATTTTAGTGGAGAGTGGTGCATCTTCTCTGGAAATGAGTTGGGAGCATTATTAGGATGGTGGATGATACACACATATCAGGTGCAACATCCTGATACAGACTTTTCAAATGCATATATGTTGGCATCCACTGTTTCAAGTAAAATTCTCGCATCAATGGCGAAACGAGAAGGCTTTAATTTTGAAGTATGTTGTGTGTGAAGTGTTTCGGTAAAATGAATACTGATATGTTAGAATGTAACTGTTTGACTAACTTCTTTTACATAACATTTTTCTTCTATGCTACGATAGGAAACATTAACAGGTTTTAAGTGGATGGGAAATAGAGCTGTAGAATTAAAAAAAGCGAATAAGGATGTTCTGTTTGCTTATGAGGAGGCCATTGGATTCATGTGTGGTTCAACTGTTCTCGATAAGGATGGAATTAGCGCCGCTGTTCGCGTAGCGGAATTAGCAGCTTATCTTGAAACTATGGGACTTACACTTTGTGATAAGTTAGGAGAAATATATGCACAGTATGTTACAAAAGTCTTTATATACGCGAAGTTTTTAAACCATATTTCTATGGAGATATTTGTTTTTACTACAGATATGGACATCATATTTCCCAGAATTCTTATTGGATTTGTCATGAGCCAGAGATCATAAAGAAAATATTTAATCGGCTACGAAATTATTCTGGCAAAGAAAATACGGTAAGTGAAAAAGATATGTCTTTTATTCTTTCTTGATGAAATTTAAGAAAATATAGGGACATTGCCATGCAAAAGAATATAGTTCGAGTTATGGACGTATATTGTTTCTTTTTTCTAGTAAATATTTACAATTCTTACTTTCTGCTTAATCATAAAGTTTCTGTTTAATGAGCGCTTAATCATTCTCGCATTCAAGCACGCATATGTACTATATATAATTCAGACTGTGGTGTTACATGTTTGCAAGGTCAATGAGTGGACATTATAATGCATGAGGAAGCATAAACTGACTAGAAGTTAACTGTGCAATAATGAAAATTACACCCGTATTTACGTAAATGCCTTTGAGCTCTACAGTTCCCTCGATCGTTTTTAAATTTCGTGAACGTAATAATTAGTATGTGATTAATAGTAATTCAAAATAATTATTGCCATCTTTTGGAAGGTTCTATATGTGCCACTAACGTTTTACATAAAAAGTGTATAAATTATCTACCGTTATTACATACTATTGTTATTTAATCAGTGTACTCATTAATCCGCGTGTTACGTTATAAGAATAATAACGCCACGTATTACCGTGCGTTGCGTATATAACATTCATAATAGTTGCAGATATGTGGAATGTACGCTTGTTTAACAATTTAACGGGCATATTAATTATGTGTTTGACGCTTCTACCTTCATTTTTATTTGCCATGATGGTTATTCCTATTGTGCAGTCTCTTTATTATATTAGTCCGTCTCTTGCTGACGAATTACAAATAGATTTGTCGTAAGTGCATATTTACAGATTTTATTTACAATATTTATGCCGTCCTTTATATTATTTTTTAGCAAAATTGTGTCTTTTGTTTAATTATTTGACTATATCATAATAATTTCTTCGTGGAAGAAAATCGTCGAATATTAATTATTTTATTTCTGTGACCTTGCCGATTTTATTAGAGAATATTTTTCAGTATCCAACAAGTATCCTCAATGGAAAATATTCTATAATTAATGTGCGTGATCTAACAACTGGCTATGACAGTTCTAAACCTGGAAACAGAGCAGTTTTACCTGTTTCAAAATCTAGTCAAATGATCACATTTACATTCGATAACGGTTTAGTAACAACATTAAGAACCAGTGGAACGGAACCAAAAATCAAATATTATACTGAACTATGTGCATCTCCCGAAGACAGGTAAAGTTGTATTATGTATTAAAATGAGGTATCATATTAACAGTATTTCTAGCAGATTTCTAATACTTTTTCAGGGATATCAATGTTTTAAAAAATACTTTAGATGAAATGATATCTGTTATTGTAACAGAATTTCTCCAACCAGAAATGAATGGACTTCTTCCCCGTACCACTTAATCATCCATACAAAATTATGTGTGTGAAGGATAAATTGGAAATTAATCTGATAAAGCATTATTCTAAAATGAGATACTATATCGATAATATGAAATCGAAGTAATTGATATTCCTAATACATTTTGAGGTAAAGATTCATGCAGTTAATACTTGTCATGAACAAATTATGGTATTCTCCGTTTTTTGTAAAGTAGGTATAAAAATGTTAAATTTTTGTATATTTCTATGCTTTATTACGATTTTGATACAAACAATTACATAATTCAGAAATGTGTAGTTTGTACAGTATTCTTCGGTTTTGTTTGTCTGGAAGTTGCAGGCAGTACATCTTTGTATAATGGTTTTAATTTAATAATTTACATAAGATTTTATTTAATTAATTGCATGGCAGTGTTTTTGTTACCAATAATATCTCCATGCTCCTCCATTGTTTCAAATAAGATCAAAACAGTAATATTGTATTATTAATTAAATTTTAATTGTCATTGATTGGACGTTACCATAATAATATTTTATTTATTTACATAGTATTTATTTCTAAATATACCATTAACAAAACTTCCATTGCATTATTCTGCAAGTTATTTAAGGCACAGAAAATTGAATTAACAGTTTTAAATTACAGTGAAATATCGAAGCATGCGTTGCTAAAGTAGTAGAAAGGAATGCTGCTTTTATACATGCATGATCGTAGTTTGTTTACATACTAAATTACATGCAAAGTTAAATTTGCTTTAGTTTGTATTTTGGAGTTTCCTTGTCCTATTTTTACTATGACTGTCTTCCATGTAGAACGTGATGCACTGAAACAAATATAAGTGTGTCATGCTAATATAAAATATTTCAAAATGTCTGGTCAGGTTTCGGAATAATGCCTCATTAAATCCACAGATAACACGAAGATGATATAAATATTAAAATGATTAAAGTTTAAAGACTTAAAGGTTTATGATTTTATGATGTCAACTTTCCAGTTTTGAGAAGTTTAATTACCTGTTCATCGAAAAAATCCATAAGGGTATTCAGTTTACACTTAAAACCACTTGCTTTGATCCTTGCATGTAAGGATTCAATACATAATGGTTCATATGTTAAAACTTTATTGTATAATGTTTTGTCAGATTTAATCAATCTTAAAAATGCTTCCTTGATAGTTGGAATGTTGTTGCTTAAACTTATTGGGTCTGGGTCGTCGAATTGCACTTCTTCCGCGATCACATTTTCTGGTGATTGGCGGATATCACTGTAAAAGACCGGTACATGTGCATTAAAGTGTACACACAAATTAGGTATAGATATTCAACGAAAGAAGTATGTTTTAAATTATTTCTGAAAATATTCACCTGTCCTGAGAAAGAGAAAGAAGCTTATAAGCGTCATAATTTTGGGTTCCAAAATTCATGATATCCTGATTTAATCTTTTAGTCGAAGGTTCGTCATCTTCATTATTTACGCCTTCAAATTTCGCTTTTTTCCTTTCTCTGGTACATGAAACTACGGGATGTAACTCATTATAAATGTACGTTAACAGTTTTACAGCCCTACTTCGCTTCTGTAACTTCAGTCCATACTTATTTAATTCTTTCTACAAATTGATTAGTCAATTAAACTTTACTATAGACTTATTTCATATTCTATATAAATTACAGCATCGTCTTACTTGAAGCTCGTTTATTTTCATACGCTCGTAGTTAGGAGGAGAAGTAATATTATCTTGAAGAAACGTAGGCCGCAAAGATCGTTTAAAAGTACTTTTCTGACCACATTTACATGGATGATCAGTAACCTCGGGTTTAGATATAATATTCTCAGTATGTTTCGTACTCAGATTAAAGTTTCCTTCGGACACAGATTTTCTCCTAAAATTTCTGACATTACTATTCATGCTATTGAGTGTTTTCTTCTCAGATCCAATGACATTATCATTGTTGCATTCACTGTTCTTATGTTTATCAAAATCAATTCTATTCAATTTTATATCGTTCGTAGAATTGTGTCTTCTTAGATTATTTAATTTTCCATTAACTAGGGCAGATATGTTATTTTCCACTTCATCATCCAAGCAAACGTTTGATAGAAAAATATCTTTTTCTAAAATAAAATCAGCGTCAAACTCCATATGTTTCATATCACAATCCTTTTGAGTTTTATTAATTTCTTGCATGTCAAAATCATTGATATCAAATTCTAGACTAGAATGTACTGACACAGGTGATTCCACCAAGCAAGACTTAGTCTTTACTTGCGCCGAAGAATCCCTGTTCTTTGTTGCCTTTGATAATTTGTCATCGTCTGCGAATTTATTATTTGCTTCATCTATTCTTTGTGAAGTATTCTTATTAGTTCCATAATCTACGCTAATCTCTGCATCGGCATTATTATGTATAATACTTTGCTGGAATGAATATTCATCGTGAAAAGGACTAGCTTCTGTTGCATTACAACATTGTTCATAGTTCTCTGATGTTCTATATTTCTTTTTTAAAGAAACATCAGCTAAGTTTAAACTATCAACTTCTATATCTGACAATACAATTATATCTTCAGATGTTGCACGTCTTTTTCGGTGTGCAGGCTTATCTTCATCGCTTTCTGTTTCAGATTTTCTATTATCTGCCTCCGAATCTTGTACAGAAGTATTTAAAATATGTTTGAAAGGAACACGATACTTAGCTATGCTGTTATTTCTATGTGCCTTTTTATATTTTGAATACATAGACATTTCATCTTCATTAATTTCACAATCGGAAGTAAGGCCACATTCAATTTTTGTATTGTTTCCTTCCATAGGAGTACTTCCAGCTTCTTGAACAATTGGTTTCGAATTATTTATATTAATATCCACCTCAAAACTATCTGAAGAATATCTTATGTCACTTTCGCCCATTTGCACTAAATCAGCTAATGATTGAGAAGTTACAGATGTAGATATACTGTTTTCATTCTGGATGACACTCTGCTCAAGAGATTGGTTTGATTCAAAGCCTGTTGTTTTATAGTCAAGCACATTTAATCCGCTTGCTTTCTTTTCTAATTTTGTTTGGTTGTCAGAGATTTTATGTGGTTTACAGAATGTGTCAGACTCATTGTGTTGATTGATGTTAAATGGATTTCTATTTAACTTGATAGATACCTCTAACATAGAATCCAGTTCAGAATCTGATTCAAAGTCTTGCCTTGCATTCGCTCTTTGAACTTTCTCGATAAATAAAGTGAGATTACTCTTCTCTCTTGGTATACTGCAACTTAATAATATCTTTTCGGGATTTGATTTACTAGATTGTGGTGTACATGACGATCTTACGAGCAAGTGATTTGTCGGTGATTCTATTGCATTGACAGATAATTTTTCTGCGGTTTTGTCAAACATTTGTCTATTAACCGAAACATTATTTTCAGATTCAGGAGATTTTGCAATATTTAAATTTCCTGCTAATATTGTTTCCATCTTACGATTTTGAGTATTATGTTTGTAATGTATTTCGGTATCTACTGAATGTTCGTTATCACTGTTTATTATATCATTATCATCAAACATATCTGGTGACATACTCCCTAGTCGAATAGTGTCAATGTTGTCTTCATGAGATAGTATGGTACAGTCAACTTCTTTTATCCTTTTATCATTTATATCATTTGTAATGGAAGATATTTGATGATTATCTATTTGTGGAGATATAATCTCGACTTCCATCTGCGAAAATGATGATATATCTGCCACAGATTCCTGAGTTTCTCTTTTTATAGAATTTCTGTGTTCTGTTAAATTACAATTTTCCTTAGTGTCATCACTCACAGGTTTCGCAAATTTTATACTTGTCTCTGAATTTATTATCTCCGTAACAGTTTTTAATATTTCGGGTATAGCAGGTTTTTCGATCGACAATTTATCGTGTACATTTTTAACTAATGTTTTATGTGTACGAAGGTAAGAAAACAATGTCTTTACTTTATACCTTCGTGCCAAATTCCTTAAACTGGATAAGGCATTATCATCTTCAAGAATATTTACGTATTTCGTAATACTTCCACAATAAATGAATTCCAGGAACGCTAGAGCAACATTATAATTTAAATCATTCCAACAAATTTTTTCTTTCACTGTTGTGAAATTCGAATCATTAGGTAAAATTTCAAGCAAAATATCTGAGCAACGCACATAAAAAACAAGTTTGTGTACCCAGATATGTTTGCTATCATTTACAAATATTATCAAATCACTCGCGGCACTATCGTTCAGTGCATTTCCCCAATCTATTACTAATGTATTAGAATACTGTTCGTTCCCGAGGTCTTCATTATTGTCCTCCATAGAATTTATACAAATTGTATCTGATACTTCAGGAAAATTGTTATCATAATACATTTGTACTTGATGGCGATACGGTTCCAAATCAATTGGGTAATCAATAGATTGCTCTGTATGTTCATCTTTCTGTAAATGTAAATGAACTGAAATACTTCGATTGAAATGAAAATTTTAAATAATTTAAAATATAAAATTATTACATAAATATATTGACAGAAGAAATTTCAGGGAAACAAGAATTCCAATTTCGTACCAGTTATACTTGTTAGTATACCAGTCGTACATGTTATTTTTTGTTTACTATTACTATTATTTTTTGTTTACTATTACAGTACATACTTTTTCATCTGTATGTAGTCCTTCATGTGCCGTTATATGTTCGGAAAGGCCTGTTACAAAGAATCGTTTTCTGCTGGGGGTCAATCTTGCTGTATCCCACAATCTATCTTCCTTTAATTGGAATGTGAAACATATAAACGTTATTAAGACTAAATAATAATAGTACATGATTAACGAGTCTTACTGTCCAATGATGTTCTTGAAGGAAATGACTTCTTAAAACGGTTTCACGAGTTATTATTTCGTTACATTCAACTTTCGGTTTTTGAGTAATAGCTTCATTTCCCATTAAGATTTCTCCTATTCTTTCTGTTAAGATGCGATTCCTCTCTTCTTCTGAACGAGTTTGCAAAGAAGTTAAATAAGACAACCCTCCTGTTTAAATTACATAATCAGTTTAAAAACATAGCTCCGTTTTTCTTTGAAAAAATGTAACATCGTATTTAAAACACGAACATACTTCTTTTCGACTTGACATCTTTTACAGGCTTAGTGTTTGCAAAGCCAAATCGTTCTAATAGTCCTTTAGACCCTGTTGCAGTCGTTTCTCCTGTTCTTGGATTTCGCGCATCAACTATTGTCTGTATTTCAGTGATCTCATTGAATTCTTCAGATTCTTGAAGCGATTTCGATAATGCCAATGCAAGTTCGAGGTCAGATTCGTCATTTGTATTCTACAATAAATCAAAGAGCTATACCTTAAAATTGCAATCAATAGTAATATAATGCATTTTTATATTGTTCAATTATATACATCGAGTTTATATAGAATATACAATGATATATCGAGTAACTAGCATATAAGTAAACAATTGATATCCTACTGTTTTACGCGCAACAAGTTTTTTCTTATCTTGTACTATGGGTGCAGCAAGTAACCCAATTGATTTCCTTTCAGACGCTTGTCGTTCTTGTAATTCGATAGCGGTCAGCAATGTTTTTGTTGAAATATTATTCTTATTAGCACAGTTTTTCATATGTACTGCTTGAATGTCAGCATCTTTACAAATTTTAAAACATAATGGGCACAGAAATGCTGCTTTAACATTGCTTGATACACCCTTATCCTCAAGGGCATCTTTTGTTTTAAAAAAGGTTGATTCTATCGGCGGTTGCGATGTCTGGTCATTTTTTTTTGATCGCGTGTTCCCTTTTGATTTGACTTGTTTACGATTGCCAAGATGTATATTCAAATCTGACTTTGTTGGTTTTTTCCGTTTTGCAATAGGCCTTGTGGGCTTGCATGATTTAGTTAGTTTTAATTTATTTGTGTCAGGACTTTTAAAATCTGAGATGCTATCGTTCTCATTTGCAACTGATAATTCATGTTCATTTTCATTTTTTCCAAATTGCTTATTGTGCTTATTTTCATTCATACAATGTTCTGCATTCAACTCTGATGCCTTTTCAGATACACTTGGTTCAGCATTTGTGCTAAACATAAAGACAATAAAACTTATAATATTTGGATTTATTATAACACTTTATTCAATCATATAATATACATACTTAGAAGAATTACACGAGCACATAATAGAATACTATAAACTGAGTTTTATCTATCAATGTACATATCATACCTTTCTGTGTTAATCCTTTTAAGTCGTAATCTATTTTCAACATTGCATATTCTATCTAAATTACTGACATTATTATCTACAAAGTCCAAACCATGGTCATCAGAAGTCTTGCAATTCATTTTCTATTCACTTTTTCCTTCCTTAGGTTTTGTACCTTCTCTTCGTTCTTCCTCCCTGCTTAGCAATTTGTGATAAACAGATAGCATGGAAGGATTATGAAGAATCTCTCTCTCCAAGTTTTGTCTAATTTCGTATTCTTCAGGGTCTTTAATAAGCTTGATATCCTTAACCCTGTAAAATTGTCAATAGTTTTATATTTCCAATACAGTATTAATGTAAATATTATGATATAGAATTAAAACTTTAATATATACATTTCTTCATACATAAAATAGGAAAAATGTAATAAAATGTTTGAATACAAATATGCTAATTCAGTTATTTTATATTGCAGAAATGAAATTGTATTATTTCCTTAAATTATAAAGTTCAATAAGTATATGTAAATAATTTAAATTTACACATATAAATTTAAACATGCTTCTCATTCATAATCTATGCACACATAGATATTTGTACATTGCCTTTGTAAGTGGTATATCAGGTTACCATAGTTTCTAAGTGTTTATTATGATTCAACCCATACTTAGATTGTATATGTTGCTTGAAGTATCAACAACCCTTTGTAAAGTTATTAGCAAATGATTTGAATCTTATAGAAAATTAAAAAGGGAAGAGGTTTTTAATTCTCACCAATAATATTTCCAACCAAATATAACAATAGTTGAAACAACAGCGGTAAGAAATGCCACTCGATTAGCAGGCGTTCCTTTAAGTTGGCGAGGCTTTTCCTTCGGCTGATATATCGGTTCGTACATTTCCTATAAAGATGATAAACAGCTTATTTCTTATAAAAATGCAGGAAAAATCAATCGCACATAACCAGAAGCGTTAATTCTATGTACTATATATATATATATAATATATCTGTTCTTCGGGTAGCAGTGTTACCAAGCTACTTGGGTATAGTAAATAAATGTTACATCATGTAACATTTTATATTGCTGGTGTGATTCTCAGTCGAGATATAGGAAGAGGCCATGTCCCATCTGTGCATGATGAACACTATTTTTAATGTTAATAAACAACGATGAATCAAACTCATTATATTTTATTATTTCTTTTCCAGATTGTCTTGGTTATAGCATATATTTCTAATGTCAACCACATAATATGACGACAATTTGCAACAAGAAATATATTATTACTTACACGTTACAAACTTTTCAAAGGATGTGTTTATACTTGTAAAGCATCCAGCATATTAAATATTTAATTAATACGTCTCAAGTGATACATATTTGTACATCACATAAAGGTCGCTTCCTTTTTCAATATGGTATCGTATATAATATTCAATGCCTGATAGTTAATAACTATAGTTAATTTTCAACGATTATCTCTTACGAACTTTTATTTTGTATCATCTGCAAAATATCTTTAAACTGACTAGTATGATTTTTTTAGGCCTCGACCTCTAAAAAACATACTATGGGGAATGTAAAGAAAAGGGGTACACAAAAATTAGAATTAACTTCGGAACAAAAGAACGATATAAAAGAAGCTTTTGATTTATTTGATCCTGATGGAACTGGAAAAATTGCCACTAAAGAGCTTAAAGTAGCCTTAAGAGCTTTAGGTTTTGAACCAAAGAAGGAAGAAATGAAGAAACTTATTGCAGATGTTGACCCAGATGGTCTTGGATTTTTATCATTTGAAGAATTCTTAAACTTAATGTCAGTAAAGATGTCCGAAAAAGATACCAAAGAAGAAGTCTTAAAAGCATTTCGTCTCTTTGATGATGATGATACAGGAAAAATATCTTTCAAGAATTTGAAAAGAGTAGCTCGTGAGTTAGGTGAAACACTTACAGATGAAGAATTACAAGAAATGATTGATGAGGCAGATAGGGATGGTGATGGAGAAATTTCTCAAGAAGAATTCTTACGTATTATGAAAAAAACTTGTTTGTATTAATAATTCGCAATTTATAGGTAGAAACTTTGGATTAAGACTTTCTGTGCATATTAATGTTTCTCATTTTGAGCATATTGGTTAAACAGATATCTTGTGATTTACTGCACTTGTGTAAGGAAGTAGCTTTTTTAACTTTCACATAGAAGCAAGATTTATGATAATAAGAAAAACATTGATATATTATTAAATATGTTCATCATCAACATTTCCTCTTTATTAAGTTAATATTATTCTGCATTGTGTGATACTATTAATTTACAATCAAACCTCATACATCTGCATGTTATATATAACATTATTTAGTAACTTAATGCAATGTTATAAACAGATATTTTGATGTATTTTATTCATACATGCATGAATAAAACAATACAATTTGGATAATGTGGTCTGTAAGAAAATAGCCAATTCAAATTGCTTAAACTTTTTTATTGTATGATTCAAACATCTAATTCTTCCATCTTTGATGATGATATTGCTGTATTAATTAGTGACCTTACTAACTCTGCTCTTACTTTGGACTTCGTTAAACTCTTTGCAAATAATTCCTGAGAAACTGGAATTCCACCTGGACAAGAAATATTGTATATATTAGCTTAAATCTAGTGAGTTTGACATTCACATAGAAATATTTCTAATAGATCTAAACGTGTTTTAGTACAATATGCTATTCCATTTCATACTACACTGTACATATCATACAATTAGGTAGTTATTCTTCATATTTATGTGTACTGTACCTGGTTTATGTATATAGCAAATCTTCTCATCATCTATCACAATTGATAACCTTCCTAAAGCCAAAGATTCTTCTTCATCAGTGGGGTCCACTATCAATAATTGGCTGTATACAAATTGTTAGTCAATGTTTTATAATATTATATGTGTTGCATAATAATTGATTGGTAGGTTTTCTATGTATTTGAGAACTAGGCATTAACTTACTCTTGAAATATTGCAAATGTTGTGGAGACAGGTAAAGCTTTGACTGGAAATTTAATTCTTTTTTTTAGATCTACACTTATATTTCCAGTTTCTGTGTTATAAAGAGTTTCAGGTAGAGTTACTAAAATTAAAAGATTGCTGTTATTATACAATCTTAAGCATTAGAGTATTCTTAGTTACAGAATATATAAGACTCACAAGTCTTTAAGGCAGCAGTTAAAGCTCCAGTACAAGCATCAATTACAGATCCATCATAATTGATGCATAGAAGGTCACAATATAAAGCCCATGCTAATTTACCTTTAGAGATACAAAGATCTTTCAGGTCAATGGCTGCAGAGTTAATCAAAATAGTATCTATGAGTTTGGAAATAACCTGTGCTTGATCACTTGGTGGACCTGGGCGAAATTTTGGTGAACATAATGGAGATAATTCAACATTTGGTATAATATATCCACACTCAGGGGAGTCTACTCTTGGAGCTGCTAATTCCTGTTTTAAAGTAAAAACACTGTTTGCATTATTCTGAAGACATAGAGATTTTTTGTATTGTTTTATACTTACAGCTTTAATACCACAAACTACTGTTGTGTTACCAATCTTAAATATAGCAGAACTGTCAGCATGTGTGATGGATGAAATATTTACACTTATTGGACGAAAAGATAGAAATGATCTACCATCTGGTCTAGTGTCTTGAGCCTATAAATAATCAGATTTTAGGTGCTGATTATTGAGTATACAATATTTTTCAAATTTGTATGTATTCATAATTAACTATATGAATGTTAGGTATGTAATACGTACTAAATGATCTTGAAGATATTTTACTGGGTGAATGGACCTATAGGTACATTAAAAATTGGAATTAGAAATGTCTTGCCAAATGTAGTTTAAAATAGTTCAGTATAATATTCTCTCTAATTTGACACAGATCTTAAATATTATCGCAACTAACGTCATTGAAATTGTACGAATTATAATAGTAAAAAAATAACCTAAGCTGGGGTAAAAGTAAAATAGAATGTATTTCAAAACATTCACTGAAAGGTTATAAACAACGCATGTGTTATTTTGTGGATGTATACATGGGTGCACAACAATTTTATATCTCGAGTGATTTTAAGCTGTCAATTTAAAGTGGAATGAAAATAGTTCATATGCAATTTAATAGAATCAAATTTTATAATTTAATATACAAACTTGTATTGAGAATCCATGATTAAAGTGGTTTGATGTAAGTATATAATATTTTGGCACTACTCTATATTCTTATTAGTATTGTTCATCACTGATATCTCTTTTATAAAGAATCCGTTAATATATTTTTAAGTAATAAACGTCAACAATTATTTGAATAGTATATAAAAATTAAACGAATGTGCATCAAAACGGAATTATAACTGCGTCCATAGGCGTAAGAGCAATGCCTTTCATCCAATTTTGTCTGTTCTCATAATGACAATATTACACTCCAACACAAAATTATATTTGTAACAACGATAGGTGACTCTTATAGATATTGATGGACTCAGAACGAATCCATTAACCGTTTTTCTTTATCACCCTTAATTTTCAAAAAAATCGATTTTGAAAAAAAATAATCTTTTGTACTTTGAACAATATTTGTAAAGTATAAAAGTTAGACAGTCTTTTTTGTTGCAAAAAATTCTGTATACTTTTAAAAATGAAATGATATAAATTAGATTAACGGATCGTGTCTCGCCAACTTTAACTAATTTTTAAACATATTTGCAAACTCATATTGCAAAAGTAATTTATCTCAGTTTATTCGTGAAAGTACATAGGATTTTTTACAATTAATAAAAACTGTCTAACTTTTATACTTACGCCACAAATCTTGCTTAAATGTAAAAAAAGAACCTTTTTCTTTAATGTGAGATAAAAATATTTCATTTAATTTATTGGTAAAAAATCAATATTTTCTTATAATCTATCCTGAGATAATCAAGAATTGTATTTAAATAATATAAACGGGTATGATGGATGGGTAAAATCTACAAGATTAAAGAAAACAAAATGTTACTCAAATATCTTTATTATTTATGTACTATAATTATATTTCACAAAAACTTAATGAAACCTTATTGTACAAATAGTTACAAACAAAGTTTCGTTCTATGTGTTTAAAAGTTTATTTTTATGTATAGAGTATCTTTTGCTGATATTACATCAGAATAGTATCAATTGCTTAGAAACCGTAAAAAATGACAAGTGGTTTACTTGAAAAGGCACAAAGTGGCATATAATCTTATACCATATCAACGAAAATTGAAATCTACTTATAGTAAATATTAAAATATTCCAATATAACAAGGATGGACATACATAAGCGGTCAAAATTCGATTGGCTCAGATAACTGACAATTGGTACATAACTTTTCAGCTATGTATAATTTTAGAAATATTAGTCTTTTTTCCTTTGATGTCTATGCAAGTATTCCAGTAGATATGCAAGTATCCAAGTAGCTTAACAGCTGATGAACAACAGTTAATTTAAACTGTATTCGCATAAATTAGGTATACATATCCAATGTACCAATACACCAAATTTAGTACAAATTATTTTACTTATTTGTATGCAGACATTTATTGTCAGTCATGCATGTCTGCATAATTTACGAGCGATTTCAACAATAATTTGTTTATCTGTGGGTTTTAGAATTATTGACAATCTAATGTTATTGACTTCAAAAATAGTTGTTTGAACAACATTTATATCCGCTTCTTGTTCCATTTTATCATAATATAGTTATCTTCATCGAACAAGTGTAGAGTAGAATTTAGGCTAAAATAATAGATTAGCTATTAGTATACCAAAAGATAGAACTCTGAGAATAGAAATTAACAAATGAACCATAATCATCTCATTACCTCATCATGATTCTCTTCTTTATTAGTGTCATCTTCATCACCTGAGCTATCACCTCCTGAACTGTCTGCAGAATTGCGTTGTTGCTCCTTGTTGTTTAAACTATCAACTGTAGTTGGAGATGTTGCTTTTACTTTACTGGCAGCATCATAGCATTGTAGACATACTCTGACAGCCTTTCCATTTCCTTGTCCCGGCAATAACAACTTCTTATTACTGCAAGGTCCACACACAACAGCACCACATTGCCTACAGTGATGCTACAAGATAAAACAATAATTTATATGTGCAAATTATGTGTTTCAACCTGAAAATTTTGTCAAAGATTTCTTACTCTTCTGTTTAAAACTGTGAACTGAGTTTTGTTACAATGCATACAGATTGTAGCTTCATTATCTGGTACCCATACAGCAGCATGAATCTCCACTGGTTTTTTACCACCTAACAGGAATTGTCATTTAAATTAATTTGGAAGCAAATTATACTGATTATTTATTGGATACATCTTACATTATTACTCACTCTTTCTTAATAAATCTTCAATACATTTTGTGATATGAGCCATCCATTCTTGCTTCTCAGTTGCAGTAGCAGCATAAACAGCAAACGACTTGGTTACTGTTTTTATGAGCCAGCCATTGCGATACTCTATAAATAACGTTCAGTTACTATACTATCATCACCTACCTGTGAGCTCTCATAGTAATGAAGATGCTGGTTAGTGTTTCACATGACGTTCTAAGACTAAAAAATGGTATTCTTTAAGAAAGTAGCATGTGAAATCTGATATTTCATTCACATAAAACAAATTTATATAATGCTACTTCATATGATGCAAGAAGAACAAAAGTCTGGGTTCCATTTCTAAGCTAGATGATCTAATTTCTCTAAAAATAATTCTTTAATATATGAAATTCAAAAATAATAAGCAGGAATATCAATGCATGTTGGTGGTGTTGAGATGGAATGTGAAAAGGGTAAATTACAGGATACAATTGTATAAAAATAAAAATAAATATTTAAATTAAATGCTAAGATCAAAATGTAACTTACGACCATCATCAGCCAAAGACTCAAGTTTGACTTCTTCAAGGGGTATTATATGCTGCTTGTTATACTGTGAATATATAAGATGGTGTTATTATAAAAACAGCAAGTAAGACAAACAAAATAATGCAGCCATAAATTACCTTTTTCTTATTAATGACAATATTACCATACACCAATATGTCATTGAATAAAAAGAACTGTCTTGGTTTTGGCTTTTTTCTACACATTTTTGTCAAGACACCTTCTCCAACCAAAACCCTCCCAGGTACTGCAAGTGGCTAACAAATAAAGTACTCTGTTTATTATCTATCACCTCACATTTTTATACAGTTCATATCTACTTTGTAAAACTTTTTATAAATTATAAATATAAATCATTAATAATCATCTACAATATTGTTTTTATATACGAAGGTAAGGTTGAAGATATTAAATCGCAAGAATATTATAGAAATTATAAATATACGTTCGAAAATAACAAGTTTGGAAGTTGTTTCCAAAATCATTAATATGATACTATCATATCCATCTTACCTGGCCAGAACTGCCAAAGCAGTTTTCGACCATAGCAATACGCCTGGCATTGGCCTCGCTGTTTACTGCAACAAATCAAGGGGAAAATAAGCAATTGTTAATCTATATCTATCTAAAAATCGGTGATATTTAACGTTGAAAAGATCGATGAACTGCCGTGAGGCATCAATCTATTATCCGTATAATTTAACTGTCAAAAACACATCCCACTAAAAGTGGCACCGTTATCCGATGGGTTTTACGCGTATCGTAGAATGCACAATTCGCTGATCCGTTAACAACTCCACCAAAATCGGTGTCAAGTGTTACACAATAAAGTCTTCGTAAATAGTCGCTTATTTTTCTAGAATTTATTCTATTAATTAAAGAATATTAAGGGAAATACTAACCCAATCGGTCAACCATGATTCTATGAATCAGGGCCGACAACAGCAGGAAGTATGAATCACATCCATGTTTCGCTATTTGTCAGAAGAAGCGCGAGTACTCCATAGACATGTCATTTATTCATTTAACACTGGTTTAATTGATTTTATGGGTCAATGTTTACGTAGGAGAACTTTGATCTATCTCCTTTTCATTACTCTTTTTTCGAAATTATACAAAATCTAATGATGAGATTATGACAGTTGCTTACCGATGTCAGTCGAAACCATCTTCTCATGTAGTTTTAATTATGTTTTACTCTCTTTACATTGATAGGTATATATCAATTTTATGGAATTGATTACGATCAAAATTAAATCAGTTTTACGCACGAAATAATGTCAACATCTTTTAGTTCGGTTTCTTCTTATTTATACCTCAATTGAGAAATCATTAAGAAACTAACGAAAATTGAGGCATAACAACATTACCTATATTTACCATAAACTATATGAATTTATTTATTCCTAAACAAATCTGACAAAATTTAATGTCATAGTACCCATGTTTTTAATGCTATTATGAATTAATGCTTTATTTACGTACATGAAGAAAACCCTTGTTCAATCGTAATTAATACCATAACTATTTCATAGTATGCTATGCATTAAAATATTCAATATTATAACAGTGTTGTTTAATGCATTTTAGCTGTGTTATCCAAAAAATCGAATAATAGAAGGCGAAGTTGCGATTAGAATTAATTTTTAAAACAGATTGCTTAGTTCGAGATATCGATTCAAGTCGATGTTTACTATATCGATGGAAATCATATGACTGCTGAGGGCGTAGCAATACAGCACCTGCTGATCTTCCTTCAGTAGTTCGTTTTACTTAGAATACTTAATAGCGTACAAATAATTCTTAACAATGAAGATATGTGGACCCAAATATGCCCTATGCGGCTTGGTGCTTTCTGTTTGGGGTATCTTTCAACTGGTTAGTCGTATTTTTCATATAATTTCTCTTGAACCTCGATCGATGTATTCAACGTCTATAATAATTAAATGCATCATTTCATTTTAATTACTGCTTTGCCAATGATACAACATACTAAATAAGTATATTCCTTTACATCGAAATGTTAAATTTGTTCATTGTAATAAATATGTTCATTTAATAAAGGTTAATTTAAGGCTAGAGTACACAAGACATTCTGATTACTGCAGTTGTATTCATGTCAATCAAAAACGGCCGATATATAGAATCGCTATGAAACCTCATGACCAATGATATCAGATGCTGCAATAAATTTATGCATCTGATATTTTTCTGTTTTCCTCTAAAGTTAATATTTTGATGTTATTTAAAGGATCACTTTCAACTTTCAGCTTCTAATGGGAGTATTCTTCTATATCAGAAGTGTGGCATTAATAGAGGATCTTCCCCTTGAAGGAAAGACATTTAAGACAGCTGCAGCTTTTTACACAGAAGCAGATAGAAGTTACACACAGAATGCATATAATTGTTGGATTGCAGCGTGTATTTATGTTCTTACTCTTTTGATTTCGGGACACCAGTTCTATGTAAACTCCAGATCATCTCTTAGTGTTTAGAAGAACATTTTCAATATACTGTATAGTATACAAATACATATGAATTCAAAACGTGACAAGGTACTTTAAAAATGTTGGTCATAAATGAAAATGTTTTGAAGTATATATGAAAGCATTTTAATGTGCCCAAGAATAAATTTATTAGTTGTGAATATAGGGGATACCTTCCCATAGTACATTCCAAGATCACATATAAGAATACTTAAATGTATACACTCAAAAATAATGTTAAAACCTTTGTCATGCTTATACATATAAGCTTGTAGAGTATTATATAATATTTATCACAAAATGTAAACAATGTTTTTTTATTCTACAAAGTTCAGAAGTAGGCATGATTTTTCTTTAAATAATAATTATGTACAGATGATATTTTATAATATTGTTAATAATCTTATATTAATTTAATTTACCACAATTCATCAGGTAAAGCTATTTTATCATATGGAATAAATTAAATCATAAATAGAATTATGAAATCTCAAACATCAAGATGAGTATGAAACACTAAACTCCCTTAATTTCCAGAAACATATATATTAATACATAAGTAGTTCTTAAGTATAAAATTCATTATAAAGTTTTCATAGAGATGTAATAATACTGTGATAAAAGTAACATAGTCAGTTATTTTACCAAAATACACTCAAAGTTTATGAGGCTGACTACATATTGTATCAAGTAGAGTTTTATAAAGACCATCAAGTTTCATTTAGTAGAAGATAGAAATTTGTAAAGCTTTATCGTTATCTTAGCCTTATATATAATACTAGATCAATGGACATATGTATAGGTACTCTATATCTGGCGCGTGATTACGGAAAATGAATCATCTTGAAATTATGCTATATAATACCGATTACGTATCGTTCTTTTCACTCTAATATGGAGCAGAACCTTATACATGCAGTCATATTATGCTAAACGATTTTACAATGTGTATCTACTATTTACTTTTAAATTCTCTTTGCCACATTTTTTAAGTTGCTCAAATCAACAGAATTTTCGAAGAGTAGTATTTTCATTGTTATCGGCGCCGAGTTTTGGGTAAGTGGATCAGTCACGTGAGTGGGGAACACGCGGTATGAAACGGATGACAGATCATAAGGTTATGATATTAAGTTTGAGTGATTCACTTGATACTAATCAGTATTAAATATTTAGCTTGTATTAATTATTTATTCAAATTCCACACATGTTATTTCTTCGATACAGAAGAGTTTGTAAGTGATCTCAATATGTTACATCTAATTAAGATTTAATATGAAGTAATAATGCGTATTTGTTTACAAGACATTTATTAACAATATCAGTAGAATAAATTATATGGTTGTTAGGTGAAATACAGCAGTAAGCATTATTATCAACAATATTAAATATCAAATTAAAAACGTCAATCATATACATTGCTAGTAGATATTGATCATATAGAGTCTTAACAGCAACCAAGTAGTGCACATTGTAGTCCTATATTTTGGCTAAATAGAAATAAAAATAATTAGAAGCCAAATTACGTTTGTGGAGTTCCAAACTGATTTTTAAATTTTTTAAATAAATTATATTTAAGAATACAGATTTCATATAGAGATTAACATAATATATTGTTGTATCATTTCAGATAAAATATTAAGTTTTCATTCTACAAGATCTGTAAATATTTGTTGTATTATTTGAAGCTGGAATATTAATAACATAAATTTAATTAGAATGGAGAATGAACAAAGAATATTAGTAAATGACTATACCGAAATGGTACAACGTCTTCCTTTATCTCTAAGACTGGCCTATGGTGTAGGACATGTCTTAAATGACATTTGTGCTTCTATGTGGTTTACATATTTATTAGTATTTTTTCACCTTGTACTGGGATTTGATGCAACTTTGGCTGGTGTAGTTTTGTTAATTGGCCAAGTAGCAGATGCAATAGCTACTCCCTTTGTGGGATTACATTCTGATAAAAATGACAACTTCTGGTTGTGTAGATATGGAAGAAGAAAAACATGGCACTTATTAGGTATATACAGCTTACATGTTTGAAAAATATTCTTTACAATTAGAACTAATAGTTTACAAATTATCTACATATCTACTTATTGATCATGTTTGTTACTTATGTTTATTCCTTTATCATTTTTATAGGAACTGTGTGTGTTTTGCTTGCATTTCCCTTTATATTCTCAAAATGTGTTGAGTGTGAAACAGCTCATCAGTGGGCACAATTAATTTACTATGCAGCGTTTGTAGTAATATTTCAATTTGGTTGGGCTGCAGTGCAAATATCACACTTGTCTTTGGTTCCAGAACTAACACCTACAGAATATGAAAGAACAGAACTTATAGCTATTAGGTAATCTCTAAACAATATACTATTGGTTTAAAAGTTAATGAATATTTGCAGATCCTTGCATCTTCTTGTATAACATGAATGGCAGTATGTGAATTTGAAACACTTGTTATTGTTCTATATAGATATACTTTCACTGTGCTTTCAAATGTTCTTGTTTACTGCATTACCTGGGCTGTATTGCACATAACAAGTGATCGAACTTCAAGTGCTCAGATTGGCCCCAGTGATGCACATAAATTTCAAAAGGTTGTATTTATTGGGATAGGAACTGGAGCAATAACATCTATTTTGTTTCATATTTTTGTTAAGGAGGGGACTGTAAATAATTCTAATGGTATGTTAAAGTAGAAGCCAATTCCTTGTTGTATAGTACTTTTTAAGTATATTATGTCAATCATTTTAGGATCATTGAGGAGACACACAAGATCAGTATCAGTATTAATGAAAGACATACAATTATATCAAGTTGCATGTGTATACATGCCAACTCGACTGTTTGTTAATTTGTCACAAATTTATGTTCCATTGTATTTGCACGAATCTTTAAGTATGCCAGCCACATCATTGGCTGTAATACCATTAATAATTTACTTGAGTAGTTTTGTTATGTCTTTAATAATAGAAAGACTAAACACAAAGCTAGGTAGAAAAATATCATATTCCATTGGTGTTTTACTTGGTACATGTGCTTGTGTGTGGATTCGATTTGGAACACCTGAGGACTTTGTAAAATATCAAATATATTTGGTCTCATTAATGTTAGGTAATAAGATTTTATATATAAAGCAGTATTCAAATTAAACAATGGATTCTTGAAAGATTCGCCTAAATTCGAAGCTTTGTTACATGAAATTTTACAGTTTGTTTTTCAGTTTTGAGAAATTTGTTAGAATTCGTATATGTATTAAATTATTCATGGTATGAGAACATAATAATGAATTGTTCTTTACGAATTAGGATCAGCGGGATCCGTCATGTTAGTGACTAGTCTTGGCATCACAGCAGACTTTATAGGACAAAACACTGAAAGTGGAGCATTTGTGTATGGAATAATGAGTTTCACTGATAAACTGAGTAATGGATTAGCCGTAATGCTTATACAATATTTGTTAGTATTATTTTATTGTCCATGTCTACAAGTGATCACATAAATATAAATGTTGTATGTTCTTTTTAGACGATGTACAACACCTTGTGCAGATTATTATAGAGATATTCTTGCTTATGTTTGTGGTGGTGCAGCTGTATGTGGCCTCTTAATGATAGGATTTATCAAACCATTTTCACATAGTTCTGGTAGGATCATAATAGTTCTTCCTAATCTCATAATAGTGTTATCAGAATAATAATTACCACAAACCCAAAGAAAAATATATATGATATCAATGTATATTAATGTTTATAAACTATTTCAGCATATAATACATTGCCTATAGATCAAACCGCGGAGCATTGTGATTCATCTGCTTCTATAGCATCACCAGAAAATATACCTTCTGATAATTACCTGCACAGAGAAGAACATGTTACATAGGTTGCACATGGACTATGCCTTTCAGAAAACATGATTGGTGATAATACAGTATTTATATCTATTGCGTGTATAGAAAACACAAATGTGAATCATGGAATATATTTTTATGTAAAAGACACTAGTTATATTAATTAATTTAAATAGAGCATATTGCCATGCATTCTTAAATATACTGATAGAAACAGCATATGATATTTCATAGTATTGAGTTTATTACAGTCAAGGATTATATATAAGCCACAATTAAAAATAATAGTAGTTTATAATAGCAGCATCATTTTTCTTATGCAAGGTCTGTGAAAATAAACATTGATAAGTATCAATAGAATAATACAGCGTATATAATCAACTTTGAAAAGAGATTGATTGTTCACTGTATAGTATGCTTAAAGAACATTCTGTTAGCTATTTGGTTTCCATGGGAATTCTGGACAAGGACTTGAGCATCTTTCATTGAATATCAAGTCGTTGAACCCGGCTTTTATTTTCCTTACCGGTAACCAAGAGCATCCTAATACGCGTTCAAGAATTAGCTAATAATAAGTCACGGCATATTCGTGTACGATGGTACCGTGCCTGTCCCTTTGAAGGACGAATGGGCTTTTTGCACGCGATCCACCACCAGTCTCTGGTTACGTTCGGTTGAAGCAAAGTTCGATTTTCTTTGCTACCATTATTACCATAGTATACTCAGTCCTATGGACCTGAGTATAAGAGAGTATAGTATATACTGACTTTTGATCGATTACCGTAGGTTCTTATATGAAAAGTCAGTGGTACCTTTCAGTATCAAAGCGAGCTTAGAATGCTTGCGGCGAACACAGAGTACTCGCGACGGAGTCACTTCGTCGGAACGCCGACAACTATTACATCTATTGGAAATTTTGGAGTACATTTGACACGGCCAAGACTTATTTTGCGCAATTGTTTGAAACCAAAAATATTAGGGAACTCTACTAATATTACGGATCTTTCAAGTTTCACACAAATGAAGCGTTTAAAAGCCAAGTAAAGGAACAGTTTATCTCAAATATATAAGGCACAAGTAAGCTGAATCTAATAGAACGCATAATTAAGACATGTATTTCATTTTTAGAAAAGCAAATGGGATTCAGAAAATGGATTTCAATAAAAAGAAATCTATGGATTATACTGAAATGGCATACAGAGAAGCAGTTTCTAAGTTGAAGTATTTGTTAGCTGATTCCTATGTACCCAAAGCGTCTGCAGGGTAAGCAAATAACTAATATTTATGAGTTTGCTATTTTTTGAGATTTTCTTTACTTCATGCAGGAAAATGCAACCAGTCAGGAACCTGTATCAAAATAGTAATACAAGAATTAACGAATCTGGGGACGATATAGATGAACGAAGTATAATTAGTGATAATTCTAGAATGAAGGACATTGTTGAAAATACACATATACTTAGAAATTCATATTCTCGTCCCATAAAGCCGATTCAGCAGTCAAAAGTATACAGTAATTTGGCAATCTCCTCAGCAGATTTGCAGTCGGTGCCTCCGGAATTAACTTCTTTTATTGAACGGCAAGAAGAGTATATTGAGCAATTAGAACAAGAATCACAATACTGCAGGGATGAATTAAGTAATTTACTTCGTAAAGTTAGAGAGGTTGTTGCGGAAAATGAAGCATTGCAAAACAAGAATAAAAGTGGATTCTTGAAGTGTGTTTTGGAAGAACATAAGAATATTTCAGAGGGTAATGAATGTGAAGATGAGAATTCCAGTCAGACGGAAAAATATCAAATCAAACCCTCTAAAATATTAGAAGGTCCCAGCATAGTGTTTGAATCAAGAATTAGCGAATTAGAAGCACAGTTAACACAAACAAGACGTGAACTACGAAAAGTTCAGGAGGAGAATCAAGCTAATATAAAACGATTGTCTGAGAATAGTGTCAACGATAGTGATCCGCAAATAAAAATCCAAATACAACAAGCATTGCGAGCTAAGAGTGAGGCTGAGTTGAGATTAGATGGTTTAGAAAAATCTTTATCTCTTGCACGAGACAAGGAAGTCGAAGCGATTCAAAAAGCGCAGCGATCTATAGATGCTATGCAACAAACAGAGTTTCAGAAAAGTCAATGCGATGCGGAAATTAGAAGATTGAAGGATGAATTAGATAGGCAACATGAGAAGCTTAGGGAAGCTACTCAAGAGACAAATAGGCGAGTTGCTGAAGAGAGGCAACAAGTCGAAAGAAGATACAGTCAACAAATTGAACAGTTATCTGCTGATATAGCATCCCATTGGGATTCTGCTAACAAATCTCAATTGGAGTCGGAAAAACAACGACGTGAATTGACTGAACTTAGAAGGGAATTGACTCAGAAACAAACTTTAATTGATAATATGAAGAAGGAAGTGCAGAACAAAATATGTAAGAAATATTTCTCACTGTAATTCATAATTTCCTTAGTACTGATAAATTTAGTTTTATACAGAAACATTTGTATATTACGTAGCTTCCTTGCAACGGGAACTTAATGAAGCGATTACGGAAAAGGATGCAGCTGAACAGGAAGTTTTAGCTGCAAAATTAATCACCGAACGAGTTGAACGACAGGGTCGTCAAGAGCAAAACAGATTACAGGCTGAAATCAACTCATACAGGCAAAGACTCGAAAGAGCAGACAACGACTTAGTTCACTGTCGACGTGAAAATTTACGGCTTTCCGAACAAATAGCTTCATTAGAAAAAGAGGTGATATAAAATATCACACATAATGGATAATAATAAATACTTTTCTACGCATTAAAAGCATACAAAATATTTTTTATGAAAATACAATCATATTTTTAGATTAATATGAGTAAAGTTCTACGTCCCGAAGATTCTCATGGCCAAACTTCATTTAAACAAGAAAATGAGAAAGAGTTGTCTTCAATGATAATGGACATGGAGACAAAGCATGGTATGTTATTAATTTAGGTATGCCTGTGTTAGGTATATTGTCTGTAAAAGGTTGTTTTATTTTAATGTTATTCAAATGTTTTTAAATGTGTGTGGGAAATCGGCATGCTGACACTATGCCTAGCATGGGCAGGGATGTAGTTAGTCAATTTATTATAAATTGACTAATGAACATGCATTTCTTAGCTGCTACAGTGGCTGGTCTAGAAGAAGCCTTGAATAGTCAGGCTACGATCGTCTCTCAACTGACTACTGAATGCCAATCTCTCACACAGCGTTTGGAAGCTAACAACCTCAGACACAAGTATAATTTTGATTTAATCCGGCAGAAGTCTGTTGCGATAAAGATTGATTTGGCGTATACTTATTTTAAGTTTTATTAAAACTCTTATTTAATGTGTCATGTATATATACTATTTCATGCAATACATCAATAGCTATTCTGTGTTGACAGAGGGGGTCACTAAGAGAGATAATACGACGGTCGGAAAAACAACATCAGCTTCAAACAAGAAACGCACTGTTAAGGTTGATCTAAAAGTAAAAGTAATTCCAAAACAGAAGTGAGATTATAACATGATGCCTCTATCAGCACAGTAATAGCATGTACGATGGTATATGCACGTATATAATACACAAAATTAATTTCGTTTAATGTTACTGTAATGTAATGTTTCGGTTAATATATAGGTATCATACACCTATTTTGAAATAATGATTCTTTCCTAGGGAAGAAATGGCCAGCCTACAAAGCAACATAGAATATTTATCAAATAAAATACAGGGTGCTTTTAATGACCATAAAGGTATTGCTCTTACAGCAACAAAACAATATTATTGGCAATTAGTGTTCATATAATATTTAATTTCTTAGGATTAACTGCAATGGAAAGTAAAGGTGATTCCATGGTTTATAACTTGAATACATCATTCGACCCATCTGTGCAAGTACATGAAAATAGTAATGTTAGTGGAGCTAATTATGAATTGAATCACCAAAAATATGATAGTATAGTAGTTAATAATAGCACAGTAAAAGATACATCAGCAAAGGAATCTGGCAGTATTATTGAAGACAATGATAAATCACCAGAAAGGTTTAATATTTCAAATGAAGACACATGTAATATAAATGACGAATTAAAAACGGATGCAAACTATACAGTAGAGACATATGATCAACAAAACAAAGACTCTAATGCTGAACAGAAGTATACAGCTGAAGGTGATAATCTAGAATCTTATAATATGGAGGAACACCACAATCAGAATAAGCAATATAATCCATCAGAATATCAACAAGAGGGATATATTGATGAAAACAATTATAAAGCTCAAGAAATTCATGATGAAACTTCATATTCTACAACAGATGTACATCAAGCTAATTCTGATACAGCTAAAACTGATACAGAAATCGTACAGTAAACACAATCGTACAGTTTAAAACATAGAATTATGCTATCACAGTGTTTCACTAATTGATACAATAATTAATCTGTACTTCCAGCAAAAAATATATCACACTATTTGGCTTAGAAATCATATTTATGAAGCAGTACATCTATAGTACATTAAAGAATATTCTAATTAATTAATTAATATTCTGTATTAAAGAATATTCTAATTAATTAATTAATATTCTGTATTAAAGAATATTCTAATTAATTAATTAATATTCTGTATTCAAGAATATTCTAAAGCCCCAATTTTTGCTGAATGTGTATGCATGTACACATTCAAAGTTCTATGAATTTCACATGTATGTAGCCAGTAATTCAAATATAAGTGTCGCACAAAGTGATTATACCTTAAATAAATAAATCTTAAAATAGAAATGTATAGTTCTTCGTAAAAATTATTTCTTAATAGCAAATGACGCATTTGATTGATTATATATTAAACACATAAAAATGGTGTGATGTGTGCTACCATCTGATGCATCCATATGCATGTATATACAATATGGCGAAGGGTAGCGCGCACGTGGTAGATCGTTGCGGTGTACATTGAGGTTGACGTTTTCAAAATTGTATTAAAAGATGTTGAGGATTGAAAATATGTTTTGTTAAAACTTTTCTATATTCAATATGGCGTTATCAACTGGTAAGCAATTAAATTCCGGCATTATATTCTACGTATTAACTCATTATTTTTAAAGTTAGCAAAAAGATAGATTTATTTATGTTTTTAACAGAGTTGTTGAAAAAACTGAATTCCGACGAGGAACCTTTGCCGAAACGATTAAAATTAGCTGAAAATGTTTTTCGCGCTGTGAATTTGCCGATCGTCCGAAAGGAAGATCTTATTTTACAGTGGCTTTGTAAAACATGCACAACCAATACAAATACATGGCCCTCCTTGCAACAGTGTTTAAAAGTTGACCATTTAGATATTAAAACTAGTGCAAAGAAACAGTTGATCAACATTATTGTTGAAAAGCTTGATCATGGGTTAGAAGATATTTGCAACAGCACTTATGAATGCTGCAGATTATTAGTATTAAATGCTGGCATGCAACAATACTTTATCAGTCATCCAAATGACCTGGGAATTTTAATAAGATCTTTATTAGTAAATGTACATAAATTGTATGAACATACTTATAAACGCAAAGAGCAGTTGAAGGAAGGCATAGACATATCATTAATTACCAACAGTAATGGGCTCCTTCTACTGGCATATAATACAGCAATAAGTGTAATAGAAAGCATGGCACAAATCTTCAAATCTGCCCATGTTGCAAGAGATGATTTAAGAACAATGTTCATTCATGATATATTATATCCTTTGTGTGCTATTATTGATCTTAAGAGAACTGATAGTACTAACAGACTAGGAGCAATAGCCCATAAATGTGTTCAACTAATTATATTTGGGAAGAAGTATGTGCAACACAAGGATTGTACACAGAATGAAGAATCCCCACAACTGACTAATTTCTTAGATACATTTGCTCAAACTATAGAAGGCAAAGAGCCTCAGAACATATTGGTGACTTTTGTTTTTGTTTTTCGTGCAGCAATTGGTACCTTTAAATTAGATGGTATCACCTTGGATTTAATATTTAGAAAAATGTTTGAATTTGCTGGGATATATAAAAGAGAGACTTTAAATTGCTTTCTGAAAGACTTGAATGATGTTACATTCGATTTTGAAAACAAAATAGATGGAGTTACACTGTCTGATTATTGTTGCCATATTATGGATAGCATTTTAATGAGTAATGATATGACCTCTATAGATTACGAATTACTTACACAATTTTGCTATTTTAATCCTGTTATAATTGAAAGAAAAATTAAGGATATTTTGAGAAAGATATTTTTACAGCAAGAATTAACAGAATATACAAATTTAATTATTGCAATTTTGGATGCTAGTATTCGACTAAGACGCGAGGAAAAATTAGTTTCGCAAATATTATTAGCTTTAAGGCATAATACAGCGAAAATAACACACAGGGAAATGAGCGAATTCTTCCCATGTACTTTCAAGGCTAATTTCACTAAAGCTGTAAATAATATTACGAATACACAAGGTGTGGCTATCTTAAAAACTTTATTATTTCATTTAAATACGGACTGTGTGGAAGTTTTGCAGTCAAATGTCACATGTTAGTATCATCATTTTTATTAGTACAATATTTCATTAATGCTTTAAATCGTAAATTATAACATAATACAACATTTATGAAACAAGCACAGTATTTATTGTAATAAACGTAACGGGAACAAACTATGTACACTACTTATAACTTTTTAATGTATTCCAGGTAAGAAAGTTGTGATCATGAAAGCAACAGTTGAATTACTTATTGCACTTTTTGATGGTCTATGTATTTTTGAATATACGGGAACATTGGTGCCCCACCAGAAATTCATAAATGCTCTTGATGATTTAGGAAATGTTCTGTCACTTCTGATAGATAAAGCATTACATCTAAATCATAATAAAGAAATTATTGTTATGTTGCTATCTGCGATATTAACGTGGGATAGAGCATACAATGCTCTACTGTACTATGTCCCAAATGCTATTACACGAAAATTAACATTTCCCATTTCTGAGGACCACTGGCAACAGATAACTCAGAGAATAACAAATTTTGGAGAGGATAATTGTAGAGATAGCATGGTATGAATTTACTTATCTATCAATTTGTATTGTTACAAATATAATTCAATTGTTTCACATCGAGATATATAGCTTAAGCAGAAGTACATTGAATATTTAATTTTTAAGTTATGCAAATATTTGCTTAAATATGGCAGACAATATTGAATATGATTTTACAGAATAGTCTCATTATACAACGATTCAGAATGTCGCAAAATTCGGCAAACGAAACAGCAACTAAAATGACTGGCTTAATAGGAGGCCTAGAAAATGCCTGGAAGTCTATTTTACAGTATAATACAAATATGTTGATACTTTTGAATGACAAAGAAATAGCACAGATTACATATTTATTACTGAATGACATGACTTCAAATGAAGATAATTTCAATCTGTGGATGCAAATATTGACCAAGGATTACCTTCAAGAAAATAGACGTTTTATCACCTCACTTTTGGGTCAAGTACTTAAACAAATCGGGAATTTAGGAACAGGAATAACAAACGCCATGGCGCAACATTTAAGCATTGTAAATATAAATAATAATAATGTATACATTATTAATTATTTATATCCCAATACTTCATGAACCTAATTTAAACATTTGCTCCTCAGAAATCTATAATTGAAACCGAAATGGGTAATGGTAAAAAGATCAAAAGTATAATAAGGGCTATGAAAGAACATTTATCAGAGAATAGCTGGATACAAATCGAAAATTCAGTTATGGCTAATCTCAAAACGTATTTGAGGATATTACATTGTCTTCCTCTAATGTTTCTCAATACCGAGGTACGAATTACAACATTTATGATAACATATGGCACGAGTAACGAATGCAATCAAAATGAGGATGTAACTTCGATGTGTAATTTAATATTTTCAGGTAGTATTTGTCATATATATTTAGTGCTCTTCTTTAGTTTGAATTAAATCTGATTTCTGTTTGCTATGTCTCTTGTGTTTCAGATCTTTTAGAAAAGCCTGGTGTAGACATATTCCAGTATATTGAACCTCCATTATTGATGGATAAATTCTTCCAAAGTAACACTTTCAAAAAGCCTATAGAATACTTTTTACGAAACGATTTGTCACAGTTAAAAACATTGATTAAATCGTCAGCTAGTAATGTAGAAAGTATGTACATTTTGTTGGACTGTATGGGAAACATTAAGCCAAAATTAAACGCAGATCAAAAATTGGTATTTAAGAAGGCGGAAAAAAAGTTATCCAAAAATATGTTGAAAGGGCTGCCTGCGAAGATAACTTTAGTAAACGATGTAAAGGTTTTAAATTTGCTTTTGAAAATTAATATCTCAAACGAAAAGATACACGCTGATTTAAAAAATATAACTGATTCAACACTACAATTTATATTTTCGGTAAATATTAATCACCTACGGCAATAATTAATTATGTCTATTGAATATTAATTTATCGGCAAAAATAAAATAATACTTTATTAACAGGTTGACGATCATTCAAAAAGCCAAAAGACATCAGACTTGATACAGGAAGGGTTGCTATTAGCAGCCACTGTCTTACGTTCTTATAGAACATTCACCATTTCCAAGGAATATTTACAAGAAATTTGGCTTGGAACCTTAAGATTTCCATCTAAATATGTGTTATTATGTATATTAGAACAGAGTGGACCAACAGAACTTCATGAGCAGTTAGAACTTTTACATACATATATGGTAATTTCTCATATTAAATACTTTGTTGAACGTTAATTAACTTTATTACATGTAGTATTTTATATTGTAGGTCGATAACTTTTCAAATATGACACTAAATGTTATTGAAAATATTTTCGTGATATGGAGTGCTATTTTAAAAACAGATATGTCTGCCGAACGCAATAAAATACGGCTAGCTGGAATAAATAAGTTACTGCAATCGATTCAAACCATTCAAATTCCAAAGTACTGCTGGGAATATATATTAAAGCTGTTAAACACTATTCTAAGCACAAAACATTTGCATCTCTCTGCTAATATTGTTGACACCTGTATACTTTTGGGTATAAACTCAGTGGAGGAAGTTCAGATTTCAGCTTGCAATGATGCAATCAATTTGTGCGGAATATTAATAAAAACAAGGACAAGTTTAATCACTGATAGGTTGCCTGAACTATTATTATTATATAGACGCATTTTAACTGTTGTTGTTCATGAATCTAAAGAAATAAACGAAAAATGTGCAGAATATAAGTATAGACGCCTTGGACTGGACATAGAAAAGTAAGGAATTTTGATTACATCAAAACAAATCGAAAACCTTGTCCCTAATTTTTAGAAAGCACTAAACAACATATTATTTTATACAGGTTGACATCTTCGCTAATAAAATTAAAAAAGGACATGGTTCGTCTGAGTCCTTATTTAATAGCTGATTTGTTGATATTGTTTTCTGAATCTTCAATATCAATATCTATCAAGGTAATCAATGAGAATGATTTCTGTAACTCTGGTTCATATTAATATTTATATTGAACTGTTTCAGGCTTCATTACAGAATTGCATAGGCCAATTAATTAGTATATGCGATGAACATGGAATTGCGTTACTCTCTCGAACTTTGCCAGTATCTATGCAAGAAATATTCAAATCTCAACTTGAGATGTTTAATAAGTTTTATAAATTTTTCGGCAAGATTTAATAAATAAAGATTCACAACTTAAATAAAACCATCAACCATTAACTCAGAATTTAATATCAGATTCAAATGGTCGGCGTGCAAGTTTTTATTACACCTTTAGTAGGATGGATGTTTTTTCTAGTATAAATTTGACGAGTTCTAATATAGGTACATTGCAATGACTTCATTTGTCATTGTTTATAAGCATATCTTCTGTTGTCACATTCATTTGTAAAGGGTACCTATTATAAAATTTATACTGAACAATTCTAAGATTAACTTTTGTTAAAAGTATTTAAAGTATCCAAGGTAAAATATATTTTGCATATGCTTCCAATGTTTAGTTCGTAAAATAACCGCCTATGTAAGAATAGAGCTGTGTTATAACCTTAGAGATCATAACACTTTGCGAAAAGAACTTTAAGATAATTGAGTTCTATTATTATTGGTATATTGTTTCTTGTAAACATTATTATTCTAGTCTTTAGCTTTGTTTAGCGCATTAATAGAAATGCGTCTGCGAGTACCTTTTGGATTAGCTAAGGATCAATTCATATTAGCTGTAATACTTGGTGTAGGTGGTGGATTTTACATTTGGAAATCTCCTATACAACATTACGTTGCGGAACAAGAAGCTCTAAACAATAAAAACAATGACCACACTTCCGAAGTAAGATATTGATCCTAAATAGTTATGTTCTTTTAACCTCTTCCTGTACAAGTTGATACATTACGTAATTCAACGATACACATGAAAATAGTATTTGCTCGATGCTATATTTGTATTATTATCATTACGTTATATTCTCCGGAGACTATGAACTTTATATGACATAATGAATATTTGTCCACAAGGATTCAGTTGTGACTTACTCTTTTTGATTGATATATTCTATGAAAAATAATTTTAGCAAACACACTCAATTTTTATATTATGATAACACAGTTATTCAATACCTACATTTTGTTTAGGGCACTTAAGCAATCAAATTTTCGACTATTCATAGCACTGGCATTATATACTGTAGTGCCAATAAGTGTAATAATGTCTGCAAAGTATGTATGATTCCATGTTTATATTTTTTATATATTCAAGACTGACTACTTTTAATATTTGTTTAATACTGCCTTAATCTAATGTCATCCATAACAGATATGTCTTCAAACAACATTTTCCATCAGCGATGAAGGAGGCTGAAAGCCATGCAGCATTACTTTATGAGAAGGAAAAAGAGTTGGAAAAGAAGACCAGTATGTTATAACTAAGATAAAATAAAGATGCTTATATCTCGTTTGTATCAATATGTAAAATTGATTTGTTGAACTGAAAATGAACACTCAATGTTGAAGTATTTATAATATTTATTTAAACTATGTGTAGTGACATCTTGCTTGGTTATGACATTACTATGGTACAATAATTACATGAATAGAATAATAACAGGGTTTTATTTATCAAACTATTTCTTGAATTTTCCATTGTAAAATGGAATGTTCTCTGTTACTACTCTCCAATCTGTCATATATATTATTCCTACTCCTGCTGCAGTTGAAAAACTCACTAGTGGTGGAATCCTGAAAGAACATATATGATATAGCTCATCTAGAAAACATAAATTAGTAAAAAAAAAAGACATCCATAGTGCATATTAAGATGAAAAATAAATACAAGTCTACTGATACTGTTATATAACTAAACATTGTTGTATTCAGAACTGTAAATTTGTTGAACGTATTAATCTATTACTATGTGCCAACTCAACCAATCAACATCTATATACATTTTGAAAGACTTCAATTATATATTTACCACATTGTAACCACTTTAACATTATTCTTTCCAATACGCATTTTCTGTTTCCTTCTTTCTAATCCTCTGTCAGAAATAACGTTTCAAAGAAGCTCTCGATACGTTTTTGGCCTGAAAATGATATGTTTGTGGGTTACAAGAATTTCATATGAAATATTAAGTATTGTTATACAATCAATAACTTATTTTCCGTATTTTGTTTCTTTATACAGTCTTCTCTGGATTACTTACTCCGTTAACAATATAAAATTCTAAGAGATTGTAATAAGCACAGAATAAGATTTAGTGCGTAGAAATGGCGCTTGAACTACAAGTATAGGATCGGACCACAGACGAAATATTGTGTTGTACAGAAAGTCATTGCCGATTCCATACATTGAGATAGTTACGCCACAGTGAAATATAAAAAGACCCAATACCACAGACGAGATATATTGAGGTCTAGAGCCCGGTAAAGAGTTTTATGTTACTGGTGACGTTACCCACCAAACACATAAAGTAGCCGTTTTTTGTATATTTTTAATTATAAAAATGCAAAAATAAAACATGGAATTATCCTTTCCAAAACTCTTACATCTGTTAGCATATATGTTACTCGACATTAAACAGAAAACTTATAGCAAATATCGGAAAATGTGAAAATATCAATAATCTACGTACAGTTTGGAAAATAATATTAACTTTATTCCTCAATATGCTTGAAATCTGATAAATGAACAATTTCATAAAATCGTTCATTTAAATCACGTTTTATGTTTCAATTTTACAGTGATCTTCTATATAGCTTTAATATCTTATTCTTTATACTGCTTTAGGTACAGCATTAATATATTTGAAGTACACTCCAAGTGTACTCTAATACACTGTTAAGTGCTCGCAGTTCACAGATTTTTTTTCTCATTTCTGAAGGGATACCCTTCCTTGCATTGAATTTCACGGCGTAAGTCATTTTATTTTGCTTGCCCAACTATATTTTTCTATAATTATATGTCAGTTTAAGTATTCTATGATAACGATGGACTTCATGAAGCGCTGATTATGTTTTTTGCATCGCCAATAATACAATGGACTGGACTCATCGAAAAACTTCGACACCGGTTTTGGAAGAAGTATGCGGATCACCAATGAAATATGCTTCAAATCCGGCCAAGTGGATGCGCTGATTATATATTAGATTATATATTAGAATATATGCGAATACATCCTCTATATAATATATTATAATTTATTATAATTTTAGATGTAAAATTAATGTATAGAAACTTTTTGTGTTGCAATAAATTAAAAGAAACTTAACAAATTGACTTCTCAATTGAAAACTTTAATTTCTTCATTTCCTCCTGATACATTTTCTCGGTTGTACGGCAAAATTTCAGAATCCAGCCGAGAAATTCCGAGAATTTCGCGTATTCAAGAAATGACGTCAAATTCCGAGAAATGACGTCAAATTCCGAGAATTTCGTAATTTCCAAGAAATGACGTCAAATTCCAAGAATTTCGCGGATTCCAAGAAATGACGTCAAATTCCAAGAATTGTGCGAATCGAATACCTCCTCGCATATCATGTTCTCCTGATACACCTCCTCGATTTTTCGGCAAAATTTCAGAATCCAGCCGAGAAATTCCGAGAATTTCGCGGATTCCAAGAAATGACGTCAAATTCCGAGAAATGACGTCAAATTCCGAGAATTTCGTAATTTCCAAGAAATGACATCAAATTCCAAGAATTTCGCGGATTCCAAGAAATGACGTCAAATTCCAAGAATTGTGCGAATCGAATACCTCCTCGCATATCATGTTCTCCTGATACATTCATTCGATTTTTCGGCAAAATTTCAGAATCCAGCCGAGAAATTCTGAGAATTTCGCGGATTCCAAGAAATGACGTCAAATTCCGAGAATTTCGTAAATTCCCAGAAATGACGTCAAATTCCGAGAATTTCGTAAATTCCCAGAAATGACGTCAAATTCCGAGAATTTCGCGGATTCCTAGAAATGACGTCAAATTCCAAGAAATGTGCGAATCGAATACCTCCTCGCACATCATGTTCTCCTGATACATTTCCTCGATTTTACAGCAAAATTTCAGAATCCAGCCGAGAAATTCTGAGAATTTCGCGGATTCCAAGAAATGACGTCAAATTCCGAGAATTTCGTAATTTCCCAGAAATGACGTCAAATTCCGAGAATTTCGCGGATTCCTAGAAATGACGTCAAATTCCAAGAATTGTGCGAATCGAATACCTCCTCGCATATCATGTTCTCCTGATACACCTCCTCGATTTTTCGGCCAAATTTCAGAATCCAGCCGAGAAATTCCGAGAATTTCGCGGATTCCAAGAAATGACGTCAAATTCCGAGAATTTCGTAAATTCCAAGAAATGACGTCGTATTCCGAGAATTTCGTAAATTCCCAGAAATGACGTCAAATTCCAAGAATTGTGCGAATCGAATACCTCCTCGCATATCATGTTCTCCTGATACACCTCCTCGATTTTTCGGCCAAATTTCAGAATCCAGCCGAGAAATTCCGAGAATTTCGCGGATTCCAAGAAATGACGTCAAATTCCGAGAATTTCGTAAATTCCCAGAAATGACGTCAAATTCCGAGAATTTCGTAATTTCCCAGAAATGACGTCAAATTCCGAGAATTTCGTAAATTCCCAGAAATGACGTCAAATTCCGAGAATTTCAGGGATTCCAAGAAATGACGTCAAATTCCAAGAAATGTGCGAATCGAATACCTCCTCGCATATCATGTTCTCCTGATACACCTCCTCGATTTTTCGGCCAAATTTCAGAATCCAGCCGAGAAATTCCGAGAATTTCGCGGATTCCAAGAAATGACGTCAAATTCCGAGAATTTCGTAAATTCCCAGAAATGACGTCAAATTCCGAGAATTTCGTAATTTCCCAGAAATGACGTCAAATTCCGAGAATTTCGCGGATTCCTAGAAATGACGTCAAATTCCAAGAATTGTGCGAATCGAATACCTCCTCGCATATCATGTTCTCCTGATACACCTCCTCGATTTTTCGGCCAAATTTCAGAATCCAGCCGAGAAATTCCGAGAATTTCGCGGATTCCAAGAAATGACGTCAAATTCCGAGAATTTCGTAAATTCCAAGAAATGACGTCGTATTCCGAGAATTTCGTAAATTCCAAGAAATGACGTCGTATTCCGAGAATTTCGTAAATTCCCAGAAATGACGTCAAATTCCGAGAATTTCAGGGATTCCAAGAAATGACGTCAAATTCCAAGAAATGTGCGAATCGAATACCTCCTCGCATATCATGTTCTCCTGATACACCTCCTCGATTTTTCGGCCAAATTTCAGAATCCAGCCGAGAAATTCCGAGAATTTCGCGGATTCCAAGAAATGACGTCAAATTCCGAGAATTTCGTAAATTCCAAGAAATGACGACGTATTCCGAGAATTTCGTAAATTCCCAGAAATGACGTCAAATTCCGAGAATTTCAGGGATTCCAAGAAATGACGTCAAATTCCAAGAAATGTGCGAATCGAATACCTCCTCGCATATCATGTTCTCCTGATACACCTCCTCGATTTTTCGGCCAAATTTCAGAATCCAGCCGAGAAATTCCGAGAATTTCGCGGATTCCAAGAAATGACGTCAAATTCCGAGAATTTCGTAAATTCCAAGAAATGACGTCGTATTCCGAGAATTTCGTAAATTCCAAGAAATGACGTCGTATTCCGAGAATTTCGTAAATTCCCAGAAATGACGTCAAATTCCGAGAATTTCAGGGATTCCAAGAAATGACGTCAAATTCCAAGAAATGTGCGAATCGAATACCTCCTCGCATATCATGTTCTCCTGATACACCTCCTCGATTTTTCGGCCAAATTTCAGAATCCAGCCGAGAAATTCCGAGAATTTCGCGGATTCCAAGAAATGACGTCAAATTCCGAGAATTTCGTAAATTCCAAGAAATGACGTCGTATTCCGAGAATTTCGTAAATTCCCAGAAATGACGTCAAATTCCGAGAATTTCAGGGATTCCAAGAAATGACGTCAAATTCCAAGAAATGTGCGAATCGAATACCTCCTCGCATATCATGTTCTCCTGATACACCTCCTCGATTTTTCGGCAAAATTTCAGAATCCAGCCGAGAAATTCTGAGAATTTCGCGGATTCCAAGAAATGACGTCAAATTCCGAGAATTTCGTAAATTCCAAGAAATGACGTCGTATTCCGAGAATTTCGTAAATTCCAAGAAATGACGTCGTATTCCGAGAATTTCGTAAATTCCCAGAAATGACGTCAAATTCCGAGAATTTCAGGGATTCCAAGAAATGACGTCAAATTCCAAGAAATGTGCGAATCGAATACCTCCTCGCATATCATGTTCTCCTGATACACCTCCTCGATTTTTCGGCAAAATTTCAGAATCCAGCCGAGAAATTCTGAGAATTTCGCGGATTCCAAGAAATGACGTCAAATTCCGAGAATTTCGTAAATTCCCAGAAATGACGTCAAATTCCGAGAATTTCGCGGATTCCTAGAAATGACGTCAAATTCCAAGAATTGTGCGAATCGAATACCTCCTCGCACATCATGTTCTCCTGATACATTTCCTCGATTTTACAGCAAAATTTCAGAATTTCCGGAGAACTTTCGGATTCCAAGAAATGACGTCAAATTCCAAGAATTGTGCGAATCGAATACCTCCTCGCATATCATGTTCTCCTGATACATTTCCTCGATTTTTCGGCAAAATTTCTCAATTTACTCGGGATTTTAGATTAACATGGGATTCTGGATATTTGGTTCGTCGAGAAATTATAAAATATTACACAATATGTTTGTAATAAACTCATTTATTGTAATTGTAAATTTCATCAGGTACAACAATTTTTATGCAATATTGTATACTAATAAATATTATACTATAACAAACATAAATATATGCTATAAATAAACACGTCTAAATAAAATATCTTGACGATGACCCTTCGTTCTTTTATCTTCTTTGATTGCTGACATCCCACCGAAATAAGCAGTCGCCGCCCTGTAATCATGAATAAAAAACCAGATTAGTTAACTAATCTAATCTATTAGTTAATAAACAAAATTAGCTTTATCCGAAAGTTAAAATATTATTTGTAGGGAAAGGTCTGGATACCTTACGATATTCAATAAGAGTCAGGATGTAATATCTATATCTCGAACTGTTTATTGTCTCACCGAACTCACCCCTTTTATGGTCTACGCACGACTGGCACGACTGTTCTGTCTTCCGAGCTCTCTCCTCCTAACCCCTTCCCCTTCGTCAGTCTACGGGAGTGGGGACCGTAGGGCCCACTCCTCTGACGGTATCTTACACTATACTACATATTTAATTAAATTTAATTGTTCGAAATATTATTTCATTAACATAGGTTGCATGAAATAATTCATGTCTTACGTTAGAGTAGCTATAAATGTGTAATAATTACAGTATAATTAATGGATTTGTTTATTAAGATGTACAGATAAGCAATCGTTTAATAAATAAAACGCAGCAGCTTTGCCCGAAAGATAAACTATTATTTAATTAAGTGATTTCTTCAAAACATTATGTCATTAAAATAAACTGCTTGAAATAATTAACATAAAATCGTCCAACCATCTGTGTGAAATAAATTCCATTGCCTACTTATTTAGGTCCATTATAAATTTAGAGAATATAAGGGCTAATGAATATTCTTTGATTTAATTATGTAATAAGAATATGCAGTAGTGTATTTAAATAATAATACATTAAGAAAGTCTCATGTGGAACTGAAGAAGTTTGGGTAAAACAGTACAGTATTACATATACACAAAATACATATAATGCAGTTGTTAGCTCGGTTGTAATTGTCGAAGAATTCTAATTCGAATTTTCTACAATTATTACCGATTACCAGGTCTCACCATGTGGAGGTTGCCGCTATACCAGAAACCCTGATGGGTGGTTGAATTGCGGACCCTGATCTGCGACCCATCCGCCATTTTATTCCAAGATCTGGAGGCATATTTTGTTTCGAGTTAAACTCGAAAGTTAAATTAACACGACTATCTTTTTTTTCCATTTTCCCTAAACTGTAGTTCGTCAGGCTCGTCATTTTTTTCAGAATGCATTGTTAAGTGCACAGATATAGTTTACAGATTTTGTTGTCATTTCTGCAGAGGGTAACTTCTTTTCTGTTGAGTTTTAGCGAGTCGATAATTTCTGACTTGAATCACGAATGCGTACGCCCTGTGTCTATATATCTACTCTGTCATTAAGCAATTTGTATTACATGGGAAGCCCCTTTACTCAAAGATTATTTAGTAGAGTAACGTTTTATAAGAACAAATGGTATTTATTTTATGAATGCAAAGTGCAAAAGCTAATCATGTAGAATGAATAATAGTAATATTGCTGTTGGTTCTGTTTATAGCTATCAAAACTATTTTATCTCTGACAGTGGTTTTAAATAAGATACATTTTTATATATGTTTTTGGGTTGCTGATCATAACAGTTTGTTAAAATTGGTGCACTACCAAGCATTATTATTACAATTGTATCATGCAAGAAGTCGAGCACACAAACGGGTTCGAAATATCTCTACTTTTACCATTCTACCTAATGTTAATCGAAATCATAACATTGTATTTATAACATTTATAATTAAGTATATTTGTTGTAGAACAATGGAAAGTACAGCTGAGGACTTTATACCAAGGCCATATCAAATTGATCTGTATGAACAGGCAGTAAAAAGAAATACTATAATATATTTGCCAACTGGGGCTGGCAAAACATTTATAGCTGTCTTGCTGATTAAGAGATTTAGCACTGACTTCAAAAAGTACTTTCCGCATATTTTACTAAATTTGATTTCACTATTATAATACTCTTGACCACTTGAATTAATCACTTTCAATGAAGCAGTGTCAATGGAAAGTATGAATAGTTCAATTGTCTAACTGCCATATCTCTAACTTCTTTGTAGACCCTATAGTCAAGGAGGAAAATGTACAATATTTGCTGTCAATACAGTACCTCTTGTTAAACAACAGAGTGAATATATAGCTCGTTTAACTGGATTATCTTGTGGAGCATACAGTGGTGAAATGCAAGTTGATTATTGGAAAGATGAGGAATGGAGTAAACAATTAAATGAACATCAGGTACTTCTGAATAATTGGTGTAAAACTTTAAGTGTTTCTTTAAATGTTATTAAATGTTATTATCTGTCTGTTGTATAGAAAGCACATTCTTCTTTTGAAAAGAATTTTATAAATTACAGGTTTTGGTAATGACAGCACAAATCTGTGTAGACATATTGTCTCATGGATATATGAAATTAAGTAAAATAAATTTACTTATACTTGATGAATGTCATAGAGCAGTAAATGATCATCCTATGCGTTTAATTATGCAGCATTTTGAGAATTTTCCTACTAATGAACATCCTAGAGTTTTGGCAATGTCTGCAACATTATTAAATTCTAATGTACCTTTATCTAAAATTGAAGCTACTATTAAGGTAAAGATTAAGTAAATAAATATTACCATTGACAATGTACTTAAACGTTTTTGTTATCTCTGTTTGCAAATGTATATTTTAATTGGGGTATGTATACTTTATTCTAATTGTGTTATTTTATTTCTCATACATTTTAGTCATTGGAGACAACATTTCATGCAAAAATAGCAACTGTACTAACATCAAATGTAAAAGACTTTTCTACCAATCCCACTGAAAGTTTTGTACTATATACCCCATATGTTAAACCAACCATAGAAAAGCGTGTAGATGTAATACTTCAAGAAATGCAAAATGTTTTGAAATTGGTGTCACTGGAAGTTAATGTAGTACAAAATAACTCAAGTTCTGTCTTTCGGCCAAAAACTAAAAACGCTAAATTAGCTGCAGTATTAAATGATATCAACATGCAGTTCTCACATACAGGTCATATTTATTATGATTAAGCAGGAAAGAAATATGTGCTTGGGCTCTATAGAGCATGGTATATATTTTTAGTTATGCATTTCAGGTGTGTATGGTGCAAGTAAATCAGTTTTATTGCATCTAATTCAACTGGAATGTATAAAGAAACATTGTTCTAACAAGGTATGTTTTACTGTCAAAACATATAAATATTTTTTTGTTGCTTGCTATTAATTATGCTATGTTTAGCAAACCACATTTGTATTGGAATATCTTATTACTGGGCTGACTAAGATAAGAAAACTGTTGGAAGATGAAATGAAAGACATTACAGATCTGGAAAAGATCCACAAGTTAGTTAATCAGATTTTATATAAATGTTAAGCATATGCAATTATTAAATTATAATTTATGGAAAATATATTTCATATTTTCTTTTTATAGTACTTGCAATATATTATTTAATTCACAGGCTTAAGATTGCACACATCATATTATTTCAGAAACTTCACTTGGAAGAACTTAACATATAAATTTTAATACTAATCATATGTTATAGATTTTCATCTGATCAGATCCAAAAATTGTTTGCAATATTGAAAGACTTTCACAAGAAAATATCAGGAGAACAAAAATTTTCCTGCATTGTTTTTGTCGAACGAAGATTTACAGCTAAAGTATTATATCATATATTAAGGGTAAGTATTAAAAGTTATGCTTACACTGAGTACATGATGTAAACAGTTACTACTTATCTCAAATTCAATAATCTACGCTTTTTAGAATTTACAACAACACGATGAGTCTTATAAATTTTTAATGACCGACTATGTAGTCGGCTTTTCCAACGACCCTTACAAAAATTCGAAAGAAGTTTTGTGCATATCAAAATGGAATCAAGAAGTTCTGCAAAGGTATGTTACTATCTGTTTTGATACATTTATATCATAATCATAGATTATTGAAGTTTACTCTTCTATATGAGAGCGATATGATTGCATTATATACTTACAATGGTTTCAATGTTAGAAGATTCCACTTAGGATTATTAACAGTTTATGCAATAAATTGCCCGATTAAATTCTGACAATACGAGTACTGAATCCATGAAATTTTGATTCTCTAGATTTAGGATTGGTCGGACAAATTGCATTATCGCAACAGATGTTGTCGACGAAGGCATTGACGTGCCCATCTGCACTTTGATTATTAGATACAATTTACCAACAAATTTTAGAGCATATGTTCAAAGCAAAGGTAGAGCTCGTTCTGCGAACAGTTATTACACGTTGATGATAGCCAACGGCGATCACGATTTTCCCCAAAAATATCAATATTATAAAGATATGGACATTTATCTGCGAAGGGTATAACATTTATTCTCTATAAAAAAAGATTTTGAATAATCTTAGATATTAATTTCGTTATTACTGTTCTTTCTTTTATTAAGGATTTGAAAGTAACTTATTAATATCTGTTTCTAGTTTTTAGTCGGTAAAACACATCTCCGAGATGGTGCAAGCCAGGCGGATATTCAGAATGAATTGTATCAACATGATATACTTCCTTATACAGTAAATAAGGATGGTGTAACAAGTGTTTTAACTGAAAACTTAGCAATTGGTGTAGTAAATAGATATAGTTCTACGTTATATAAATCAAAATTAGTTATGCTAACACCAACATGGCATTTACATGAAATTCAGAAGAATGTATTTGAAACGATGTACCAGGTACTGGAATGGAATGTTCTAATAATATTGATGTTATCTAACTTTAAGATTTACATATCCCTCTAATATATACGTCGATGCTTCTAATAACTTTGTTTCTTTGTACTGTGATTATTTTATAATACATCATTTTCAGGTTTCCTTGAAGCTTCCAATCACGTCTCCCTATAAGCAAGTTGTTGTTGGAGATCCCATGCCTACAATTGAAAAAGCAAAGCGATCTGTTGCTATGAAAATGTGCATAGAGTTGCACAAAATTGGACAACTGTCTGATCACTTGTTGCCACACGATGCAAACTATGTTCCAAAAGATGTGGATTATTTATTCCCTAATTGGGTTGATGAGGAAGATACAGATATTCGTAAAATTGGTACTTACAAGAAAAAACGTCAACACAAACTAATGGCAAGTAAAAACTATACAGTATTCTTTTAAATTTCTATAAATTACTTCGTAACAGTGCACCTATTTTGCAGTACCCATCTTCATTATTTAGCGCATTTCCTAAGGCAGATGAATTATTATATTTGCACATTATTAATATTAAACCTGTGTACATAAGACCACACGACAACCGTAATTTGGTATTCTACAACTTACTATCTAGTAAAGCTGGTTTTGGTATACTCTCTACGAAATCGATGCCGCCGGTAATTATAACACCAAACTATAACACCTTTTTTACGTGTATTGTGTTACAATATTCGTATTGAATGTTAAACATTTTCTTTAGTTACCATCCTTTCCTCTCTTTATGAATGTTGGTGAATTACATGCCGATATAAAAATAAATCATGGAAAATTTCGCCTGATTGATGATCAAATTCAAAGTTTATTAAATTTCCACACACTGATGTTCACCAATATTGTATCAATAATTAAAAAATTCATGGTACTTGATGTGGACAATCTTGATAATTCTTTTTTAATTGTGCCAGGTAAACAAAGAATATATGTTTAAGTAGTGTAATGTAAGTAATGTTTGAAATACACATTTAACAATTTATTTATCGTAATCATGTAAGTCGGACAAAACGAGAGTTCTTACATGCTTCACATAAATGTTCTCAGTTGATGAAAACCTGGAAATCGATTGGGAGGTTGTTAAAAATCATCAAACCATGGAATGCATTAGCCCTTCAGTACCTATTAACTTTAAACATAATGACTATGAGTTAGCATTGGTTAAACCAACTTACAGAGGATCTCTGAGTGTATACATAGTAACAAGAGTATATGATGATCTTACACCAAAGTCTTGCTTTCCTACTGAAGATTTTGAATCATACGTTCATTATTATAAAGAAAGGCATGGTATAGAGATACTAGATCCAGCACAGCCAATGTTAGAAGTAAAGCCTATATCAAACCGAATCCAGTGTATAAGGCCCAGGTAATTCACAGTTGTAATTAAATTAAATACAGCACATAATTATATTTACAAGTACTTAACGTTGCCGGGCTCTATAATTTTCCATAGTACACAAATTTATATACTTCACATTTCAGGAGTATGAAACGTGGATTAAGTAAGCGTAAGCTTGCGGAAATGCGCGAAGATTTTGAGGAAGATTTGGTACCCGAACTTTGTTGCAAGATCAAGTTTCCAGCTTTGTATTGGCTTAAATGCACATTATTGCCGTCTGTCCTCCATAGAATTTCGCAGCTTTTAATTGCTGAGGAACTAAGAACTATCATAGCTTCTGAAACTTCAATAACAACGCATATTTATGATGAAAATCACGTATGGCCATCGATAGTAATAACGGAAAATGAAGAAGAAGAAGAAGAGTTACTTGAAAATCCATTAGATGCTACATGTGAAGACATTGTAGAAACTACGCAATATGAACCAGAGTTATCTGGCCCAGAAGTAGATAGTATGTACGCTCTATATTTTTTTTACACAGAAAGATCGTAAAGTGAAGAAGTAAAAATATACACGATATATTTTTTACTTTACAGTATTAGACACTGATGCAAACCTCTACCCATGGACAAAAGATCAAGAACCCGCAGATCTTGATAGAAATATTGATCAAATTCAAATGATCGATATTGAATACTATTACCAGTTCATGACGGGTAGTTGTGATTCAAATTTTGCTAAAATGGTATTAATTTGTTAATTTCATAATGCATGTATTGATGTGAACTAATTTGTCAATGACTATATGACATATCAATTTTCATTTTCAAGAAACCTAAGAACTCGAAATTTATGGCTAAACCGACAGTACACGTTCCGCCTTTAAATATTCTCTCGAACAAAAATGGACAAGGCCCTAATCCTGTACAAATTATGCACGTGCGTATATCAGGCCAATTCTCTTGATATGTACGTAATAATAGTAATATAACATGGCTCTTGACGTATCTAAAAAAAATTCTAGGCGTTAACGAGCACAATGGGGCACGATGTATTTAATTTGGAACGACTGGAAACTTTGGGTGATTCGTTTTTAAAATTCATAGTATCATTAGCTTTATATGTTACATTCCCGACCGAAAGTGAAGGACGATTAACATCACTTAAAGGAAAGTTGATTGGAAACCGTAATCTCTATTATTGCGGGGTCAGTCGGAATATACCTGGACATATCAAAGTTGATGACTTTGAACCCCGAACTAATTCTGTTGTACCAGCATTTACAACATTTAGACCGCTTCAGAAGATATTATTGGACGCGGGAGTTAGTATTACTAATATCTTGCTCTTGTAGTAGTTTAATACCGAGCTCCTGACATAGTGTCACACTTATATATATATATATATATATACACACACATCTTATATAATATTAATATCTAATGTTTTTGCAAGGTGTCCCCAAATGTGTTATATGAACTTCAAATCCCTGTATATGAGCAATTAACTGGTCATCTCAGTGACATAACTCTAAGTAATATGGAAGACAAAGTAATGAACTGGACTGCTGCAGAGTCCCAGACTGGTATGGAACATTTTCTTGGAGTGCAGACTGTGTCTGATAAGACAGTGGCTGATTCTGTGGAAGCATTAATTGGGGCATACTTGCAGGTACTTCTATGGTGATACAAAATTAGCAGTTATATGTCCACTTTTATTGAAGTCGCCCACAAATTACTTTAAGATTATTACGAAATTTATTAACATGTAGTACATTCTTTCATGTACGTTAACAGAGCGCGGGTATAAAAGGAGCTACCAGCTTATTAAAATGGTTTAAAATTCTACCTGATAATTTCAACATGCAAACATTATTTAGTGTCTCGAAAAATCCTATAATTCTGGACGGCGATATAAATCTTCATATGCCTTGGGCTACAAATATAGAGCAAAAGCTCGGTTATCAGTTTAAAAACCGAGGTTTTTTGTTGCAGGTAATCTGAACGTATTAAAATAGAAAATATTAAAAACTCTCTAAGCATTCAATGATGAACATATTATTTTGTACTTGGATAATGTGTATTTAATCCAGATCAACTTGTCATGTTTTAGGCCTTTACCCACCCCTCTTATTCGGCAAACGGAATGACTGAATGTTACCAAAGATTAGAATTTCTTGGTGATGCTATACTTGGTAACATATGTTTTTTTTCATCCATAATAAGGATAATTTTAATGAATATCATTGTATGAACATTATTTATAATTGTAGACTTTCTGATCACGTCGCATATTTATGATACATGTGGAAATCTTAGTCCTGGTGCATTGACAGATTTGAGATCGGCGCTGGTCAACAATATTACATTTGCATGTTTAGCAGTTCGATATGCTTTACACACAGCTTTACTATCTTTTGTACCAAAATTAAATGATTTGATCGACCGCTTTGTAAAATTTCAAGAGGAGAGAAATCACATTGTGGACGACGAGGTATCATACTTTTTTCTATTCATTTGCGTGTGTATAATTAATCATTGATTCTCATGTAAAACGGTAAATAATCATAAAAACGTTTTAATTAAGTTATAATTTTACATTCTACAAATTGTCAACCTTTTCTAATAATGGCATATAGATAGTAATTAAAAGCAAACTAAGGCTGTTTATTCGGCCAAGTATATTATGAACAGCGTTAAACTCTCATTACAATATATTAGCATTTCTTTTACAGATTCTGATTGTTTTACTAGAAGAAAAAGAGTGCAATTTGGTCGAGCATATAGATGTGCCTAAAGTGTTGGGTGATATATTTGAGTCCACAGTGGGTGCAATATTCCTTGATTGTGATAAAAATCTCTCAATTGTGTGGGAGATTGTTTATTCCCTTATGCACAAAGAAATTGGTAAATAGTGAACATAGAAAAAAATCTTTACTTTCGTTTTCTAAGTTCCGATATTCATTTATATATCTGAATAACTTTCTCAGATGCATTCAGTAAAAATGTGCCTAAGAATCCAATTCGTGTAATACACGAGATACCAGGCGCTCATCCAAAATTTTTGTAAGTATTACTTTTTTTCAAATTCTATTTTCTATAATACCACGATTTAATTTACATTAACCAAAAAATTACTGTCTGAAACGAATTTGTTAACAGATCTGCAACATTAATTGAAGGCAGGGAGACGGTTATGGTGCCTCTAAAGGTGTTTATTTCGGGGAAAATGAAAATGTTCCATGGAGTTGGTTCTAATAAAAAACAAGCTAAGTGTGCTGCAGCAAAGCAAGCTTTGAAAAGTTTGTTGTCTAAAGTCTAATATAAATAATTGTAGCATCGAAACTATTATACATTTTCATAGTTTTTTTTTACTAATTCAACATCTCAATCTTTATAATTGAAGCCATTTATGTTGTCAAGGTAATTTACCGTTTCTATTAAAATTTGTACTATAAAATATTATAATAAAATAATATAATTTAATCATAATGAAATTTATTCAGAATTAGTGAAATATTTTGGGCATGTATTCATCGGGAGATTTTAACTTGACGATATACAACCACGAAAATTCTTCCAGTACTTCTAGATATTGTTGAGTAAATCTACAAATATTATAATTTTATTATATACTTTATGGGAAGATTTATACCAATATGTATGTACACACAGTGTATAAAACGTGTTTATTATTACATCTCCTTTACGAGGTATCTATAAACCTGGGATATTATGTCTACATATTTTTATTCCTTTAGAAAAATGTTGAGTGATGAAGATATATATGTTCGAAAAATGTTACGTCAAACCGATAACTTGTCATGTTTAAAGGCAACGTCATTTATTATACGTCGAACACAAATAATGTATATTTTCAGCTATATATGTTATTAATATATTTAAGCTTCATTTTTTCGTTTCTTTAATGATGGTCGATCAAAAACTTGTTTCATTCCGGCGGCTTGATTATTATGGAATTTTAAGTTTTGTGCTGTTTCAGATATCCACGGTGAATCGAACTGTGTTGTGTCTTGATCGACCAAATGAGTATATTTAGTTCTACCACTACGTCCGAAATTCTTGACTTGCATAACTTTCGGTAAAATTGTTTTATCAAAATGATCTTCCAGCGTCGCGCCAGAGAAATCACGTTTGAAGATATTATCATCTTTGTCCAAGTAAAATGCACCGCGATGATAGTACTTCTGCAAAAATTTGTACTTCCCTTTTGCAGCCTTGTTTGTGATAAGCTTTGGATTCAACCGTGCCTCCTGCCTACGCTCTTCTTCCGTCATATTGCGTATACGTTCGACTTCAAGACGTTCTTTCTCGATTCTAAATAAATGTTAACATTAATAAAGTGAATATAACTTCCTGTACAAAAAACTGATGCTCTGAGACGTACTGTTCTCTTTCTTCACGATCGCGTTTTATCCTTTTCAATTCACGTAATTTCCAAGCTTCATATTCCACCTCATCATTCTCATCATCTGTGCAAACATCTTCCAGTTTGCCTTCCTGTTCACTGGCGTTTTTACCAACTTGTGTTTCTTTCCTTATTGCTTCTTCTACCATCTATATAATAATGTAGAAACATAGAAATGATTTGTGTTATTATTTCTTCCCTGGAAAGAGAGTTCTTTAAATAATTTACCCGCAAAGTGTGTCGTTTTCTCTCTTCAGCCATTTTTTTAGCTTCAATCTCAGCCTGTTTTTGCTTCATTGCTTCTTTTTCTTTTTCCATTACAGTTATCCTATCTTTTTTTCTTACAAATACTGGCTTCAGACGTGGACCTGTTTCTTCTTCAGAATCTGTATACTCTTCATACTCTGAACTTTCTTCAGAGCTTTCACCTGACCTTTCTTCCTCTTCTCCATGAACAAGTTCTTCTTCAATTTCCTTCTTTGATAAAACTCTTTGCTTTAATGCTTCTCTCCGCTTTTCAATCTCAGAATCTGATAGTTCTTCATCTTCTGATGAGTCTGAACTTTCTAATTTAATTCTTTCACATGTCCTCTCTGGCTCTGCTTCAATTATCTCTGGTTCCTGTATATGTCTGTGCCTTTCTGCACGAATTTCTGTTGCAGCTTCTTTTTGTCTCTCTAATCGAGTCAATCTTCTTATCCTTGGATCATCTTCATCTCTCACTTTAATTTGTGCCTGAGTAGGTGCATCTGCACTTGCATCATTTTCATCATAAGTCTTATGTGCACGTTTTTCCAAAAAGTCATCATCTTCAGACTCTTCTTCAGAACTAGCTGTTGGAGCATAATTTGGTCGTTTTCCAGAGACATATCTGTGGACTTTTACCTTTTTCATAGACAGTTCCCCTGTAGAATAAAAGCATTTTGCTAATCTATTCTAAATAGATTCACATTTCATGTCATTCAACCGAAAAAAATAGATGAATGAGAAGACGTTTAATTTGGTCTTCTGTATAGTATAGATTCTTAACATAATCTAAAAACTAATGACTATATTAGTCATTTTATGCTGTGAAATTACTGTGAATTAACAACTGTATAAAATGATACAGTTATTCATATAAATATTAGCGAACCTTTGTCATTTTTCACAGGTACAGCACCAGCCGTACTTTGAATCCCCATAGGTGCAGGGGCTAAAGAATTATTCGTAACAAAATAGTCCATCATCATTTTGCCGGTTTAAAAGAATTAAAATTGTATGCTATCTCCGATATTAAAGGTATTTGACATATGATATATAGAAGTGTACTTAATCAGCTGTACAAAGTACACACATATATATATGTTTAGTATACATAATGTGTGACGATTTTTAGGGGTCTGAATATGGCCATCTAAAAAATACGTGTTCCCAAATTATTATCACAGACGAGATAGTAGTATAGATCACTATTACAGTGTATTCTTTTGTCACCCGGTCTGGAGATTTTGCCGAAAAATCGAATTTGTGAAATCTCTATGTTCACTCAATTTTATAGGGTGCACCCTGACCAGCGGCAAGTTTCTTATACGGCTTGCTTCTGTCTTGTTTCCGAACATATCTATATTTGAATGAAAGCTTGCACCGTTTTTAGTATACATTTCTGTTTATTCGAGAATATATGATATGTATAAAAGCAGCATTAATTAAATATGAAATTTTATGGTCAAGTTTAGTTTGCTACGACGCGTAATTGTCTTCGTTATTTTTTATACAAATGGCAGATCAGGTATATAGACGACTATTTTGCTTGAAATGATTTATACATGCATGTCATGTCTTCGTATTTTTGAATACTTTGTAGCGGCTTCTATTGGAATTGGAAACTTTGCAAAAACTTCTTCGCAAATTACAACAATATTACACTCTTTTAAGACTTATGAGGGCGGACTTTGAAAGAGTTACAAGGAACATTGAATCCATAACTGGTAACTACCTTGCAAAATAAAAATGCATGGTTATTGAGTTAGCTGTAGATTAATACACAGAATGTAGTAATACCCAACAGTATTTACTGTGGGAAACTTCCAAAGTTCAAAATTACAGTAATAAAATAGTAGTATACCATGTACCTCAATACTATTGTAACTGACAACATTTTTTACAATGATGTATATAATTGATATGCATTAAGATTAAAGAAGCACATGGCTAAAGCCTAAAAGAAAAAATCATATGTTTTCAGGAAAATGAGTATATCTTTTGCCAAGGATATTTCTTGTTATTGGTCAATTTATTAGTTGATATTTGTCAATTGACTTGACTATGACATAGATCTTTCAATAACATAGGAAAATGACAAACATATTAATGAATACCATGTATCAAAATCCCTCTTTACAAATGAAGAGGAAAGCTGTATTCCTAAAAAGTTCATCAACTTGCATTTTAAAAGAAAATGATGATGAAGCAGAGAGATTAGCTTTGCAATCAGAAAGAATTATTTCAACACGTGAAAAGACATTGATATCAACTGGGAAACCACGTACTTTAGGTTGTTTAGCACAATTATCAGCACCTGAAATAAATGAGCGTATAAGACAGTGCATACAACTCAGTGCAGAAAATAAAATAAATGTGAAGAATGCGTTTAGTTTAGAAATGATTGATTTCATGACATATATGATTAAGAAACAAGACTCTAATATGTCAAATCTGATGATTGCTACCACTTCATTAGATGTAAGTGCAAAAATTTATGGATTTCGTGTTGACAGTGTACATACAGCAATATTAAAAATGATTGCTGGAACAGATAAACAGGAGAAAAATGAATGCACAACTGTTAATAATGATTTGCAATTAGATATAACCTTAGAGGAAAAAGGAAATAGCTTGGAAAAAAAGTCAACAAGAAAGAAGCTAAGAAGTAAGCAAAAAGTTTTCAGTACTGTGGAAGCATTGAAAGGTTGTGTTCCAGATATGCAACCACCTTCCACCTGCATGGAAGAAAGAGATTTACAAACAACAGATGCATTGTATCAAGTAATCCTACCACTTCATGCAAGCTCAAAATATTATTTACATCAAGTTAATGATGTTATTGTTGATACAATAGAGCAAACTAATATCCAGGATGTAAACAGTAGAGCTCCAATTCCAAAAATAGATAATATTTCTCAAATGGAGATATGTCCTATAATGTCTGAATTTAGTTTTATGGATTGCATGAGTGATGATCAATCTGAAGATACAGAGATGGAAAATGATACAGATACATTTCAATTCAATTGTAACATGAATAAAGTAACTGATGAGAGTCAATTTAGTTGTAATTCAAATGATATTTATTCAGATGTTGACAATGACAATAATAATACACATGTACAAGGAACAAAGGAAGAACAAAAAATAACTGATTTTCGCGATATTGTAACAGCTAGTGCACCAGAAGTTGAATGTGAATACTCTTTTATTAATAAACAGGAAAGTTCACATTGGGCAGGACCACGATATTGGAAAGAAAAAAACTTTAAAAAGCTACATGGGGATAGAACCAGAATTGAATTATGCCAACAAACAAATCAGGAAAGAAGAAGTGAGCAGATTATATATTACAGTACTGATATGAAAGAAAAGGTGATGAAAAAGTTTACAACAAGCAATCACATCAGATTAGATGCTATGACTCTTGAAATGAAATGGGATGAAGATTGTCTAATATTACCACAAGATGCACAATATGATATTACAAATGCAGACAAATTATATTTTCATTCAATAATGACTATGCAGAGTTTAAAGGAGAAACAACTAAAGGATACATCGTTATATGATGATACAAAAAATGATGACTATAAGAACGAAGATACCATGGATTATACTCATGATGTTTGCAGTTATGATTCTGAAATTGCAAAAGACGACAACGACGTCTTACTATTTGAGAATGGCGATGAGTCGAGCATTCAAACTCCTATTTTTGGAGATAATTTGGTTACAGTACCAAAACTAACAAATAAGAATTCCTTTGCCATGTATAGCGCTAAAGCCAAAAAGATCGACATGACACAGTTGACAAAATCAATTTGGAAAAACCTAATTGATCCTACTGATAAAAATGCTATGCACATGAGTGAAGAAGAAAAGTCGCGTGATTATACGAATAAGAGGAAACGTTTCAGCCAGATTTATAAAAGTTTACCAAATACTCTATCAAAGACCAATGTTGAAGCATTGAGCTTTCCTATTTCTTTTGTATCCCTTTTACATTTAGCTAACCAGAAAAATTTAAAAATAAGTGTTCTTCCAGACATGTCAGACATTATTGTAGAGAAAGCTTAAGTATGTCTGTATGTATGTTACAGATGAGAAACATTATTTTTATTCTACGTTTTAGAGTATTGTAAATAAATATACTTTTTATATTCAAAAGAATTTCTGTGTAATATTGTAACATGAGTAATAACAAAAGTAGCGTTATATTATTATATTTACATGTTTTTATCGAAACGTTCAATATAGCGATAGTATGTGGTTTTATTAAAAAAATTAGAAACGATAAATGAAAATAGATCGTATCGTATAGTGATCAAACGGGTGATAATAGAATACCAGAAATTTGCTTCTCATCCTGTTTTGTTTATATGAAGTATAGATGCATAGCCAATGCCATATATATTTTAGTTATCTTATGTAATGAGATAATTTCATTTTACTATCTTTTTATGGAAAGCATATATCTTCATATCATACAGTACTCGTTTTATAATAACCAAGTGTTTAAAATGCCAATAAAATTTTACAATCTTTGCAGCTTTGCATGAATATTTATTATTGGAGAGATTTTTGAACATGGCCAAAATTCGATCTTATATTTTCAAAACTATTGCAAGGTCCAACCCTAGACCATGTTATCCGTATCAAATTATTTCAAGTGTATCAAAGAGCCAGGAGAAAACCGTAAAAATGAAAGTAGCTGAGGATACGAAATCAACAAGTTCTAATAATATAAAGGCACCTGTAATTAATAGTCATGATAGCCTATTACCGGATGATAAGGGTGTTATAAACGTGTGCATTGTTGGCGGAGGAACGGCATCACTTTATACGGCTATGCTTCTAAAACAATCTCGTATTATAAAACGTGTTAATTTAATAGATCCAAAAGGTTTAATGGCTGGGGCTGTTTTGGGCGCAAGTCATGTCGACACATCTACGCGAATTAAATATTTTCTGAAGGAGAATATAAGACAAGGACTTAAAGAAGTATGTTATTACTAAAGACATTAAACTTTCAGGCGTTAATATAATAATATGGCAATGATCGTGTAATACGTATATGTATACAATTATGGCTCTGAGGCTAATATAAAAAATTATCAGCTAAGATGTGATCTGTATAACAAATTCCACTCGATCAAAATATTGAAATACCAATATTCAGGTAAATATTATCGCATTGATGGATGAAACGGATGTTAATGCGGGATGCATGGATCCCGAATCTCAGTTTCACGCTGCTGTAAATTATATTCGGGAAGTAACCGAGCAAATGGTACAATTCAGTCCTGATGCTTTAGTTGCTGTTTTCGCAAAACCAATAACAGCAACGTTGCCTATGATTTCGGAAATTTATAAGTGTGCCGGATGGTGGGACCCAAGCAGGATAATTGGTTCTACATCCGTCGAATCTATGCGTACCGAGGCACTAACATCGAACTGTTCAGACTTAAATCCCGCATTCTTATCAATTCCAATGATAGGCGGTGCAGACCCATATACTATCGTTCCACTGTTTTCACGGGCAAAACCGATTAATCAGTTTACCGAAGTACGGCCTGATTCATTGGAATACTGAGAATTCTTACGCTTAACTTCAATGAAAGATTGTCTTTATTAAATTCCTCCAATGCGAGAGAAAATTGATACACAATTTATCTTGCATCTTTTTGGTTTAAAAGAGCATGGATCATGATATAATAATGTATCCAAATTTTAACTAGTTTATTTAAGAATTTGTCTTATAAATTAGTTATTTTAACTGTATCATATCGCGTATAATGAAGTCAATAAACAAAGATATATCTATGCAGGTAGAAAGAAATATGTTATTGAATTCATTACGCAATGCAGACGAAGAAATCGCAATTGTAGAAAATAGAGGCTTAACATTGTCCGTCGGGGCGGCTGTAACTAAATTAATCCTTACACTTGCTCGTGCATTAAGCGGATTCGAAAATGTCACCACCTGTGCATTCGTTCGTTCCAATGTGGTACCGATGTGCCGATATTTCGCAACCGAATTACAATTAGGACCAGACGGTGTGAAACAAAATTTCGGTTTACCAAAAGCCTCACCCTGGGAAGTATCTTTGATCCAGCAAGCTATTCCACTTATTAATAAGTACGCTGAAATGGGTGAAAAAGCGGTTCATACGTACAGACAGGGGTATCGTAAACACTTATAAATACACTTATAGAAGCCTGAATTTTGTAACAACTTACACTCAATAAATCAATTTATAAGAATGGACTGTGCATACATTTTAGTACTCCTTATTTTATAATAGTGATCATACTTTTGGGATAAGGCTGTTTAATAACACTCAAATATAAATTAAAAGTAAAAAGTGCCAGAATTGAGATCGCCGCAGTTGAATGGATAAAGATTTAGATCGCGACTTTCTACTTCGGTGATTTTCGCGGTAAGCTTTTTAGTACTTAACAGAAACATTTGAAACGTTACCTTTTATTAGTTTACTGAATGTTAAGGAGTCAATAAGTACAAAAATAGTTTATTGATTAAACAGATTTGTATCGTTTTTCTTCCGATGTATCGTCCGCAATAATACCCGAGTTAATTTCGAAGGGATCGTAGAAGCGCGTGTAAAAATATGTATTTAATTACCGAATTAAGATAATAGCATATGAAAGAAGCGATGGTGATACGTAATATTTATTTAATCCCACTCTTTCTTCTTGATCGGTAAAGAATGCAAATTCTCCCCGTATAAGCTGCCTTCCATTCTCGCTAGTGTTAGTGCCTTCGACTCCGTACTTTCAAATGGAGTAACGTTTTGACGGCGATTAATTCGGTTAAAGGACTGGTGCAAAGCAACACTTTTACCTTTCACGATAGTGCACGGACTTGTTGAATGGTGCTGCATTTAAAAATTGATATTTGAATTCAGGTAGTACGTACGAAATTAGAAAAATCGAAATCAATCGTTCGACATCTGTTGATAGTTGTCCGTTGAAAGCGGCATGCATTTCTTTCTTTATTTCCTCGTCAATGCGATGGTAAAGTGCACGGTACTTGCAATCGAAAAGTCTTTATAGATAAGTGCATCTATAAATATCAAAACAAAACGCTAAAGCATTTAAATTTGGAACGTACGACATCACACAGATATCGCCCGGTGGCATAGACTCCTAATCTATTTTAAAATTCTCCGAACTTTTGGTGTTTTGACACTTATCGAAAGTATTTTATGTAACTCTCCATCGGCAGGATCTTCTACCGGAAAGCGGACCACCACGTACATAATTCGAACAACATGGGAATAATTTTGTCTAGATTTCGTGTAAGTTTTTTCTAATTTTTGTGATAGACCGTTTTCTTGACGTACTACTTTTTTAGAGGTTAATCTTCTGTCACATAAGGCTTACGATAATATTGTTTGATAAATACCGAAACCTATATTGTATCGAGTACTACTACAAATCATCTATAAACGATATTTGCCGTTTAGTTTAGATAATAAAGGAAGTGATTCGGAGATTTCTATATCTCCGAGGTTAGGCGCGAAGATAAGAAATGTTTGAATATTACACTGAGATGTAGCAATACGTACTAATTCATATCGATATTTACCATTTAGATCTATTTAGATCCATTTTAAAGCAAGCACCAAGTATGAATTTTAGGATCGCGATATTATTACAACATGGGGTCGCCGATGATTAAACAAAATTTAACTGTAATTTATGCGACTAAATCGTCGTGAGAAACGGGATTAGCATTCAATGGGGTAAAGTCACTTTAAATCGAATATTCTCGGCCGCCGATTTAAGAGTCCTCGAGGAAAATCATTGAACATTACAAACAAGAAAACATTATATGTAATGTGTGACTATGTATCAGAATTTATCAAATTGATAATTTAATGGATCCCCTTTAACTCATGGTGTAAGAAAAATAGGCATTTACCAGAATAGTAAAATATTGAAATTATGGTCGGTTGTTATTATAAAAAACTGAGTTATGATTATTACATAGATCTCATTATTATTTTTAGCATGTAAATTATTATGAATTCAGGTGTTGAGTTCTATACTATATAAGGCAGAATGATTCATCTATACTGAATATAGAAATCACATTATCTTGTACAGTTATGATTGGTAGTTGTATATAATACTAATGCAAAGACATTAAACTTTAAAATATTGTTTTCCTGAAATATAAAAAATGTTAGGTGAAATGTTTCCTTCTAAATATATTAATGACAGAAAGCTAATGCAATATGTATGCACAGTACCTTAAAAACTTGAAGAAAGGAACTTGTTACAGGTGTTATTATAACATTAAATTCATGTTTTGCAGAAAAAGAAGACAACTATTGAGGTTTTAGAGGAACTTGATACGGTAAGAAAATAAGGATAATATACACATTTGGTTCTTAGTTGAAGGTATTGAAAATAATGTTAATTCTGGCTTAACAGCAAATTAAGGAAATAGAACAATATGGACAAAACACTGAACAAAAGCATAAGAAGATTGTGGGAACACTTATCCTTTACAGTGTTATTGTTTACATTGTAACAGCATTTGTTTTTTATTTCTACTTCTTCCCAGCATCTCTATATGATCAAATATTTTACATCATTCCATTGCTAATCTTCCCAATTTTGTAAGTTCTTTAAATCCTTTTTCATTTGCCCTTATAACTATATGAAAATAATAAAACTTTTATTGATCCAGAATATTATTAACAAAGAAGATGGTTTCCTGGTACTATAAACGTAAAATTTCTCACAATCATGATAAATTAACAACCATGGAGACAGAAAAAAAGAAGATTCTTGATGAAGTAACAGAAACTGAAACATATAAAAAAGCTAAAGAAATCCTACTTAAATTTGCTCCAGATCAATTAAGAATGACACCAGTAAGTATTTCAGCTTTTAAAAAATATAAAATTTATTAAAAATATATACTTCAATATATCATGTTAATTTGGTTTTCATTAATTTTAGTAACTTCATTTATGTTTTTTATTTTATTTTACAGCTGTCTCCACAGGTTTGTATTTCATACTCATAGATCTTGTTTCTTCATTCAGAGATTTTGCGATGTATTTTTATACACGGGTAAAAAATTAAGTTTTTTTTTATATGGTGAAAAACATCGGTATTTAGAATTTGTACATAAAAATTGAATCTATAATTTTATTCTAGCCAACTTGTAAAGTATCGCCGGCTGCGGAAACACCTCGCCGGCTTGTTACACCTCAAGCCGTTATATCTCCGTTGCCGAGTTCCGGAGAGTTACGGCGAAGAGCCGTAACAAATCAAAATCAACAGATACAATTGCAAAGTTCTATACCCCCCAATGTCGGCGTTGTACCGGTCGGTGCAGCTCCTCAACAACAACAGCCAAGCACACCTTTTCAGGCAGGAATTAGACCAGTTAATCCTTCGTCAATAGGTTACAGTTAGTATTTTTACAATAATAGAAGGCTTTCTGACATTTGTATCGAGTATTTCTTGTATTCGCTAATTTTATTTCGTTCTTAACAAATTCTCTAATCTAGGATCTCCTTTGCCAAGACCTGTACTACCGCGGCAAAGGACTTACTTTGACCGATTAGTCGATTATTTAGTGGGCGATGGACCATCTAACAGATACGCGTTGATATGCCGTAATTGTGAGTCGCATAATGGGATGGCTTTAAAAGAAGAATTCGAATATTTTGGTAATTTTATGCTTTCATACTTCATTATGATCATGGTATGTTCTACTTCCCGAAAGTCACTGGTGACTGGTTTGTATAATATTGTAAATTTGTATACAGGATTTAGATGTTGCTATTGCAACTTTTGGAATCCTGCCAGAAAACAAAAGCCTTCTGCTCCGAAATTGGAGTATGATTCTTCAATCCTTCATAGCTCACCTACAGCAAACACACCCGAACATACATCGCCGACTACCGCAAATGTGGAACCAATAAAACTTGCGTCAATGGAAACGTCAAGTCCTTCAGATACAGGTGTCATTATACCCCGTTCTTTAAATATTAATTTGATTCTGTGAAACTACAATTTCATAAAAAATGTCCGTTTATAAAAAAAAATGTTTAGACCAAAACGAAATTGTTGTACTTTTTAGATTCGGATATTGAAGTTGTTGAACGACCAGCATGTGAAGAGGTGGAACATGTAGAAGAACCAAATATCAATGCTTGTGATTAATCGTTCCTTCATTTCATAGTAAATTTTAATTTCCCGATCCATCTATGTTTATTAAATTAATTGCAGGTGAAAAAACCGACGCAAAGTGCGAAGAGGAGCCATTAAAAGAGAGCGAGGAAACTGATGAGAAGATGGATGTGGATGGATCTTTCTCTTAGAGGAACATCAAACTTTAATTCAAAGCTATAAGCTATTCAGAAATTCGAAACGAACTGAACTCGCAGATCGGACAGGATTAAAAATTTTGTCCTAATCAACGGTGGTTTGAAATTTCGATTTCATAAAGAACATAAAAGGTCTGGTATAAATAACGTAAAGTAAAAACAACACTTTACTTTAATCGACATGGTTGCATATGCATATTATAGAAAAATTGTGGATACTGTATTACTTGCGACAAGGTCACGTGTGTTGGTATTACCATCCCTGACAATAAATAGTAATACATTATTTACAAGGTCAATCAGATATATTCTATTCGAATACTTGAATGGGAGGTCATTCCAAATTGTTTTGAATTCGCCTCTTGTTAGATCTTGGCTTAGCAGAAGGATGAAGTGACATGGTCGAAAGTACTTATAGAAATATGTTTACTGTTAAAAATAATATCGTGTTAATCCATTTTAATGGCTGACACTTCATCCCTCTGTTACTCATCAATATATAAATTTTCATAATATATATGACAGTTATTTAAAAATCAATTTATTCTTGTAAAAACCTTACCACATGCATTAAAAAAAAAACATGCCCACGTTGGAACCATAGTCAATATTGTATTTTAGCAAGACTGCCCATTTTGTCAATAGTGGACACTAGTATTTATATTAGAAATGCAATGAATTTTTCACGAGGAGAAATCAAAGTTAAATTAGCTTTTTGCCAATTTCTATAATTTGTTTAATTATAACGCGTATTGCTCTGTCATTATATACATGTCTTTTTTAAAAGCATGTAAATCATACGCTCAACGATATTGTTGGTACATTTATATACATATGTAATGATATGAATTTTTCATATCCGTATTGCACGGAAAAACCGTAAACATACAAGCATTTTCTTTTATCTTCCTCTACTACAAGCAATTATCATTTATCCAGAAACTTTTTTTTTTAGAATAAGTATTATTGTGATAACAATGCAAATCATGTATCGTACTAATATTTCTGAAAAATCAAATTGTGACCTGGCGTCCAAAAATTGTATAATGATTATTGTTATTCCGCGATACCAACGATGGCTGTAATCAATTCTTAGTTTGGTTTTAATTTATAGGTAAATATAGGAATTATGATACCTTTTGTTCCTCTTTTCGGGAATTCCTATCACGCCGGTGCTCGAATACTCGGCAATACTCGAATGCTTTTATTTGAAATCCTTATTATTTTAATTTTTGAGATGAAGTTTAATACGATTTGAATGTATTTATAGAATGATCGAAACTGTTTGGACAATTGTGGAAGGAAATATACTTTTCAATGGAATTACACGATGTCAACATTGCGCCCTCCTACACAAATTTATTCCGTAAAATTATATTCAGTAGGAGTTCTTTAAATGGAAAGAGTGTAATTGCTATAAACAATTTGAAAGTAGAAATATGCTAACGAAAACAAAATTGTTAATGAAGCACTTAAATTTGTTAGCCTTATGTGTTATTAGGAAAATCTTTGTGTATTAGCGCATTGCAGAAGTATTTTTATATTGTGCAATATAATTTAAATTAGAATATAATTATTAAGAAAATTATTTCGTACGCTTATAACAGTATTTTCTATTACTGAACGCCGTGTGCGGGTTTCCAAAAATGTAACATTTAAAACCTGGAAGACTGGCGTATTTTTGAAGTTCAACGTTTAAAAATTTGTTTAAATGTCAGGGCTGTTGAAAGTCTTCAATATCGAAGCTTTTCATTAATTTTATTGAGTTTTCTAGCTTAACAACTGCCGAACGAAAAGAAAAGCTTTCGGTTTAAAACTAGTTTTGCGTGACAACGTTCAACTACAGATCCAAACCAGGATTTGAGACATATGTAAACAGTAAAAACATAACAGTTTTCCTACATTTCTCGAGCGATACGTCACGTCTGACCTTTCTCTACCCTTTGTGAAGGCTCTGATTGAAAAGAGGAACGAGCGCCGATAAGATCACAAAAGTACGGAGCCATGCGTTTTCAATCGTGTAATTCTATTGCCGGATGAAAAATCACTGCGTGAACATTTGCGGAATACAAAGAAAAGTAACAGTTAAAGGAACTGAATGAAAGTCTCAAGAAAATATATTGTTTTCCTTCAACGACCAGTAATTTGATCATTACTTAGTATCGCACTTTTATCCTGTTTAATTAATAATTAAGACCGTTATCCAAACTATGTGAAATTCATATCCTTTTGAATCCTTTGCATTTTGCTATTTAACTTTTCTATCATATATAACGATATTTTTTCTCTGTTTATTCTTGGCGATATTTGCACACTATAATGTGTATTCTCTTTTGAAAATGTCACTGATATCCTTGATGAAAGAAGATGACTCGAATGGGCGGACGTGGAAAGATACGAGCGAAAATAGGATCAAAGAAACTGAAAAAATGAGATTTGAAAGACGGTGATGGACAGGAAGTGAAGATGATGGGCGTGAAAGATAGCAAATTTGGAAGTTACGTGGTACGTCGATAGGTAAAGTGTTGGCAAAAAAATAGAGCCGGAAGAGACACACCTTCAAGAAAATAAGCGTGAAACACCTTGCCGTAAAATGAGAAGAAATAAAGGAGTCTCTATGCTAATATTCAGTACATTAAGGCAAGCGAGATATGACGGATGAGTGTACATAACAGAGAAGATTACAAGAGACAGCGTGGACAAGTCGTACTCTATATTTTCTGTAATAAAGTAATTATGTATACTATATGAAATAAATAAATATTTTCTTAACATATATAGTCGTATATCTCGAATTATTTCTGTATCCTTCTGCTACAATTTCTCCTACACGCTCAAATATATTAGAAAATGGTGACCCATCATCTGAGGCTTGAATACGAATATGAATTATTAAAATCGAAAAGAAAATAAACTAATAATTGAATTAAAATTGCAAATGACTGGCGATGTTCAAATGCCACGTTTTTGCATTAAATTCGAGCGTTTCGGTGTTAAATTATGCATCCATTTCGTTCAAAATGCTAGCAACAAGTAAAATCTCAGAAACAAGCGCGCCGCTCTCGTAGCCTTGCAGATAAATAAATATGATAGATTATCAAATCCACGAAGAAGTAGAAGCGTTTTAAATCCAAAAAATCCTCGAACAGTAGAAAGCAAAGATAGAGGATTCGAAGATTTAAAATTCTCTCAACGAAGGAGGAAGATTGGAGTGGGGGATGAGTAGCGCAAACAACGGGGTGGAATTCAAGAGAAGAACACTAAAAGAGGAAGAACAATGTACCGGTGGTACTATAACGGAAAAGAAAAGAAAAGGAAAAGGGCAGAGGAGAGTAAAAAGACAAAATATAAAGGAGAAGGAAGTAGGAGGATGGTAAAAGGTGAGCTTGAGAAACACGAGAAGACTTAGCAAGAAGAACGGCGGAGGAAGAAAAAAGGAAGGAAGAAAGCATTGCCAGAAGCTCCACGCTTATACCTTGCTCATGTCTAAAGTGAAACATGCTCGTAATATTTCCCGCGTTCTCCAAGGAAGATCTTTCGGAAATTAATTAGCAATCTCATCCTCATCTTGACTAATAATATTCATTCTTTTTACGTCCCTTCTTGTGGTGTTTCTTTAACAAGATCCAGAGTGCGTAACTTCTATTCATTATCGTAGTCTCTTACGGCGTCTCCGAAACTGAACATCATTTTTAGTCATCGTTAACATATAACTGTTTACAACAGTTTTTAACACACGACAAATATTACCATGGAAATAATATCAATCGATAGCGGTTTTGTCCTGTGGCATACACTTCACCGATATTATTTTATCCAAGTTTTATCTACTAACAATTTATCGAGTAGCTCCTTCCACTACTTTTGCAAAGTTCAACAAAATACCATATAAATTGGACTACTGGTAACAAGTGACTAAAAACCAGTTCCTTAACGATGATAATTAACTCGCAATTAATTTATACGTGATAACAAAGATACTATTAAATAATACTTCATCATATAAATATTAATATAAAATATCCAAACTCTGGAAGCCATGGAAGTTTGCACAAGTAATACGTGTTTAAGAAGTGATTACGGTAATCAAGCTTTTAAAAGGCACACCGAGTGGAGCTTAAAGGTTATCACAAACGTAATGAATATCTTTCTTATGAGTCAATATAAGTATAAAAATTAATTAACATTACATATCGAACATATTCCGTACAACGAATATTAAAACACCATGGAATTCGTACATCGCAAAGAACAATGTTTCGCTAATCACTTCTTTCGGTGATGCGTACCGTTAGATTCAATACAGGTATGACAGCACCTGCGTGTTATTTATGCGGAAGAAGACGAAATCAACGCGTGTAGAAGAAGTCGTAGAATCAAGATTCTTTTAGAAAGGAAGATTGACCAGAAGGGGGAGTACCGGCGGCAGCGAGAAGAGGTGCGTCGTTTATGGTCTTCTTCGTCCAGTAAACGTAGTCGAATTTCGTTCTGATCTCTGGTGTCCGTTCATGCGAGCCACCAGTCGCGTTTCTGCGTTCGTATTCGCCGCGTCGTTAATTCGCGTACTCGCGGCTTTGACATGTCGATTCGCGGGCCGCGGTTTCATCGATGAACTGACCGAGTAATTGTGATGTGGTTGCCGATAAAACTTCGGAAGAGTCAATCGTTTAGTCGACGAAGATAATCATTAAAAATAAACATTTATTATTACAAGGAATTTACTATCGGAATATAATCTAACGTAAATGGTAACCCGCAAGTATTTGTTGATTTAAAATTATTCTTCGAACCGTTTGAAACCTTCGATAAGATAGTGCGACTTGAAAAATCGATTTGCGAATTTTTGATAAAATCCTGGGCTATGGTGAGATAAGTTTGATAAAAAATGATGCTTTAATGGGACGCGGATAGATGTAATTTTGGGAGTGGAGGATATTGCGTCGGAATTCGTGGTTTCCGATAGGTTTTCAACGAAAGTGTCGATGGTAGAAACGGAAGAGATTAGAATTCGGAAGATTGGTTCGCGAATCTAATCCAGGTGAAAAAGGAACTTACATATCGTGTAATCGGTTCGGAAGGAAGAATCGAGTGTCAAGATAACCCTTGGTACATTTGCATCTGATGAATTATTAATCGTACCACGTGCAATCTCCGATAACTCGAAGCGTAAAACTCATCGATAAGAAGGAGAAGAAAACAGGCAAAAAGCAGGAATCCAGAATTGTACGAAATCCGAATATATAACGAGGCTTTTAAATGCCGGTAGATAACCGTGAGCCAAAGATCATCGATTATGCGATCGATAAGGAACGCAAAAAAAGCAACTACCGAATACCTTCAATTTTAGCGATAGGCACCTTTTATTCGCTATTTTGAAGATATCAATAATCAAACTGTAGTTTAGGTATCCCGCGGAATTATTTAATTTATACTTATATTTTATTCACGGGTGTGAGTCCTTTGGTGTACACAAGAAATATAATAAATTAATGAATTGGTTATTTCACACTTATAAATAAAATATTGATTCCATCTATGAGTGTAAAATAACCTGCAGCGATTAGCTCGAAATTATTTATTGTGTAATAAGACCGAAAACTAAATTATAATACTCATAATTGTTCCATAAAGGAATACGAAATGATACAAGCTTTATTACACGACAAATAATTCCGATTGCCCAGGTCTCACCACGTGGAGGTTGCTGCTTTGAGACCCAAAATTGATATAACTTTTGTGTCAAAAACATGATAAATATCGATCACAAAATTCCTGCATCAAAGTTTGTTTGCCTGCACGAGAGACAATTATCTACGTAAACCACTAAAATATTTATGAAATATATATTAAAACACCATTAAGTATTACACTAATTACAAGTCACTATTACAAATAATTAAACTGTTAAAAATAATTCTAGCCGCATGAAAGTGAAATGTGATAGTTTCACAATTAACATCAAACTTTATTAACAAATAAACTTGAAACCTTACTTCAAAGTTTATGAACTTATCGTTACTGCAGATGGGTAAAGAGTTCTAAACAACTATTAATTACATTCTCATCATTTTTCCTAATTGAAAGTACTTCATTCAAATATTTAATACGCGAGCATAATTCAGAGTATCAAAATAATCCCAGAAGAACGCATGCAATAATTAAATACCTTAGAAACAATTGTAACTAGTTTGAAAGAGAAATGCTCATAGATTTAGGTTCCAAAGTTCTTCGGTGAAAGAAGGTGTAGAGATGTGGAATAATCATAACTCAAAGAAAGGGTTGGTGGGACATAAAGAAGGGGGAACGGGGTAATAAATCCAAGGCGAAGACGGGTAAAGGTTCCGGGGTCCATGTAGAGCGGGGAACCGAAGTAGGAAGAGAATATTTCCAGGAAGAAGAACGAAGATGATTTTATTTCCCTTTAAAGTCAGACGAATCCTAACGATTCAATTTATGAAAAAAAGGATATCAGTCGAATCTCGGAATTGAGTCACGTATTGAGTAATGGATCCTAGGAATGATTTGGGGAACGCGGAAGTATTGCGAAGATGAAAGTTATAATCGATTATCACTGTTATCGTTTGAGCGTTTCAAGGGTCAGCGAAATGTGAGATTGTCATTAAATATTTTAATTCTTAATTATTACACTTGTTAACATATACATTTACGTATAAAAGAAAATGTTTATTAATTGAAATAGCATTGACCGGTCGCGGAAACCTGTTATTATAATTGACCCGTTTATTTGGAAAGTGGGCTAAGTCCATTTTTCCAAATAAATGGCAATCATTAATTATCAAGTAATTATTTTTCGATTATATAATGCACAGAGATATTAATCTACATAATTGTAAAGCAATATCGTATTTTTAATCATGATTGTACTTCTATTATACGAAATACACGTAAATCCTACTAAATTTTGAGCATTCATTTTAAATAATAATCAAATATATGAAAGCTATTTTCGTGCAAATATTCTCCCGCACTGTTATCTGAATCGACCGGAAGCCGCAGGAAAGATTATTAGTGATTCTCTATCTATTAAAGCTATAACAATAACTTACTGATAAAAGAAATCATATATTTTCGTTTCAATAAAAAGTGTTCGATTTAATAGTAGAATTAATATAGTTATATAAAAGGCAAAAGTAGTAATATAAAAGAGGATACTTCGAATAGTTATTGCGTCATGAAATCGATCATTGAAATTAATACGAGAAGGAAATAATAAATTACGAAATTGCTCGGTGAGAATCGCGAGGAGGAAATAAATGATCGAGAGAGAGTGCCGATTTCAAAGTTGCTAAGAAAATAAATAACTATTTGGCATCTGAGAACAGAAGGTATGTTTAGTAGGCTTTAAAATACATTTGTTGTACACGATTCTTGATGTAATATTTGAAGTAACAAATAATGCTTTTTGAAGAACGATGCAAGTTGATGTTAAATTTATTGAAACACGAACGGCGACGCCCATCGAAATAAATGACTATCATTCAAACTGGTGAAATGTAACTCATCAGACCGATGAGCATCTAATAATAAAAACACAGAAAACACGTGTATCTACACCGGCTATGATATATTTTAATCGAGTCTTATTAACGGGAGACATAATACGGAAGATAAAATATGAAGCGCGGTTTAGAAAATAAAAATAAATGACTGTAACTTGCCAAGGTCAGGTAGTCGTATTTTATTAGAAATATGGGTCACCGAATCCACCGAGAATACGAAAAAAACAGAATTATTAGATCAATATAATTCTGACATAATTATATCCGAGTATTGATCGTATTAAATGTAATACAATCGATTTATTTACACCATCACTAATTATCTGATTAATGTGAAATTGTTGACAACTGAAACGCGAGGTAATAATTTACAATTTTGGTTATAATATCGGTTATTGGACGTTAATTATGAAAGTAAAAAAGTAGTTATTTAAATCGAGGAAAACCAGTCGTGCAAATTTGTAATAAACAATCTATCGAATGAATATTCGTTGTATATCTTATTAAAATATCTGACAAGATATGCAATGATATTCCAGAGAAGGAAGCGAATACAGAAAATATCTTTTGCTTGATCATCCGGCGAAAGAGAAGGTTCTACGATGCGAATAATAATAGCAGAGTCATCAAAGTATGATGTTAATCAAGATATCCTTGAAGCGGTGGAATCATAGTAATAATAATAATATAGAATAGGAGACTGGCGGAATATCTGAAGCAGATAGAGCCAACGACGGCACTTTTGGTCAACGAACCGAGAAGATATCCTGGTGAACGATTCTCCTCAAAGTAACCGTCCCGGTAAAATTAGCCTGCTGGAAACGTGATGGCTAGTTCCGAGTACACGTTCCTCTGGCGATCAGTTCATCAGTTTCCTGGATTATTACGATGCGATTCACATGCAATCTCTCCTCACGTAATACTAGACACCGGAACTAACGAATTAATCAAACGCTCTTGCGGTTTACAGTGGATCACTCGAGTGAACTTCCGCGGGGAATAGAAATTTCTGTGGAAGCACTTCGCGCAGGCACACACAACCTAAGATTTAACTTAAACACGTGTACGTAATACTTCAGACAAATAAAGCTCGATTTAACGGAAGGTAGACGCCACGACTTGGGTTTTCGATTAAAGCGTATCTTGGGAGACAAGTAAATTTTGTTTCCGGTTACTTAGTGTTTCTTGAAATACGATTACCTTCCACCGCTTTCGAATTTGGCTGATGAAGATCTACTTGAAATTGCTCCGTGCCTTGATTCGCCTCGCGCAAACTGAACCAAAGTTAATTCCAGTCGGAACATACATTAATTAAACTGTTTTGAGATGCTTTATCGGTTTTTTCACGAGTTCTTGTATTCATTATTAAGCATACTTTAAAGAATATGGTTTACGGAACCATATATTTTCAACACTTTATTAACATTAAAACTATCGATGATATATTCAGTTATACGTATATATTTATGTGCACGTCCTTAAAAAAAGGATGGATGGAAGCAATAAATTAATCGATTAATTGACTATCATGAAATATTATAAAGTTAATTGACTTTTGATCGAATTTTAGTGGGTCCGACCCTAAAGACATCGATGAATTTGGACGCGCACTTACAACCAGAATTCTACTTGATTAATTAAGTCACCTCCGCCATATTAGAATTCGAGCAGCTGCACTTATTTAAAATAGATGAGTTTTGAGGATCTAAAGTGAATTAATTTATGACTATTTTACGAGCCGCGTAACCTTCTATGAAAATAATAGAACACTGTTGATGAACCGTGTAATTCGATTGGTGTTGCGTGCGTCAAGACAATGTAATTCACTCGCGTTTTAAAAATAGGAAAAGTAGAACAGTGGAGCACGTGTTTCCATGTAAACGAAAAGAGCAGGCTCAGCAAACTGCTTCTTAGAGGGATCAAATGATACCCCGAATAGGTTTTAATGAGGAAAATATTATGATAGAATTCAATTATCGTGCCATATGAGTTGCATCACTACTTCTAATCTATTAACTGTGAAATCATGAAATAATAATTATCATGGATTTCCTCAGATACCGAATCGGCCTCAACGATCTAGTCATTCATTATTGCGCGAATCCTGGAAGTCATTATAAACTGGTTAGCATGCGGAATAAAATCAAAAACGTGAATATGAAATTGTGTGGGTGAATCTGTGTGGACTACATATGTGAAGAAATCAGTGAAAAACAATGTTTAAAGGAATACTTTATGCAAACGGGTGGAATAAATATCAACCGATTGACATTTTTTTGACCTTTTCAATAAAACCTGAAAATTAAAAGGAAATGTGTTGTGACTTCTACTGTAACTTGAAATACAACGAAGGTGTGAATCAAAAGTGACATTAATTAACTGTGCTAAAACTGTTTCCTCGAGTTCCTGAAATTGCAATACAATCTCAGAACTATGCTACGCGAGAGGGTCCAGAAATAATATCCTCCGAGTAAAAAGAAAGTGAAATAATACACAAAACCTTCCATGAAAGTTAAACTTGTGATACGTCTCACGTGTTTCTGGAATATAATGCAACAGGCTGTACAGTGTTTCATAATGGCGCCAAGAAGCCTACTATTTTTGAGTCTGCTTTTGTTGTCGGCTATGGAATCATCGGCTGAAGCAGTTCTTGGAAAATGCTGTCCAAGAGGTCAGATTTTCTCAGGTAGACCGAAAATCGACTGTGTTCCCTCAACCTTACGGACGACCGAATTTTATGGTGTGGGTTATGGGGCTAGTTCTGCTTACAATGGTTTCCCGCAATGCGAAGATCCCGAGGATGTCGCCGATGTACTCGTCGCGGACCTAAACGAGGACGATTTTATTCAGGTAAGAATCGGATTACCTTTTTTTTTGGAATTCGTGCGCAGGTGGATAGTAAGACCCTTGATTAGAGAACGAGCAGGTAGTCGAAGTTACTGCATTAGACTTAACTAAAACGAAGATTTGTATTTATATAAATTTTACTTAAAGTTTAACTTGTTTTAATTTAAAATCTAGCTTGAAATCTTTTTTCCGAATGCGGGTACAGGTGAATACTAAGTCCCTTATTAGGGAATGACAAAGTAGCTGAAGTTATTGAATGGGACTTGATTGATAGAAAGTATTGTGCACAAATTTCAATTAGTAATAAAATCGTATAATTATTGTGTATTTATGGTGCGTGGAAACTGAAACTGAAAGTCTTCACGGATCAAGCTATTTTGAACTTATATTAATAAAGTGCATCTTATTGACAGTGGTTTCAACATAAACCAACAATTTCATTCGAAGGAACACTATTTCTATTAATCCACAGTAGTTGCAAGGCAGTAAATGTAAAAATCTTTAGATTGTATTTCATGCCTTTTTTCAAATCCAACAATTATGCTTTCTTTACAGATGCCAGCGTGTATAGAAATTCTTTACGAGGAGACTTTAAAGGAGAGCGCACCGGTAATCGCTTTCTGCCAGTCGAATAAAAACACAGATGAAAATGACACGACATCGGTTGCACCACTACCAAAAATCCTAGATGTTAAAAGATGTTGCCCAAAGGATAACATATTTGATCGGAGAATTAAGAGTTGCGTATCAATGGAGGAAACTGACTATAATTCAACAAACTTCGACTTCTCGTCAATTCTTCCAAAGAACCTGGAAAACGTCGACTACCTGAAGATTAAAAGGGGTCCACCGAGTTGTTTTTCGGCGATTATCGACTACGAGGTCGACTACAAAGATATAATCTTCGAAAATAACACATTAAAGGTAAGTGTAAGTTATCATGAATTATATCTTATTGTCTAATATCTGCCCACTGTGATGATACCAATTAATTTAATTAACTATTAACAAAATATCAGGGTTAAATCGAGATCTAACCTGACCTCGAACCAAATTACTGATATCTCTAACATGATGTGTTTCAAAAGAAATTATTATGATATAATCTTTTAATGACATTTCATGATTCTATGTGTGGCATGAATTGAAGTGTTGAAGTAGATAATGGTTCTCGAGGAAATTCGCGAATTACTATAAGTTTCAATGATTCACTTCGTGCGAATTTACGATGAGACCTCGAGTTTAGTGGGTCAGTTTTATAATTCGCATTATTCTTTATTTCCCCAAAGAGTATGGTGGTCTACAATAAAAAAAGAAGACGGAAAAACAATCGTTGAGTCTATCATTTATGTATGGCACGCTTATCATGTTATTACTTCAATGTTACATTGCCAGTTTACTAGGCGTGTCCATCCGCACGCACATTTTTCTTTGAATTTCGATGGAAGATATATTTTGCCGCGCCTTTGTGATGCGGAAATTGGATTCCGACCAAGAAATCAGTGAGCCATGTTCGAGACATTCGTTCGAATACACAACGATACATTTCCATTCACTTAAATAAAATCACTCTGACCTTTCCACAAATGTCTACCACGGTTGCTCTATTTTCGTAACCATTTCTTATGTGCCATTTGATACGAATTCCAACTAATTGGTAGTGCTTTGAGTTATCATTTCTTAGAGAAATTGTATTTTTGCGTGAGATAATCAAGTCGATTAAATTAACAAAGTGATGAAATTGATTTAAATATGTATTCAATGTGATTTTATTCAATATCTTTACCAAAAATTAATTTTGTTGACGGTGTACGTAGTCACCGAGCTAAAAGATAGGACATTTGTTCAACAGGTTATTTCATCCCTTAAAGGCAACTTTTTGTATTAACAAAAAATAGCTTCGTAATCGACTGGAATTACTCTACTTTTGTACAAAATTTCAGAATTTTTTGTAATTTCTGAGTGCCCTAATTTTCATTCGGTATGAGAAAATAAACTTAAGTAGAATAACTCAACCGTTGCTCAGCCTATTATTCCTATTCGTACTAAATTAATAAAATAATTCTAATACCGTAGAAATGATATATTTCTCTATTTATAATAACGTTTCTTATTCCAAAAAGCCAGGTACGTAAGAAAATAATTTCTGTAAAGGGATAAAATTAATTCTTGGCACCACACTGTTTATTGTTATGAAACACGACCAACTAAAGCATCTATTATTTAATCATTTTATGACAAAGTTACGTGCACGTTTCATTAAACATTTATTTTCTTGGTTTCCTTATTCATTCTTAATAGAATCACGTTAATTGATGTCGTTAAATTAAGCCTTGCAAGATTGAACAACCTGTTCCCATTTTGTGAAAAAATATCGAACAAAGGTACCAGGATTTCGTTCGGCGCCATCAGCCTTAAGTTACGTTTATTGAGTTCAAAGCTTGTCAACGAGTCAGCACTTAATTGATCGTGGTAACACGCTGTCTTGCCATGATAATACAAGGTGCACTTCTAATCACTTCGGTTCTACAAGTGTGTGTATAAGTAGATAGCGGAGTGAAACCGTTTATCGAAGACGCTTTAACGCGGCTATTCACACGTTCCTCTATTCGCTTCTCATCGGCGATCTTCCGTGTACATGAGTTGACGGGTTTATTCCTAGAAAATGTTGAAACGCAGGGGATTTCCTTTCTGTCTCACTGGAATCCACAGGGTGCACGATCGAGTCTGCATCCCAGGCTTTCGTTCGTTTAGTTTATAATAAACAAAGTTACGAGTGGAGCGCATTAATCTCCCTCAGGGCAACGAGACGTGGTCTGAGTTTATCTTTGCCCTTTTTCTTCCAAACACGATCTTCCGGTCGTTTATCCGGTCTCTCTTTCTATCGAGTGCGAGCAAGAGTTTTCCAGGATAGAGTGCTATATTCGCGCCATGTCTGCCTTTCTTTCGTCCTTCCCCCCTGGTTACCACGTTTACGTTTTGTCGACTATCGGGGAATTCGAATCGTTGCAACGATGGAAACCTTTTTTAACTTTATGTATTGGCAAAGATGATAACGAGGATCGGTTAACAAAAAAGCCTCGTTCAATGGGCTTTTTTATAACGAGCCTCACTGGAAATCTTTGTTTATATGATCTGGGTTACGAAAATGTTTTGCTGGAAAGGGTGAGAGTGTAGGGGTTGCTCGTCGGAGAAGGGTGACTTTCGATTTTCTATTGTACGGGGAGAACCGCCATAGTTGTTCTTGCAAGGGGATCATTTTCGGCTTTTTATCATTTGTCGCATGTTGATGGCTTTTTAATATAGAAACAAAACCTTGGATATTTGTCAGGAGTTTAATAATATTCGATATGTTTTCCATGATATTTTACTTCCTTACGATAACATGTTTTATATTATTATGAACTGTAGGGTTTATTTAATTATTTTTAATTGGAATTCAAAGATTAGCGTTGAAACAAGTAGCAACAATAAATAATTCCAAAGTATCTAAGATTTTCTTATTATTTTGAGGCCTCAAATGGCGTGTTTCTAAAAAAAACTAATAACATGGAAGTGTGATGCGTGCACTTTAAAATTTAGACACAAAGAGGAGATTTTTATAATTTTATTGTCGTTCGTTTTTTGTGTTGAAACTCATAGAACTCAAAGCACTAATCAGGCAGCGCAAATTCAGGTTGGATACTTTCAGAAGTAGAAGTGTCTCAAAAGACAGACAGAGATATTACTTTTCCTTTCACGATTCCGTTTATAAGGGAGACCTTTGTAACTTTGTAATTTATGCACATACATTTTTATTACGGTAAGTTCCATTAATGATAATTAGTGAAAAATGTGTTATCGTGTTACACTCGTACGAAAAACTTCACACCTTTGTTTTACGAGACCGAACTCAATAAGAAAGCAAATGTATGCGATAATAACAATGTAACAGCATACTTAAAAACCTATTACACAAATTAATATACAAGGTTAATTTACGATGTATGTTTTAAGTCTCCCGAAAAGTTGCGTATACTTCCAAATCCAAAATAAGCTGTGTGACGTAAAGGATGTGAACCGAGCATAAACGTAACAATTCCCAAGAAACTTCTAATTTTAAATATCGGCCTCTAATCAATTTCAACGTAAATTAAGAAATCCATAAATAAAAGACAACAACAATTATATTTGAATTCCAAGTTAATTGATACTGAGTTAACTTTCTTATACGTATTGCATTAATTAAATTATTCGAATATCTAATTATTTTAATACCGCAGAAATTGAATCTGTATTTATAATCACTTCTCTTATTTAAAAAAGCGAACTGCGTCAGAAAATATTTCCTTCAAAATTCAGGAAGTTTGTTTTATAAAAGCATTAACATTACTTGTTGACGTCCTCGAACGAACATAAAAATCAACAGATATCGCCCGATCAAACAAACTTGTTGGATAATTGAGTCCTCGGATAATTTAAAATAAACCTTGACTAATGAGTCTCGTTGTACACGGTGCTCTTGAGAATGAATTAATCGATCCTTCTAGCGTAACTGATGATATTGGCGTCAATTTAATAATGTGGTTCCGCTGGTAATATATCCATTATTTGCTACATAAGCTATTATGTATGTTTCCTAAATCAGGTATTTATGTGTACTTCGTGGAATTCGTTCTATCCGGGGGTCGGGGGGCGAAGTAAAATCCGCAATAACCGCATAGCGACTAGAATATTGCAGTATAATAATGTGTATCGATCCTTTGTAATAGAGGAGTATAATAATGTAGTATAACATTGCATTAGAACGATGATGGGGTGCATAAAAAATGAATTACAATGGACTTTAATCGAATATATTCGCCGGTCTTTATTAATAACTTTTTGCCATTTTTAAGGCAACTTATCGATTCTTCTTGCATAAAACTCTGACGGTTTTTAATAAAAAAAACTCCTGGACAAAAGGAATTTATTTATAACTCAATCCAATAATTTTTAAGTTATATATTAAAGTAATTTTAGTTTAGTTTATTAATAAGAATAAGTATAATCTTGTTCTAAGGTTATTTATTTTGTATCTACGGAAAACAAATGTCCAACCCATATAATATTCAACAATACGAAAACTTTAGTTTCCGGATATATTTTCGATGCACTATACAGGGTGCATCACGAATCGTGATCAGCTTACAATTAGATTATTCTGTTGTTAGGGGGAGATCGAACACTTTGTATTTGATATAACATGGTTCAAAAAAAGCTTTAATAAAACTCACAATAAGGTACGAGATATGCTACTCCATTACTATTAATTTATTAATCCCAAATTTGAAATTCAATCGTATATTACGATGTATAGTTAATAAAAAAAATTTGCGTAAGCTCCCCCGTTCTGAAGTCGGGGACGTCGGGACCCCAACTGTGGATATGCAGCCATGTTGCATTACCTACATGCCCTTTAAACTTTCGCGGTTGCGCAATACTACCGACCCATAACCCTCCGCGCTCCATCCCTCACCCTCATTCGGGGTCAAGCCGTCCCCGAGTTCGGAACGGGGGGGTTGTCGCAAATTTTTTTTTAATAACTATACGTCGTAATAATTGATTGAATTTCGAACTTAATAATAATAAATTAATAACAATGGAGTAGCATAGCTCCTAACCTTGTTATTTCCACTGCAAACAATTATATCACGCAGTGTAGGCAATTTAAGATTATTATAGTACATTTTTGGTCAACTGCAAATGTGAGTTGACAACAAAATTACTATAATCTTTTCAAAGCTCTCTTTGAACCATATTATATTAGATAAAAAAATTATCGATAGACCCACTAACAACAGAATAATCTAAGCTGATCATGCTTCGTAATTATATATTTTATTTAAAAATCTGACACAGGTTCTTCAAATATTGGGCGTGGAACTTTGAACTTTAAATATTGTTTTTTCGCATGGCAATTGATATCATCGTCAAACCATTCTTTAAAAGCTCGATCCATTGAGCTCAAGTGGACTTACAGATCTCTGAACCATGTAAAAACGTGTATTCCATAAATAACGTTTCATTGAGTTCGTCCTTGGCAGTGGGAGTTTTTTTCACGAAGGCCCTATATAAACGAGACTAGACGACGAGACACTTTTTTAAGGACCATATATGTACCATATGGGTAACACGAATCGGGATAGACTGCGAGATTAATGGACCACGTGAAAGAGCTGCGAAATTCATTCGTTTACCAGCACACTGGAAACCGGATGTGGAAAAATCTCCGCGCTACCAATATTCGGTGTTCCTTTCGACGCGGCGAGTAATGCGAGTGCGGTTTAACATTCACGTTCTCTCTGAGCCAACCCACTTTTACCAATATCGCGATATTGCACTGACAATACGTAGTGGTACCAATACTCGCCGGTGTTTATCGCACTTCCTGTCGCACCGTAATTCCTAGTGGTCTCCCATAATAAATAATCGACGACCCCTTTTTCGTATTCGCGCTACTATTTCCAGGGTATTTGGTCCTTTATTTCGGGAAAGAATTTCTTCGGAAAATTTTCCAAGGTTCTTAATTATTTAACAATATACTGTATTATAATATGTATAATTTACCAGAATAACAATACTTTGTTGAAGATTCCATGCGTTATCATAGGTTTTACGGATATGTAACAGCGTGGGAGTAATGCGGGACAAAATTTAGAACCGCATTGCGGAGGATGTCTAACAGAATGGATTTTAATGTTAATAATAGGACACTAGTTTGCAGAAAATCTTCGATACAAATGCTTTTAATATTTATTAGTCGAATAAATCCTTGTGATCATTTAAGTTTTTTTAATTATAATTGTAAGTCGCGAAATAACTATCGCTGATATTTTGTATAATAATTGAGTTTTAACACGTTTTATATACTTTTATTTTATATACATAAAACAAATACTTGAATGCATTATTTCATTTCAATCCTTCAGCCACAATTTATGTATAAATAAATGTGTAAGTATAATTGAGTATATCTTTAGTAGTTTTAGTGTGAATGTTGCATCTTTGTAGATGATTAATCTTTGTTGAATTAGTATTATTCCCCGACATAAGATTATACAATTTATTGATACGTTAATGCGATGGGGAATTCCTTCCTATTAAATTATCTCAGCTTAATATTCCTATTACTAACGCGATGTACTATCCATAATTACATAACTACTATTATATTAATATGACCCCTCTAAGATATTATAGTTCCGGTATGGTCTAGTGGGAATGACATAATTTTTTATTAAAAAGTATCATTATTGTTAAATTTTCTGTAAATCACAAAGGAAAGACTCTAACATAATAAAACCTGTACAATATGTATAAAACATAATTTTGAAGTTATGAAATTGTTACGTAAAGAAGCGAATAACAGAAAGCGTAAAGAATGGTGATATATGAAATATTACTCCATTTGACAAATCTGAAAAAATTCAGCGTCTGTCACGTAACGGTATTGACAACTACATGGACTATCTTGCCGTTATATTCATAAGACACAAATCTTATTTCCGCGTAGAATATGGACTTCCTGTTCGTTGCCTTTATTTCGAGAGGCAACATCCGCGACACCTCATTTCTCGATCTTTCGATCTTCTTGTATTTCCAAAGATTACGAAATAAAGGCTGTCGCGTGTGAATGGACTACGAAACATTTTCAGGTAGTGTAAGATTGATACCAGGTAAAAAATAAAGTTGTTTTAGCTGGAGAGGAAGCGAGAAGATAAGCTTTTAAAAAAACGAAACGAAGAAATATTCCTGAATACTATGGAATTAATAATAAGAATTATAATAATAAGATTACATTCTATATTTCACATAGATTGAATTATAATAACGTAATCACTTAAAGACGTCAATTGTTGTCCAACAAAATGTGGAACAGTTTTTAATGTCAATATATGTAACATTACAATTAGATAAATGTAGTATTTTATGTCATAATTTAATTGAAATGAAAGTTAAATATGTGATAACATTAATGATATTCTCGTGGATACACGAATCATGTAATTACGTAATGCAACGCGAATACCGTCAGATTTCGTGGTTTTATCATTCTTGAATCATTTGTAACGGTACGCCTTGCATGTAGGAGATTTATAAACGTTTACTTTAACTCAAGGTTTTAACTGCTGTTTCATGTTTAAGAATACGTTTTTTGTTAGAACGTTGGATTGCTGACCTTTCTACTACATTCCTTTCATACTTCTTTTACACTGGCGACTTATGCGTTCTTGATTTTTATTCCACAAGCTTGTGATTTTTATTCCGCACAATTTGATTCAACAAGCTTTCATTAATTAATTATGAAACAAGTGTAATGTCTATGGACTATATTTATTTATTTATTTCAAATTTTAGCTAGGAACTCATCAATTTACTTTTTATGTTTCAGTTGATGTTACCGTTTGATAAGAACGAAGATAACGAGGAACAAATTATTCTTAGTGACGATAGTTCCTGTCTGGAGTTAACTTCGGAAACTCTGACAAATCGGACGATTGTCGTGCGAACTTGTAGAAAAGCGGAATTATGTAACGATAAACCTTGCATACAGAAGTGTTGCGGCGAAGACGAATATTTTTTTATTGGTTCAGGATGTGTAAAGGACATACCGGATGACGAGATTGATTTTCATCAAGCTTTATCAAACTACACCGCAAAGGAATACTCAAATTCCGAGAGTAAGTAGTCGAAGCAAATTTGAATTTACTTTCACGAATTCTTTACATTATTTTATTTCATATTCTACTCTAATAAAACAGTGAATTATTTAAGGCATATTAAAAGTACTTAGAAAATAATTCGTTATCAATTATGAAGCCGTAGATTAACCAACATTTCCTAGTGGTTAATTACACTATTTTCATTATATTTAATTATTATATATTATTCCGTATATATCCTGTAATTATATATATTATTATACCGCATATAATGATTACTATATTAAACTAATATAGTAATAATTATATCAGGATACTATAATTCAAAATATAAAATTACAACACATATTCTTTACGGAAAGAATTTTTTCTGCTTAATTAACACTATTATTATTACTCAAATTCAATCAGATATTGATTTATTCTTATTATATATTAGTCCAGCGATTATAGATGGTAACATTTCAAATGCAAAATTCAAAGAATGATTTTTTATTGACAGAATCAAGTGTGATTTAAGTTTATGTGATAAGTGATGATCGTAAGTTGTGCGATTAAGTTGATTGGGACGTATGTTTTTGTTCAGACGATTATGGGATAATAATTGGAGATCCGTGCACCCGTGAATCCTATCCATTGTTTCCCGACGAGAATTGGTTCATAACACCGGAAGGATATATTCGCACGCCGGTCCCGAATACTTTTAAGCATAACGAATACTGCATGGATGTACTTTACAACAGTTCAGTTTTTCCTACGGTGCTCTATCCTTTCATCTGTTTCGGGGAACCAATACGAGAGCCGGAAGCAAGTAAAACAAGGTAAGATTGCATGGATCTAATAAATCGTACCAGATTTACACCACTAATTTATAGTTACACTAACTTATATTAGATCGACCCATAAGTAATGTCGTTTCTTGTTTACCATGTATAAATGTTCATATCATGTTTCCCTGATATGATTACAGGAACTCCTCTTTTCATGTAATAAAGAGTATTCTTTCGACAGTATATAAAATGCGTTCGACCTAGTTAGATCAATATTTTTTATTTTAAACAAATTTGCACTGAGCATTAGAGTCCCAAAACGACATTACTGATGGGATGATTTAATACTATCAATTAAGAACATGAGAGTATGATTCTAGTAATAAAATCTTACTAACAATATTGATACCAATAATACACTATCAGCAATGAAAAGCAAAGAAACGAAGAAGCAAGATTTTGGACTCACTCCAAATTACATTCACCAATCAATAGCACTAATTTACATCTAATTGGCATCCCCGGCTGCGTTCCCTAAGCATCTATCAATCCGGCGCATTGTAAACTTTAAAGCCAACGGATGGCTGCCATTTATTGCGCGGATGGTTTGTTTGACTTGGTAAAGTTTAAACAAGTAAAACCAGTCGAGTTTCGCGAAATCCAATAGGGGACTCACGTCGAGGTGGCGGTTTACTGGGGAAACTTTCGTATTCATCAGGCTAGGTTTTACATCATGTGCGTAGCCACGTATATCCTCCGTTCCTTCGTAGACGTAGAATGGAAATCTAGTATCGTGGTTTATTAAACGTTTCCACGGAAATTCGAAACATTTTCCGGCAATGTATATTGCGCCTACATCAATGCCAGACTGCTAACCTGTCCGCCAGTGATTCGAACAATGTGTGCGAGCCGTATATCTTTGGAGGGAAGAATAAATAACAATGGCACAAGTCCATTTGTCTGATGAATACAAGAGGGAGCATTGACTGCGACAACTTGTAACGGACTGCCTCTACGGACCACCAAATATATCCACGAATACGTGCCCCTTTTTCTCGACACTATTTTACATAACTTTTTATCAACTATTACCGTATTTTATGTAGTTCATTATTATTTGCAACAAAATATTGATTAATACTATTTAATATTGGTGTTTCAACAATATTTAATAAGGTTTGACATATAATAGTTTGGGAAACTCTGAGACGATATTTGTGAAACATTAAGTTTAGATTTTAATTAATTTCATCGGATATTAAAGTCTGGTTCCGATTAATTTAAGTAGTTATTAAGTCCAGGTTCTAATTAATTCTTTTTTAATATTATTAATAGCATATTTTGAAGTTATTTTGGGCTGTAATGACGTCAGGAGAAAAGTTTGACGGGCAAAATAACGTAGAAAAAGTTCCTCAACGATGACGAAGCTTGGGATCGCAATGTCTGACCAACGGTAACTCGATTCTACTTACGTAGTCAGACATAAGTTCGTAGGGTTCTACTGTCCGCCAATCAAGTAGAATGTGTCGAAATATTTGCGATTTGCGTATACTAATTTGATTAGATATGATAATGGAAATAGTAGCTGCTATTTTGAGCATACTTTATTAATGAATGTACTTTAAAATACTGAACGAAATGGAAATAGAACTACAAGTATTTTTGTATTTACGATTCTTCTATGAATTTATTATTTCTATTTTTCGCAAAAAATCCCGCAGTGATTAAATCGAATTTCGAAATGAACATTGGGAACATTAATCAAGAATAACTTCCGACAAGTTAAATCGATGACTTTGAGTTATTAACATTTTACGGTATTACTTTTCAAATTATGGTAATTTCGCGTCTCATCGTTTTGAATTATCGTAACTTAGCTTAAAGATTTACAATATGCCACAGGCTAAGTGACATTTCAAATAAAAGTGCTATATTTATTTTTAGCTGACAATATTTATAGGGAAAAACTTACATTTTAAATTCCGACGGTTTTATAGATTAAAATAAATCGCAGGTTGCATTCGCGAAATGGATTCAGTACACGTTAATATATTTATAGTAATTCGAGTGGCTCTAAATTATTACTGTTTCAGGGAATTACTTCCATTTAGAGTGGAATAAAAATCGGTCGATGTTAATGAGGGAGTCGCGTTCCGAAATCACAAAGATTTCCTAGAATGAGTCGATTTATATTCTGAGTCTATGATAATGAGAACTCTTAGACACGGACGGAATTCTCTTTTGTAACAAGAACGACTCACGGTGTTCGTAGCTACTTAAGAAAAGCGAGATAAACCCCATTTTGCAAGGAGAAATGTCACGTTCTTAATGTGCCCTCAGTAACTGGAAATAATTCGTTTAAAAGGATTAACTTGTTCCCCTAAGATTTCATATACACCATGGTATTCTATCAAAAGTTTCAGAATAGTAACAAAATTATGCTGAGTCAAAATTAAGTTTAATTAAAATCAATAATTAAATACATCATACGTTAAATAATTGAAAAATCTTCGACTGTTATATTTATAATTAAACTCGATAAAATAGATAGAATAGGAAATGTAGACTTAAAGAATTATTTATTATTTAAGGAATCACTTTCTTTCCAGGAGATGTATATTGTATAATCTTTTAGATATATTTTTCTTTTAAACGAATGATATTTTTTCAACTTCCTCCTGTTAACATCCTCGTTAGAGTATTCGACTAATAAATAAGTAGAGTGGAATGTTGTTAGGCAATAAACGATTTGGAGAAAACAGAAGCGTGGTTTTGCGGGCTCAGTTTGAAATACCACGTGGAAAACGTAAATAATTATTCAACGATTAAAAACTTCGGAGCTCTAAAGATATTTTTAACGTTTCACGTGGAAACACGGATTTCTATTTTTTTTCATGTTTTTTGAAAGAGCAATATAGCTTGCCGCACATTAATATTTGCAATGAACTTCATAAATTTTATTACTCCACTGTTGATAAAATTATTTCTCATCGTTATATTTATTGATCACACAAAGTCGTTGAATCATTCAATTCAACTTCATGGGACACAAACTACGAATATTTATGTAAATAATTAACCCCGAAATAAACCATGATATATGCAACAAGGAAACAGGAATATTGTTTGATGTATTCTATTATGCGGTGGAGATTTTCAAAAATTGTTTGTGTTTTATTCCTTGCAGATATAAAGTCAACTCTGCCTTGGAGATAATAAGTTGCATGTTTTTATTGTTAACATTTCTGGTCTACGCTTTCCTGCCGGTTCTACAAAATCTTCATGGCAAAACTTTAATGTGCCACGTGGGCAGTTTATTTATGGCATTCCTATGCCTTTCATCGATACCCTGGGTGACACCGAATTCCGGTTTTTGGGATAGTGGGGACTCCAAATGGGCTGGACTTTGTTCTATTGCGGGTTAGTTCATATTTTACGTAATTATTCTATCCAATTATCAATTATACTTAAATTTAATTACTGAGTACTAATTAGTATAGTAGATGAACTTTATGAATTGCATTGTCGAAATATTAATCCAATAGTATTTACATAGTGTCAGTAAAATCTTGGAATAATTTGTATTAGTATTATCGAGAATATATTTAAATAGTATTCAAATGACATCATACACATATGCTAAATATTTAAAAATACTCTGGATAATAAAATAGCTAATTACCTAAATCCCCATAATTGGCACTTTCATAATACTTTATATTAGTTATAATTTTATTAAAATTGGGATCATTTATCTTTCCAGGATACACGATGTTATTTTCATTCCTGTCAGCTTTCTGTTGGTTGAACATTATGTGTTTCGATATATGGTGGACTTTCGGGTAAGTCACTTTTATTTCTTACTTCTCTAATAGTAATTGGCGAAATCCCGAATTTCCTATTGCAATTAATATTAGAATAAACTTGTATTCGTTGTGTTTTAATCTTTCCTATTGTCGAATGCAATTTTAGCATGAAGTAATAGTCTAAAAATAGGCTCATATACTAGCTTGAAAAAATAAGCATAATCTTGAAAAATCCGGAATACAGAGATTCGAAGATTAATTTCAAGATGTGCTTCCATGATCTAACGACAGAATCAATTTTCTATTTGTCCGGTTTATCATCGATCTTCGTTGACTGGTTTCGAGACAGTCATTTTTATTTTTGCATTATTCTAAAACCTCGCCACGAGTTTTTCTTAACTCTAGCTCTGCCTTTACGACATTGCTTCATATAGCATATTTCAAAAATAATATTTTTATACTACAACATAACACACTTCGCAAAATTGATCGAAGAATGAAGAAGTAAATAAAATAATCTCGTTGGAACCACCATCTATAGTATATCTCTTAATATACTTATACTAATTATTGATAAAACAATGGTTCAGAAGGTCCGCTATTTTTTGATGACCAAAATTAAGTGACAGAAACTATTTTAGAGTAATAATATTACTTGAATAGAAATTACGAAATATTTAAATTAGAACATATTCCACTTCAATTTTAGTAATGATTTCGACAACATTACTTTGAGTGACGGAATATGAACTAGATATTCGCAATATATTAATAATGAATAACTTAGAAAAGAACTAACTCGATCGAGGTACTCACCACATTTGAGGGAAGACTTGTTAGTTGTCAAGTTGGTTCTCAATTCCTCCAAATTTTGCGAATTTGGATTCTAGTTGATGTTCGAAAACTCACGAATGGGGCGCGACACGTGATACAACAACAATCAAAGTTCGGTTAATATTAAATTACAATTGAATCAGTCCAATTAATTTTTTAATTGCAAGTTGAATCTCGATTAATATTTAATCATATAACAGTTCCAGCTAGTCACTTAATTAACAATTTCCTGATAAGTTTCACGCTTAATGTAAGGTTTAATTTTGAAATTAATCAGTGCTCACGAATTACACGCAACAATTGCACATTCAGGAGGAATGTTCAGTATATAAGTTCCGGGATTGGCATTAATGAATTTCCGGTTTAAATCCCGACAGCCCCTCCTCGACTGTGCAGCTTTCGACGGTATTATTTTCCCGGCGATTTCCATTTTTCCCCGTTATCCTAGAATCGGGTTCGAGTGCTTCGCTTCTGGCTTATTTTTTGCGAAGGCACTCGTGTCGCGAACGTTCGTGACGAAACAAAAGCACGACTAGCTGCGTCATGAAATTATATTTCTTTAGCGAAGATCCATGTAATGTCCGTGTAATGCCGATGAAGATTAATCTTAAACTTGTCAATTACAAGCAATCAAGTTTCATACTACATTTTCATTGAATTATTTGCATTAATCCTAGCGTGTTAAAACATATACGATGTATAATGTGATCAAATTCGCGTAATGTCGACTCGATGAAGATTCATTAAAAATTTTACAGTTAAATCTAAGCTAGTTACACGCTATTATCTAGTTTAATTGGTTAAGTTATTTTTAATATGACGGTAACCACCGATATTGTCGTAATATCGATCTATATGACGTATGTATAATTCGGCAAAAATCCGTGTGAATTAATTTTAGCGCCGAGGAAATAATTGCCAAATTTACTTGTTGAATGTATTTCGTGAGCACCGATTAATTTCTAAATTAAACCTTGTATTAGGTGTTGGGCACGTCAGGAAATTGTTAAGTAAATGAGGGGGTGGAACAGTGATGCGATTGAATATTAATTGAATTAATTAATGAAATTAATGTAGCGGTAATAACGGATATTTTCACGGTACTACCACGTGTAACACTCACTGCGTGCGATCTTGTCGGCGGCGCGTAGGGAACTCTCTAACATCTGTTTACATTGTACGGCAACCGAACGGAAGATAATCCGAGTGATACGCAAGGCGTGTGTTTACAAATTTAACGCGACTGGTACTTTCGAAATAAATTCTTCAAACAGTAGTGGAATGTACTTTAAATATATTATTTTATTGCACAAATTACATTATTAACAATATATAATACAGATATAATTATGTCAGTACTGATAATTTGCGCAATAAAATAATACATTTCCCACCGATATTTATCGACATGATAACGATAAATAAATATCTACGCGATGAAGATATTTAAGAATTTAGGAAGTCGTTTTGATAAAAAATCATAATTATAATATCTCAATTATAATTTACAAAGAAATCAATTACTTTACCTAACATTATTGAATTCTTCCAGTCGATTACCTTTACGAAGCAATACTTTAAAGTTACTATTCATTTTCAATGACCAGTGTACAGTAATATCTATCATTAAATATGAGAATCAAATGTTTAAGTGTAAATACCAGTTGAATAACGAAAATCAGATATTGAAATCCGAGCCCAATGATAGAATTCAATTACGCGAAATTAAAATCTGTGTATATTCATATTTATACGAATGAAAATTTGCATATCCGATCCGCAGCGCGTAGGAATACTGAAAACGCAATTTTCATAATTAAAATAAATGTACCGCGGAAATGACGATTAACACATTTCACGCGGTTATTAACTCTGTCCGAAAATAATGCAAGGCACACGTGCCGAGAGGGTTGAGTTTCCGTGTAAAATGTTTAATGCACCGAGGAGTTAAACACCAGTAAGCTTACCTCCTTTCGCTATTTACGAGACTAAGCCATCTTTTGTATTTAGCCGATTCCGTTTGATTATTTAAATCCCTCGTAGCTCGTTTTACCGTCGCGAAATGAGCTTAGCTCCAAATAAACCCCTTTCTTTAATTATTGATCAGAATCCACATTTAGCTTTCTTCGCCGACTATTTTCGCCTAGATGACCAGGGAGATCATTAAAAACCGTTTAAGTAATTTTGCTTCGTCCATTTAAACTCGCCAACGAATGCAATCTATTAAAGCGTGATGTATGTGATATATATGTACTGGTTTAAAAAAGCTTGAGTTGCAAAAAGGTGAATTTTATCTGCAAAAGGGTTAATTTGGAATGCAAAACCTGTATAGTTATAATAGTCACATCTTTCATATTTATAATAATTACAACGATTTTTCACTCACTATTTCGGAACTGTTAAATAACTCAGAAAGAGTCAAGACGTCGCGTAAAACAGTGCAGGATGCAAAGTACGAATCGTTTAGTGTTTAGGAGAAAGAAGTACGGCATAATGAATTCATGGGCAACTGAATTCTTCAGGGTGCGATCTTTGACTTGTCGCGATACGAAAATGTTCTGCAAGGACGTGTGTTGTCTCACGTCTCTGGACGTGGCCGAGGTGTTTGTGTTTCTAAGACGCTATTCTAGCTGGAGGATTTGTAAATATGCGGAGAAAATAGATCGACGTGAGAGCCGAGGAGAATCGTCACTGCTGACGTTCTTTGCTTTCCTCGGTGGTCTTCGAAAGTCTGATCCAGAGAATTAACACTTTGAGCGCCATACCGAAATCCGTGTTATACGATACCTCACGATACGCGTCCGTAACGCACATATACCGTCTAAAATAAAACTGTTTAAGCGCTCTATGATACATTTAGGGTGGTTACTTTACATCGTTATTGTAATGTTAAAAATACTGAAAATGTCGAGTTTTATTAATATTGGTATCGACGATCACCCGGTGACTGACATGGCGTTTATCGTGTTAACTTCCACGAGATCCAACCCCCGAAAACCAATCATTTCACTTTGCCCTGTAATCGGAATTCGGTCGCACCGTATTTCTCAGATTCCATCGGAATGATCTAAATTCATGACTTAGCTGATGACTCATGAGTTATTAATGAAACTGAATCAAGCTCCTGTGATTTCACATTGAGTTCCATTGAGCTGTTTGATATCAGTGCTAATAAATATGTAAGCAAGGAATCTCATTTATTTTGAGAATTTTAATTCTCATATACGGTCTTTTGGGATGTAATTAGAATAATTTTGTAATGTTTTAGTAAGTTTAAATCAGTTGAATGTATAAATACACAATATTTTTAATAATCTCAGATTAATTATAAATCAACTACAAATTAGGGAGATTTAAGGAAGAACTACATCCATTCGTTGATAGAATGTGTGTGAAGCAAGGATTGCCAACATTTCAAACAATATTTCATTATTATCAGAAAGTAATATTTCGTACGAAATTTTCTGTCTGAAACAAATTGTGAATATTTCCATAAAAAATATGGATAAATAATATTCGTTTTTTATGATATTCATTGCGAAGATGTCTAAGAATATATACCACTTGTTAAAATGTTTTAAGTAAACAAAGTTCTACGAGGTTTTTGTTAAAATTCGCTGCTGAATGAATACTTATTACATTCACTGTAAGTACGATATATATTTCGAAGTAGTGATATAGAGCAACAAGTAAATTCGGTACTTCCCTGTCACGTAAGACTTATGCCACGAAACGCGATTCTTCGATTTCCGCTTCCGGTCCGCCATGGAAGCACCATCCACGATCCGGCGAATGGCTCGCATAATAATGCAACAACTTCCATCTAGATAAACATCTTTGTTCTTATATTTCCGCGAAAGAGCAGGTGCAATCATTTGTCTCTCGGGAACTCGATCTTAAAATATACATATTAATTCTTCGCGGAACTTGACAGATCCATTTGTCAGAGACAACGTGATAATATATCAACACTAGCAGTTCGCATTTTATGAAACAATGGAATCATTCAACACTCGCATTATGTCTCGAATTGTTAAATTAATTACCGTGAGTTTTATTCTTTTAGTACACGTGTTATTATTATCTTTAGCATTATATTCATACAATTCATTTCTTGAAAAATAATAATGTAATAATTAGCACAGTAAAATAATGTCAAGTGTTAATCAGTTTAATTATCAAATATTTCATTGGAATTTCGAATTTATATTTCGTATAAATCGTCATTATGGGATGTATGGAAACGAACTGAATTTAAGGATTATTAATATTCTATAATTAACTGTACTGAAATTTATATTGATTTTAATCAATCGGCTATTTAAACACATAATCTTGTTAATTCCATCATACTTTACATCACGCGTAATATATGAATCTAGTTTTAATTCAATTAAAATACTGAATGGAACGATGTCAATTATTGTATTAAATTTATTATGTTAATAATCCGCGTAGAATCGTAATGTGAATTATACGAATTCATGCAAAACTGCGGAATTACGTTACGTAAGTAATCAAGGATCCAAGGTTTCGGATAATGTAAACTTCGTTACATGAAAGATGAAGTTCGTGTTTCAGGAACTTGTAATTATTGCACTATGCTGTGATTAGATGTAATTAAGGAATTACACGGCAATCTAATAATCTTTTGTAAATTTTCTCCAACGAGATGCGGCACAGGATTCGATCTGAGTTGTTATCGAAAGATTAAGCTTCCGTGACTAACAGAATGTTTTTTTTCCAATAAAAGGAAAACCTGTTTTTCAGGTACATTAACATTCATTTCATTGTAATCACAAATGCAGTGTAATCGGAAGATTACGTAAAAACATATTTCGCGATTTTTGCGTATTAATATTATTATCTGATATAAATCAAAAGATTTTTATATTCATATTTTCTGCTGTGCTCAGAATTTATGTATTCAATAAATGCTGAATAAAACTTCAATAAATCAATAAATTTTCTACGTCTCTAATTTTAAGCTTATTTTTAGATTTATATTTATTATCATTTTTTGTATGTATCTACATTAATCTGGATTTTTTGCAAATTTCTTTCCGCCTTAGAATTATATTTGTAAGAAAAGCACTCTGTAATTATATTCATAAATCATTGATTTCAATGCATAACATGAATTCATTTTTTCATAAAACCACTTCTTCCATGGATTCAAAATCTGTCCATCGACCAATAAATAATTCGCGACACACTTTAATTATTTTCATAACTCGGTGACCTCACTAAATATTAAATAGTGAATATTTCAACTCGATATTTTCCGGAGAATCACTTTTGATGAACGCAAAATATGTTCGTCGATCAACAAATAATCGGTGACATTTTTTTTCAGAGGACTGCGCGGTGGTAGTACAAGAGGACAGTCCCATAAAAAACGGTTTCTATTGTATTGCTTGTACGCATGGGGCTTAGCAATGGTGATAGCGATCGTGGGGATCGTATGCGATCTAATGGAGATCGGGCCGCGTTATCTGAGACTCGGTTTCGGGCTGACGAGCTGCTGGTTCACAAGTAAGTCATCGACTGGAAGCGATAAGCGATGTATTCACCGCGGAATATTCTATATTCTGCATCCACGGTACGCTTCGAAAGTTTGAATAAAAAGAGAACCCCGTTGATTAAAACACGGAAGAGCCTTCGATAGACAGTTTTTCGTAAACCCATCTACTGGCTCTTCCTAGATCAAATGAAATCCACCTCCACAATACTCCCTGATACGATTTAGATTCGGTGTGGATGCTGATTTTATTCCGAAATTGTTGCTGTTTGTGTTATCAATCTTTATCGAACCCGTGTCACCAGTATTTTGAAGAAATTGTACTAATAAAATAATTATATTATAGATGTGTTTTAATTTATTGTATCGCATTTAGAAAATCAGAAATTGCAAATTTAGAACATCACAAAAATTAGATTCAGCGTAATGCAAAATTTAGATGTAGTACCTGTAATACAAAGTTTGAAAGAATATTTTTGGAATATTTTAATATCTAGTCGGGAGATATAGTTTGAGAAAATAAATAATCTCCGTAAAAAGCAAGGAAGCCGGTATCTGATAAATTATACCGTTTTAAATTCACAGACACTAAATCGTAATTAAAGTTTGATAAAAAAGCGTCCTCTAATTTGACGATATATTTTTCATCCGGATTTCCATCTGTTTTTCATATTCCATATTTCCTGTTAATTTGAACTGCTAGTTTTCCCGTTCATAAGAAATGTTTCCGAATGTAAAGTCCAAGCTTTTTTTAACATTAAAAGATGCATAAAAACTTTATCTCTATCAATTCATATTTATATGTGAAACGTGGGATTAACTTTTCAACGCATGAAATAAACTCACAGCGCGAAAGAAGTAAAAATATTTATATCAAAGCTAGCCTTGTTTGTTTTTGTTTTCGAAAGTCCAGCTATGCTTTTCCGTTGAATAATTCATGTGCTTTTTGAGCACATAAAAACGAACTGAAATCATACATCGAAAACTATCAAATATTGTTGAAACTTGCCAAATTCTCATGAAAGTATGTCAGGTATTCATTATTTATAACAATACACGTAAATATATTATTAATGAATAGCACACTGTGAAAAAATGGTTAATATGATTATAAAACTTACGCATATCTTGGTTGATAAGTGTGAATTACTAATTAATAATTCTATCACCACAGATTACTAACTAATTAATAATACCATCACAATGAATTACCAACAAATTAATAATTCTACTACGTCGAAAAACATTGATCCAATCATCTTCGGGAACGAATTCCAAACTGCCCCGATTTCGGGGGTGAGAGTTTCACGGTTTATCATTGAACGCGTAATTAAAGCATAATTAAAAAGTTTCTCCTAAGCCGAGTATTCCGATCGATCGTGTCGTTCAATCGAACGTGATCACGTCTCATTAGGCTCGTATTAAGAGTAGAATGGAAACGCACGCGTAATGAAGCTCGTTACTATTTCAATTGTGGCCAGTAATAGCTGTCAATGGGAGAGAAATCGAGGGTGGAACGATCGTCAATTTCGATCGAGAGAAAACCTCAAAGGTTAAAGCGCTACCAAATCCGTTCCGCTAGAAGCTTTTTCAAGTCACGATTTAAATAATAATAAATTTTGTGCTCACTTTACTTGCTTTCCGGTGGTTGTTTAAACAAATATATAATAATTACTATATTATTATATATAATGATGAAACTATATATAATTTGCGAAACAGAGAAGTCCACTAATTATAAATATTGCTAAAGTAATGCAATATGCTTATCACTCACGAACGTTTCATAAAGAGGTAAATTTTCTTGAAAATAAATTAAAATTGATTGTGTTCCTTAACTAAGCGTAAGAATTAAATATGCAAAATGCATAATAATAATATATAATAACAAATAATTAGAAGAGATGTGTATAGAGATTACTAATTAAAAATATTAATTACAAGTACATCTGTTTTACCAAATTCCTTGGAACATAACGTGGGCCGATTTTCAAGTTAATTAAAATATTTCAACTTTATTTCACGTTGTACACTGATTATTAAAAAATTCTATGATTACAGCACCGCCATTTTTATACTCACAAGAACTTGTTGATAAGATTTTCTACCATACCTGAAAATGCATTACTCGTTTGAATAAGCATCGAGCATGCAACTAATTTGTCTAATTAGTCCTCCTGAGTGAACCATGGTTTTGTTTCACTCCTGTTTTGAGAACCAACTCGTTAACCAGATGAGAAACCACGGTTTTTATAACGCGAACGTTGCACCAGTGCTTCACACTTTCGCTATCTGAAACAGAAAAATAACATGTTAGTGGAAATTAATAAAAAGGAAAATGAAATGTTACGTGGAACTTATACCCCGGTTTACCATTTTTAACCGGGAGGAAATTATATTATTGGACATTCTGATATTTGTTTTATTATGCTACAACTTCATCCACTTTCTCTGTGTTTTTATTATTATTTAATATTCAGGCACTTCGAAGCTACCATTAATAATCATAAGACAAGCTAATCATATAATATTTATATGTATTAAATCCACATAAAATATGAATTTAAGAAACAGGAAAATTACTTCGGATATATGTATTAAAGGCAACAATTTCGGTTTGCATTTTCAAATAAGATGACAATTTTTAATGTAATTATTTGAAATTTAGAATTTATCGAACATCTGGCACTACAGAAATTTCCTCGAGAAGAAAATCATTTCGAAGTAATTTCTCTTCGCTTAACCCAATTATAATTAAAATATCTGGAACTTTATTTTTTGCACTAATTAACTATTAGTTTTATAAAAATGTGTACGATGTTACAGTGGCCCCAGATTATTACGGTGAACTGATTTTCTTCGTGGTTCCAATCACGATTCAGTTGATAGCCAATGTTACATTCTTCGTTCTCACCGCGGTGCATTGCAACAAGGTAAAAAATGAGATCAAAAAAAGATCGGATCCAACGGATGCCAAAAGCAAGCGATATCACGCGGACAAAACTAAGTGAGTCTATTTAATTCTTACGTCGTTTCATTTACGTTGTCTGTCAAGTTTTATTAACTATTTATTATCTTCCATTTACTATTTTTATTTTCACAAACCGAATGTAACATTTAATATCTAATAATAACCGAATACAATATGTAATATCTCGTATTGAATATCAGAGGGAATATTAAAGATCAAAAGACTTAATTAAGTCCTTGCATTATTCCTAATGACTCTCTTTAAATAGCTAAAATTAATTATCGAAAATCGATACCTCTGATCTTATTCCATAAAATGGGATAAAATGAAATACATATCAAGCATAATTAAGTTTCCTTCTCACAGATTACTGAACGAACGAATAATATAAATCGATGAAAATAAAATAATATCAGTAAAGGATATAATTACATTTTTTTATATATTGAATTGGCCAGAAAATTCGTGCGGCTTGAATTAATTTTGTACGGAGAAATCGAGGGTTTTTACGAAGCTGTCCGATGGATAGGAAAAGTTTATAAGCCAAAATCGAATAATATATTATTGTATAAAGGGAATTGAAATATACAAAGTTAAATAAAAATTGCTTTCTATTCACATGACAAAAACTGCACGAGCTTGTTGGCCAACTGAATATATTATTGAATAAAATAAATAACAAATATACTTAAATCTTGTTCACACAGGTTAGTGATGAACGTGAAACTCTTCATCGTGATGGGGATATCCTGGATCACCGAAATCATCTCGTTCTTTATGAGCAGATACGCGAGCAATTTAAAATGGCAGGAGCAATTTTTCTACATTTCCGACACGTTCAATTGCTTGCAAGGATTATTAATTTTTATCCTGTTCGTGTTGAAACCGCGAGTATACGTGGCACTGAAAAGGCGGCTCGGTTTCGAGGACAAGAAGAAGAACTCCAGCCAGGTGACGGCACTTCAGGATCCTTACAAAGTGAAGAAGAGTGCAAGTAACAGCACATTAACGTCCAGCCTCGCTATTAGCGCAGTGCCGTGACGTTAAAAACGTCATCCTTCCACGACATATTCGTAATCCTTCCTATATCTTTTTTATTTCCAGTGACAAATCTCATAGGCCGAAAGTAGCTAAGCTACTATCGCGTAGAAAGTAAGCCCAATTCTGTGATAATTGCATCTATGATCCGGCATACCGTGTCATTAGGTATGTACCAATATGGCGGTGTTGTTTCACAAGTTTTTGATTGAATCAGTTCTTCTATTGTGATTATCCAGGTTTTGTGGTGCAACGGTGTTCTTTGTGAAATATTTTCTTGCCGGATCTTTGACTTTCACGAGTCAACGATTGTTTAAGACATTTCTTTCTGACGTGTTTAGAGAGATAGGGATTCAGTGATTAACACTAGAACTACCAGGCCAATCAAGATAGTGGCCTAATTTTTATTCAAATTATTCGAATAAAAAATGTGATTAACATTGTTCAGTTTGTTTGTTCAATTCCCAAACTGTTCAAGCTGAATAATAAAATAAACGAAGGCTTTTTATGTACACAGCGTATAATTAAATTCACTCATTAATTTGCTTTAACCGGGGATAATTTCTATATAAATAAATGTATACATATAGCTGACCATGTAGTTCTAGTATTAAATATGTACCTTAGAGAACACGTGGGTGAAATGAATATGTTTTATCATGCAGTGTTTTGTATGTTTATGAATATTTTGTTGTATGTGCGAAGGTGTAACCCTCTTAATACACGATAAGTTTCGACAAGTAATAAGTTTGAGACATCTACGCTTTTATATACCAATTTTAGTATTTTCGATAATTAATAAGATTGTAAGTTAATATATGAAATATTGAGGAGACACGGTGATAATCAATGGAATTTATTATAATTTTTCGAAATATGGGTTTGTGATACTGAAAGGGTTCATTTCGACGGTGAATATATTGAAATTATATTTTGAAATATGTGCATTTAATTTTTCGAAATGTGGATTAAAATCTGTCGATTTTAGGACATGGAAGCTGGCCAATTTTTTTTAGATATATTATAACTTAAAATGTGTTAGTGGCAGCATGCGAAAATATATTTTATATTTTTCAATTTAATATTTGTAGTTTTATTGTATTTTTTCTAAATTGTTGTTTCATTGTTGAAATAGTTTACTCAAACACTGATTGTTCAATTATTATTTATAGAAGGAGACCATTACCTTGGTGATACTGTTATCAACACTTCGCTACCTCTGATGTAAATATTTATTTTTAATGATTACATTGTAATCAACCGAGTGTATGAAAGTTAAACACAAAGTACTTGTATATTTTTATTTTTACTCTTCTTTAAATATGTAATGCTCTCCCTATTTCTCCGTACTTTATTTTCTTTATATGGAATTCATTTTAATATACAAGATTCTGTTATCAGAAATTTGTTTAATTGAAACGTACTTTTGTCGCGTATTTTTAGTTGGAATTTCGCATTTAAAATTCCCATTGTTTTAACATGAAACTACTTCATGATCAAAGTACTTTGTTGCTGGCGACCAAGATACTTAAGAATATTATTAATAAATCGGCCCATCGAGGATCGAAATATATGATGGATAATAATAAATTTAATAGTGATCGACATTAATTAAATTTATTATTATCGTTAATATGAATTGAGAGTTTGAATACAGTTTATGAAATACAAGATGAGTCGAAAGTCACATTCTGATTTCTTATTAACAATAACAATAATAATAGTAATACAAATAAAATAATAAAGTAATAGTAATAATAATGTGAAGATTGTTTTTCAAGCAAATTTCCACGCTTTTTGGGTTAAACTTTATTTTTGCGAGAGAAAAAAATTGTGAAATTATTTGAAACTAAATATATCAATTGTCAGAATCAGAATCCGACTTTTGGTGCACCCTCTATATTTAATTATTAATAATTTAATGTTAGACAGCCCATAAACGGTTTGAGTCGGAGAAGGTGAACTATATTATCACAAATGTTTTTAATCGTTTATGATTGTTTTACGATTATGGAGATCGTAAAATTCTCCTACTAAAAATCGCTTACTTCTTTATGGTCATTCGGGTCACTATAAATATGAATTTCCTTCCGCTAGAATAGTTGCTTGGAACGTGGAAAATATGAGTCCGCCATTCAAAAAATACAATTTAAACGTTTACGGTGGAAAGATTACGGGAAGATTTTAATGTACTACATAATTCGCCGGATCTTCGGAAACAATAAATATGTGCTTATTTTTAACACTAGAACTCCCGAACATATACTCACTTACGCTTACAGATTTATTTATATATAAATCATGGCTGGAGGATTAAAGTTTATTAATGGATGCAATTATTCGCGGTATGTATATAAAATAAAAGTATTAGGGGTACCGGAACGTAATCAATCATTTTTTCATATTAAATGTTACTCTATTAAATTTCTCCACTTCCAAATTCATTACTTTTCCGGTACCCTTAATATATCATGTCCTAAACAATTCGCCGTGGTAAATTCGAATAATTTAAGTAAAATGGCAGAGAAGTCATTTTGACCTCCTTGGTAGTTCTAGTGTTGATGAAGATCTGTATTTACGCTACGGATATTATCAGTGTTTACAGGATTCGAGGGTATTCCATGTAATCGATTTAAATATGTACAATACGCAAACAAACTTACAATTAGATGTCTTTTAATAGAATAACCGACTATATTTCCTCCTCTATTTATTTATTATTGAATTTTGTATTCCAGTTCACCGACGAGGTTATCCTTGACGACATTCTATTATTTGTTTGGCTTCAATTAAGTTTGTCCTTACTTGATCGATTAGAAATGTATATAAATATAATAAAATATACATCGAAATTGTATGAATATTAAGAATCAATAAGTGTTAAAAAATAATTTGATTCACGGTAGAAATGTTGTTCGACTTAAACATAGAAGTAGGATAAATTATCAACAAACATTTGTATTTCGTAGATGTAGCTTTTGGAGAATGTTTTAATGAAACAAATTACTGATTATAAAATGGTGTTTCATTTTTGTATTGTACTTCCTTTCCTTCGTCATATTTCCAACATTTACGACCCGTTTTTTTTGTTTACGTTTCGAAGAAATAATAAAATTCGAAATTCCGCGAGGAAGAAATCTCCGTGCATCGATTGAAAGCACAGCGCAATGAACTGGAAGTTTACGGGAATTTTTAAGACACTTTATATGCCGCGCGAGATGATTAACGACGTTTTCGAATCGTTTAAATCCATTCGATAATATTTAAAGAACATTGCGTTGATTATTTATGCGATGCATTTCTGCAGAAGAGAAATAATCGTGCAAAGCTGATGTTATAAATTTCGGCGTTGCACATCAAATGCATATTCCTCGTACTTTATCCTTTGAGACGGCAGAAAGGAGAATTAGAAATTCTTCCACGAAATATGTTTTTTAGAACATATCTTTTGACGCAGTATGTGCAAAATGGATATTCCCTTCTTTGTTAAGAAAACACAAATAAGCCTCTACAGCTCCATATAACTTTGAAGTCACGTACTCGTCTACCCGTATCTTTCATTTCATTTGATTTTTCCCTTTTTGTTATAATTTCGACTTTTATGAAGAGAAGGCATTATCCTTAATTAATTGATTTACTTTAAGGATTTTAATGTATTTATTTACATATAATTGACAGTAAGCTTATCTTTCAAATATCAAATGTTTAAATATTTCACAAAATCGTTAATAAAATGACCAATAATTATCATGTATTTTTACGAGGCTATAAGCGATATTGATTGGCAAATTGTTAAGTAAATATTGACAGTCACGTCAGTTTTTTACATCTATGAAGACAGGAATATTAATTCATTATCGATGTCGAGCTTTTGGACAAAAAATGATTGATCAGCAAGTTTGCACAGTCGTTCTTTCAATCGGAGAGCAATAAAGGTTCCCATATACCTTTATATTTATATCGTTTACGTAAATACTGATAATTGCCAGGGAAATGGTGGAAATGTGCGCATCGTATTCAAGGAGATTTTCGCGTTGGTTTGTTTATAGCAACTCAACGAACGCTTTGAAATATTGCGAACGAATTTCATCCGTCTTCTTGATTAATTTCAGTTTAATACGAGATTCGATGCGTTAAGTATTTTCTATAATCGCTAATTTGCTATCGGTAAACATATATATTGAAATTATTCACCCACGCTGCTACGATTGATCAATCATTTTGTTTTGCTCGCGCTGTAAGTGATTAATGTAAAAAGTGCTCTTTGTAAACTTGGGAATGTAACGAATTAACAAGTGGAACAGCATGATGAATGAAGTATTAACGGTTCAATGACTAGCAAATTTAGAGAAGATAAGTATAAATTATTTGTAAATACTTGATAAATAAATAATATCTCTCAAAGTTAGTTAGAAAATATTGATACTGAAAATGGGGAATATGTTTCTCATTTGTGTAACATAAATCTTTTATCATAACTTTGATTGTCACGAATCAATAAACATATAACATTAACAAATAAATTACTTTATAAATTATATACGGCATTCCAATATGAATAAGTATTGAATTGTAATCCCGTGTTCATAAAAATCCTTCGACCTCCGCGTGAAAAACTGATGCAAATTGCACGAACTTTCTATCTATCTTTCAATATTATTATATTATATAGATAGATCTAACAATAGTTTGTGATGAGCCATAAGTCTTTTCCAACTTTATGCAAAATGACCCGTAGTAATATTTAATATAATAAAGGCAAGTTACCGCAACGAAGTCCAACAGAGGTTCGGAAGTTTAACGATTGTTTCGGTGCATTGATCGTTAATGCAGGTAGTTTATTGCAGTTGCGGTCGAGGCAAAATGCAAAATCGGGAGAACTTACGACATATCAAAGAGGTTTCCCAGTTCGTAAGGTAAGCTGATGTTGCCCGGAGAGGCATGTGTAATCCTATTACCTTATTAAACGTACCGAAGGGAAGGCCTTTATAATTATTATAAAGAGCCACTCTTAGTCATACATCGCGAAACGTATAACAATTACCTCCAATAATCGAATAACGGGAATGACCCAGAATATAATAAGACTCGAAATAACTTCCACTTTACGAGACCCACTCTTCCCCCCACTTAATGCTTCATTATAATTATCGTGATTTAAAACGGCATTTATATCCAATTTTTATCGAAGTTCCAGAATCTACGCGAAAGTTGTGTCTGAATATTCTCATTTTTTGTTTAATTGATATACGTTATAAAATTGATTATCGTAACTCGTTCTTGTTTTTTCTACGGAGTCATTGCTCCCATTCTTTCCAATATTTCCAGACTTCCGAACCTATTATCGGCTCGAAGGATGCCTCGGTTTCAAAAAGTTTCGTTTTTTCTCACTAATTTTCCTGTCTGCTCATCCCTTTCCTTCGCTCTCGTCTTCGATGTATGGCGCTTGGATGTCGTTATTTCTTATCGATATTCAATTTATATTAAATATGAAACATTAATCATATCACATTGTCATCCAAACGGTATACTTCTATAATGTAGCAACTCAAGAATCGTATCAATTTATAATAAAAATTATTATCCATTATAAAGAATAACGAAGTTGAAAGTCGTAAGTTATAAAATGATACAATTTTTATAAATTTATGACAAGCGGAAATAAAATTGTAATAAAGCGTATTAATATTTTCTTACCTACCGCAAAAAAACCGCTATAATACGATTATTATCCTGCTGAAAGCTTTTAATATCACAACCTTTAACACTAGAACTACCGGGAATCTATATTTGTACAGTTATGTGTACGGCCTTAAAAAAAGGATATGTGGAAGAAATAAATTAATCAATTTATTTATGTACATTATGCAACGCGAACCGTGAAAAATCTTGGAAAATGAAACGTTATAAATTTGAACATTTTTATTAAATTCCGAGGATCCGTCATTTAGACTGCTTTTTTAGTTCTGGTACTAATCATTTTATCTCAGAAATATTACAAATACATCGAAGTAAAAAAGATAAATCCTTTGTAACAATTAACACAGAATTCTAAACGTTGGACAGTGCGAGCGAAAGTCCGGAAAATACTTAACGAATAATTGCTTTTATTACTTACATAGATGTATTAAAAGTAGTCCGTAACTGTAAAAGTTTGTTCCAGTAGAGTCGTTCCAAGAAAGCCCACGCCATTTTACCTTTCCTGCGAATCAGGGTTCGAGTGTCGCCGGATGCACTAATTATAAATCCAATTAATTAATCAATTAATCTACTTCTCCCGCGGAGCTGGATGTAATTGATTGATTAACTCAAAGTTACCGTTATGAACCGCTTATGGTCTAATTGTAAAATTAATAATACGTATATCGGTATACAGTATATACAAATATCTAAACATACGCGTCCACGATACTCATAAATATACAAATATTGCGAAATACAACGATCAACTTTCCAAAAATATTTCTCGAAATATTTTTCGGGAAAGTACACGTATGCACTTCCTTCCGCATTTATACATTATTAACTTAATTAATTGTAACGAGAAATTGATTTCATTTGAAGATATTGTACCATCGTTTAAAATTGCTTCGAAAAAAGTCTACTGGAAAATTGGCATACAATAATTACGGATTCTTTAACTTGCCGACTTGCTTCACGTATGGAATTTTTAATTAACCCTTGTACTCGTTCATGCTTGAAATAAATGCATCTTATGAATTACAAACAAATATCAAATATTCCCCTAATGTTTTATAAAAATGCTAACGATTATTTTGGTGTTCTTCGCAAAGACTGTTTATGCCAAGTAATTCTTACTTCTTCAATTTCTTGGTTGTTGTTCTTTTAATGTTTCTATGTTATTGTTTATAAAATTGGCCCCTTCAATATTAAGGCAATATTGTGCATTAAGTCGTAACTCATTTTTTTTTCTTGTTATAGTATTGTACAATTTATTCGTCCGTAAATTAGCCAGCTAGTTTGGAACTTAGGAGTTTATTTTTTTCCTGGATTGAGACGGAAGTTTAATACGAGAATAATAATATTTTTGAGGCCTTTAATACCAGAATAATTATATTTTGGAGGCCTCAAATATATTCAACGTATTTAAGGATAGTTGAAAACTGCACGGCATTCAAAATACGAAAGATGTTTTTTCTTTATTTCTCTCTCTCGCTCTCTCATTCTCTTTCATTCTCTCTCACTCTTTCTCTCGCAAGATTCTTCCTTTCACGAAATCTTATTTCATAATTCGCTTACGTATAGCTATAAGTTATCTCAAAAGTTTGATTGTTTCAGTAACTTCAGTTTCTAACAAGTTTGCTGGAAAACGGTAAAAAGTAATTATCAAAAATAATTTGAGGGACCATTGATAAATGGATCCACAAACCACCGAATGTACTTAAAAGTCTCAATCGATTCGATGTAAAATAATGCAGCCTAATCATGAAAGTTATCATCAAACAACTATTCTAAATCCCGTAATCCCTTGGAAATCACTGGAATAAAATACATCCGTGGAAAAAAAACAAGATCAATAAACAATAAACAATAAACAATAGAGGAATTAAATAAAATTGGCGTATGGACCAACATACTCGAACATTGCTTTGTTTACGAGGAGGATCCTTCATCCCCTTAAACCAAAATTCCTAAATCACGATACAATACAAATCCTAATCCCTACGACATAAAATATTCCTATACACAACAAAACCACGGAAAAACAAAATCGTCTAGAAATCGAAAAACAATTGACGTACGTATGAAATGATTAAAACTAGACTTTATAAGAATTCACGTATCTCTGCCACCTGGAACTTAAGATTTACAACATCAACGATCAATTTTTATAAATCATACTGCCTAACACACTCCCAGTACAAACCACGATAAAATCAACGTTAAAACTCATTCCAGTAGCAAGAAATAATCGAACCCAAAATACGATTCTGATGGAGATGATCCTTCGTCCTCGATCGACGATTAAAATTAATCGAAGGAAGGATCCATGTTCATCAAGGTTTCCTCTCGTTTGCGGTTTCTTCGAGGTCCGGGTCTTCGTTTATGATAGAGATATCACGAATGGAAGGTCTACGTGCTCTCCAACCATCCGACGGTGCAACTGGCGCGGTAGTTTTTGTCAAGAGTTTCGGGCCTGATAGTGTTATGATAATTGCACCGGTGGGTGCAGTAAGCAAGATTGAGAGGACACAAATCGTGAGGACGGTTTCCGCGTATGCAACTTGCTCGGGATCTTTCGGATTTACTTCGTCCAAGGTAGTAGGTCCTAAAGCTGCCTGCACCGTAGCTTTCGCGGTCCAGGATAACGCGATGAAGACCTTCTCTTTAAGATTGAGTTTCGAACCGATTCCTACGAGGACCGTCGCTGCAAATCGTATCACGATCCCAGCTAGAAGACAACTGATTCCGAGGTATACTGTCTTTCCATCCAGTTCGTTTATCTTGATCTGCGTCCCGGTCACCGCGAACAGGATTGGCTCGAAGATCATCCAGAAGATCTCGAAAGACGTGGCCACTGGGTTCTGAAACAGAATTTGTTGAATATGAAGCTGCGTTCCGATCGCTGGTTCTGTTTATTTCGTAACATTCGCAATATTCGAAATATTACGGTGGATGTTTATGTTATGATAAATATTCATGTCTCGTGAAATTAAAATGAAATATTGTTTAAGGTAAATATTAATATCATATGGAATTAAAATTAAATATATGAATATTGTATACGTTTACGATGAATATTGATATCTCGCAGAATAAAAATACATATATAGTGTTTATACAAATAATGTTTAATAAACGACACATGTAAATGTCAAAGTCTGGAAGCCCTTTCCAAACAAAACTTTTATTGCCTCAAAATATATGGCTGTTCGTTTCATGTAACTCCATAAGAAGTCGTAAAAAGAATGTCGGGCTATAAAAATATTAATAAAAAAACCCGTCAGAAATCGGGCAACCCAAGTAAAAAGTATCAAAAGGAGTATAAAACGGAATCAAAGGACGAGGCAAGTGGTTTTTAGTGCTTCTAACAACTAATGTTGATTATTACTTTCTTTTTATTGTGGGTGAAAGTTTAAAGTAGACAATTACGAAACGAGCAACTCGGAGCAGTAATTTTTGAGAAAACAAAAAAGGTGTTGCACTCAAGGAATGTTGGGGTTGCATGAAAAGATACTGTTGTTATGCAATTGTTCGTCGAAAAAAAGGCCATTGGAATTTTTCATAGCGGCAATTACAGATGTGCTTCGAGTAAAAGGATACCACTGTAAGCTTTCGGGGTTTGCATTCCATTGGAACTTTTGTTTCTCGCATTTTCGAGTGTGCCAACGGTGAATGCTACTGCCATTGTGCGAGGGGATTAGCCCCTTGTGAATGGTTCATGTAGATTCGTCTCGAACCAAAAAAGAAACGCCGCATTGATGAGCTAACCGATATTTGGATTCCGAATATCATGGAAATTTCCAAGGAAATCGTACAATTTATTAATACATATAATATGTATCAGAGGTATTCATAAATAATGTAGTTCTTTCATATTGAATAAACACCGTCACCTTTTACAAAGTCTGCCAGAGAGATGGTAGAAGATTATCAATAATGATGGGGTGTCAACAATGTAAAGTGAAAGGGTGACTTTGATTTGCAAAAGGTGAATATAATCTGCAAAAAGGGTTAATTGGTATAACAAAATTGAGATAAAGTAATGTTTTACTTATTAACTGGTTATTAGAAAAATATCATAAACGAATAGCCAAAGTGCAAGCTAATGTAATATATTACTTCTGGAAACTGAATATGGAATGAAATTTGTTAATACTTTCTCTGGCGGGTTTATCGAATAAAGTTTTATTAGATCATAAATATTATAATATTAACGCATTCTACACAAGATATTTAATTGGTTAATCAAATATGAACAGTTAGTATATTAAATCGTAGAGAGCAGATTTCCTACTCGACTTGAAATGTAATCCAAAGTGACAGCAGGTAGAAATGGAGTTAAAAAGTATTAACTACGTACACGTCAGCCCGTAAACGAGTTGACCATTTTTATTCGACAGTGTATCGCGGGTGATTCTAGAAGCGGTAACCAAGCTTAGGATGTACATGGTAACATATCGTAAGGTCATGTCGTAAAACCTTCGAAGCAACCCATGGGTTCCTGTATCCCAGGGTATGTTTTTACGCGATTACTTCGTCCAGTTACGAGAGTGAAAAAGCTTGGCTCAGCGTTTATCGTGGCGGTGCACACTCGCGCGGAAAATATGCCGGCGAAACTGATGATAATGGTTTTCACCATGATGCGTCCTGCGAAACGTCCCCCGGCAAATTAATGTACCTGACAAACTGTGTTTCCTCAACAATCCTGACAGTTTCCGAGGATTCGAAAACTTTCGAGCAACACACGCGCCGCTTCCCTGCTGTGTCTCTTCGTCCGAAAATCCTTTCCCCCAAAATGGACCTCACTTTTCGTGCTAAACTCTCGACTACTGGATACTCGTACATAATGTAGGATATTTAATAATTATATGTCCGATTTAACTGTTTAATGAGTTGCCCCGTTTACGGTGATTTAATGTTTCATAATTGTCTTATTTTATTGAGTTCTCCGTTGGATAAATAGAACTTGGTTTACGACGAATGGATACAGAAATCGTAGTTAAAGTCCCAAGCGTTTGTTTTCATAATTAAAAGGCTTAATATAGTAGGTTATTAAATTGATTTAATAACATTATGGAAATATACGTTAATTTACATCCAATTTGAAAGGCGATACTGAGATTATTATATTAAAGTATTACGATTTTATTAAAAGGTGGGAAGAAGCAACTAAAAGGTTTCGGAAAGGCGAAAATAGTTCTTGCAAAAACTAGGGGCAATAATATTATTTTCAAAGCGATGTTTGATCGCAATAAAGTACGGATAATAAAGGCAGTCAGGATATCTGGCACAAAGTTTACGAAAGAATTTTAATTAATATTTGACGATACCGGATATCATAGTTGTTAGAAGTTAGATAAGATTTACTTTCCACATTGATGATATATCGTATTTCTCAGTTTACCGAACGATGCAATTAGCTCACTGTAGGCACCGTTATTATTTTCCGCCGACCCCTCGTTCCAACCTCCCTCAACGGCTAAGAAAGCCCGTCAATATTATTAATATTTCACTGAAGGTATTGCTTTACTTAATAACCTTGCTTTAGCAAACTCCCGGTTTCTGGCTGTAAATCAACCACATAATAGTGCAACTAACGCATCGTTGCCTTTATCGCGAGCCCTCTGATATGATATTATCACAACCCTCAAGAAAGACGAAGCTCGTGGGATATTCGTGTATATTCTTATAATTTAAGTAAAAATGGCAGACAACCCATTTTGACGATTAACTTTCGGTGAAAATGTAATATATTTAATTTGTTCATTTCAACGATATCGAAAATATTTGCGCTCGGGAAATGCAAGCTTTAATTTATCCCTAACCACGATGGTACTATTAATTAAAAGTTCGCGGAGTAGTTCGTCTTCTGAATACAGAGAAATACCGAAGCATGTAATTTAATATAACTTTTTTCTGCTTATGCAAACGAAGGAATGTTGACTAATGAGAGGCATAATTAATGAAGGCGGATTAATAAAAGTCTACTAGACTAAGATTTTATTACCGAGGAAGGGTGATGAACCGCAAGGAAATAATTCTTTCCGGAAGATGGTTATCTGTGAATAAAGTTTTAATTATCACCGTTGATGAAATGCGTTCATTTATAATAAACCTTGAAGTAAATTGTTATAAAAATACGGTACTTCATTTTCAAATCCTTATCGGTCTTACTAGATATTGCGTTCCCAAATTCTTGTAAAAAATTATGCAAAATGTTTTCCCAATAAATTGATAGAGTTTCATATTAATAGATAAACATTCGAAATTGATTTTGTAAATTGTTTCTTAAATACAAATGTAAATAGAAATGTCAATAATGACTGAAAGCATGCTTTTGACTTAGAATCGAAAAGAATTCATGGTAAGTTTCCCTTTCCTCCAAACTCTTTGCTTCACCTTTCTCCTTCTATCAGGTTTCTGTTAGAATATATTCAATGAGGGAAATTTCGGGACCTGTAGCTGGAACAATCCTGACATTTCGTATAATTAATGAAATCGATCGTCGTACAAGAAAGGTGAACTTCATTACATGACCTCATGTACTTAATTACGAACCGCTCCCATTCTCTTTCGAACGCTTTGCTCTCTCCTCTTGAAACTCCTCCATCTCCGTTACACTTTCCACTTACATGCTAGTGCTTTGTAGTGTAAAGTTACCGATTATCGATCGCCGTTTGATCTCCTTGAAGAAGAGGCATTTCGTGCCAATTACTTCCCCGTCCCACCTATCTATGTACATCGAGCCACGATACCTTTGATTCTCTGATAACGCGTTTTTTCTTTCCGCCGTTCCACACTTTAATGTTTACAAGAATGAATTGTGTCAAACAATTAACAGAACTTCTATCATCTACTTGCTCGGTGCCACACATGTACTTTTTTTTAGTAAATTAATGCAATGAATATACTGTTACGTGTTGCATAACAATCAATCGAATAATTGAATCTCTATTGCTCCTTGATTTTTCTTATTTTTATTGACACAATTTAGTGCCAACTCCGATCACGCGAATATCGCATCGTACGATGTTAATGGTTTTTTGTTAGAACACGCCGCAGTCAAAGATGTTAATCTGCTTCCAATGCGAATTTTGTAGGTACGATAATTCACGGATCGCGTTAATCCCAATCCGCTCTACTCCGCGATGAAACCAAAACTTTCACACATTGACACTTGCATGATTAACATATCGAGCACCAGCTAACACGAATACTCGAGATCCTCGATTTACCGAATCCAGCGAAATCCCTTCCTAGATTCGTACGGATTCGAGGTACAAGTTTAGCATAAAGGGGGTCACATTTGAATATATCCTAGCAATCTATCCACGTCCCTTCGCGTCTCGACGAAGGGTCGACTCGCAGTGGATGCACCAACCGATAACCCCTGCCCTCCCTCTTTCGCTTCGCTTTTAGCGGCAAGTAAATGGAGGTAAACTTAGTTGGTGATAGTTCCTAGTTCCTCCATGAGTTTAAGTTGAAGGAAGGAATAGCTGGCCCAACTGGTCCAACTGGTCCAACTGGTCCATGTACCCCTCCCTTCGATCTAACTTGTAGCATACCGGTAACTGCGACAACTAACGTCCTTCCTCCTCTATTTCCTGCCGCGGCAATCTCACTATCCTACCTTCATTGTATTCTTTAGCAATTTTTATATTGCTGTTGAATATGATAAAAATGCTGCAGAAATACAAAGATTAAAAAGATTAAAACAATATAGCAACGGGTCGCAGATCTATATTATAATTAGCGCAATGATGTATGGACCTGGCAGAGGTAAAAGTTGACAAAGTAAAAATGCAGTTCACGAAAAAAAGATCCGTGAATCAGTGATGCAGTGTCACTGTGTATTCGCGATTCTAATAAGGTATACAAAAATAAAGGTCGACTATCGTGGATCGGGATATTTCACACTAAACATAAAAAGGGGTTTTTCGCAAAATGTTTTTCTGATTTTCACATAATTATAAATCGCTATGTCAAGTAAAATCTAAATTAATTAAATTCTTTTATAAAACGAAGACTCTGATTTATATTATATTTCGTTCACTACTCTTAGTTCGATATTATTTTTTACACTGTGTTGCCATAACACAAGTTTTATTAAAGTCAGAGATGGATATGTTTTACGAAATTATGATGCAAGTATATAAAATTCGCATGCTATACTTGCATTTCGTGATATTCTTTAAATTCGCGGCATGGCTGTGATGCATCATACTCCGGAAATCAATATCGTAATCAACATCAGCGCTGACACAATACAGAAAGAGATGCTATAGAAAACGGGGATGATATCCGGATGTTGAGTTTCGGTCAGTAGCACGTTACGGACTACGTGATAGGTCGAGAAGTCAAAGGATTTACGAGAAAGCCACAGAAAATATTAAGGACTCTATTGGTTATTTGACGCATCAGAGAATCAATTTCAATCGAAACACAGCTGGATTAATGATCCAATCTTGGTCCTAAAAGGTTAAATTCAATAATGGGTGGTACCTAACATGTTCTAGGACCATTCTGGGTTGATACGAGTAGAATACAGTAGTTTTATTACTGAAACCTGGATCGATCCAAAATCGCAAAAATGTGAAGGGGTATACCTTCAAAAATTGTCAAAAATTAAAAGTCGCCAAAATCGGTCCTACATGGCCCAAATCGATGGTATGTGATGCCTAATGATGTTCTAGGACCGATTTGGGTCGAAAGAAGTGGTTTAAAAATTTTTTTGGGCCAAAAATGGGTCGACCCAAAATCGCAAAAATGTGAAGGGGTATACCTTCAAAAATTGTCAAAAATTAAAAGTCGCCAAAATCGCTCCTACATGGCCCAAATCGATGGTATGTGATGCCTAATGATGTTCTAGGACCGATTTGGGTCGAAAGAAGTGGTTTAAAAATTTTTTTGGGCCAAAAATGGGTCGACCCAAAATCGCAAAAATGTGAAGGGGTATACCTTCAAAAATTGTCAAAAATTAAAAGTCGCCAAAATCGGTCCTACATGGCCCAAATCGATGGTATATGATGCCTAATGATGTTCTAGGACCGATTTGGGCCGAAAGAAGTGGTTTAAAAATTTTTTTGGGCCAAAAATGGGTCGACCCAAAATCGCAAAAATGTGAAGGGGTATACCTTCAAAAATGGTCAAAAATTAAAAGTCGCCAAAATCGCTCCTACATGGCCCAAATCGATGGTATGTGATGCCTAATGATGTTCTAGGACCGATTTGGGTCGAAAGAAGTGGTTTAAAAATTTTTTTGGGCCAAAAATGGGTCGACCCAAAATCGCAAAAATGTGAAGGGGTATACCTTCAAAAATTGTCAAAAATTAAAAGTCGCCAAAATCGCTCCTACATGGCCCAAATCGATGGTATATGATGTCTAATGATGTTCTAGGACCGATTTGGGTCGAAAGAAGTGGTTTAAAAATTTTTTTGGGCCAAAAATGGGTCGACCCAAAATCGCAAAAATGTGAAGGGGTATACCTTCAAAAATTGTCAAAAATTAAAAGTCGTCAATTTCGCTCCTAAGTGGCCCAAATCGATGGTATATGATGCCTAATGATGTTCTAGGACCGATTTGGGTCGAAAGAAGTGGTTTAAAATTTTTTTTGGCCCCAAAATGGGTCGATCCTGAATCGCAAAAATGTAAAGGGGTATACCTTCAAAAATTGTCAAAAATTAAAAGTCGCCAAAATCGCTCCTACATGGCCCAAATCGATGGTATGTGATGCCTAATGATGTTCTAGGACCGATTTGGGTCGAAAGAAGTGGTTTAAAAATTTTTTTGGGCCAAAAATGGGTCGACCAAAAATCGCAAAAATGTGAAGGGGTATACCTTCAAAAATTGTCAAAAATTAAAAGTCGCCAAAATCGGTCCTACATGGCCCAAATCGATGGTATATGATGCCTAATGATGTTCTAGGACCGATTTGGGCCGAAAGAAGTGGTTTAAAAATTTTTTTGGGCCAAAAATGGGTCGACCCAAAATCGCAAAAATGTGAAGGGGTATACCTTCAAAAATGGTCAAAAATTAAAAGTCGCCAAAATCGCTCCTACATGGCCCAAATCGATGGTATGTGATGCCTAATGATGTTCTAGGACCGATTTGGGTCGAAAGAAGTGGTTTAAAAATTTTTTTGGGCCAAAAATGGGTCGACCCAAAATCGCAAAAATGTGAAGGGGTATACCTTCAAAAATTGTCAAAAATTAAAAGTCGCCAAAATCGCTCCTACATGGCCCAAATCGATGGTATGTGATGCCTAATGATGTTCTAGGACCGATTTGGGTCGAAAGAAGTGGTTTAAAAATTTTTTTGGGCCAAAAATGGGTCGACCCAAAATCGCAAAAATGTGAAGGGGTATACCTTCAAAAATTGTCAAAAATTAAAAGTCGCCAAAATCGGTCCTACATGGCCCAAATCGATGGTATATGATGCCTAATGATGTTCTAGGACCGATTTGGGCCGAAAGAAGTGGTTTAAAAATTTTTTTGGGCCAAAAATGGGTCGACCCAAAATCGCAAAAATGTGAAGGGGTATACCTTCAAAAATGGTCAAAAATTAAAAGTCGCCAAAATCGCTCCTACATGGCCCAAATCGATGGTATGTGATGCCTAATGATGTTCTAGGACCGATTTGGGTCGAAAGAAGTGGTTTAAAAATTTTTTTGGGCCAAAAATGGGTCGACCCAAAATCGCAAAAATGTGAAGGGGTATACCTTCAAAAATTGTCAAAAATTAAAAGTCGCCAAAATCGCTCCTACATGACCCAAATCGATGGTATATGATGCCTAATGATGTTCTAGGACCGATTTGGGTCGAAAGAAGTGGTTTAAAATTTTTTTTGGCCCCAAAATGGGTCGACCCAAAATCGCAAAAATGTGAAGGGGTATACCTTCAAAAATTGTCAAAAATTAAAAGTCGCCAAAATCGCTCCTACATGACCCAAATCGATGGTATATGATGCCTAATGATGTTCTAGGACCGATTTGGGTCGAAAGAAGTGGTTTAAAATTTTTTTTGGCCCCAAAATGGGTCGACCCAAAATCGCAAAAATGTGAAGGGGTATACCTTCAAAAATTGTCAAAAATTAAAAGTCGCCAAAATCGCTCCTACATGACCCAAATCGATGGTATATGATGCCTAATGATGTTCTAGGACCGATTTGGGTCGAAAGAAGTGGTTTAAAAAATGTTTTCGGTCAAAAATGGGTCGACCCAAGATCGCAAAAATGTGAAGGGGTATACCTTCAAAAATTGTCAAAAATTAAAAGTCGCCAAAATCGCTCCTACATGACCCAAATCGATGGTATATGATGCCTAATGATGTTCTAGGACCGATTTGGGTCGAAAGAAGTGGTTTAAAATTTTTTTTGGCCCCAAAATGGGTCGACCCAAAATCGCAAAAATGTGAAGGGGTATACCTTCAAAAATTGTCAAAAATTAAAAGTCGCCAAAATCGCTCCTACATGACCCAAATCGATGGTATATGATGCCTAATGATGTTCTAGGACCGATTTGGGTCGAAAGAAGTGGTTTAAAAAATGTTTTCGGTCAAAAATGGGTCGACCCAAGATCGCAAAAATGTGAAGGGGTATACCTTCAAAAATTGTCAAAAATTAAAAGTCGCCAAAATCGGTCCTACATGGCCCAAATTGATGGTATATGATGCCTAATGATGTTCTAGGACCGATTTGGGTCGAAAGAAGTGGTTTAAAAATTTTTTTGGGCCAAAAATGGCTCGACCCAAAATCGCAAAAATGTAAAGGGGTATACCTTCAAAAATTGTCAAAAATTAAAAGTCGCCAATTTCGCTCCTAAGTGGCCCAAATCGATGGTATATGATGCCTAAACATGTTCTAGGATGATTTTGCGTTGAAACCAACAAAGTGAAATATTTGTCTGGTCGAAAAACATCTTAACTGAAATCGGCAAAAAGTAACCCGAAATACAGTAATTATCCCATATGAGATTAAATGAAATTAAGTTACTAGCAAAATAAATAACTTCTTAGACAGAAAATAAAGTATATAGTACAGCAGGTAATGCACCAGTGAAGAGCGGAAATGCAAGTCCGCTTAGTTCGAGGTTTTGCTTTCCGCACTCATCAGTTCCGAGGCAAAACCTTGCAACAGAATGTCTGACTTAGATGCAATTTAAAGGTACTGTGGTTAAGTCAGACGTTTTACTCTTACACGTGCTTTTGCCTAGTGTTCTGGACTTAAGACTTCAGTAAACTCTTACAAAAGCGGTTTACCTTACAACCTTATTATAATCCTTGTCTAACTTTGGAGAGAGTTTCGTATGACTTCCTATTATAACAGTCTATTACATCTTTCCTTGATAACGGTATTAAAACATCAATCGAAATTATCAAAGGAGAATTTATAAATCTATTTAAATCATTCTGACATCTGCTACTTCTACTTTACACCACAAATCCTACAATATACTAAGCCCAAAATCACACAAGCTTCAATTAAAAACTAAAAAATTCCAAGCTTTCATTAGTCTAAGAAACTCGATTTCCACAGTCAAATTTTAACTACTTTTTTCAATTTATATTTCACACATGTTAGCCTAGTTCTAAACGTATATTAATACACTGGTAAACACAGCATAAGTTTATGTATAAATCCAATAACTTTACCGCGAAGAGTAAGAAATATATATTACAACGACAAACCAGGCAATATCTAATTTACTTCCTTCTTGTTGCAACTACTCTTCGAGACTAAAAGCACGATTCACCGAGGAACTTTTTCGATGTATCAGAATACAGTTGATCAAAACTTGGCGAAATTAACCGAATTTTTGCTATGCTAACTGATGTCCTAAGTTGTTACCAAATGTAAAACACGTGTAATCGCGAACTATCCGATGGTCAGTAGCAACGCTAATGCAGAGGATCTAGATACCAAGGAAAAGCATGATCCCTTGATCCAGGCAGTACGTAATGAGCTAATGCAATTACGTTGGAAGGAATTATGCGAAGACGCCATAGAAGAGGAATAATATGCCAGTAATATCGACAGGTGCTGGTTACAGTCGTGTCACGAAGAGCACGCGGAGTTACGTGCTGGGTCGTAAACGCGACATACCGATAGCTCTACGTGCCGTGGAACATAGAATTCGAAGGCCCTACGAATAACGCCGATACGCTGGCTTGAATATTTTACGGGAACCAAGTTATTGCCACTGGGCTTTGAATATCACCTTTTTACACTTAGCCTGCTCGGCTTCCGTTTACTTCTACTTCCGGTAACAGAACACCACTCTTCTAGCACGGTTAACTCTCGAGTACCATAATAAACCTTTCTTATGTTTGTATTATGACGATGTCGCAAGGTGAACTATATGTCACTGATAAAAGGACAAACCAACTTGTCAGTTTTTTGAGTGATGTTCACGTGGCACTGACGATGATGATGTGAAGCGAAGATGTGTTTTAGAATAAGGATGATAAGAATGCTGTTTATCGATTGTAGAACGATAGGTTGAGTCTTTTACGGCTATTTTGTTAGCCCGTGATGTGTGAGATAAAAAATAGATGCAGTATCAAAGTTAAAGGTTAATGTAAATGTTACGATCTTCAGGGTGAGAGAGTCAGTGGTATTAAACATTTATGGTTAGACGCGCTTTGAAAGATGTCTTTTTATATATTTTTATGTGTATTTATAATAATGGATTGATATATAAATAATAATATGGAGTGTGGATTAGGTTTGATAAATTGTTTTATCAAACTTTTACGATATGTCTGAATATAGTTGACCCAAATCTGGCGGAGTTAACATGCATCTTTTCTATGGTAACTGATGTCCTAAATTGTTACCAAATGTAAATAAAGTATTCTATGATATTAATAAGGGTGCATGGAACGTTATATTTGTTAACAAATAAAGAAAATAAACCGACAAGAATGTATTTACTCTAATGGTACCAAAAGCAATCGTACACGTGTTTAAATTCTGAGTACGGTTTCCAAGACTTGTAATTTTATATTTACAGTATCCACAGTTTACCCACTTAAAATATTTACACGAATATAAATCTGATTATATTTGCCGCATTTCCGTTAGTGTCCAGTTGTAAAATAAATATCAATATTGAGGGATCTTTCAAATATATCCCGCATCGTTAATGAAACTTTAAAAAATGATCTTCCTTCTCGATGTTGAAATATGTTGGATTTCAACTAGCAAAAAGTACTAGAATTAGTTGAAGTTGAATTGATACTCAATTTAGGAAGAATTGTACTCTATGAATAATATTCATATTATTTATATTATTATATGCATTCTAACAATAATATTCCACTCACAAGTATTGGAATTTTTGTGAATAAGTTGTACAATATACGCTGTGTTTTACTGTACAATATACTTAATAAAATATATGGAAAAACATGTAGTAGCATTCTTATTATTTATATTACCTTTGTGTGTTAGTATTATTGTTATAAAAATTTGTATGCAGTGTGTCCCGTATGAAATAAGCCACCTATTTATCTGTTTTAAGATAAATCTGTTTTAACTGCGATAATATAGAAAATATTTTATGAATTATACAAATGGCTTCGAAAAGTCAACATCATGAAAGAGAATTTCTTTGGTTGTCGTATTTTTGCAGAATTTTTTACAGTGCTCAAATTTTTCATATAGAACTAGATACTGTTGTATAATTAGGTGGCCTACTTTAAGTGAAATAAGCTGTGTAGCGAGGCGTAATGTATGCATGCATAAATGGATAAATAAATGAAAATTCTTCGAAAATATTGTCAAAACTCACGTCGTCCACTTCCCAGCCCTGTTTCTGCCAAAAGTAACAGCTGACAAAGGCAGCAGCTACCACTGCCAGAGGACCGGCACCACCAAGCTCGATTGCTTCACTCCCAAAGACTGCTAGTAATCCACCTCCTAATAACATCAGCACTCTCAGGGGTACCATAAAGGGCTGAAATGTTAGAAATTGAAGGTTAGATTAAATCCGTCCTTAGGGGGCCAACGTTTCACCGAGGTTTATCGTTATTGAATCGGGAACGTTTAAAGGGCCTCGGTAAACTGTCATTGTTAACTATTAATGAACTCCTCCCCGTTTCGCGAGCTTATAATAATTATACATCTCATCCCTGCCTATAACACTTATTATATAATAAATCCACAAGTTTATTTCGATGAAAGTTGTTTTTTGTACGCTTGTTATAATCAATATAATCAATTTAATCAGTGATTATACCCAGTGTCACCTTCCCTCATATTTCTCCGTCAAGAGTTTCCCAAATATCGTAATAATTAAAAGAGGGAAACCGATATCCAAAGCATATCGGATGCAGAGGAAATCAGATCCTAGAGGGATAACGGAATGAAGGCGTGAATATCAAAGCTGGAAGGACCATAGAATTAATCCGCAAGTTATCAGACCAGGAGTAAAGGAGTAAAGGAGTAAAGGAGTGACTTCGAGGCATAGATTCGCCCACGGCGATGTCGGACGAAATTACGACGAAGTGTAAGGTGGATACGTTTAATAGGTTCTTAGAGGACGATGGCTCTCTTCCATGTCTCGTTCTGGATGTACCAGGAAATAGATAACATCTGGGAAGTATGTACTGGTAGAATTACAACGTTAACAAGTCAGTCCATCCACGAGGATGCTGGCAGATCGATGATGAACACGGGAAACTTTGAAGCACGTGTGTACACAGTGAAAACGAGCAAACCCCATTCACCGTTTCCAGTAGCATGAAATATAAGTGGAGTAGTAGACGAGGTGCAGCTTCGTCCCTTTTACCGTTCCATCTTTCATATCCCAAGAACAAGCATATCTTTCTACGACTAGCTTTCTTGATTCTTATTCGTGTCTACTTCATATTCCGTGATATTGGACCTGTTCAAGAACCCTTTTTCTTGTTCCTCCAATCTCACCGCTTCATCTATTGACTTGTAGATAGTAAGGGTAGCTCGCTTTCCGAAGTAGATATAATTTCATGGTAAGCCGGACATTCTATGACTTTATTCTTGCGAGGATGTCTCGCGATTTTTTTATGTTTTCTTCTCCCCCGACAGGAGAGGGGGAAGGGTATGTGTGTCAAGGGGAACGATGGTCTCTTCTTATTTTCTTGAATATTGTAAGACTGGGGTTGCTTGGAAGACTTACGTCTTTGACTTCTTTACATTTGTAAGGTTTACAGTAATGTATGAGTTTGACTTACATGTATGCTCGGATCTTAGACCTTGTGTTTGTTATATAGATATTGCATAAATGGTCGTAGATTGTTTCGAGTTTTATTATGCGAATAAGTCGTTTTTTAGAACCGTGGATAATAGAGGTCTTTCCGTCTTATGGTTAGAGATGAATGGAATTGTTTTATGTTTTGATAATATAAGTAAGCAAATGTTTTCATAATAAATATAAAAGAATTCATGTGATATTTCTTAGTTGTATTCTACGTTTTATTATAAAATGAGGGGTGGCGCAAGGGTTTTAAGGAAGTAATGGTTTGGCTTATTAAGGGGAGCGTTAAGTTTTTTCGCATTTTGTTCCGCAGATAATTACCACGAAGACTACACCACCTGCGACCAGAATTAATTCTCTTGTATTTTACACGCGTTTCTTGATACATCCAAACTTTCTAAATTGGATATTTCTAAACGGATTCATTTAAATGTTTGAGACTTATTTAGTAATAATTAAAACGTCCAAATAATATTATATATAACAATTATATGATGATTAAGATAAGCACAGGTTTCACTGGTTAACTAATACATTTGAAATTGACTCCAGCACGGAGTTCACGTGGAATTGAGAAGTGATTAATCTTGTCTAATGAAGGGATCAGTGTGCCCTTCGATCCACCACGAAGATTAGATTATTCACCTTGACCTCGCTCGAAGATACTACTTCTCGAGGACCCCCCCTTTCTCCACCCATTCCTCCTCATTTTCCCTCCTTTCTCCCTTTTTTCTTTTGAATTCTTTCCATCCTGGAGATTTTCTTTAGCCCCGCCGCCGCGCACTTCCTTTGGCAACTCCATTAAATCCACTCAGGTTTAACGAGCGAGTCGTTAAGGGCAAAGCCACACTTTGTGAAACTGCACGGAATAACACGGAATCTGGCCGAACCCCGTTTTTAACGAATGATCATCGATCAAACCTTCCACCATATCTACATTTTATTTTGCTAATTTCATTCGTTCCATTATGCAAGTGTTGCTTATGAATTATGGTTCGCTTTTGAAGTGGAACATTATTTTAATGTATATAGTGGGACGAAGACTTCGAGCTTATATTGTGTTAAGAAGATACATTTATATATATATTTAATGATCGTCTCTAGATAGATATATTAAATTATAAATAATTATCATTTCATCTTTAATTAGTATCTTCGAGAAGATAGATTGGGATATAAATAATAAGCGTAGCTGCCTGATATCATAATTTGAAAATGCAATATTTGCAGTTCCATCGTATCGCTTTAAACCAATAAAACACAAACCGCGTTATTGAATTAAGCAGGTAGGACGTATTAATTTGATCGGCGTAGTTGATAGACATTGTTAATTTCAATATAAAAATGGGATATGTTACTAACACGAAACGGTTACTTCAGCTCGATGGAAGCTTGAAACTTTATGCTTCTACCCGAAGCACAAACAACTTCCGTGGCCAATTAGCAAAAAATTCTGTCAAATAAAGTACCCCAATTTGCCATCAGCGTACCTCATATTGTTTCAAGTCCGGAAAATTCGAGTGGATTAAAAATGTGGCCGACAAAATTCAATGAACTTCGCGGTGATACAAATGTAAAGAGATATTTTCTTTATCTATTTATTATTGAAACTAACTTGTTATATCAGAATTAAAATGATATCAAGCAGTATAAAGCTACTCCGTAGAAGTGGAACCACCATAAACTTCAAAGGGATGAAACATGTCTAGTTCCGTGTTCGCTCGAAATTATTTCTTATCTTTTCGGAGGCGGTTATGAAATTTTTGTTGATACACAAATCACGCACATCTACACGTGAGCCGCACGTGTCGTATTCACCAGTGGGTGCTGTTACACGTGATCCCGGGAGCTCTTGTGAATATGATATTGCCATAAGTCGGCGAATATTGCGTTTTCGCGGGAACCACCAACTTGTATACAGATGCGTGAATATGTAGATTGCCCAGGGCCTCTTTCGATGAAACCATATTACCTTTAGGGTCCTCATCCAAAATGGTACTTTAAGTACCCCCATTTCGGGAGTTTCAGGACCTCATTTCACTTTACAGGGAATTCCCGAAATCTTCAATTACCTTACTTTATATTTAGTAACAAATTTCGTTCTTTCATTTATAGACACATTGTATCTCGTGCTTTATTCTAGTATTTTTCACATACTGCATGAAACTCCATTTATTTCTGTCAAAATTGTTAAAATTTACTGCAGCATGAATACTTTCTACACTCATTGCAAGTCTGACAAGGAATTATACTTCGATATACATTTTATTTCTGCCATATTTGTTGCTGTATTTAAATAAGGCTTTTAAGGATTTTAAGGGTTACTTAAATAAATGTATCGAATGATAATTTGTGGGTATCTAACTTGAATGAATAATTTAACATAGTTAATTATTCTTGAATTGAGTGCTTCGTGATTTAAAATGGTAGTGTTAGATTACTGAAATTAACTGGATCTCCAAGTTTATATTATTTTCGACGGTGTTACTACATAAAACTTCCTTGGATTTTTCTTGGACCGTAATTTTTCTGGCCTTTAACGTACTTGAAAACTTCCTAGACGAGTTCATAATGCTGTATAGTTCATACCAGAATTTATCAGATCATCTAGTCCCAATGTAATAGATAACTTTAAGAAGAAGGTAATGCTCCACTTCATAGACTTCCCAGAAACTTTAAAGAATAATGGATTATGGATATCTGAACTTAGAAATTTAATGAAAAATGTCTCACTAATATTATTAATAGCCTTCGAAGTCTTCACGAGAGTGGAGCGATATCGCTATAAATTATTGTTAAAACTAATCCGCATTCTTCGAACCTTGTGTTCTCCAACTGTAACTTTATGTCCAGAATTATTAAAATATATTAGAATTATTATTTCAACAGTAAGATTTCCTGAATAATTCTTCTTAAATAATAACCATTAATACACTCTAATATCATATAATTAGATATACTATTATATTAGAATTATTTTTCTAATTATATAAAATTTGGGACTATTGTATTAATAGTTATTATTAGCTGTGTTCTATAAACGAATCCAAGCATTATATAATCATTACATAAAGATTAAATAACGCCTATAATTACTAATATTAATAATGACTTTATAGGAATAATAATTATTAGGGTTTTCATATTCACTGCATTAGTTTATTATAATCAACGATGCTAAGCACTTCCGGGTATGACTTCTCGCAGAAAAGTATATAATGGAAATGCAAGGATTCGCAAAACATTTAAATCGCGCGAAATTCGATGGAAGTTTCGAAGGTATTGGAACTAAGGAAAGTCTTCCGGAGTTCGAAAGTTCTAAAAGGAGTTCGATCCCCGAGGAATTTTCTATTGTGAATTTCAAAGATTCGAATCGTCTTGGGTCCGTCTCTTTAATACTTGTAGATGAGTTTAAGATTCGAAATCGTGACCAGATATCTCGATTCTCTTATTTCCAATCGATATCCAATTGAAATCGCTGCCAGATGGAATTTTTCTAGTAATTCCAAATCACTACTACAATATTCCCAAACTAAAATCTCTTCGTTGATTGGTATCTCAATAATATACTACACTTAATTTTTACTTATTAGTGAGTTCATAATCACATAAATAGTCTTTAAGATATCTCACAAATTATAATATTCCAATGAATCCCCATACCATAATATTTAATTTTATCAACATAGCACGAACTACTACAAATGTTCCGAACATATCTTATTTCTAAAAACAAAATTATTGATGTATTATATTTTTCTTATTAAGACTACATATTACTTGTACAATATGACAAAACATTATTTCGTTATTTCTCGAAAATAAGCTACCTTCGGAAGAAGCAAAATCTGTCGAATATAAAGAAGACAAGAAAGAAGAGACTTTTGTTATATTACGTGGAAAGGCGTTCGTTTATCTTTCATTCTCGTATGTTCCGGGAGAGAAACTATACGAGGCAAAGACAAGGGTGGAAAAGCGGGGCAACAAAGCGCTTTTCCAAGAAGCGATATTTCGCTTCCGTGACTCGTCTACACATTTTCGAGCGTACATACGTTAAATCGAAGCAGCTTGCCAGAGCACCGGTTGACTTTTCATTGCCGTCATAGAAGAAACACGATAGACCTGAGGGATTCTCGAAAAGGAAGATACGAAGACAGAAGACGAACCTCGGAAACACGTGCTTCGAATTGACATTCTATCCTTACACGAGAATACCTTCGAGCTTCGAATGACTGCGATCACGGGAAAGCGATACTCGCAATTTAAAACCTTTCACGATCCAACAAAGCGCTAAGACAACTATTATCTTACAAAATGACAGCCAAATTTATTGTTCGTTTAATGTTTCATAACTTTAATCCTTTGTACTTATGTACTTATTATTTATATCAAATAAATATTATATGCTGAAATGACTCTTATCTTACAAACTGAACACCTAATTTATTATACCTTCAATATTTTATAATTGCAGTCCTAGGCACTTATTATTTAATTCAAATGAGTACTATATATGTTATGATATATTTTGACTATGCGGTATTTCAAGCTTGAATATATTCTTTTAAATACGGTACAATTATATTTATATTTATATTTGTTTCGTATGGAATATACTTTTTTCGAATACCATGCGAAGAGAAAAATCGACAAAATAAAGCCGGGTACGAAACGAGATATATTTAAAGTTTAATACCAATAACACGTCGTACAAATATTATTAAAGAGTTGGAGGTCCGCGGCAAACACGCGGAACGAATTCTTATAAAAGAGTCTGTAGAAATTCGGTTTTTCTCCGTTAGACATGCATGAAAGAGCAATGCGGATCCTTTGAGAGATAGAAAAATATGATGCCGGGGTTGCTTACAGAAAGCGAGTCCAACCATCGACCTTTTATTTCGCCTACTGAAAACGTATCGAGACCATTTCGGTTAACCCTTTATAATGCCATGTATCTTTGAAGTCACACGCTCTTACAGGCTCTCACACGCTTGTATCTTTCGTTTCGTTTCATTTTTTCATTGTAATAATAATTACAAATGCACGTGCAAAGATTATCACCTTTTCAATGCGTTTAACACTAGGACTACCGAACTATGTTCACCTATGCTTGCACATTTATTTACATATAAATTATGGCTGGAGGATTTAATTTAATTAATGGATTCAATTATTCACATTATGTATGTCAAATAAAAGTATATAAAATCTCAAACAATTCGCTGTGCTTTATTCGAATAATTTAACTAAAAATGGTGGACAAATCATTTTGACCCCTTTGGTAGTTTTAGTATTAAGTAATTATTATTAAATAATTATTATCAGATTTTAAATTAAGTAATTATTTTTGTACTATTTTCTATCTCTATTATAGAGAGTTAAATGGAGTCTACTAAAATGATTGCTAAGCTTTTTCCCGAGGGAGGTTATTCGATAATCTTATAATTGCTAAAGAATATCGGCCAGTTTTCCATCCGAAATCGCTGAACCCGTTCGTTTCTCAGAATTCGCATTATCCTCTCTTTATCATGGCATAAGGAGTTCGATTGTTCGGTGTCCGGATTCCTGGGTTCGGAGGAATGCGATTCCGCGAAGAGGTCGAGAAAAGGAGAAAAGGAGGTTGAAAAGTGGAGTTGAAAGGGCATAAAGGGTGACGGGGTGGAAGCACGAGGGGCGATGCAGGTGCCGATGCGGCAACCAAGTGGTGGCCGGCTTTTTGGCCGAATCCGTACACAAACATTTAATTCGCGCAAATCGATAGACGTTCCTACTCTCCAGGCTCTCCAGCCTCCGACTGGATTCAATTGAATTTCAAATCTTACGCAATCAATATATCGTGAGGATTTCTACGTGCGTTTCGCCACTAGCAAATTAAATATTGTTCCGCACCGATATCCAAACCCCGTGAAAACTTTTTCTTCCAGGACTCCTATGCTGAGTGTATTCAAATTTGAATATCTATTGCTATCGAACTTTCGTCGCTACTTCTTCTTTCTATTATGTACTGCTACCAGTGGAAACTTTTTCCAGGGATTCGTTGGTACATTATTCACATGGAGATCCGAGAAGATCAAACTTCTCTTCACATATGTTGATATCGGTCTTCGAGGATCATTTTGAGTATCAGCTACGCTGATCGACGGATCTTTCAATGACAAATGCAACAAACATTATTTGTCCGTTCTGTGAGTGCAAAGAACGTAGATTCGCTCACATGGAAACTGAAGAAGTATTATCTCTGTCGACTCGTTTTTGGTGATTGTAATTAAACAATTTTATAATCCAATAAACGCCCATCAATTATGTCAGAACTTTAAGTTTCTTTAGACTTCAGATAAAGATAGTTCAGGAAACCCTCTCAAGATTGTAAGCAATATCCCCGCCATTTCTTAAGTACTTATTGCATAAGGAACTACTTTCATAATCCAATGTGAAGTTGGATGAAGAAATGGATGTCTCAGTGAAAATCTTTGTATTCAGGTCTAAGATTGCTTTATAATTTTAAATTAATATTACTCGATTTATATTGAATTAATAGTACTGTAACTTTATATTATATGAATAGAATATAACGATGTTAATAAAATACAACAAATTCTTATTTAGGCGATAGCTGTCCAGCAAAAATATATCGAATTATTTGTAAGATTCAAAATATAATATTTATTTCTTTATAATTCTATGATATTATTTTAATTACACTTTCCGTTCATGGACTGAACGAATAAATATTTAAAGGTATATTAATCTATTATAGTTATCTGAATAAGTAACTGGATCTCCCAGCCAATCTCTGAGGATTCTGCCGGCGAATGATCTAGGTTTTTATCAAAGATTCATAACAGTGTTGACTAGCCGGGATCAAATATGTAAATCTCTCTTTAATTCGCGGCGCGCCATTTCCCCAAATTTGTACTACGTGTCATCTCATAAATTTGCTCCACCGGATACAAAATAACACAGGTATAAATTTCTACTTCGAGCAAACTTTTCTCTTTCTGGCTTTCCCCCTCTTTCCGTCGGCCTCGCTCGAACACCGACGAATTCTCAAACAATAAAATTCTCGATTTAATCAACGCTATGTTATACGACGTGTTTGCATATTTTTGTTTGTTCTCCAAGTACATTTCATTCGATATATACGGGAAAAATATTTCTATAATAATTTTAATAAACAATATTATAAACAGAAAATATAACAATGTTAAACCAGGATATCGATAGACTTATTCGATATATTTTAACAAATGAAATCCGAAACTACCTTTCATCCGTTTTAAAGGCACCCGTGATTTTACTACACGCTCGTGAAGTGGATATTGGGGCGAATTTAACGATCCCGGCCTAATTAATTTATCCGTCGTTCGTGGGATAATTGGTATCAGATTTAAAGATCGATCAAATAGGTTAGCCGGTTGATCAATCGGGTACTTGAGCTTGATCCCCTTTTAATTATATTGCTGCACAACAAAACACTCGCATTGAGCCATGCTAAATACGTTCTTCCGTAAAATGGTATGCCGATGAATAATTAAAAATATTTCGTTTCCGTATATGATATTTCGGCGAAACGAGTAAATGCATGGAGTAGCCGAGGAAGTTAAATTATCTTTATTTCTGTGTTCCATTCGGCAGGTAATGAAAATGTGGCGATATTTGGCCAGCCGATTTTCCTGTTACGTTGCATCCTACGGGGGCGCCATTTTTACAATCTCCAATTTATGAGCGAGCCGATGTTTTCGGCTACCTTTCATTTCCTCTTATCTACGAGTTCTGCTGATTCTGCGAGTCCTGCATTCAGGATCTTATTCGCGAGAGGATACCGTGGAAAAATTAATTTTTATATTGGTCGTAAAAAACAAGTGTGAAGAATATTTGCCGCGCACTTGCAAATTTCTAGACTTTGAAGTGCTTAAATAATTACGTATCATAGTAGTAGTAATTAATATAATTTTAATTATGCTTTTGTGAATCGATTTATATGTGGATATATTTTGAATAAATTAATATTATATTGTGGAAAATATAGCGTTTATACTTTCGTTTTCGAAATGCGTCATTTTATGCGTGGTAACTTAATTGTTGCTTGAGTTGTGAAGTTTAATTTTTAACTAATTTCTCAGCCAATCTTTTGAGGAATCTCGTCGAGAAATAAAATTTCTGGGGACGATATAATATTCTAAAAATATTTTCCTTGTAAAATAAACTGAGGTGAACTTCAGCTTCATTTATAAGGATTTTATGAGTCAAGCTTTTGAGGAATCGCCAGTTTCTTAAGGATAATTTAAAAAATAAAATTTCTGAGGAGAATATAATATTCCACTAATATATTCCTTGTAGAATAAATTACGACTAACGCCATATTTCTATTCCGAAGGCCCATTGTAGGTCACAGACGTGGTTAAAATTACGAGTCAGCCATGCAAAAATCACATAAACATTACTACTGTAAATTTCACGCGCGCGTTCCCTTTCCACGATTTTCCTAGGAAAATACGTATTATTCGTAGGGTGAGAAAGTTTCGGGGTTAAAAGGATCTCGCGAATTTCATTGTTCAGTTTCTGCGGACAGATTTTAAGCAGCATTATAGGAGTTGCGATTCCATTCCTAGAATTCACCACCTGTCGCCGAAAAAAGGCCAAACCCGAGGATAAAGTTAGCATATTTGTGTTTGCATTCGAGTAATATCTTATTCGGAATGAATGACGTTTCCGCAGCTCGGCAGGGCTCGAGGTGCACTTTGCAAATAGCGAGATTGCATTTCGACGTAACGCGGCATCGCGTACGCCGCCCAAATAACAGAGAACGACTTTGAATCGCAATGTTCCCGCTACCTTTTTGGAGAATGGATTCCAAAACTGTTTTTTTTAATGGGTTTAGTTTTATCTGCGATGAGTAACGAATCACAACGTCCAAATGAATGAATGAAAGGTGTAGTATGGTGTTCGTAATTCTTTGTGTAAACGCTCGACTAAAAACGTGTAGATAACTGATTTTATGGCACTTCCTGTTAATTTGCTAAATATTAATGTTCGTGTTTTGATTTAGTTAAACTATGATAGTTAAATAAGTTTTGCTTGCAATCCATAATATGTATCAGATATACAATAAATAATGAAATTTTCGAAAATAAATCATATTAATCTTCAAGAAAAACCTACCTGAATATTTATTTATTTATTGCATATTATACAATCCAAACAAAACTCGTGCGAATACCAAAAGGATAAACTGCAATACATATCCCTCTACAACAGTGTTCCCAAATAAATAAATAAATAAACGAATAAACATAATTGTTCCTATTTCTCCTGCAAATTCTCCATAAATTCCTTGTGTTTGATTAAAACAAATATTATGTCATTCCATAAGCAATGTTTTTAGACTCTAACACTCAGTGCCAATTTTTGTTTTCAAATGAAAATGATATAATCATATCAGCGGAAGATGATATGAATTTATATGTCGAGTTACATTATTGAATTTATATATGGTAAATAAAAAACGACATTACTTATGGGATCATCTGATACGAAACACTATAATTCACTGATCTACGTTGGATTAATATTTTCCTACTTTGTGCGCGTAATGGCAATCGAATAGTCGTTTGCAATTTACGGTCGAGCAATCTCCTTTTCTCCCGCCACGTATTTCTAAGTAGCTCGGCGTCTATACTTTTCACTCAAAATCCGATGCCGGATCCGGCTACCTTTGGAGAAGGAAATCTACGAACCTGTCAGCTCTGATCACGCGAGGAAAATGCTACCTGTTTGTATGGGGAAAGTTTTCTATCGTGGAAATTGACGCCTGCCTATTCTTTTTATATTTTCACCTTTACGAGTAAGCTGGATAGATTGTGCTTCGTGGAGTTCAATTAGTTTTTCAATTGTGTTTAGTGCAATTATATTGTCTCAGTGAATATTATGAGATGGTTATTGGTATCATATATGTATCTATTAATATCGAGAAGTAATGGAATTCAAACATCTGTTCCTTTCATACAATAAAAATTACGAAAGATATTAGTAATCGTAATTAAAAATAATCTAAGTCGATGTAATACGGAAGAAGTAAGAACAATATTTTTTAATACGATCCCAAGCCGTATTATATTTTCGCAAATATCAAAACCACGAAACTTCTAAGAGTAACGGATATACGTAAGAAAAATCTAGGCGAGAAAGTAGATAGACTTCCTTTCCTTCGTTCTGGGGCTTCACGCTCGAATGCATTCTGCATTGCATCTGGATTGCATTCAGTACAGTCAGACTGCGAAGACGCACTTCGATAGATAACGATATATGGATAACCCTCCACTCGATCGACCCATTGCCCCGTTTCTCCCAGTTTCTTCCTCGGTTCTTGTCACCGATCCTTTCCATGGAAATTTCATTTCTTATCGGGAAAGTCTACCCGTTCCCGTTGATAAAACTCACGATTATGTGGGAGTGATTTAAAATTTCTAATACTTCCGTTTTTCGCCCAATCCTTTCCTTACTGACTTTTAAATCTCACCGTAAGTTTCTTGCGACGAAAAATCCAAGTTATTAGAATTCATTAATTCTCGTTTCAAAGTTATCGGTTTAATATTAATTTGCTATTTTCATAATAAATTTGATCGGTTTAAGTCTGGATTTTAGAGTTTGACTGAAATGAATTTATTTATATCTAATGATATCTGATACTGTAAAATTTTCATGTTTCTCAATATCTTTTCGTGACTTTGATTTAATCACAAATCAAAGATTCTGGACACGTGCATTTTCGTCCAATCAACGTACAGTCGAAATCATTATCCAAGTATTTTCGTCACGTTTCTTTTCGATGAATCGCTAAGTCGCGCGAGGGGAGCCCTTTTTGTATACACCCTCGAATTTCAAGGAAAAACATAAGATGGGGGATAAATATTGATACTTGGAGTCTATGGTGGTCCATGGGGTACTAAGAATATTACATTCTGACCAGAATATTCGGATGATTCAATGTAAATTGTACAGTCTATGGTGGTCCAGGGGGTACTAAGAATATTACATTCTGCCCAGAATATTCGGATGATTCAATGTAAATTGTACATCGTCCACAGACGTGGATTAATTATCGTATCCTTCTATATAAACTATTTTTCGGGGTATTATTCCTTAATAAAAATGTACAATTTTTATAAAATTATGTGTTTGCCTATCATAAAAATCAGATCAAAGCTGCTATGGAAAATATTAAAATTCCGATATTTATTCCAATGTTATAATTCAAAATTCAAAATCTCTAAAAATTATACGTATAAATACGAAGACGCTCCACGAAAAACATTAAAATCGAAGTTGAACATTAAACTCTAACATTTTTTCCATGGAACAAAATGACTAAAAATATTAGTAATCCGAACAAAAAACACTAACTCGGTAGATGATTCGAAAATAACATAAGTTTCCAATTAAAACAAATGCAACACGAATAATAATATAACTTTATCAAAAATTATAATAGATCAATAATTAAACTTAATATCTTCGTAGATGGGTCGGAATCTGATCGACGTCTAGTTAGCTTTTCCAAACTCAGGCATACAAATGAGTTTAAAGAAGTTAGGGGTTAGGAGAAAAAGATTCGAGCAATCTAAGGAGGATTTTCGAAATATAAGTTGACGATACAAGTAGATTTATTCGTAGGGAGTGGATTTACCTGGGTCTGGGGGGGGGGCGAAAGGGGGCAGGGGGTGAGTGGCATGCTTGCAAATGCACCCGTCGCGCAAACCCCGATGCGCAGAGGTGAACAACCCCTTCCTAGTTGACCCGCTACCCCGCTTCGTTCCTGCATTTTCTCTTTCAAGAACTCGGCTTTCGTCTAACTTTCCTTTGCGATTCATTCAAAATTGTCTCCCTCCACCGCCGGTTTCTTTTATTACGTTATTTTATACCGTTAATTGGTCTACGAGGTTTTTTGATACATCGGCCACCCATTCAAGTTTACTGGAACGTGTCGAATCGAATATTGTTAGTTTGTCTGCTGAGTTTAAACGCGACGTCATTTTCGAATTTGGTAAAGTCATTTCTGGTAAATAATTATAAAAAGGATTGGTATTAATTGCGTCATTGTGTCAGAATTGTGTAGAACACGTTATAATCCGTTATTTAAATATATTGTATTTAATCATAAATAAAATCATAATGCAATTAATGTGTATTTAAGTGATGATGATTTATTAAGAATTCATAGGTTGATTATTATTAAAGTTCGCAAATTAATTTCAATATGGTAATATAGATATATTTGGCATAATTCAAGATCATTTTGTGGCATGCAATTACTTCTGCATTAAGTTCCAGTTTATTTAACAGACGTCTTGAAATGTGGAATTTTGATGTTATTGTAGATATTTCTCTGGATATATGACATTCACCTATTTCATACACGAGGTAGAAAAGAGTGAATGCAAAATGTTTAACCTACATATGGAAGACCTAGATACTTGACATTTGATACTTTGGCATTATGTAGGTCAGAATAGTCAAGTAAAACCCGAATTTTCGAGATTTTAGCCTTTCAGAGTACGAGATGAAGATTCTACTGGCTTTTCCATTACGGATTGCATCGAAACCAATTCACTTATTCTTCGAATGCGACGGTTTTTATTCGCAATACAATCATCTTGATAGGCGAATAATAAGATGAAACATATAAGTATATATATATAAAATATAAACAAGTAAACAGAGACAAAAATAAAATTATTCTATACGTTGCATTTTATTATTACATACTTATATGTATGTATATTATTTGCGCGTTACAACATAGAATTTTATGTTTTATTATAAGATTTGGCGAAGTGTGGAAATAGAGCTTGCAGTGAAGTTGCAAACGATTACAAATTAGGTAGTTTAATCGAATTATCGCCTTGTTTGTCTGATAATCCTATTTGCCGGCTCAGTTCTGAGACACGCGGTGAGTCGTTGCGCAGGAAACTTTTCGCGACTCCGAATTTGCACGAAGTTCCCTCGCACCATTTCCATTCAACGAGTTGCACTCAAAGAGAATTCATAAACGATGAATATTTGAATTTTCGTCATTCCATAGCGAAATACTTCGGAAAACTTCTCCCCGCGGCATCCGGGAATAAAGTAACAAAGTATGATGATATTGCCGAATATTGAAACTAACTTTCAAATATGTCACATATTTCGTCACAAATGTGCTGACATTTTATGCGAGTCTTTTAAACGGGCAACGCGACGTCGTTTAACTTTCATGAATTCGCGAATATAATTGATTCTTTGTATGACACATAGACAGGCCTTATTAATTTATTCAATAACAAAGCAATATGCGTCATGATATTTGTGTAAGTCACATGTGATTATTAAAATTAAATTATGAGGTTTAATTATTTACCGAGGTTTAATTATTCTAATATAATATATCCAGATTAAATATGATTATTAATTATTATATATTTCTTCGGGGAGATATTACTGTACTCATTCATTAATGAATAGCGATTATTTATGGAATAATATTAGAGTATCGTCAAAGGTTATGATAGGTCTTCATGGTAATATAATTAATGCAATATTTCATAGAAATATTCCGAATATAATACTTCAGTGAAATAATTGCACAGGCATAAGGAGCCCATGATCTAACACGTAAACTCCGCAGTAGAACTCATTATCGCATGCCATAATTATAACTTATGATTAGTTTAAGATTGAAAGTACTTGCTAAGGGCAGACGTATCTGATAACGGCCCGCGCAAGATGCAAACTTGTGTAATTATATGCTGAATAAATTGATCTTGGAGAAACAAAACCTGCTACAATTTAATGACAACGAAATTATCTTAAATGTGTTTAACATTCAAATATCCACTACTCCCAAATATCCATTTACTCCACTTTATTGCTTAATCAATTATTTAGTATCACCCCTCTGACTAAATTCCTTCATATTGATTTATAACACTAATTGAAGTGGATGGTAATTAATACTCTGTCTACAACTTAAATCTGAAATTTTACACCTTGAATAGAATATTTTCAGCTAGAAATAATCGAAATTAAACATAATATCTTCATCTAGATAGAGTCGATATTAAATATAATATTTTTAACTAGAAATAATCACAATTAAATAGAATAATCTTTATCTAGGAATAATAGGAACTAAATAGAATATCTTCAACTAACAATAATTGAAACAAAATAGAAATCACTTATTTAATTATTACACGGGAGAAAAAACCTTTATTCAGAGTCGAAAGATTTTAGATGGAAAACGGCTGCTAAAGAGGAAAATACTTTAAAGGTCCTCGGGATAAATAATGTTAATACATCAGGAGAAGTTTCAATTTCAGTGGAAATTCTCGTAACACATTATATGTCTTCCGCTTCGCTTCAAAGTTCCGTCTAATCCAAGTGATATTAGTAACTCGCACTGGCACCGTACCTTCCCCCCTATTTTCCGAAATACCTCGGATGTGTGGATGAAATTAGTATTCCCGTGGAAAATGCGCAAACCGGTGCATTACCAGACGCTATGCAAAATAAGATCGAAATCCGCGGAAGCGGATTAATTCCTGCGGTTCGTCCCACCGTCTCACGTGCTCTTATCCCTCTACGTGACCTTTGCGATTTCCGGTTAAGACAACAGCCTTCTAATCTCTTTCCATAATTCCCAACCGCGCGGTTTTCACTAATTCCGGAGTTTTAAGTTATTCATGCTATTTTCTAATTAATAACATTGTAGCTGCATATTTCTTTGTTCTATTCTATAATAATTAATAGTAACATAATTCTACGATTCTTTTCCATTGATATGTAATTAATAAAAGTATAATTCTATAATTCTTTCTACTAATATATCATTAATTCCAGCGTGGTAGAAATTCAATTAATACATACTTTGCATTATTCATAGATAATATATTTTAAAAAGCGGAGTTTATCGCGATTTTATTAATTCCCGTAGTCTTATTCTGGCATTATTAGGCGCTCTTTTGTTGAATGGATAATTCTGAGTGACAAACTAATTCTAACTTATAATTACGGAATACGGTAGCCTTCTTCTGTTTGAGAGTTAACTTGTTATCTCGTGTGTCCTACGTGGCTTTGAAGTCACCTTAGTTTAGTATTTAAAATTAGCTATTAAGAGGGAGTGTACTTGATGATGGTCGTAGAGAATGGAGAGCTAAGTACAGACTTAATGAACGAGTAAATGAAAAAATGAATACCGTTAAAAAGTAATATAATATTATTTAGTCGTCCTTGCTCGATTGAAAAGCTATTGAAAATTAAATACTATTATTTCATTGTCGAATATATCTGATAAATGAAATACTGAAGAATTGAATGATGATTTAACAATTATATTCTTTAGTGTTATTATTTAGTTTCCAGGAATATTTATTATACTTCAGTATTTTCAATGAAAACTTAAGATTTTATTTAATTATTTGTGAAGCTATTTTGTGGTATCATATTAATTTTTTTAGACTGTCAAAATATTAAAGAAACGCATTTTGATTAATTATTCTACTTAGTAGACATGTTTCTACTCAAACTTGATTAATCGTAAAAATTGTTCGTGTTGTCAATAATTCAATTAAATTTGTGTACTATAACTTGAACTACTTTAAGAGTATAATAAATACATCAAGTTTCATAGAAAATTTGGAGCTCGCGTTCCAAATGGATTCTAAAATTCCATCACGCTTTATTGTTTTCACGAGGCACCCTTAACAGCAAGTACGGAAATGAAAAGAATATTTGAATACCTGAAATGTGATATAGCTCGGAGGGAGACATTCCTTTTACGGGAGAAATATATCGCAAAATGTATTCTCTTCTGCCAATCAATTCGTTGCCTACCGCCATAAAGATTAACCTCGTTCTATAACGAAATAACTAAAATCAATTATACCTACTCCTCTTCCATAGAAATTCAAGGGAAGGATATTATCTCCGGTGAAAATATAGGTCGCGGCAAACGAATATCACGAGACCCGCGATGTTCTCGTTATTGATAATATGCTGCTTACTTTGTCTTATAAATTAAAAAAGAGAAATCAAGTTCTGCCATTAAAACTTCCGAGTATTACGATAATAAAACGAGGCTCAGAGACTGTTCTGCGAAAAATGGAACCCGAGGAATATATCCTATCTTCTTAATGAACATTCTCCGCCATAAGTATCGTCAAGATTTACATCCCTTATATTGCAATATGCATAATTTTTCGACTACTGATAAATACTAACAATAAGAGTCACAGTTATGGCGCCGTGGGGAGGATATAAAGTTCACCCCGATACGGAGGTCCTTGGTAAAATGAAGAACATTGGGGTGGTTTTTATTTAAATAAAAAATAACGAATAACGACTGCAGTTCATTTTAACACTGGAACTACCAAAGGAGTCAAAATGATTTGTCTATCGTTTTTAGTTAAATTATTCGAATGTACCACGGTGCATTGTTAGAGAATTGATATACTTTTATTTTATATACATAACGCAAATAATTAAATCCATTACTTAACTTAAATCCTCGAGCCATCATTTATATATAGCATATTTCTATAATTATAACTGAGAATATGTTCGGTAGTTCTAATGTTAAATAATCTCGTGTTTTCCACGGCAAATAGCGGTTTGAAATAAATATTACTTTATGTGGTCGATTGGGGCGTACTTTATATCAATGTTTATATCCAGCATCAACATTTATTTAGTTCGAAAAACATGTTTAAAAATCATGCAAAATAGAACATCGAAAGTCGAGGAGAACTATGAAACGGGTTATTGAAACTATCGCAAAACACAAAGCAAAACAGGCGAAGCAAAATAAGCGAAACTGGGGAGAAGTCGATGAAGAAGTTTATCGCAAATCGCGAGACAAATGTAACGAAGTGCTAGGCGAAGAGCAGCAGGAAGAAGAAACTCGAGAAAAATGTGAAGTAGTAAAACCAAAAGAAAAAATTTTCTCCGTTGGTGGAAAATCCCGAAGGATGAATTGCCGGCGAAGACAAGAGAGAAATCGATTTTCCAACAATCGTTGAAATTTGCTTCCGGCTCAGCAAAGTGGCTCATTCGCCGTGAGCCCTGCTAGCCGAGCCAACCTCGAAAGAGGAACGCTGCGGAATGGGGTTGGAAGGCTCTAGGGAGAAAACCTAAAAACCAGGCCACTGGGTCGACCAACCAGAGGAGAGAGTACCATCCAGCCAAGTGCAAATTTTACGAAGATCATCTTATTCGTTTGCACGCGAATGTAATAATGTCCTCGCAAGATACATAGTTTTTTATATGCTTTCAAATCGAATGTACCTTGTACAAGCTATTAGTGATCGCACGTGTTTGTAAAAATTATGATACCTCTAACGTTTCAAATTAATCTCTAAAATCCAGAATCTTTTTGGAAACATAAATTGTTTCTTTATCGCTAGTACTGTCGAAGCAGTCAATATCACGGAATTGGAGTTTGTTTTTGAACATATATACTTAGGAATAAGATTTCGATCGGAATAACATCTATGATAATAAAAACAATTAAAAAGCACCGTGAACGACACGAAAATAATAGTTTCATATAAATTCATTTAAAAGTAAGTCCCCAACATCTTGTAAACGAAAGGCTTAAGTAGAGACTTAAGTATCTCCGAATACACGGGGAACTGAAATTAAGTGGGTAACATAAAAGGTCTTCTTTTACCAGCGAACATGAATTACGTTCAATTACATCGATAATTACGAAGGACCACGATATTAAGTCACCGGCAGGCTTCTCCTTGAAATTGATAATTTACTCCTGGCGCGTAGGTAAGACGGATAACGTACAATTTACGTCAACCCGTGGAGAAGAGGCAACACGACGGGAGAGAGAGAGACCGGGGTGTAAATTACATCGAAACACGATGCGAATAATAAATTCTGTCAGCGGAAGCTCCTTCTTAGTGGCCCTCCCCCGATCCTCCCCGGTATCCTGCGGTATACGTGGGTGGCCTGCAGGGAACTGCCAACCCCGGAATGGCTACATTTCGATGAAAAACGATTCCATCGAGCCGCGCCAGAAACCGTTACAACCCTGCTTCTCAGACTTTTTTTTTCGAGAAACAAAATACTAAGGAACAGCCACCCCCTCGAGAACTTGGTCTCTTGATTAAATACGATCGACCTCGGTGTACTTTATTAAAGACAGTGATTTAACAATGCTGTTTCTTTTTATTATACATAATTCTATCTCTTTAATGATTTTGTATTACTTTGTTGTAAGAATTATACAAAAATGTTGAACTTTAACGTAAAAATGAATCTTTGCAGTTAATATAATTTTATTGATATTTAAAAATTAAATGAAATTAAAGTTGATACGATGATCAATTATAATAAGGAATTAATGTTGTATAAATCTATAGTTGATGAACGAATGGAAAATTACGATCAAATATTGGAACGGCATAAGATGTCAAAGACATAAAGCACACATTAATTAATACATAAAATAATGTTCTTAATTAGTCGTTCGTTAACTCGCTCGACAGAGGAACTTTTGTTTCTTGTTGCACTTGTTAGACTTTAATTAATATCTCTCTTTAGTTTCAAAGTTATTCGCGTAAATAAAGATCAAATGAACGGTACAATGAGCTTTTTTAAAAAGCGAATTAATTAATCATTTCACTGAGAGACAATTCTAAAATGTTTAGCCGTATGAATTCGAGCAACGAACAATCAAACTCATATATTCACAGTAATAATGAATATATCGCACAGATTTATTTTATTACTCAACTTTACGCGATTAAAAAGAGATTTCATATTATGTATATTTCATAGAATATTTAACTTTCTGAATGCACAGTAAGTACATAAACAATAATCCATAAAGAAAGCATAAATCTGAATGTTTGAAAAATCCGGAGCATAAGCTGGCAAAGTGCTACACATTGGTTCGAAACAAGAGAAGTTTGTTCTCCATTCGTCATTTATCGATTACAGGCTTTCATATGATTCACGGTATCCACACCACTTGACCCAATCCGATGCAATAAAAGATAACTTAACATTTTGGCACGCGTACCGCGGCGTAACACTTTAATCCCGCTATTCGTTATGAAATGGCTCCGTGTGTACTAACAATATCAATGCAAGATACAATGGTCAATTGTCCGTTCTTTCTAGTAACATTGAAGTATGTCTAGGAATCTTTATCCATCCTTTGCGGAGTATAATTTATGGCGTACGAATAACAGTGGCACTAAAACTATCCTTTATATGGTTCGTATCGATGGCTATTCTTGGGAAGAAGTAAATTTCGTCCGAGATATATGCATGACATAATTCTACCATTGAAATTACTTTATCCTTTACTCAAGAGGACGTAGATAAAAAAGAACGAAGGAAAACGCGGGCAAGTTAGGAATATCGTAAAACAAAGAATAGTAATAACGCCTTAAATCTTCGTTTCCATTATTTCGAGTTGAGGAGCTTTATGGTTGTCTACTTGTGATTTGCCGTTTTCGTGTTGGCTTGCTTTTTAATGCCTCTATCTACTACTACTTCTCCTACTTATTCTACTTCATAAATCTGTGGTAAATAAACCTTACGTTTTATATTACACGGGGTAGAAAAATACCGAAACCGTGGGTTAAAACGCGTGTTACTCAGAAGGAATAAATATGAATTATTATGGAAATGTGAAGTGCACAATTAATACAATATTTATTTTTAAACGATAAGACATTCAACGGAATTATGGGAAAAGAAATGTCTCTTTATTATTCTACTTTGTGAAACAACAATTACTGGATGTATCCAAGAGAAAGCTAATTATGATCCATGCTAATTTGCGCGCGGCTGACTCTCAAGCAATTTATTTCAAGTACAATAATTAATTAGCCTAATAGACAGAAACGGTGCGTCATAAATGATCTTGAGCGAGCGGTAATGTTTAATGCGGAGGTTTCCGTTACATTCGAGCAGTATGGGAAATTAGCCCCGTAATTTGATTGTCGTAGAATAAACCCGGCTTCGTATGGAATACGTGGAGAAAGCCACGGTGAGGGAAGTTTAGAGGACCGATAAATCAGTAACGATGGGAATCATACGCTTCGCCGAGCGCATTTAACACCACAACGAACAACGCCACCGGCATTAAGACCTGTTATAACACTCGGGGGAGTGACACCAGCCATTTTCGGAAAGTTCGAGGAAAATCTCTTTACATAATCGCGCGACTTAAGGATCGATGTGTGCCGCTTTCATCCCCGGGCAATATTTCTTTCGAGGATTAAATTTAAACTTCTACTCATCTTTCTCGACCGGAAAAGGTTCACGGTGTGTCGGCCTTCAAGATAAGCTCGCTTAATCGTTCCTTCGTTTACAATAACAAACAACCTGGCAAATGTTTTGATGTTTTGTATACATTGCGATAGTTCGAAATAAACTGACAATTTAATTTAGATAATTTCGTTAATGATGATTAGCTCCTAGAAATATATATATGGTACCAGTCTCTAGGAAAATCATATTAAATATAAATATTGTAATAAATTTATAACCAGGTAATTCTTATCTCGGTGGGAGTCAATAAAATGATATAATTGAATCCAACGATGTCAATAGATTCGGGGGTATCAATATGTTTTGAGCTTCAAACATTTTGTTAGCTTTTCTACTTGTATGCTTTTACGAGTTGGTAGGTTCGGGGAGGAGTTCGGGGGAACCTTGGAAATATTCGATGGCTCGAAAGAGATGTGATAAAAATGAGAGTACTTACGTCGCCTTTCTCCGGGACGTATTTCGCCAAGCAACCCCAAAGGATACCGAATCCTAGGCCACCGATGATAGCAATAGGACCTTGGAGGATCTGATACCACAGCGCGTCATGCGAGAACATGATACTTTTTACGATTCCGTAAATCGCCACGGACGCAGCGTCATCGATTCCGGACACTGCGATGATCAGAGTTGGAATACCCTGCGAACAAGCAAGATTAACGATATTCTTAGTTAAATTATTAATTAATATTCTGTATATGTGTCTTAATAAAATCCTTCTTAGAAGAATTAATGTTAATGTACATATATAGCGTCCTTCTCTGAAATTGTACACCCTAAAATTCATTCCTCTAATTGCTTGCAGAAAGAACTATCATTGCGATTTTGAAATGTATGATTATGTGGATTGCATTCTGATTAAATACTTTAGTTACTTTTGATAATTTGATCATTATAATGCAATAATAAATAAATAGTAATCATAGAGCCCAAATGACACTGATAGATTTAGGAATGCCGTGGTTTTATTTTTAAATAGATGGGCTACCAAAAATTAAATAATATGAATGATAATTTGCTAAAATCTTTATAATTTAATAAAACACTAACTTTGACACTTCACACTATTCCAACGACTTCCATGTTTTTTCGATGCAAGAAACATTCAGGAAAACTTCAGTATTAAGTGCAATCAGTGTCTTTACTTTCTGCCCAAGTAACTCCAGAAGCATTAGCCAAGTTTATCTCGGAATATTCGAAAGAAGTTGAAATAAAAACATCGATCGCGTGTCGCGTGAAGTAGAGAGAAGTGGGAAGGTCACTAGGAAGAGAAATGTAGAGAAAAGAAGAGACAGGATAAAGACGGGGAGCAAAAGGAGGTGAAGATGAAGCGGCAGGATCTATCGAGAGGAGTCGACGACACTCGGTCACGATTCGTCGAGGTCGAAAGCTATAGAAGTATGATAGCTCGTACGGGATTTAACTCTGTCGAGTACCGTGATTCTCGACATCGAATCAAACCAACACATGGGAAAACCAAGAAAGAGCTTCCACCATGATCATTTGAGTAGGTCACCAATTCATTCAATGTTTTATTTTACGCTACGTTTCCTGGCCGGACAATGTCCGCCCATTCGAACTATCTACTCAAACTTAGTTGCATTTACTTTTACTGTTCCAATAAAAACGTTTTATTTGTCTTATCGTTAGAATGCTTCTACTAAAAATAATGATTACCTTGAATAACTAATAACGGCTTGTTTAACTTAGAATAATCAAACTGTTTACTTACACTTATTACGTATCGTTAGTATCTAAACTCCTCTTAATTTTTTATCTTTGACAAAATCGCAAAAATGTATAGGGCCTTCAAAAATTGTCAAAAATTAAAAGTCGCCAAAATCGGTCCTACATAGCCCAAATGGATGGTATATGATGCCTAATGATGTTCTAGGACCAATTTGGGTCGGAAGAAGTGGTTTAAAAATTTTTTTGGTAAAAAAATAGGTCGACCCAAAATCGCAAAAATGTGAAGGGGTATACCTTCAAAAATTGTCAAAAATTAAAAGTCGCCAAAATCGCTCCTACATGGCCCAAATCGATGGTATATGATGCATAATGATGTTCTAGGACCGATTTGGGTCGAAAGAAGTGGTTTAAAAATTTTGTTGGGCCAAAAATGGGTCGACCCAAAATCGCAAAAATGTGAAGGGGTATACCTTAAAAAATTGTCAAAAATTAAAAGTCGCCAAAATCGCTCCTACATGGCCCAAATCGATGGTATATGATGCCTAATGATGTTCTAGGACCGATTTGGGTCGAAAGAAGTGGTTTAAAAATTTTGTTGGGCCAAAAAAGGGTCGACCCAAAATCGCAAAAATGTGAAGGGGTATACCTTCAAAAATTGTCAAAAATTAAAAGTCGCCAAAATCGCAGCTACATGACCCAAATCGATGGTATATGATGCCTAATGATGTTCTAGGACCGATTTGGGTCGAAAGAAGTGGTTTAAAAATTTTTTTCGGCCAAAAATGGGTCGACCCAAAATCGCAAAAATGTGAAGGGGTATACCTTCAAAAATTGTCAAAAATTAAAAGTCGCCAAAATCGCAGCTACATGACCCAAATCGATGGTATATGATGCCTAATGATGTTCTAGGACCGATTTGGGTCGAAAGAAGTGGTTTAAAAATTTTTTTCGGCCAAAAATGGGTCGACCCAAAATCGCAAAAATGTGAAGGGGTATACCTTCAAAAATTGTCAAAAATTAAAAGTCGCCAAAATCGCAGCTACATGACCCAAATCGATGGTATATGATGCCTAATGATGTTCTAGGACCGATTTGGGTCGAAAGAAGTGGTTTAAAAATTTTTTTCGGCCAAAAATGGGTCGACCCAAAATCGCAAAAATGTGAAGGGGTATACCTTCAAAAATTGTCAAAAATTAAAAGTCGCCAAAATCGCTCCTACATGGCCCAAATCGATGGTATATGATGCCTAATGATGTTCTAGGACCGATTTGGGTCGAAAGAAGTGGTTTAAAAATTTTGTTGGGCCAAAAAAGGGTCGACCCAAAATCGCAAAAATGTGAAGGGGTATACCTTCAAAAATTGTCAAAAATTAAAAGTCGCCAAAATCGCAGCTACATGACCCAAATCGATGGTATATGATGCCTAATGATGTTCTAGGACCGATTTGGGTCGAAAGAAGTGGTTTAAAAATTTTTTTCGGCCAAAAATGGGTCGACCCAAAATCGCAAAAATGTGAAGGGGTATACCTTCAAAAATTGTCAAAAATTAAAAGTCGCCAAAATCGCTTCTAGATGATCAGAATCGATGGTATATGATGCCTAATGATGTTCTAGGACCGATTTGGGTCGAAAGAAGTGGTTTAAAAATTTTGTTGGGCCAAAAATGGGTCGACCCAAAATCGCAAAAATGTGAAGGGGTATACCTTCAAAAATTGTCAAAAATTAAAAGTCGCCAAAATCGCAGCTCCATGGCCCAAATCGATGGTATATGATGCCTAATGATGTTCTAGGACCAATTTGGGTCGGAAGAAGTGGTTTAAAAATTTTTTTGGTAAAAAAATGGGTCGACCCAAAATTGCAAAAATGTGAAGGGGTATACCTTCAAAAATTGTCAAAAATTAAAAGTCGCCAAAATCGCAGCTACATGGCCCAAATCGATGGTATATGATGCCTAATGATGTTCTAGGACCGATTTGGGTCGAAAGAAGTGGTTTAAAAATTTTTTTGGGCCAAATCGATGGTATATGATGCCTAATGATGTTCTAGGACCGATTTGGGTCGAAAAAAGTTGTTTAAAAGTTTTTGTTAGGACAAGGTTAAATTTTTGCATATTCTTTTGTACGCTTTTGAACCGCTTTCCCTATGAATGACAAATTGTAACAAGTTACCAATTGCAAAGCCGTATTGCTATCTAAACGAGCAGGACAACGTTTTTGGTACGCATGCATAATACTTTGAAATCTGCAGATTAAAAATATATGCTACAACTTACAGTTTAGTCAGCAGAATAGTACACATTCTGAAGGACGTCGATATTCAAAACAATGACAACAATGTGGCAACGTTCAAAAATTCTGCGAACTATATTTAGATCTCTAAGATTTCCAGTAGTTTTCATTCTAACGAAATATTAGAATTAACGCATTCAATCAACAATAATTCATATAAATTGAAAGAACTTTTCATTCAACTTAAGTCTAATTTTTACGGCGAAAATTTAAAAAATGTCATGATTCTTCCTATATTATATTAATACAGGAAGTTTAATAATTATATAATAATTTACGTAGGATAATAATTATATACTAATTATTAAACCATCCTTGAGTAAGAAAATATTAAATAGTAATAAGTACTCGCTGAATATTAAAATATTATGCGGCTCAAATTTAAACGGAATAATAAGAATCTCAAGAATACTTCAGAATCTTCATCTTTGATGTTCCTCACTTCTATAAATTCCACAAGGAAGTTCGCGTAAATAAAAGGAAAAGTTTTATGTATTTGCGGAGTAATTTTAGCCTGAAAAGTTGTACCGTAAATTGTTACATTGATACATTCTTGGGAAAAGTATGAAGATTTCCTTTGATCCGAAGAAAATAATAAGAATTACTCGAAAGGTATCTAAGGGAATAATCAATTGTGTCCTCTTTGGTGGGTTGTTGTTACCACAGGCGAAGGAATAAACAAGAAACACTGACTAGATCTTTCAGCTCATGAATATCACATTCAGTGGAATGGCCTTTGCACTCCTCAAACAGCTTCCACTCCATTTTCTAAACTGAATTATTTAAGTCTCCCATACTTTTTCCGCCCTTTCTCCTCTCCTCGCTACTGTATCTGACATTATCATTTTAAGTGGAATTGCATCACTGTTTCTATGCCAAATCTGGTAGATACTCCCATACTTGACAACGAGAAATAACCACTCATCCATTTCACTATTAAGACACACGAAACCCTGCTGTTATGAACTTCTATCTGATTTTGATTATCAACATTACAATTCTATTTCTTATCAAACTTCGGGATGCGATAAAAATTCTCTATTTTTACTAAATCATTTATCAAATATCTTCACAGAATTCACCGCATCACGCAATGCTTTCCATTATTCTAAATCACCTCAGAATTCCATTATAGCAGACTGCAGAATACCATACAATATAAGGATTCTATAATCGAGTACCTTAAGCAAACCTGGTACAATTATTTCACTAAAATCATCTACCTACAAATTGTTCTACGTCGTCATTTAAAACCCACCAATACACATCCGAGGAAATACGATTTGTTAGCACTTCAATGCAGATTCCAAATATATCAAATTAGCGTTTGAATGCATTCGAAGTAGTTGCGAATCGCTATGGTCAGACAAGATGCAGTATAGAAGCGATTCATGGAGATTCCTGGACTCGGTCTCCTAAGACTTGGTTATGCCGAAGACAGAATAACGAGATACTTGAATAACCGGATTTGTCAATAAGGAGTGATAGCGACAGGTCACTGAGTGAATATTGTTCCGGGAATAATCGGCCCCAATTCTCCGTGCAGACGGTGTGTTTAATAACCGATTAGAATTAAGGAATATTGTTCCTGTCTATTGTAGCTCGGTAAATATAACGTATTAATGCACGCTGCTAATGCACGTCTTCATGCTGACTTCAGACTTTACGAACAATTTGTATAATTAATAATAATTCATTCTATAATGATATACGTCTTTAGGTGGAGATTATTTAGGAAATTATGTACTTGTCTATTAAATTATTGATTTTTTTCGGGTGGAAATGATGAAATCAAATTATAACGGAATTTGGGAATGTTAATTGTGGGATTTAACGTTAATTGGAGAAATTATTTACGTTACTATGGTACGTCATTTGGCGTGTGACACATCATAATTAGCTTTAAAAAAAATATAAACTGCTTCTGGGGAAGGTAATCCATTTCCAAGTCGCAACGAATGTGTTAATAGAGTTTCATCCGCCATATTCTTTCTAGTTCTTAATGAAGCCAATAAAAACGTAAGATTCCGCAATTACAAAGTAGTAGTTAAGCAATGATCCTATCTAATGGAACAATTAGTGTGGGTGGAATTTATTGGCACTGGTTTCGGCATGTTAGATTACGTCGACGGTGGTTTTCCTATTTTCAGTGTATTACGGAGGTCAACCACGCGGAGAAGCCACGGTAGTTGGTCCTCTTATTTTGTTCGTCGAGCCGGAACAAAGCTAGCTATTCCCTGGCTGCATTTGTTTCCCGATTTCGGGGCCGATTATCGAGGTGCAGCAAAACGTATCAAAGGAATCCAGATTAGGGGATTCGAGAGCATTAAAACTAATCTGATCCTATCTGCGATATATCCGGCATCCTCCCTTTATCCATTAACTACGATAGACCTCCTCCACGATAAATCGCACCCGCGCGTTCCACTTTCGTTTTGTTATCACCGCCAAATTGAGACTAGGATTTTTCTACCAGGTAATTAACACTGTATTACGTCTAACCCGATGCACATTCTTGTCTCCTTCTTGTTTTATCGCGCTGAGATTTGTGTTTTTACATCCTCGCGTTACACTTCTTTTATACGCGAAAGGAGTAAACGCGATAACGGATAAAGTATAGGTAAGTTCACACGATCTTATTTTTCTAAACTAATTCCAGATGAAATTTCTCGTGTAATATGTTACTAATTAAATATTATTACATTATGTATGAAAGTTACACAATCTGTGTCGAAATTTGAGAGATCCGACTGATCAAACTATCACGATATAATTATGATTCCAACTTGTTAGATCATTTTACTGTATGTTTTGTTTATTCGAATTTGATATCCTTTAAATAAATTTAAATTTCGTAATACAATATTACGACATTTAATAACTCAATGAGATCTAGAATAATACAATTGAGTTATCTCTTGGTCTCCGAAATACGTCTATATAGAAATTTATGACTCGCGGCATAAATCGTGATTAAATCAAAAATGGACGTAAAATAATGGGAGTTCTGTCTTTGAAAAAAAATGTCATCACTGTCAAGCGGCTTTTGTGAATTACGGAAACCTGTGCTTGTCGGATCGCGAGACACATTGCGAGAAGTACGTGCAATATCATTGCGCTGTTGACTGAATATGAAACGTTTGCGAAGAGATAATGTTACAGAGAGGCTTTGTGTACGATCCACTGTTTCACCGTGATTACTGACGCAATATATTAATCAAATTCATATTAAACGAACCTTTTAATATGAATCCTTGCGTTTCCAAAATGATTATTTAATACGACAAACATATTGTGGATTAATGTTGTGCCGCGTATCTATATTGATACGTTCCCAAGATTTATTTCGCCGCCAATAATTTCACTTTTACCGACGATTTATATCAATCATATATAATTTATTATAACGCTCGACATCAGACAATTTTTTATTTCATTTCTGGAATTACTGATAGTAAATGATTTCAAAAGTCGTTTCGATAAAAAGTATGGTGTTATTTTTCCATCGAAAGCGAACATAAAAATTACATTTATTCCAATCGAATAAGATAGTGGATTTAGGAAATTAAGTTTGCAATCGAACTTTCTAATGGAAAATGTAGTATTACTGTATCAAACCCTTGATAACATCGCGAACAAAGTATTCAGGGATATCAAATTAGCATAAAAGAGAAATAGGGTGATTTTCAAAATTAAATATTCACACACATAATATAATATCGTCCAACGATAGTTCTTTCTGGGACACAATTATAAATACGTCGTTGTTTTGACACAAAGTTATTCAGAAGGACGCCAGATACGAAGTAAACAAATCCGTGTCCAACGTGTTTCAAGAACACGTCCATAGTTTAACATACGGTTAAAACAATTATTCCTTACCTTGGCAACCCCGTAACCCTTTTCGCGTAACCTGAAGAGGCAGGGGACCACGACAGCAGGAGAAACAGCCGCTATCACGCTGCCAAGTAGAAAACCCCATATCCATGGTAAGCCGAGAAGATACTTCGTGAGCGCGGCAACCACGGTTGCTTCGACTAACCATGGAATTAAGCCAAGTTTCGGTACCGTGACTTTCAACCTTTTTAGGGCATTCGGATCCAAATCCAAACCAGCTCGAGTAAGGATGATCACCAGAGCGATTTTCCTGTAAACAAAATAGAAATTTGTTAATAAAGTTTGGCTCGATTTTAACGCACCGCGTTATGTTAGATTTAAGTTCATCCGTAGAAATCTTTTTCTCAGCCTAGTTTTAATATAAAGAAATTAAGATTCCCTATCTTCTATCATACATCCATAATCAACGACTAATTACACCTAGCAATCAGATACATTTCATCCTTATCACTCAGCATTTTTCGTTAAATAACAGATAAATATCGAATAAACATTTTTGCAATCTAAGATTGGAAGATAAGCGATGAACAAAGAGTAGACATTTACCTTATGTGCTTCTACGTCATCCGAAATGTAGTATGTCACAAAGTTTTCAGAAAATCACTACATTTCAGATAAAGTACTTTATGAAGAACCGCGAACTTTAATAAACCGAGGTGAGTGGCGGAAAGGAATAAGTTTTTTCGGTAGAAATTAGAGGAGCGACGTACGCGTATCGAATTATTATTCAAGCGACGGCTGGGAATAGAATACACGCGGCATAATAACACGAGTCGGCAAAGGCCCCACTGTACCCCCACTCTTCTATCGGATTCCATCGACTGCCGTGTTACAGTTACGGATGTAAATTTGAAAGAAGATTCATCAAATATTCCGTTAACCAATATTTAACACTTTTGGTACCTTAGCGCCTATATTTCGGCTTTCGCGAGAAGTTCATATACCTTTTCTGGGGTCCTTCGAGATCCTAATTACTTAACGAGAACCATAGTGGAACACCCTGCGTTTTCTTTCGGAAACTCCGAATAGAATAACTTTTTGAAAATGTATCCTTCTTTGGGCAATTTTAGAAAGTTTGCGTTATGGCAGGCTTTAATTACCATGAAACTCTCATCGCGATATAACGCAAATATTCTCTTCCAGAAGTAATATTCAACTACAAGAAGGATATCTAACTTCATTTATGTTTCCATATTATTATTATTATCAGCGTCATTAATTCAAATAATAATTATTAACCTCCATTAATGAATTCCACTACTTCTTGGAAGACGATAGAAGATTAATTAAAAGTCACAATTATGGAATATTTAAATCGTACTCCGTTGGATCGGCGCATCAAACATTGAATTAATTTATGGAGTTTGTTAACTCTATGTCTTTTATGTAAATAGGTCGAATATTTTTGGCTGAGATATCGGTTCTTAAGGTATCATAAAAAAACAATATTTTCGTCATATTTTAGCGGAGATGAACCGATGGGACCGATTGAAATTTAGGGCGATCGGGGGTCGTAGTTTTACAAGCATTTCATTTGAACTTTCGTCTTTTAGGAACTAGGTTTAACGATCCTCCGGATAGAATTTTCCAGGCAGTTCCGCTTTGAGAAAAAGTTTCGCCACGAGTTCGATAGGCGAATTCAAATTCAGTGACGAGGGCTTCTTATCCCCCTTTTTGTTCACTCCAGTCTTTTTTACTTACTGGGATGAAAATTTAAGTGAAATTCCGTTCACGACAACGGGGCTACGGCATCGATTGAAAAATAATATAAATATTAGCATTGAGTGAATTAAAAGTCGTAGCACTGGAAAATTTAACACCAGAACTACTAAACCAGTCAAAATAATTGGTCTGCAATTTTTAATAAAATTATTCAAATGTACAACAGCGTATTGTTTGAGAATTTATATATCCTTATTTCATGTATATAACGCACATAATTAAATCCATTAATTAACGTACAACATTAATGTGTATAAATCGTCTTAATTAATCGATTGAGAAATCAAGACTAGTATTTCAGGATTAATTGAAATTGAGAAACGGCTTTAAAATTAATTAATTCTGAAATTAATCCTGACTTTCAAAACTTCATAATTTCAGAATGAATTAATTTAGAAGCCATTGCTCAAATTTAAGGAATTATAGTTGATAACAATTAACAAATATATTTTAATTTTGTTTGATCTTAAATCATTTTTAATATATGAATATCGAGTATGAAAGGATAGCTACGGTTTGCCAAGATACGGAGACGCCATAATTTGGGTTGAATTTTCCATCTGAATTTAACCAGAGAAGCTGGTATCGTTGATACATGTAGCGAAGGTATTCCGGCTTTCAGATATCGAATACGGCATCTAAGAGGGCTTAGATGTTCCGGTTCCGCAATTTCGTGTAATAAGCAATCTGGTAATCCATATTTACAAGAACACATGGGATAATATTTACCGCGGCTTATATCCCGATACTCCTTGATTATAGTCACCGATCGAACAAGATTTGTTGACGCAATCTTGGCTCGTGACTTTGCTATCTGCTCTTCCTTAGATAAGTATCCGATTTAATGGCTTAAATCTCTATCTGACGATACTTTATCGTGATTCCCATGGTTTCGAGGATTTGTCAACAATCGCTCGACCTCCGGGGTGCATTAAACTTTAATTATGGATGAGGTCAGTGATTATTGAAAATTCTAGATTATGTGATATCACGGTTGTTAGATGAATTAATTTCGAATTATGTTTATGATTAATATATAAAAACAAGTTTCCTATTTATAACTTGTCACAGTTCTATTTTATCTCGCTGGATTTATTTTTCATAATAATATTTATATTTCAAATTTTTATTGAAAGTTGACTATCTTGAGAATTTGGTTATTATTAGATGCAGTTATTTATATACTACGTAGATCTGTTTACCACGATGATGTTAAATTCAAGTAGGTTCTGCCGAGATAGAAAGAATCAAAGGAAAATTCGATTTTGTACATTATAGAAAAATATGAAATCCTACAAAGGTGACAAGATAAAAAGATTAAAATATTAATACACTTTGTACACAGAAAGAGAAATTACAAAAAATATAAAAGAGAATCCTAGTGATAAATATATGGATTTTTATGAAATATAATTCATTGCATCAACTACCGCGGATTAACAATGCTGACGTGAGAATTAATTCTTTATCACGAATAGCTAATCTTTATAAATCGGTTCAAGATACAACACCGAGGTAAATAAGATTAATCTGTTTCGCTGAATTATTTTATCGGCGAGATCCTCTCTCAATGACTGTAAACTTGATGCAAATATCGCTAAGTAAATTAGGGTTTTATTGCACTATAAAATTGAATTCTTTCGAACTCATCAGTTTAGAACATCTCTCGGAACTTTGATGTCTGCGATTATTTGAATATTTTAATAAGTATTTATGCAGGCAGAACTTCCCTCGTGAAAAATTAAAGAGATACTTTCGAAGTGTACGAAAGCTCTTAAATAATACATTACTTTAATACAATGAGTTTCGAAACATGCTCGAAAATGAAGATGATAATGAAACGATGCGGATGTTCTTCGTGAATAATAACAAATATACGCAATTGTTTCATATTCAGTAAAAACAATCGATCTTTGCAAATTAAGTGATCCAAGCTAGATTTCACTTTTAGATATTTGTTACTAGTCTCATAAAGCATCGTCGATCCGGATGTTGGTTCGGGTGTAATCTTGTAATATAAAAGACATCTGACCTACATCTTGCTGGTATCGCGATTAAACCACCGAGATGCATTCTAATTTGAATTAATGGTTCCCTGTAATGCGCGCAAAATAGCAACCACGATGCGATTCACACGCGAATGAACTTAACTGTTCGACCTTCGATTCTAGTTGGCTCGATTTCGTATCTTCGAGTTATCCGAGGGTTATAAATCCTTAGCTCGTTTCAGCGAACATTTTTATGTCCGTCGGTGTCACCGAGTCATCCAATTTATAGTAACTTTATGGTTATTACTTTCATCACATATCCATGCTCCGTTCTCAACATTATTAGCCATCCATTACGATAAATATAAAGAGTGTGTTTCTTGTTCTTAAAATATAGTTATGTTAAGGGAACTTTATGTTTATATTATATTCTTAAAGCAATCTTTGAGGATCGAATATACCAAGCAATTAAATTTTAAATAATTAAATGTTGAAGTAATTGAACAGAAATAATGTAGATTTTTCAAATAGAGAAAAAGTTCTCTAAAAGTGTAACTCCAATATGACCACGGTTTGGCTGAAAAATAAGTGATATCCTGAAGCCAAAGAACAAACTTTCTTTCGGAAAAACAGGGATTGGTTTTAAGTCAGCATTTTCTACATTCCATTGAATTTAGGAGTAGGGGGGCTATTTGAATTTTCGGTGGGGTTTGAAATGATGTTTCGGGGATGGGACGGCCGATTGAGCCGGCAGGCAGAAAAGTCGTACTCACGCGAGCGTGTAATCCGCGCGTGAGAGAAATCGGGCTGTAATTTAGTCCGGGTAGAATAAAGTCGGGAGACCGTTGGCCGTTATCGATCTCGAACCACGGAGTTCGAGGAATGGGATGCCTGTATGCATCCATACAAATCGGTCTTAACGCCTCTAACCCAGAAATGGTGAGATTCTTGGCATGCCTCCGCGTCTACGAATAATCTGGATTCGCGCAAGAGACGCATCTGCCTCCGAGAAGAAAAACCACCCTTCGGCCTTCTTTCCTGCGTGTCACCGTCTATCCTTGACGCAGTCAATTTCTAGTTTTATTCTACGGATTATTTCGGCGAAAAATGTTTGTGGAAAATTAAATAATAATTTTGTTGCTATTTCCACATTAAAGTACTTTCGTTAATTCAATATTTAACTAGTCTCATGTTATATGATCTTCTTGTAGACTCGACAAAATCGGGTTATTAAGGATTAATATTCTCGTCATCCTAGTGTCACATATTATACGAAGTGCATGCTAACTTATTCTGCTCCGCGTACTTCAGTATTCATAAAATCCTCAAAAATTTGTCCGCGAGTCACGAATGTAACTTTTAACGTTCGAGATTAAACTAGCAGAAGATACTAACCCGGTAAAACACACACGTTAAGCGTTACATTAATTTACAATTACTCGTTGTACATTTAAGTATGCGAGCAGGAACAGGGATTTGATAAAGCTGAGCTCGGTTTATTATGTAACGTTATTACAAGCGCATTATAACTCGTATGGCGACCATCGCACCGCCAAGTTCTTCTGGACGAATTACCTGTATAATTAGAACGACCAGAGACGAGATCATACATAGTATACACTCGGTTTTTATTAACAACCGTGACCCCACCCCTCGTGAAATTCATATTTCTCCCCGTGGAATTATCAACTGTTTTGACCCGATGTGACGACGGGAAAATAAAAAAGGTGCTTTACTTTTTCTCACTGAAACTATGCTAATTTATATCCCCGTAATGCCATAAGTAATTCATCCTAGAAAATATGGAACTGAGTTCGCATGGAATGACCGATTTTGCATAATACTTAATTGTGAATTATATGATCTTGGAATAAACGAGTGAAGATGTAGCTTAACACTAGAACTACCAAAGGAATCAAAATGACTCGTCTGACGTTTTTAATTAAATTATTCGAATATAACACGGTACACTGTTCCAGATTTGATATATTTTTATTTGATATACATAACGCTAATAATTGTATATAAATAATATTTTCTATTGTTAAAGTAATCCGGTAAAGCTGTTCAACTCGTGTAAAAATTAACGAACTTAAGTAGATAAGGAATAAAGCGGTCTTCCGGTTCGAAAGAAAACTGATTCCTCCCCGAGATTCCGATAGAAATGCGTTTCAAGTTTCTTGCAATCCGGTACTCGATATCGAGAATACAAAACGTGAGAATAAAACATGATACTTTCAACGGCGGATCTCACTGTTTCTTCGCTTTACTGAAAATCGGTAAAACCATTTGAAATTATTACTCTACTTTAGATACGTATTCTCAGCACTTTTACTTCATTATCTCCCTTTCATGAGTTTTATACATTCGACGTTACATAGAAACTACGATTTCTCTAAATAAACACGTGCTTAAGAATATTTCCCTGATAAGATGGTAGCGTTATCAAATGGCATGTAGTTATACATTCCATTCTGGAAATCTTCGTGCATTCATTTTTATGATTATTTCTATACGTCGCTAATTAAATTTTAGTTTCAAGATTCCGTGATATTTTATATGAAAGCGAGTGCTATCACATTTTCGAACATACGATTCTATTTTTCTCAAAATATTATCCGTTTCGAGGAAAACTTTCCAGCGTAGGTGTAAAATAAATAAAAATGTAGATTCGTAAAAATAATCCCTGCCAGGCCGATCCGTATTCAATTTTCCTCGCAACTTCGAGTACGCGTTTTACGCGACAGCGTAGATAAGGATAGTCATAGGGAATCACCTCTGTTTTCCTTTTTTTCTCCGGAGAGAGATCGAAGGCAACGATAAGTCTTACTTCGGAAAAACCTCGTATCCGAGGGAACTGATTTACGATCGGCGTCCGTACGCTCTCGCAGAACTGTCAATCCTCAAGGAACCTCGGAGAACGAGTTCTTCATTTAACACGGCTTCGATACACCATCGGTGATCGATTTACCGAGGGATCAAACCGATTTTTATATAAATATGTTCGAGGACTTTAATTTTTTAGTTACAAAAATATCTTCGGTCTTTGGTACTTGATGGGTGGCAATGCCTACTCGAATATATACAATAGAACCTCTTTCAAGCTTTCTTTTACGTTTCAAACGCAACAATAAATTAAATATAAATTATGAAATCGAAGAAGTTTTTTTCAAAACGAAACGATAGATTTTTCTAAGCATTCACGGGTATTATTAAATTCATAATTAATTACCAAGCAACTATATATTTAAAAAATTGTATTAAGACTCGCAGAGCAAGTGTCATAAAAGAATCAATGTCAAGATCATGGACATTTCTAAATGTAAAGACTAGTTCAAAGTTAGATTCAGGAGCATAGCGAGCGGAACTGAATAATGAGAGGAGAAACCACTTGAAATCATTAGTCCCACAATTTTCCTCACTTTGCATACGCATCCGCATTCTTGTTAATATAATAATTAAATATGGCTGATATACCGCCTCGATGACACAAAAGTTTTAAGGATGATCATTTCCTATAACGTTTATCACCTTAGATTTATATGGAACCACTGCAAAAAATAATACTATTTATCCGAAGATATTAAACTCCACAAAAATTTTCTTAAATTTCTCAATAGAATTAAGAAATGTTTTAATTAAATTACAAATGCACGCCAATTAATTGAATAGTACAACCAATCCCAATCAATCCGAAGTACTATAAATTTTTATATTAAAAATTGATACAAACTATAAGCAATTAAAATCGCTATAAAGATTTAAATTTCTACGAAAAATATACCGGATAATAATACTGGATAATTCAGCTTATTTATAAAAATATTTACGTAAGAATGTCTGTGTATATTGTTTCTATCTCGAGCTCTTAAAAATGGCTAATGACGTTATTTATTTATGTAACCTGTTGCCATTAGAAAGTTTCTATTGGAATATACGTGGTGGAAAAATCCAAGTACGTTTGACGTAGAAATGCGGCGACTACCTTGATGCAGTGTCGATCGGTCTCGGTGGATTAAAGGAATTTCTGTGAAATGGTCATTTCGAAAGACGTATGCTCCCGCTTTCGTAACGCAGCTCGTTCTTGAAGTCCACTCTCGATAACCACGCTAGAGTTACGATGTTAAGTGTTCTAGCAATTTATGCGATGCTGCATCTAGCCTTTCGTGGATTTACATAAATAACCAAGGCCGATATCGTTCGACCGAACTGCTAAAACTGCAGTCGTTCGATGAAGTAGGATACCTTCGCGTATTTGCTTTTAGAATCTCATATTACGCAATATTTGTGTATTATTGTATAATGTGGATTTATGAGTTATCAACTACCGAAATTGTGCTCTTGGAATTTGAGTATACCTCGGAGAAACTGATTTACCTATTTTTGATAGAAAATGTTGGGAATTATGAAATATGGCTTATGCTGAAAATAATAGGTTTAGGTAAATTATTTTACGTATAATGTTTTTACATATTTTTTCTATGTATTCTATGGATTTTGATCGATCTTATTGAGAGAAAGATGAAGGTGCATTTATTATCATTTGTATCAGAATTGAGTCCAAAAGTGAACAGCTTCTGATAGGTCGATGAGAAATGCAAAAATTTCGAAGGCTTATTAGATTTAGAATTGAATTGTATCACTTCTTTCTATTATACATGAATAAACAGAACAAGTAATAAAATGTTGTTCTTAAAATGACTTTCTTATTCTCCTTCTTCATCCAAATATCAGGAGAGAATTTTTAAGTCAATGTTTTCTTATCAGTAATCGTGTTCTACGGAATTGTTTCTTGGACATTAAGCTGTTCAAAGAATGAAGCAGAAAATGCAGTAGCACGAACATTACGAAGAACGTTAAATCCTAAATTGTGGAGCTCTTAAATGACATCAGTGTAATCTGAGGGAATACTTCAGTATTGATGTCACAAAGTCAAGCTTTAAGTATCTCCATTTGTGATCCGAGCTTCGAAACCCACGCTACTATCTCGAGATCATTATCTGCTGGCATGACTTCGCATGCAAAATAATCATTTAGTTCCAACGAAATTGCTGACTATTCCGTATAGAGTTTTCTCTTTAATTAATGGTCGCAGATACAATTTCATGCATGCAAGTCTTGGATTCTACGAATATTAGCTATCCATTGTCTTAAACCTTGAAGCGGAACATTGCTTTATTGATAAAAGTAGTATTAATATTAATTCTTGCAGAGAACTGTAACTCGTTCAAGTTATTAATACGTCGTACCACAATTCTCTGTAAGAATTCTAGTACAAAGATTATATGCTCCGGAATGATTAAAGATAATATCCTATCACAAAAAATATAAGATGAAACTAATATTAAGAACTATATTCTATATAAAACATCTTTTTACCTGCTTTATAGGTAATATTACTGCAAATTAAGTAGCTTATACTTTCCATCGGAACATAAAGAGTAATTAATAACAATTCCAATACATTCAGAATTCTTTTTTTCTAAGATAAGAAAACTTTCCAACTTAAATTGAACTACCATTTCGATAGAAAATATCATTATCTCCAGTTTTATTAAAAGTCATCATAAAGGGAGTTTTCCAGTTAAATAAATACGTTCCTCAAACTTTCCTGCTTCGTCAGTCATTTAAGAACTCATAAAGGATTGAATTTAAATTGAATTTCTTCTCTAAACATCGTGAATATCCGCATGTTGCTTCACCGTAAAAATTAATTGAAAATAGTTTACACCTCTTGTCGGAAGTTCTTAACACACTTTATGACATGCAAACATAGTCAAACGAGATTAAACCTTTATAATAGATATTGACCAGATAAGCCATTTGTTCATCACCGCCATTCGCTTTAACACGTTCCAATTATCCCCGACAACAATGCCTTTAGCTTTTTATAGTCATAATATGACAGCTACGGTTTTAGTATCAAATTACATTCTGCTTTATAATACGCAGTGACAGCATCAAATTAGTGTCCGACGTACATTAAAAATATTGCTCGAAATAATTCTAGGATTCATATTTTAACTTGTTAACCGAGGATTTTGAGATAACGTGTAAGCCGAATCTCCACTTATCTCGGTGATTACGAATTAAATAAGAATTATTAATAAATGATAATTATCATTTATTATATCACCACATCGAAAGGACCTGGCTGATGTCATTTCATGGAAGGACTCGCCTGGTTAACTGGTTAAACAACCACGGCAGTGTTGTATTATTCTTGCAGCATCATCTATCATTTTTTATTAATCATACTCTTTTTATTTAATGTAAATATGGAAAAATGTGTTCGTTGGCAGTACAAGTATTGTCGGAATTTTCTCATAGTTCGATCGTAGCTTAAACGGTTCATCGATTTCACGGGCTGTCGGATAAACACACGTGGAAGTTTAGGGTAGCTAAACGCGGTTCAACACAGCAACCCACCTATCCGAAAGTGGTTGGATGGTATTGAAACCCGCCCAAATAAACCGAAGGCGCACACCTTGGTATGTTAAGGCTACTCTCCGGCCAATTATCGATGAAATGTGGTTTTCCAACAGGTATTCAGATAAATCTAGTAGATGGAAATCACGGTGATTGCCAGATATTGACCATTCGTACGAATGAATCTACGAGTATACAAATTCGGAATAAACCCTACCATTAATTATACTTATTGATCAGTTCACTCTAACGAAATTAAGTATTTTAGAAACTGCAAGAATCGAGGATCATCTACGAAATGTATACGAATCGTTGAAGCATCCAGCATACTTTAGCCATATCATATATCTAATGATCTCATTGAGGGTTCTATGGCACTGAGCTTCCCATTCACGCATTATTATCGTGAAATCAGCTTTCGCAAGGGATGTACAGGTAAAGTAGGTCGTAACCGGAAGATCAAGCTTGCGAAGCATTCAGAGTTTCAGTTTAAACATAATACCGGCTTTAAACGGATGTTTACGCCGGATACAGGATAGGTAGCGGAGCTAAACGTGGCCAAACCTGGTCAAACACGGCTTGCACTCTGCGTCGTAAGCGATTTGTGTGAACGCTCGCTTAGGTAGACCGAGCCGGCGTATATACTTGCGTAAATATCGGCCAAATCACGCGCTCCATCGAGATCGGATTTAACAAAGCGGTCAAACCGTAACTGACCACTTATTGACTCAAACATTTAGCATGAATCATCGATGAACACCGACCACCATTCTTGTCGCGCGGATTATGTCCGACAATTATCTTAGAAAAAGATCTTTGATGTGTTACAATTATTATGTCTCCATAGTCGTTTGACCTCATTGTATATTAAATAATATAGTAGAATAATGAATCGCCGATGAATAAGCTAAATATATGAATAATAATAAAAGTACTGATTCTACATTTATTTAAATCTATCTATTTTTCCTGAAAAATAAGTAGCTGGAGTTATCTTGATAACTGATTACACAATTTTGTAGTATTTTATTGAATGCGATGATATAGGGGTAAATGGGGTATTTGCGAATTATATTAACATTATATTCACAATCGTGCAAGATTCTACTCAAAGGTAGATAAGAAACGAGTCAGCCCCGTGTCAATAACAAAAAATGACAAAGAAATTTACGCTTCCTTTGCGAATTACGCACTCGTTGAGTTCATGTGTTCTATCGAGATCGGATCTAACGAAGTTGTTGAAACGAAACTGAGCACTTATTGACGAAACCGTTTAACGCCTGAATACCAGATATGATACCCTCTTTGCGTCAATTCGTAAGATATCTCATTAATCATTTGCATAAGAGAACTAAAGGATCAAAGGACTCTTGAATAATTAGAGAAAATCCGGTTCAAGATATCTCTTTATAGATGAAGATGTTTAATCACGATATCAATTACCTGTCCAGTTCGAATTAAGCTCGACGCAGACACAATTTCATAGTTTAATATCATTTTTCTAAAGTCAATATGGCGTATAAATCCGTCACGGATGCGGTTAAAAAGGCCAACTATAACAGCCTAAGGAAACCTGACCCAGAAACTCTCAGATTTATGGAGACGACACCGATATCCTCCCATGTTCTCCGCGTCCCGTATCCGGCACGTATTTTTCTAAGATCCGCGACGTCACCTTGACGTTTCAATAATGCACAGTCACGAGTACCTCTGGTTCTACGTACAGAAATAAACTCGCGAGAAGCCTCGACGGAAGCCGTAGGACGAAGCCTTTTGGTCTTTCGTCATCAACATTGTCTTCCTTAGATCGTCGTCTAAAGTCAACGGGTAAAAGCGCCGCGGATAGCAGTCTCATGGGCGCACTCTTGAAAGAATTTTATAGACTGTTCCCGGATGTCACATTTGCCCTGGCTGGGTTACCTACTACCTTACTCTGTACAGAGTGACTTCGTAAAATCCTACCGGAAGCACGTACCTCACATCCAACCAACGAAAAACTGATATCACCGTGTTCTAGTAACAAGTCTCTAGCACGTGAACCGTTTCCTTCACCAACGATAGACAAGATTCTATGGGATGATTACATCGACAATGACATTTTTTTACCATATTTTCATGAAAATATAGGGTCGTATCAAAGATGTTATTTGCGAGCTTCTAAGAAACGACAGGCTTAAATGGTTGTATCTACTTTGGCTATGCTGGATGATGAAGTTCATGAAGGATAAAAGAATTAATGAAGATAAATTATAATATTTTAATCATGTGAAATAAAGGAATGGAGAATTTTATGTTGAACCTAACTGTATTAAATTAAACTGATGGTAACAAATTATCAAAACTATTCTTATTGTTCGTTACGACTATCATAAGTACTTCCTTGGTATCGATATTATAAACATTTCCATTTTTAATCTTTTACGAAGTGCTTTTAAACTGTTCGTGTGATGCAATGCTTGTTGTGGAGTCACAGATAATCCAAACAATCGGTATTATTTTTCGAATTTTTTAAAAGAATATGCAGTACGATCTACTCAAAAAGATATAAGTTAGTGTCCATGAATATTCCTGGAGACCTTCAATAAGATTTTCTGCAAACACCTTGTATATTGGGGCGCATTCTGAGAAAGAAAGAAGCTTGGCGAATGACGCCTTATAAGAAAACTAACAGGATGCACGAGTCCCATGGGGAATACCCCAGTATACTATCCTAGAAAGATATGGGATATGATGTGAATTTAGAGTATCACCCTCAGATTACTTTTAGAGTAGCAAACTGGTTATTCAAACTTTACATTCGCTTCATCCCACGTGTTTAACAAAACATATACAACTCTCCCAAATCCTGTATTATTATGCAATACATTATCTTTCTGTTTCACAGACAATGTTCGTAAGTTATTCCATCGATGCATACAGATATGTATTATTTTTATGAAGCCGATGTCAAATTTATTTTGATATTGACTTTAATTAAAATGTAGAACGAGATTGATTGAATATAATATATAATATACAGTATTTAGTTATATTTTGTACACATTTAATTTATGTACAGCTCTAATATTTCATGAATATGTGACTTCAAAATTACATGGCGTTGTAAAGGGTTGAGAGGCAACGGTCGTTTATTTATATCACCTTTTACTGGAAATGCTCGATGTGCCTTGTACGGAACACATTTTTGATGCACATTTTGTGCATCTTCCGATGCAATTTTATTCCCAGGTTGCATTCACGAATTTCGCGCGAAATCGAGGGATGTGAATTCTATATGAGACACGAGTTAAACGATTTAAATGAACGGGGTTATAAATGCAGTTATATGGTAATCTACGTCAAAACGGAAGAAAATTGCGGGCGAGACTTGTGTTTCATGCGGAAACTGACCAGCATATGTATTCGTCGTTCCACCGGGAATATTCTCGCAACTCCTGACAGAAGGACACGTGATATGCGGGAATTTAAAGTATTGCATCGGATTCCTCCAAACAGGGAACTACAAACGGGAGTTCGTCAGGTGTTTCGCAATTACAGCCCAATTAACTTTAACTTTAAATGAATTAAAAATCGCGCTCTGCCTTTCACGTGCCAACGTTAATTCTCTCTAATACCGGTAAATATATGATGTAAGCTTATAGATAAAAATCTTGAAATTCTGGTTTTATCTTTGTTACTATGAACTGCATTATAATTTTCCTTTTACAAAGAGATATTTTTTGTTGACGAGATTAATGTTATTATGCGAATAAAGGACCCTAATTGCGGTCTAAGAAGCTCATATGAGTTTTAGCTTTTTAGCAAATCTTCTTAGAACCTTCTACGGAATAATGGGAATTTAATATTTGATAACGATTTTTTTATATCTTTTTCGATCACTGTCTGATAAATCTACTCAGATTTTCCAAATGAGTCGTAAAAAATGTAACTATAAATTTAAAAATGCGGGAAGCTAAATTTAGTAGTTTATAGATTATAAGATTAATTGTTTTTCATCAATTTAATATCAATACCTAATATATTAATTTTAAAATGAAATGACCACTAATTTTATTCTTAGAAAAATAATATTACTACAATATTTTCTAAAAAATGTGGATTATAATGTAGTGCACTAAGAAGTACTTTAATTATTATACACGCGGTATGTTTTATTTTCTGAAATGCACTGGAGTATATAAGTGTCCTCTTTCACGTGTTATTAACTACTTCACTCGAAATTTTTGAGGACTCAATTAGGAAGGAGAATTAACAATTTTTTTATGACCACGTTATACGTTATTTTCTTCTCGCGCTTGAGTTTCGGAATTAAACGAAGTGCCGAGGGAAAATTAGAGGAAAGTTTAGAATGCCAGAAACAGTGGCACCCGCCTTGACTCGTCTGTTCATATCTGGTGAGAGATAACGCGTTGGAAAATTTCTTCAAAACATTTCCTTTCCCCGTGCTATAGGATACTGCGAAATGATACGGGAATTCAATGTAGTACCTTAAATTCCAAGCCAAGTAATAGTTCAAAGACAAAATTAAATCCCCCTCGCATTTTCGGGATGTATTTCTCAAAAAGTTCTAACGTGTTGCTTGGAAAGAGGCACATTATGTCAGTAACTTATATAAAATATGGCATGAAGTACGAATAATTGATTGTCTTTTACTTCAACTAAAAAAAATGATATTTCTATTTTCTTAAAAACATAAAATTATACCCCTGCTTTTCTCACAACTCTCTGTACAAATAATAAAATTATTTATACAGAGGACATAAATCGATTATCAAATGATTTCAGATTATTTTTAATTAATTGCCCGAAGTGCAAGATGCGAAGTTAAACACAGAACGAACTTAAAATAATGTAGTTTTATGAAAAATGAAATTTTAATTGTCCTAGAATGAAAGTATTATATGTATCAATCCTCCGATAATAAAACCGATAAATACCGATAAATGAACAAGTGTTTTATCTCTAATATAATGTAAACCAAAGTGCTTGCATAACACAGTTTCCCGGGTATTTAGTGTTAACAATTGATAACAACATATCTGTCACTCAATCGTCAAGTAGCAGTTCATAAACTAAAAAAGATATTAGTGGACTGTAATAAAATATTAAGAAAATAGTTACAAAAAACGGTACGATTAGCCCAAAATATTTCATTTGCAAGAACCAAGTATTGCAACCTAGGCTTCCTTCTTTTCTTATTTAATCAGAAATTTTGAAAAATACGTAGAAGGTGTTTTTATTTAATTCTCATTTTTGAAGCTAATTAAATGGTATAAAAACGAGCCTTGTTTTTAGTTACAGTGTAATAGTTACAATATTATCTTTGATAATCGAAAATAGTTGCTGGAATTGTTAAAAGGAACACCATCGTCGTAAACGTGCGATATAATGTGATTTCTTTTCTCTGAATTGCCTGTAACTTTCAATTAAGCAATTTTTCGGTGAAATAACGAACACTGTAACGACTAGCAGAATTACTTGCGTAATGACACGTATTCCACGTTCTAATTTCCTTTTCGACGACCGCGCCTGAAATTCCTATTATTGTCATTTACGATTCTTAATCCGTTTTCACGCTCGTGTAACTTTCAGGGTGCCGATAGAATCGTTACAAGGATTTCGATAGGAATCTCTTTGCGTTCGTTAGAAACGCGTCACAATATGTTATATCACTTATTATACTCTCTAAACAAAAATTATAACAAACTTCTTACAGATTAGACACCTCGAAAATCTTCATTCATAATTATATTTATAAGTATATTATCATAAAACACGATATAAAAATTAATCATTCAAATGAATTAGTGTAAACATTTAAATGTAAATATTTAAATGTTCTGTACTGTACTACTTGAATATAACAACTTTAAGTATATTGAGATAATGATTGATTGTATTATTATGTGATTTTACCAATTAATTGTTCTATGACTTTTTTTTTGTGTCGATAGTTATCGTTAATACATTATGAATTCGAACAACACTATTTTAGACCTATCGTAGAATCCGTCAAAACTCAGCTGTTGCACATATAACGCATTATTCAATATTTTCGCTGGAAATGTACGAACGATGATTTATGAATATGAAAGAACGTGTGGAGAAAGATGTAAATTCCCCCATTGTTGACACACGATATTTTAAAAATGACAGTCGACATAATTTACATTTAGTATGAAAGTATTTCACGCTACTAAAAGGCAGTGCGTGAAACCTTGTAAATTAACGAAAGACTTATAATTTTGGCTTTAAAATTATATGTCACAGAATATTAAGTATAATTCACACTGGACTTGGTATAATTGACATTTGCCATTAAATCGGAAGTCTATATTTATAAATAAAAAATTCTAGTTAATTTTGAAATGATCTAATAATTCTCGACGATAATATTCGCGCCAATCATAGTCCGCGGAAATATATGAACTGTTTACGACAATGAAGTTTTGTGTAGTGAAATATTATATTTTGGCGAAACTTTGATATGCGTGAATATTAAAATCATCGTGAAACACTCAATAAAATGTTGACTCCCGTTTAGTACTTATTATGAGTGGTTCAGGACGGGATATAAAGTGATGAAGTATACGCTTTTAAAGCATTGTGTATTGACAAATGTCAACCTCCACGGTGACAAGTTATAGTTCATTGTATGTTATCCTTTCCAACAATAAGTAAATATTTATATACTTCACCAAAGATTCTTGAATATAATAATATGAAAATAATAGTGTTTAATAATTCGTGTGATCATTCTCAGAAATTTAGACTACTCTAAATACATTAATTATTAAAGATTAAGACTATTAATACATAACTTTAATTGTCATGTATTACAAGACTTTACTATACCCTACTTTAAAATATATTATTTTATTATTCTTTATTACTTTGTTCCAAGCATGGAACTACAAAGTTTCTTAAATGAACAAGAATCATAAGTCTTTTTATCATTTGATTAGAACAAAATTGTGTGCAAATACATAAAGATGTAAACAGACATTGTTTAACTTTTAAGCATTCTATTTTATACTTTGTATAATCATCAAATAATTATTAAAATATACTAACACGAAGCATAATAAAAATAATTTATATTTTATCGAACCATCCTCGCTTGGAATATATGGATGAGAAAATAAGGAAATACAAGCTGTGAAATATTACGTTCCGATAACGCAATTTAATTGAAGGTGTATCAGATTAGAATGTCAAGCATTTATCGCAAAAGGTAAATCATCATAAAAATTGCTTGTCACGGATAATCGGAATTTCTCCCCACGTTAAAATCACCAAGAAATGGAATCGGAAAATTGACACAGTAACCCGAACGATGAAATAAGACATTATTGTGACCTAGGATGCAAGTTGAATTTGATGCTACCGTAATCGCACTTGTTATGCTGCACACCGAGCACGGTGCGTGCTTACGACGAATCAGTATCCCCATATCGCGACCTTAAAAAGCGGTCAACTTACGATCACGACGATCATTACTTCGAGGACCTTTCAGAAGCCTTCGTAGTCGTCACCGAGACTTTCCAATGCCGGTGCGTGAGCAGAAACGCCGATTCTTTGCCACGAAATTATTCCCAGCCATGTCATAATGCATCCTAATCTCGAGTTTCTACCGATTGATTAGCATTTAAGAAATTTTATAGTTTCAAGCTGGGAACGTGAAACCGATTCGATTCTATTTTTGGTATTTTTGGTAGCGGAATTTGCGAACGATTTTCATATCCAATTTTGGGATACCTCTAACAGCCAAAATGATTGGAAACGCAAAATGGACATAGAATTCGTACAATCTTGCGATTCCGATCATTTTGACAATTAGAGGTACTCCAAAATTGGATGCCAGAAATGTTCGAAAATTTTGATATCGAATGAAAGCCGGACCATTTTCAAAGCCTAGCGTGGATGCATAAATTTTCTTAAATTATAGAAAACGATAAGGCTTTTGTCACTTGATTAAAATTAAATTTTTTTTATATGAAAAGGTATAATTGGGAAAATCTTAATTACCCTAATTCTCAAACGAGGTTCTTAGAGAAAGTTAGTGCTGGTGATATTATTACTTGATGAATGACTGCCACTATTGATACGCAGCGGAATTCCACAATTTAAAAATTGAAACTATGATATGATCTTTATATTAGAAACTGTAAAATAGAGTGAAACGTAGGATCAACTGGAATCTCTATATTATATCTTATCTGCCTGAGAATTAACAACAAGAGATAGCGCTTTTTATCGACAACAATTTGTTCTCCGCTTGTCCCTTTTATCTGCAAATCTGTTCTCGTCCTGCGACAATAATCACCGCAATAAAACGCGGGTATCTGATTAATCAGAGCAGATAGTTTAAATCCCATAGCAAGTAATAACAAAAGTATTATCATCCTCGTAAAGCTTCGATAATATAATAATCTTTTACGGATCTTAATGGAAATCATAGACTCCATATATCCTTTGTATTACGAAAATAATATTAAAACCTTTTATCAACATTTTTCAACGCAGAATGAAATATGTATCTCGAGAGATTGAACAATGTATCGACTACGACGATAATATCCACACGAACAATTATAATTATTAATACTAGTATTAATAATAATAACTGATAATTCCCGCAGACGTGAATATTCACTTTAACACTGTTATGAAACGTGAGGCAAAATAAATCGTAGCTAATGGAAAGGTGAAATCCCAGAAGTAAAAGTACCTTCATCAGAATTCTATCCGTGCGTTCATTAAATTGCTGCAGTCAAAATAAGCATTCAAGTATACGCCATCGAATCTTAATAAGTTTTCATTTCACTTATCATCCCAATGTAAAGTATACTTTCATTAAACTACCAAAGTCAACATCGAATAAAGTTCACAAAGAAACACTATAAATCTACATCCAAAAGCTTTCATTGCAAGGTGCCTTGACGTCATTCTTTTCGACGTAAGATTTTATAAAAGAACATTATAAATCGCCATTCGAATTTTGTCTTTCCAGGGTGACACGAGGTAATTTCTTTTCGATATAAAATACGAGCGCAAAAAATTCATAATTTAAGGGTTGATAGTCCACGGAATATGATACTTTTATTGGCAAGAGACTTACCGCAAATTGGAGACAACGATGCCGTAGTTCCCATCGATCCTGACTAATCCGGTATTCTGGAGCACTATGCCGGTGATCAGCATACCAATTAGGGCGGGAAGAGTGGTCAAGGAAAAGAACCAACCACCGAAATGCGCGGCTATGGAGAGAGCTGCTAAACCAAAGAGTTGACCACCGGGTGCAGCTTCGTCACCAATTACCGAGTAAACGATACCCCAAAGTAACAAGCCCAACAGGAAGAGGCAAACGATTCTCGCGAATTTTCTATAAGTCGGGCAAAACGGCTGTGGACAGGCTTTTCTCCAACCTGGAGGCTCCCAGGACGGCGTGTCATCGCGGCCATGACATCTCGCACAAAACAAATATAACCACGACCTGCAAAAAAGAATGAGTCTATTAGTAAGGTGTTATGTCAGTATATACAGTGGGTATACAAAGTATTAGTACAGTGAATTTTAACAGAAACCTTGTAGAGCTTTATTTATCGAAATAAAGATTTTAAGAAACAAGTGGTATGTACATATTCTTAGAAAGCGACTAATTACGATTTTAATCCCTTGAACTATAATTTCATTCGGATCATTCCGTGATTAATTAACTTTCATTAAGTTCATTTTCCCTTGTTGATGTTAATTGTATACTTCGATGTTATGTTTCTATGACGAGGCACACTCGTCATTTGAGGCCAATGACCTTTTTAAGATAAAAAGAATTGCAGTGTATATTTATTGAGAGAACGTTTCGGTGGCAGTTTTTCGTCTTCTGCAGACGTTTTTTAAATTATGGTCTATGTTTATGTGGCCCAACTAATGTGAAAGGATAGACCAACAATATAAATATTGTTTTTGTTTATTCATACTTCGAAGGATCCCATGTACAATCAAGTATGCATTTGTACGTAAAAACAGATAAGAAATATGTATAAGAACAATATATGGCGTTATCATTGAAGTACTGATAATCGATGCATTGACACGGTTAATTCATTTTTCAGTATTTCATGCTAAGTCATCGATGTCGGAGTACCGTATCTGTGGTTCTTAAACTATAATAACTTTACTGACAGTAATTACGATAAGTCATTCATCTTAACATAATTGCTCAACTGATCAAAATAAGATATGAAACAAATGAGTTAAATTCCATTGAATTTAAAAGTAGAGTTGTAACTTATTCGATTCTGTATGTTTACATACACAAACAATTTTGACAAGTCTTGCCGCCTTTACGAAAGGTAATTCTAAGTAATGTAAACGATTACTATCGTTGAGAATATTGACTCAAATATTCTGGTTTCGTACAGAATGTTGAGGACTGATTTTAAACTCTAGTTGGTTTTCTTTCCTGAAGAAGTCTGTATTGAGCTTCAATATCGGAAAGAACATTTTGAGTTGTTGCAGCAAAAACATACGATCGGGGAACCAGCGAACTGTTCAATTGATAAAACGTATAGGTAGGTATTTGACCCATAATAGCACCGTGGAACTATTCGAATTGTCTAACACATGTTCCCTTTTAAGAGACAATAAGAGGCAATAATAGACTTAAAACGAACATAAAAGATTATATTTAAATCACATCATACAGACAGCGAATTAAACTCCACCTTTATTATTAACCTTGTTATGCTTCTATCGCGAAGCTGCAACAAGAATCTTTGCATCGTGTAACATATAGCTAACTAATGATTATCCTCGTGAATGAATGAATTAAATATTCACTATTCACTCAAATACTTTCATCAAATACTATTCACAATTTCTACATGTAAATGAAATGTATGATTTTATTTTCTAGTGTAATTTATAATTTTTGTAGGAAGTAGGTTGCAAATTTGACATAAGATCGATTCGGAAATCATGATTTCCCTGCGGAAGCTCACCTTTCGAGTTCTTCCGAGTACTCGATTTTGTCTCTAATTGAACTTGACAAACTGAACGCCGACTTCTTCCTGTTTCCGTTAATCCGACCGTTCTCCAGATCGAATTTGAACTGCGGAAGATTTTCAGCGATATCACAATTGCTACCACCATGGTGCAATATCGACTTTCTCCTACCCTGATCGGAATTATGTTCCGAGCTGGCACTTATCCGTCGGTGATGATCAAAAGCAGGATTATCCACCCCGAGAACTTGATCACTAATAGAGACACGTCGTTTGGCCAGTTCCTCGGAGGGTCTACCTGCCCTTAAACTCATATCGTTATCCATTTTGATAGGATCTTAATCACAATAGTCTAAGCTCGATCACCAAACAACTAATTTCCTCCGACAATTCACTAAACGATCGAGTTACGTCGAACAAACCAATCCTTGTTTTATCAGTTCCTGTTATTAAAGTATATATTACAGAACGACGATCGAGTAATTGAAATTATGTCAATTATTTATTAATCACGTGTATGCGTATAACCGTCACGTAAGACAGTCGCTCCACAAGTGATGAAGTAAAATGATGTTCATATATTTTTGTTGATAATTATTTCGTATGAAAACTGTTATCGAAACACTATTAGAATGAAGTATCAGACCCAACGATACCGAATCACGCGAGAAATAAAAGCGTTCAGAAGTCTCTCGAAGATCGTTTTATAGAACATCACAAAAGAGGCCAAGTTCTGTCGTCATTCATCAAACGAGCGGAACTACAAATCTTTTCACTGGTTTCTCGTGGAATCCTCGATCTTTGCCGGGGTCTCCGTCGAGGAAGTCTTGAATCCTCGAGCGTCGGTGGAACTCTGACGATTTACGATCGCGCGTTTTGCCAGTAGACGCGTCTCTCGTTCGATCGTTGACAAAGTGGAATCGCGTGAGGATCCCTGAGAAAGTCGAAATACGAGGATCGGGGATCGACTTCTGCGGTGTACTGGGACGTGACGATCACCGATCACGCGGTTGATAGGCGCGTCACTGATCGTTCGCGAAACTGTCGCGTGACTCTTTGTTTTCCTACGGGACACGGCACGCTCACCACGCTAATATCTTAAAACGATATCAGACTCGAAGACCAATTCACGTCTTTGACACCTTGGCCTGCTTTTACCACCGACCATCCACTATTCCTACTTATCTCGGTTGCTCGAATCGGCTTCGATTTATCCGAGCGTACGCGATCGTCTTTGTTCACCTCATTAGCGTGGGATTCAAGGTCGCTTCGCATCCAACACTCCCTGCTAATCGAGCTTTTATTTCTTCGCCTAACTTGTCTTCCTTCTACTTGCTTCTCATCTCAAATACTTCGAAGAGTTAAGTGATTAACGATACTCCGATAAGTAGATACACGCTGCAGAATCAGCTGATCGTGCGAAGGGAGACCGTAGAACTCCTAGGTTATTTATCTCCTTTTACTTCACTCTTCCATGTACTTCCCTCTTAGTGATCCAATATGTTAATTAATGGACATACGAAACGATGTATTATCTTGGTGCGAGATCACGCATCATGAAGAACCATTGACTTTTCGACGGAGTAATTAATCCGATAAACAAAGATCCGCAGAAAGTGTTTCCAGCTCATTTTCGTATCAAATAGAACCAAAGAGTATCTTACGGGTTTCGCGGAGATTTTATCGGATTATCCGACACGGTGTTATCAGGAAGCTGGGAAATGTCTTGGTAGTGGTACCACCGATATAATACGATACGATGATCGTGAACGATTCTCGCGACAGAAGGAAGAAGAGAGGAAGAACGAGAACGAACGAAGACTAACTAGCACGGTTAACTAGCGACTAAACGGTGCAAAGTGTCCGCCGGACTGCCGGTGTTTATGCGAATGGTGGGGCTCGTAAAAAGTGCCTCGAACCAGTGGACGAGTAGACGAGTAGACGAGTAGGGACTGTCACGGTCTGTAGTAATAATTATTACCGCATTGCACAGGATGGGCACAGCTGGACATCTCATTGACAGTCCATTCGGGCCTAACCCACCGACGTGTCGTGCCCCTGATCCCTTATGTGACGATCGACGTTTCGAAGCTCTAGTTCGACCACGCGATGTAGCAAGACCCGCGAGAAACACTCGAGGAACATACTCCAGGAAGACCAACGAACGAGACCGGAATATTGGTTCACCGGGTAATAAATTCCAACGGAATTACTCCTCGTATTCCTTTTTATTACGAGCCGCGAGACAATGCTCGTGAAATCATGGCTTTTACTTATGCCTCTTTTTTTCACTTCTGCCCCTTTTAACTTCCACTTTATGTGCCTCAGCTTTTTGGTGGTTTAATGCTCCCTTGGATTTATTATGCGGTTAGTCGCTCGTGAAATTGGTACATTTGAACATGGCTTGTTCGTTGTCTACTTAAACCGAAGAGCTTAAGAAATCTCTTCTTCGGTATGTGTATACTGTTTACCTTGCGAATCACACATTTTAAGTATATATTCTAACTATAATTTCATTTCTAACTTAAATTGTTACTTTCTGAATAATGTTTATAATGGATTATAATTATGTTTTATGGAGTTACATCGAAATAAATGATATTAATGTAAGATTATCGTAATGTGTTATCCTCCGTGCTATATCTCCTACTATACTTATATCTTCATTTCAAATATTTAATTTCTTGTCCAACTTTGATCGCTGAATTAATCTTCGAATAAATATTCACTCGGATAAATTTTACTTTATTACATAAAATAACGACGAAATTAACTAAGACTGTTCGCACATATTCGCGTAAATATTAGACGAAGAAAATAACGGTTATAATATTAAAATTCACATTTGCATCATCCATCATCTTTCGTAGTTTCAAGCGTGATAGATTATTAAATCGCGGGTTCAAAATTCATATTGCAAACTGATATTCACATCTACACAATTGTGGGAATACTAGAGATTTCTGTCTTCACGCGGATAGTCGGGTTTCAATGTTGACTATCCAGATCCATATATTGAATGTCAATATTATTGTTCAAGTTAACAGGCCTTACTCGAGACCTGTTATGATGATCTTCAGAGATTATCCGGTTTTAAGGTTTCTGTTACACCGCGATCTGTGTCAAATCGGTGTGTCGGAATATATTATTTTAATATTTTATAGAAGACGGTTTTCGATAGAAATATCATGCAAACTATTCAACCATTTAATATCTCTTCAGAAATAAATTCGATGTGCATTTAATTGCATGATATAATATCTATGAAAATTAATGAATCTTAATACTATTATTACAAAGTTTGTAAAAGTAATTGGTTATCAACTGCATAAAAGACACTCATATATTTAAAAAAGTGAATAATATTTACTTAAATACAGCAGAATAAAAAATATCATTAAAAAGGAATTTTTGTCGATATCATATTTTAAGCCCATATTGCAGATAATGTACCAATCAATAAAATAATTATGATTTTAATTCATAGCTAATTAACTTCTGACCAAATTTTATAGTCTTTAAATCAAGAATATAAAGCACCGCAAAAGAAATATGTTACAATTAACAAAGGCGAAGGTATTTGCATGGAATAAAAATTTATGACTTCCACGAATCTAATAATGCAATAAAGCAATTAATATATGTATGTCATATCACCATTCCCCTTATTAATCTTTTTACTATTATTTATCTCTAGCGTGATAATTTCTCCTTTAATAACACGGTATAGAACACAATTTCACAGCTATTTAAATATCAATTCATAAAGTAATAAATTAATTGACACGCCCCATAATTTAAACATTGAGCGGTCTATGTGTGTCGGACACGATTATAATTCCGAAGATGTAATTCTTTTCCATAAAGAAGGGATTAGAGAATAACAGAGAAATCTCGAGATAAAATAACGAGGTGTAGATTTTATCACGGATTAGAAACAAAATTCCCATGGAATTCGAATAATTCCGTGATAGCTTATCTGTCAAGAGACGCCGACACGGCGGTGGCTACGGGATAATTATCGAACCGCGGCACCTACTGACAGTTGTCAGTCAACCGCCACATTTGACTTCATGGGAAAAGACACCTCGTTAATTGATAATTAGTAGAAGTGATAATAAACCTGAATCCCTGTACATTTCCAAAATTACCTGGTCGTATAAGATGCCAATTAACATTCTCAATTAGTATCACATAATTGCCCGTTATTTCCTGAATTAAAAAATGAACATATTTTTAAGATACTTATAACAGAGATATAATCTCCCTAATTGTCATTATTATAGAATAAATAAATGTGGAAGTGTGAAGCGCGATGCATGAGCGACAGTGAGAGTGTGTGTTCGGAGAAAAACTTGGAGAGACACTTCGGCGACAAGCTTGGAGACAAGCACCGCAGAAAAAACGGTAGTCAGGCGTCCTATTTCGACAAATTCACCGCGATATTTGTATACCTTTTCATTTTTCTAATATACTTAGTTAATAATATACTATTAATAAACATATTCTGCCTTCGAAAAAGA